>CM076677.1:12033778-14433778 GCA_038501925.1 Xenopus petersii
TGAAGCGCCAGGGACGCACTCTGTACGGATTCGGAGGTTAAAGGCCTCGCTTCAGTTTCCTCATCAAAAACGGCCCTTTTAAGGGCCAACCACCTATTCCACAAAAGCGCTGGATCTCTCCTTCCAATACGTTACATCCCCTTCTACTAATCCTAAATCTTTCACCAAAAACTCCAAGAGGCAACACGTATTGCCTTACACGGAGCAGCAGCAGCAGCAGCACACGGTCTCTACTATTAAGTCTCGAGATCTCGACTCGATCTGCCGTCAAAAGAAATAATCAATCGAAGTCTTAGAGAGCGGAGCCCTCTAGAAACTTGATTAATCGCAATACCGAACCCGCTTTATTTGAAATTAAAAAAAAAAAATATATATATATATATATATATATACACACACATCTTTGGAGGGCTTGCCTTCCTTCGAACTCTGAGGCTATTTGTTTCACACGGCAGCCTGTCCTAACGGATTTGAGACTATAAAAACAACGTAACCCTCCCCCCTTTTTTTTTGTGTACCTATTTTATGAATAAGCTTCATTTTTAGGAGGCCTCTGTCCAATACAAGCAGTGTGTAGATTTGCGAGCGGTAAGGAGTAGAAGTGCTCTCAACTCCTTACTCTACCTCGAGTGTTTTGAAAACTATTATCTTTGCGTTGAAATGGCAATTAATTTTCAGGAGCAAACCAGGCTTTTGTGTGTATACACACACACACACACACACACACACACACACACACACACGTGAAGCATATGGAGGTGATTGTAAGTTGCACCAATGGATAGTGGAAAACAGCGTGTGCGGCTCTTGTAGAGAGAAAGTGGGTGGCTCTGAAAAGAGCCTTTGGGTTTGTGGGTGAGGCAATGGAGAGAGATTACTTGGCGCTGGTGTACTTGGTGACGGCCTTGGTGCCCTCGGACACGGCGTGCTTGGCCAGCTCCCCAGGCAGCAAGAGGCGGACTGCGGTCTGGATCTCCCGGGAGGTGATGGTGGAGCGCTTGTTGTAGTGAGCCAGGCGGGAGGCTTCCCCTGCGATGCGCTCGAAGACATCGTTGACAAAGGAGTTCATGATGCTCATGGCCTTGGAAGAGATGCCGGTATCGGGGTGCACTTGTTTCAGCACTTTGTACACGTAGATGGCGTAGCTCTCCTTCCTGCTCTTCCTACGCTTCTTGCCATCCTTCTTCTGGGTTTTAGTCACGGCTTTCTTGGAGCCCTTCTTTGGGGCTGGGGCGGATTTGGCGGGTTCAGGCATGTTTCGCAAGTGACAGTCTGCAAGCAAACAATAAGTCGCTCCCGCGGCTGCAGCTCCTCTTATACCCTGGCCATGCAAATAAGGCCGGACATTGTCACTGATTTCCATTGGCTGGCTCTGATCGACGACGTCTTCGCCCAGGTTTGCGCCCCGACGATTGGTGAGACGCAAAGCTCGTGTTTCGTTGGCTGCAATGAATCCTAGCCAATCAACGAAGACAGGCACGGTCCCGGCTGCCTATAAGAAGTAAAGTGCGCGCTCCAAAGGATCATCGTTGAGCCCTTTTTGTGTAGAACGACAGGCTTTGAATTATGTCAGGAAGAGGCAAACAAGGCGGCAAGACCCGGGCTAAGGCCAAGACTCGCTCATCTCGGGCCGGCCTTCAGTTCCCAGTCGGCCGTGTTCACCGGCTGCTGAGGAAAGGCAATTATGCCGAGCGGGTGGGAGCCGGAGCACCGGTCTACCTTGCAGCAGTGCTCGAGTATCTGACCGCCGAGATCCTGGAGTTGGCCGGCAACGCTGCCCGGGATAACAAGAAGACTCGTATCATCCCCAGGCACCTGCAGCTCGCCGTGCGCAACGACGAGGAGCTCAACAAACTGCTCGGAGGGGTCACCATCGCCCAGGGCGGTGTCCTGCCCAACATCCAGTCCGTGCTGCTCCCCAAGAAAACCGAGAGCGCCAAATCTGCCAAGAGCAAGTGAGCTCTCCCTTCCAAAAATACTGCCCTGACCACTAACCCAAAGGCTCTTTTCAGAGCCACCCACTTCATCATCTAAACAGCGCTGTATAGCCGTGTGTGTGTGTGTGTGTGTGTGTGTGTGTGTGAGTGACTAAATAGTGAGATTAAATTGTGAAACATAAGAGGGTTTCCCTTGTACACTTTTTCCTCACTTGATTGCCAGGGAAATGATGTGGTGGGAGAAGGGCAGCTATTTTGCGGAGCATTACTGTCCCCTACCTAATACGAGATTCTTGTGATGAGAGAAGAGTGGCACTAGGGACTCAAACTGCAATCTTCTCAGTGTGAGCAATGGAAGCGTGTGTATGATGCGCAGGGGGGAAATCAAATCAAACGGTCTGAAAGTGTGTGTGTGATTAGCAGTCTCGCTGCCCGATCATCACTGTCGTACAAGTCCATTCAACTACAACGTCTTGCCTGAGCTGCGCGAAGTGGCTTGTGGCCGATGGAAGCAGCACAAGAGACAGGCTGTCGGGTCACCCGGCGCTGCTAGAGCTTCGCTTCTTTTAGAGGATTAGGTATAATAAAGTGATAGGAGGAAGCCCCCGTCCAAGATTAAGGGCACGAGGATATCACTCACTGCCGCCTGGTAATTGTGTGTTGCTATTTGTACATGGGGAAGATGGGTGAAGCCCTAATAAGAGTGGAGTGTCATTGGGGGGGGGGGAGAAATGAAAAAGCAGCACAGCTGATTGTCAGACAGTGTTGGTGGCTCTGAAAAGAGCCTTTGTGTGTAAGTGAGTGATGGAGAAGGGGGGGAGGAGAGATCTAAGCCCTCTCTCCTCTGATCCTGCGGGCCAGCTGGATATCCTTGGGCATGATGGTGACCCTCTTGGCGTGGATGGCGCACAGGTTGGTGTCCTCGAAGAGCCCCACGAGATAAGCCTCGCTGGCCTCCTGCAGAGCCATGACGGCCGAGCTCTGGAAGCGGAGATCGGTCTTGAAGTCCTGGGCGATCTCCCGGACCAGCCGCTGGAAAGGCAGTTTGCGGATGAGCAGCTCGGTGGATTTCTGGTAGCGGCGTATTTCGCGGAGAGCCACGGTGCCTGGGCGATAACGATGGGGTTTCTTGACTCCGCCGGTGGCCGGGGCGCTCTTGCGGGCTGCCTTGGTGGCCAACTGCTTGCGGGGAGCCTTCCCGCCGGTGGATTTGCGGGCGGTCTGCTTGGTACGAGCCATTAGCACAACAGTAAACTGCTTCTCGCTACTACGAATAGCGCTTCAACGGCCGATTCCTCCTATTTATTCCAAGCGCCTCAATGCGATTGGCTCTTTCATATACACACACACACACACACACACCCTCTTTATTCATTTCTCATTGGTTGTGACCGTTTCAAAATGCCCGCCAAAAGGGACACATTTCTATGGAGGTACTGCATTTCTTTTTGTTTTTCTTTCTTTGCATAGTTCTTTGTTTCCTGCATTTTTCGTAAAATTCAGCCACAGAAGTTCCACTGTGTTTCGTCCGTTCCGTTTCTTTCAGGCATACAAGCGAACATTGGAGAGGGGGGGAGGGGTATTGATGTCACGACGGGGGGATGGGGCACTGAGCTGCTGCAGATGGGAACAGGCTCATCTTTCGATCGCTTCCCAGTACAAAGAAATTGGCGGTTATGTGATAGAGAACAGCTCATTTCCCTAACATTCGTTACAGCCCCACCCACAGCCGCTGCTAGACTTGCGCTTTAACAGGTGGAACAGGGGAAGCCAAAGTGCGGGCGGGTAAATGTTTCAACTGGCGATGGAATTCCAAAGATGGATTTGGATTTAGAGGCACCCTTAAAACATGCAACTGTGCAATAAGCCACTGAATGGCCATATCCGTGTACTACTTTGTCTCCGCAGCTTTGCAGAGTCTCCCCTTTCCCACGAGGAGTAACTGCAGCGGAATGTAATCCCGGCCAAAGCTGCAGGTGAAGCCGACTCCTAGTTAGCGAGAGAGAAGGCGAGAGAAAGAAAGAATTCACACTTTTGCCCATAAGAGTTTAAAATAGCCCGCTGTAACGCTCTGCCAGCAGAATGAATTGAAGGGCGGAATGCCAGAGGCAAAGCAAAAAAGTCAAATCGTTGAACATCGGTATGTAAATTGGCACGATAGATTTGGCGGGCACACTTTGAAAGGAACAGCCATTTCGACGCTCAAAGCGCATGTTAGGAATGGCTACTGGCGCCTCACGTTGAACCAATCACCAGTTAGCCCGTGTTTTCCGGAGAATGCGGGGTGAGTTTGCGGTTCCCTTTCAGGTCGTGTCAGTCTGTATATGAAGGGGGACGAGCGCGCGGCCCTGCAGAAGTGAAAGCAATCTTTGAGCGTACAATCATGTCTGGAAGAGGCAAGGGCGGTAAGGGTCTGGGCAAAGGAGGCGCCAAGCGCCACAGGAAAGTGCTGCGGGATAACATCCAGGGCATCACCAAGCCCGCCATCCGCCGCCTGGCACGCAGAGGGGGAGTCAAGCGCATCTCCGGCCTCATCTACGAGGAGACTCGCGGCGTGTTGAAAGTCTTCCTGGAGAACGTTATCCGGGACGCGGTCACCTACACCGAGCACGCCAAGAGGAAGACCGTAACCGCTATGGATGTGGTGTATGCTCTCAAGCGCCAGGGACGCACTCTCTACGGATTCGGGGGTTAAAAGCCTCGCTTCTGTCTCTTCTCATCAAAACGGCCCTTTTAAGGGCCACCCACCTATTCCTTCAAAAGGCTGCAGCCGTCTATGTAGATCTATTCTTACAAGTTGTACAATCGACGAAACCTTTCTTATTAACCGCTTGTACAAGAGGCGGTGACAGCCACCCGCATGTCTTCTACAGTGGCTGCTATAGTACCCAGTGGATGGCCAAATAAGGCTGCTTTGCTCAGAATGACGGAGGAGAGACACAGGCCAATCGCTACGGATGTGGTGGATGCTCTGAAGCGCCAGCGACGCGCACTCTGTACGGATTCGGGGCTTAAAGTCTCGCTTCGGGTTACTCCTCAAAACGGCAATAAGTTCATGTTTATGTTTAGTATACAAAATACAGCATTTCTAGCCTTATTCTATTTTACACCCTACTTTTCCTTTAAGGGCCTTTCCTGGGGCGGTTTTATACTTCACTCAGGCAAACAATATATTGTGTTGGGTTTTTTTGTCTTTGTTGGTTTTTTTTTTTTTTTTTTTTTTCAGGACAAGCTCAACTTTCAAAATATGCACGAATGTTGGCGTTATTCTACTTCTGTAAAAAAAATATATATATATATATGCTTCTAATTGTGTAATAGTGATGAGCGAAACGGTGGCGTTTCGCCGAAAAACGTGCAAATTTCCTGTGAAATGGAACGTCAAAATATTGCACGTCAAAATAATGCGTCGCAGTCCCGTCGTGCTTTAAAATAATTTGACGCAAACGCGTATCTGGGTTTTGCTGTGCGACGTTACTTTTTTGACGCGCAATGCAATTTGATGAAACCCATCTTCTATGGGTGTTTTGTTTGCTTCACCTTTTTTCACCTTTGGGGCTACCACTGAAACATTTCCCATTACTTTCAAGCCTTGTAGACTGGGATGATGAATCAATATGGCATCTTTTGCTTTGTGTCTGAATGTGCTGAATTGCGTTGGGGTCAACGAGAAGAGACCCATTCACACGCGTTTCACTTCGTCTACTGCTACGCACATGCCCTGCATCTTTTCATAAGAAAAAAAGGGCTCTCATTTTGCCAGTTTCTTTAAAACATCTGTGATTATTTAACATATCCGTGAAAAGTGAAAAGGCGTATTTTCATATCTTTTCCTATCTATTCATTTGTTTTTCAGGTGCCACAGAAAGTAACTATTTAGTGGGCTGATGGGGCCTGTTTGGGCCTCTGTGCACTTTGAATGCCATGGCCTATTTTGTCTCCCAGGCCAGACACGGCTTTGGGGCTACCATTAAACCCATTCCCCTTACTTTTAAGCTTTGTACACTGTGATAAATGAATATATGGCATGACATATGGGAAGAGCAATTCACACTAATGTTTCACTCAGTAACTGCTACACACACACGCCCTCCCTGTATACATTGTTAGAGCTATCATTTCTATCATTCCAAAAGAAAAAAAAGTGTTCACATTTTGCCAGTTTCGTAAAAACATCTGTACTTTTTTTTTTTTTACATTAGCTCTGGTTGACTGGTAATGGTATCTCTACTACTACTACTACTACTACTACTACTACTACTACTACTACTACTACTACTACTACTACTACTACTACTACTATTCTCAGTCTATATTGCTGTTGAACCCAAAAAGTACCATCTATAGTTTATTATTAATAGCTTACGAACACAGGCTCAACTACTACTAATAATTCATCTGAACACATCATAGCTGGCCGCTTTGTATCCCACATTAAGATCAATAAACCATACATTTATAAATCATATATTTATGTGTAAATGGAAGTGGTCATAATTGTGTTATATTATCCATACAACTTCAAGTACCATATGACTAGTAGTTACATGAAAAATGAACTCCAAATATACCGTTTTGAACACCATTTTTATATAAACGCAACAGCCAGGCCAACCTGCACATCTTTTACAGTGGCTGCTTTAGCCCTGCCTAGGGCCCAGTTAACTGGCCTATGTTGTTGTTTGTGCACTCGTTAATTGACTTGCCCTGAAGTATGTTCCCTGGCAAGACAGGGTTGTCTGTAGGTTTTCCACTTCCATCAGAATAAGTCAATGGTGCATTTCTTTCTTCCTGGCCAGTGCCTATGTTGGCTTGTGCACTGTACCTTTCTGTTCTCAGTGAGAGGAGGCAGAAGTGGGCTTCTTCTCTAGGGGGGTAGGCGAGGGGTAGTTGGAAAGTGCCACTAGGGAGAGGTACCAGGAAAGTATGCAGCGATTTTCCCATTAATTTCTGTAGAACCATCTGAAAACATCTGAACTTGTGAAATGTGTTTTGAAGGTGAAAAAAAGGTCGCGTAACAGAAGTACCAGAAACCTTAAAAAGAAAAGGTTGAGCCACAGCAAAAAAGTGTTCCAGAAAACTACCGTCTCTGGTAGCAGAAGCTGACACCTAAAGGGAAAGCCATAGTCGGCAGGAATACGATCTGTGCGGGGAAACCCCAATTGCCCCTTTTTGGATCTGCCAAAGTTGCCCCCGGATTGAAAGTGGTAACTAAAGGCTGCCCGTAGTCGGCAGGATTCGAACCTGCGCGGGGAGACCCCAATGGATTTCTAGTCCATCGCCTTAACCACTCGGCCACGACTACTAGTTGCCTTTTAGGCTGCAGACCAAAGTTGCACGACGCTGTAACTTTCGGCTTGAAGGGCAGTATTGGATGCATTTGGCTTGCAATATAGGCAGATCCAAGTTCCGACCAACTGAGTTTGCAGAATGTACCCAGAAGCCGTGCCGCATGCATCTAGTCCCCGGATCAACTTGTACTGTGAGCTATCTTCCATAACCCTGTATTCCCTCGCTTGCTAAAAAGCCATCTAACCCCTTCCTTGTTCACCTTCCAAACGTGTTTTTTTTTTTTTTTTCAGTTCAGTTGTTTTCAGATTGATCCCTAGAAATAAAGACTTTTTTTTCCCCAATGACTTTTTGTACTAATTTTTTCCCCCAAAATCTAAGTTTAAAGTGTAATGTTCCTGTCTGTGGTGTCTGTGGGAGTCTTACAGCTCAGTAATTCAGGTGCAGACTCTAAACTGTTACAATTTTGCAACATTTAGTTGATACATTTCTCAGCATCATCTCAGGAGTATTAGCAACTATTGTATCAATTCCAACAGCTGCCTGTAACGAAACTCAGAGATTCTGCTCAGTAGGGACAAATATAAGAAATATATCAACTAAATGTATCAATTGTGAACAGTTTACAGGGTCGGTGTTTATAAAAACGGTGACACGTTATCAATTAGAAAGTAATTGGAAAACGTCGTCATTTCTGGCGCTCTATCGGAAAACAACTAGTTGTTTGAAGATGAACCACCCCTTTAAGCTATCTAATGTATCAGCCTGTACAACTGATTCAGGGAGAGAATTCCACATCTTCACAGCTCTAAAAGATAAACACCTCCGAATATTTAGGCGGAACCTCTTTTCTTGTAATCGTAACGGGCGACCTTGCGTCAGCTGGAAAGACTTACTGGTGAGTAGAGCATTAGAGAGATTTTGATATGATCCCCTTATATATGTATACATAGTTATCATATCAAGCCTTATGCGCCTCTTCTCCAGTGTGAACAACCCCATCTTGGCCAGTCTTTCCTCATCGCTAAGAATTTCCATAACTTTTACCGGCTTAGTTGCCCTTCTTTTTACCCTCTCTAATACAATAATGTCCTGTTTGAGCACTGGAGGACAAAACTGTACGGCATATTCTAGATGGGGCCTTACCAGTGCTCCATACAGTGGAACAATGACCCCTTCCTGCGTGAATCTATGCCCCTTTTAACACAGCTCAAGACCTTATTTGCCCTTGATGCTGCTGACTGGCATTGCTTGCTACAGCCAAGTTTGTCATCGACAAGGACTCCAAGGTCCTTTTCCACAATGGATTTGCCCAGTGCAGTCCCACTTAGGGTATAAGTGGCTTGGATATTTTTACATCCCAAGTGCATGGCTTTCCATTTATCAACATTAAATTGCATTTGCCACTTAGCTGCCAGATTACCAGTTTGTCAAGATCCTGTTGCAAGTGCCACATCCTGGATGGAATTAATTGGGCTGGATAGTTTTGCGTCATCTGCAAACACAGGTACATTACTTACAATACCCTGCCCTAAGTCATAAATGAACAAGTTAAACAAAAGTGGATCCAATGCTGAGCCCCGAGGGACCCCACTAAAAACCTTAATCCAAGTAGGGGAATGTACCATTAACTACCTCCCTCCTGTATTCCCACAGTCAGCTTTTGCTAAGCAGATATTTGGGGCATCCTTAGTTTAGACAGTGGATTCCTTGCTTCTCCTTTTGAAGGTGTTTGGTAACTGTCAAAAGGGCCCATCTCTTTTGGGGCTATTTGGTTGTCAGCAGAATTTGAGCCACGACAAAGATGTTTATTTTGCATTTTGCTTGGGGGGGGGGCACAAAACCCCAAGAGATGTCTTCAACACCGGTTCTCGTAGCAATAAACCCGTAGTCGGCAGGATTCTGGGCTTCTTGGGGAGACCCCGGTGGGTTTTAAATCCATTGCCTTAAGTCAGCGATCCCCAACCAGAAGCTCGTGAGCAACATGTTGCTCACCAACCCCTTGGATGTTGCTCCCAGTGGCCTGAAAGCAGTTGCTTATTTTTGAATTCCAGGCTTGGAAGCAAGTTTTGGCTGCATAAAAACCAGGTGCACTGCAATGTAGGTTGACAATGCACATAGGGGCTACTAAATGGCCAATCACAGCACTTATTTGGCACCTTAGGAACATTTTCATGCTAGTGTTGCTCCCCAACTCCTTTTACTTCTGAATGTTGCTCACGGGTTCACAAGGTTGAGGATCCCTGCCTTAAGTACTCGGCCACTGCTACAGCATGCCTGCGGGTCATGTCTTTGCATGAATCCGTGGGAGCTAGCCAAATTGAGCAACCGGGCTCGGGTTGCAACTCTGTGCTATACGTGTACATGTCATGTGATTTGGCTGCATCAACACATCTGACTCTGTCATGGATGTATACAACCCAGAGAACTCCATTTGGGCTTGAACCACAAGATTCTCAGTTAACAGCAGAATGTGCTAACTGTTTCTTCTAAAGTGACTTTTGGGCTGGTTCTGAAACTTCATTTGTGCTGCACATCACAAAACAGCAGGTTCCACCGAGATTTGAACTCGGATCACTGGATTCAAAGTCCAGAGTGCTAACCATTACACCATGGAACCAGCAGCTCAGGGGATAGCCTCTGATGCAGCCAATTAGACCATAAAAGCTATTAATGAATGAATGAATGAATGAATGAATGAATGAATGAATGAATGAATGAATGAATGAATGAATGAATGAATGAATGAATGAATATATGAATATATGAATGAATGAATGAATGAATGAATGGGGGGGAGAAGGAAAAAAAAAAAAAACAGTAAATGAATAACAGGGCAGTATTTGTTGTGTCCAGAAGCAAGGTAGGGCTTAATGGGGTTTGATATTGCTCCAACTTGCAGTGCAGCAGTAAAGAGTGACTGAATCTTATCAGAGCACAAGTCACATGGCTGAGGGCACCTAAGGAACTAACAACATGTCTAGCCCCATGTCCGAATTCAAAATGAAAGAAACAGTAAGAGCAGAAAATGGGATGTCTTTTAAAGTAATGAAGATATAATGTACTGTTGTGCTGCACTGTTAAAACTGACATGGTAGCTTCAGCAACTCTACAAAAGTTGGTATAGACAAGATGCTGTGTAGCCAAGGGGGCAGCCATTCAAAGCTGAAGAAGGTGAAAAGGCGCAGGATGCACAGCAGGTAACAGAGGGGCTATGTAGTATACAACGGGATTCTTCAGAACGTATTTGTTTTCCATTGGGTAGCCTTTGCTTGAATGGCTGCCTCCATGGCTACATAGAAGTATATCAACTATAGTCGTGTTTAAGAAGCAAACACACCAGTTTTACCAGTGCAGGACACAACAGTACATTATATTGGCATTCCTTTAAGACACTTTCAGTTTTTGGTGGTACTGTACCTTTAAATCTGAAAAAAAAAAATCAGCGCAACGCAGGATTCTGCTGAAGGAGCACTATGCATTGTGATGTAGTTTGATATCGGGTTGTTGCGTTTTAAAGGCACCTTAAATTAAAATTCTCTAAAACGGAAATGGTTCCCTTTGCTCCCACTAACATCATTAACATCCGGAAGTACCCATCACAGCTAACAATTCCACTATCACCCCAGGCCCGGTCCCTTGAGGTTATCCTAGATTCTGCCCTGTCCTTCACTCCTCATATCCAGTCACTTATTAAATCATGTCACTTCCACCTACGGAACATATCCAAAATATGATCATCGATCACCCAAGAAGCTGCCAAAATTCTTATGCACTCCCTCGTCATATCACGTTTAGACTACTATGACTCTCTTTTAATTGCCCTTCCCCTCCAGAGACTGTCACCTCTCCAGTCCATAACGAAAACTGCCGTGAGGCTCATAGACCTCAGCAACCGCTCCTCCTCTGCCAGTCCCTACACTGGCTTCCGCTACCTTTCAGAATCAAATTCAAATCAATGACCCTGACATCCCAAGCACTTCATAACTCTGCCCCACCCTACATCTCTGAACTCATCTCTATATACTCACCCAACCGCTTATTACGCTCCTCTACTGACCTGCTACTGAATGAATGTTACTACTACTACTACTACTACTACTACTACTAATAATAATAATAATAATAATAATAATATCTAGTATAGGTAAATCTAAAAACAACTGGACTTGCTGAGTAATCAATGAAGATGTTTCACTACTCATCCGAGCAAGTAGTTATTTTTAGATTTACCTATACTAGATATTAGTAGTAGTAGTAGTAGTAGTAGTAGTAGTAGTAGTAGTAGTAGAAGTAGAAGTAGTAGTAGTATGACCTGGATGAAGGAAAATATTCATAGTCATAATAATAATAATGATCACAATAATAATAATTCTGTTATGGGAAAACACATTTTTTTTTTTTTTTTTTAAATATATTTTATTTTTTAATACAGTCATGTAATATTACGTAAAATAGTCATTCAGGGTTATTTGTTAGCTCCTGTATTGGTCGATAAGCCTGCAGGAAGCTCATTTTGGTTGCATAAAGAAAAAAAAAAGAGAGAGAGAGAGAGAGATGCCCTGCCAAAACATTCCTCCACGCCAGGGATTCAAACAGAAGCAGCATCTTTGAAGGCACTGGGGCAACGTCAAAGGGGTTGGTGAGCAACATTTTGCTCATGAGCCACTGGTTGGGGGGGTCACTGCCCCAGAACAAATGGAGCTGGCAGATGATAGATCTGGTTCTGGGTGTGATGATGATGATGATGATGATGATGATGATGATGATGATGATGATGATGATGATGGTGATGGTGATGGTGATGGTGATGATGTCTACGCAGCCAAACATCCTTGATTCCGTTTATGCAAATGTTACAATCGACTTTGCTTCCTAGCAGTGCCCTAGGATGGCACAGGGACCTATTGGTGCTGCTGATAGTGGATCTCATGACAAACTACAATGCACACTGCTGGCTCCCACTTGCATGAAGGCTGCAGTCACTGGATTACAGCAGCGTTGGGTTTCTGTGCTACTTTTGCGGCAGTGCAAAGGCCAGGGATTTCTTGTGTAGCTTCCAAACCCCTCACTGTCTCGCTGATGTCTTAGCCCATAACCTTTTCTCTGTCCGGGAAAAGGGCTGGAAGAAACAGACGAAGATGAGAGCGTAAAACGAAAGATTTCAGTGACGATGCCCCAGACTGACAAGAGTGAAGCTGAGCTGCCAGGGGCTGTTTGGGGCCAGTCCGTGCAAGCAACGTGCAGACAATGGCTGGCAGGGACACGGACATTTAGCGGGCAGCTGACTATACACTCGCTGGGCTATTTGGGAAAGTAGATATTAGGAATAACTTTGCTTTTTGAGACGCTGGAAGCACAGAAGGAAAGCTCCCGTAAAGCCGTATCCAGAAGGTTTGTTATGGGCGTGCCTAGGTTTTGTCCAATGACAAGGCCATAGCTTATTGCAACTGAGCCAATCAACAGACAGAAAAGGCTGTATATAAGGAGAAGTGGAGCTGAGCGAGAGTTGTGTTTTATCATTTCCGGAAAAAAAGATAGACAGAGAATCTGCCATGGCTGAAGCCGCCGAATCCGCGCCCGCTCCTCCCCCGGCTGAGCCCGCGGCCAAGAAAAAGAAGCAGCAGCCCAAGAAAGCAGCGGGGGCCGCTAAGTCCACTAAGAAGCCCTCCTCTGGACCCAGTGTGTCCGAGCAGATCGTCAAAGCTGTGTCCGCTTCCAAGGAGCGCAGCGGGGTGTCTCTGGCAGCGCTCAAGAAGGCTCTGGCTGCGGGAGGTTACGATGTGGACAAGAACAACAGCCGCCTCAAGCTGGCTCTCAAGGCTTTGGTCACGAAAGAGACCCTGCTCCAAGTCAAAGGCAGTGGAGCCTCCGGTTCCTTCAAGCTCAACAAGAAGCAGCTGCAGAGCAAGGAGAAGGCCGCCGCCAAGAAGAAGGCGCCGCTAGCAGCGGCCAAAGCCAAAAAAACAGCGGCCAAAGCCAAGAAGGCGCCAAAGTCTCCGAAAAAGCCCAAGAAAGTCTCCGCAGCCGCCAAGAGCCCGAAGAAGGTGAAGAAACCCGCAAAGGCGGCGCTAGCAGCAAAGAGCCCGAAAAAAGCCAAAGCTGCCAAGCCCAAGAAGGCCACCAAGAGCCCAGCAAAAAAGACCGCCGTCAAGCCCAAAGCTGCTGCTGCGGCCAAAAGCCCAGCAAAGGCCAAAGCAGCCAAAGCCAAGAAAGCCGCCCCCAAGAAGAAATGAGCGAGCGAGCGAGCGAACCACTGCCCAATTCAACCAAAGGCTCTTTTAAGAGCCACCACATCCCCCTGAAAGAGCAGCTTGTTGTCCTATAGCGACTCTCCTTTGCTTCTGCCTACCTACTGTTTTCTTACTAGCACGAGTATCCATCCGGCTCCGTGTAGTAGTCGCCTACTGGTGCCACACGTCGCTCTTAACCAGCTCAGACACTGGGCGGAGCTTACTGTGTTCGGGGAGAGTCTCTTCTCCGTTAATAATCTTGACCGGCTCTCGTTGTCAGGAGGGAAAAAAAAAAGCGTCTTTGAGGACAAACGTGCGCTGAATTACACGCACTGCTGGTGCACTTGGTGCCACTTGTATCCTGTCCTCCTGCGAGGAATGCTGCGGAAATGTCCCAGTGTAACCATGTGGCAAAGTGCTAGTGAAATCTTTCTAGAGAAGTAACAAACGGGTGAAAGAGGCAGCAGGATAACAAAGAGCTCAGCTGAGAGGCTCAGTGGGGTGGGTGCCGCTGGGAGGAAGGGGCTGCAAGCGGTTGGCGAGAAAGGAGTAGACGTAGCGGTTTGCTTTTGCCGCAAACGTTGATAATCAATCCATAAGAAGCTGGAAGAGTCAATGGACCGGCGGAGGCGATTAGGAAGCATAGAATTTCATGGCGGAATGCTGGAGAGAGAACGATATGCTACTGGCCTGGAACCAGTTGAACGCAAACATTTTTGGCGGGCTGTTCGACATTAACAGCAGCCGTGTTGAGTTCATCTTCACATGCCAGCCGCTAGGGGAAAGGGGGTGGTGTCCGTCCTCGCAGTTCCCTATCAGGTCGAGTCATTCTGTATATGAAGGGGGACGAGAGCGCGAGGCCTGCATCTTTCAAAGAAATCTTTGCGAGTAGAATCATGTCTGGAAGAGGCAAGGGCGGAAAGGGTCTGGGCAAAGGAGGCGCTAAGCGCCACAGGAAGGTGCTGCGGGATAACATCCAGGGCATCACCAAGCCCGCCATCCGCCGCCTGGCACGCAGAGGGGGAGTCAAGCGCATCTCCGGCCTCATCTACGAGGAGACTCGCGGCGTGCTGAAAGTCTTCCTGGAGAACGTTATCCGGGACGCGGTCACCTACACCGAGCACGCCAAGAGGAAGACCGTTACCGCTATGGACGTGGTGTATGCTCTGAAGCGCCAGGGACGCACTCTGTACGGATTCGGAGGTTAAAGGCCTCGCTTCAGTTTCCTCATCAAAAACGGCCCTTTTAAGGGCCAACCACCTATTCCACAAAAGCGCTGGATCTCTCCTTCCAATACGTTACATCCCCTTCTACTAATCCTAAATCTTTCACCAAAAACTCCAAGAGGCAACACGTATTGCCTTACACGGAGCAGCAGCAGCAGCAGCACACGGTCTCTACTATTAAGTCTCGAGATCTCGACTCGATCTGCCGTCAAAAGAAATAATCAATCGAAGTCTTAGAGAGCGGAGCCCTCTAGAAACTTGATTAATCGCAATACCGAACCCGCTTTATTTGAAATTAAAAAAAAAAAAAATATATATATATATATATACACACACATCTTTGGAGGGCTTGCCTTCCTTCGAACTCTGAGGCTATTTGTTTCACACGGCAGCCTGTCCTAACGGATTTGAGACTATAAAAACAACGTAACCCTCCCCCCTTTTTTTTTGTGTACCTATTTTATGAATAAGCTTCATTTTTAGGAGGCCTCTGTCCAATACAAGCAGTGTGTAGATTTGCGAGCGGTAAGGAGTAGAAGTGCTCTCAACTCCTTACTCTACCTCGAGTGTTTTGAAAACTATTATCTTTGCGTTGAAATGGCAATTAATTTTCAGGAGCAAACCAGGCTTTTGTGTGTATACACACACACACACACACACACACACACACACGTGAAGCATATGGAGGTGATTGTAAGTTGCACCAATGGATAGTGGAAAACAGCGTGTGCGGCTCTTGTAGAGAGAAAGTGGGTGGCTCTGAAAAGAGCCTTTGGGTTTGTGGGTGAGGCAATGGAGAGAGATTACTTGGCGCTGGTGTACTTGGTGACGGCCTTGGTGCCCTCGGACACGGCGTGCTTGGCCAGCTCCCCAGGCAGCAAGAGGCGGACTGCGGTCTGGATCTCCCGGGAGGTGATGGTGGAGCGCTTGTTGTAGTGAGCCAGGCGGGAGGCTTCCCCTGCGATGCGCTCGAAGACATCGTTGACAAAGGAGTTCATGATGCTCATGGCCTTGGAAGAGATGCCGGTATCGGGGTGCACTTGTTTCAGCACTTTGTACACGTAGATGGCGTAGCTCTCCTTCCTGCTCTTCCTACGCTTCTTGCCATCCTTCTTCTGGGTTTTAGTCACGGCTTTCTTGGAGCCCTTCTTTGGGGCTGGGGCGGATTTGGCGGGTTCAGGCATGTTTCGCAAGTGACAGTCTGCAAGCAAACAATAAGTCGCTCCCGCGGCTGCAGCTCCTCTTATACCCTGGCCATGCAAATAAGGCCGGACATTGTCACTGATTTCCATTGGCTGGCTCTGATCGACGACGTCTTCGCCCAGGTTTGCGCCCCGACGATTGGTGAGACGCAAAGCTCGTGTTTCGTTGGCTGCAATGAATCCTAGCCAATCAACGAAGACAGGCACGGTCCCGGCTGCCTATAAGAAGTAAAGTGCGCGCTCCAAAGGATCATCGTTGAGCCCTTTTTGTGTAGAACGACAGGCTTTGAATTATGTCAGGAAGAGGCAAACAAGGCGGCAAGACCCGGGCTAAGGCCAAGACTCGCTCATCTCGGGCCGGCCTTCAGTTCCCAGTCGGCCGTGTTCACCGGCTGCTGAGGAAAGGCAATTATGCCGAGCGGGTGGGAGCCGGAGCACCGGTCTACCTTGCAGCAGTGCTCGAGTATCTGACCGCCGAGATCCTGGAGTTGGCCGGCAACGCTGCCCGGGATAACAAGAAGACTCGTATCATCCCCAGGCACCTGCAGCTCGCCGTGCGCAACGACGAGGAGCTCAACAAACTGCTCGGAGGGGTCACCATCGCCCAGGGCGGTGTCCTGCCCAACATCCAGTCCGTGCTGCTCCCCAAGAAAACCGAGAGCGCCAAATCTGCCAAGAGCAAGTGAGCTCTCCCTTCCAAAAATACTGCCCTGACCACTAACCCAAAGGCTCTTTTCAGAGCCACCCACTTCATCATCTAAACAGCGCTGTATAGCCGTGTGTGTGTGTGTGTGTGTGTGTGTGTGTGTGTGTGTGTGTGTGTGTGAGTGACTAAATAGTGAGATTAAATTGTGAAACATAAGAGGGTTTCCCTTGTACACTTTTTCCTCACTTGATTGCCAGGGAAATGATGTGGTGGGAGAAGGGCAGCTATTTTGCGGAGCATTACTGTCCCCTACCTAATACGAGATTCTTGTGATGAGAGAAGAGTGGCACTAGGGACTCAAACTGCAATCTTCTCAGTGTGAGCAATGGAAGCGTGTGTATGATGCGCAGGGGGGAAATCAAATCAAACGGTCTGAAAGTGTGTGTGTGATTAGCAGTCTCGCTGCCCGATCATCACTGTCGTACAAGTCCATTCAACTACAACGTCTTGCCTGAGCTGCGCGAAGTGGCTTGTGGCCGATGGAAGCAGCACAAGAGACAGGCTGTCGGGTCACCCGGCGCTGCTAGAGCTTCGCTTCTTTTAGAGGATTAGGTATAATAAAGTGATAGGAGGAAGCCCCCGTCCAAGATTAAGGGCACGAGGATATCACTCACTGCCGCCTGGTAATTGTGTGTTGCTATTTGTACATGGGGAAGATGGGTGAAGCCCTAATAAGAGTGGAGTGTCATTGGGGGGGGGGGGAGAAATGAAAAAGCAGCACAGCTGATTGTCAGACAGTGTTGGTGGCTCTGAAAAGAGCCTTTGTGTGTAAGTGAGTGATGGAGAAGGGGGGGAGGAGAGATCTAAGCCCTCTCTCCTCTGATCCTGCGGGCCAGCTGGATATCCTTGGGCATGATGGTGACCCTCTTGGCGTGGATGGCGCACAGGTTGGTGTCCTCGAAGAGCCCCACGAGATAAGCCTCGCTGGCCTCCTGCAGAGCCATGACGGCCGAGCTCTGGAAGCGGAGATCGGTCTTGAAGTCCTGGGCGATCTCCCGGACCAGCCGCTGGAAAGGCAGTTTGCGGATGAGCAGCTCGGTGGATTTCTGGTAGCGGCGTATTTCGCGGAGAGCCACGGTGCCTGGGCGATAACGATGGGGTTTCTTGACTCCGCCGGTGGCCGGGGCGCTCTTGCGGGCTGCCTTGGTGGCCAACTGCTTGCGGGGAGCCTTCCCGCCGGTGGATTTGCGGGCGGTCTGCTTGGTACGAGCCATTAGCACAACAGTAAACTGCTTCTCGCTACTACGAATAGCGCTTCAACGGCCGATTCCTCCTATTTATTCCAAGCGCCTCAATGCGATTGGCTCTTTCATATACACACACACACACACACACACCTCTTTATTCATTTCTCATTGGTTGTGACCGTTTCAAAATGCCCGCCAAAAGGGACACATTTCTATGGAGGTACTGCATTTCTTTTTGTTTTTCTTTCTTTGCATAGTTCTTTGTTTCCTGCATTTTTCGTAAAATTCAGCCACAGAAGTTCCACTGTGTTTCGTCCGTTCCGTTTCTTTCAGGCATACAAGCGAACATTGGAGAGGGGGGGAGGGGTATTGATGTCACGACGGGGGGATGGGGCACTGAGCTGCTGCAGATGGGAACAGGCTCATCTTTCGATCGCTTCCCAGTACAAAGAAATTGGCGGTTATGTGATAGAGAACAGCTCATTTCCCTAACATTCGTTACAGCCCCACCCACAGCCGCTGCTAGACTTGCGCTTTAACAGGTGGAGCAGGGGAAGCCAAAGTGCGGGCGGGTAAATGTTTCAACTGGCGATGGAATTCCAAAGATGGATTTGGATTTAGAGGCACCCTTAAAACATGCAACTGTGCAATAAGCCACTGAATGGCCATATCCGTGTACTACTTTGTCTCCGCAGCTTTGCAGAGTCTCCCCTTTCCCACGAGGAGTAACTGCAGCGGAATGTAATCCCGGCCAAAGCTGCAGGTGAAGCCGACTCCTAGTTAGCGAGAGAGAAGGCGAGAGAAAGAAAGAATTCACACTTTTGCCCATAAGAGTTTAAAATAGCCCGCTGTAACGCTCTGCCAGCAGAATGAATTGAAGGGCGGAATGCCAGAGGCAAAGCAAAAAAGTCAAATCGTTGAACATCGGTATGTAAATTGGCACGATAGATTTGGCGGGCACACTTTGAAAGGAACAGCCATTTCGACGCTCAAAGCGCATGTTAGGAATGGCTACTGGCGCCTCACGTTGAACCAATCACCAGTTAGCCCGTGTTTTCCGGAGAATGGGGGTGAGTTTGCGGTTCCCTTTCAGGTCGTGTCAGTCTGTATATGAAGGGGGACGAGCGCGCGGCCCTGCAGAAGTGAAAGCAATCTTTGAGCGTACAATCATGTCTGGAAGAGGCAAGGGCGGTAAGGGTCTGGGCAAAGGAGGCGCCAAGCGCCACAGGAAAGTGCTGCGGGATAACATCCAGGGCATCACCAAGCCCGCCATCCGCCGCCTGGCACGCAGAGGGGGAGTCAAGCGCATCTCCGGCCTCATCTACGAGGAGACTCGCGGCGTGTTGAAAGTCTTCCTGGAGAACGTTATCCGGGACGCGGTCACCTACACCGAGCACGCCAAGAGGAAGACCGTAACCGCTATGGATGTGGTGTATGCTCTCAAGCGCCAGGGACGCACTCTCTACGGATTCGGGGGTTAAAAGCCTCGCTTCTGTCTCTTCTCATCAAAACGGCCCTTTTAAGGGCCACCCACCTATTCCTTCAAAAGGCTGCAGCCGTCTATGTAGATCTATTCTTACAAGTTGTACAATCGACGAAACCTTTCTTATTAACCGCTTGTACAAGAGGCGGTGACAGCCACCCGCATGTCTTCTACAGTGGCTGCTATAGTACCCAGTGGATGGCCAAATAAGGCTGCTTTGCTCAGAATGACGGAGGAGAGACACAGGCCAATCGCTACGGATGTGGTGGATGCTCTGAAGCGCCAGCGACGCGCACTCTGTACGGATTCGGGGCTTAAAGTCTCGCTTCGGGTTACTCCTCAAAACGGCAATAAGTTCATGTTTATGTTTAGTATACAAAATACAGCATTTCTAGCCTTATTCTATTTTACACCCTACTTTTCCTTTAAGGGCCTTTCCTGGGGCGGTTTTATACTTCACTCAGGCAAACAATATATTGTGTTGGGTTTTTTTGTCTTTGTTGGTTTTTTTTTTTTTCAGGACAAGCTCAACTTTCAAAATATGCACGAATGTTGGCGTTATTCTACTTCTGTAAAAAAAATATATATATATATATGCTTCTAATTGTGTAATAGTGATGAGCGAAACGGTGGCGTTTCGCCGAAAAACGTGCAAATTTCCTGTGAAATGGAACGTCAAAATATTGCACGTCAAAATAATGCGTCGCAGTCCCGTCGTGCTTTAAAATAATTTGACGCAAACGCGTATCTGGGTTTTGCTGTGCGACGTTACTTTTTTGACGCGCAATGCAATTTGATGAAACCCATCTTCTATGGGTGTTTTGTTTGCTTCACCTTTTTTCACCTTTGGGGCTACCACTGAAACATTTCCCATTACTTTCAAGCCTTGTAGACTGGGATGATGAATCAATATGGCATCTTTTGCTTTGTGTCTGAATGTGCTGAATTGCGTTGGGGTCAACGAGAAGAGACCCATTCACACGCGTGTTTCACTTCGTCTACTGCTACGCACATGCCCTGCATCTTTTCATAAGAAAAAAAGGGCTCTCATTTTGCCAGTTTCTTTAAAACATCTGTGATTATTTAACATATCCGTGAAAAGTGAAAAGGCGTATTTTCATATCTTTTCCTATCTATTCATTTGTTTTTCAGGTGCCACAGAAAGTAACTATTTAGTGGGCTGATGGGGCCTGTTTGGGCCTCTGTGCACTTTGAATGCCATGGCCTATTTTGTCTCCCAGGCCAGACACGGCTTTGGGGCTACCATTAAACCCATTCCCCTTACTTTTAAGCTTTGTACACTGTGATAAATGAATATATGGCATGACATATGGGAAGAGCAATTCACACTAATGTTTCACTCAGTAACTGCTACACACACACGCCCTCCCTGTATACATTGTTAGAGCTATCATTTCTATCATTCCAAAAGAAAAAAAAGTGTTCACATTTTGCCAGTTTCGTAAAAACATCTGTACTTTTTTTTTTTTTACATTAGCTCTGGTTGACTGGTAATGGTATCTCTACTACTACTACTACTACTACTACTACTACTACTACTACTACTACTACTACTACTACTACTACTACTACTACTACTACTACTACTACTACTACTACTACTACTACTACTACTACTACTATTCTCAGTCTATATTGCTGTTGAACCCAAAAAGTACCATCTATAGTTTATTATTAATAGCTTACGAACACAGGCTCAACTACTACTAATAATTCATCTGAACACATCATAGCTGGCCGCTTTGTATCCCACATTAAGATCAATAAACCATACATTTATAAATCATATATTTATGTGTAAATGGAAGTGGTCATAATTGTGTTATATTATCCATACAACTTCAAGTACCATATGACTAGTAGTTACATGAAAAATGAACTCCAAATATACCGTTTTGAACACCATTTTTATATAAACGCAACAGCCAGGCCAACCTGCACATCTTTTACAGTGGCTGCTTTAGCCCTGCCTAGGGCCCAGTTAACTGGCCTATGTTGTTGTTTGTGCACTCGTTAATTGACTTGCCCTGAAGTATGTTCCCTGGCAAGACAGGGTTGTCTGTAGGTTTTCCACTTCCATCAGAATAAGTCAATGGTGCATTTCTTTCTTCCTGGCCAGTGCCTATGTTGGCTTGTGCACTGTACCTTTCTGTTCTCAGTGAGAGGAGGCAGAAGTGGGCTTCTTCTCTAGGGGGGTAGGCGAGGGGTAGTTGGAAAGTGCCACTAGGGAGAGGTACCAGGAAAGTATGCAGCGATTTTCCCATTAATTTCTGTAGAACCATCTGAAAACATCTGAACTTGTGAAATGTGTTTTGAAGGTGAAAAAAAGGTCGCGTAACAGAAGTACCAGAAACCTTAAAAAGAAAAGGTTGAGCCACAGCAAAAAAGTGTTCCAGAAAACTACCGTCTCTGGTAGCAGAAGCTGACACCTAAAGGGAAAGCCATAGTCGGCAGGAATACGATCTGTGCGGGGAAACCCCAATTGCCCCTTTTTGGATCTGCCAAAGTTGCCCCCGGATTGAAAGTGGTAACTAAAGGCTGCCCGTAGTCGGCAGGATTCGAACCTGCGCGGGGAGACCCCAATGGATTTCTAGTCCATCGCCTTAACCACTCGGCCACGACTACTAGTTGCCTTTTAGGCTGCAGACCAAAGTTGCACGACGCTGTAACTTTCGGCTTGAAGGGCAGTATTGGATGCATTTGGCTTGCAATATAGGCAGATCCAAGTTCCGACCAACTGAGTTTGCAGAATGTACCCAGAAGCCGTGCCGCATGCATCTAGTCCCCGGATCAACTTGTACTGTGAGCTATCTTCCATAACCCTGTATTCCCTCGCTTGCTAAAAAGCCATCTAACCCCTTCCTTGTTCACCTTCCAAACGTGTTTTTTTTTTTTTTTTCAGTTCAGTTGTTTTCAGATTGATCCCTAGAAATAAAGACTTTTTTTTCCCCAATGACTTTTTGTACTAATTTTTTCCCCCAAAATCTAAGTTTAAAGTGTAATGTTCCTGTCTGTGGTGTCTGTGGGAGTCTTACAGCTCAGTAATTCAGGTGCAGACTCTAAACTGTTACAATTTTGCAACATTTAGTTGATACATTTCTCAGCATCATCTCAGGAGTATTAGCAACTATTGTATCAATTCCAACAGCTGCCTGTAACGAAACTCAGAGATTCTGCTCAGTAGGGACAAATATAAGAAATATATCAACTAAATGTATCAATTGTGAACAGTTTACAGGGTCGGTGTTTATAAAAACGGTGACACGTTATCAATTAGAAAGTAATTGGAAAACGTCGTCATTTCTGGCGCTCTATCGGAAAACAACTAGTTGTTTGAAGATGAACCACCCCTTTAAGCTATCTAATGTATCAGCCTGTACAACTGATTCAGGGAGAGAATTCCACATCTTCACAGCTCTAAAAGATAAACACCTCCGAATATTTAGGCGGAACCTCTTTTCTTGTAATCGTAACGGGCGACCTTGCGTCAGCTGGAAAGACTTACTGGTGAGTAGAGCATTAGAGAGATTTTGATATGATCCCCTTATATATGTATACATAGTTATCATATCAAGCCTTATGCGCCTCTTCTCCAGTGTGAACAACCCCATCTTGGCCAGTCTTTCCTCATCGCTAAGAATTTCCATAACTTTTACCGGCTTAGTTGCCCTTCTTTTTACCCTCTCTAATACAATAATGTCCTGTTTGAGCACTGGAGGACAAAACTGTACGGCATATTCTAGATGGGGCCTTACCAGTGCTCCATACAGTGGAACAATGACCCCTTCCTGCGTGAATCTATGCCCCTTTTAACACAGCTCAAGACCTTATTTGCCCTTGATGCTGCTGACTGGCATTGCTTGCTACAGCCAAGTTTGTCATCGACAAGGACTCCAAGGTCCTTTTCCACAATGGATTTGCCCAGTGCAGTCCCACTTAGGGTATAAGTGGCTTGGATATTTTTACATCCCAAGTGCATGGCTTTCCATTTATCAACATTAAATTGCATTTGCCACTTAGCTGCCAGATTACCAGTTTGTCAAGATCCTGTTGCAAGTGCCACATCCTGGATGGAATTAATTGGGCTGGATAGTTTTGCGTCATCTGCAAACACAGGTACATTACTTACAATACCCTGCCCTAAGTCATAAATGAACAAGTTAAACAAAAGTGGATCCAATGCTGAGCCCCGAGGGACCCCACTAAAAACCTTAATCCAAGTAGGGGAATGTACCATTAACTACCTCCCTCCTGTATTCCCACAGTCAGCTTTTGCTAAGCAGATATTTGGGGCATCCTTAGTTTAGACAGTGGATTCCTTGCTTCTCCTTTTGAAGGTGTTTGGTAACTGTCAAAAGGGCCCATCTCTTTTGGGGCTATTTGGTTGTCAGCAGAATTTGAGCCACGACAAAGATGTTTATTTTGCATTTTGCTTGGGGGGGGGGGCACAAAACCCCAAGAGATGTCTTCAACACCGGTTCTCGTAGCAATAAACCCGTAGTCGGCAGGATTCTGGGCTTCTTGGGGAGACCCCGGTGGGTTTTAAATCCATTGCCTTAAGTCAGTGATCCCCAACCAGAAGCTCGTGAGCAACATGTTGCTCACCAACCCCTTGGATGTTGCTCCCAGTGGCCTGAAAGCAGTTGCTTATTTTTGAATTCCAGGCTTGGAAGCAAGTTTTGGCTGCATAAAAACCAGGTGCACTGCAATGTAGGTTGACAATGCACATAGGGGCTACTAAATGGCCAATCACAGCACTTATTTGGCACCTTAGGAACATTTTCATGCTAGTGTTGCTCCCCAACTCCTTTTACTTCTGAATGTTGCTCACGGGTTCACAAGGTTGAGGATCCCTGCCTTAAGTACTCGGCCACTGCTACAGCATGCCTGCGGGTCATGTCTTTGCATGAATCCGTGGGAGCTAGCCAAATTGAGCAACCGGGCTCGGGTTGCAACTCTGTGCTATACGTGTACATGTCATGTGATTTGGCTGCATCAACACATCTGACTCTGTCATGGATGTATACAACCCAGAGAACTCCATTTGGGCTTGAACCACAAGATTCTCAGTTAACAGCAGAATGTGCTAACTGTTTCTTCTAAAGTGACTTTTGGGCTGGTTCTGAAACTTCATTTGTGCTGCACATCACAAAACAGCAGGTTCCACCGAGATTTGAACTCTGATCACTGGATTCAAAGTCCAGAGTGCTAACCATTACACCATGGAACCAGCAGCTCAGGGGATAGCCTCTGATGCAGCCAATTAGACCATAAAAGCTATTAATGAATGAATGAATGAATGAATGAATGAATGAATGAATGAATGAATGAATGAATGAATGAATGAATGAATGAATGAATGAATGAATGAATATATGAATATATGAATGAATGAATGAATGAATGAATGAATGGGGGGGAGAAGGAAAAAAAAAAAACAGTAAATGAATAACAGGGCAGTATTTGTTGTGTCCAGAAGCAAGGTAGGGCTTAATGGGGTTTGATATTGCTCCAACTTGCAGTGCAGCAGTAAAGAGTGACTGAATCTTATCAGAGCACAAGTCACATGGCTGAGGGCACCTAAGGAACTAACAACATGTCTAGCCCCATGTCCGAATTCAAAATGAAAGAAACAGTAAGAGCAGAAAATGGGATGTCTTTTAAAGTAATGAAGATATAATGTACTGTTGTGCTGCACTGTTAAAACTGACATGGTAGCTTCAGCAACTCTACAAAAGTTGGTATAGACAAGATGCTGTGTAGCCAAGGGGGCAGCCATTCAAAGCTGAAGAAGGTGAAAAGGCGCAGGATGCACAGCAGGTAACAGAGGGGCTATGTAGTATACAACGGGATTCTTCAGAACGTATTTGTTTTCCATTGGGTAGCCTTTGCTTGAATGGCTGCCTCCATGGCTACATAGAAGTATATCAACTATAGTCGTGTTTAAGAAGCAAACACACCAGTTTTACCAGTGCAGGACACAACAGTACATTATATTGGCATTCCTTTAAGACACTTTCAGTTTTTGGTGGTACTGTACCTTTAAATCTGAAAAAAAAAAATCAGCGCAACGCAGGATTCTGCTGAAGGAGCACTATGCATTGTGATGTAGTTTGATATCGGGTTGTTGCGTTTTAAAGGCACCTTAAATTAAAATTCTCTAAAACGGAAATGGTTCCCTTTGCTCCCACTAACATCATTAACATCCGGAAGTACCCATCACAGCTAACAATTCCACTATCACCCCAGGCCCGGTCCCTTGAGGTTATCCTAGATTCTGCCCTGTCCTTCACTCCTCATATCCAGTCACTTATTAAATCATGTCACTTCCACCTACGGAACATATCCAAAATATGATCATCGATCACCCAAGAAGCTGCCAAAATTCTTATGCACTCCCTCGTCATATCACGTTTAGACTACTATGACTCTCTTTTAATTGCCCTTCCCCTCCAGAGACTGTCACCTCTCCAGTCCATAACGAAAACTGCCGTGAGGCTCATAGACCTCAGCAACCGCTCCTCCTCTGCCAGTCCCTACACTGGCTTCCGCTACCTTTCAGAATCAAATTCAAATCAATGACCCTGACATCCCAAGCACTTCATAACTCTGCCCCACCCTACATCTCTGAACTCATCTCTATATACTCACCCAACCGCTTATTACGCTCCTCTACTGACCTGCTACTGAATGAATGTTACTACTACTACTACTACTACTACTACTACTAATAATAATAATAATAATAATAATAATAATAATATCTAGTATAGGTAAATCTAAAAACAACTGGACTTGCTGAGTAATCAATGAAGATGTTTCACTACTCATCCGAGCAAGTAGTTATTTTTAGATTTACCTATACTAGATATTAGTAGTAGTAGTAGTAGTAGTAGTAGTAGTAGAAGTAGAAGTAGTAGTAGTATGACCTGGATGAAGGAAAATATTCATAGTCATAATAATAATAATGATCACAATAATAATAATTCTGTTATGGGAAAACACATTTTTTTTTTTTTTTTTTTAAATATATTTTATTTTTTAATACAGTCATGTAATATTACGTAAAATAGTCATTCAGGGTTATTTGTTAGCTCCTGTATTGGTCGATAAGCCTGCAGGAAGCTCATTTTGGTTGCATAAAGAAAAAAAAAAGAGAGAGAGAGAGAGAGATGCCCTGCCAAAACATTCCTCCACGCCAGGGATTCAAACAGAAGCAGCATCTTTGAAGGCACTGGGGCAACGTCAAAGGGGTTGGTGAGCAACATTTTGCTCATGAGCCACTGGTTGGGGGGGTCACTGCCCCAGAACAAATGGAGCTGGCAGATGATAGATCTGGTTCTGGGTGTGATGATGATGATGATGATGATGATGATGATGATGATGGTGATGGTGATGGTGATGGTGATGATGTCTACGCAGCCAAACATCCTTGATTCCGTTTATGCAAATGTTACAATCGACTTTGCTTCCTAGCAGTGCCCTAGGATGGCACAGGGACCTATTGGTGCTGCTGATAGTGGATCTCATGACAAACTACAATGCACACTGCTGGCTCCCACTTGCATGAAGGCTGCAGTCACTGGATTACAGCAGCGTTGGGTTTCTGTGCTACTTTTGCGGCAGTGCAAAGGCCAGGGATTTCTTGTGTAGCTTCCAAACCCCTCACTGTCTCGCTGATGTCTTAGCCCATAACCTTTTCTCTGTCCGGGAAAAGGGCTGGAAGAAACAGACGAAGATGAGAGCGTAAAACGAAAGATTTCAGTGACGATGCCCCAGACTGACAAGAGTGAAGCTGAGCTGCCAGGGGCTGTTTGGGGCCAGTCCGTGCAAGCAACGTGCAGACAATGGCTGGCAGGGACACGGACATTTAGCGGGCAGCTGACTATACACTCGCTGGGCTATTTGGGAAAGTAGATATTAGGAATAACTTTGCTTTTTGAGACGCTGGAAGCACAGAAGGAAAGCTCCCGTAAAGCCGTATCCAGAAGGTTTGTTATGGGCGTGCCTAGGTTTTGTCCAATGACAAGGCCATAGCTTATTGCAACTGAGCCAATCAACAGACAGAAAAGGCTGTATATAAGGAGAAGTGGAGCTGAGCGAGAGTTGTGTTTTATCATTTCCGGAAAAAAAGATAGACAGAGAATCTGCCATGGCTGAAGCCGCCGAATCCGCGCCCGCTCCTCCCCCGGCTGAGCCCGCGGCCAAGAAAAAGAAGCAGCAGCCCAAGAAAGCAGCGGGGGCCGCTAAGTCCACTAAGAAGCCCTCCTCTGGACCCAGTGTGTCCGAGCAGATCGTCAAAGCTGTGTCCGCTTCCAAGGAGCGCAGCGGGGTGTCTCTGGCAGCGCTCAAGAAGGCTCTGGCTGCGGGAGGTTACGATGTGGACAAGAACAACAGCCGCCTCAAGCTGGCTCTCAAGGCTTTGGTCACGAAAGAGACCCTGCTCCAAGTCAAAGGCAGTGGAGCCTCCGGTTCCTTCAAGCTCAACAAGAAGCAGCTGCAGAGCAAGGAGAAGGCCGCCGCCAAGAAGAAGGCGCCGCTAGCAGCGGCCAAAGCCAAAAAAACAGCGGCCAAAGCCAAGAAGGCGCCAAAGTCTCCGAAAAAGCCCAAGAAAGTCTCCGCAGCCGCCAAGAGCCCGAAGAAGGTGAAGAAACCCGCAAAGGCGGCGCTAGCAGCAAAGAGCCCGAAAAAAGCCAAAGCTGCCAAGCCCAAGAAGGCCACCAAGAGCCCAGCAAAAAAGACCGCCGTCAAGCCCAAAGCTGCTGCTGCGGCCAAAAGCCCAGCAAAGGCCAAAGCAGCCAAAGCCAAGAAAGCCGCCCCCAAGAAGAAATGAGCGAGCGAGCGAGCGAACCACTGCCCAATTCAACCAAAGGCTCTTTTAAGAGCCACCACATCCCCCTGAAAGAGCAGCTTGTTGTCCTATAGCGACTCTCCTTTGCTTCTGCCTACCTACTGTTTTCTTACTAGCACGAGTATCCATCCGGCTCCGTGTAGTAGTCGCCTACTGGTGCCACACGTCGCTCTTAACCAGCTCAGACACTGGGCGGAGCTTACTGTGTTCGGGGAGAGTCTCTTCTCCGTTAATAATCTTGACCGGCTCTCGTTGTCAGGAGGGAAAAAAAAAAGCGTCTTTGAGGACAAACGTGCGCTGAATTACACGCACTGCTGGTGCACTTGGTGCCACTTGTATCCTGTCCTCCTGCGAGGAATGCTGCGGAAATGTCCCAGTGTAACCATGTGGCAAAGTGCTAGTGAAATCTTTCTAGAGAAGTAACAAACGGGTGAAAGAGGCAGCAGGATAACAAAGAGCTCAGCTGAGAGGCTCAGTGGGGTGGGTGCCGCTGGGAGGAAGGGGCTGCAAGCGGTTGGCGAGAAAGGAGTAGACGTAGCGGTTTGCTTTTGCCGCAAACGTTGATAATCAATCCATAAGAAGCTGGAAGAGTCAATGGACCGGCGGAGGCGATTAGGAAGCATAGAATTTCATGGCGGAATGCTGGAGAGAGAACGATATGCTACTGGCCTGGAACCAGTTGAACGCAAACATTTTTGGCGGGCTGTTCGACATTAACAGCAGCCGTGTTGAGTTCATCTTCACATGCCAGCCGCTAGGGGAAAGGGGGTGGTGTCCGTCCTCGCAGTTCCCTATCAGGTCGAGTCATTCTGTATATGAAGGGGGACGAGAGCGCGAGGCCTGCATCTTTCAAAGAAATCTTTGCGAGTAGAATCATGTCTGGAAGAGGCAAGGGCGGAAAGGGTCTGGGCAAAGGAGGCGCTAAGCGCCACAGGAAGGTGCTGCGGGATAACATCCAGGGCATCACCAAGCCCGCCATCCGCCGCCTGGCACGCAGAGGGGGAGTCAAGCGCATCTCCGGCCTCATCTACGAGGAGACTCGCGGCGTGCTGAAAGTCTTCCTGGAGAACGTTATCCGGGACGCGGTCACCTACACCGAGCACGCCAAGAGGAAGACCGTTACCGCTATGGACGTGGTGTATGCTCTGAAGCGCCAGGGACGCACTCTGTACGGATTCGGAGGTTAAAGGCCTCGCTTCAGTTTCCTCATCAAAAACGGCCCTTTTAAGGGCCAACCACCTATTCCACAAAAGCGCTGGATCTCTCCTTCCAATACGTTACATCCCCTTCTACTAATCCTAAATCTTTCACCAAAAACTCCAAGAGGCAACACGTATTGCCTTACACGGAGCAGCAGCAGCAGCAGCACACGGTCTCTACTATTAAGTCTCGAGATCTCGACTCGATCTGCCGTCAAAAGAAATAATCAATCGAAGTCTTAGAGAGCGGAGCCCTCTAGAAACTTGATTAATCGCAATACCGAACCCGCTTTATTTGAAATTAAAAAAAAAAAAATATATATATATATATATACACACACATCTTTGGAGGGCTTGCCTTCCTTCGAACTCTGAGGCTATTTGTTTCACACGGCAGCCTGTCCTAACGGATTTGAGACTATAAAAACAACGTAACCCTCCCCCCTTTTTTTTTGTGTACCTATTTTATGAATAAGCTTCATTTTTAGGAGGCCTCTGTCCAATACAAGCAGTGTGTAGATTTGCGAGCGGTAAGGAGTAGAAGTGCTCTCAACTCCTTACTCTACCTCGAGTGTTTTGAAAACTATTATCTTTGCGTTGAAATGGCAATTAATTTTCAGGAGCAAACCAGGCTTTTGTGTGTATACACACACACACACACACACACACACACGTGAAGCATATGGAGGTGATTGTAAGTTGCACCAATGGATAGTGGAAAACAGCGTGTGCGGCTCTTGTAGAGAGAAAGTGGGTGGCTCTGAAAAGAGCCTTTGGGTTTGTGGGTGAGGCAATGGAGAGAGATTACTTGGCGCTGGTGTACTTGGTGACGGCCTTGGTGCCCTCGGACACGGCGTGCTTGGCCAGCTCCCCAGGCAGCAAGAGGCGGACTGCGGTCTGGATCTCCCGGGAGGTGATGGTGGAGCGCTTGTTGTAGTGAGCCAGGCGGGAGGCTTCCCCTGCGATGCGCTCGAAGACATCGTTGACAAAGGAGTTCATGATGCTCATGGCCTTGGAAGAGATGCCGGTATCGGGGTGCACTTGTTTCAGCACTTTGTACACGTAGATGGCGTAGCTCTCCTTCCTGCTCTTCCTACGCTTCTTGCCATCCTTCTTCTGGGTTTTAGTCACGGCTTTCTTGGAGCCCTTCTTTGGGGCTGGGGCGGATTTGGCGGGTTCAGGCATGTTTCGCAAGTGACAGTCTGCAAGCAAACAATAAGTCGCTCCCGCGGCTGCAGCTCCTCTTATACCCTGGCCATGCAAATAAGGCCGGACATTGTCACTGATTTCCATTGGCTGGCTCTGATCGACGACGTCTTCGCCCAGGTTTGCGCCCCGACGATTGGTGAGACGCAAAGCTCGTGTTTCGTTGGCTGCAATGAATCCTAGCCAATCAACGAAGACAGGCACGGTCCCGGCTGCCTATAAGAAGTAAAGTGCGCGCTCCAAAGGATCATCGTTGAGCCCTTTTTGTGTAGAACGACAGGCTTTGAATTATGTCAGGAAGAGGCAAACAAGGCGGCAAGACCCGGGCTAAGGCCAAGACTCGCTCATCTCGGGCCGGCCTTCAGTTCCCAGTCGGCCGTGTTCACCGGCTGCTGAGGAAAGGCAATTATGCCGAGCGGGTGGGAGCCGGAGCACCGGTCTACCTTGCAGCAGTGCTCGAGTATCTGACCGCCGAGATCCTGGAGTTGGCCGGCAACGCTGCCCGGGATAACAAGAAGACTCGTATCATCCCCAGGCACCTGCAGCTCGCCGTGCGCAACGACGAGGAGCTCAACAAACTGCTCGGAGGGGTCACCATCGCCCAGGGCGGTGTCCTGCCCAACATCCAGTCCGTGCTGCTCCCCAAGAAAACCGAGAGCGCCAAATCTGCCAAGAGCAAGTGAGCTCTCCCTTCCAAAAATACTGCCCTGACCACTAACCCAAAGGCTCTTTTCAGAGCCACCCACTTCATCATCTAAACAGCGCTGTATAGCCGTGTGTGTGTGTGTGTGTGTGTGTGTGTGTGTGTGTGTGTGTGTGTGTGAGTGACTAAATAGTGAGATTAAATTGTGAAACATAAGAGGGTTTCCCTTGTACACTTTTTCCTCACTTGATTGCCAGGGAAATGATGTGGTGGGAGAAGGGCAGCTATTTTGCGGAGCATTACTGTCCCCTACCTAATACGAGATTCTTGTGATGAGAGAAGAGTGGCACTAGGGACTCAAACTGCAATCTTCTCAGTGTGAGCAATGGAAGCGTGTGTATGATGCGCAGGGGGGAAATCAAATCAAACGGTCTGAAAGTGTGTGTGTGATTAGCAGTCTCGCTGCCCGATCATCACTGTCGTACAAGTCCATTCAACTACAACGTCTTGCCTGAGCTGCGCGAAGTGGCTTGTGGCCGATGGAAGCAGCACAAGAGACAGGCTGTCGGGTCACCCGGCGCTGCTAGAGCTTCGCTTCTTTTAGAGGATTAGGTATAATAAAGTGATAGGAGGAAGCCCCCGTCCAAGATTAAGGGCACGAGGATATCACTCACTGCCGCCTGGTAATTGTGTGTTGCTATTTGTACATGGGGAAGATGGGTGAAGCCCTAATAAGAGTGGAGTGTCATTGGGGGGGGGGGGAGAAATGAAAAAGCAGCACAGCTGATTGTCAGACAGTGTTGGTGGCTCTGAAAAGAGCCTTTGTGTGTAAGTGAGTGATGGAGAAGGGGGGGAGGAGAGATCTAAGCCCTCTCTCCTCTGATCCTGCGGGCCAGCTGGATATCCTTGGGCATGATGGTGACCCTCTTGGCGTGGATGGCGCACAGGTTGGTGTCCTCGAAGAGCCCCACGAGATAAGCCTCGCTGGCCTCCTGCAGAGCCATGACGGCCGAGCTCTGGAAGCGGAGATCGGTCTTGAAGTCCTGGGCGATCTCCCGGACCAGCCGCTGGAAAGGCAGTTTGCGGATGAGCAGCTCGGTGGATTTCTGGTAGCGGCGTATTTCGCGGAGAGCCACGGTGCCTGGGCGATAACGATGGGGTTTCTTGACTCCGCCGGTGGCCGGGGCGCTCTTGCGGGCTGCCTTGGTGGCCAACTGCTTGCGGGGAGCCTTCCCGCCGGTGGATTTGCGGGCGGTCTGCTTGGTACGAGCCATTAGCACAACAGTAAACTGCTTCTCGCTACTACGAATAGCGCTTCAACGGCCGATTCCTCCTATTTATTCCAAGCGCCTCAATGCGATTGGCTCTTTCATATACACACACACACACACACACCCTCTTTATTCATTTCTCATTGGTTGTGACCGTTTCAAAATGCCCGCCAAAAGGGACACATTTCTATGGAGGTACTGCATTTCTTTTTGTTTTTCTTTCTTTGCATAGTTCTTTGTTTCCTGCATTTTTCGTAAAATTCAGCCACAGAAGTTCCACTGTGTTTCGTCCGTTCCGTTTCTTTCAGGCATACAAGCGAACATTGGAGAGGGGGGGAGGGGTATTGATGTCACGACGGGGGGATGGGGCACTGAGCTGCTGCAGATGGGAACAGGCTCATCTTTCGATCGCTTCCCAGTACAAAGAAATTGGCGGTTATGTGATAGAGAACAGCTCATTTCCCTAACATTCGTTACAGCCCCACCCACAGCCGCTGCTAGACTTGCGCTTTAACAGGTGGAGCAGGGGAAGCCAAAGTGCGGGCGGGTAAATGTTTCAACTGGCGATGGAATTCCAAAGATGGATTTGGATTTAGAGGCACCCTTAAAACATGCAACTGTGCAATAAGCCACTGAATGGCCATATCCGTGTACTACTTTGTCTCCGCAGCTTTGCAGAGTCTCCCCTTTCCCACGAGGAGTAACTGCAGCGGAATGTAATCCCGGCCAAAGCTGCAGGTGAAGCCGACTCCTAGTTAGCGAGAGAGAAGGCGAGAGAAAGAAAGAATTCACACTTTTGCCCATAAGAGTTTAAAATAGCCCGCTGTAACGCTCTGCCAGCAGAATGAATTGAAGGGCGGAATGCCAGAGGCAAAGCAAAAAAGTCAAATCGTTGAACATCGGTATGTAAATTGGCACGATAGATTTGGCGGGCACACTTTGAAAGGAACAGCCATTTCGACGCTCAAAGCGCATGTTAGGAATGGCTACTGGCGCCTCACGTTGAACCAATCACCAGTTAGCCCGTGTTTTCCGGAGAATGCGGGGTGAGTTTGCGGTTCCCTTTCAGGTCGTGTCAGTCTGTATATGAAGGGGGACGAGCGCGCGGCCCTGCAGAAGTGAAAGCAATCTTTGAGCGTACAATCATGTCTGGAAGAGGCAAGGGCGGTAAGGGTCTGGGCAAAGGAGGCGCCAAGCGCCACAGGAAAGTGCTGCGGGATAACATCCAGGGCATCACCAAGCCCGCCATCCGCCGCCTGGCACGCAGAGGGGGAGTCAAGCGCATCTCCGGCCTCATCTACGAGGAGACTCGCGGCGTGTTGAAAGTCTTCCTGGAGAACGTTATCCGGGACGCGGTCACCTACACCGAGCACGCCAAGAGGAAGACCGTAACCGCTATGGATGTGGTGTATGCTCTCAAGCGCCAGGGACGCACTCTCTACGGATTCGGGGGTTAAAAGCCTCGCTTCTGTCTCTTCTCATCAAAACGGCCCTTTTAAGGGCCACCCACCTATTCCTTCAAAAGGCTGCAGCCGTCTATGTAGATCTATTCTTACAAGTTGTACAATCGACGAAACCTTTCTTATTAACCGCTTGTACAAGAGGCGGTGACAGCCACCCGCATGTCTTCTACAGTGGCTGCTATAGTACCCAGTGGATGGCCAAATAAGGCTGCTTTGCTCAGAATGACGGAGGAGAGACACAGGCCAATCGCTACGGATGTGGTGGATGCTCTGAAGCGCCAGCGACGCGCACTCTGTACGGATTCGGGGCTTAAAGTCTCGCTTCGGGTTACTCCTCAAAACGGCAATAAGTTCATGTTTATGTTTAGTATACAAAATACAGCATTTCTAGCCTTATTCTATTTTACACCCTACTTTTCCTTTAAGGGCCTTTCCTGGGGCGGTTTTATACTTCACTCAGGCAAACAATATATTGTGTTGGGTTTTTTTGTCTTTGTTGGTTTTTTTTTTTTTCAGGACAAGCTCAACTTTCAAAATATGCACGAATGTTGGCGTTATTCTACTTCTGTAAAAAAAATATATATATATATATGCTTCTAATTGTGTAATAGTGATGAGCGAAACGGTGGCGTTTCGCCGAAAAACGTGCAAATTTCCTGTGAAATGGAACGTCAAAATATTGCACGTCAAAATAATGCGTCGCAGTCCCGTCGTGCTTTAAAATAATTTGACGCAAACGCGTATCTGGGTTTTGCTGTGCGACGTTACTTTTTTGACGCGCAATGCAATTTGATGAAACCCATCTTCTATGGGTGTTTTGTTTGCTTCACCTTTTTTCACCTTTGGGGCTACCACTGAAACATTTCCCATTACTTTCAAGCCTTGTAGACTGGGATGATGAATCAATATGGCATCTTTTGCTTTGTGTCTGAATGTGCTGAATTGCGTTGGGGTCAACGAGAAGAGACCCATTCACACGCGTGTTTCACTTCGTCTACTGCTACGCACATGCCCTGCATCTTTTCATAAGAAAAAAAGGGCTCTCATTTTGCCAGTTTCTTTAAAACATCTGTGATTATTTAACATATCCGTGAAAAGTGAAAAGGCGTATTTTCATATCTTTTCCTATCTATTCATTTGTTTTTCAGGTGCCACAGAAAGTAACTATTTAGTGGGCTGATGGGGCCTGTTTGGGCCTCTGTGCACTTTGAATGCCATGGCCTATTTTGTCTCCCAGGCCAGACACGGCTTTGGGGCTACCATTAAACCCATTCCCCTTACTTTTAAGCTTTGTACACTGTGATAAATGAATATATGGCATGACATATGGGAAGAGCAATTCACACTAATGTTTCACTCAGTAACTGCTACACACACACGCCCTCCCTGTATACATTGTTAGAGCTATCATTTCTATCATTCCAAAAGAAAAAAAAGTGTTCACATTTTGCCAGTTTCGTAAAAACATCTGTACTTTTTTTTTTTTTACATTAGCTCTGGTTGACTGGTAATGGTATCTCTACTACTACTACTACTACTACTACTACTACTACTACTACTACTACTACTACTACTACTACTACTACTACTACTACTACTACTACTACTACTACTACTACTACTCAGTCTATATTGCTGTTGAACCCAAAAAGTACCATCTATAGTTTATTATTAATAGCTTACGAACACAGGCTCAACTACTACTAATAATTCATCTGAACACATCATAGCTGGCCGCTTTGTATCCCACATTAAGATCAATAAACCATACATTTATAAATCATATATTTATGTGTAAATGGAAGTGGTCATAATTGTGTTATATTATCCATACAACTTCAAGTACCATATGACTAGTAGTTACATGAAAAATGAACTCCAAATATACCGTTTTGAACACCATTTTTATATAAACGCAACAGCCAGGCCAACCTGCACATCTTTTACAGTGGCTGCTTTAGCCCTGCCTAGGGCCCAGTTAACTGGCCTATGTTGTTGTTTGTGCACTCGTTAATTGACTTGCCCTGAAGTATGTTCCCTGGCAAGACAGGGTTGTCTGTAGGTTTTCCACTTCCATCAGAATAAGTCAATGGTGCATTTCTTTCTTCCTGGCCAGTGCCTATGTTGGCTTGTGCACTGTACCTTTCTGTTCTCAGTGAGAGGAGGCAGAAGTGGGCTTCTTCTCTAGGGGGGTAGGCGAGGGGTAGTTGGAAAGTGCCACTAGGGAGAGGTACCAGGAAAGTATGCAGCGATTTTCCCATTAATTTCTGTAGAACCATCTGAAAACATCTGAACTTGTGAAATGTGTTTTGAAGGTGAAAAAAAGGTCGCGTAACAGAAGTACCAGAAACCTTAAAAAGAAAAGGTTGAGCCACAGCAAAAAAGTGTTCCAGAAAACTACCGTCTCTGGTAGCAGAAGCTGACACCTAAAGGGAAAGCCATAGTCGGCAGGAATACGATCTGTGCGGGGAAACCCCAATTGCCCCTTTTTGGATCTGCCAAAGTTGCCCCCGGATTGAAAGTGGTAACTAAAGGCTGCCCGTAGTCGGCAGGATTCGAACCTGCGCGGGGAGACCCCAATGGATTTCTAGTCCATCGCCTTAACCACTCGGCCACGACTACTAGTTGCCTTTTAGGCTGCAGACCAAAGTTGCACGACGCTGTAACTTTCGGCTTGAAGGGCAGTATTGGATGCATTTGGCTTGCAATATAGGCAGATCCAAGTTCCGACCAACTGAGTTTGCAGAATGTACCCAGAAGCCGTGCCGCATGCATCTAGTCCCCGGATCAACTTGTACTGTGAGCTATCTTCCATAACCCTGTATTCCCTCGCTTGCTAAAAAGCCATCTAACCCCTTCCTTGTTCACCTTCCAAACGTGTTTTTTTTTTTTTTTTCAGTTCAGTTGTTTTCAGATTGATCCCTAGAAATAAAGACTTTTTTTTCCCCAATGACTTTTTGTACTAATTTTTTCCCCCAAAATCTAAGTTTAAAGTGTAATGTTCCTGTCTGTGGTGTCTGTGGGAGTCTTACAGCTCAGTAATTCAGGTGCAGACTCTAAACTGTTACAATTTTGCAACATTTAGTTGATACATTTCTCAGCATCATCTCAGGAGTATTAGCAACTATTGTATCAATTCCAACAGCTGCCTGTAACGAAACTCAGAGATTCTGCTCAGTAGGGACAAATATAAGAAATATATCAACTAAATGTATCAATTGTGAACAGTTTACAGGGTCGGTGTTTATAAAAACGGTGACACGTTATCAATTAGAAAGTAATTGGAAAACGTCGTCATTTCTGGCGCTCTATCGGAAAACAACTAGTTGTTTGAAGATGAACCACCCCTTTAAGCTATCTAATGTATCAGCCTGTACAACTGATTCAGGGAGAGAATTCCACATCTTCACAGCTCTAAAAGATAAACACCTCCGAATATTTAGGCGGAACCTCTTTTCTTGTAATCGTAACGGGCGACCTTGCGTCAGCTGGAAAGACTTACTGGTGAGTAGAGCATTAGAGAGATTTTGATATGATCCCCTTATATATGTATACATAGTTATCATATCAAGCCTTATGCGCCTCTTCTCCAGTGTGAACAACCCCATCTTGGCCAGTCTTTCCTCATCGCTAAGAATTTCCATAACTTTTACCGGCTTAGTTGCCCTTCTTTTTACCCTCTCTAATACAATAATGTCCTGTTTGAGCACTGGAGGACAAAACTGTACGGCATATTCTAGATGGGGCCTTACCAGTGCTCCATACAGTGGAACAATGACCCCTTCCTGCGTGAATCTATGCCCCTTTTAACACAGCTCAAGACCTTATTTGCCCTTGATGCTGCTGACTGGCATTGCTTGCTACAGCCAAGTTTGTCATCGACAAGGACTCCAAGGTCCTTTTCCACAATGGATTTGCCCAGTGCAGTCCCACTTAGGGTATAAGTGGCTTGGATATTTTTACATCCCAAGTGCATGGCTTTCCATTTATCAACATTAAATTGCATTTGCCACTTAGCTGCCAGATTACCAGTTTGTCAAGATCCTGTTGCAAGTGCCACATCCTGGATGGAATTAATTGGGCTGGATAGTTTTGCGTCATCTGCAAACACAGGTACATTACTTACAATACCCTGCCCTAAGTCATAAATGAACAAGTTAAACAAAAGTGGATCCAATGCTGAGCCCCGAGGGACCCCACTAAAAACCTTAATCCAAGTAGGGGAATGTACCATTAACTACCTCCCTCCTGTATTCCCACAGTCAGCTTTTGCTAAGCAGATATTTGGGGCATCCTTAGTTTAGACAGTGGATTCCTTGCTTCTCCTTTTGAAGGTGTTTGGTAACTGTCAAAAGGGCCCATCTCTTTTGGGGCTATTTGGTTGTCAGCAGAATTTGAGCCACGACAAAGATGTTTATTTTGCATTTTGCTTGGGGGGGGGGCACAAAACCCCAAGAGATGTCTTCAACACCGGTTCTCGTAGCAATAAACCCGTAGTCGGCAGGATTCTGGGCTTCTTGGGGAGACCCCGGTGGGTTTTAAATCCATTGCCTTAAGTCAGCGATCCCCAACCAGAAGCTCGTGAGCAACATGTTGCTCACCAACCCCTTGGATGTTGCTCCCAGTGGCCTGAAAGCAGTTGCTTATTTTTGAATTCCAGGCTTGGAAGCAAGTTTTGGCTGCATAAAAACCAGGTGCACTGCAATGTAGGTTGACAATGCACATAGGGGCTACTAAATGGCCAATCACAGCACTTATTTGGCACCTTAGGAACATTTTCATGCTAGTGTTGCTCCCCAACTCCTTTTACTTCTGAATGTTGCTCACGGGTTCACAAGGTTGAGGATCCCTGCCTTAAGTACTCGGCCACTGCTACAGCATGCCTGCGGGTCATGTCTTTGCATGAATCCGTGGGAGCTAGCCAAATTGAGCAACCGGGCTCGGGTTGCAACTCTGTGCTATACGTGTACATGTCATGTGATTTGGCTGCATCAACACATCTGACTCTGTCATGGATGTATACAACCCAGAGAACTCCATTTGGGCTTGAACCACAAGATTCTCAGTTAACAGCAGAATGTGCTAACTGTTTCTTCTAAAGTGACTTTTGGGCTGGTTCTGAAACTTCATTTGTGCTGCACATCACAAAACAGCAGGTTCCACCGAGATTTGAACTCTGATCACTGGATTCAAAGTCCAGAGTGCTAACCATTACACCATGGAACCAGCAGCTCAGGGGATAGCCTCTGATGCAGCCAATTAGACCATAAAAGCTATTAATGAATGAATGAATGAATGAATGAATGAATGAATGAATGAATGAATGAATGAATGAATGAATGAATGAATGAATATATGAATATATGAATGAATGAATGAATGAATGAATGAATGAATGGGGGGGAGAAGGAAAAAAAAAAAACAGTAAATGAATAACAGGGCAGTATTTGTTGTGTCCAGAAGCAAGGTAGGGCTTAATGGGGTTTGATATTGCTCCAACTTGCAGTGCAGCAGTAAAGAGTGACTGAATCTTATCAGAGCACAAGTCACATGGCTGAGGGCACCTAAGGAACTAACAACATGTCTAGCCCCATGTCCGAATTCAAAATGAAAGAAACAGTAAGAGCAGAAAATGGGATGTCTTTTAAAGTAATGAAGATATAATGTACTGTTGTGCTGCACTGTTAAAACTGACATGGTAGCTTCAGCAACTCTACAAAAGTTGGTATAGACAAGATGCTGTGTAGCCAAGGGGGCAGCCATTCAAAGCTGAAGAAGGTGAAAAGGCGCAGGATGCACAGCAGGTAACAGAGGGGCTATGTAGTATACAACGGGATTCTTCAGAACGTATTTGTTTTCCATTGGGTAGCCTTTGCTTGAATGGCTGCCTCCATGGCTACATAGAAGTATATCAACTATAGTCGTGTTTAAGAAGCAAACACACCAGTTTTACCAGTGCAGGACACAACAGTACATTATATTGGCATTCCTTTAAGACACTTTCAGTTTTTGGTGGTACTGTACCTTTAAATCTGAAAAAAAAAAATCAGCGCAACGCAGGATTCTGCTGAAGGAGCACTATGCATTGTGATGTAGTTTGATATCGGGTTGTTGCGTTTTAAAGGCACCTTAAATTAAAATTCTCTAAAACGGAAATGGTTCCCTTTGCTCCCACTAACATCATTAACATCCGGAAGTACCCATCACAGCTAACAATTCCACTATCACCCCAGGCCCGGTCCCTTGAGGTTATCCTAGATTCTGCCCTGTCCTTCACTCCTCATATCCAGTCACTTATTAAATCATGTCACTTCCACCTACGGAACATATCCAAAATATGATCATCGATCACCCAAGAAGCTGCCAAAATTCTTATGCACTCCCTCGTCATATCACGTTTAGACTACTATGACTCTCTTTTAATTGCCCTTCCCCTCCAGAGACTGTCACCTCTCCAGTCCATAACGAAAACTGCCGTGAGGCTCATAGACCTCAGCAACCGCTCCTCCTCTGCCAGTCCCTACACTGGCTTCCGCTACCTTTCAGAATCAAATTCAAATCAATGACCCTGACATCCCAAGCACTTCATAACTCTGCCCCACCCTACATCTCTGAACTCATCTCTATATACTCACCCAACCGCTTATTACGCTCCTCTACTGACCTGCTACTGAATGAATGTTACTACTACTACTACTACTACTACTACTACTAATAATAATAATAATAATAATAATAATAATATCTAGTATAGGTAAATCTAAAAACAACTGGACTTGCTGAGTAATCAATGAAGATGTTTCACTACTCATCCGAGCAAGTAGTTATTTTTAGATTTACCTATACTAGATATTAGTAGTAGTAGTAGTAGTAGTAGTAGTAGTAGAAGTAGAAGTAGTAGTAGTATGACCTGGATGAAGGAAAATATTCATAGTCATAATAATAATAATGATCACAATAATAATAATTCTGTTATGGGAAAACACATTTTTTTTTTTTTTTTTTAAATATATTTTATTTTTTAATACAGTCATGTAATATTACGTAAAATAGTCATTCAGGGTTATTTGTTAGCTCCTGTATTGGTCGATAAGCCTGCAGGAAGCTCATTTTGGTTGCATAAAGAAAAAAAAAAGAGAGAGAGAGAGAGAGATGCCCTGCCAAAACATTCCTCCACGCCAGGGATTCAAACAGAAGCAGCATCTTTGAAGGCACTGGGGCAACGTCAAAGGGGTTGGTGAGCAACATTTTGCTCATGAGCCACTGGTTGGGGGGGTCACTGCCCCAGAACAAATGGAGCTGGCAGATGATAGATCTGGTTCTGGGTGTGATGATGATGATGATGATGATGATGATGATGATGATGATGATGGTGATGGTGATGGTGATGGTGATGATGTCTACGCAGCCAAACATCCTTGATTCCGTTTATGCAAATGTTACAATCGACTTTGCTTCCTAGCAGTGCCCTAGGATGGCACAGGGACCTATTGGTGCTGCTGATAGTGGATCTCATGACAAACTACAATGCACACTGCTGGCTCCCACTTGCATGAAGGCTGCAGTCACTGGATTACAGCAGCGTTGGGTTTCTGTGCTACTTTTGCGGCAGTGCAAAGGCCAGGGATTTCTTGTGTAGCTTCCAAACCCCTCACTGTCTCGCTGATGTCTTAGCCCATAACCTTTTCTCTGTCCGGGAAAAGGGCTGGAAGAAACAGACGAAGATGAGAGCGTAAAACGAAAGATTTCAGTGACGATGCCCCAGACTGACAAGAGTGAAGCTGAGCTGCCAGGGGCTGTTTGGGGCCAGTCCGTGCAAGCAACGTGCAGACAATGGCTGGCAGGGACACGGACATTTAGCGGGCAGCTGACTATACACTCGCTGGGCTATTTGGGAAAGTAGATATTAGGAATAACTTTGCTTTTTGAGACGCTGGAAGCACAGAAGGAAAGCTCCCGTAAAGCCGTATCCAGAAGGTTTGTTATGGGCGTGCCTAGGTTTTGTCCAATGACAAGGCCATAGCTTATTGCAACTGAGCCAATCAACAGACAGAAAAGGCTGTATATAAGGAGAAGTGGAGCTGAGCGAGAGTTGTGTTTTATCATTTCCGGAAAAAAAGATAGACAGAGAATCTGCCATGGCTGAAGCCGCCGAATCCGCGCCCGCTCCTCCCCCGGCTGAGCCCGCGGCCAAGAAAAAGAAGCAGCAGCCCAAGAAAGCAGCGGGGGCCGCTAAGTCCACTAAGAAGCCCTCCTCTGGACCCAGTGTGTCCGAGCAGATCGTCAAAGCTGTGTCCGCTTCCAAGGAGCGCAGCGGGGTGTCTCTGGCAGCGCTCAAGAAGGCTCTGGCTGCGGGAGGTTACGATGTGGACAAGAACAACAGCCGCCTCAAGCTGGCTCTCAAGGCTTTGGTCACGAAAGAGACCCTGCTCCAAGTCAAAGGCAGTGGAGCCTCCGGTTCCTTCAAGCTCAACAAGAAGCAGCTGCAGAGCAAGGAGAAGGCCGCCGCCAAGAAGAAGGCGCCGCTAGCAGCGGCCAAAGCCAAAAAAACAGCGGCCAAAGCCAAGAAGGCGCCAAAGTCTCCGAAAAAGCCCAAGAAAGTCTCCGCAGCCGCCAAGAGCCCGAAGAAGGTGAAGAAACCCGCAAAGGCGGCGCTAGCAGCAAAGAGCCCGAAAAAAGCCAAAGCTGCCAAGCCCAAGAAGGCCACCAAGAGCCCAGCAAAAAAGACCGCCGTCAAGCCCAAAGCTGCTGCTGCGGCCAAAAGCCCAGCAAAGGCCAAAGCAGCCAAAGCCAAGAAAGCCGCCCCCAAGAAGAAATGAGCGAGCGAGCGAGCGAACCACTGCCCAATTCAACCAAAGGCTCTTTTAAGAGCCACCACATCCCCCTGAAAGAGCAGCTTGTTGTCCTATAGCGACTCTCCTTTGCTTCTGCCTACCTACTGTTTTCTTACTAGCACGAGTATCCATCCGGCTCCGTGTAGTAGTCGCCTACTGGTGCCACACGTCGCTCTTAACCAGCTCAGACACTGGGCGGAGCTTACTGTGTTCGGGGAGAGTCTCTTCTCCGTTAATAATCTTGACCGGCTCTCGTTGTCAGGAGGGAAAAAAAAAAGCGTCTTTGAGGACAAACGTGCGCTGAATTACACGCACTGCTGGTGCACTTGGTGCCACTTGTATCCTGTCCTCCTGCGAGGAATGCTGCGGAAATGTCCCAGTGTAACCATGTGGCAAAGTGCTAGTGAAATCTTTCTAGAGAAGTAACAAACGGGTGAAAGAGGCAGCAGGATAACAAAGAGCTCAGCTGAGAGGCTCAGTGGGGTGGGTGCCGCTGGGAGGAAGGGGCTGCAAGCGGTTGGCGAGAAAGGAGTAGACGTAGCGGTTTGCTTTTGCCGCAAACGTTGATAATCAATCCATAAGAAGCTGGAAGAGTCAATGGACCGGCGGAGGCGATTAGGAAGCATAGAATTTCATGGCGGAATGCTGGAGAGAGAACGATATGCTACTGGCCTGGAACCAGTTGAACGCAAACATTTTTGGCGGGCTGTTCGACATTAACAGCAGCCGTGTTGAGTTCATCTTCACATGCCAGCCGCTAGGGGAAAGGGGGTGGTGTCCGTCCTCGCAGTTCCCTATCAGGTCGAGTCATTCTGTATATGAAGGGGGACGAGAGCGCGAGGCCTGCATCTTTCAAAGAAATCTTTGCGAGTAGAATCATGTCTGGAAGAGGCAAGGGCGGAAAGGGTCTGGGCAAAGGAGGCGCTAAGCGCCACAGGAAGGTGCTGCGGGATAACATCCAGGGCATCACCAAGCCCGCCATCCGCCGCCTGGCACGCAGAGGGGGAGTCAAGCGCATCTCCGGCCTCATCTACGAGGAGACTCGCGGCGTGCTGAAAGTCTTCCTGGAGAACGTTATCCGGGACGCGGTCACCTACACCGAGCACGCCAAGAGGAAGACCGTTACCGCTATGGACGTGGTGTATGCTCTGAAGCGCCAGGGACGCACTCTGTACGGATTCGGAGGTTAAAGGCCTCGCTTCAGTTTCCTCATCAAAAACGGCCCTTTTAAGGGCCAACCACCTATTCCACAAAAGCGCTGGATCTCTCCTTCCAATACGTTACATCCCCTTCTACTAATCCTAAATCTTTCACCAAAAACTCCAAGAGGCAACACGTATTGCCTTACACGGAGCAGCAGCAGCAGCAGCACACGGTCTCTACTATTAAGTCTCGAGATCTCGACTCGATCTGCCGTCAAAAGAAATAATCAATCGAAGTCTTAGAGAGCGGAGCCCTCTAGAAACTTGATTAATCGCAATACCGAACCCGCTTTATTTGAAATTAAAAAAAAAAAAATATATATATATATATATACACACACATCTTTGGAGGGCTTGCCTTCCTTCGAACTCTGAGGCTATTTGTTTCACACGGCAGCCTGTCCTAACGGATTTGAGACTATAAAAACAACGTAACCCTCCCCCCTTTTTTTTTGTGTACCTATTTTATGAATAAGCTTCATTTTTAGGAGGCCTCTGTCCAATACAAGCAGTGTGTAGATTTGCGAGCGGTAAGGAGTAGAAGTGCTCTCAACTCCTTACTCTACCTCGAGTGTTTTGAAAACTATTATCTTTGCGTTGAAATGGCAATTAATTTTCAGGAGCAAACCAGGCTTTTGTGTGTATACACACACACACACACACACACACACACACACACGTGAAGCATATGGAGGTGATTGTAAGTTGCACCAATGGATAGTGGAAAACAGCGTGTGCGGCTCTTGTAGAGAGAAAGTGGGTGGCTCTGAAAAGAGCCTTTGGGTTTGTGGGTGAGGCAATGGAGAGAGATTACTTGGCGCTGGTGTACTTGGTGACGGCCTTGGTGCCCTCGGACACGGCGTGCTTGGCCAGCTCCCCAGGCAGCAAGAGGCGGACTGCGGTCTGGATCTCCCGGGAGGTGATGGTGGAGCGCTTGTTGTAGTGAGCCAGGCGGGAGGCTTCCCCTGCGATGCGCTCGAAGACATCGTTGACAAAGGAGTTCATGATGCTCATGGCCTTGGAAGAGATGCCGGTATCGGGGTGCACTTGTTTCAGCACTTTGTACACGTAGATGGCGTAGCTCTCCTTCCTGCTCTTCCTACGCTTCTTGCCATCCTTCTTCTGGGTTTTAGTCACGGCTTTCTTGGAGCCCTTCTTTGGGGCTGGGGCGGATTTGGCGGGTTCAGGCATGTTTCGCAAGTGACAGTCTGCAAGCAAACAATAAGTCGCTCCCGCGGCTGCAGCTCCTCTTATACCCTGGCCATGCAAATAAGGCCGGACATTGTCACTGATTTCCATTGGCTGGCTCTGATCGACGACGTCTTCGCCCAGGTTTGCGCCCCGACGATTGGTGAGACGCAAAGCTCGTGTTTCGTTGGCTGCAATGAATCCTAGCCAATCAACGAAGACAGGCACGGTCCCGGCTGCCTATAAGAAGTAAAGTGCGCGCTCCAAAGGATCATCGTTGAGCCCTTTTTGTGTAGAACGACAGGCTTTGAATTATGTCAGGAAGAGGCAAACAAGGCGGCAAGACCCGGGCTAAGGCCAAGACTCGCTCATCTCGGGCCGGCCTTCAGTTCCCAGTCGGCCGTGTTCACCGGCTGCTGAGGAAAGGCAATTATGCCGAGCGGGTGGGAGCCGGAGCACCGGTCTACCTTGCAGCAGTGCTCGAGTATCTGACCGCCGAGATCCTGGAGTTGGCCGGCAACGCTGCCCGGGATAACAAGAAGACTCGTATCATCCCCAGGCACCTGCAGCTCGCCGTGCGCAACGACGAGGAGCTCAACAAACTGCTCGGAGGGGTCACCATCGCCCAGGGCGGTGTCCTGCCCAACATCCAGTCCGTGCTGCTCCCCAAGAAAACCGAGAGCGCCAAATCTGCCAAGAGCAAGTGAGCTCTCCCTTCCAAAAATACTGCCCTGACCACTAACCCAAAGGCTCTTTTCAGAGCCACCCACTTCATCATCTAAACAGCGCTGTATAGCCGTGTGTGTGTGTGTGTGTGTGTGTGTGTGTGTGTGTGTGAGTGACTAAATAGTGAGATTAAATTGTGAAACATAAGAGGGTTTCCCTTGTACACTTTTTCCTCACTTGATTGCCAGGGAAATGATGTGGTGGGAGAAGGGCAGCTATTTTGCGGAGCATTACTGTCCCCTACCTAATACGAGATTCTTGTGATGAGAGAAGAGTGGCACTAGGGACTCAAACTGCAATCTTCTCAGTGTGAGCAATGGAAGCGTGTGTATGATGCGCAGGGGGGAAATCAAATCAAACGGTCTGAAAGTGTGTGTGTGATTAGCAGTCTCGCTGCCCGATCATCACTGTCGTACAAGTCCATTCAACTACAACGTCTTGCCTGAGCTGCGCGAAGTGGCTTGTGGCCGATGGAAGCAGCACAAGAGACAGGCTGTCGGGTCACCCGGCGCTGCTAGAGCTTCGCTTCTTTTAGAGGATTAGGTATAATAAAGTGATAGGAGGAAGCCCCCGTCCAAGATTAAGGGCACGAGGATATCACTCACTGCCGCCTGGTAATTGTGTGTTGCTATTTGTACATGGGGAAGATGGGTGAAGCCCTAATAAGAGTGGAGTGTCATTGGGGGGGGGGGGAGAAATGAAAAAGCAGCACAGCTGATTGTCAGACAGTGTTGGTGGCTCTGAAAAGAGCCTTTGTGTGTAAGTGAGTGATGGAGAAGGGGGGGAGGAGAGATCTAAGCCCTCTCTCCTCTGATCCTGCGGGCCAGCTGGATATCCTTGGGCATGATGGTGACCCTCTTGGCGTGGATGGCGCACAGGTTGGTGTCCTCGAAGAGCCCCACGAGATAAGCCTCGCTGGCCTCCTGCAGAGCCATGACGGCCGAGCTCTGGAAGCGGAGATCGGTCTTGAAGTCCTGGGCGATCTCCCGGACCAGCCGCTGGAAAGGCAGTTTGCGGATGAGCAGCTCGGTGGATTTCTGGTAGCGGCGTATTTCGCGGAGAGCCACGGTGCCTGGGCGATAACGATGGGGTTTCTTGACTCCGCCGGTGGCCGGGGCGCTCTTGCGGGCTGCCTTGGTGGCCAACTGCTTGCGGGGAGCCTTCCCGCCGGTGGATTTGCGGGCGGTCTGCTTGGTACGAGCCATTAGCACAACAGTAAACTGCTTCTCGCTACTACGAATAGCGCTTCAACGGCCGATTCCTCCTATTTATTCCAAGCGCCTCAATGCGATTGGCTCTTTCATATACACACACACACACACACACACCCTCTTTATTCATTTCTCATTGGTTGTGACCGTTTCAAAATGCCCGCCAAAAGGGACACATTTCTATGGAGGTACTGCATTTCTTTTTGTTTTTCTTTCTTTGCATAGTTCTTTGTTTCCTGCATTTTTCGTAAAATTCAGCCACAGAAGTTCCACTGTGTTTCGTCCGTTCCGTTTCTTTCAGGCATACAAGCGAACATTGGAGAGGGGGGGAGGGGTATTGATGTCACGACGGGGGGATGGGGCACTGAGCTGCTGCAGATGGGAACAGGCTCATCTTTCGATCGCTTCCCAGTACAAAGAAATTGGCGGTTATGTGATAGAGAACAGCTCATTTCCCTAACATTCGTTACAGCCCCACCCACAGCCGCTGCTAGACTTGCGCTTTAACAGGTGGAGCAGGGGAAGCCAAAGTGCGGGCGGGTAAATGTTTCAACTGGCGATGGAATTCCAAAGATGGATTTGGATTTAGAGGCACCCTTAAAACATGCAACTGTGCAATAAGCCACTGAATGGCCATATCCGTGTACTACTTTGTCTCCGCAGCTTTGCAGAGTCTCCCCTTTCCCACGAGGAGTAACTGCAGCGGAATGTAATCCCGGCCAAAGCTGCAGGTGAAGCCGACTCCTAGTTAGCGAGAGAGAAGGCGAGAGAAAGAAAGAATTCACACTTTTGCCCATAAGAGTTTAAAATAGCCCGCTGTAACGCTCTGCCAGCAGAATGAATTGAAGGGCGGAATGCCAGAGGCAAAGCAAAAAAGTCAAATCGTTGAACATCGGTATGTAAATTGGCACGATAGATTTGGCGGGCACACTTTGAAAGGAACAGCCATTTCGACGCTCAAAGCGCATGTTAGGAATGGCTACTGGCGCCTCACGTTGAACCAATCACCAGTTAGCCCGTGTTTTCCGGAGAATGCGGGGTGAGTTTGCGGTTCCCTTTCAGGTCGTGTCAGTCTGTATATGAAGGGGGACGAGCGCGCGGCCCTGCAGAAGTGAAAGCAATCTTTGAGCGTACAATCATGTCTGGAAGAGGCAAGGGCGGTAAGGGTCTGGGCAAAGGAGGCGCCAAGCGCCACAGGAAAGTGCTGCGGGATAACATCCAGGGCATCACCAAGCCCGCCATCCGCCGCCTGGCACGCAGAGGGGGAGTCAAGCGCATCTCCGGCCTCATCTACGAGGAGACTCGCGGCGTGTTGAAAGTCTTCCTGGAGAACGTTATCCGGGACGCGGTCACCTACACCGAGCACGCCAAGAGGAAGACCGTAACCGCTATGGATGTGGTGTATGCTCTCAAGCGCCAGGGACGCACTCTCTACGGATTCGGGGGTTAAAAGCCTCGCTTCTGTCTCTTCTCATCAAAACGGCCCTTTTAAGGGCCACCCACCTATTCCTTCAAAAGGCTGCAGCCGTCTATGTAGATCTATTCTTACAAGTTGTACAATCGACGAAACCTTTCTTATTAACCGCTTGTACAAGAGGCGGTGACAGCCACCCGCATGTCTTCTACAGTGGCTGCTATAGTACCCAGTGGATGGCCAAATAAGGCTGCTTTGCTCAGAATGACGGAGGAGAGACACAGGCCAATCGCTACGGATGTGGTGGATGCTCTGAAGCGCCAGCGACGCGCACTCTGTACGGATTCGGGGCTTAAAGTCTCGCTTCGGGTTACTCCTCAAAACGGCAATAAGTTCATGTTTATGTTTAGTATACAAAATACAGCATTTCTAGCCTTATTCTATTTTACACCCTACTTTTCCTTTAAGGGCCTTTCCTGGGGCGGTTTTATACTTCACTCAGGCAAACAATATATTGTGTTGGGTTTTTTTGTCTTTGTTGGTTTTTTTTTTTTTCAGGACAAGCTCAACTTTCAAAATATGCACGAATGTTGGCGTTATTCTACTTCTGTAAAAAAAATATATATATATATATGCTTCTAATTGTGTAATAGTGATGAGCGAAACGGTGGCGTTTCGCCGAAAAACGTGCAAATTTCCTGTGAAATGGAACGTCAAAATATTGCACGTCAAAATAATGCGTCGCAGTCCCGTCGTGCTTTAAAATAATTTGACGCAAACGCGTATCTGGGTTTTGCTGTGCGACGTTACTTTTTTGACGCGCAATGCAATTTGATGAAACCCATCTTCTATGGGTGTTTTGTTTGCTTCACCTTTTTTCACCTTTGGGGCTACCACTGAAACATTTCCCATTACTTTCAAGCCTTGTAGACTGGGATGATGAATCAATATGGCATCTTTTGCTTTGTGTCTGAATGTGCTGAATTGCGTTGGGGTCAACGAGAAGAGACCCATTCACACGCGTGTTTCACTTCGTCTACTGCTACGCACATGCCCTGCATCTTTTCATAAGAAAAAAAGGGCTCTCATTTTGCCAGTTTCTTTAAAACATCTGTGATTATTTAACATATCCGTGAAAAGTGAAAAGGCGTATTTTCATATCTTTTCCTATCTATTCATTTGTTTTTCAGGTGCCACAGAAAGTAACTATTTAGTGGGCTGATGGGGCCTGTTTGGGCCTCTGTGCACTTTGAATGCCATGGCCTATTTTGTCTCCCAGGCCAGACACGGCTTTGGGGCTACCATTAAACCCATTCCCCTTACTTTTAAGCTTTGTACACTGTGATAAATGAATATATGGCATGACATATGGGAAGAGCAATTCACACTAATGTTTCACTCAGTAACTGCTACACACACACGCCCTCCCTGTATACATTGTTAGAGCTATCATTTCTATCATTCCAAAAGAAAAAAAAGTGTTCACATTTTGCCAGTTTCGTAAAAACATCTGTACTTTTTTTTTTTTTACATTAGCTCTGGTTGACTGGTAATGGTATCTCTACTACTACTACTACTACTACTACTACTACTACTACTACTACTACTACTACTACTACTACTACTACTACTACTACTACTACTACTACTACTACTACTACTACTACTACTATTCTCAGTCTATATTGCTGTTGAACCCAAAAAGTACCATCTATAGTTTATTATTAATAGCTTACGAACACAGGCTCAACTACTACTAATAATTCATCTGAACACATCATAGCTGGCCGCTTTGTATCCCACATTAAGATCAATAAACCATACATTTATAAATCATATATTTATGTGTAAATGGAAGTGGTCATAATTGTGTTATATTATCCATACAACTTCAAGTACCATATGACTAGTAGTTACATGAAAAATGAACTCCAAATATACCGTTTTGAACACCATTTTTATATAAACGCAACAGCCAGGCCAACCTGCACATCTTTTACAGTGGCTGCTTTAGCCCTGCCTAGGGCCCAGTTAACTGGCCTATGTTGTTGTTTGTGCACTCGTTAATTGACTTGCCCTGAAGTATGTTCCCTGGCAAGACAGGGTTGTCTGTAGGTTTTCCACTTCCATCAGAATAAGTCAATGGTGCATTTCTTTCTTCCTGGCCAGTGCCTATGTTGGCTTGTGCACTGTACCTTTCTGTTCTCAGTGAGAGGAGGCAGAAGTGGGCTTCTTCTCTAGGGGGGTAGGCGAGGGGTAGTTGGAAAGTGCCACTAGGGAGAGGTACCAGGAAAGTATGCAGCGATTTTCCCATTAATTTCTGTAGAACCATCTGAAAACATCTGAACTTGTGAAATGTGTTTTGAAGGTGAAAAAAAGGTCGCGTAACAGAAGTACCAGAAACCTTAAAAAGAAAAGGTTGAGCCACAGCAAAAAAGTGTTCCAGAAAACTACCGTCTCTGGTAGCAGAAGCTGACACCTAAAGGGAAAGCCATAGTCGGCAGGAATACGATCTGTGCGGGGAAACCCCAATTGCCCCTTTTTGGATCTGCCAAAGTTGCCCCCGGATTGAAAGTGGTAACTAAAGGCTGCCCGTAGTCGGCAGGATTCGAACCTGCGCGGGGAGACCCCAATGGATTTCTAGTCCATCGCCTTAACCACTCGGCCACGACTACTAGTTGCCTTTTAGGCTGCAGACCAAAGTTGCACGACGCTGTAACTTTCGGCTTGAAGGGCAGTATTGGATGCATTTGGCTTGCAATATAGGCAGATCCAAGTTCCGACCAACTGAGTTTGCAGAATGTACCCAGAAGCCGTGCCGCATGCATCTAGTCCCCGGATCAACTTGTACTGTGAGCTATCTTCCATAACCCTGTATTCCCTCGCTTGCTAAAAAGCCATCTAACCCCTTCCTTGTTCACCTTCCAAACGTGTTTTTTTTTTTTTTTTCAGTTCAGTTGTTTTCAGATTGATCCCTAGAAATAAAGACTTTTTTTTCCCCAATGACTTTTTGTACTAATTTTTTCCCCCAAAATCTAAGTTTAAAGTGTAATGTTCCTGTCTGTGGTGTCTGTGGGAGTCTTACAGCTCAGTAATTCAGGTGCAGACTCTAAACTGTTACAATTTTGCAACATTTAGTTGATACATTTCTCAGCATCATCTCAGGAGTATTAGCAACTATTGTATCAATTCCAACAGCTGCCTGTAACGAAACTCAGAGATTCTGCTCAGTAGGGACAAATATAAGAAATATATCAACTAAATGTATCAATTGTGAACAGTTTACAGGGTCGGTGTTTATAAAAACGGTGACACGTTATCAATTAGAAAGTAATTGGAAAACGTCGTCATTTCTGGCGCTCTATCGGAAAACAACTAGTTGTTTGAAGATGAACCACCACCACCCCTTTAAGCTATCTAATGTATCAGCCTGTACAACTGATTCAGGGAGAGAATTCCACATCTTCACAGCTCTAAAAGATAAACACCTCCGAATATTTAGGCGGAACCTCTTTTCTTGTAATCGTAACGGGCGACCTTGCGTCAGCTGGAAAGACTTACTGGTGAGTAGAGCATTAGAGAGATTTTGATATGATCCCCTTATATATGTATACATAGTTATCATATCAAGCCTTATGCGCCTCTTCTCCAGTGTGAACAACCCCATCTTGGCCAGTCTTTCCTCATCGCTAAGAATTTCCATAACTTTTACCGGCTTAGTTGCCCTTCTTTTTACCCTCTCTAATACAATAATGTCCTGTTTGAGCACTGGAGGACAAAACTGTACGGCATATTCTAGATGGGGCCTTACCAGTGCTCCATACAGTGGAACAATGACCCCTTCCTGCGTGAATCTATGCCCCTTTTAACACAGCTCAAGACCTTATTTGCCCTTGATGCTGCTGACTGGCATTGCTTGCTACAGCCAAGTTTGTCATCGACAAGGACTCCAAGGTCCTTTTCCACAATGGATTTGCCCAGTGCAGTCCCACTTAGGGTATAAGTGGCTTGGATATTTTTACATCCCAAGTGCATGGCTTTCCATTTATCAACATTAAATTGCATTTGCCACTTAGCTGCCAGATTACCAGTTTGTCAAGATCCTGTTGCAAGTGCCACATCCTGGATGGAATTAATTGGGCTGGATAGTTTTGCGTCATCTGCAAACACAGGTACATTACTTACAATACCCTGCCCTAAGTCATAAATGAACAAGTTAAACAAAAGTGGATCCAATGCTGAGCCCCGAGGGACCCCACTAAAAACCTTAATCCAAGTAGGGGAATGTACCATTAACTACCTCCCTCCTGTATTCCCACAGTCAGCTTTTGCTAAGCAGATATTTGGGGCATCCTTAGTTTAGACAGTGGATTCCTTGCTTCTCCTTTTGAAGGTGTTTGGTAACTGTCAAAAGGGCCCATCTCTTTTGGGGCTATTTGGTTGTCAGCAGAATTTGAGCCACGACAAAGATGTTTATTTTGCATTTTGCTTGGGGGGGGGGGCACAAAACCCCAAGAGATGTCTTCAACACCGGTTCTCGTAGCAATAAACCCGTAGTCGGCAGGATTCTGGGCTTCTTGGGGAGACCCCGGTGGGTTTTAAATCCATTGCCTTAAGTCAGCGATCCCCAACCAGAAGCTCGTGAGCAACATGTTGCTCACCAACCCCTTGGATGTTGCTCCCAGTGGCCTGAAAGCAGTTGCTTATTTTTGAATTCCAGGCTTGGAAGCAAGTTTTGGCTGCATAAAAACCAGGTGCACTGCAATGTAGGTTGACAATGCACATAGGGGCTACTAAATGGCCAATCACAGCACTTATTTGGCACCTTAGGAACATTTTCATGCTAGTGTTGCTCCCCAACTCCTTTTACTTCTGAATGTTGCTCACGGGTTCACAAGGTTGAGGATCCCTGCCTTAAGTACTCGGCCACTGCTACAGCATGCCTGCGGGTCATGTCTTTGCATGAATCCGTGGGAGCTAGCCAAATTGAGCAACCGGGCTCGGGTTGCAACTCTGTGCTATACGTGTACATGTCATGTGATTTGGCTGCATCAACACATCTGACTCTGTCATGGATGTATACAACCCAGAGAACTCCATTTGGGCTTGAACCACAAGATTCTCAGTTAACAGCAGAATGTGCTAACTGTTTCTTCTAAAGTGACTTTTGGGCTGGTTCTGAAACTTCATTTGTGCTGCACATCACAAAACAGCAGGTTCCACCGAGATTTGAACTCTGATCACTGGATTCAAAGTCCAGAGTGCTAACCATTACACCATGGAACCAGCAGCTCAGGGGATAGCCTCTGATGCAGCCAATTAGACCATAAAAGCTATTAATGAATGAATGAATGAATGAATGAATGAATGAATGAATGAATGAATGAATGAATGAATGAATGAATGAATGAATATATGAATATATGAATGAATGAATGAATGAATGAATGAATGAATGGGGGGGAGAAGGAAAAAAAAAAAACAGTAAATGAATAACAGGGCAGTATTTGTTGTGTCCAGAAGCAAGGTAGGGCTTAATGGGGTTTGATATTGCTCCAACTTGCAGTGCAGCAGTAAAGAGTGACTGAATCTTATCAGAGCACAAGTCACATGGCTGAGGGCACCTAAGGAACTAACAACATGTCTAGCCCCATGTCCGAATTCAAAATGAAAGAAACAGTAAGAGCAGAAAATGGGATGTCTTTTAAAGTAATGAAGATATAATGTACTGTTGTGCTGCACTGTTAAAACTGACATGGTAGCTTCAGCAACTCTACAAAAGTTGGTATAGACAAGATGCTGTGTAGCCAAGGGGGCAGCCATTCAAAGCTGAAGAAGGTGAAAAGGCGCAGGATGCACAGCAGGTAACAGAGGGGCTATGTAGTATACAACGGGATTCTTCAGAACGTATTTGTTTTCCATTGGGTAGCCTTTGCTTGAATGGCTGCCTCCATGGCTACATAGAAGTATATCAACTATAGTCGTGTTTAAGAAGCAAACACACCAGTTTTACCAGTGCAGGACACAACAGTACATTATATTGGCATTCCTTTAAGACACTTTCAGTTTTTGGTGGTACTGTACCTTTAAATCTGAAAAAAAAAAATCAGCGCAACGCAGGATTCTGCTGAAGGAGCACTATGCATTGTGATGTAGTTTGATATCGGGTTGTTGCGTTTTAAAGGCACCTTAAATTAAAATTCTCTAAAACGGAAATGGTTCCCTTTGCTCCCACTAACATCATTAACATCCGGAAGTACCCATCACAGCTAACAATTCCACTATCACCCCAGGCCCGGTCCCTTGAGGTTATCCTAGATTCTGCCCTGTCCTTCACTCCTCATATCCAGTCACTTATTAAATCATGTCACTTCCACCTACGGAACATATCCAAAATATGATCATCGATCACCCAAGAAGCTGCCAAAATTCTTATGCACTCCCTCGTCATATCACGTTTAGACTACTATGACTCTCTTTTAATTGCCCTTCCCCTCCAGAGACTGTCACCTCTCCAGTCCATAACGAAAACTGCCGTGAGGCTCATAGACCTCAGCAACCGCTCCTCCTCTGCCAGTCCCTACACTGGCTTCCGCTACCTTTCAGAATCAAATTCAAATCAATGACCCTGACATCCCAAGCACTTCATAACTCTGCCCCACCCTACATCTCTGAACTCATCTCTATATACTCACCCAACCGCTTATTACGCTCCTCTACTGACCTGCTACTGAATGAATGTTACTACTACTACTACTACTACTACTACTACTACTAATAATAATAATAATAATAATAATAATATCTAGTATAGGTAAATCTAAAAACAACTGGACTTGCTGAGTAATCAATGAAGATGTTTCACTACTCATCCGAGCAAGTAGTTATTTTTAGATTTACCTATACTAGATATTAGTAGTAGTAGTAGTAGTAGTAGTAGTAGTAGAAGTAGAAGTAGTAGTAGTATGACCTGGATGAAGGAAAATATTCATAGTCATAATAATAATAATGATCACAATAATAATAATTCTGTTATGGGAAAACACATTTTTTTTTTTTTTTTTTAAATATATTTTATTTTTTAATACAGTCATGTAATATTACGTAAAATAGTCATTCAGGGTTATTTGTTAGCTCCTGTATTGGTCGATAAGCCTGCAGGAAGCTCATTTTGGTTGCATAAAGAAAAAAAAAAGAGAGAGAGAGAGAGAGATGCCCTGCCAAAACATTCCTCCACGCCAGGGATTCAAACAGAAGCAGCATCTTTGAAGGCACTGGGGCAACGTCAAAGGGGTTGGTGAGCAACATTTTGCTCATGAGCCACTGGTTGGGGGGGTCACTGCCCCAGAACAAATGGAGCTGGCAGATGATAGATCTGGTTCTGGGTGTGATGATGATGATGATGATGATGATGATGATGATGATGATGATGGTGATGGTGATGGTGATGGTGATGATGTCTACGCAGCCAAACATCCTTGATTCCGTTTATGCAAATGTTACAATCGACTTTGCTTCCTAGCAGTGCCCTAGGATGGCACAGGGACCTATTGGTGCTGCTGATAGTGGATCTCATGACAAACTACAATGCACACTGCTGGCTCCCACTTGCATGAAGGCTGCAGTCACTGGATTACAGCAGCGTTGGGTTTCTGTGCTACTTTTGCGGCAGTGCAAAGGCCAGGGATTTCTTGTGTAGCTTCCAAACCCCTCACTGTCTCGCTGATGTCTTAGCCCATAACCTTTTCTCTGTCCGGGAAAAGGGCTGGAAGAAACAGACGAAGATGAGAGCGTAAAACGAAAGATTTCAGTGACGATGCCCCAGACTGACAAGAGTGAAGCTGAGCTGCCAGGGGCTGTTTGGGGCCAGTCCGTGCAAGCAACGTGCAGACAATGGCTGGCAGGGACACGGACATTTAGCGGGCAGCTGACTATACACTCGCTGGGCTATTTGGGAAAGTAGATATTAGGAATAACTTTGCTTTTTGAGACGCTGGAAGCACAGAAGGAAAGCTCCCGTAAAGCCGTATCCAGAAGGTTTGTTATGGGCGTGCCTAGGTTTTGTCCAATGACAAGGCCATAGCTTATTGCAACTGAGCCAATCAACAGACAGAAAAGGCTGTATATAAGGAGAAGTGGAGCTGAGCGAGAGTTGTGTTTTATCATTTCCGGAAAAAAAGATAGACAGAGAATCTGCCATGGCTGAAGCCGCCGAATCCGCGCCCGCTCCTCCCCCGGCTGAGCCCGCGGCCAAGAAAAAGAAGCAGCAGCCCAAGAAAGCAGCGGGGGCCGCTAAGTCCACTAAGAAGCCCTCCTCTGGACCCAGTGTGTCCGAGCAGATCGTCAAAGCTGTGTCCGCTTCCAAGGAGCGCAGCGGGGTGTCTCTGGCAGCGCTCAAGAAGGCTCTGGCTGCGGGAGGTTACGATGTGGACAAGAACAACAGCCGCCTCAAGCTGGCTCTCAAGGCTTTGGTCACGAAAGAGACCCTGCTCCAAGTCAAAGGCAGTGGAGCCTCCGGTTCCTTCAAGCTCAACAAGAAGCAGCTGCAGAGCAAGGAGAAGGCCGCCGCCAAGAAGAAGGCGCCGCTAGCAGCGGCCAAAGCCAAAAAAACAGCGGCCAAAGCCAAGAAGGCGCCAAAGTCTCCGAAAAAGCCCAAGAAAGTCTCCGCAGCCGCCAAGAGCCCGAAGAAGGTGAAGAAACCCGCAAAGGCGGCGCTAGCAGCAAAGAGCCCGAAAAAAGCCAAAGCTGCCAAGCCCAAGAAGGCCACCAAGAGCCCAGCAAAAAAGACCGCCGTCAAGCCCAAAGCTGCTGCTGCGGCCAAAAGCCCAGCAAAGGCCAAAGCAGCCAAAGCCAAGAAAGCCGCCCCCAAGAAGAAATGAGCGAGCGAGCGAGCGAACCACTGCCCAATTCAACCAAAGGCTCTTTTAAGAGCCACCACATCCCCCTGAAAGAGCAGCTTGTTGTCCTATAGCGACTCTCCTTTGCTTCTGCCTACCTACTGTTTTCTTACTAGCACGAGTATCCATCCGGCTCCGTGTAGTAGTCGCCTACTGGTGCCACACGTCGCTCTTAACCAGCTCAGACACTGGGCGGAGCTTACTGTGTTCGGGGAGAGTCTCTTCTCCGTTAATAATCTTGACCGGCTCTCGTTGTCAGGAGGGAAAAAAAAAAGCGTCTTTGAGGACAAACGTGCGCTGAATTACACGCACTGCTGGTGCACTTGGTGCCACTTGTATCCTGTCCTCCTGCGAGGAATGCTGCGGAAATGTCCCAGTGTAACCATGTGGCAAAGTGCTAGTGAAATCTTTCTAGAGAAGTAACAAACGGGTGAAAGAGGCAGCAGGATAACAAAGAGCTCAGCTGAGAGGCTCAGTGGGGTGGGTGCCGCTGGGAGGAAGGGGCTGCAAGCGGTTGGCGAGAAAGGAGTAGACGTAGCGGTTTGCTTTTGCCGCAAACGTTGATAATCAATCCATAAGAAGCTGGAAGAGTCAATGGACCGGCGGAGGCGATTAGGAAGCATAGAATTTCATGGCGGAATGCTGGAGAGAGAACGATATGCTACTGGCCTGGAACCAGTTGAACGCAAACATTTTTGGCGGGCTGTTCGACATTAACAGCAGCCGTGTTGAGTTCATCTTCACATGCCAGCCGCTAGGGGAAAGGGGGTGGTGTCCGTCCTCGCAGTTCCCTATCAGGTCGAGTCATTCTGTATATGAAGGGGGACGAGAGCGCGAGGCCTGCATCTTTCAAAGAAATCTTTGCGAGTAGAATCATGTCTGGAAGAGGCAAGGGCGGAAAGGGTCTGGGCAAAGGAGGCGCTAAGCGCCACAGGAAGGTGCTGCGGGATAACATCCAGGGCATCACCAAGCCCGCCATCCGCCGCCTGGCACGCAGAGGGGGAGTCAAGCGCATCTCCGGCCTCATCTACGAGGAGACTCGCGGCGTGCTGAAAGTCTTCCTGGAGAACGTTATCCGGGACGCGGTCACCTACACCGAGCACGCCAAGAGGAAGACCGTTACCGCTATGGACGTGGTGTATGCTCTGAAGCGCCAGGGACGCACTCTGTACGGATTCGGAGGTTAAAGGCCTCGCTTCAGTTTCCTCATCAAAAACGGCCCTTTTAAGGGCCAACCACCTATTCCACAAAAGCGCTGGATCTCTCCTTCCAATACGTTACATCCCCTTCTACTAATCCTAAATCTTTCACCAAAAACTCCAAGAGGCAACACGTATTGCCTTACACGGAGCAGCAGCAGCAGCAGCACACGGTCTCTACTATTAAGTCTCGAGATCTCGACTCGATCTGCCGTCAAAAGAAATAATCAATCGAAGTCTTAGAGAGCGGAGCCCTCTAGAAACTTGATTAATCGCAATACCGAACCCGCTTTATTTGAAATTAAAAAAAAAAAATATATATATATATATATATACACACACATCTTTGGAGGGCTTGCCTTCCTTCGAACTCTGAGGCTATTTGTTTCACACGGCAGCCTGTCCTAACGGATTTGAGACTATAAAAACAACGTAACCCTCCCCCCTTTTTTTTTGTGTACCTATTTTATGAATAAGCTTCATTTTTAGGAGGCCTCTGTCCAATACAAGCAGTGTGTAGATTTGCGAGCGGTAAGGAGTAGAAGTGCTCTCAACTCCTTACTCTACCTCGAGTGTTTTGAAAACTATTATCTTTGCGTTGAAATGGCAATTAATTTTCAGGAGCAAACCAGGCTTTTGTGTGTATACACACACACACACACACACACACACACACACACACACACACACACACACACACACACACACACACACACACACGTGAAGCATATGGAGGTGATTGTAAGTTGCACCAATGGATAGTGGAAAACAGCGTGTGCGGCTCTTGTAGAGAGAAAGTGGGTGGCTCTGAAAAGAGCCTTTGGGTTTGTGGGTGAGGCAATGGAGAGAGATTACTTGGCGCTGGTGTACTTGGTGACGGCCTTGGTGCCCTCGGACACGGCGTGCTTGGCCAGCTCCCCAGGCAGCAAGAGGCGGACTGCGGTCTGGATCTCCCGGGAGGTGATGGTGGAGCGCTTGTTGTAGTGAGCCAGGCGGGAGGCTTCCCCTGCGATGCGCTCGAAGACATCGTTGACAAAGGAGTTCATGATGCTCATGGCCTTGGAAGAGATGCCGGTATCGGGGTGCACTTGTTTCAGCACTTTGTACACGTAGATGGCGTAGCTCTCCTTCCTGCTCTTCCTACGCTTCTTGCCATCCTTCTTCTGGGTTTTAGTCACGGCTTTCTTGGAGCCCTTCTTTGGGGCTGGGGCGGATTTGGCGGGTTCAGGCATGTTTCGCAAGTGACAGTCTGCAAGCAAACAATAAGTCGCTCCCGCGGCTGCAGCTCCTCTTATACCCTGGCCATGCAAATAAGGCCGGACATTGTCACTGATTTCCATTGGCTGGCTCTGATCGACGACGTCTTCGCCCAGGTTTGCGCCCCGACGATTGGTGAGACGCAAAGCTCGTGTTTCGTTGGCTGCAATGAATCCTAGCCAATCAACGAAGACAGGCACGGTCCCGGCTGCCTATAAGAAGTAAAGTGCGCGCTCCAAAGGATCATCGTTGAGCCCTTTTTGTGTAGAACGACAGGCTTTGAATTATGTCAGGAAGAGGCAAACAAGGCGGCAAGACCCGGGCTAAGGCCAAGACTCGCTCATCTCGGGCCGGCCTTCAGTTCCCAGTCGGCCGTGTTCACCGGCTGCTGAGGAAAGGCAATTATGCCGAGCGGGTGGGAGCCGGAGCACCGGTCTACCTTGCAGCAGTGCTCGAGTATCTGACCGCCGAGATCCTGGAGTTGGCCGGCAACGCTGCCCGGGATAACAAGAAGACTCGTATCATCCCCAGGCACCTGCAGCTCGCCGTGCGCAACGACGAGGAGCTCAACAAACTGCTCGGAGGGGTCACCATCGCCCAGGGCGGTGTCCTGCCCAACATCCAGTCCGTGCTGCTCCCCAAGAAAACCGAGAGCGCCAAATCTGCCAAGAGCAAGTGAGCTCTCCCTTCCAAAAATACTGCCCTGACCACTAACCCAAAGGCTCTTTTCAGAGCCACCCACTTCATCATCTAAACAGCGCTGTATAGCCGTGTGTGTGTGTGTGTGTGTGTGTGTGTGTGTGTGTGTGTGTGAGTGACTAAATAGTGAGATTAAATTGTGAAACATAAGAGGGTTTCCCTTGTACACTTTTTCCTCACTTGATTGCCAGGGAAATGATGTGGTGGGAGAAGGGCAGCTATTTTGCGGAGCATTACTGTCCCCTACCTAATACGAGATTCTTGTGATGAGAGAAGAGTGGCACTAGGGACTCAAACTGCAATCTTCTCAGTGTGAGCAATGGAAGCGTGTGTATGATGCGCAGGGGGGAAATCAAATCAAACGGTCTGAAAGTGTGTGTGTGATTAGCAGTCTCGCTGCCCGATCATCACTGTCGTACAAGTCCATTCAACTACAACGTCTTGCCTGAGCTGCGCGAAGTGGCTTGTGGCCGATGGAAGCAGCACAAGAGACAGGCTGTCGGGTCACCCGGCGCTGCTAGAGCTTCGCTTCTTTTAGAGGATTAGGTATAATAAAGTGATAGGAGGAAGCCCCCGTCCAAGATTAAGGGCACGAGGATATCACTCACTGCCGCCTGGTAATTGTGTGTTGCTATTTGTACATGGGGAAGATGGGTGAAGCCCTAATAAGAGTGGAGTGTCATTGGGGGGGGGGAGAAATGAAAAAGCAGCACAGCTGATTGTCAGACAGTGTTGGTGGCTCTGAAAAGAGCCTTTGTGTGTAAGTGAGTGATGGAGAAGGGGGGGAGGAGAGATCTAAGCCCTCTCTCCTCTGATCCTGCGGGCCAGCTGGATATCCTTGGGCATGATGGTGACCCTCTTGGCGTGGATGGCGCACAGGTTGGTGTCCTCGAAGAGCCCCACGAGATAAGCCTCGCTGGCCTCCTGCAGAGCCATGACGGCCGAGCTCTGGAAGCGGAGATCGGTCTTGAAGTCCTGGGCGATCTCCCGGACCAGCCGCTGGAAAGGCAGTTTGCGGATGAGCAGCTCGGTGGATTTCTGGTAGCGGCGTATTTCGCGGAGAGCCACGGTGCCTGGGCGATAACGATGGGGTTTCTTGACTCCGCCGGTGGCCGGGGCGCTCTTGCGGGCTGCCTTGGTGGCCAACTGCTTGCGGGGAGCCTTCCCGCCGGTGGATTTGCGGGCGGTCTGCTTGGTACGAGCCATTAGCACAACAGTAAACTGCTTCTCGCTACTACGAATAGCGCTTCAACGGCCGATTCCTCCTATTTATTCCAAGCGCCTCAATGCGATTGGCTCTTTCATATACACACACACACACACACACACCCTCTTTATTCATTTCTCATTGGTTGTGACCGTTTCAAAATGCCCGCCAAAAGGGACACATTTCTATGGAGGTACTGCATTTCTTTTTGTTTTTCTTTCTTTGCATAGTTCTTTGTTTCCTGCATTTTTCGTAAAATTCAGCCACAGAAGTTCCACTGTGTTTCGTCCGTTCCGTTTCTTTCAGGCATACAAGCGAACATTGGAGAGGGGGGGAGGGGTATTGATGTCACGACGGGGGGATGGGGCACTGAGCTGCTGCAGATGGGAACAGGCTCATCTTTCGATCGCTTCCCAGTACAAAGAAATTGGCGGTTATGTGATAGAGAACAGCTCATTTCCCTAACATTCGTTACAGCCCCACCCACAGCCGCTGCTAGACTTGCGCTTTAACAGGTGGAGCAGGGGAAGCCAAAGTGCGGGCGGGTAAATGTTTCAACTGGCGATGGAATTCCAAAGATGGATTTGGATTTAGAGGCACCCTTAAAACATGCAACTGTGCAATAAGCCACTGAATGGCCATATCCGTGTACTACTTTGTCTCCGCAGCTTTGCAGAGTCTCCCCTTTCCCACGAGGAGTAACTGCAGCGGAATGTAATCCCGGCCAAAGCTGCAGGTGAAGCCGACTCCTAGTTAGCGAGAGAGAAGGCGAGAGAAAGAAAGAATTCACACTTTTGCCCATAAGAGTTTAAAATAGCCCGCTGTAACGCTCTGCCAGCAGAATGAATTGAAGGGCGGAATGCCAGAGGCAAAGCAAAAAAGTCAAATCGTTGAACATCGGTATGTAAATTGGCACGATAGATTTGGCGGGCACACTTTGAAAGGAACAGCCATTTCGACGCTCAAAGCGCATGTTAGGAATGGCTACTGGCGCCTCACGTTGAACCAATCACCAGTTAGCCCGTGTTTTCCGGAGAATGCGGGGTGAGTTTGCGGTTCCCTTTCAGGTCGTGTCAGTCTGTATATGAAGGGGGACGAGCGCGCGGCCCTGCAGAAGTGAAAGCAATCTTTGAGCGTACAATCATGTCTGGAAGAGGCAAGGGCGGTAAGGGTCTGGGCAAAGGAGGCGCCAAGCGCCACAGGAAAGTGCTGCGGGATAACATCCAGGGCATCACCAAGCCCGCCATCCGCCGCCTGGCACGCAGAGGGGGAGTCAAGCGCATCTCCGGCCTCATCTACGAGGAGACTCGCGGCGTGTTGAAAGTCTTCCTGGAGAACGTTATCCGGGACGCGGTCACCTACACCGAGCACGCCAAGAGGAAGACCGTTACCGCTATGGATGTGGTGTATGCTCTCAAGCGCCAGGGACGCACTCTCTACGGATTCGGGGGTTAAAAGCCTCGCTTCTGTCTCTTCTCATCAAAACGGCCCTTTTAAGGGCCACCCACCTATTCCTTCAAAAGGCTGCAGCCGTCTATGTAGATCTATTCTTACAAGTTGTACAATCGACGAAACCTTTCTTATTAACCGCTTGTACAAGAGGCGGTGACAGCCACCCGCATGTCTTCTACAGTGGCTGCTATAGTACCCAGTGGATGGCCAAATAAGGCTGCTTTGCTCAGAATGACGGAGGAGAGACACAGGCCAATCGCTACGGATGTGGTGGATGCTCTGAAGCGCCAGCGACGCGCACTCTGTACGGATTCGGGGCTTAAAGTCTCGCTTCGGGTTACTCCTCAAAACGGCAATAAGTTCATGTTTATGTTTAGTATACAAAATACAGCATTTCTAGCCTTATTCTATTTTACACCCTACTTTTCCTTTAAGGGCCTTTCCTGGGGCGGTTTTATACTTCACTCAGGCAAACAATATATTGTGTTGGGTTTTTTTGTCTTTGTTGGTTTTTTTTTTTTTCAGGACAAGCTCAACTTTCAAAATATGCACGAATGTTGGCGTTATTCTACTTCTGTAAAAAAAATATATATATATATATATGCTTCTAATTGTGTAATAGTGATGAGCGAAACGGTGGCGTTTCGCCGAAAAACGTGCAAATTTCCTGTGAAATGGAACGTCAAAATATTGCACGTCAAAATAATGCGTCGCAGTCCCGTCGTGCTTTAAAATAATTTGACGCAAACGCGTATCTGGGTTTTGCTGTGCGACGTTACTTTTTTGACGCGCAATGCAATTTGATGAAACCCATCTTCTATGGGTGTTTTGTTTGCTTCACCTTTTTTCACCTTTGGGGCTACCACTGAAACATTTCCCATTACTTTCAAGCCTTGTAGACTGGGATGATGAATCAATATGGCATCTTTTGCTTTGTGTCTGAATGTGCTGAATTGCGTTGGGGTCAACGAGAAGAGACCCATTCACACGCGTGTTTCACTTCGTCTACTGCTACGCACATGCCCTGCATCTTTTCATAAGAAAAAAAGGGCTCTCATTTTGCCAGTTTCTTTAAAACATCTGTGATTATTTAACATATCCGTGAAAAGTGAAAAGGCGTATTTTCATATCTTTTCCTATCTATTCATTTGTTTTTCAGGTGCCACAGAAAGTAACTATTTAGTGGGCTGATGGGGCCTGTTTGGGCCTCTGTGCACTTTGAATGCCATGGCCTATTTTGTCTCCCAGGCCAGACACGGCTTTGGGGCTACCATTAAACCCATTCCCCTTACTTTTAAGCTTTGTACACTGTGATAAATGAATATATGGCATGACATATGGGAAGAGCAATTCACACTAATGTTTCACTCAGTAACTGCTACACACACACGCCCTCCCTGTATACATTGTTAGAGCTATCATTTCTATCATTCCAAAAGAAAAAAAAGTGTTCACATTTTGCCAGTTTCGTAAAAACATCTGTACTTTTTTTTTTTTTACATTAGCTCTGGTTGACTGGTAATGGTATCTCTACTACTACTACTACTACTACTACTACTACTACTACTACTACTACTACTACTACTACTACTACTACTACTATTCTCAGTCTATATTGCTGTTGAACCCAAAAAGTACCATCTATAGTTTATTATTAATAGCTTACGAACACAGGCTCAACTACTACTAATAATTCATCTGAACACATCATAGCTGGCCGCTTTGTATCCCACATTAAGATCAATAAACCATACATTTATAAATCATATATTTATGTGTAAATGGAAGTGGTCATAATTGTGTTATATTATCCATACAACTTCAAGTACCATATGACTAGTAGTTACATGAAAAATGAACTCCAAATATACCGTTTTGAACACCATTTTTATATAAACGCAACAGCCAGGCCAACCTGCACATCTTTTACAGTGGCTGCTTTAGCCCTGCCTAGGGCCCAGTTAACTGGCCTATGTTGTTGTTTGTGCACTCGTTAATTGACTTGCCCTGAAGTATGTTCCCTGGCAAGACAGGGTTGTCTGTAGGTTTTCCACTTCCATCAGAATAAGTCAATGGTGCATTTCTTTCTTCCTGGCCAGTGCCTATGTTGGCTTGTGCACTGTACCTTTCTGTTCTCAGTGAGAGGAGGCAGAAGTGGGCTTCTTCTCTAGGGGGGTAGGCGAGGGGTAGTTGGAAAGTGCCACTAGGGAGAGGTACCAGGAAAGTATGCAGCGATTTTCCCATTAATTTCTGTAGAACCATCTGAAAACATCTGAACTTGTGAAATGTGTTTTGAAGGTGAAAAAAAGGTCGCGTAACAGAAGTACCAGAAACCTTAAAAAGAAAAGGTTGAGCCACAGCAAAAAAGTGTTCCAGAAAACTACCGTCTCTGGTAGCAGAAGCTGACACCTAAAGGGAAAGCCATAGTCGGCAGGAATACGATCTGTGCGGGGAAACCCCAATTGCCCCTTTTTGGATCTGCCAAAGTTGCCCCCGGATTGAAAGTGGTAACTAAAGGCTGCCCGTAGTCGGCAGGATTCGAACCTGCGCGGGGAGACCCCAATGGATTTCTAGTCCATCGCCTTAACCACTCGGCCACGACTACTAGTTGCCTTTTAGGCTGCAGACCAAAGTTGCACGACGCTGTAACTTTCGGCTTGAAGGGCAGTATTGGATGCATTTGGCTTGCAATATAGGCAGATCCAAGTTCCGACCAACTGAGTTTGCAGAATGTACCCAGAAGCCGTGCCGCATGCATCTAGTCCCCGGATCAACTTGTACTGTGAGCTATCTTCCATAACCCTGTATTCCCTCGCTTGCTAAAAAGCCATCTAACCCCTTCCTTGTTCACCTTCCAAACGTGTTTTTTTTTTTTTTTTCAGTTCAGTTGTTTTCAGATTGATCCCTAGAAATAAAGACTTTTTTTTCCCCAATGACTTTTTGTACTAATTTTTTCCCCCAAAATCTAAGTTTAAAGTGTAATGTTCCTGTCTGTGGTGTCTGTGGGAGTCTTACAGCTCAGTAATTCAGGTGCAGACTCTAAACTGTTACAATTTTGCAACATTTAGTTGATACATTTCTCAGCATCATCTCAGGAGTATTAGCAACTATTGTATCAATTCCAACAGCTGCCTGTAACGAAACTCAGAGATTCTGCTCAGTAGGGACAAATATAAGAAATATATCAACTAAATGTATCAATTGTGAACAGTTTACAGGGTCGGTGTTTATAAAAACGGTGACACGTTATCAATTAGAAAGTAATTGGAAAACGTCGTCATTTCTGGCGCTCTATCGGAAAACAACTAGTTGTTTGAAGATGAACCACCCCTTTAAGCTATCTAATGTATCAGCCTGTACAACTGATTCAGGGAGAGAATTCCACATCTTCACAGCTCTAAAAGATAAACACCTCCGAATATTTAGGCGGAACCTCTTTTCTTGTAATCGTAACGGGCGACCTTGCGTCAGCTGGAAAGACTTACTGGTGAGTAGAGCATTAGAGAGATTTTGATATGATCCCCTTATATATGTATACATAGTTATCATATCAAGCCTTATGCGCCTCTTCTCCAGCGTGAACAACCCCATCTTGGCCAGTCTTTCCTCATCGCTAAGAATTTCCATAACTTTTACCGGCTTAGTTGCCCTTCTTTTTACCCTCTCTAATACAATAATGTCCTGTTTGAGCACTGGAGGACAAAACTGTACGGCATATTCTAGATGGGGCCTTACCAGTGCTCCATACAGTGGAACAATGACCCCTTCCTGCGTGAATCTATGCCCCTTTTAACACAGCTCAAGACCTTATTTGCCCTTGATGCTGCTGACTGGCATTGCTTGCTACAGCCAAGTTTGTCATCGACAAGGACTCCAAGGTCCTTTTCCACAATGGATTTGCCCAGTGCAGTCCCACTTAGGGTATAAGTGGCTTGGATATTTTTACATCCCAAGTGCATGGCTTTCCATTTATCAACATTAAATTGCATTTGCCACTTAGCTGCCAGATTACCAGTTTGTCAAGATCCTGTTGCAAGTGCCACATCCTGGATGGAATTAATTGGGCTGGATAGTTTTGCGTCATCTGCAAACACAGGTACATTACTTACAATACCCTGCCCTAAGTCATAAATGAACAAGTTAAACAAAAGTGGATCCAATGCTGAGCCCCAAGGGACCCCACTAAAAACCTTAATCCAAGTAGGGGAATGTACCATTAACTACCTCCCTCCTGTATTCCCACAGTCAGCTTTTGCTAAGCAGATATTTGGGGCATCCTTAGTTTAGACAGTGGATTCCTTGCTTCTCCTTTTGAAGGTGTTTGGTAACTGTCAAAAGGGCCCATCTCTTTTGGGGCTATTTGGTTGTCAGCAGAATTTGAGCCACGACAAAGATGTTTATTTTGCATTTTGCTTGGGGGGGGGGGCACAAAACCCCAAGAGATGTCTTCAACACCGGTTCTCGTAGCAATAAACCCGTAGTCGGCAGGATTCTGGGCTTCTTGGGGAGACCCCGGTGGGTTTTAAATCCATTGCCTTAAGTCAGCGATCCCCAACCAGAAGCTCGTGAGCAACATGTTGCTCACCAACCCCTTGGATGTTGCTCCCAGTGGCCTGAAAGCAGTTGCTTATTTTTGAATTCCAGGCTTGGAAGCAAGTTTTGGCTGCATAAAAACCAGGTGCACTGCAATGTAGGTTGACAATGCACATAGGGGCTACTAAATGGCCAATCACAGCACTTATTTGGCACCTTAGGAACATTTTCATGCTAGTGTTGCTCCCCAACTCCTTTTACTTCTGAATGTTGCTCACGGGTTCACAAGGTTGAGGATCCCTGCCTTAAGTACTCGGCCACTGCTACAGCATGCCTGCGGGTCATGTCTTTGCATGAATCCGTGGGAGCTAGCCAAATTGAGCAACCGGGCTCGGGTTGCAACTCTGTGCTATACGTGTACATGTCATGTGATTTGGCTGCATCAACACATCTGACTCTGTCATGGATGTATACAACCCAGAGAACTCCATTTGGGCTTGAACCACAAGATTCTCAGTTAACAGCAGAATGTGCTAACTGTTTCTTCTAAAGTGACTTTTGGGCTGGTTCTGAAACTTCATTTGTGCTGCACATCACAAAACAGCAGGTTCCACCGAGATTTGAACTCGGATCACTGGATTCAAAGTCCAGAGTGCTAACCATTACACCATGGAACCAGCAGCTCAGGGGATAGCCTCTGATGCAGCCAATTAGACCATAAAAGCTATTAATGAATGAATGAATGAATGAATGAATGAATGAATGAATGAATGAATGAATGAATGGGGGGGGGAGAAGGAAAAAAAAAAAAAACAGTAAATGAATAACAGGGCAGTATTTGTTGTGTCCAGAAGCAAGGTAGGGCTTAATGGGGTTTGATATTGCTCCAACTTGCAGTGCAGCAGTAAAGAGTGACTGAATCTTATCAGAGCACAAGTCACATGGCTGAGGGCACCTAAGGAACTAACAACATGTCTAGCCCCATGTCCGAATTCAAAATGAAAGAAACAGTAAGAGCAGAAAATGGGATGTCTTTTAAAGTAATGAAGATATAATGTACTGTTGTGCTGCACTGTTAAAACTGACATGGTAGCTTCAGCAACTCTACAAAAGTTGGTATAGACAAGATGCTGTGTAGCCAAGGGGGCAGCCATTCAAAGCTGAAGAAGGTGAAAAGGCGCAGGATGCACAGCAGGTAACAGAGGGGCTATGTAGTATACAACGGGATTCTTCAGAACGTATTTGTTTTCCATTGGGTAGCCTTTGCTTGAATGGCTGCCTCCATGGCTACATAGAAGTATATCAACTATAGTCGTGTTTAAGAAGCAAACACACCAGTTTTACCAGTGCAGGACACAACAGTACATTATATTGGCATTCCTTTAAGACACTTTCAGTTTTTGGTGGTACTGTACCTTTAAATCTGAAAAAAAAAAATCAGCGCAACGCAGGATTCTGCTGAAGGAGCACTATGCATTGTGATGTAGTTTGATATCGGGTTGTTGCGTTTTAAAGGCACCTTAAATTAAAATTCTCTAAAACGGAAATGGTTCCCTTTGCTCCCACTAACATCATTAACATCCGGAAGTACCCATCACAGCTAACAATTCCACTATCACCCCAGGCCCGGTCCCTTGAGGTTATCCTAGATTCTGCCCTGTCCTTCACTCCTCATATCCAGTCACTTATTAAATCATGTCACTTCCACCTACGGAACATATCCAAAATATGATCATCGATCACCCAAGAAGCTGCCAAAATTCTTATGCACTCCCTCGTCATATCACGTTTAGACTACTATGACTCTCTTTTAATTGCCCTTCCCCTCCAGAGACTGTCACCTCTCCAGTCCATAACGAAAACTGCCGTGAGGCTCATAGACCTCAGCAACCGCTCCTCCTCTGCCAGTCCCTACACTGGCTTCCGCTACCTTTCAGAATCAAATTCAAATCAATGACCCTGACATCCCAAGCACTTCATAACTCTGCCCCACCCTACATCTCTGAACTCATCTCTATATACTCACCCAACCGCTTATTACGCTCCTCTACTGACCTGCTACTGAATGAATGTTACTACTACTACTACTACTACTACTACTACTAATAATAATAATAATAATAATAATAATAATAATATCTAGTATAGGTAAATCTAAAAACAACTGGACTTGCTGAGTAATCAATGAAGATGTTTCACTACTCATCCGAGCAAGTAGTTATTTTTAGATTTACCTATACTAGATATTAGTAGTAGTAGTAGTAGTAGTAGTAGTAGTAGAAGTAGAAGTAGTAGTAGTATGACCTGGATGAAGGAAAATATTCATAGTCATAATAATAATAATGATCACAATAATAATAATTCTGTTATGGGAAAACACATTTTTTTTTTTTTTTTTTTAAATATATTTTATTTTTTAATACAGTCATGTAATATTACGTAAAATAGTCATTCAGGGTTATTTGTTAGCTCCTGTATTGGTCGATAAGCCTGCAGGAAGCTCATTTTGGTTGCATAAAGAAAAAAAAAAGAGAGAGAGAGAGAGAGATGCCCTGCCAAAACATTCCTCCACGCCAGGGATTCAAACAGAAGCAGCATCTTTGAAGGCACTGGGGCAACGTCAAAGGGGTTGGTGAGCAACATTTTGCTCATGAGCCACTGGTTGGGGGGGTCACTGCCCCAGAACAAATGGAGCTGGCAGATGATAGATCTGGTTCTGGGTGTGATGATGATGATGATGATGATGATGATGATGATGATGGTGATGGTGATGGTGATGATGTCTACGCAGCCAAACATCCTTGATTCCGTTTATGCAAATGTTACAATCGACTTTGCTTCCTAGCAGTGCCCTAGGATGGCACAGGGACCTATTGGTGCTGCTGATAGTGGATCTCATGACAAACTACAATGCACACTGCTGGCTCCCACTTGCATGAAGGCTGCAGTCACTGGATTACAGCAGCGTTGGGTTTCTGTGCTACTTTTGCGGCAGTGCAAAGGCCAGGGATTTCTTGTGTAGCTTCCAAACCCCTCACTGTCTCGCTGATGTCTTAGCCCATAACCTTTTCTCTGTCCGGGAAAAGGGCTGGAAGAAACAGACGAAGATGAGAGCGTAAAACGAAAGATTTCAGTGACGATGCCCCAGACTGACAAGAGTGAAGCTGAGCTGCCAGGGGCTGTTTGGGGCCAGTCCGTGCAAGCAACGTGCAGACAATGGCTGGCAGGGACACGGACATTTAGCGGGCAGCTGACTATACACTCGCTGGGCTATTTGGGAAAGTAGATATTAGGAATAACTTTGCTTTTTGAGACGCTGGAAGCACAGAAGGAAAGCTCCCGTAAAGCCGTATCCAGAAGGTTTGTTATGGGCGTGCCTAGGTTTTGTCCAATGACAAGGCCATAGCTTATTGCAACTGAGCCAATCAACAGACAGAAAAGGCTGTATATAAGGAGAAGTGGAGCTGAGCGAGAGTTGTGTTTTATCATTTCCGGAAAAAAAGATAGACAGAGAATCTGCCATGGCTGAAGCCGCCGAATCCGCGCCCGCTCCTCCCCCGGCTGAGCCCGCGGCCAAGAAAAAGAAGCAGCAGCCCAAGAAAGCAGCGGGGGCCGCTAAGTCCACTAAGAAGCCCTCCTCTGGACCCAGTGTGTCCGAGCAGATCGTCAAAGCTGTGTCCGCTTCCAAGGAGCGCAGCGGGGTGTCTCTGGCAGCGCTCAAGAAGGCTCTGGCTGCGGGAGGTTACGATGTGGACAAGAACAACAGCCGCCTCAAGCTGGCTCTCAAGGCTTTGGTCACGAAAGAGACCCTGCTCCAAGTCAAAGGCAGTGGAGCCTCCGGTTCCTTCAAGCTCAACAAGAAGCAGCTGCAGAGCAAGGAGAAGGCCGCCGCCAAGAAGAAGGCGCCGCTAGCAGCGGCCAAAGCCAAAAAAACAGCGGCCAAAGCCAAGAAGGCGCCAAAGTCTCCGAAAAAGCCCAAGAAAGTCTCCGCAGCCGCCAAGAGCCCGAAGAAGGTGAAGAAACCCGCAAAGGCGGCGCTAGCAGCAAAGAGCCCGAAAAAAGCCAAAGCTGCCAAGCCCAAGAAGGCCACCAAGAGCCCAGCAAAAAAGACCGCCGTCAAGCCCAAAGCTGCTGCTGCGGCCAAAAGCCCAGCAAAGGCCAAAGCAGCCAAAGCCAAGAAAGCCGCCCCCAAGAAGAAATGAGCGAGCGAGCGAGCGAACCACTGCCCAATTCAACCAAAGGCTCTTTTAAGAGCCACCACATCCCCCTGAAAGAGCAGCTTGTTGTCCTATAGCGACTCTCCTTTGCTTCTGCCTACCTACTGTTTTCTTACTAGCACGAGTATCCATCCGGCTCCGTGTAGTAGTCGCCTACTGGTGCCACACGTCGCTCTTAACCAGCTCAGACACTGGGCGGAGCTTACTGTGTTCGGGGAGAGTCTCTTCTCCGTTAATAATCTTGACCGGCTCTCGTTGTCAGGAGGGAAAAAAAAAAGCGTCTTTGAGGACAAACGTGCGCTGAATTACACGCACTGCTGGTGCACTTGGTGCCACTTGTATCCTGTCCTCCTGCGAGGAATGCTGCGGAAATGTCCCAGTGTAACCATGTGGCAAAGTGCTAGTGAAATCTTTCTAGAGAAGTAACAAACGGGTGAAAGAGGCAGCAGGATAACAAAGAGCTCAGCTGAGAGGCTCAGTGGGGTGGGTGCCGCTGGGAGGAAGGGGCTGCAAGCGGTTGGCGAGAAAGGAGTAGACGTAGCGGTTTGCTTTTGCCGCAAACGTTGATAATCAATCCATAAGAAGCTGGAAGAGTCAATGGACCGGCGGAGGCGATTAGGAAGCATAGAATTTCATGGCGGAATGCTGGAGAGAGAACGATATGCTACTGGCCTGGAACCAGTTGAACGCAAACATTTTTGGCGGGCTGTTCGACATTAACAGCAGCCGTGTTGAGTTCATCTTCACATGCCAGCCGCTAGGGGAAAGGGGGTGGTGTCCGTCCTCGCAGTTCCCTATCAGGTCGAGTCATTCTGTATATGAAGGGGGACGAGAGCGCGAGGCCTGCATCTTTCAAAGAAATCTTTGCGAGTAGAATCATGTCTGGAAGAGGCAAGGGCGGAAAGGGTCTGGGCAAAGGAGGCGCTAAGCGCCACAGGAAGGTGCTGCGGGATAACATCCAGGGCATCACCAAGCCCGCCATCCGCCGCCTGGCACGCAGAGGGGGAGTCAAGCGCATCTCCGGCCTCATCTACGAGGAGACTCGCGGCGTGCTGAAAGTCTTCCTGGAGAACGTTATCCGGGACGCGGTCACCTACACCGAGCACGCCAAGAGGAAGACCGTTACCGCTATGGACGTGGTGTATGCTCTGAAGCGCCAGGGACGCACTCTGTACGGATTCGGAGGTTAAAGGCCTCGCTTCAGTTTCCTCATCAAAAACGGCCCTTTTAAGGGCCAACCACCTATTCCACAAAAGCGCTGGATCTCTCCTTCCAATACGTTACATCCCCTTCTACTAATCCTAAATCTTTCACCAAAAACTCCAAGAGGCAACACGTATTGCCTTACACGGAGCAGCAGCAGCAGCAGCACACGGTCTCTACTATTAAGTCTCGAGATCTCGACTCGATCTGCCGTCAAAAGAAATAATCAATCGAAGTCTTAGAGAGCGGAGCCCTCTAGAAACTTGATTAATCGCAATACCGAACCCGCTTTATTTGAAATTAAAAAAAAAAAAAAATATATATATATACACACACATCTTTGGAGGGCTTGCCTTCCTTCGAACTCTGAGGCTATTTGTTTCACACGGCAGCCTGTCCTAACGGATTTGAGACTATAAAAACAACGTAACCCTCCCCCCTTTTTTTTTGTGTACCTATTTTATGAATAAGCTTCATTTTTAGGAGGCCTCTGTCCAATACAAGCAGTGTGTAGATTTGCGAGCGGTAAGGAGTAGAAGTGCTCTCAACTCCTTACTCTACCTCGAGTGTTTTGAAAACTATTATCTTTGCGTTGAAATGGCAATTAATTTTCAGGAGCAAACCAGGCTTTTGTGTGTATACACACACACACACACACACGTGAAGCATATGGAGGTGATTGTAAGTTGCACCAATGGATAGTGGAAAACAGCGTGTGCGGCTCTTGTAGAGAGAAAGTGGGTGGCTCTGAAAAGAGCCTTTGGGTTTGTGGGTGAGGCAATGGAGAGAGATTACTTGGCGCTGGTGTACTTGGTGACGGCCTTGGTGCCCTCGGACACGGCGTGCTTGGCCAGCTCCCCAGGCAGCAAGAGGCGGACTGCGGTCTGGATCTCCCGGGAGGTGATGGTGGAGCGCTTGTTGTAGTGAGCCAGGCGGGAGGCTTCCCCTGCGATGCGCTCGAAGACATCGTTGACAAAGGAGTTCATGATGCTCATGGCCTTGGAAGAGATGCCGGTATCGGGGTGCACTTGTTTCAGCACTTTGTACACGTAGATGGCGTAGCTCTCCTTCCTGCTCTTCCTACGCTTCTTGCCATCCTTCTTCTGGGTTTTAGTCACGGCTTTCTTGGAGCCCTTCTTTGGGGCTGGGGCGGATTTGGCGGGTTCAGGCATGTTTCGCAAGTGACAGTCTGCAAGCAAACAATAAGTCGCTCCCGCGGCTGCAGCTCCTCTTATACCCTGGCCATGCAAATAAGGCCGGACATTGTCACTGATTTCCATTGGCTGGCTCTGATCGACGACGTCTTCGCCCAGGTTTGCGCCCCGACGATTGGTGAGACGCAAAGCTCGTGTTTCGTTGGCTGCAATGAATCCTAGCCAATCAACGAAGACAGGCACGGTCCCGGCTGCCTATAAGAAGTAAAGTGCGCGCTCCAAAGGATCATCGTTGAGCCCTTTTTGTGTAGAACGACAGGCTTTGAATTATGTCAGGAAGAGGCAAACAAGGCGGCAAGACCCGGGCTAAGGCCAAGACTCGCTCATCTCGGGCCGGCCTTCAGTTCCCAGTCGGCCGTGTTCACCGGCTGCTGAGGAAAGGCAATTATGCCGAGCGGGTGGGAGCCGGAGCACCGGTCTACCTTGCAGCAGTGCTCGAGTATCTGACCGCCGAGATCCTGGAGTTGGCCGGCAACGCTGCCCGGGATAACAAGAAGACTCGTATCATCCCCAGGCACCTGCAGCTCGCCGTGCGCAACGACGAGGAGCTCAACAAACTGCTCGGAGGGGTCACCATCGCCCAGGGCGGTGTCCTGCCCAACATCCAGTCCGTGCTGCTCCCCAAGAAAACCGAGAGCGCCAAATCTGCCAAGAGCAAGTGAGCTCTCCCTTCCAAAAATACTGCCCTGACCACTAACCCAAAGGCTCTTTTCAGAGCCACCCACTTCATCATCTAAACAGCGCTGTATAGCCGTGTGTGTGTGTGTGTGTGTGTGTGTGTGAGTGACTAAATAGTGAGATTAAATTGTGAAACATAAGAGGGTTTCCCTTGTACACTTTTTCCTCACTTGATTGCCAGGGAAATGTGGTGGGAGAAGGGCAGCTATTTTGCGGAGCATTACTGTCCCCTACCTAATACGAGATTCTTGTGATGAGAGAAGAGTGGCACTAGGGACTCAAACTGCAATCTTCTCAGTGTGAGCAATGGAAGCGTGTGTATGATGCGCAGGGGGGAAATCAAATCAAACGGTCTGAAAGTGTGTGTGTGATTAGCAGTCTCGCTGCCCGATCATCACTGTCGTACAAGTCCATTCAACTACAACGTCTTGCCTGAGCTGCGCGAAGTGGCTTGTGGCCGATGGAAGCAGCACAAGAGACAGGCTGTCGGGTCACCCGGCGCTGCTAGAGCTTCGCTTCTTTTAGAGGATTAGGTATAATAAAGTGATAGGAGGAAGCCCCCGTCCAAGATTAAGGGCACGAGGATATCACTCACTGCCGCCTGGTAATTGTGTGTTGCTATTTGTACATGGGGAAGATGGGTGAAGCCCTAATAAGAGTGGAGTGTCATTGGGGGGGGGGGGGAGAAATGAAAAAGCAGCACAGCTGATTGTCAGACAGTGTTGGTGGCTCTGAAAAGAGCCTTTGTGTGTAAGTGAGTGATGGAGAAGGGGGGGAGGAGAGATCTAAGCCCTCTCTCCTCTGATCCTGCGGGCCAGCTGGATATCCTTGGGCATGATGGTGACCCTCTTGGCGTGGATGGCGCACAGGTTGGTGTCCTCGAAGAGCCCCACGAGATAAGCCTCGCTGGCCTCCTGCAGAGCCATGACGGCCGAGCTCTGGAAGCGGAGATCGGTCTTGAAGTCCTGGGCGATCTCCCGGACCAGCCGCTGGAAAGGCAGTTTGCGGATGAGCAGCTCGGTGGATTTCTGGTAGCGGCGTATTTCGCGGAGAGCCACGGTGCCTGGGCGATAACGATGGGGTTTCTTGACTCCGCCGGTGGCCGGGGCGCTCTTGCGGGCTGCCTTGGTGGCCAACTGCTTGCGGGGAGCCTTCCCGCCGGTGGATTTGCGGGCGGTCTGCTTGGTACGAGCCATTAGCACAACAGTAAACTGCTTCTCGCTACTACGAATAGCGCTTCAACGGCCGATTCCTCCTATTTATTCCAAGCGCCTCAATGCGATTGGCTCTTTCATATACACACACACACACACACCCTCTTTATTCATTTCTCATTGGTTGTGACCGTTTCAAAATGCCCGCCAAAAGGGACACATTTCTATGGAGGTACTGCATTTCTTTTTGTTTTTCTTTCTTTGCATAGTTCTTTGTTTCCTGCATTTTTCGTAAAATTCAGCCACAGAAGTTCCACTGTGTTTCGTCCGTTCCGTTTCTTTCAGGCATACAAGCGAACATTGGAGAGGGGGGCTATTGATGTCACGTGGGGGCTATTGACGTCACAACACACGGGGGCAGCAATGAGCTGCAGATGGGAGCAGGCTCATCTTTCGATCACATCCCAGTACAAATGAATTGTGTTTTATAGGGACTTATTAACACCACAGCTATTAGTATATTTATTACTCACTCTCGCGGTCCGGCATTTTTACAACAACATTAAACACCGACCAGAAACCGGAACTAATTTCTGTTTTCACCCAAAATTCACAGCAGCTGCCATACAAACCTAAACGCGTCCCCTAAATTGCATAATAAAGAGCATGCGCATTCAACCATCCCGTACTGTACGTTCCAATTCCATTGGTTCAGTTTCAGTCTGTCAGCGCCTTTCGATGCGCTTATTGGTCTGGGCGTTTCTCTTAATTGATTGGACTGCGGGTTGGCGTATCTGCAGGCAAAGATGGCGGCCGCTGTAGTAAGGAGTGTTGGGTCAAAGCTAAGCAGGAATGTGAGAGAGGTCAGGATCCATCTGTGCCAGAGGTCGGCGGGCAGTCAGGGAGTCAGGTAGGAAAATGAACACAGAGTAGTGAGTGGACGTGCCAGTGATGCTGGATAAAGCCGTCACTAGAATTTCTGGGTCACCTTCCCTACAATGTCACCGCAATACCAATTTTACTTTGAATGTGACGGGAGCTCGCCAGTCACGGGCGGAATGAGCAGTGTAAGGAATGTGCATAGAGACAGAGACTATATCTCACCTGGTAAAAGCCACTTCTCAATCTTAATGATGATAGTAGGTGCAGTTAAATGGGAACTATAGTCCCACTTTTTTGTATTGCGCTTCTGGTTTCTTTTGAGGGTTCACACTAAACTTACTGACTTGTTTTGTATTAACTACTCAGATATACAAATATGTTGGCGCTATATAAATACATGTTAATAATATACAAATATGTATACACACCATACCTCCCAACTGTCCCTTTTTTGGAGGGACAGTCCCTCTTTTGACAGCTCAAGCCGCAGTCCCTCATTTGTACTGGAAAGTCCCTCTTTTCTCTGCACTGAACAGCCAGAAAAAGAAACAAAGTTTCTCACTTAATTGGCTTTAGCAGAGAGCCCAGAAGAGCTAACAGGTCAAATAAGATACTTTGTAACAATTTTGAGACACAAAACACAGTTTAGATAAGAACTATTTCCAAACTTTCATAACCTGCCAAATTTTGTAAAACAAACATGGTAATTAGGGGGTGTGGCCACAGAGGGGTGTGGTCAAAAAAATTGCTGCGTTATGTGCGGAAATTTTTTTTTTTCCTTCCAAAATGTTGGGAGGTATGTACACACTACATTTCACCCAATCCCTAGCTGGCTCAGTGAGCTGGGAAACTGCCTTTATGTTGCCATTGCATAGTCATAAAACCAAAGCAACTCTTATCTGCTCAGAACACAAGAAAGTTAAATGTACCGAGTTCAAGTGATATAAATGAACAGCAAGTAAGTTGTTTAATTGGTGTACATACAGGCAGGATCATTTGCTTCTGATTAAACTGCCCATATTGTGTGTTAAAGGTGAACCACCCCCTTAAAGTGAACTTTTAGTATGTTATAGAATGACCAATTCTAATAAACTTTTCAATTAGTCTTCATTGTGTATTTAGTATAGTTTTTTTTTTAATTATTTCTCTTTTTCTGCTCTCTCCAGCTTTCAAATCCGGGACACTGACCCCATGTAAAAACAAATGCTCTGTAAAGCTACATATTAATTATTAATGCTACTTTTTTTTTATTACTTAACCTTCTATCCAGACCCTCTCCTCTTCATAGTCTAGTCCAGGGATCCCCAACCTTTAGAACCCGTGAGCAACATTCAGAAGTAAAAGGAGTTGGGGAGCAACACTAGCATGAAAATGTTCCTAAGGTGCCAAATAAGTGCTGTGATTGGCCATTTAGTAGCCCCTATGTGCATTGTCAACCTACATTGAGGCTCTGTTTGGCAGTGCACCTGGTTTTTATGCAGCCAAAACTTGCTTCCAAGCCTGGAATTCAAAAATAAGCTCCTGTTTTGAGGCCACTGGGAGCAACATCCAAGGGGTTGGAGAGCAACATGTTGCTCACGAGCTACTGGTTGGGGATCACTGGTCTAGTCCCTTATTCAAATCAATGCATGGTTGCTAAGGTAGTTTGGACCCTAGCAACTAGATTGCTGAAATTGCAAACCGGAGAGCTGCTGATATAAATACCCCCTGCTGAGGTGAATAACGCAAAACACACAAAAATGAAAATCTATTAAATTCTCTACATCATACTAAAAGTTAATTCAAAGGTGACCCCTTTAAGGGGGATGTCACCAAATCACCCTGACAAAATTAGCCATTCTCCCTCACTCTAGTTCATATGTGCAATTAAACTGGGGCCATTTATAGTCAATGAAGTCTTCTTTTCTTCCATTTCTTATGCTTTTCAAATAGCTCATTTTCTTTCTTGTAGAGTAGGCTTTGCACATCTCACATCTGAGCAGTACCAATCCCACCTTGTTGATAATCCCTGTCCCATGCCAGAATATATTCCTTGCTCGGAATGAGCAAAATGTAGATCATTGAGCTTGCTTGGGATTGTCAGTAGAAAACAGCACAGGGTTGTTCACTGGTTGTTGAGGGAATGGCTGGAAATGTGGATGGTGCAGTGCTGATTTAAGCTTTGCTGTATGTCTGTTGAAGTGGACACTGAGCATTTTGCACCTGTTTTTTTTTTGGGTATAAAAAGTTTGGTGCGTGCTGGCTATATCCAATTGCTCCCTAGCATTTTGTGACAGACAAATTGTGGCACAAAACAAACTTTTACATCACTTTCAGATCTTTCCTGTGCTCCTGTTCCCCCACCTGTATGTCTCCTTTCAAACCTGTATGTCGTCCCCCAAAGCTAACAAATGAAGAATGTTTAGTCTAACTTGGTACAGGTACTACAGCATATTAATATGTATATCTTATGATTGTTCCCGTATAGATATATATAGATATAGATAGATAGATGTGTGTTTCTACACCAATGAATATTGAGCTGGAGGATAACACTAGGACTGACTACAACAGTAAAGACGGAACATAGAGATAAAATACTAGAAGTTTTTATAACTTCCTATAGGTCTGGTGTTTTTATGTTTCCTTTGTTTTGTCTTTCAGAGAGTTCATTGATCAGCACTATGTGGAGCTTAAGAAAGCCAACCCAGAATTTCCCATCCTGATAAGAGAATGCTCAGGAGTTCATCCTAAATTATGGGCTAGATATGGTGTGTAGAAATGGCAAAGTACTTTCATAGTAACATAGTTAGGTTGAAAAAAGACACACTTCCATCAAGTTCAACTTTTTTTTTTTTTTTTTTTTTTAACCTGCCTAACTGCCAGTTGATCCAAAGAAAAGCAAAAAAACCCATCTGAAATATATGGAGAAAGGTGGTATTTGACTCTAGCGGACAGTGGTGATCTTTAACTTCACTCTTTGTTAAATCTACTCCCAAAGTGGCAATCGGACTAGTCCCTGGATCAACTTGTACTATGACCTATCATCAATATCCCTGTATTCCCTCACTTGCTAAAAAGCCATCCAACCCCTTCTTAAAGCTATCTAATGTATCAGCCTGTACCACTGATTCAGGGAGACAATTCCACATCTTCACAGCTCTCACTGTAACAAACCCCAGCTAACATGATTTAAAGGAGCAACACCCGCATCTTTTACTATTACTTTCATGATTAAACTTTTTTTTTACGTTTTACCAAAGGTAGTATACTGGCAAATTGATTCGATGAGCGTTCACCCTGAGCCAGTGACCCGTTTAGGGAGAAAAATGCCCTAACCTAACTGAAAGGCAATAGCAAGTTACATGTTCTGATTCTAGAGGAAAAAGCTAAAGTTTGGCACACCAAACTAAATGTGTTATTATATGTTGTCTATATAGTACAGTGCAGAAGAGGAAATGCCCTTGAAATGGGTGGTTTCAACAAGAAACGGTGGTTATGCAACTAAATATTAGTTCATTGATTGAAAAATGTTCCATGATTGTGTTTCCTTTTGAGTTGATACAGTGAATGTTTGAGTTTGGAAAGAATGCAGACACTGCTATTTTTGGGAACAGCCTAATAATCACTTTTCTTCACTTTCTTTAAACATTTTTCTTCATGTTTTGATTTGGGATAGAATGTGGTGTTCCCAATGCATTTGTGTGTATGGAAATTAAATCTATTCAGCTTTATTCACTTTTTAAACACACTGCTATTATTCTGAACATATTACATGCTTTAGCTGAACTGCAAATGCTGATTTTGCATGGATATCAGTTGTTTGGATCTATTTCCTGCTCCACAGTCACCTATCCATAGGGCTATTGTTGTTGGATAATACTTTTTCATAGCTACAATTATTCTCTCTGAAAATGAAACCGGACCTTCAAAAGTGCAGTGTATATATAAATGCACAATTGACATTAACAGAAATTGATGACGTTTTACAGAGACAAAGCCTTCACTATATTTTCTTATATAATTAAAAGGCTTTCTATTAAAGAATTTATGTCTGTAGCCTCCCCAAAAACAAAACGGTCACTCTCCTCTCAATACAGTTCATTTTTTTGGTCCTACCCAATAAAAGTTCAACATGTGTTTGTTACTATGGGATATAGTACAGTTAGTCCAAGAATAATAAAGTGCAGTTTGTGTTTTCTGCTTGATTTTGGAGATTTAGCACAGTCAGTAAGGATGGATGTGGCAAGAAAGTCTGGGAGTGAAAGCTTGATTAAAGATTTGCTCATTCATATTTTTCCTTTAGACTAAATGTTGTCACATGTCAGACAATGTCTGTCATTAATTATTGCATAAGGCCCAATAGAGCAAAAAAAAAAAAAAAATTAATGTTTAAAGGGATTCTGTCATGACTTTTATGGTGTCATTTTTATTTTCTAAATTACACTGCAAATGATTCACTCTACCATGTAAAATGTAATTCCTGAACCCTTTTTAAGTAATAATAATGGCTTACAGGCAGCCATATCAGGTCATTTTGCCTGGTCATGAAAGAGAGAGCACTTTATGATGGAACGGCTTTCTGACAGGCTGTTGTTTCTCCTACTCAATGTAACTGAATGTGTCACAGTGGGACCTGGATTTTACCATTGAGTGCTATTTTTTATATCTACCAGGCAGCTGTTATCTTGTTAGAGAGCTGCTATCTGGTTACCTTCCCATTGTTCTGCTTTTGGGCTGCTGGGGAGGGTCGTATCACTCCAACTTGCAGTAAAGAGTGACTGAAGTTTATCAGAGCACAAGTCACATGACTGAAGGCAGCTGGGAAACGGACTATGTCTAGCCCCATGTCAGATTTCAAAATTAAATATAAAAAAACTGTTTGCTCTTTTGAGAAATGGATTTTGGTGCAGAATTCTGCTGGAGCAGCACTATTAACTGAAGTGTTTCAAAAAAAAAAAAAAATTTTTCCCCATGACATTATTTTAAATGATATATACCTATATGGAATCTGAACCATTGCTATAGCATAAATAATTATTAAAGCTTGTTTTTTTTCTCTCTCCCCTTCAGACTTTGGGAAGGAGACAAATGTCTCATTAAATAACCTCAATGTCGACCAAGTTGCCCGGGCTCTGGAGTCTGTAGTTACCAGTAAACCATGAAGGAGAACCGATTCATTTTGGACAAAATAATTGCAGAAAAAACAGAAAGCTTCAGCCTTCCATGGACATTAAATTATATTCACGTTATTCCGTCATATATCATAATAAAGTTAATAATTGTGAAATTCAGCCTTGTTTTATTAGAAAGATAAATATTAACGTATCCATAAAACCAATGCTAGTTCTCAAGTTCATATGATTCCTGTTCATCAGTCTGTGCTGGGAGGGCCACAGGTTTGTTTCATCTAGGAATTGAGGAGAAAATTCTGTAAATTTACAATATGGCATTTGAAAAAGTTTGTTTAATATCATATACTATTATAAGGCTGGGGCCCAATATTAGTGTTTAAATTCAACTCCCCCCAAAAATGCAGGGATTAAGTTATTTATGTTTTCAAGCTGCAGAAACACAATTTAGTACCATGAAGAATATTCAGTTCTCTCTCATGGGAGCAGTTCTACAGTGACATTCTCAGAGAGGCACCTAAGCCAATACAAGTTGCAGACGTCTAGTTAAATGGCTTTGACCCCAACATTTGCTGAGCATTTAATCGACGTAAATAAGATCCTGATGTATGCATATGAGACACAGCACTAGAGCCTTACCAGTTCTTGATATTTGTTCCAGACTGCTTGAACTTGCTGCTGAAGATCAGGCTTATCCTTATGTAACTCAAGAATCTGCAGACCAGAGTTTTGAAAAAAGTCTCCAACAACCTTAAACACAATGAATATACAGGGAGTCCTCGAGTTTACATACAACTCATACAGAGGCTATTGCAGTAATGTGCAGTGGTTTTCTTGGCCTTTATTAGTATTTAGCTTTAATAAACCACCTGCCTGTCTACTGCAGAGCACAGAAAGGTAAAAATAATACTATGTTAAGACAGACATCTGTCTAAGTTACATTTAATAAGTAAATGTATATGTTTCAATGTAGATGCAAATTAGGGGAACTCCACAAAAACATAACTTAAAGGGATACTGTCATGGGGAAAAACAAATTTTCCAAAATGAATCAGTTAATAGTGCTGCTCCAGCAGAATTCTGCACTGAAATTCATTTCTCAAAAGAGCAAACTGATTTTTTTATATTCAATTTTGAAATCTGACATGGGACTAGACATATTGTCAGTTTCCCAGCTGTCCCAAGTTATGTGACTTGTGCTCTGATAAACTTCAATCACTCTTTACTTCTGTACTGCAAGTTGGAGTGATATCATCCCCTCCCTTTTCACCACCAGCAGCCAAACAACAGAACAATGGGAAGGTAACCAGACAGCAGCTCCCTAAAACAAGATAACAGCTGCCTGGTAGATCTAAGAACAACACTCAATAGTAAAAACCCATGTCCCACTGAGACACATTCAGTTACATTGAGAAGGAAAAACAGCAGCCTGCCAGAAAGCATTTCTCTCCTAAAGTGCAGGCACAAGTCACATGACTGGGGGCAGCTGGGAAATTGACAAAATGTCTAGCCCCATGTCAGATTTCAAAATTGAATATAAAAAAATCTGTTTACTCTTTTGAGAAATTGATTTTTCCCATGACAGTATCCCTTTAAGCTTTTTGAAAAGTAAACATAATTTCAAGCAACTTTGCAATAAACCTCAATAAAAAAATATGCAGACTTTTCATGATTTTTAATGCTTTCTGACAGTCCCCTAAGCCTAGCTCCCTGCAGATCTGTCTGACTACTTTGCTGAGCTGGCTGACTACTGTTACTTTGTATAAACAACCACCTGTCCTCATCCTGCATCCTCCGAACCCCACAATTCCCTGCACATGTGATTTCAATAAGGAGACTAACATGCATAGTGAAATAAGGAAAGGAACATCATAGTGCAGCAGCTTGTTTATATGAACTATAGCAGTGTTTCTGAAGCAAACACACCAGTTCTACCAGTGCAGGTAGTTTAAAACACTTTCATTTTCTTTGTGTTACCGTTCCTTTAACACACTGAGAAGTTCTTAAAGTAACCAAGCCATGAAATATGCACAGTTAGAAAAAAAAAAAAAGATCACTTACATCTGGACAATATGTTAAAAGCTTGTTCAGCAATTCTAGGCTTAACTTAGCCACTTGTATGTCATCATCACGCAGAGCTGGGATTAAACATGGCAGAATGTCTTTTTCCCTAAGTTGCTGACAATAAGCAGGTCCCAAGTCTGCGGTGTTATACAAAATTCTGGTAACCTACAGAAAAAAAAAATACATGTTTTTATAATTCATGTAGTCACCCATCAGGCACTAGCTTCTATTACGCATTGGCAAAGAACAGTTATAATAAACAACAAAAAAAGAAAATGAAAGTGGAATTCCACCTGCGTAATTAAAGAAAACAACATTTTAGGCAACTTCTCAGTATACAATCATTAAAGGAACAGTAACGTCAAAAAATAAATGTGTTTTAAAGTAATGAAAATATAATGCAGTGTTGCCCTGCACTGGTAAAACTGCTGTGTTTGCTTAAGAAACACTACTATTGTTTATATAAATAAGCTGCTGTGTAGCAATGGGGGCAGCCATTCAAAGGAGAAAAGGCTCAGGTTACACAGCAGATAGCCGATAAGCTCTGTCTGTCTAATGGTGTGATCTGTTATCCATTCGTTAACCTGTGCCATATAGCCGTTTTTCAATTTCCGCCATTGCTCCACAGCAGCTTGTTTATATGAACTATAGTTGTGTTTCTGAAGCAAACTGATCAGATTTACTAGTGCAGGGCAACACTACATGATATTTTCATTACTTTAAAATACTTAAATGTTTTGGTGTTACTGTTCCTTTAAAAAGTTAAATAACTTAAATTTGTAAGTATCTGTCTGGCTGATAATATTCTCTGCCTTCTTGTTTTTGATTCCTGGAAGAGTATGTAGCAGAAGCTGATTAAAGGAGAACTCAACCTACCAATTAAGAAAAGCCCCTACCTACTAAACTAGATAGCCCCGCCCCACATACTTCAATAGCCCTGAAAATATCCCTAAATTATTTGTCACCTAACAGTGCAGACGGAGCTTGTGGATGTCCTCTTCCGGATCTTTTCGGGTTCTCTTAACCAATTCAGGTCCACTTCGGCAATTTCTGGCACAAACTGAAAGACTGCTCCAACTGCGCAGATGAAGACCGGTGATCCGGAAAATGTTACCCACAAGCTCCGCTGCACTTACTCTGCACTGTTAGCCCTGAAAATGTCCCTAAAATATTTCTCACCTATTGAAGTATGCGGGGGAAGCAGAGAGGTGGACTATCTAGCTTAGTAGGTAGGGGCTTTTCTTAATTGGGGGCTTGAGTTCTCCTGTAAAAGCCCTGGAGGAAAATTGACTTCTGCTACAATGTTTCAAAAGTCAGAACCATAAATGAGAAAGAAATAAACAATTACTACTTTCAACTGCAAATACATTTACAAATACAGGTATGGGACCTGTTATCCAGAATGCTCAGGAACTGGGGTTTTCCGGATAACAGATCTTTCTGTAATTTGGGTCTTCATGCCTTAAGTCTACTAGAAATTAATTAAAACATTAAATAAACCCAATAGGCTGGTTTTGCTTCCAATAAGGATGAATTATATCTTAGTTGGGATCAAGTACAAGCTACTGTTTTATTACAGAGAAAAAGGAAATAATTTTTAAAAATCCAGATATCTGGATATCGGGTGTCCGGATAAGGGATCCTATACCTGTACCTTTAAAGTGAATTAATAGTTTTAACTGATACATATTCGAAAGCTTCTGAGAATTACATCTTCATTATGCAAAAAAGTTTTGGGATGGAGGACCACTTTAATATTTTGAATTGGCATACCATTTAGGACATCCTTTATATATAAAATGTTTTATTTAGCGCTTTTTTATTGCAGAACGTTTGCCATAAGCTCTGCCATAATCATCTAAAACAGAATATGAATTAATATAATATCAATTAACATGCTCTTCTAAATCCCCTTAAGTCAGATGGAAGACAGTCATGACATACTATGAGAAAGACATCTTTTGAATGGGTCAGCAGCTGTAGCAGGGCAGGCAATAAGTTGAAGTTTAGTAATGCTGAGGTCCAAACAGGATCTTGAGCTGTAAAACAAAAGAGAAAATCCAGTGTATTCATGCACTTTGTGTTGGGGAAATAAACTTCATCAAACAGACGTCAATTTTAAGGGAGATAACAAAAAGTGGAGTATTTTTATTCCCAAAATGCTAACCCATTGCAAGCATTAAGCAAGTAACTCTAATAGATCAGTTGCTGTAATATTAATAGTTATTACAATTATTTTTTGTTATTAATATTATATAATTTATATATGAAGTTATTTTTGTTTTCTATAGGATACTACACTAACATTCACTGCAGGGTAATGACATACTGGGTGTTCCGTTGCCACCATGAATTAGCCCTGGCAACCAGGCCACCAAATGACCACAAACAACTTATTAAACAATTTCTAGCTGAACAGTATGATCAGACTCTGGATCTCAGGGCAAAAGAAAAACTGGACAGAACAACAGCTCAAATCTCATCATGTTTGGAGTCATTGGGGAGTCTGTACCTGCCCCACTTTGCCTAGATATGTCATGCCAATCTGCTGCATCAGAGAAATGTCGTCAGTGGATCTGTTGTAAGTGTAAGCCTATGAGAATGTGCCTCTGGGCATGAATCACATCATTTCTACAGGGAATAAGCTCTTAAAAGATTTGAGCAAATGCCTATGCATTCCATCATATCATGACAATCTGCCCCAAAAGCTGAAAGTCTGGGATATAAGCACCTAGATCCTACATTTCAAATAAAGAAATTGATTTTGATTTGTGTGCAAATGTTATCAGTATCAGTCCTGCCATCTCTTGATCAAATGGGTAGATGCTTGGATATTATGTTCCCCCAATATGTGTCTATAATGCCTCTAAAGTACTTGTAAAGAGTAATCATGTCTCCTTGCAAGCACCTCATTTATACCATTCTTAAGGACAAGTGCCCAAAAACTGCACTGCATACTGAAGATGACCTATAAAGAGGCATAATTACTTTTTTCAACCCAACTTTGTTTGCCCCTTTTTATGCAAGACAGTACTTTGCTTTAGTAGCCACTGAGTGACATTAACTTATATTTATGTTCGGTCTACCAAAGTCTACCAAACTTGCACTTATCAAAATTAAACCTCATTTGCCAGTTTACTGTCCAGTTTCCCAGGTTTGTACAACCCCTCTGCAAAGTGGCAGCATCCTGCATGAACTTATCTTTTTGCACAATTTAGCGACATCAGCAAAATTAGAGACAGTACTTTCAATGCCCACCTCAGGGCCATTAATAAACAGTAAAAAAAGCAAAGGACCAAGGAAAGACCCCTGCAGTAATCAAACACTGACAAGACTGTTCTAATTAGAAAATGCTCCACCACTATGTTATCTATCCTTCAGCCAGTTCTCTAACCAAATGGAAATATGTTCCAGACCAATATTCCTTAAAGGGATACGGTCATGGGAAAAAAAAGATTCCAAAATGAATCAGTTAATAGTGCTGCTCCAGCAGAATTCTGCACTGAAATCCATTTCTCAAAAGAGCAAACAGATTTTTTTCTATTCAATTTTGAAATCTGACATGGGGCTAGACATGTTGTCAATTTCCCAGCTGCCCCAAGTCATGTGACTTGTGCTCTGATAAACTTCAATCACTCTTTACTGCAAGTTAAGCTGGCCATAGATGCAAAGATCCGATCGTACGAATCATCGTACGATCGGACTTTCCCATCTCCCGACCCGCCACTAACCATTCAGATCAAAGTCTTACCAGTCAGATTAAAGAACAGTTCTGCCCCTGACAGCAATCGTACGTTATCTATATCCAACCAAAGCTAGTGACAGTCTCCCACTGAAAATCGTACAATCGGCAATACACGCAGAGATATTATCGGCAGCCGACAGAAATTTTCTAACCTGTCCGATCGACCAAACAACCGATCTCCACCGGACGAAAAATGTCGGGACTCTCCACACACGTTCCGAAAATCGTACGAATCCTCGATTCGTACGATCAGATCTTTGCGTCTATGGCCAGCTTTAGAGTGATATCACCCCTTCCCTTTTTCACCCCAGCAGCCAAACAAAAGAACAAAGGGAAGGTAACCAGAGAGCAGCTTCCTAACAGCTGCCTGGTAGATCTAAAAACAACACTCAATAGTAAAAACCCATGTCCCACTGAGACACATTCAGTTACATTGAGAAGGAAAAACAGAAAAGCATTTCTCTCCTAAAGTGCAGGCACAAGTCACATGACTGGGGGCAGCTGGGAAATTGACAAAATGTCTAGCCCCATGTCAGATCTCAAAATTGAATATAAAAAAATCTGTTTGCTCTTTTGAGAAATGGATTTCAGTGCAGAATTCTGTTGGAGTAGCACTATTAACTGATGCATTTTGAAAAAAACATGTTTTCCGATGACAGGATCCTTTTAAGTTAACCAGTAACCTTCTATATGGTACTGTATCAAATGCTTTAGCACAATTTAAGTATATCACATCCACTGTCACCCCAGAGTCTATGTTCCTGCTCAACTCCTCATAGAAGGCAATTAAAATAGTCTTACTAGATCTACTACTCATAAAACCATGTTGTCACAAACTCATAGTATTATGATTTTTAATGTATTTAAGATTCTTATCACTTACCTCTTCCAAAAGTTTCCTTACCACTAATGTTAAACTAACAAGCCTATAGTCTACAGTCTGAGAATGGGATTTTTTTTTTAAATGGGGGACCATATAGCGATTTGCCCAACCTCTTCGCACCATGCCATACCATAAGTAATTAAGTAAAGAGGTAAGCTTGTTTAATGCCATGGAATGAACGCCATCCGGTGCTCAACCTTCTGTATTCATGTATTAGTCTCTTGGTTTACCTCCTAAATCGCCCACGCATCAATAGTTATATTATTTGCCATCCCCACATCATCATTATTAATTACTATAACCTTCTCTGTTAGGGTCTAGGCAGCCAGTTCTGTCCCATGCCATTCTAATCATGGTGCTAATTGTTCAGGCTGAGGCAATTTACAGCTGCTCAGCCTCCATTAACTTCACCTTGCAAAAGTAAAGCCGTTTCTACAGGCCCACCAAGTAGGCTTCATGGATGCAAAGATCAGTGAAACCAGTAACCCCATATCATTTTAAATTTGATGATGACGAGATTCAGAATGAAGATCTAATGCAAATTTGTTTAGTTTATATGCATCTCCAACTAATTGAAAGATGAAGACAAGGGCACAGTTCCTGCAGAAATTCTGTTTTACCTGTAAGATTGTTAAGGGCCCATAGACACTCCCGTACCATAAATGCATGTTCATCCTTGAAATGTTGTATGAAAACAAACAAAGCTATTAGGAGACGGCCATCTTGGACCTCAATCTTCATACCAGACGAGTCTACTTCCCCAAGCAGGTTTCCTAAACAACGTACCACTGGGCAGATCAGCTTCAAAACAGAATTAAACACACACTATATAATTCAGCTCTAATAACAATACTTGTTTATATATATACGTATATATACACTAATTACCTCCTCTCCATACAAAGAACATACAGGATAGTAGGTATGGTATGTATTTGTGTAGTAATGGCATAACAGTCTATGGGAACAAAAAGAAACTATGCAAACCAAGTACAGTATAGTACGGAGAGATGGTATCCATAGCAGCAGTGGGAATAACAGACTCCAGGAATGGCTGAAGCTGAGGAACAGCATGTAAAAGAGGAAGAGATGGAGTGTGGGAGGCCAATACATATAGAAGATGCCATGTACTTTAATGGCCATTGGATATCTTTCAGTAAATGCTTCGCTGCTTCTCTTCTTAGCATTCGTCCCCCTTGCCATCCCCCTTACAGAGTAAATTTGAATTGTCCTCTTTATGATACACTCATCCTGACTACAAAGGATGTGTTAACTTCTTTTCCTTCTCCATAAAAGTTCCTCCCCTACTCTTATGACATCATTTAAGAAAAGCACTTTTTGGACCATATAGATCATTGTGTCCTACTATTCATAGATTATGACAAATTTAATTAATCAGAACTTTTACACTTTTGAAGTAATTTCTTATTATCTACCCAATATCATATACTGAACTATGCTTCACAATCAATGTACTCACCAGTTCAAGATCCAAACATTCTTGTTTTGTAATAAGTGCAGATTTTTCTATTAGAAACTGGACTAATTTGGACACCATACCCTGTGATATCAGCAATGCATTATTAACGTGACTGCAATGTAAAAAAGGAAATGTTTAGGATGATACTCATAAAAGAAGCAATAAAATACACAACTGCAAATTGCAGGGCGTGGAGTTTTTAGTAAAAGCACAATTAATGTAAAGTAAAGGTATGAGACCTGTTATCGGGAAATGAGGTCTTCCGGATCACAGATCTTTTGTAAAGTGGATCTTCATACCTTAAGTCTACTAGAAATTCCTTTAAAGGAAACATTTTGTGCAAAAAATAAGAATGTACCAGTGCATTATACTCATTTAGATATAGAAGAATTGTGCTTAAAAAAGTAGTGTTTCAGGCTGTTTTATTGAATATTAATCCCTCCCTTTGACTTCCTGTTCCCTGAATTCCCAGGCTGTGCAGGGGAGCCGGCGGCTGTCAGCTCACGGCACTGTAGGACAGGAACCAATCAGCAGCTAGCAGAACCTGATAGGGAACTGAAGCCTGTCTGTGCTTGTGTGACTGCAGGGCTGTGATTGGCTGTCCCCTTCCTTGTGCTTCTGCCAGGGACCATTAGGACACGCCCACCCCTCATTTGAAACACAGACAGGGACCAGAGAACATCTATAGGGAGATCCAATAAAGGGGTGATTTTTAAAGATAATATTAATTTTTAGCACCATGTAAAAGCAAAACCATATATTACTCATAATTGCCTACAAAATTAGGGTTTTTTCATTTATCGTATATGTCTCCTTTAAACATTAAATAAACCAAATAGACTGGTTTTGCTTGGAATAAGGATTAATTATATCTTTGTTTAGATCAAGTACAAGGTTCTGTTTTATTATTACAGACAAAACTGAATTTTTAAAAAAAATGTTTTGGATTATTTGGATACATTTGAGTCAATTCAGTAATTCGGAGCTTTCTGGATAATGGGTTTCTGGATAACGGATCCCACACCAATACTAGAAATGTACTGACAGCTAGCAGTAATTCCTGTACCGCTATGTATTTTAAGACTATTTTGCAACTTCTCATAACAGCAAAAATCAAGGTCTCGCATTCAATTTTATGTAGTAAAATATGCACACAAAACGTTGCACATTTAGATCAATGGTACACCGAGCAAATCTACAACCATCTGCTCCTTACTTTAAAAGCACGGCATCAGCCCATGTGTGCTCATTTTTCTACCGAAATCTGCTCCTTGTGTGGACACATTGGGGGTCATTTATCAACACTTGGTCAAAAAGCTAAACTGGGTTTCAAAAAGCTAATCACTGATTGGTTGCTATAGGTAACTGCCCATGGGCAAATTTGCCCAGTGTTGATAAATGAGCCCCAGTTGTGCCTGTCTGTGTACTAACAGAAGAAGTGTGGATTTTTTTTATCTGCAGTAGGAGAAACAGCCTGGTGTGCCATTAGCCTCACCATTACAAGCAATGTATAAGCACATACAGAGAATTTAAGGTCGTATGTACTTAGGCTTTAATTTATAAGCTTAAGAATTAAAAAAATTCTACATTTCTCTGAAGACTGGAAAAAAATATTGGAGGTTTCTTGTTTCTAATATTTTACAAAATATATGGGTAATCCCACTTAAGCAATAGCTAAACGCCAATGTTTAAATTAAAATATTTGTGTACTTTTTTTGACCAACCATATCTTTATGCACCCCTTCAATTTTATTTTTTTTATTGTGTGCTTCATGGCTCCGATTCTAGATTAACACAGCATTTTGTCACATAGGACATGATCCAATATGAAAATTAGACTATATTAGTAAACCAACTCTAGATTACCGTATATACTCGAGTATAAGCCGAATTTTTCAGCCTCCAAAATATGCTGAAAAACTCTACCTCGGCTTATACTCGGGTCAAGTGCAAAAACGGTCGCTGGCGTCTAAGAATAGTCGCTGCGTCTAAGAACAGTCGCCGGTATCCAAGATTAGTCTCCAAGAATATTCGCCGGAGTCCAAGAATGGTCGCCAGCATCCAAAAACGAGACGCCGGCACCTCCAACGGGAGCAGAAACCCTACATTTTTTGATTGAAACTTACCAGAAGCTGCTGCATGTCTCACCCTCGGCTTATACCCGAGTCAATAAGCTTTCCCAGTTTTTGGAGGTAAAATTAGGTACCTCGGCTTATACTCGGGATGGCTTATACACGAGTATATATGGTAATTTTAAAAAACCTGCAGAAACCTAAAAAGATATAATGAGAAGGTCTAAAATGAAGTTGGAAGGCTTCAAAAGAAATAAGATGAAAGTAAACATTTAAGAGAAACATGACAGAATACAGTAGACATTTGTTTTCATGTAATGCAGTAATTTATAGTGGAGAACAAATCCATAGGCAGTATGACTGGGGTTAGTGGATTATACCTGCTAACAATATAATGAAGACACCAAGCCATCTCAATAGCCACTCCAAGCCACTCTTCAGAGCAGGACAGTAGTATTCTTAGAATATCTTGTGCTAGGCCAGATTCTACAGCCATTCTGTTCCAAGAAAACACACATAATAATAGTGAGTAAAAGGGAATTTAATGAGACATTAAATATAGACTTGAACATAATGCCACACAAAATCAGATAACTATAATTAAATAAATTCTATTACAACAAGAATGATCATACTGCTGAAAGATTTTCGTCATTTAGTGTTCAGTAATATATCTCGGGTTAACTCACTTGAGTTTTCACTTTATTACAACTAAAGGGTCCCTACACACATATTTATTATTTCAAGTATGTTATTTGGAAATTGTTTTCTACTATCCATTTAATGAAGGTCTAAGGCCTTTTTTGTTATTATTTTTTTTTACCCCCTGAGCCACATTTGAATGTAAAAAGAATTGGGAAGCAATACAAGAATGCAAAAAGTGACTGGGGTGATGCAAATTATGAGCTGTGATTGACTATTAGATCCTCTGTGAACTGGCAGCCTACAGGTTATGTTTGGGCAGTACACCAGGTTTTTATGCAACCATAACTTGCCTCCAAGCCAGGAATTCAAAAAGCACCTGGTTTGAGGCCACTGGGAGCAACATCCAAGGGGTTGGTGAGCAACATGTTGTTCACGAGCCACTGGTTGGGGATCTCTGATTTAAAGGAGAACTAAAGCTTGACTAAAGAAGTAGGCTAAAAATGTTGTACATGATGTTTTGTGCTTCTGTACCAGCCCAAGGCAACCACAGACCTTTAGCAGTAAAGATCTGTGTCTCCAAAGATGCCCCAGTAGCTCCCCATCTTCTTTTCTGCTGATTCACTGTACATGCTCTGTGCTGCTGTCACTTACTGAGCTTAGGGACCCACTCACAATATACAGTACACATAGAATAGAAATGTCACAATATAAGGCTGATTAGTAATTACTACAGATAATTACTACATGGTAGCACAGAAACCAGTGCAATTAGCATCAGAATTTAATAATCAGACCTGTAGCATCAGCTTATATTACAGACAAACCTCATTGATAATTTGTGACAACCCCTAATCTTAGCTTCAGAGCCCACTGAGCATGTGAGTGTCACAGACACTTTCCAAGATGGTGACCCCCTTGTGACAAGTTTGAAGTCCTGGATCATTGCTGCTATTGACAAGCTGAAACTTTAGGCTGGTGCAATAAGGTAATTATATAAAATATGGCATTTTCAACTATATTGATTTTTAGGGTTTAGTTCTTCTTTAAGGTGTTCATAAATTTTAATTACAAGTTGTAATACTGTAAATCTAAATAATAAACGCCTTTGGGAATAAAACACTTACGGAATAATCTTCTCAGGTGCTTCTTTTGACTGAAGTAGCTGAGAAAGCGCATAGCCAAGGGCTTCCTGTACATCCATGTGTGGGGACTAATGAACAAGGAAGAAGTCAATAATTATTTATGCTGCTGTACATTAGTCATATATTGGGAGGCCCATTTATCACAGGTCAAATTTCGAATTAATGTGATTTAATTTTTTTTTAATCCGAATATACTCACAGTTCGACTGGGAGGTTTTTTAAGAAAGAATTTGGCTAATATTCGATCGAATGGTTCTGACAAGAAAATTCTAATCATATTCGATTCGTATTCAATTCATACAAAATAAGTTTTGCTCCCGAAAAAAAACTTGTCAGGAAGGCTATTAACATCTCCAAATGACTCAACGGACCTCTGCCATTGACTTGTACATGAACTCGCCAGGTTTTAGGTGGCGAATATTCGAATTAGGACTGTTTCCATGGTCAAGGTGTGATAAATATCACATTAGAATTAACATTCTAGAAGGGGGGATTAAAACTCGAATGTGTGGATTTTGACACTCTAAATTTTAATTAAAATTTACTATTCGACTCTAAATGTTGTCATTCAAGTGGCACCAAAAATAATTATAAAACACTGCAGTTAATAAAAAAAAGCAGGAATACGCCCAATTTAATATAACAAGTAGAAATATTCCCAATTCAGAAGTCGAACATCACAAAATAATCAATTCCAGCTAATATGACATTTTATCAAGATCCTTCAGTGATTTTAATACTTTGAGCACCTGGTATGATTATGATCTAGATCATATGGAATGGAATTCTTACCTGAGTGCATTTTGCAAATATTGGGATGACTCCTTGCAGAAGCAACCGGTTCCTCACTTCTTCACTATCCACAATGAGATTACCCAAGGTGTACAAGCATAGAACCTAAAAAGATGAATGTTTGGCATGAAACCAAGAGAGATCTGGGCACAGGCTTTCCTACTCAAGTTTTATAAGACAATGTTTTTCCTGCAAGGCAGTCAGTAGATTCTAGCAAAAGCCAGGTGGGCTGCTGTAAGATGCCATAAAGCAGGGGTGCCCAGACTTTGTTACCCTGGAATCTACTCTTGACACCTGGCCTCCGTCATGAGATCTACCTTGATAGAAATAGAGGGCTGTCTACCGTACGGCACAAGAACAGGGAGTTGCTCCAGTGATATTGCAATTGATCAGCGAGTTATTGCAGTGATATTGCCAATGAACAAGGAGTTGCAGTGATATTGCTATTGAGCAAGGAGTTGGAGCGGTATTGATATTGAGCAGGGAGCGGTTGCAATGACATTCCAACTGAGCAGAGAGTTGCAGTGATATTGATATTGAGCAGGGAGTTGTTGCAATGACATTCCAATTGAGCAGGGAGTTGCAGTGATATAGATATTGAGCAGGGAGTTGTTGCAATGACATTCTAATTGAGCAGGGAGTTGCAGTAATGTTGCTACTGAACAGGCAATGTGGGAGCAGCCCTGTTGGCAGTTAATGAGACGGGTTCCTGTACTCAGTACCAACACGCTGACGCTTGCTGCTTTGTGATGGCTAAAAAGGAGCAAGTTTCCCGGGTTGCAGTAGTGATCTAGCTGAGGAGAAACATACAGAGAACAGCTGCAGTCGGAGCCGCAAGTGAAGGGGTCCGACAGCAGCAGGCAGGAGCCGAGGCAGCCATCTTTACTAAGGGACCATGTGTTTCACAGCGGAACGCACGGCCGTCGCAACGACAGGTCCCTTCAAGACCCTTCCACGTCCCCTCCTCTCTGGTCCAGGCAGGTTGCGGTCTACCTGGAACATTACAGGGATCTACTGGTAGACCTCAATCAACATCCTGGGCAGCCCTGCCATAAACAGTCACTACTTATTGTGCATGTGAGGTCTGCTTGGCATCTGTGTACTTGAAATACAAAGGTCTATTTTAAATCTCAGGTGTAACTGCTTGGGGTGCCGATATATTATGCATTCCTAAGGTACTACAATCGCTATACCTTAAACGCTGGGCCAGAGTTTTCTCTATGCTGAATATATAACAGCTTGGGGTAAATCTCTGCCAATATACATTTTACTGTACTGTGCATGTACAAAGTTTGTGACTGAACCTGTGATAAATTGAATGTACAGGTATGGGACCTATCATCCGTAAGTCTTAGGAACTGGTGTTTTCTGGATAAAGGATCTATTTGTAATTTAGATCTTCATACCTTAAATCTGCTAGAAAACCATTTTAACATTAAATAAACCCAATAGGCTGGTTTTGCCTCTACTAAGGATTAATGTTGTTTAGTTTGGATCAAGTACAAGGTACAGTTTTATCATTACAGAGAAAAAGGAAATCATTTTTTCAAGTTTGGATTATTTCATTATGATGGAGTCTACAGGAGACAGCCATGCCGTAATTCGGAGCTTTCAAGGATAACGGGTTTAAGGATAATGAATCCCAGACCTGTATCATAAAACGATGTCAGCGCAGGTATTCCAATATAGTAATCACGCATCTGCAGAAAACTCTGACAATGAAGCAGCTCCCTTAACCTATTATCGCACACACAAAAACAAAACAATGTAATGTCCTTGCTTACCGTAAATTGTTGGCTATTTCCTGTCAGATATGTAAGAAGGTACGGTGTTGCTGGGAGACATGCGTTGGAGATTTGTGGTTCATTGGAATGGGACAGTTCATGCAAGCACCTGGCTGCCTCCATCTGGATATCCGTAAAGGGGCATGTGAACTGTGCAACCAAAACCCTTATGCTGTCTTTCACCCTGAGTAGAGTAACAACAGCAGAGATCACAGCTAACTAATGGGCAGATGATAACAAAAATGATGCAGTACAGTATGGAGCATTGTCAGCACAACCAATGGACCTTTAATGGTCGATAGCTAAAAACTGGAAACCTACACTACTAGGTCTGCCAGATTTATTCAATAAAACCATTATTCTGTACAAAATATAAAGGTGAACACATTCACAGATCTGTATATGGGACCTTGGTTTTTTTTCGCAGCTCCCTCTCATGTTTGATCTGATCAACTTTTACAAACTATCACCTATATACAGTTGTGTTCAGAATAATAGCAGTCCAACATCACACAGCATCCACACACACCCCTCCCTACTTTCACATAAGTTATATATACCCATACATATACTAACTATAGTGTTTAGTATCACAATAGCCTTTGATATTCTGTTTGTCCAAAAAATCAATCAAGCCATTCTTAAAGGCATTAACTGAATCAGCATCACAACATCACCCGGCAGTGCATTCCACAACCTCACTGTCCTGACTGTGAAGAACCCCCTACTCTTCTTCATATGAAAGTTCTTTTCTTCTAGTCTGAAGGGGGGGGGGCTCTGGTACTGTGATCCACTTTATGGGTAAAAAGGTCCCCTGCTATGTCTATAATGTCCTCTAATGTACTTGTAAAGTGTAATCATGTCCCCTCGCAAGCACCTTTTTTCCAGAGAAAACAACCCCAACCTTGACAGTCTACCCTCATAATTTAAGTCTTCCCTCCCTCTAACCAGTGCATAACCTGCATTTATTAACATTGAACCTCATTTTCCAGTTTGCTGCCCAGTTTTCCAAATTAGACAAATCACTGTGCAAAGTGGCAGCATCCTGCATGGAACCTATAGTTCTGCACAATTTAGTCTCATCTGCAAAAATAGAGACAGTACTTTCAATGCCCACCTCCAGGTCATTAATAAACAAGTTGAAAAGCAAGGGACCTGGTACAGACTCAGAGCCCTGCGGTACTCCACTAACAACACTGGTCCAATTAGAAAATGTTCCATTTACCACCACTCCAGTTCCAGGCCAACATTCCTTAATTTAACCAGTAACCTTTTGTGTGGCACTGTATCAAATGCTTTACTAAAGTCTAAGTAAATCACATCCACTGCCATCCCAGAACCGAGGTCCCTGCTTCCCTTCTCATAAAAAGAAATTAAGTTAGTCTGACAAGATCTATTACGCATAAAACCATGCTGGCATACACTCATAGTATTATGATTAGCTATAAAGTCCAGTATCTTATCCTTTATTAACCCTTCACTGATCGATATCTGGACGATTTTTGGCCTGATATCGATCGGGAGGACCCGTCAGGAGCCCCCACACATGGGCAGATAGGACCAGAATTGGTCTGAAGGACCGATATCGGCAGCTTTAATCTGCCCGTGTATGGTCACCTTTAGACATCAACTTGGGATAACTCTGGCTATATCATATATTATAATCATTAGTTTCCTGATATATGTAAACTTCCAGTTTGTTTACAACAAACTTGGGCTGAATATGGAAGGCCTACAAAGGGTCTCATCAAAAATTCTCAGATCTGAAATATAGATACATTCAATTTAGACACTCCATTTAGTCTTAGCACCCACAATACACTATCCATCACTATTACTTACTGTGGCAACATTTCTTCAAAATACTTCTACAAACAAAACTGGATTTGTTTGTCAGTGAGGTATGCATAGAAAGTATAAACAAACCTTTGTTACAGTGATTTCAAGATTGTACACTTATGAGCCTCTAATGTATTTGAGCAGTACTATTTATGCTGAGTCGCTTCTTATTCCTTTAAATAATTTATCACACACAAATACATTTCATCTAATGTAAAATCTACCTGGTAAACAGTAGACGCATATCATTTCTACGGAGACAGTGTCGAAGAGCGGTAAGAGGTGTAATCATCTGTTCTGGATCGCGCTGGAGATCCTCGATTAGCTGTGCAACCTTCGAAAATAGCTTTAGGTTACATTACTCAACACAAATCTGTGACCCTGACAAACAAGAATTCATCACTGTACTACACAGACTACAAACATACACAAGAACAGAGAGTAAATCTGCTTTGTACTGCTAGGTACCTAATGTACACAGAGCATTGTGTAGTGGCTCCCGTGTATTACCTCTTCTGCACTGGTCTCTGTGGTAAATGTCAGTAACTACGAATACACCACATATTTTTACCACCAACCAGCAGTCTTTAAACACATGCTGAAAGTTTCAGGAGATCACCCCCTACAGCAGCACATTCACTTGATGAAGTCACATGATCTGTGGCCCTGCTCAAGTATCCACTGCCATCACTTAGCAGAAGGACAGTTCGATAAATTGCTGCAATTCATGCTACAATCCTTTGCATCTCTTTAGCACAGCTGAGTTGTAATTTCACATTGTCTTAGGCTAAAGGCAAGTAAAATAAACTTGGCAATGGAATTTCTTTGCAGTGAAAGATCTGCCATGTATTCCTTCTGAAGGAAATTGTATAAAAGCGTAACTGATCTCCAAAAACAAGCAGCCCCATCATACCACAAAACAAAATAGAACATATTTTTGCAATGTTTTAAGAATCAAAATTACTCTTACCCGCTTCTTTGACATATAAAAGCCTAAAGAAATGAATGCATTAAAGCAGGTCCAGGATAACAGACATATGCCTTCACACACAAAAGAGCCCTGGACTGATTAGCTGACCTGCTCCTCAGACATTAAATGTGACTGGGCATCTTCCTCAAGCATATGATCATCACTGCCTTCCACATCTTCTTCAGTAATATCCTGTAACAGTCTCTTACTGATGAGCTGGTCTTCTCTCCTTGCTTTTCTCAGAGCTGTGAGTAGAATAAACATGTGTGATTCCCTTTGTACATACCTTCCCTCATTTATACAACAATCCACAGAAAAAGTTTTATATCCTACATCCATTAACAATGCATAGTTTGTATAGTACAGGGTTTCTCAACACAGACACAGAGATTAGGGCCAAGATTAAACAGGACAGGAGATTTTCTTGAGCATCATTAAAATAGGAGTAGTAAATTAATTTTACGCTTGAACCAAGGATTCTCTGAAATCCAATCAAGTGTGTCCGCTATAATTAATATATATATATAGGTAGTTCCTGGGCTACACACGAGATAGGGTCTGTAGGTTTGTTCTTCAATTGAATTTGTATTTACTTATTAAATGCAACTTAGACAGATGTTTGTCTTAACATAGTATTTATTTTTACATTCTGTGCATATGTATTTTTACCTTTCTGAGCTCTGCAGTAGACAACAATTTTTTTTTATTATTATTTATATATATTTTTTTTGTTTATGTTATATTTCAGCTTTCATAAAAGACTCTCTTAATTAATTTAATTAATTTAAGATATATCGATCCCCCTTTTCTCTTTTCTGTCTTGATGGGCTTTCCTGGTGGCCTTACCTGCATTCCGTTCTCTCCATTGTGCTCTTAATACTGGGGCTGACAAATCTCTCTGTTTTCTCCTTCTCCACATTTTTAGCAAAATATTCATGCAAGTCTTGGCATACTCTCAGCAGGGTAGGGATCCTAGGACAAAAACACAACACAGACTCAATATATAGTCTATATTTGCATTTTACAAAAACTTTGTGTGATTACTAACAAATGCCCCAATTAAAAATATCCTACCCTTTGTGTCTTCCTCTGGAGTCAGACAGTTTAAGTATTTAGGTGAGATTCATATGACAAGCTCTTGAACAAACACTTACAGGTGATGCTTATAGAGGGGTTTTTCAGGCATCTGGCTTCTGAGCTATTAAAATGGTAACAAAAATCAAACCATGAGGCATTGCCCAAAACAATTTCCTACCATAACAGAAAACATATAATATCAGAATAGATTTACTCCACCTTTCATTTAGGGCATCCAATCCTAAATCCTAACTTCTCTATTTATTAGATGCTGTCTTTAGACAATCCATTGCAAAGCAGTTGTTTAAAGTGATTTTCTTCTTCATTAAAGGAATGCCCACTGTTCAGGTTGTTTCACCAGTCCTGCAAAAAAAGAAACAATATCTAATTATGTCTATATTCTAATCATCATCATTTAGGCAGGGAATGGCATGCTTAATGAGAAGCGAGTAGTCCTTCTATCCCCCTATCAACATTTTATCTTTTATATTAAGAAAGAAGACTCTCCAACACTATCCAGATCTTATTCACTGACAAGGTGTTATGTGCCAATAGGTACTCTTCCAACATATAGGGGCAGAGTTATCAAAGGTTGAAGTGAAAATTTTAATTATAAAAAAATCGAATTTCGAGTGAATTTTTGCGTACTTCAACTAGGGAATAGTCCAAATTCGGTTCGAAAAAAATTTGAAAATTCGAAATTTATCATGTACTGTCTCTTTAAAAATTCAACTTCTACCATTCACCATCTAAAACCTGCCAAATTGTTGTTTTAGCCTATGGGGGACCTCCTAGAATCTATTTGGAGCCCATTTGTAGAATGCCAGGAAGGCTACAAACATCACCAAATTGATCCCTGGACCTCTCCCATTGATTTATACAGTAATTCGGCATGGCTAATAGTCAAATTTCAGTTCTTAAAGGGCAGAGTATGATAAATCTTGAAATTCGAATTTGAATTAAAACTCTAATAGAGCTAACTCTAACAATTTGAATTTGAGAGTTTTGACCAACATTTTTTTTTTTTTCGAAAATTCGAATTTTCACTTCAACCCTTAATAAATCTGCCCCTTAGTCAAAAGGGTGGAACAGGACAAACACTGCAATGCCAAATGCAGCATCCTTGCCCAACTGCATGAACTCAAAGGAAAATTCAACCCTAAAGTTAAAAAACCCCTACCCTACATAGACCCCCCTCCCTCCTCCCCACCCCCCAGCCTAAGTGTTACCCCAGGCAAATGCCCCTAACGTTTTACTTACGCCTCGGTGCAGATTTAGGCTTTGGAGTTCACAGGCGCCATCTTCAACCACTTCGGTAACCTTCAGAATGAGACCGGCGATTCTGCAATTTTCTTAAGTTTTGGCGCGTGTGCAGTTGTCGCGAAGCAGAACATTGCTTCAACTGCGCATGCCCTGCCACGCAGGTCTTATTCCAATATTTGTGAAGAAAATAAGATGGCGTCTGTGAACTCTGATGCCTGAATCTGCACCGAGGGGTAAGTAAAACGTTAGGGGCATTTGCCCGGGGTAACACTTAGGCTGGGGGGGGGGGGGGAGAAGGGAGGGGGGTCTATGTAGGGTAGAGGGGTAGGGTTTTTTTTAAATTTATCCTTTAACAAAAACAAAGGTACATTTCTGTACTATGCAAATAAACTACTTGGGTATTTAATAGTGCATTAGTGCACTGGGGTTTAACTTCTAACACTGACCCCATCTAAAAAATAAAACAAATGCTCCGTAAGGCTACAAATGTATTGTTATTGCTACTTTTTATTACTCATCTTTGTATTCAGTCCCTCTCCTATTCCAGTCTCTTGTTCAAATTAATGCATGGTTGCTAGGGTTATTTGGACCCTAGCAACCACATGGCTGAAATTTCAAACTGGAGAGCTGCTGAATAAAAAGCTAAATAACTCAAAAAAACCACAAATAATAAAACATGAAAACCAATTGCAAATTGTCTCAGGATATCACTCTCTGCATCATACTAAAGGTTAAGCACAAAGGTGAAAACCCCTGAATCTGCACAGAACAAAAAAAATACTGCAGCTCTTCAAAGCCCTAACAATAATAAATAGGTTCCTTATAGCAGCCATTGTGACACTGGCACCGGCTTATGTCAGCCATTGTCCCACATGGGTATGAGAATACATAAAGAAAAATCCATAGTGATTCCCAGCACTGAGCAGCTCCCGAACTGCCCCACCCACGCCTCCTTCCCGTGGAACAGATCTGTCTCTTACTCGTTCCTACCTTAGCAATGCCTGCCTGACTGAAGAGGAAGTTCTCCGCTTGGTGCCAGGCGCAGTGGTGATTGGTTCTAATTACTCACGTGATACATACACCTAGCTTTTCTCCCTCAGCAAGTGCACGCTGGGTAATGTAGTTTTTTGGGGTTAACTCAATTAATACAGCTTTGCTAGAGCTGCCAGTATGCGGAAAACTTTTATTACTGCGTGTGCAGTTAAATAAATCATTCCAGCTGGGATATCTAACAATATGTTCTTATGTTCCATAGATAATATCAGGAGCTCTGCTAGGAAAGGGTTATGTCATGTTATGTTACTTTGTCATTCATCAGACATACCTCCCAACTGTCCCTTTTTCGGAGGGACAGTCCCTCTTTTGACAGCTCAACCCGCAGTCCCTCATTTGTACTGGAAAGTCCCTCTTTTCTATGCACTGAACAGCCAGAAAAAGAAACAAAGTTTCTCGCTTAATTGGCTTTTAGCAGAAAGCCCAGAACAGCTAACAGGTGCAAATAAGATACTCTGTAACAATTTTGAGACACAAAAACACAGTTTAGATAAGGAGAAATATTTTCAAACTTTCATAACCTGCCAAATTTTGTAAAACAAATATGGTAATAAGGGGGTGTGGCCACAGAAGGGGGTGTGGTCAAAAAATTGCTGCGCTACGTGCGGGAAAAAAAATGTTGTCCCTCTTTTTACTTCCAAAATGTTGGGAGGTATGTCAGCAGCTTTTTGAGGTACAGTGTTGCTGCTTTGGGGGCCCTCTGACTAGAATGGGTACTTTGTTGCTGGGCTATATGCAAGGTGATGTAGTTTGCTCTGTTTTCTGTGGAACTGGAAACCCCACCTGCAGCCTGGCCGCCATTAGAAATCACGTGGCCCCGCCCACCCACACCACAGTTAAAAGACCACACAGACAGCACTAAAAACGGTAAACTCCCCCACACACAAGTTATAAAAAGCTACTGATGGTCAGCCCCCCCCCCACATAAGTTAAAAAAAACGATGGCGCCAGGGCGTCGCATAAAAGTTTTTTAAAAATATCTTTGGTGGTCAGGGCCCCTCTTACGAGTTAAAAAAATGTTGACGCCAGGGCCCCTCTTACGAGTTAAAAAAAAATCGGACCCCCAGAGAATATTTAGAAACCTTGGTGGCAGGTGCCGGTAGAGTATTAAAATAATACACTGGTGGCTTTAAAAAAATAAAAAAAACACACATTGGTAGAACTGAACTCATGGCTTCTCACGGCTCCTTTTGTGACTTCCGGTCTTTTCGTGAATCAGCAGTTCAGGACTTCGGCTTTTTTCGTCTGGTTCAGGACTTTCGAAGAGGCAGCACATTTTCAGCCCTGCCAAGAGGGGTCCGGCTATTTAAAAAACTGCAGCACAGCAGGCACCCCTTTAGGCCGGGCCCAGTACACTTGTAAATATACACTTGTACCCCCGTGCCCCCTGATGGAGACCCTGACACCTCTAATAGGAACCATGGGCGTAAATACAGAGGAAGCAGACCCTGCAGCTGCAGGGGGGCCCAGGAGGTATAAGGGCCCCATGAGGCCCTAATTCATATACAATTTCAATAAATATTGGTAAAACAGATCGACTTCTAGACATTTTGGCGGCCTGAAAAATAATTTGCTGTGGGGCCCAGTAATTAGGGATGCACCGAATCCAGGATTCGGCCTTTTTCAGCAGGATTCAGATTCAGCCGAATCCTTCTGCCCTGCCCAACCAAATCCTAATTTGTATAGGGTCGGGGAGGGAAATTGCATGACTTTTTGTCATAAAAGAAGGAAGTAAAAAATTTTTCCACGTCCCACCCCTAATTTGCATATGCAAATCCAAATCCTGTTTGCATATGCAAATTAGGATTTGGTTCGGTATTCAGCCCAGTCTTTTGCAAAGGATTCCGGGGGTTCGGACGAATCCAAAATAGTGGATTTGATGCATCCCTACCAGTAATATCTAGTTATGCCACTGGTAGGAACCCACAGCATACTTCACGTTGTAACCCTCTTGTCTAAGGGCTCTTTACACACAGGCATTTAAAAATGCATGCTGGTCACTTAAAACACATACATTGCATTTACGTGCAGTTTTTTTAAACACATCCGTGCATGTGGTTTTCTAAATGCATCTTTCTATTCTGTTGTACTCATACCAAATAAAATGCATGCTACATGAGGAGGGGGGAAGTAAAACTTGACCCTAATAAATGCAGTTCTGAACATGCATGAATATAAACAGGTGGTTTCTTTACCTCATCATCATTAACATCATCATTTATTTATATAGCGCCGACATGATATGCTTTACCTATAGGTGCTTCCCCAACAGATACCTGGCCAAAAATTGGTAAGATCTATCAGCTAGGTTTGAAAATCCTATTTGGCAAGGACCACATTGGTTGATGCGGCAAACAGGGAAAATCACACCTAAAGGGAACATGAATCCTGGAGAAAGGGAGTAGGTAATCCAATGCTATTCCACAATGGCCGATCCACTCTGGTCACATGGTTTAAGTGAAGAGTCATCAAATGCACACTTTCAGCCTACCGGATTCATATTGTGCATATGAATGGTGCATATAAGCTCTCATTGCAAGTAAATAGCACCAATCAAAACAGTGTGTATCACTGGCCTTAAAGGATGATACAATTGAATGTATTTCACTTTGAAGTGGGTTGGAGATTTAAAAGCAAACTAAACCTTTACACTTGCGTTCAAAATTAACTCTTTATATTTTGTAAATAAACAGTACATTTGAAACTGGTCAATAGATGGCAGAAACTCTTAAATGTTGGGTCTTGGTTAACACAGTTAGCAGTAGAGAGGGAGTGTGTCAGTGTTCAGAGAATGGTACTGAGGAACTAAGGTGCAACAATTGACAACTGTTTCAACTGGACAGTGATATGAAAAACAAGGTGCCATGGGGAGAGGCAACATTGAGTGTCTACCCTAAGAGGATGATCCTCTTTGTACAGTGTTATCCATTGCAGGCATCTCCTGTGGTTGAGAAGCATGGGCATAACTACAGAGGAGTGTAGAGGGCCCAGTAGGACCTTAAGGAAAACTATAACCCCAAAATGAACACTTAAGCAACAGATAGTTCATATCATATTAAGTGGCATATTAAAGAATCTTACAAAACTGGAATATATATTTAAGTAAATCTTGCCCTTTTACATTTCTTGCCTTGAGCCACCATTTCGTGATGGTCTGTGTGCTGTCTCAGAGATCACCTGACCAGAAATACTTCAACTCTAACAGGAAGAAGTGTGGAAGCAAAAGACACAACTCTGTCTGTTAATTGGCTCATGTGACCTAACATGTATGGTTTGTTGGTATGTTTGTGAGTACAGTGAATCCTACGATCCCAGGGGGCGGCCCTTATTTTTTAAAATGGCAATTTTCTAATTATGATTACCCAATGGCACATACTACTAGAAAAGTATATTATTATGAAAATTGTTTATTTACATGAATCAGGATTTTACATATGAGCTGTTTTATGCAATATCTTTTTATAGAGACCTACATTGTTTGGGGAGTATAGTTTTCCTTTAATAAGCAATTTCAATATATCTTGGTACAATTGGTCAACTAAACCCTAAATTGAATTTGCTAAATAACACCTAGTTATGCCACTGGTTGGAAGCCAGTCAACTTCCTATAAAATAGGGTAAGTGAGGAGTTGTACACGGGTTACCCAAACATGACAACTTTCATGGATTTTTTGTGAGTCAGACTGTTTTGCTCTCCTCACCTGGGTGTGAAGGGGAACTGTAAAGTGTATTCATTTGGGAGAAAGCACTTGATCATGGACGTGATGTAGCACTGCTTTAAATTGTCTCCAATGGATTATTTATAACACGAGGTCTACAAGTTAACATTAGGCGGAGTACACCAACCAAGAGCGAACTGGTTACATGATGGTAAGCTGCATTGTCATTTGTGAATTTTCTTACATCTGTAATTAACTTTTCATTGATCAGTTATATCTGTAATAAAAGGAGTTGTTTGCAGGGTGCTAATAGCAGAATACTAAAACCATTTGAAATTAGACTTCATTTTCATTCCTTATATAATTTGGACCCTGGCAACCAGATTGCTGAAATCACAAACCGGAGACCTGCTGAATACAAAAACTGACTCAAGAACCACTAATAATAAAAAATGAAAACCAATTGCAAATGTTGTCAGAATATCCAGGGCCGCCATTAGAAATCACGGGGCCCCGTACAACAAAATTTTTGGGGCCCCCTGGGCCCCGCCCACACTGACGACCAAGCTCCACCCCATTTCCCGCCCACTCCACATCGCAGTTAAAAGACCACACAGACATCAGCGCTAAAAAAGTAACCCCCCCCCACACAAGTTGTAAAAAGCTATTGATGGTCAGGGCCCCCTTATAAAAAATTGGGGCCCCAAAAAAAAAAAAATTAAAATTTTTTTTTTTTAAAAAAAACATTGGTGGCAGGGGCCCCCTTATAAGTTAAAAAAAACTTGGGGCCCCAACAAAAAAAATGTAAAAAAAACTAAAAAATAAACAAACATTGGTGGCAGGGGCCCCCTTATAAGTTAAAAACAAATTGGGGCCCCAAAAAAAAATTTAAAAAAAAAAAAAATTTTTTGAAAAAAAAAAAAACATTGGCGTCAGGGGCCCCCTTATAAGTTAAAAACAAATTGGGGCCCCAAAAAAAAATTAAAAAAAAAAAAAGATTTTTTGAAAAAAAAAAAAACATTGGCGGCAGGGGCCCCCTTATAAGTTAAAAACAAATTGGGGCCCCAAAAAAAAATTTGAAAAAAAAAAAAATTTTTTTTGAAAAAAAAAAAAAAAAAAAAAACATTGGCGGCAGGGGCCCCCTTACAAGTTAAAAACAAATTGGGGCCCCAAAAAAAATTAAAAAAAAAAAAAAAAAATTTTTTTGAAAAAAAAAAAAAACCATTGGCGTCAGGGGCCCCTTACGAGTTAAAAAAAAAAATTGGGGCCCCAAAAAAACATGTTTAAAAAAAAAGATTGGTTGCAGGGGCCTATAGAATATTAAAATAATACATTGGTGTCCAGGAGATTAAAAAAAAAAAAAATACACAAACTGGTGTTCAGTAGAATTGAACTCACGGCTTCAGTACTTCAACTTCACCTCCTTTCGTGACTTCGGGTCTTTTCACTGCTTCAGGACTTCGGCTTCGGCTGTTTTCGTGACTTCGGGTCTTTGCGCTGCTTCAGGACTTCGGCTGTTTTCGTGACTTCGGGTCTTTTCGGCGCTTCGTGACTTCGGCTTTTTCCGTGACTTCGAGTCTTTTCGGCGCATCGGCTTCGGCTTTTCGGCACTTCCGCATTCGGCAGCACAGAGGCAAGACGTACGGCTCGGGCGCTCGTAAGGGGGGCCCGGATCTTCAAAAAATGCAGCGCTGCCGGGCCCCCCTTCATGCCCGGGCCCGGTACGCTTGTCCCCCCTGTCCCCCCCTGATGGCGGCCCTGAGAATATCACTTCCTACATCATACTAACAGATAAACCAAAGATGAACAACCCCTTTAAAGATCAAACTCTAGTGCCCCTGAGTGCACTTGTCCTTTTGTTTCGGGGAATAGTAAATTACCTCTTTTTCTCAAGCTATTTAGTTTAAGATGTTACCCCCCCCCAGTAAAAATCCTACTTGTTATGCAAGTTGGGATATCTTATTTAATGTATTAAGAAATGTCACTTCATATACACAAGTTGCATAAAAATAGTTTAATTGATGCAGAAAATAAAGCATATTAAAGGACATGGAAAAAAAGCACTCTTACATTGAATATATCAAACATTTTTCTCAGCGATAAACATGCATCATATATATTTCACCCCCAAAATATAGAATTGTTCTTTGGTTTGGGTTCACTGCCATGTAGTTATGACAACCATGTGCAGAGGGCTGGGGGGGATATTTTTGGAGAATGCCTTCTGGATACACCTGAAAGTCCAGCCATAATGTCAGTTTGGGTAAGAGTTGGGCTGAACTAGATCTTATTGACTTGATATAAGGGTGTGGGATTGCATTTCAATGTGGAAAGCAAAGTACAAATGTAAACTGGAAGCTATGCACCTGTTTATTTGCACGTTTCATTGTGAGTCCCTTGGGTCCATTGGGTATATTTTCTCAGCAATATCAATACATGTCTATTAAATGTAAGGAAGCCATTGATTTAGCTGAATAAGTATTAATGGGTTAAATAAAACCTTGTCCGTTCCACCTAATAATGTGGTGATAATATGGTGCAAGTTTAGGATGGGCACATGTCAGGCATATATTTAAATGGTCTATTATGCCCTTCATTCCCAGTAACAGTGTCCAACACATCACCCATGGTTATAATTCTAGAGAATGGAATCAAAAGGTGGTGTACTGTATTAGCCCGGTGTTACTTCATGCCATAATACATGTAGACAGCAAGGCCAATGAGGAGAACTGCCAAGAAAAAGAGTGCTGTGAGCTGCAGCTGGAACAAAATGAAAGACAGAAGCCCATTTCCCAGCATGGAGAAAGAAATGATGAAAAGTCTGGTGATGTTATTACTGTGTTTCATTACAAGAGACATAATCAAGCCATTAAGCGCCTGGCTCAGGATAATCACCCAAACCCAAACAGAAAAGCCATCAAAAAAGTCACCATATTGACTGTTGGTCAGGTGTGCTGTTAAGTTTATAATTATGCCAAAAGAATATAAATAAAGATTCTGCATGTTCAATGGTATCTTCTGAGTCTTTAAAGTCATTTCTGTGTAAACAGCAGACAGTCCAGAGATAAGGCAATAAGCAAGCATTAATAGCAAGCCTGGAAGCGTGACATACAGATTTGTGTCTGAAGACACCTTTTCCATATCTTTGATTCCACCATAGCTGTAGAATACTCCAGCAGCCAAAAGCAAGAAGACAGAAAACCATCTGTGGACGGACAACCTCTGGCGCAGGAATAAACTGTACAACATGGCTGTACTGACAATCTTCAGGTTACTCAACACTTGGAAGCTAGAAGGATCCATAAAATGCTGAATGTAAACCACTAAATTGTTATTTGCTCCATATAGAACAGCAGGCACTGCATAAGGCGCTGCTAAATGCCATGAGAGAGAGGCTTTCAGGGATTTCCGATCCTGAATGAGGAAGAACACCAGGGAGATTACAAATTTGCTCAACTCAATTAGGAGAACAACAGCCGATGAACTGAAGGGAATCTCACCATTGACTTTGCACAGGTAAATAAGAGGCGCATGAGAACCATAAATGGTAACAGACAGGACTAACATCAGTCCCCATAATATCTGTTTCAGTTTTTTCTTACCCAGAGAAAGGTTCGACCCATTAGGTTCAACGTTAACGGAATACATTTCTTCTATCCTTGGAAATTATGGAGCAAAGCCCATTTACATTGGTCAGTGGTTTTTGGTACCAAATTTTATTTCATATACAGACCTGGATAAAATGCTTATGCATTAGAAATAAACACCATTGACAAATACGGACAGGTAAAGAAATAAATCAAGTTTTGCGTTACTCGGACTGCACGCAAGCATAAAATATCACGAGTTACGATTGATGGAGCTCAGTGTATTAGCCGAATGTTCTGCAAAAACAACCCGTTCCAATAATGTTATCTTCTTTGCTCTGAGAATTGTTCCACGCACCATAATGTTCAACCGAATTGCATTCTGCTTTGTATAAAGGCAAGTAAACAGATGTCAGGCCTGCTGAGTATACCGAGTATTACAGACCTTACATCCAGTTAATGTAACAGCGCACACAGTGAATGTGCAACGTGAGAGGTCCCTAATTCTAACTATATCGTTCAAGTAAAGCACTTAATACACGAGAGGAGCAGGGAATGGAGTGTAAGTGCCGTCCAGTTTAATCAGGTCCCTTTCTCAGAGAGCTAAGGTAGTCTTTGATGGTTTTCTCAACATTTGGCACGGCGTATGACTGAGCTGCATAAATACCACTGCAGGTTCCAATCACAAATCCCAGAACAGCAGAGGTTCGGAGTTTGGCAACAACATATCCAGCCAGGAATCCCTTCAGAAATGGAGAGCTCAAAAATGAACCATCCTGTTAACAAGAGAAAAAGTAGATGCAATAAATATCTCTTCGTTATAAAACAAGCTAAAATGACACACAATAAGTAAAGTAAATGTGTAAAGTACTCTTCAAACCATTTAGCAGTTACTTATTTTTCAATACATAATGATCAGGCAGGCCCTCCTGAGAGGGGTTGCAAGTCAATTGCTACTAAAAGCTGTGCAAGAAGTACCCCCATGTAATTAACACAAATGAAATATAAATTAGGGATGCACCAAATTCACTATTTTGGATTCGGCCGAACCCCCGAATCCTTTGCAAAAGATTCGGACGAATACCAAACCGAATCCGAATTTCCATATGAAAATTATGGGTGGGAAGGGGGCTTTTTTTTTTAATTCCTTGTTTTGTGACAGAAAGTCATGCAATTTCCCTCCTTGTCCCTAATTTGCATATGCAAATTAGGACTCTTATTTGGTTTGGCCGGGCAGAAGGATTAGGCTGAATCCTGCTGAAAAAGGCCGAATCCCGAACCGATTCCTGGATAAAATAGGGTCTATTGGAGATTTGGGGTCTATGGGAGCCTTTCCGTAATTCGGAGCTTTTAGGATAACGGGTTTCCAGATAATGGGTCCCATACCTGTACAACATTTCTTTGGTGGCTTGAGAATTTCTGCAACAGAACAATAGAAAACAGTCCTGTCTAGTTGCAACAACCTGCAGGTAAGCATTGAAGGGGTTAATTGAATCTAAAAAAAAAAAAACTTGCAAGCTATTTATGAGATTCAGCTGAACCCCAAATCTTTCAGGAAGGATTCCTGAACCTAATGAATCCTGAACCTAATGTAAACGCTTATTTGCCCTGGAAGGCTCCTGGATTTGGCTGATTCCGAATTCTGCTGAAAGAGGCTAGGATTTAGCGAAACCGTGAACTGAATTCTGTGCATAAGCAGGTCACATCTAATTGCTTTTACATTGCTCAAATTTTAATTTTACGAAGAAGCATATGTCCTTCCGATATACAATATGGGGTTAAGGGATGCTGCAGATACAAATTAGTGATGACTTCAGATTATGGGAAGCTGCAGAGCCTTTACTTATTGATGAAGGAATCAAGTAACAGCACTGCATAGGAATAACCTGACATAAACATTGCATGGCTTTTATTATCCTTTCAAATATATGCATCATTTAGATGTTTTTAAGTTCTTACCTGTTATGACAAGACCTATGACATGCTTCCAGAGTATTAGAATGACTTGTTTTATTAATATCTACAGCATAAAAATAGTCAAAGCTGTTTATCCTGCAAGGAGTAAGGTGACTGCAGAATAACAAAGAGACTGTGTGAGTACTGAATGGCATATTAAGCCATGGCGGAGGATCTTGCGATCTGTCCTGAAATGCTGTAAACGCACACAAACATTCTGAGAAAAGACTGGTATTGTTCAATTTGTGGCCCCATGTTTTAGGGCAGATCGGGGAGATTAGTGGCACAATGACAAATCTACTCTTCTTCGGGCGACTAATCTCACCGATCTGCCTCCCACTGGTTAGAATGTAAAACGCTGGCAGGATGGCAATTGGTGCGCTTTGTTTTCCGAAAGTCATCCGAAGTTGCCTCACAAGCAAACTTCGGGCGACTTCGGAAAACAAAGCACTCACAGTGCCATCCCGCTGGCGATTTAGATTCTAGGCAGTTCCGGGAGATTAGTTGCCCCGCAGAGCCGATTTATAACCGACGACGAATCTGAGAGTCTGTCTCTGCCCTTACCCATGAAAGTGAATATGCTTTCAAACACAAGGATTTTTCTTCACAAACCGGCAATAATGTGACTTACTTTTGCCACTCCGGCTTGTACCTCATCTTCTAGCCTGCGCTGCAGAACTTCTATCTGACCCTTCAGAAAGGCAAGATCCTTCAGCTTTGAGGAGCCCTGCAAAGTATAAAGATGTTTAGTAACAAAATATTTTCGTAACACATATTTTCAGCCATATTTTTAACTTGATTTGTGCACCAGAGTGGGAACTGTGAAAAAGATCGGCAAAGGAAAAGGGTTTACTTTCCCTTTAATATGTCAAGTTTTGCAATTTTAACTCTGTTATATATTTTCAGCCATTCCGTTTGTTAATTTTAGGTGTCATTTGACAGAAACAAACCTCCTGATTTGATTATTATTCATGAAGCCTGTCCATATGTTGTTAGAATTATCCTCAGGTTTATCATTTTATGTGACCGAGTCACATGGTACAATATGGCATTTTAATCAGAGCCTTTTAATTGTGAAACAGTTGGTTTCCTGCTCCTGTCATTTCAGGTGAGGAGCACAGGTATGATCAACAACTGATGGGACTCGAGGGGCCCATGTGATCCAGTGACTAGATGTTCCATATTTGGGGCATTCCGAACTGTCCACAGTGGGAAGCAAAAGGGAACAATATTGTGTTTTGTCACCAAAATGTCGCAATGCCTAAATGAGAAGAAATCTCCCTGTGTGAAATCACACAAAGTTGCAGGGGGTGATTTATTGTGCTTTTCTGCAGCTTCAAAGTACAGGTCTGGGATCCATTATCCAGAAACCCGTTATCCAGAATGCTCAGAATTAGGGAAAGGCTGTCTCCCATAGACTTTTTCTATATAATAATAATAATAATAATAATAATAATAATAATAATAATAATAATAAAACAGTATCTTGTACTTGATCCAAACTAAGATATAATTAATCCTTATTGAAAGAAAAACCAGCCTATTGGGTTTATTTAATGTTTACATGATTTTCAAGTAGGCTTCAAGACTGGAGATCCAGATTACAGAAAGATCCATTACCTGGAAAGCCCCAGGTCCCGAGCATTCTGGATAACTGGTCCTATACCTGTACCACATTTGCTATCCAGCTAAAAGTTAGGCTGAAGGCACACACACACACATACACAGAGCTTTTCAGGCAGTTTCCATTCATTCTGATTCCATGTGGCATAGAGCGGTATCTTCCTAAGCTGAAATACATTACATTTGGCTCTGGCCTCCTGAAGATGCCCCTATGCTTTGCTGTGAGTTTTCAGGCTGAGAACTAGGACTGCTGCTTTCAGGCAGTCCTCATTACAGTCAATGGGTGGAGGACTTGATCACTCCTGTGTTGTGGGAAATACTATAGTGTTGGAAAACACCTTTAAAGGGATTTTCTCATGATTTTTAAGATGTATTTTTTATTTCTAAATGACACTGTTTACACTGCAAATAATTCACTCTACAATGTAAACTTTATTTCCTGAACCAGCAAGTGTATTTTATTTAGTTGTAATATCTGGTTACCTTCCCATTGTTCTGTTGTTAGGCTGCCGGGGGGAAAAGGAGGGATGGGGTGATATTACTCCAACTTGCAGTACAGCAGTAAAGAGTGATTGAAGTTTATCAGAGCACAAGTCACATGACTGGGGACAGCTAGGAAACTGACAATATGTCTGGCCTCATGTCAGATTTCAAAATTAAATACGAAAAAAATCTGTTTGCTCTTTTGAGAAATGGATTTCAGTGCAAAATTCTACTGGAGCAGCTTTATTAAATGATGTGTTTTGAAAAGAAAAAAAAAAAATTTTTCTCATGACAGTATAACTTTAACTCACATTTTCTGGATGAAAACAGTCAGAACATGCTTTGATATGTGTTTTTTCTAGAGGCAATTTCAGATATGTTTCAGCCCGTGTGCCATAAAGAGGCCGTCATACACTATCCTCAGACTGTCCAACTAGAGGCCAGTAGTCTGGAAGTGACCATCCATGAGATATTTATTGTCTTCACACACCTTATTGCATCACATTATTCTTTTTTTTTTTTTTTTTTTTTTACAATTAACCAGCTCAGATAAATGTGACATTGTGGCTGACTGGCCCAGGGCATGGAAAATCTTGGATCCAAGCACAAGACAGAACCTGCTGTGGCTTCAGATATTATGGGATATTATATACTATAGATATTATGGGATGCACACTTCAGATAGGTAAGGAGGAGGGAGGCAGCTCAAAGGCTGTTTGGGAATTCCTTCAGGCAGCAACGTGCAAGTGTCGGTGACATTCAGCTTCCTACAGCACTAATGCCCTCCCCTTCTCATACCAACTGTCACATTCTGTTTAACTCCCCCTCGTCACATAGTGACTTTAGCCTAAAGGTTATTCCACACACGTGTAAAGGACATCCATCTGTTTGTATCTAACACAGACGCATATGCAGCATCATAGGATTCTGAATATCGATTAAAGGGGTGGTTCACCTTTAAGTTAACTTTTAGTATGTTATAGAATGGCAACTTTCAATTGGCCTTAATCTTTTCTTTATTATAGTTTTTTCATTATTGGCCTTCTTCTTCTTACTCTTTTCAGCTTTCAAATGGGGGTCACTGACCCCCATCCTATTCCAGTCCCTTACTGATTTCAAAGCATAGTTGCTAGGGTAATTTGGACCCTAGCAACCAAATGGCTAATTACAAACTGGAGAGCTGCTGAATAAAAAGCTAAATAACACAAAAACCACAAATAATTAAAAAATTAAAACCAATTGCAAATTGTCTCAGAATATCACTCTCTACATTATACTAAAGGTTAATTTAAAGGTGAACAATCCCTCTCTGATTAAGCTGCATTATATTGCCATCACTGCTTGAGGCACAGCAATAGATAAAGAACATTTTCAATAGTTAGTGTAAAAGAGAAAAGCTAGTAAAGCAGCAGGCGTGCCCTTCTGATACGTGTATTGAAGTCAGTGATTCTTAGCTTCTGCTACATTGTTTCAGGATTGGGAACCAGCAGTGCAGAGAATACAAACAAGTCCGCCAGGTAAAGTTTTCACTAGCAACTGCAAGTTCATTTACAAATAACTTAAAACCATTTAAATACGGTTCAGAAAATACAATTGTTAGTAGCCGGCTTAGGCCTTGTTATAAAGCCTGTACACGTGAATAAGTCAGGTATCAATGCGCACATTGAGTGAACAGGCTGCTGCTGCCCCAGGATCTATATCAACTGCACCACAAGATCCGCTTCACAAGGAGTCGGAAAGTACCACAAAACGAAGGCGGATAACTCGGAAGCGCAATAGGGCAACGCCCCAGGCAGGGGACCTTAGACACAGAATAAACCTGGCTCAACTCCGCGTGAAACCCACTCTTCCACTAACCTTGTCATCCGCCATGTTGTCCGACCGGCGCCCGCTCACTCACACGTACACTAGGGCCGCATCGATGCGCTCTGGCTTCTGACACCACGTGACTAGAGCGACCGATGACTCTGACGTCAGCACTGAGCTATAGCTGTGGGAATTGTCAGTCAGTGGGACTTGTGCAGGGCCTGTAGGCTAATGTGTGTTACAACAACAACTGGCACTCACATTAAAACGCTAGCACATTAAGCGATTTCTCGAAGTAACAGGTTATTGGTAAAAGGTTCTTACACACTCATGGGCACAATTATTTGATTATACTGCCTATAGTCACATGGTTTCAGAACTCAAGAGTTGCCAGGTTTACATTTCAAAACCAGCCAAGGACTATCAAAAAAACTAGCCAAAAGCCATTTTAAAAGTAGCCCAAAAATAGCCAAATTTGGACTCTGAGAAATCTTAAAGTAAAACAATAAGGGCAAAGACACGCTCACATACCTCCCAACATTTTGGAACTACAAAGAGGGACAAAAACTGTTTTCGCACGCAGAACAGCGACATTGTTTGACCACGCCCCTTTCTGTGGCCACCCCCCCTAATTACCATGTTAATTTTACATAATTTGGCAGGTTATGAAAAATTGAAAATATTTCTCCTTATCTAAACTGTTTTTATGTGTCTCAAAATCGTTACAAAGTATCTTATTTGGACCTGTTAGCTGTTCTGGGCTCTCTGCTAAAAGCCAATTAAGTGAGAAACTTTGTTTCTTTTTCTGGCTGTTCAGTGCAGAGAAAATAGGGACTTTCCAGTACAAACGAGGGACTGCAGGTTGAGCTGTCAAAAGAGGGACTGTCCCTCCGAAAAAGGGACAGTTGGGAGGTATGTAATTTCTCCTTATCTAAACTGTTTTTTTTGTGTCTCAAAATTGTTACACATTATCTTATTTGCACCTGTTAGCTGTTCTGTGCTCTCTGCTATAAGCCAATTAAGTGAGAAACTTTGGTTCTTTTTCTCACTGTTCATTGCAGAGAACAGAGGGACTTTCCAGTACAAATGAGCGACTGCGGGTTGAGCAGTCAAAAGAGGGACTGTCCCTCCGAAAAAGGGACAGTTGGGAGGTATGCGCTCAGAATCTCCTCTTCTTCAGGGCGACTAATCTCCCCAAACTGCCTCCCACCGGCTATAATGTAAAACCCCAGCAGGATGGCATTCGGAGCGTTTTGTTTTCCGAAGTTGCCTCACGAAGAAACTTCAGGCGACTTTGGAAAACGAATCGCTCCGAGTGCCATCCAGCCGGCGATTTATATTCTAGGTGACGGGAGGCAGCTCAGGGAGATTAGTCGCCCTGAAGAAGAGGCAATTTATCACCGGGCGACTAAATCTCACCAAATCTGAGTATGTGTTTCTGCCCTTAGGGTATTAAATCAATGAAGTGTCAGGAATTTTCCAATAACTTTTCTACATTAAAGAGGACATTTTTACATTTTCCCTGTAAGGTGGGACAGATTTCTATAGACTTGAGAAAGTGCAATGCTGCATCAGATGCTCTGTGGAGTAGGATTTGCACAGGCTGTCACTGGTTGACTAGCTCAGTGTATTTGTATCTCACTACAGCTCAGTGTGAAACAACCCAGCTTGCAAATTTTCCTTCAGTCCAGAATATGGAGCATTGATGATCCATTACAACTAGCGTTTCTTGTCCAACATAACATTAATAATAGAAAACAAGACATACTGTACATACCAGTTCCTCATGTATGGTAGAGATTACTGTGTAATCGACATGATACTGCAGAACATCAGCAGCACAAATGTTATTATACTAGTCCTCAAACACAGATACTGAGTGTATTTGCTCTGCAGGGTACAGAAAGACTCTTCTAATGGTATGTTGCATCTGATATATTCTACACAGACAAGCAATGTCTGTCCCCTCATATACTGCTAACATGTACATACATCCAAAGCATACTGTATACATCTATTCTCTGGATATTATACATTTAATTCAGAACACAAAATGAGTGCCATAATGAGACAATAAAAGGCTCCACAATTCTTTTTAGGACCCCATAAATCAAGTGATGTTGCCTGTACATTAAAAACCCATTGACGTTTAGCATAAATCATTGTTCCACAAGGTCCTCTTTATTCCAGGCCCCCCAACAGCTGCAGGTTAATTTACCGTCCTAGAGAGCAGCCCTTGCTTAAAGGAACAGTAACACCAAAAAATGAAAGTCCCTTAAAGTAATGAAAATATAATGTACTATTGTGCTGCACTGTTAAAACCCATCCATTTGCTTTTAGAAAAACTACTATAGTATATCAACAAGCTTTCGTGTAGCCATGGGGGCAGCCATTCAAAGCTCAGGCTCAGGATACACAGAAGATAACAGATAAGCTCTGTCGTTTACAATGGGATTCTTCAGAACTTATCTGTTATTTACTGAGTGTCCTGTGCTTGACTGGCTGCCTCCATGGCTACACAGCAGCTTGTTTGTATAAACTATAGTAGTGTTTCTGAAGCAAATACACCAGTTTTACCAGTTTTTATTGTCACTCCTTTAAAACATTTGGTGTTACTGTTCCTTTAGCATACTGTACTGGGGCAGGTTGTGGGGCCAATAGGTTGTGGGTGGCAGGGTTGGCCACAAGGGGACCCAGGGCCATATGTTATAGTTATAGAAATTCTAAGCATTTTTCATAACTGGTATCCGAAGATGTTGAAATATGTAGTTCCATGATTCAAACACCTCAGACCCACATACAAAAGGACTTTGTTATTCAAGGCAGCCTTAAATGTGCCATTAAAAATGCTTATGAAATGGTATGCTGTACTATTTACTAGTGATGGGCGAATTTGTGCAGTTTCGCTTCGGCGAAAAATTCGCGCGAAATTCGCGAAACGGCAAAAAATTCGCGAAACGGCGCCGGCGTCTCGTTTTTGACGCCGGCGCCCGTTTTTTCGACGCCGGCGCCCGTTTTTGGCGCCGGCGCCCGTTTTTTGCGCGAATTTTCGCGGCCGTTTCGCGAATTTATTCGCCGACGGCGAATCACGCAAATTCGCCGCGAATTCGCGCCTGCCGAATAAATTCGCCCATCACTACTATTTACAGGAATATACATAGACGTTTCATTTCATCAGCAGGATTTGTATAAACAATACTTTACTACTTTATGTTGGAAGGGAAAATGCAGAATGGAAATAATGCAGTGTTTTACATTTCAACACAGACCAAGGTTAAATTAATATTTGGTCATTTAAGTATAACAGGCAAACATTGCTCTATAGCAGTGATCCCCAACCAGTAGCTCACAAGCAACATGTTGCTCACCAACCCATTGAATGTTGCTCCCAGTGGCATCAAAGCTGGAGCTTATTTTTTAATTCCTGGCTTGGAGGCAAGTTTTGGTTGCATAAAAACCAGGTGTACTGCCAAACAGAACCTCCTGTAGGCTGCCAGTCCATATAGGGGCTATCAAACAGCCAATCACAGCCCTTATTTGACATCCCCATGCTTGTGTTGCTCTCCAACTCCTTTTTGGCTCACGACTAAAAAAGTTTGGGGGCCCCTGCTCTAGAGGTTTTAACTCAAGCATCTAATCAGATGTTTATTTTTCAGTAATCTTACTGCAGTAAATGATGCTTGCAGGTTGACTGATTTGCTAGTATGGGTAACAAAACTTAACTTAGCAGCTGTTGCTATAGTCCCCCAAAATATTTATCACATCATTTGAAATTATTATATGCTATTTATTTTTGTGCAAAAGAACAAAAAACAGTCACAATAGCAAAAAAACCAAACATTTGAAATACTGTCCAGTAGTTAAGCTATTGTTGAATTGCAACTTGCAGAATCCATCGGATTAGGATGCATTGGAAGCTGAAGGGTGAGTACACATTGGACATACTTGTTATAGTGTTGATTTAATAGCAGTAGTTGTTACTGACCTTCTGTCCACTTTGCAAAACGACTCAGGTGCATATGACAAACTTTTATCAAAGGAGGCAGTGCATAACTCAGATTCAATGGGTTAAAGTTGCATGGAGCACCTAGACAAAGGAGAAAATGTCCTTCCCTGCAATTTACAATGATCTTATTGCCAACTGTTCATCATATTCCTTCCATTTCTGTGTCTAATAATAAAACAGTTATGGGCTTAGCCCTCTTATATTTACTAGCAGAAACAACAGCAAACTAACAGAAGTATCATCAGACTGTGAACAGATACATACTGTATGTGAACTGATACATTGTATATGTATACCTGTACATTGCATAATTAGCCACATACTTTAGACCTGGATCTGATTCAGTGGTTGTGCACTTGTACCAATCACACAGTCTGCACCAATATGTCTGCCATTTTGTACCAGTAATTTACATCAGACCCACTACCCCAATAACTTTGGCTGGACTAAAATCTGGTTGCCACATAAAAACAAGGAGGATACATATATCAAAGGCATGAGCATTAGAGAGAAAGAGTTAGAGGAATTTGTAAGGGTGAGATGGCAGTAGACAGCAAGACAACAATGTTTTACAGACAGATTTGCAGTCTGTTACCAAGAAGGCATTAAATAGAAGGCATTGACTGAAACAAAATATCTGAAAAATAAGCTGACTGGTAGAAGGTAAGGCTAAAAAAACGTGCACATCAATCAAGTTTGACTTTTTTGCCTAAGTAAAACCTGCATTAACTGCTAGTTGATTTAGGGCACACACGAAGATTCGGGGAGATGTTATCGCCTGGTGACTAATCGTCTCTTCTTCGGGCTACTAATCTCCCGTCGGCTAGAATCGAAATCACAAGCGGGAGATTAGGAGATTAGTTGCCCGAAGAAGAGGAGATTAGTCGCTGGGCAAGTAAATCTCCCTGAATCTTCACGTGTGTCTCTGCCCTTAGAGGAAAGGCAACCCCCCCTTTAAGCCTTTTCAATTTGCATCAGAGGGTGAAAAAACTCATTCCTGACTCCCAAAAGGGCAATCGGACTAGTACCAGGATCAACTGGATGGATGCCCTTGTGTCTAATGGAAGGGTAGACAATAAAACATCAAATGGTTTATGTAATGTTAATTTGGAGGAAGGTAAGAAAAAAAATAGCATCTTTAATTTGCCTCGGGGGGTACAAATTCCTTTCTGGCTTCCCAAGACAGCAATCAGACCAGTCAAAGGATCAACTTTATACTAGAATTAATTTCAGTAACTTGGTATGTTCTCACTTTCTAAAAGGCATCAAGCCCCTGCAATAATCTAATGAATATGCCAAAACATCAGCAGCACAGCTTGCACATAGGGATGTAGCGAACGTCGGGAAAAAAGTTTGCGAACATATTCGCGAACTTGCGTCAAAAATGCGAACGGTTCGCGAACGTCGCGAACCCCATAGACTTCAATGGGAAGGCGAATTTTAAAAGCTAGAAAAGACATTTCTGGCCAGAAAAATGATTTTAAAGTTGTTTAAAGGGTGCAACGACCTGGACAGTGGCATGCCAGAGGGGGATCAAGGGCAAAAATGTTTCTAAAAAATCCATTGTTGACACAGCGCTGCGTTTTGTGCTGTAAAGGGCAGAAATCACACTACATTTCTAAACCTGTGTAATAAAATGCTTTAAAACGTCCGGCGTCTACATGCCAATCAAGTCGTGTAAATGTTACAGCCTGTTCACACGCAAAGACGAAACGCGGTGCTTACTGCAACGCAAAAAGACGCAAAGAGCTTTAATGAATGATACCGTCAAGTGAGCAAATAATAGTTTTTAATTACTAGTTGAGCTTGTCACCTCCAGGATGTTCGTCCTGTTGGTGGCAATATTTCTGTAGTGGTGTGTTTAGCAGTCACCGTGCTTGTGCGCACGTGCACGGTCAGGCAGAGGTAATTCAATGTACAGTGAAGTGAACCAAAAAACACTGATTCTGCAGTGTGGGCCCAGTTTTGGTGTACTTTATTGATCACCTGCGGTGACCATAAAAGATGCGATTTTGCCACTGTTGCAGAACCCTGAAAAATTAGGCATGTGTACTTTCCTGAAAAATTATCTTTTTTTTGTCGCAGCCACTGAAGCACAGAGGCCAGAAAAAATATGCCATATAAATGCTGAAAATATTAATTTTTTTTTGTCGCAGCCACTGCAGCACAGAGGCCAGAAAAAATATGCCATATAAATGCTGAAAATATTATTTTTTTTTTGTCGCAGCCACTGCAGCACAGAGGCCAGAAAAAATATGCCATATAAATGCAAACAATATTAATTTTTTTTGGTCGCAGCCACTGCAGCACAGAGGCCAGGAAAAATATGCCATATAAATGCTAACAATGTAAATTTTTTTTGTCGCAGACACTGAAGCACAGAGGCCAGTAAAAATATGCCATATAAATGCTGAAAATATTCATTTTTTTTGGTCGCAGCCACTGAAGCACAGAGGCCAGAAAAAATATGCCATATAAATGCTGAAAATATTCTTTTTTTTTGGTCGCAGCCACTGAAGCACAGAGGCCAGAAAAAATATGCCATATAAATGCTGAAAATATTCATTTTTTTGTCACAGCCACTGAAGCACAGAGGCCATAAAAAATATGCCATATAAATGCTGAAAATATTCTGTTTTTTTTGGTCGCAGCCACTGAAGCACAGAGGCCATAAAAAATATGCCATATAAATGCTGAAAATATTCATTTTTTTGTCACAGCCACTGAAGCACAGAGGCCAGAAAAAATATGCCATATAAATGCTGAAAATATTCTGTTTTTTTTGGTCGCAGCCACTGAAGCACAGAGGCCAGAAAAAATATGCCATATAAATGCTGAAAATATTCATTGTTTTTGGTCGCAGCCACTGAAGCACAGAGGCCAGAAAAAATATGCCATATAAATGCTGAAAATATTCATTTTTTTGTCACAGCCACTGAAGCACAGAGGCCATAAAAAATATGCCATATAAATGCTGAAAATATTCATTTTTTTGTCACAGCCACTGAAGCACAGAGGCCAGAAAAAATATGCCATATAAATGCTGAAAATATTCTGTTTTTTTTGGTCGCAGCCACTGAAGCACAGAGGCCAGAAAAAATATGCCATATAAATGCTGAAAATATTCATTTTTTTGTCACAACCACTGAAGCACAGAGGCCAGAAAAACTCAGGATTTACCTGGATTCAAATTAAACCAGTAGGGTTTGCACCCTAGTTTGTAATGGTGGTGGAGGGAGGAGGACGCTAAAGGACAGCTGTATGTGGAGTCATGAGGCGTGCAGAGAAGGACAGCTGCATGGGGAGTCAGAATCAGAAACTCAGCACAAGTCTTCCGGCGTGCAGTAACCCTCCGAGATCCACCCCTCATTCATTTTAATAAAGGTCAGGTAATCCACACTTTTGTGACCTAGGCGAGTTCTCTTCTCAGTTACAATCCCTCCTGCTGCACTGAAGGTCCTTTCTGAGAGGACACTTGAGGCGGGGCAAGACAAGAGGTTCATGGCAAATTGTGACAGCTCTGGCCACAGATCAAGCCTGCGCACCCAGTAGTCCAGGGGTTCATCGCTCCTCAGAGTGTCGATATCTGCAGTTAATGCCAGGTAGTCCGCTACCTGCCGGTCGAGGCGTTCTTTGAGGGTGGATCCCGAACGGTTCTGCCGCTGCCTTGGACTGAAAAACATTTGCATGTCTGACGTTACAGAGTGGCCAAAGTGCTTTGTCCTTGCAGGTGCGCTCGTGGCAGGATTACTGGCACCTCTGCCCCTGGAATGTTGATGAGTTCCTGAAGTGACATCACCCTTAAAAGCATTGTACAACATGTTTTGCAGGCTGGTTTCTAAATGCAGCATCCTTTCAGACTTGTGGTATGTTGGTAACATTTCTGCCACTTTATGCTTGTACCGAGGGTCTAGTAGAGTCGCGACCCAGTACAGGTCCTTCTCCTTAAGCCTCTTGATACGGGGGTCCTTCAACAGGCATGACAGCATGAAAGACCCCATTCTCACAAGGTTGGATGCAGAGGTATCCATCTCCGCTTCCTCGTTATCAAGGACTGCATCATCCACGGTCTCCTCCCCCCAGCCACGTACAAGACCAGGGGTCCCCAAAAGGTCACCACTAGCCCCCTGGGAAGCCTGCTCCTGTTGGTCCTCCTCCTCCACAAAGCCACCTTCCTCCTCTGACTCCACTTCTGACACCTCTCCCTGCGTTGCAGCAGGTGCCTGGGTTCGTTCTGGTGATTCCGACCAGAAATCGTGCGATTCCTGCTCCTCGTCACGCTGGTCTACAGCCTCATCTGTCACTCGTCGCACGGCACGCTCCAGGAAGAAAGCAAAGGGTATTAGGTCGCTGATGGTGCCTTCGGTGCGACTGACCATATTTGTAACCTCTTCAAAAGGGCGCATGAGCCTGCAGGCATCGCGCATAAGCACCCAGTAACGGGGTAAAAAAATCCCCAGCTCTGCAGATCCAGTCCTACCACCCAGTTCAAACAGGTATTCGTTGACGGCTCTTTGTTGTTGCAGCAGACATTCCAACATGAGGAGCGTTGAATTCCAGCGAGTCTGGCTGTCGCAAATCAAACGCCTGACTGGCATGTTGTACCGCTGCTGAATGTCAGCAAGGCGTGCCATGGCTGTGTAGGACCGTCTGAAATGGGCCGACACCTTCCTGGACTGCCTGAGAACGTCCTGGAATCCTGGGTACTTTGAGACAAAACGTTGTACTATTAAATTCAGAACATGTGCCATGCAGGGCACATGTGTTAAATTGCCCAGTCTCAGTGCTGCCAACAGATTGCTTCCATTGTCACACACCACTTTTCCGATCTTCAGTTGGTGTGGGGTCAGCCACCGATCGGCCTGTGACTGCAGAGATGACAGGAGTACAGATCCGGTATGGTTTTTGCTTTCCAGGCACGTCATCCCCAAGACAGCATGACAACGGCGTACCTGGCACGTCGAATAGCCTAGGGGGAGCTGGGGGTGCACAGGTGTGGAGGAGGAGGACCCAGCAGCAGAGGACGAAGAAGAGGAAGAAGACGAGGTAGAGAGCGAAGGAGGAGTAGAGGTGGTGGCAGAACCGCGTGCAATCCGTGGCGGTGACACCAACTCCACTGTCGTTGTTGAGCTACACATTCCCTGCTTCCCAGCCATTACCAAGTTCACCCAGTGGGCAGTGTAGGTGACATACCTGCCCTGACCATGCTTGGAGGACCATGCGTCAGTAGTCATATGGACCTTTGGCCCAACACTAAGTGACAGAGATGCGGTGACTTGGCTCTGCACATGGTGGTACAGGTGTGGTATTCCCTTTTTTGAAAAAAAATTGCGGCTGGGTACCTTCCACTGCGGTGTCCCAATTGCTACAAATTTGCGGAAGGCCTCAGAGTCCACCAGCTGGTATGGTAAAAGCTGGCGGGCTAAGAGTGCGGACAAGCCAGCTGTCAGACGCCGGGCAAGGGGGTGCCTCGCAGACATTGGCTTCTTACGCTCAAACATGGCCCTCACAGAAACTTGGCTGGGGGCAGATGACTGGGAATGGGAACTGGTGGTCAAGGTGGAAGGCGGAGTGGAGGGTGGTTCAGACGGGTGAAGGACAGCAGAGGTAGAGCAGTAAGATGCTGGACCAGAAGGAGGGTGGCTTTTAGTTTGCCTGTTGCCTTTGAGGTGTTGCTCCCAAAGTGCTTTGTGCTTGCCGTTCATGTGCCTTCGCATAGAAGTTGTACCTATGTGGCTGTTGGGCTTCCCAAGACTCAGTTTCTGACTGCACTCATTGCAAATGACAACGCTTTTGTCAGAGGCACACACATTAAAAAAATCCCACACTGCTGACCTTTTTGAGGCTGGCAATCTGGCGGTAACAGTAGAAGTCGGCGGCGTTGGCGGCAATGGCGGGTGCGTTGGCCAGCTGACCACAGGTGCCGATACATGTTGTTGCCCTACTGTTCCCTGCGAGCTGTCCTCCCTGCTTCTTCTAAGTCTTATTCTCCTCCTGCCTCTCTGACTCTCCGTCTCTCCATCTGAACTATCCTCCTCTTGCTCTCTTCTACTGGGCACCCATAAAACATCAATCTCCTCATCCTCATTCTCCTCAGATGCATCAATTTCTTCTACCAGCTCACAGAAGGAAGCAGCAGCGGGGACCTCCTCGTCATCACTCATTATGTCCATCTCTGTTGTGTTCTCTGCCAGAATTAAATCTGGTGTAACGTCCTCATCTCCTTCATCTTCTTCTGCCAATAATGGTTGCGCATCACTCAGTTCAAGAAACTCATGTGAAAATAACTCCTCTGACTCCAGTGAAGAAGGGGCGCCGGTGGTGGAGGAAGTGTTACGTGGGGTGCCCATAGCAGTGGAGGATGAGGATGTTGTGGTAAAGTTAGAAACGGTAGAGGATGGGGTGTGCTGTGTAAGCCAGTCAACTACCTCTTCAGCATTTTGGGAGTTCAGGGTCATTGCCTTTTTAAAACTGGGCAATTTCCTAGGGCCACAGGATAGCATAGCAGCACGGCCCCTAGTGCCTCTGCGTGGCGGCCTGCCTTTGCCTGGCATTATTTTTAAAACAACAACAACAACAACTCAGGTGGTGTTTCTAGAGACGGTATTATTATTGATATTTAGACAGAATGTGAACAAGCTCACACAGCTAAGTGGCAGTGGTTTGAAAATGAAGAAGAAGAACACACTGGGCAAACAAGGCCTACAAGGTCAACGTATACACTACTACAGCAGTGTATACGGAATATATTATTGCTGCCTGAAAAACGTCACTCGGGTGGTGTTTCTAGAGACGGTACTATTATTGATATTTAGACAGAATGTGAACAAGCTCACACAGCTAGATGGTTGTTGTTTGAAAATGAAGAACACACTGAGCAAATAATGCCTACAAGGTTAACGTATACACTACGACAGCAGTGGATACGGAATATATTATTGCTGCCTGAAAAACGTCACTCGGGTGGTGTTTCTAGAGACGGTATTATTATTGATATTTAGACAGAATGTGAACAAGCTCACACAGCTAGATGGTTGTTGTTTGAAAATGAAGAACACACTGAGCAAATAATGCCTACAAGGTTAACGTATACACTACTACAGCAGTGGATACGGAATATATTATTGCTGCCTGAAAAACGTCACTCGGGTGGTGTTTCTAGAGACGGTATTATTATTGATAGTTAGACAGAATGTGAACAAGCTCACACAGCTAGATGGTTGTTGTTTGAAAATGAAGAACACACTGAGCAAATAATGCCTACAAGGTTAACGTATACACTACTACAGCAGTGGATACGGAATATATTATTGCTGCCTGAAAAACGTCACTCGGGTGGTGTTTCTAGAGACGGTACTATTATTGATATTTAGACAGAATGTGAACAAGCTCACACAGCTAGATGGAAGTTGTTTGAAAATGAAGAAGAAGAACACACTGGGCAAACAAGGCCTACAAGGTCAACGTATACACTACTACAGCAGTGGATACGGAATATATTATTGCTGCCTGAAAAACGTCACTCGGGTGGTGTTTCTAGAGACGGTATTATCATTGATATTTAGACAGAATGTGAACAAGCTCACACAGCTAGATGGTTGTTGTTTGAAAATGAAGAACACACTGAGCAAATAATGCCTACAAGGTTAACGTATACACTACTACAGCAGTGGATACGGAATATATTATTGCTGCCTGAAAAACGTCACTCGGGTGGTGTTTCTAGAGACGGTACTATTATTGATATTTAGACAGAATGTGAACAAGCTCACACAGCTAGATGGTTGTTGTTTGAAAATGAAGAACACACTGAGCAAATAATGCCTACAAGGTTAACGTATACACTACTACAGCAGTGGATACGGAATATATTATTTCTGCCTGAAAAACGTCACTCGGGTGGTGTTTCTAGAGACGGTATTATCATTGATATTTAGACAGAATGTGAACAAGCTCACACAGCTAGATGGTTGTTGTTTGAAAATGAAGAACACACTGAGCAAATAATGCCTACAAGGTTAACGTATACACTACTACAGCAGTGGATACGGAATATATTATTGCTGCCTGAAAAACGTCACTCGGGTGGTGTTTCTAGAGACGGTACTATTATTGATATTTAGACAGAATGTGAACAAGCTCACACAGCTAGATGGTTGTTGTTTGAAAATGAAGAACACACTGAGCAAATAATGCCTACAAGGTTAACGTATACACTACTACAGCAGTGGATACGGAATATATTATTTCTGCCTGAAAAACGTCACTCGGGTGGTGTTTCTAGAGACGGTACTATTATTGATATTTACACAGAATGTGAACAAGCTCACACAGCTAGATGGTTGTTGTTTGAAAATGAAGAACACACTGAGCAAATAATGCCTGCAAGTGCACTACTATTGGTGCACTACTATGAAGAACAGCAACAGCACTGTACACGTTAAAGAACAGTAAGATAAGTAAAAGAAAAAAAAAATATATGTATATTAAAAAAAATATTTTTCTCGGGTTGGTGCTGCTGAACTACTAGGAGCAGCACAGTAGCACACCAGTCCCACTCCCCAACACTGCTAGACTAATAGCACTGGGCTTATAGTAGCAACTAGCAAAGTAAAAAAACAAAAAAGAAAATAAAAGCAGTCCTTACAAGGACTATTGGGTTATTACAGCAGTCAGCAGATGAGATCAGAAGAGATCAGTGCCCACAGCAGGCAGCTACATACAGAGCACTGCAGTAGAAGGTAGATTACTAGCCAGCAAAGCTACCCTAAAATGTCCCTCAAATCCCTGCAGACTTCTGTCCCTCCAATACAGAGCAGTATCAAGTAGATTACACTGCAGGGCTTCAGTTTATATATGGAAGGGGAGTGGTCCAGGGGGTGTGGGGGTGGTCCAGGAGGGAGAGCTTCCTGATTGGCTGCCATGTATCTGCTGGTCTGGGGTGAGAGGTCAAAAAAAAGCGCCAGGTAAGGCGAACCCAAAATGGCGAACGTCGCGCGACGTTCACGAACTTGCGGCGGACGCGAACAGCCGATGTTCGCGCGAACAAGTTCGCCGGCGAACAGTCCGCGACATCCCTACTTGCACAGTCCTCACTGTAAAAACATTTTCTGCATATTAAGAAGGGCTTTTGAAAATGTTTTGACCTGTATGGACTTATGTGTGCCTTGTTTTATTTTAGGGTTAAAATGAAAATAAAAAGGCTATACATATATTATTTCTATATAATATCATGTAATTTTCTGTCTGTAGGTCCAGTATCAAAAATGTGTGGTCGCTTCAACATCCCACACTGCAAAACCAAAGTCAGGCTCCCACTCCAAGTCATTCCTGCAGATAAAGAGGACAGCGTCTGTGGACTCACCCATTTCCCCCTTTACAGCCACAGGTCACACTTTCCAGAAAAACGCAGGAACGAGTAAAAGAAGAGGCGCCATGTCTTTCTTTGAAGCATTTAAACAGAAAACTGCCATGCACGCTCCTTAAACAAGAATTCCTTTTTGTCTCCCCTTTTGACTTGTTTAGCAGTCCTTTTGCAATTTTTAACCTTTGTTTAAGGTTAAAAGATTAATGTTTAGTAATAACCTTCTAAAAGTAGGTAGATGCATAAAACATATGATTTTTTTCTCATTTCTGTTTGATCAAAAATAAACAGAGGTGTTGGTCGAAAGCTAAGGATGACTGTGAAGTTAAAACTAGGTGCAGTCTCTCCACCTTCAAGGGGAAAACGAACCTTGAAATTAACTTTTAGTGTGAGTTAGACAACAACAATTTGCAACTGTTTTTTATTTCACTATTTTAGTTCTACATCTCTTTAGTATCACATTTAAAGGGAGAACTACAATGAAATTAATTTTAAAATGGGAGATTTTAAAGGCACACTGACATGTTTTTAAAAATCTGTATGTCATTCCTAGGATCTGATTGCCTGGGGATTTCTGGGGTTTTATTGGATTTCTTTGTCCACGAGGCAGGATACTCTTGGAAGAATCCCAAATCCTTCACAAAAGATTCAGCCGAATAGTGAACCAATTCGGAACCCTAATTAGCATATATTAGGTCCAGGAAGAATGTATGAGAACCGCATGGCTTAAAAAAAATTTAATTCCCTTGTTTGTGTAGCAAAAAGTCAAGATATTTTAAGGATTCAGGTTCAGTTTTGCCAGGCACTTGGATTCAACCAAATCCAAATTCTGCTGAAAAGAGACTGAATCCTGGGGGAATTCTGAACTGATTCCTGCTTTTTTGTGCTTTTCAGACTACTATTTATTTTCCAAGAGTCCTTGCATGACTCAGGCATCACCTACAACATACTCTCAGTGTCGGATCACATGACATTGTGCTACATTCATTTTCACTTGCACCTAAGGTGGTTGCTCAAACTCTGGTCAGGGAGTGGGCCAGGGTCAGCGGGAGCCCATAAGGTATAGAGCCCACCAAGTGTTTTCCTAGTGTCCCTAACTCCCTCTAACCCAACTACCCAATAAAATGTGTGACACATTAATGCAGTATCCTTATATGAATAGTGAAAATACAGAATGTTGTTTATATTGCCTATGAGCCCCCCTTAAAGTAGAACCGAACCCTTAATTCTAAAATCCCCTACCCCATACCCTACATAGACCCCCCTCCCTGCTCCCCCCCAGCCTAGCTGTTACCTTTGGTAAATGCTGCTAACTGTTTACTTACCTCTCTTTGCAGATTCAAAGAGCTCACGGGCGCCATCTTCCGGCTCTTTGGTAATTTTCGGTCCAGGCGCGGATTTGTGACAAGGCCACAAAGGCCCAGGCCTAGGGCAGCAGAAATTCAGGGGCGGCATGCTGCCCAGCGCATTCAAGTAAATTGCACATGCGCATATATGCATATTCAAGATATGCGAATGCTCATATATCTGCAGGCACAAGCGGACAGGGAGGATGACGTGGACAAGACTTAAATTCCCATTTCAAAGCAGATGCTTGGTGGTTTTAATGATACCATGGCTTACAAGAAGCCAGTTCTGATGGACTATGGTTTAACGTACTATACGGTGATGCACACAGGGAAGGGAAGAGAGAGGCGGACATGGAAGGGGACACAAACAGATTGGGGGAGGCATACAAAGGGGAAGCCATACGGAGGGGCAATGAGCGCAGACGGTCTAGGGGCACCCGTTTGTAAATCTGTGCCTGTTCGGGTCTTCCTCCTGGCACTTCAGCAATTTACGTCAATTTTGGCATATGCGCAGTTGTCAAAAACCCGAAGACTGCTCCAACTGCGCATGCGCCGGTTCAGCACTTACTTCCCAGAGAAGAGAAGAAGATTGCGCCTGTGAGCTTCGCTGCACTGAATGTGCAAAGAGAGGTAAGTAAAGAGTTAGGGGCAGGGAGGGGGTCTATGTAAGGTAAGGGGGGTAGGGTATTTTATAATTAAGGGTCTGGTTATCCTTTCAATTTTGAAAGTGCATTTAAAATTTATAATTAACTACATATTTAAAAATTCATTTTCATGACGGTTACCCTTTACAGTACTATCTAGTAGCTAAAACCATGCCTGAACAATGAAAACAACAAGCAATAAACAGTAATAATATTGCAAGAACGCTGCAGTCTGGCGGCCGGCGACACTGACCCTGGTAAACAAATGGCATTTAATGTTTCACTTTGGAAACAGGCATGACAGAAATCCAAAATAACTAAAAAACATTACATTGTTTATGTCTTAACACATTAAATTTCAAAGATAAACTTTCTAGCAATCTAAAACAATTTGTCATACATATTAGCAGTTTATAGATGGGAACTCCAAATCAAATTCATGATTCAAAGGAAGTGTAATGCCTTGCGATGGGCGAATTTGTCCCGTTTTGCCACGAATTTCGTGGATTTCCTTTGAAACTGGCGAAAAATTCTCAAAACGGCGATTCAAAGTTGGCGCCGGCGCCCATTAAAGTCAATGGGCGTTGAAAAACATTTTGCAAATTCGCAAATTTATTCACCGGCAGCGAAACTAGCAAATTCACCGCGAAATCACACTGCCGAATATATTCGCCCATCACTAGTAATGCCTGTTACTAAAACTTATAAATGTAAAATATGCTTTAACTGTAAATAACGCCACTGATTTGAAATATTCGTTGTTCTTATTAAAGAAAAGACACTGCATACACTATTATGTGCATCAATCTGTTTGTGACCCGCAGCCTTAATCAACTGCTCACTATTATTGAAATGAAAGTGATCTTGGGTGTAAGCACTCTTTTGAAAGAAAACAATGCCCGCATGCTGTTCCCAATGCTAAAATACAAAAAGTTTAAACCCTGCCACCCCACTAAATGTATAAACTCTCAGTTTTGTGATTTTAATTGACATTGCAAACTGAACGAAAGACCTTTTAATTTTCTCCATTTGGCAAATTGAACAGCGGCATAACTACTCCGTCCCCACAAAAAAAAATCATCGGAGGGGCCCAAAGCAGAAGGGTAAACCCTACCATTCTCCCTTGACCTCCCTGCTAGAGTCCTGCGTGGGTCCATTTTTTGGAACCCGTACCCGCAAACTGCAGTACGCAACCCGGACCCGCAACCCGCATTCTTACCGCTTGGACCCCCGACCCGCAAGTACCTTATCCGCAACCCGCCGATGACCTTCAAGAATCAGGAAGTGCTATTGTAAAACAGAAGTGACGTCGTCCTTCGAATTCAAAGGATTTTACTTCGAGGGTCGAACTCGAGGGTTTATTAACCATCGAAATTCGACCCTTGATAAATCTGCCCCTGTGATGTCCTTCTTATTCCGAGGCCAGTGGGATCCAAGCTATGGAACTAAGCACCATACAGTGTAGGTCTACTCCTAACAGGTCTGGACTGAGAGTCACAATAGGCCCTGGCATTTCAGGTACACAGAGGCACAAACAGCCCCTACCAGCCCACTAAATACTGACTTTCTATGGGACCTTATAGCAGCCCCTCTGGCATTTGCCAGAACCCACAGATTGCCAGTCCGGGCCTGACTCCTAACAACCCCAACCTATTTTGTTCTCAAAGTTAAGAACTCAGATCAGAAAGTTAGAAAGTCTTTGCCTTTTTCAGCACAGGGAACAGCTGTGAAATAAAGAGAAGAAAATACTGTATGTTTATACCCCAAAACAAACTGTAATATTTCAGGGTTTGTTGTATCCTGTTTAATTTAATTTAATGAATGAGTTCTCAATATTCAGCTTCTGGTTTCATCTTGTCCAGCATACAAGTGTATAATGTATATAGTGAGTACCCCCTATTGTAAAATATAAGGATATTATAAGTCACCGAGGAGTTCCATGGCCATATAAATGCAAAAGGCCAAAGGCTTTGTGCTTTTACACAGGCCATAGAACTCCAAGGTAACTTCTAATATCCTCATATTTTCCAACAAGGAGTACTTTATTTATTATAATATACAAGTTTTAGTGAGTCATATGACATCACTAAGCTCCTTTTATAATTGGTGACATCACTAATATAAGGATATAATTTACAGGATATTCATGGCTTTTGTGTATTATATAGTGGATAATGTACCCCCTACTATAATTTATATAGATATTATGTTACCAAGGCCGAGTGCTTTTATACAGGTCACATAACTCCGAGGTAGAGGGGGGTCGGGGGTGTGGCGTCCAAATTCCGGTGTTCAATTTGAACGTGGCAGCGTCAAATTCGGGCCCGCGGCGTCAAATCGGGACATGCGGCATGCGGTGGCCAGGGACCCCTGTTATAAAAGGCGCGTTCTGAAGTCAGTCTGGTCCCAAAGGGAAAATGACCAGACTGTAGATTATAAGTGTATTATGCTTTGTACAGGTTTGGCCGGTTCCTTTATCATACGCAGAGCTTCCAATAAAAACATTGGAATTCTCATAAAAATGAGTAACTGTAGTTATTCTGTTTCTTTATGCAGAGAACAAAAGCATGAATAGCAATAGAGATACTGGGCTATGGAAGAATTTATAAGAATCAATGAATTTTAGCAGGAGTCAATACAGGGAGTTCTGCCTTAAAGCAAACTTTTTATGTGCTGTAGACAATGTTTCATCTAATTCTTTCTCAGCTATCTGTAGAAAAAAAAATATATTTTGTTCATACATTTTAAACTTGTGTGCGTAGTTTTTAGAAACGGTGTGCTTTTTAGAATTTTGTGTTTGCACTATAATTTGTGTGCACACATACGAGCGTACGCCTTAGAAGGAACATTGGCTGTAGAGAAAAGTATTTTTCAATGCGTTTTAATTTTTGTGCGGTTTCTGTTAGTTTTTTTTGCTGTGCAACTGTAAGGCTTGAATTTTTTAATTGCCATCTGGTTGCCGAAATTTAATTGCAGTTGGAGCACATACGCAGAAACTCCCGCCAGTCTCCTATAGAATTGCAAGCTACAATATAAAAACATTTGAGTAGGTGCCTCATCTTGTACTTGCAAGAGAAGCTACAGCTTGTTTTGAATTTGTTGTCCATCTGTTCTGATTAATAAGACAGTAAGGCAGTGCACAATACCCATTCATAAATAGCCCAATGCACATCTTAGTTAATTTAGCACACCGTGGTGTATGCAAAAGCAAAGAATGCTTTAAAGGAGAAGGAAAGACTAAAATTAAATAAGCCTATAAGTCTATATAAATACACCAGTAAACCCTCAGAGTAATGCTGCTCTGAGTCCTCTATCAAAAGAAACACCACATTTCTTTCTTTCTATTGTGTACACATGGGCTTCTGTATCACACTTCCTGCTTTTAGCTGAAACCTCCAGGGCAGGGCTTGAGCATGCTCAGTTTGCTCCTCTCCCCCTCCCTCCTCCTATCCCTGCTGTAATCTGAGCTCAGAGCTGTAAGTGAGCAGGGAGAGACTCAAGCAGGAAGTGATGTCACACCAAGGTTATATGGCAGCTTCTATCCTAAACAAACAGAGACAGTGTCTAGAGCTGTTTACTCAGGAATGGTAAAGCATTCTGCAAAATAAATATAGCATTCTAGCTTGCACTATTGTGGCTAATCTATTGGCAATAAACTGTCTTGGAGCTTTCCTTCTCCTTTAATATGTTTAAAACATACATACAGCAATACAGGTATGGGATTTGTTATCCGGAAACTCGTTATCCAGAAAGCTCCAAATTACAGAAAGGCCATCTCCCATAGACTCCGTTATAATCAAATAACCCACATTTTTAAAAATGTAAACATTTTCCTATTTCTTTGTAATAATAAAACATTACCTTGTATTAAGATTAGGGATGCACCGAATCCAGGATTCGGTTCGGGATTCGGCCAGGATTCAGCCTTTTTCAGCAGGATTCAGCCCGGCCGAACCGAATCCGAATCCTAATTTGCATATGCAAATTAGGGGCGGGGAGGGAAATCACGTGACTTTTTGACACAAAACAAGGAAGTAAAAAATATTTTCCCCTTTCAACTCCTAATTTGCATATGCAAATTAGGGTTCGGATTCGGTTTGGTATTCGGCCAAATCTTTCACGAAGGATTCGGGGGTTCGGCCGAATCCAAAATAGTGGATTCCGTGCATCCCTAATTAAGATAGAATTCATTCTTATTGGAAGCAAAACCAGCCTATTTGGGTTTATTTAATGTTTCACATGATTTTCTAGTAGACTTAAGGTATGAAGATCCAAATTATAGAAAGAGCCATTATCCAGAAAACCCCAGGTCCCGAGCATTCTGGATAACAGGTCCCATAGCTGTCTATCTATATTACAAACAATAGCATGAACATACCACCAAAGTTCACAGTGCAAATTAGCAAATATGTTAAAGGAGAAGGAAAGGCTGGAGACACTTGGGGGTGCCAAACGTTAGGCACCCCCAAGTGATTGTAGCGACTTACCAAAAACCCAGGGCCGGTGCTCCTATCAGGAGAAATCTGCACCGGCCCCGGGTTATAGGAGCGAGCACCAAGGAGATATCTACTTCCGTCTTCGCGCAGCTGCACATGCGCATTAGAACTAAAAGCCGAACTTTAACTTTAAAGTCGGCTTTTTCGTTCAAATGCGCATGCTTCAGTCCGGGGAAATGCGCAGCTGCGCGAAGACGGAAGTAGATATCTCCGTGGTGCTCGCTCCTATAACCCGGGGCCGGTGCAGATTTCTCCTGATAGGAGCACCGGCCCTGGGTTTTTGGTAAGTCGCTACAATCACTTGGGGTGCCTAACGTTTGGCAGCCCCAAGTGTCTCCAGCCTTTCCTTCTCCTTTAAAGCAGACACGTTGTGCAAAAGGTGAGAAATCCCTTGAAAAGGGAGTTTGTCCGAAAAGTTGGGGCTTCTCATCTTTATGCAAGATATATTTGCTCATTTCTACTGTGAACACTACTGTGAACATCACTTGTAATATAGATCTATGATTGTTTTTATGTTTTAAAGCATATTAAAGCATTTTTCCCATATACCATAGTGTGCTAAATTTACTAAGGTTAATTGGGCTATTTTAGAATGTGTTTTGTTCCATTTTGGTCTTAATTGACCTAAGGAATACAGCATATTCCTTTGCACACACAATAATATACTATATGTCTCTAATATGGAGTATGAAAAAATCACTTTTTATATAAGTGCGCCCTCCTTACTTTGTATTTTGTCAATGCATGATACCTATGGCATGGTAACTCTCTCAAAAGAACAAGGATTCATATAAAAAGGGAAGGTTATTAAAATAGAAGCCACTAGATGGCATAGTTGTACTGCACAATAATCAAATCAGTGAAGAATAGAGATACATTAAAAAGGTTAAGGGATACTGTCATGAGAAAAACATTTTTTTTTCAAAATGAATCAGTTAATAGTGCTGATCCAGCAGAATTCTGCACTGAAATCCATTTCTCAAAAGAGCAAACAGATATTTTTTATATTCAGTTTTGAAATCTGACATGGGGCTAGACATTTTGTCAATTTCCCAGCTGCCCCTGGTCATGTGACTTGTGCTCTGATAAACTTCAATCACTCTTTACTGCTGTACTGCAAGTTGGAGTGATATCACCCCCTCCCTTACCCCTCCAGCACTCAAACAAAAGAACAACGGGAAGGTAACCAGACAGCAGCTCCCTAACACAAGATAACAGCTGCCTGGTAGATCTAAGAACAACACTCAATAGTAAAAAACATTCAGTTACATTGAGAAGGTAAAACAGCAGCCTGCCAGAAAGCATTTCTCTCCTAAAGTGCAAGCACAAGTCACATGACCAGGGGCAGCTGGGAAATTGACAAAATGTCTAGCCCCATGTCAGATTTCAAAATTGAATATAAAAAAATCTGTTTGTTCTTTTGAGAAATGGATTTCAGTGCAGAATTCTGCTGGAGTAGCACTATTAACTGATGTGTTTTGAAAAAAACATGTTTTCCGATGACAGGATCCATTTAAAGTAATATGGAAGGCCGGAATTTTTTTCCCAGGAAAGGTGGCAACCATATTCGTAACAAATATTTCCAGTTTAGATACCCAATTTGAATGGAAATAAAGGTTGAAGCAACGATAGACTTGGTTATTGATACTATGGTAAAGGACTGCTTCTCGGAGGCACATACCCATTTGAAAGGATACAATCTGGTCATAGCGCAATGACAGCAGCTCTCCTCCCTGGTCCTTTAGATCATAATCAGTTTAGAATCTTCCCCATATTTTCCAGACGTAGTATATAAACTGTGCTACACAATGCAAAGAACAAATCTAAATTATTTACTAAGGAGACTCCGTGTAAGCTTTTTCAATTCATTGGAAGAACAAACAAGCCAAAATAAAGGCCCTCTCATATCCATAAGCAACAGTTTTATCCAAGACTATTACAGCACCGACCCTCTGAGCTACAAATACATCTTTGGCTTCACGGAATAAAATATTTGTAAATGGCAGCTTTAAAGCTTCCAAGCCAGCAATAAAAGGATAAGTAGCAATATCTAGCATGCGCCAACAAGTCTGCAGGGAATAAATAAATAATATATTATACATGATGAATGAGACTACAAGGGTGATGGGAACCTCAAGGGACACAACACAGCAAATTAGATTCATAATCATCTATAAACCAGTCTAAGAACACGCCATGATGGCAAACTATCCTAATGTGATAGGTTTATAAATAATATATTGCCATATTAAAATGCTTCAAAGCCAATTAAAATGGCTCTTTGTTTTTTCTTCTTCTCTAATTGTGCCTAAAATGTAAACTCTATGATATTACAAACTTATTATACATATGTCATACATAGATGTGTCATAGAAAACTAGCAGTTTGGAATCTTGGGCCAATCATGGAGCATATTCTGCACGCTCACTTAGCACCTTGCTTGCTACAAATATTAGTGATAACTTAACCTCAATATGTGCAGCTTCATATACAAATTCAAGCATTCACTATTCATGGAACTGTTATTAAAGGAGAACTAAACCCTTCTCTTTGGAAATCTTCGGAATGAGACTGGCATGGCAGCGCATGTGCAGTTGGAGCAATTTTCTGTTTCACAACAACGGCGCATGTGCCAAAACTCACAAAAATTGCCGAAGCTCATTCCGAAGATTACCGAAGCAGCTGAAGATGACGCCTGTGGGTTCAGCGATCAAGTAATGCAGATTTCATACAGTATTGTGTTATTGTGCGAGTTGCTTTAGGAGTGATTTCAACTTACTACTACTGCTCTCTTGTATTGCACCTGTTTAAAGGAGAATTCAACCCTGACGTTAAAAAAAACCCTACCCCCCTACCCTACATAGACCCTCCTCCCCCCCAGCCTAATTAATCTTCAGAATGAGCTTCAGCTATTTTCTGAGGTTTTGGCATTTGCGCAGTTGTCGCAAAACAGAAATTTGCTCCAACTGCACATGCGCTGACACACCGTCCTTGTTCTGAAGAGAAGAAAATGGAGTCCATGAACTCCGGTGCCTGAATCTGCACCGAGGGGTTAGTAAAACGTTGGGGGCATTTGCCCGGGGTAACTTGATTATACATGGGCTCCCGGAAATAAGACTCAAGCTGGCAATACGCAGGCAGATTTAAGCTGCCAATTTGGCCCCTTCAAGGGTCTCCCCAACTGATATTGGGGCAAAAATTATCCACACATCTATCAGGCAGCAGGCTGTTGTGTTTACATACAATTCTTTTGTCTGTTTGTTATTTTCTGTAAGATTTTTTTTTTCAATAATGTTTTTATTTCTGTTGTACTTGATGATTATGTACACAGGTTATACAGAAAGCAAAAAAATAAAATAACAAATAATCGTCAGAACAAGTCAAGTGAATATGAACTCAAGATAGTAATTAACATATCAGCACCCTGTCAAGGTGACCATTACAAAATTACAAAATATCTCCATCTCTAGAGTTGAGCTTTATAGACAACCTGTATCAACTAAAACTCTGTAGGTAATGGTATTAAATTGTTAATTTTCATTCACAGGTACCTTGATTCAGTAGCAATCTATTAAGGTAGTGACTCCTGGGGGCCTCCATAGTGGTCTGTGAGATTGTGGTGTTCAACAGCAATTGGTCCGCCTCCTGGACAGGTACAGCTCCACGTAGTAATTCCGATTCATACCATGTAGTGTATTGAAATATTTGTATGGTTAATTGTCTGGTGGTGTGCGGTAATGTGTTAATATAGGTGGACCAGGTGTCAATGAACTTTGTTGTATGTTTTTCTTTGTCTGTCAAAGTCTCCACCCAGTCCATATGAAAGATGTGTTGTAATTTTTGTAACACCAAAGATATAGGTGGAGAGGATTGCGATAGCCATTTGTGGAGTATCGCTTTTCTAGCTGCCGCTGCTAAGCGTTCAGCCAAAGCTTTTTCTGGTTTGGAAATGTTGGTATCAGAAGGAGATTTACTGAATATAGCCCATGTTGCTGTAGGTAACATTATTTTCCCAGAGACATTGTTCCAATAGTTGGCGACCTCCCCCCAGAATTCTTGAATACGTGGGCATGACCATAAACAATGAATTAAGTCTGCTCTGGCTTCACCACATTTTAGGCACTTATCTGAAAGTATTGTGCCAATATGATATCTTTTTAGGGGGGTGAGATAGGTCTGATGTAGTGTTTGTAGAGCCATCTCCTGGTAAGTGCTGGCTGGTAACTTCTTCATAACTCGTGCATGAAGTTGAAGAATGTCTGCATTATCTGCTTCTGGGATTATTGTGGCCCACTTCTGGAGATTGGACTTGTGTATGTCTAACGTAGATCTGATTTGTCTGTGGATTTGGGATGTTGATTTTATGGTGTCCCTTCTAAGCCATAAGAAATCTATCGGGTTGTTTTTATCTTTGTCAGTAAGTTTGGCCAAGTATTGCGAAGTAAAATGAGTCAACTGTAGTAACTGAAATTGGTGGAGCTGTAAAAACGGGTACTTCTGTATTAAGTCCGCCATTGGCTGTAAGGTGAACTTGTCTGTAATTAAATCTTTGATATTCTGCAAGCCCTGTGTTTGCCATAAATTAAATATGGTAGAATTTAGACCTGGAGTGAAATTTTTATTTCTGATCCAAGTGAGGTGCATTGAGTTAAAAGAAGATATATTCGTTTTTTTGCGGATAGTATGCCAAGTTTTATAGGTGTGGATTTTCTGTAAGATTTGAATCTTGGTCCTGTGTTTGACTATCCTGCAGTGGGAGGGACCACCATCTAGCACCCAGAAATATTTTGAAATGCCTATTCAGTCAGTAGTGAGAGTACTGTGGCGGTGCCTGCTGGTTAACAGAGGAAGTGCATTTTCCCTACAACGGTGGAAAAAAATAAATCGGCTCACATCACGGATGCTTTTCTATGCAAAATTAGAAACTGATAACACATGAAAGATGGTTTAGGAAACATATATTTGGCAACCATTACCTCCCAACCCCAATGCAATATGTATCAAACAGCTGACAGGTTTTTGGTCACTTTTCACATTACCCCATGGTTTTTCCATCAAGGTTACAGTGCCCAAAACTAAACTTTATTTGCCTGTTACGGCAAATGTTCATCTGCATCTAGATGAAACAGTCCCTTGAGAAAAAAAAGAGAGGCTTGTTTCACTAATCCATCAGTGTTCTGGGCTTAGAGTGTGTCTCTTTAAATATCTACTGTCTCAAACAACAACATCCAGCTCTGTAATAAAACTGAAACTCATATTTAAGAATGACATATACCAGCAATCTGATATTCTTGCATCATTAGGCATGATGGGGTTTACAGTTTTGCAACATCTGCAATGCCAAAGGTGGTATGTCCCTAAAACCAGTTATAAATGTGCCACTACATATTGACACAATTATGACTGTGAACTGTGAGGTCATCACAGACCAATATAAATAGATTAATGTAATCGCTTTCAGTTCAAACACAGGAGTGTCAATAGTTTCAGCTCCATGACGCTTAAAGCAATTGACTATAGTTCCGAGAATTTTCTCTCAGATTGCCATTTGTTTGGGATGAACATCATGTGTGACCTATAAAAGGAACGAGAAAATACATATTATCAGAATGTATTGATCATACAAATTAGAAGCATTTATTAACTGCACACTACATCTGTTCACTGAGGAATATTTACTTTTGGAGTTTTGAGGAGAAAATGCTTTTGCATCCCTGGCTGGGCAATTACATCTTCAACAGCATCTTTTGTGGCCTGGAAGACATGGTGTAGACACAAGCCACTTGAAGCTGGCAACTAATAGTAAGTTACAGAAGTTTGCATTGTTTCATTGCCAAACAGCTGAGTTTGCGGCCTCACTGCCCTATGGCTATAATTAAGTGATTGTACTGAATAGCAGAGATCACATACCTGATCATTGGGGTGATGTGGTCTATATGGAACACATGTAGCACATGCCAAAATCCTCCTGCCAACCAGCCGTGACCAACAAGATGAGAGGACAATGATTTTAGTGATCCCATGACCTATATTACTTCTTGGTATTCATGTAACTATGGGATTGAAAAAACAGCCTCATACTCAAATTCTCAGTTTTGTTCAATTAGGGGGTGTGGCATACCTCCCAACATTTTGGAAGTAAAAAGAGGGACAAAAACTGTTTTTCCGCACTTAGCGCAGCATTTTTGACCACACCCCTTTATGTGACCACACCCCCTAATTACCATGTTTGTTTTACAAAATTTGCCAGGTTATGAAAGTTTGAAAATATTTCTCCTTATCTAAACTGTGTTTTTGTGTCTCAAAATTGTTACAAAGTATCTTATTTGCACCTGTTAGCTGTTCTGGGCTCTCTGCTAAAAGCCAAGTAAGTGAGAAACTTTGTTTCTTTTTCTGGCTGTTCAGTGCAGAGAAAAGAGGGACTTTCCAGTACAAATGAGGGACTGCGGGTTGAGCTGTCAAGAGAGGGACTGTCCCTCCAAAAAAGGGACAGTTGGGAGGTACAGAAAGGGGTGTGGTCAAAAAATTGCTGCGCTACATGCGGAAATTTTTTTTTTGTCCCTCTTTTTACTTCCAAAATGTTGAGAGGTATGTGATTATTGGCCCACTGGTGACCTGGGTTCCTTGGTTGGTTGGTCCTGCCAACAATTAAAATGGGGCCCAATTAAAAATGTAATTTTCTCGTGACAAGTAAGGCCCAGATCTTCCCTCACCACTACTCAAAATACCCATGATTCAATCAAATCGCACCTACTCCCCCCCACTCCACTAAAATACATTTTGGGCAAATGGTCTGAAAGCTAGTCTAAATGAGAGAGTGTGTGTGTTTTGCCCAAAATAAAGATGGCGCAAGACGGAAGTTGACGAGAGGCAGTCGCTATAGTTTGATTGGCTGAGCTGAAGAACGAAGGCGGCTAATCACAAGGCATTTCCGCATGACGTCAGTTAACGCGACTGGAGGTCTAGACCGGGCAAGATGGCGTCGGGAAGTGCAGTGAGTATAAGGGCAGAATCGCTGTTTGTTTTCTGTCGTGATCGTATTCATACAGCGAGGGCTGGCAGTGGCTCTTCCATTTTCTAATTTTTCAGACACAAAAAAACAAAACAAAAACCCAATAGCAGAACCTTAGGGCATTAGGGAACATGTTGTATTCATAGTGCATCAGTAACAATAACAAGAGCCGCAGGGAGCGCATGTCTGCTCTATCATAAAGCCCCAGCCTGACTGTAATGCCCTCCCGCTTGTTTCCTATTCCTATTCATGCGCCAAGGCAGCTGTCAGGGACTTTAAGTTGAACTACACCTCTCAGCTCCTAGTCCAGTGATTTTTACTCTTTCTGTTACGTGCTGATGCGCAAAAGTCTGGCCTCATATCAGGAGCCCGTGCTGCCTATTTAATGTCTCCTCGCAACAGTAACCATATAATTGGCTTATATAATACATCAGCTGTACAGTGGCATCGGTCTTTGTGAATGTATAAGGCAAAGGGGTTTCCTTAAAGAGAACTAAAGCCTAAAAATGAAAATGGTTAAACATGACCTATTTTATTTATTAATTAAACGTATTGCACAAGGCTAAAGTTTCAGCTTGTCAATAGCAGCAATGATCCAGGACTTCAAACTTGTCACAGGGGATCACCATCTTGGAAAGTGTCTGTGACACTCACATGCTCAGTGGGCTCTGATTGGCTGTTGAGAAGCTAAGCTTAGGGCTCGTCACTAATTATCCAGCAGAAAATGAGCTTTCCTGGCTGTAATATAAGCTGATGCTACAGGGCTGATTATTAAATCATGATGCTAATTGCACTGGTTTCTGTGCTGCCATGTAGTAATTATCTGTATTAATTACTAATCAGCCTTATATTGTGACATTTCTATTCTATGTGTACTGTATATTGTGAGTGGGTCCCAAAGCTCAGTAAGTGACAGCAGCACAGAGCATGTGCAGTGAATCAGCAGAAAAGAAGATGGGGAGCTACTGGGGCATCTTTGGAGACACAGATCTTTACTGCTAAAGGGCTGTGGTTGCCTTGGACTGGTACAGAAGCACAAAACATAATGTACAACGTTTCTAGCTATTTCTTTAGTTAAGTTTTAGTTCTCCTTTAAGAACAGGGTTGAATATACAAACTGTTGTGTCTTGGATGGATTGTAACTTAAATACATGTTTAAAGGGATACTGTCAGTAATAATAGTTAGTATCAGTTAATAGTGCTGCTCTGAATTCTGCACTGAAATCCATTTCTCAAAAGAGCAAACAGATTTTTTTATATTCAATTTTGGAATCTAACATGGGGCATATTCTCAATTTCCCAGCTGCCCCAAGTCATGTGACTTGTGCTCTGATAAACGTCAATCACTCTTTACTGCTGTACTGCAAGTTGGAGTGATATCACCCCCTCCCTTTTCTCCCCCAGCAGCCAAACAAAAGAACAATGGGAAGGTAACCAGATAGCAGCTCCCTAACACAAGATAACAGCTGCCTGGTAGATCTAAGAACAACACTCAATAGTAAAAACCCATGTCCCACTGAGACACATTGAGTAGGAAAAACAGCAGCCTGCCAAAAAGCATTTCTCTCCTAAAGTGCAGGCACAAGTCACATGACCAGGGGCAGCTGGGAAATTGACAAAATGTCTAGTCCCATGTCAGATTTCAAAATTGAATATAAAAAAATCTGTTTGCTCTTTTGAGAAATGGATTTCAGTGCAGAATTCTGCTGGAGTAGCACTATTAACTGATGCGTTTTGAAAAAAAACATGTTTTCCGATGACAGGATCCCTTTAATAACGTAGGTTCTGAAGCAGACATGGCAATCTCTAATACAATAAGGCAGTGATCCCCAAACAGTGGCTCGCAAGCAACATGTCACTCATCTTCCCTTTGGATGCTGCTCCCAGTGGATTCAAAGCAGGTGCTTTAACATAGGGGCTAACAAATGGCCAATCAAAGCACTTATTTTTGTGCCACCCAGGAACAGTTTTATGCTAGTGTTGCTGTCCAACTCTTTTTCATCTGAATGTAGCTCACAGGTAAAAAAAAAAATGTTGGGAAACTTGTGCTTCTACTGAAGTGTTGAGCCGTAATGTACAGGAGCTCTACATTAAAGGAAAACTATACCCCCAAAATGAATACTTAAGCAACAGTTTATATAAAATTGAATGACATATTAAAGAATCTTACCAAACTGGAATATATATTTACGTAAATATTGCCCTTTTTTGCATCTCTTGCCTTGAGCCACCATTTTGTGATGGTCTGTGTGCTGCCTCAGAGATCACCTGACCAGAAATACTGCAGCTCTAACTGTAACAGGAAGAAGTGAGGAAGCAAAAGACAGAACTCTGTCTGTTAATTGGCTCATGTGACCTTACATGTGGTTTGTATGTGTGCACAGTGAATCGTACGATCTCAGGGGGCGGCCCTTATTTTTTAAAATGGCAATTTTCTATTTATGATTACCCAATGGCACATACTACTAAAAAAGTATATTATCATGATATTGGTTCATTTACCTGAAGCAGGGTTTTACACATGAGCTGTTTTACTCAGTATCTTTTAATAGAGACCTACATTGTTTGGGGGGTATAGTTTTCCTTTAATACCCGCCCACTGGGATGGAATAGTGACTTAATATGGGATTATAGTAGGAGTGGCTCTGTCTCAACAGATAAATCTGTGTGCAATATCTAATTCTGTTAAAAATACAAAGGGGCTTCACTGTATTATATTCTTTTAAAACTCATCTTTGGGATTATTTGTGTCATTTAATCTTTATCTTCATCTCTTCTACTGCAGAACCGTTGCCCTATAACTTTTGGTCTTTAGTTCTTCAGAACAGATTTACACTGTAGGCTGTCCTACAAATGTATTGCTGTCCATTCCAAATAGGCTTTATTTTCATATCTATACATCTGGTTTAATTTCAGGATTAGTTATTTCTGTCTTGATAAGACAAAGATGTGCTCTGTTTAACCCTTGGATATTTTTTTAGGCAGTCAGTTTATAATGTTTTGGTTTCTTACTAGTTTCCATGTATTATACAAAGCCGTGCTGCATCTGTGTAATGCAAGTGTATTCCATTAGTTAATGGACGGGTGTATGTGTGGAGTGTTGATTGATGGGGGGTTTCCTGGGTACCTTACATGTCAAGTTTGGGTTTCAAGTCATTCCTTTTTCTGAGTATATTTTCTTCTTTAACAGTCGAAAAATACAGACTTCCGTCGGAAGTGGGACAAAGATGATTATGAGCAACTTGCACAGCAGCGAATTACAGAAGAACGGGAAAAGAAAGATGGTTTGTATTTTTTTTTATTTGTATTTTTATATTGTACTCCTAATTGTAACTTTAGGGGGTTGATTATGCAGTATTATATACTTAGTAGGGATGCACTGAATCCACTATTTGGTATTCGGCCAAATAAGCAAATTCTGTGTGAAAGATTCGGCCAAATACTGAACCAAATCCAAATCATTTGTATATGCAAATTAGAGTCAGGAAAGGAAATAGTGGGGGGAAATGTTTACTTCCTTGTCTTGTGATGGTGTCACGTGATTTCCCTTCCTGCCCCTAATGAAAATTAGGATTTGGTTTGGCCAGGCACAAGGATTTGGCCGAATGCTGCTGAAAAAGGCAGATTCTTGGCCGAATCCCGAACCGAATACTTAGATGGACATATTTTAACTGGGTTTAACCTTCTCTTGACAAATAAATCTGCTTATTTGATTTTAATTTTACATTACTTTTTATTTGTTGTGATATTGGCAGTTTGTGTTTCAGTTATTTTGTTTATCATTTCCAGTAATGCAATAGAAAATATTAAGACTTGTACATATTAACATTTCTAGCAATCCCCATGGAGGGGATATTAAAAAAATATTTAAAAAAAAAAAAGGTGGGGGAGTAGTAGGCAAGGAATAAAATAAAAATGATGTTGTATAACCAGTAAAAGGCAAGGCAACCCAAGGTTAAAAACCGTACCATCATAACAAACAAAAAACATTACAACTAATTGTAAATTTGCTAAGCAAAGAGAATAAAATTGTCAAAGTGTAAGCAGATCTGGACAGTTCCCCAGAGGTCCCAAAGTAGTCTGATATAAGGAAACACAAAGAATGATACATGGAATAAGTGGCTAACGGAAGTGCTCATTGAGCATGGGAGACCATGTTGTACAAGCTGTATCAAGAAAATAGATACGGTTGGATGATGGCATAGATAGCTCTCCAGTGCTTGGAAAGGTTTAGAGGTTTACCTTGGTTCCCAAATTTTCAGGAATTTGTGTTTGTTCAGGAGTGTGCTGGAGAGCTTTTTGTTGACCAAGACCAAGTTGAGTTTATTTTTAAAGTGGGTTGTGGGAATGGTTGTAACTTTTCAATATTTTGTAATGGTTATTTTGACAGCACGGAAAATTCTCCTATAAGCAGCAACATTCTGTATTTTTTTTTTTATTCAGCAATGCAGTTTGCGGTTCTTTTCTTAGCTTTATCTGAGAAAATGGTATTGTAAACATGAGATCAAAAGTGCTGAACTCTAGGGCAACTCCATCATATATGTAATACACCCTCTTAGTTGCAATGTCTAAAACCATCTTTGCAAGGTTCAGGGGTTTTGTTTATGAAGGCTGGATTCTACCATTTACCACAGTACCTTAAATGAAGTTTCTAAAAGTGAAATGATCGAGGAATTATGAAAGTTGAATCCTAAATTTGGGACCAGGTCTCCTCAATAAGTGTGACACTAAGGTCCAATATTAGCAGTTTTTCACAAATAATACAATGGTTTTCCTACAACAAGAGAAACAGCTCTGCAGAGAGGAAGAGAAATGATCAAAGTTTGTTCCAGATATGATTTAACCCCATAGGCTGCTGACCAGCAATAAAGCATCATATTAGCAGTATAAAGAGAGTATTCTGAGCTCTGTAAGGCTACCAATGCATTGTTATTGCTGTTATTTTATTACTCATCTTCCTATTCTGGCCCTCTTCTATTCATATTCCACTCTTATTCATCAGTGCATGGTTGCTAGGGTAATTTGAACCCTAGCAACTAGATTGCTGGATTTGCACACTGGAGAGCTGCTGAATAAAAAGCTAAATAACTCAAAAACCACGAATAATAAAAAATGAAAACCAATGGACTCTGAGGGGTATATTTATCAAAGAGTGAAGTTAATAGTGAAGTTCCTCCACTAGAGTGAAATTCCGCCACTCTCCATTCATTTCTATGGGATTTTTATAGACGTATTTATCAAAGGGTGAACTTTCACCCATTGATAAATACGCCTTTCAAAATCCCATAGAAATGAATTGAGAGCTGCGGAATTTCACTCTAGTGGCGGAACTTCACTCTTTGATAAATTTACCCCTGAGAGTCTTTATATCATAATCAAAGTTAACTCAAAGGTGAATAACCCTTTAAATTTAATTTAATACTGTCATTGGAAAATTTAATACTGTCATGGGAAAACGTGTTTTTTTTTTTCCAAAAAGCATCAGTTAATAGTGCTGCTCCAGCAGAATTCTGCACTGAAATCCATTTCTCAAAAGCGCAAAGAGATTTTTTTATATTCCACTTGACTTGTGCTCTGACAAACTTTAGTTATTCTTTACTGCTGTACTGCAAATTGGAGTGAAATCACCTTCTCCCTTTCCTCCCCAGCAGCCTAACAAAAGAACAATGGGAAAGTAACCAGATAGCAGCTCCCTAACACAAGATCTAAAAACAACACTCAATAGTAAAAGCCAAGTCCCACTGAGACTGATTCAGTTACATTAAGTAGGAGAAATAACAGCCTGCCAGAAAGTAGTTCCATCCTAAAGTGCAGGCACAAGTCACATGACTGGGGCAGCTGGGAAAATGACAATATCTCTAGCCCTATGTCAGATTTCAAAATTAAATATAAAAAACATCTGTTTGCTCTTTTGAGAATCGGATTTCAGTGCAGAAGTGTGCTGGAGCAGCACTATTAATTGATGCGTTTTGAAGAATGACAGTATCCCTTTAAAGGAGTGAAATCTCCAGAATCCCCATTGCAAGCTGAGCTGGCAATGTCACATGTAATAATGCAAGTGTGGAAGGTTGTCGTTCTCCGTGATATAGAATTATCGGACAAAGAAAAATGCTAATGCAATTAAATACATTGATTAGGAAGGTTAGTGGGCATAGCACCTCTATATAACAGAAAGGCCCTTGAACATTTAGACTTGTTTCTTGTGTTTTCCTTGGGTGCTTTCTTTATCATTATTGTTTAGGCATGTGATAGGATTGAAATGGAAATACAGCTCTGTGCTGTTCTGATGCAAATGTGCGGCCAAAGTCACTGTAGCTTTCAGTCTGACCTTGCCACATACACAGCAATATAACATTAGGGATAATCTGTGGTATCTACTTGGGTGCAATTAATCCTTATGATGGATACAGGTATCAGAATAGACTGCATGCATATACTAAAAATCACAAGGATCCACTAAGAACATGCCCCTACTTATCTGACTGGGTCATATTTACATTTTTATGGTTGGCCTGCTGTCAGTGTTACACTTCACTTTGTTCTGCTGGATGAATACCAAATGCAGTACTCCTTCCAAATCTAATGGTCCAGAAAAGAAATCTGATAAATAGTATGTTGGTTATGTTTGGATTTACACTTTAAAAAGTCTTTGTTCAGAGACTTTCACTTAAATTCACTTTTAAGTGATGGCCGGCATGAGGTGGACTTGAGTGCATGTATTTACTTCTTTGTAAATCTATACACCCGATCCTAGTTGTAAATGCTTATTGAAATCCATTAACTGCTGGTGTTTGCAGTTTAAAGAATACTTATTTCTGTCTGTATGTAGGGTTTGTTTTAAGCACATGCTTTTAGGAGCCATATAGAGCAGTATCTGCTGTGCATTTCATTGCTCTCCATATGACTACATCACATTTTAAAAGATGGTGATTATTTCTCTATGTCCATTAGTGCATAGGTGAGTGGTAAACCTATAAAAAGACTGGATTAGTGATACGGTGACACTGCCAACTCCTCACAAACTAGTGGGTCTGGGAGAGGGGAGATCATTTGATAGGCTGGACATCTCATGTAAACAGCCTACTGAAGTCTTGACCTCAGAAACATGTGTAAAGGCTATTACAGATATCTTTTTATCTCCAGCTGGAAATTCTCTCCTATGGGTGATAAAGGCCTAAAAATACCTGCACCTCTGCCTTCAATTGAATAGGCACCTAGCTCTAAGGGAGCGCAGCTTTTACACTATAATATATTATATAAGAACGCGTAGATGTGGGGGATTTTGTGAATTTCAATAAAATTCACTTATTGCTATATGCGTGAGTGCTTTTGGATACCTTGTACTACATGTCTTTAATGAGGAGCACCCGGAAGTTTATTAAAGTCTGGTGAGTGCCAGAGCATACATTGACTATTTATATGTGTGTGTGTATGTGTGTATATATATATATATATATATATATATATATATTACACTTTTGTTCAAAGGTGTTATGCACTTTTAAATGGGAAGAACTTGGATCATCAGTTCTTAACGCATGTTAATTGCTGAGCTCAATGGAATTCTGTGGAAAATGAGCACATTTTATATGTATACAGTGGAAATCCTCCATCTGTATTAACACACCATGTATTGTTTTCTAGGCAAACCTATACCGCCCATTAAGAGAGAAATGCTCCGACATAGAGACTATAAGGTGGACCTGGAGTCTAAGCTGGGAAAGACCATTGTCATTACAAAGACCACTCCACAGTCTGAAATGGGAGGGTAAGTAGCATATAACGTGGCAAGGAAGATGTTCATTCTACTATACAAATCATCATTTAAAAGTAAAAGTGCAGCTAGGTGATGGTGGTGAAGGGCGGTCATCTGGTATGGTCCATAATAGGATGTTTTTTCCCACTGGGATACTTTTTTTACTTTAAGAGCAATGGCAGACAGGAGACTTTGTTGCCTTCAAGAGATCTTGCTCCTTGCATGCACAGATTACCTGAAGATACCATTGCTCCTTATGTGAAATGCTGCAGGTAAAATTGACTTCTCACATTATGATGCAGGAATGCAGAAGGGAGTCTTTTCATGCAATGATACCGCTTTGCCCATTGGAAGTCTGAATTCCTGTGGGTAACAAAGTGGGCTATTTCCCTAATGCTAATGTCACATGGGTGCAGCCTTGGCTTATCTCTGCCTGTGTTTTCTCTGTAGGTGGAGAAAAGTCGAGGCACTCCCCTCCACTCTACAGTGTCTCTGCACTGACAAGCATGGCTTCAGTCTGTGTACAAACACGGAGCAGATATCCAAACTATGCATTTTCTTGCTGACATCCCGTCTGTGTGTCTACACACAGGACAACATCATGCTTGTTAATACATAGACAAGGTTGAACGTCAGGTTCTCTCCACCTGCAGAAGAAACACAGGTGGAGAGAAGCCGAGGCTGCTCTTTGTGTGACATTTGTCTGCCTGTCACGGCTTCTGATAATATGAAATGCTCAGTGGTGAACGTACAAAGAGACAAGACAGACGGAGGTGTGCCTTTCACTGCTCCATGTTTGTCACTCAGTGCTTGTCATTTAATATTATCAGGAGTAGTACCGAGGCATTTTAGCTGCCCTGAACTCTGGCGGATATAATGCCCTGTGTACCACAGTCCTAATGGCTAATTCCTGCATATTTCTATTCATACAAATGAGTTTTAGATTTCCTTCAACTAAAGTATTCTCCCTGGACACGGATAACAAAATAATCTATAAATGCTATGTTCTTCTGTTTATTTGGAATCTGGTACGTTGCTCATGCCATATTGAAAACGCAGAATATACCAATATTTCTTGAAAGGGAAGCTGTTATGCGACCACCACCACACAAATATATACCCCAAACACAACTTCAGTACACCAGCCTACCAACCAACATGCCAATAAGGCAAACATTTACAAAAAATCTTGATAATGTCCACAGTTCACTAATGCAAGTATGTTCGTTCCCCTCACTTTTTCCTACACCAATCTCCCTCCTTATCCACAGTTCTCAAAGTGAGAGAAACAAAGTAATACTCATTTCCACTATGCAATAGGCTCCCATCAGTATTCGCATCTCCGATACCTTTTCAGTTGCTGAGATTTGCCCCCTTAACTGTGCTTACTATTGTGGCATGAAAAATTCTGTACTAAAGGTGTGTTTTGGGGATATATAGAAATAATAATCAACTTACCACTAACTGTAAGTAAAAATATGGAAATTAACTGTTAATAGGAGTAATTCCCTTTTCTGCATCTCACTGCATATAATAAAATTGTCTGGGCTTACCCCTTTATAAATAACATTTCCTTATATTGAAGATTCCATAAACAAACAGCAATGTATGTCCCATAAAACCAATATAATGGCTTGTTCTCTGACATTTCTGTTGATTTATGGGCCTCTGTTGGACAGCCGTTATAGATTGATTGTTTATTATGTACCGTATCATTAAATATCGATTTGTGTCACGTACTGAGTTTTGACAAGCCTTACACAGGCTCAGTACTTGCCATTCCTGTAGTAAAATGGTGTTAAATGACTAAAATGGAAATAAATAGAAAAAGGAAGCATCATCTTAAGGTCCTTGCATTGGGGAGCCCAGATTTCAATCCTGGCCTATAAAATACAATGGAATTATTTTTTTACACAGGCCTTAATATTGATTTATAAAGTGGATTAGGCTGCTTATATTATGGAGATATACTAGGGGGCTGATTCATTAACTTCGAGTGAAGGATTCGAAGGTAAAAAAAACTTCGAATTTCGAAGTTTTTTTTGGGCTACTTCGACCATCGAATGGGCTACTTCGACTACGACTTTGAATCGAAGGATTCGAAGTAAAAATCGTTCGACTATTCGACCATTCGATAGTCAAAGTACTGTCTCTTTAAAAAAACTTCGACCCCCTAGTTCGCCATCTAAAAGCTACCGAAGTCAATGTTAGCCTATGGGGAAGGTCCCCATAGGCTTGGCTAACTTTTTTTGATCGAAGGATATTCCTTTGATCGTTGAATTAAAATCCTTTCGAATCGTTCGATTTGAAGGATTTTATCGTTCGATCGAAGGAATAATCCTTCTATCGTTCGATTGCACTATTTGCGCTAAATCCTTCGACTTTGATAATCGAAGTCGAAGGATTTTAATTCCTAGTCGAATATTGAGGGTTAATTAACCCTCGATATTCGACCCTTAGTGAATCGGCCCCTAGGTCTCCAAAATCTGGCCCTTGACTTTCTAGTTGCCTCCATCAATGTATACATTTTTAGGGATGCAACGAATCTCTAATTTGGTTCGGGATTCAGCCTACTCCGAGATATTTTAGCAGGATTCAGCTGAAACCACAAACCTGGCTCTGAAATGAATCCAAACCTAATCTAAATGGAAAAAAAAATAGGTGTTTCCACTGGTGCTCCTGCTTTAAGGGCAGAGACCCACGTGGAGATCTGGGGAGATTAGTCGCCTGGCGACAAATCGCCTCTTCTTTGGGGGAGACTAATGTCCCCGAACTGCCTTACCGCCGACTAGAATCTAAATTGTTGGTGGATGGCATTCGGAGCGCTTTGTTTTCCAAAGTCGCTCGAAGTTGGGAAGCGATTGGAGTGCCATCCTGCCAACGATTTAGATTCTAGACGGGCGACTAATTTCCCCGAATCTCCACATTTGTCTCTGTCCTTGCATCACAGGAGACTGTTACATTATTCAACCAAATCTGTTACCCGTAGGGTTGCCACCTTTTCTGAAAAAAAATACAGGCCTACCTATATATTTTTTTTTCCCTATTAATACCATTGGGATCAACCATCATTTTTACCGGCTAGGCCTGGAAAATACTGGCCAGATGGCAACCCTAGTTGCCCAGGATTCGGCCAAACCTTGAAAAGCAGGGTTAGACGCAAATCCCTATACATTTCAAAAAAATTAGTGCAGCAACTCTGGTGCAAAACAGGCAATAAACTTTCCTAAGGGAATAGCCTTAGGAAATAGCTTTCATAAGGGAATGCAGCCCAAAACTATTTATATATACACTATTTACTAATGGATAGTCAGCACAAACATTTAAATGCATATATCCTGTTACCACACACACATCAAATGCATTTGTATATATTTAAATATATAGAAAACAAATTAAATGCAGCCATCTACTCACAGCAGTACACATTTTCAGGCAACAAATAGTTTCCCCTTTACTTTTAGGTGATTCCCGTTGGGGACATTTCAAGCATTTGGCCTAAATCTGCCTTTGTTGCTGAGCAGATTTTAGGATGTCTAAATAGTGTTATTTTGTTCTTATAGCTGCTATTGTCTACAAATATTGATTTTTGTTGAAAGTATTGTTGATAGTTTATAATACAAAGCAGCTTGAGCTTCAGAAGTGTCTCGCTGATACTTTTTCCCCTTTAATTTTTTCATTAACACAACAGTGTTTACTCAGCACTGGGGTTTATGTGTAAAGCCGAGTAATTAGGAGCCGCTGAATAATTTAGTTGCTGTTTTCTACATCTGTGTATGGTGTATATATTATAAAAACAGCACACTAAATAGATAGAACTTTACATATTCCTGTATCATAGATGTTGATCTCAGTTAGAACCTTTATTTAGACTTTATAGTCTTGTAGGTCTCCATATATGAGTCTACCAATTAGGATTTTATCTAAAGCAGGGTGGTAAAGATCATCATACCAAGCCAATGTAATTCCAATACAGTAGAGACTCCTAGTCTGTACATGTCTCTGTGGTTTTGGCACATGCAGATGATCATTGCATTTAATGGAGACGGAAAGCTACAGAGGCGTTTTATTGCCAATAGATTAGCTGCAATAGTGCAAGCTAGAATGATATTTTTATTCTGTAGAATGTTTTACCATACCTGAGTAAAAAGCTCTCTGTTTAGGATATCAGCTGCCATATTAGCTTGGCGTGACATCACTTCCGGCCTCAGTCTCTCCGTGCTCACTTATAGCTCCGGGCTCAGATAACTGCAGAGAAGGGTGGAGGCGGAGCAAACTGAGCATGCTCATGCCCGGGTCGGTACAGGTTCCAAAAAATGGACCCGCGCAAGAGCTTTCTGCATCATTTGGCAGTTTAGCGATGTCCTTTTATAAGTCAGCCAATTGGAGTGAATACACGTGGCAGCCTTGTACATAATAAGTCAGCCATATTGTCTTTAGTTCCCTTTTCTTGAAGGATCTCAAATGAGCGTTGCCATTTATGTAACACTAAAGATCAAAACTGAAGCCGAAAATACAGTTAAAACACTTGTCATTTTTCTGTCTACAGCTACTACTGCAATGTTTGTGACTGTGTGGTGAAAGATTCAATCAACTTCTTGGACCATATCAATGGCAAAAAACGTAAGTGTGTGTTATATTTCTATACAAGACCAGTGTCGAAAAGCAATAGATAAATTGGCTGTACAATTATGGGATCCATTATTCGCAAACCCAGCTCCGAATTATGGACAGGCCCTCTCCCATGTACTCCATTTTACCCAAATAATCCAAATTTTAAATAATTATTTCCTTTTTCTCTGTAATAAAAAAACAGTAGCTTGTTCATGATTCGAACTAAGAGATAATTAATCCTGATTGGAAACAAAACCAGCCTATTGGGTTTATTTAATGTTTACATGATTTTTCTAGTAGATTAAGGTATGAAGAACCAAATTACAGAAAGATCCATTATCCAGAAAAACCCAGGTCCCAAGCATTCTGGATAACAGGTCCCATACCTGTAGTAGTATAGATGAGACTGATGAGATTGCATTACATATCAAGACTAATTATACATAGATTTTAGTCTTAATTTCCCTGCTGCATAGGATTTAACCTAAGTTGATTACCCTTTATAATCATACCCAATATGGAAACTGTTATTGCTTAGTAAAGGGGATCAATATGTTGTGAACAAAAATTAACCAGCAGATAGTTTATATCCTAATATGTGACAAATCAATACAGATGTGAGATCCGTTATCCAGAAACCAGTTAGCCAGAAAGATCCAAATTATTGACCGACTTCATTATAATCAAATAATTCAGTTTTTTTTTTAAGAATGATTTCCATTTTTTTCTCTGTAATAATAAAACAGTACCTTGTATTTGATCCCAACGTAGATATAATTAATCCTTATTGGAGACGAAACCAGCCTATTGGGTTTATTTGGTATTTACATGATTTTCTAGTAGACTTTAGGTATGAAGATCCAAAGTACAGAAAGATCCATTAACTTTCACTTTTAAATTTGTATTTTTTACAGAAAACACCTACAGTGTCCATAAGCTACAAGTTTAGCCATTATTTCGAGTTAGGGTGCACTTTATACAGGTATGGGATATATTATCCAGAATACTAGAGACCTGGGGGGTTTTGGATAAGAGATCTTTCTGTAATTTGCATCTCCATAACTTAAGTCTTCTATAATAATTTAGGATTGTTTTGCCTCCAATAACGATTCATTATATCTTAGTTGGGATCAGGTACAAGGTGGTCTATTACAGAGAAAAAGGCAATAGTTTTTTACCATTTGAATTATTTAATTAAAATGAAGTGTATGGTAGATGGCCTTCCTGTAATTAGGATTTTTTTTTTTTTTTGCTTGAGCAATTGGCTGTGATTTTATCTTTTTTAGCTGACAACTGATGTGAGGCCCCACATCTTTGACATGCACTGAATCCACCATTCTTGGTCCTAAGAGTCCTAATTTGCATACACAAATGAGAGCAGATTCTCTTCCCTCAACCTACTTTCTGCTGCAGTGGTTCGCTTTAAAGATGAATTCCTAAACTCATGCTGTAGCCCAGGGGTCCCCAACCTTTTTAACTCATGAGACACATTCAAATGTAAAACAATATACAGTCAAATGAAAAAGTTTGGGAACCCCTCTCAGCCTGCATAATAATTTTACTCCACTTTCAACAAAAAAGATAAAAGTGGTATGTCTTTCATTTCCCAGGAACATCTGAGTACTGGGGTGTTTTGTTAACAAATATTTTTAGTGAAGCAGTATTCAGTTGTATGAAATTAAATCAAATGTGAAAAACTGGCTGTGCAAAAATGTGGGTACCCTTGTCATTTTGCTAATTTGAATGCATGTAACTGCTCAATACTGATTACTGGCAACACCAAATTGGTTGGATTAGCTCATTAAGCCTTGAACTTCATAGGCAGGTGTGTCCAATCATGAGTAACTGTATTTAAGGTGACCAATTGCAAGTTGTGCTTCTGTTTGACTCTCCTCTGAAGAGTGACAGCATGGGATCCTCAAAGCAACTCTCAAAAGATCTGAAAACAAAGATTGTTCAGTATCATGGTTTAGGAGAAGGCTACAAAAAGCTATCTCAGAGGTAGAGTCCTGCGTGGAACCAATTTGTTAAACCTGACCCGCAACCCACATACTTACCCGCTACCCGACCCGCAAGTAACTTATCCTCTACCCCCTGACCATCAAGAAACAGGAAGTGCTGTCATTGTAAACCGGAAGTGATATCATTCGAAGTAGGCGCAATCAGAAGAAAAGGAGTAAAACTCACTATTGAGAAGACCCGCAACCCGATCTGTGACCCGCAAACCCGGAGAACCGCCAACCCACGTCTATACCCGCTTCCGAAACTTCTACCTGCAATCTGCAGGGTACCCGACCCGATGCAGGACTCTACTCAGAGGTTAAAACTGTCAGTTTCAACTGTAAGGAATGTAATCAGGAAATGGAAGACCACAGGCACAGTTGCTGTAAAACCCAGGTCTGGCAGGCCAAAAAAAATACAGGAGCGGCATATGTGGAGGATTGTGAGAATGGTTACAAACAACCCAAGGATCACCTCCAAAGACCTGCAAGAACATCTTGCTGCAGATGGTGTATCTGTACATCGTTCTACAATTCTGCACAATTTGCACAAAGATCATCTGTATGGCAGGGTGATGAGATAAAAGCCCTTTCTGCACTTACGCCACAAACCGAGTCACTTGTATGCAAAAGCTCATTTAGACTCATTTTGGAACAAAGTGCTTTGGACTGATGAGACAAATATGGAGTTATTTGGTCATAACAAAAAGAGCTTTGCATGGCGGAAGAAGAACACCACATTCCAAGAAAAACACCTGCTACCTACTGTCAAATTTGGTGGAGGTTCCATCATGCTGTGGGGCTGAGTGGCAAGTTGTTAAAGTCGAGGGTCGGATGAATTCAACCCAATATCAACAAATTCTTCAGGATAATGTTCAAGCATCAGTCACAAAGTTGAAGTTACACTGCAGGGGTTGGATATCCCAACAAGACAATGACCCTTAACACACTTGGAAATCTACAAAGACATTTATGCAGAGGGAGAAGTACAATATTCTGGAATGGCCGTCACAGTCCCCCGACTTGAATATCATGGGAAATCTATGGGATGATTGAAGCAGCCATCAAATTTAACTTAACTGGAGAGATTTTGTATGGACGAATGGTCAAAAATACCACTATCCAGAATCCAGATGCTATAGGAGGCATCTAGAGGCTGTTACATTTGCAAAAGGAGCTCAACTACGTATTGATGTAATATCTCTGTTGGGGTGCCCAAATTTATGCTCCTGTCTAAATTTTGATATGATGCATATTTTCTGTTAATCCAATAAACTTTGTCACTGCTGAAATACTACTGTTTCCATAAGGCACGTTATATATTAAAAGGAAGTTGGTATTTTGAAAGCTCAGCCAATGATTAACAAAACTTCAAAGAATTAAGAGAGGTTCCCAAACTTTTTTTTATATGACTGTATACTCCCTATTATGTTATTCCAGCCACTTTGCAGTTGAGCAATGCCCCTTTCTTGTTTCCTATAATGGGAATATAAACATTATAGGATCCCTGTGAGCTTGCAGCTAGTTGCAGAGGCAATGGCTACTTAGGCGAGGCTTAAGCTACAAGCTGAAACAATAATTCCTTTGGAGATGCCTCGGGAAATCAAGCAAATTATATGTACATGTAGTTCTTAATAATTACATTTTGCAAACCCCATAGGAAAACACCAAATTCTTCAATCACCAAATATTTATTGAATCATCACTTGTGTATCCAACGTTTCAGCCCTCATTGGGGCTTTTATCAAGGATATGCTAGTGACAAAATAACAATTTACAGTATATGCCCATACTACCCTCCAAAAAGGTGCCAATATGACGTTGCCATAACTATTATGTAATTGGTTGAATACAGTTATTTGAAGGGGTTGTTTAGCTTTAGGATAACTTTTTGTTGTAGAATGGCCACTTCTAAGCAACTTTTCAATTGGTCTTCATTATTTATGTTCTGTAGCTTTTAAATTATTTACCTTTTTCTGACTCTTTCCAGCTTTCAAAAGGGGGTCACTGGCCACATCTAAAAACAAATGCTTTATAAGGCTACACATTTGTTATTGCTACTTTTTATTACTCTTTTAAGCTACTTTTTATCTTTCTATTCAGGCCTCGCCTATTTATATTCCAGTCTCTTGGAATGCATGGTTGGTAGGGTAATTTGTACCCTTGCGACCAGACTGCTGAAATTTCAAACTGGAAAGTTGCCAAATAATTCAAAAACCACAAATAATCAAAAATTAAAACCAATTGCATATATCCCTCTTTACATCATACTAAAAGTTAATCTAAAGGTGAACAACCCCTTTTAAGTGAAAACATTTTATCAATCCCACCACAAGGTGTCGCCATAATGCTTTAAAATAAGTCCATGTGTACAGGCCATTAAAAATTGCTTACTAAACTTCCACAATAACACCACCTGAAAATGAAAAAGAAAAAAAAGGTTTTTCTTTTACCTTATTGTAACATACGTATCCATTTATTTGGAAACCAACATTCACATTTGTTACATAATACCAATGTAAGAATTCTGCCTATTGGAACAGTGAGAAATTCACTTTTAAATCAAATAACCGCTATAAACCTGCTGTCCATTTAGCCCCTTAGGTGCCACGCAATTCAGCTCATGGATCCAGAATGTTTCCCTTTTTAATAACATATTGTCATAATTACCCCCTCTTACTCTTTTGGGAACATGTTCAATTGGCATGCATCTGAATGATCTTATGCTGTGCCTAGCCTCTGCCCAATGTTTAGCTACCAATTGTTGAGAAATATCTTGTTTTTTATTTTTGCCCTTTCTGGATCCAATGCCGCTCTTTTACTTGATCTATGCATTGTAATTCTATCTTTTAACTGGTAGTTTTCCCACAATAAATAAGACCACAGGGGCACTTGATGATGTATACCACCATGGGGGTGTCGCATGACATTCTCTCTTTAAAGGGAGGGTTCACCTTTAAGTTACATTTTAGTATGTTATAGAATGGCTAATTCTAAGCAACTTTTCAATTGGCCTTCATTTTTTCTTTTTTATAGTTTCTGAATTATTTGCCTTTTTCATCTGACTTTATCCAGCTTTCAGCTTCTAATAAACAAATGCTCTGTAAGGCTACAAATGTATTGTTATTTCTAATTTTTATTACTCATCTTTCTTTTTTTTTCTTTTTTTTGTAACTTATAATTTTATTAGAGAGACGGCAGAAAAAAGATACAGTCGTACATTTAGGATGTTCTGATTATGCTCATCAAGATAAGCATAAGTCATGTAATTATCGTTAGATAGCCAGTAATATTACAAAACAGATTAACTTTGTTTACGGCTGATGAGACTCTAATTTTTATCTAGGATCAAAGACAAAGAGGGGGAAATTGAAAAAGGCAGAGTAGGAAAGGGGGAGAAGAAACAAAAAGAAAAGAAAAAGGGAAAAGAAAGGGGAAAGGAAAATAGAACAGGTAATGCGCCCAGTATTAAATTAACTTTGTGGGAGGTAAGGACAAAATTATAGCAAAACACAGGTTTATCAATCTATAAGAACATCACTATGGAGGTTACAGAGTCAACAAGTGATAGTTGGGGTTGAGGCCAATGAAGGGTGAATGTCCGTCAGTCCACATATTTCCCAGATGATTACTCATCTTTCAAATCAATGCAGGTTTGTTAGGGTGATTTGGACCCTAGCAACCAGACTGCTGAATAACAAACTGGACATCTGCTGAATTAAAAGGTAAATAACTCAAGAATCAAAAATAATAAAAAAATTGTAAATCAATTACTGTCTACATCATACTAAAAGTTAATTTAAATGTGAACAACCCCTTTAAAGGAGAATTAAACCTGTAATTAAAAAAAAACCCTCCCCTGGGTAAACCCTCCCGCCCCAGCCAACCTGCCCCCCGGGCAAATGCCCCTAATTTTTTACTCACCCTTTAGTGCAGATTCTGGCCTCGGAATTCACAGCAGCCATCTTCATTCTTCGGTCTTTTTCGGAAGTTTCAGCACGTGCGCAGTTGGAGTAAATTTCTGGTCCCACACCACTGCGCATGCGCCGGAAAACACGAAAATTTCCAAAAATAGTTTGGAAATTTTAGTGACTTTTGCCTCATGGGCAGTTTTTCTAGACCAGAGATTTACTCCAACTGCGCATGCGCTGAAAAATGCCGTCAAGACACGAAGATTACTGGATAAGAAGAAGATGACTGCCGTAAACTCCAAGGCCAGAGTCTGCACGGAGGGGTGAGTAAAACATTAGGGGCATTTGACCGGGGGGGCGGGTATGCTGGAGGGAGGGGGGTCTACCCAGGGTAGGGGGAGGTTTTTTTTTTTGTATTGCTTAAAATAAGAACCTTGTATTAAAGCACCACATAGTACACACCCCATACATTTAAACGCCCCTGGTCGGTGTGCTAAAAATGCCGTGTGTGTAGTTTCTTGTACCAGATCAGAAGAACTTAAAATCTCCTTCAAATTATTTCCCTTTTATAGCTGAATTTTGGTTTCACTGACTATTTCTTGGAGATAGACTCATCAGTGTCAAAATAGACCAATATTGCGTTAAACTTTGTCTAACTGCTGCACTATTCGCCCTATACTGGCTGCCATAATAAAGATGGCTTCCAGCAGCATTACCTCTGTCTGTGTGCCTTATTTCTTGTTCCCCATTACATCCTCACAATTAAGGGAAAGGGCCCATTCTTTAATGTCCAATAACAATTTTTTGGATACCCCCTATCCAGGAATTTCATGCACATTTTAGTTAAGTCCTCCTCCCTTTTGGTTACATCACTATCCATACACACCACCCTCAATATTTGTGATTTGGGCAACAAATTCTCTCATACTTAGTTACATCAGATAGTTTGGATAGGAGTTCCTGTTTGTAATAACTATAGTCCAAAATTACAATACCCCCTATCTGCAGTCTTAATAATAATATCCTTGTTTTGCTTTAAAGATTTAATGGCTCCCCTTTCAACCGCTGTGAGGTTACCCCTCCAATTATGTTTTGTGCTTTAACAGGCAGACATGTCCACATTCAACATTGATTAAATGACCTAATAGATGCATTTGTGCTAACTGGATCATAGGCACTTTTTGTTTAAATCTACGCAGGGTACAATACGTATCCTCCGTAGCCCTCCTGGGTGTGCTAAAGAATTATTTCGAGAATTTTGTGTGCTGGTCCATCCAGAAGACCTAATACAGTCATATGAAAAGGTTTGGGAACCACTTAATTCTTTGCAGTTTTGTTTTATCATTGGCTGAGTTTTCAAAGTAGCAACTTCCTTTTAATATATAACATGCCTTATGGAAACAGTAGTATTTCTGCAGTGACATAAAGTTTATTGGATTAACAGAAAATATGCAATATGCATCATAACAAAATTTAAACAGGTCCATAAATTTGGGCACCCCAAAAGAGATATTACATCAATACTTAGTTGATCTCCTTTTGCAAATGTAACAGCTTCTAGACACGTCCTATAGCCTTTGATGAGTGTCTGGATTCTGGATGGCGGTATTTCTGACCATACAAAATTCGTCCAGTTAAGTTAAATTTGATGGCTGCTTCAATTCATCCCATAGATTTCGCATGATATTCAAGTCGGGGGACTAACGGCCATTCCAGAATATTGTACTTCTCCCTCTGCATAAATGCCTTTGTAGATTTCCAAGTGTGTTTAGGGTCATTGTCTTGTTGGAATATCCAATCCCTGTGTAACTTCAACTTTGTGACTGATCATTGAACCTTACCGAAGAATTTGTTGATATTGGGTTGAATTCATCCGACCCTCGAATTTAACAAGGCCCTAGTGCCTGAACTAGCCACACAGCCCCACAGCATGATGGGACCTCCACCAAATTTGACAGTAGGTAGCAGGTGTTTTTCTTGGAATGCCATGTTCTTCTCCCGCCATGCAAAGAGCTTTTTGTTATGACCAAATAACTCCATTTTTGTCTCATCAGTCCAAAGCACTTTGTTCCAAAGTGACTGGCTTGTCTAAATGAGCTTTTGCATACTGTGACTCTGTTTGTGGTGTGATTGCTTCTTTCTCATCACCCTGCCATACAGATGTTCTTTGTGCAAATTGTGCTGAATTGTAGAACAATGTACAGATAAATATCTGCAGCAAGATGTTCTTGCAGGTCTTTAGAGGTGATCTTTGGGTTGTTTGTAATCATTCTCACAATCCTCTGCATATGCCGCTCCTGTATTTTTCTTGGCCTGCCAGACCTGGGTTTTACAGCAACTGTGCCTGTGGCCTTCCATTTCCTGATTAAACTGTCAGTGTGAACTGTAAGGAATGTAAACCTCTGAGATAGCTTTTTGTAGCCTTCTCCTAAACCATGATACTGAACAATCTTTGTTTTCTGATCTTTTGAGAGTTGCTTTGAGGATCCCATGCTGTCACTTTTCAGAGGAGAGTCAAACAGAAGCACAACTTGCAATTGGCCACCTTAAATACTGTACCTTTTCTCACGATTAGGCACACCTGCCCATGAAGTTCAAAGCTTAACAAGCTTAATCAAGTTGCACCAATTTGATGTTGCAAGTAATCCGTATTGAGCAGTTACATGCATTCAAATTAGCAAAATGACATGGGTACCCAAATTCTTGCACAGCCAGTTTCTCACATTTGATTTAATTCCATACAACTGAATAATGCTTTGTTCAGAAAACACCCCAGTACTCAGATGTTACAAAGTTATATAAGCAGCTCCTTCAATATGTCCTTTTCTCTTCAACCACTATATATATATATATATATATATATATATATATATATATATATATATATATATATATATATATATATATATATATATATATATATATATATATATATATTTCATAATGAATCTCTATATCAGATCAAAGGAACTTGGGAATGTCCATGAAAGTAGAACGCTCAACGCTGGATCAAGTCAAGAAACGATTTGAGGTTAATAAGAAGAAAATGGAAGAAAAACAGAAGGACTATGACTTTGAGGAGCGAATGAAAGAGCTGCGGGAAGAGGTATGCTTATTAAGTCTGGAATTCCACAAGCACTTATTAATTAGAAGCATCAGGGCTCATATGCCTTCAGTGACGCTAGGAGTAAAGAACCCCTTGTGCTTGTGCCCTAATCATTTTACATTATTCTGCAGACACAAGATATGGTCTCTTTTTATATCCAGTATTCTATGGAACATGATTTCATCTTCATGTATTTCTATATAAAGTTTTGAAGACTATTTTCTGGTTGGTGAGATGTTTATAAATTGCAGCCTAAATGAACTGAATGGCTAAGAATATAGCTACTATTTATTCTTGATCCTTTAAAGGGCATGTAAAGGCAAAAAAATAAAATCCCTTTTTTAATGAAAAAGAAACCTATCTCCAATATACTTTTATTAAAAAATACACATACTGCTGTACATGGGAATTGTCAGACGGTCCCTAAATACTCTGCAGTGAAACAATCATACTTATGAACAGCAGGGGGAGCCCCGCCTTACTTCCCAGCCATGCAGAACTCCAGCAGCTTTGTTTGTTTCCCTGTAGAGCAGTCGGCGACTGTGTAGAGCTTTGTATTGGATTTTATTTTTGCCGTTTTGCCCAAGAGGCGACTCCTAAAAGTCCATTCAAATACTTTATTTACTATTTTTTGGCTCCTTTAGGAAGAAAAGGCACGGGCGTATAAAAAAGAGAAGCAAAGGGAGAAAAAACGTAAAGCAGAAGAAGATCTGGGATTTGAAGAGGATGATGAAATGGCTGCTGTCATGGGTTTCTCAGGCTTTGGGTCTGCAAAAAAGGGTCACTAGTATGACCCCCAACCTGCAGAAACGTGTGGGCAGCTTTTTTTCCCTTTAATTTTTTTTTTATATATATATTTTTGCCTACAGAAGCCTATCTTTTTATATAGACAAAGCTTTTTCATAACAATACACAACTTTGACACTGGCTAACCACAGGGGATTATGGAAGTATGCGCCCAGAAACCAAAACACACAATGACTAGTACTGTGACACACAACTTTTTTTTATTTAAAAATCACACCAAAGACTTGAATGCTTTGTTCTATCGGTTGTGTTCAAGGCTGAGTTTAAAAGTGACATGGTCTGTTTTCCTTTTCCTTGTGCATGAGACATGTTACATTTATAGGGAGAAAACCTGCTGATTTTTGGGGCAGTCCTTTCAAACTGATTTAAAAAAAAAAATAAAAATCCTGTCGATTTTAAATGTGGAAAAGTAAAACATTTTTGTTTTTAATAATTAGCCCATGTTTGTAGCTTCATTTCACTCTAAATTAAATTGTTGCAGTAGTGTAGCTCTCCACTGGAAGACCAGGGATTATAAAGAGGTTCAATTGTTTTCAGATTGTTCTCCAGAAATAAAGACTTTTTTCAATCACTTTTCATTATTTAATTTTTATTGTTTTTTTTTTTCTAAATTTTAAAGTTGAATGTTCCTGTCTCGGGTGTTTGAGTCTGGCAGCTCAGTAATATTAAGGGGCCGATTCACTATGGGTCGAATATCGAGGGTTAATTAACCCTCGATATTCGACTAGGAATTTAAATACTTCAATATCGAAGTCGAAGGATTTAGCGCTGAAAATGCGATCGATCGATCGAAGGATTTTTCATTCGATCGAACGATTAAATCCTTCGAATCGAACGAATCGAAGGATTTTAATCCAATGATCGAATGAATATCCTTCGATCAAAAAAACTTGGGCAAGCCTATGGGGACCTTCCCCATAGGCTAACATTGAGTTCGGTAGCTTTTAGCTGCCGAACTAGGGGGTCGAATTTTTTTTTTAAAGAGACAGTACTTCGACTATCGAATGGTCGAATAGTCGAATGATTTTTAGTTCGAATCGTTCGATAGTCGTAGTCAAAGGTCGAAGTAGCCCAAAAAACACTTCGAAATTCGAAGTTTTTTTTAATTCGAACCCTTCACTCGAATTTAGTAAATCTGCCCCTAAATGTATCAATTTAGAACAGTTTACAGGGTCGGCGACCACCCCTCCCCAGAGCTGCTTTAGAAGGTGAAAAATGACACTTTACACTATAGTAGAATAGTAGGAAAATGGTGACACATAGAAAATAGAAAGTTATTTCTGGTGATCTATCTGAAAACAACTAGTTGTTTGGGGGTGAAGAAACCCATTAAGGCTTTATGATTCAGGGAGAGAAACGACTGCCTGCTAGTGGTTGTTGTGGCAGGTTATTTTAAAGTCGCCATAGACACAAAGATCTTTCTTTGCCGAACGACCGATTTTAGCGAAATCCGACCAATCCGTCAAATTATCGTGAAGTTAGTGGGATTCAAACGATCATACATCTTACGATTTTTTCGTCAGAAAATTGATAGGTTAAATAAATGTTATCAGTCCCAGTGCAATCTATCTATGTTTGCAGGGTCAGTTTTCCTGGCAATATCACCTGAAAATGGTCTTTTTAGTTGATGGACACATCGTAGATTTAAATGATCGTTTCGAGATAATCGTGGTCTCACGATAAAGAAAAGAATCTTTTAAAGATCTTTACATCAATACCAGCTTTAGTCTCATCATTATTGGGTTGGGGTCGGCGGCCAGAAAATCTGGCATATTTAATCCTTTCTTTACTGTCAAAGTTCCCAGCATTCCCCTTTTGATCTGTGCTACACTCTGTGTTGGTCATGGCAAGATGAAGAGACCCTGAGGCTAAAAGGATTATGTCAATTAAGTTTTTTCAAACATGCACCACAAATATTGATATTTTTCAACATATTTTAACTGTATTCCGTTATGATTTAGAAATAAGTAACGTTTATCCACTTCCCCCATTCTTCCCCAGTTAGCCTTCCCCACTAAAAACTTAAAATTGGATACATCAAATTGAGCATCAGACCAAGGAACCTGCTCAGAAGAGGGTGATGCTGCTGCGGATCAGGTGTAGGTAAAGGACCCTCTTTTTGTCCTCACTGTGTTGGGTTCCTCAAACAGAGCATAGAAGCCGCCACTTCTCCTTGTCTTCATAAATCCAAATCACCACTCTGGAGAACCAATATCATCAATCAAGTGATCATTTATTTGGTAGCACTACATGTTTCAGATCTATCTGATCCTTCCTCAGGTGAACACTGGCACCTGAGGAAGGATCAGATAGATCCGAAACATGTAGTGCTACCAAATAAATGATCACTTGATTGATGATATTGGTTCTCCAGAGTGGTGATTTGGATTGATGCTGCTGCGGGGAAAGGTATCCATTTATGCATCCGTTTGGAGAATCAAGTACCAAACTTACTGAACTACTGATAAATCCAGGCAGGGGGAAAGTAATTGATTTTGAAAACCTACATTTTGGAACAGCAAACTAATCGTGGTGTGCTTATTTGTACAATCCACTGGTCTGTCAGTGTTTAAAGGGTGATCGCTATTACTTAAGGTTTTACCATTTTCATTCCGCTTAAAAAAAAAAAAAAAAGCTTTGTTTCCTATATAAAAAGACTGGTTGTAAATCGGAAAGAACATTTTGCCCATCAGAATCTGGGTAGTATTGGCCAACAGGACTACTGGCTCAATGGCTGCTTCATGGACCTCCGCTCTCTAAGGTGGAAATATTTCTGTGGTGACTGCTGGCGAATATGTTTCGGCACACAAATGTTATGAAGATAACCAATGAAGGGCTTAATATTTCTAGGTTTTTTTTGTACATATATGTATATTAAATTGAGGAGGACCTTAGCGTCTTTCCCTTCGACTGCACCAGTGATTAGCCGGACACTCCTTTCCTGCAAATCGTATCCGCAAATATACATTTGTTGCACTTGCTTTCGTTTGGGTTCAGCATCAAAGGGGAAAAACAACTTTAAATTAGTTGGAAATGACCCGTGTCTTCAGCATCTTTGCCCCCACAAACAGACTTTCAAATAAATTCATTGCCACTGTCACGCCTGCTGATTTTCATTATCGCCATCCATTGTGAGGCGGCTGAAGCTGAACACTTTTTACGTGAATCAATTTCCCCTTCCCCCTGCCATGTAAATCTTCTAGCCGGCCCATAAGCGTTGGCAGTGTGTGTTTCAGTGGCCTTCTGCCTTTTTTTTTTGATAAACAGGAATAAAATCTTTGTGTGACTATTTTGGTGATGAGCGATGATGGTCTGTGACATAAGCCAATAATTCTCTCTCCAGTACACGGTAGGTCAGCATGAAGCACCTAGGCGGAACATTAAAAAAAAGGCTAATTTTTGTCTTTCCTTGACTTTGTTTATGATTCTCCAAGGTTCCTGAAACAGTCAGGTATTTCAATTGGCTGGGTTTGCCCAGTATTAATGGATTCATATAAATATATATATTTCCTGTTTACATTTGCACCAGCACTGTTCCTGAAGCACTATGGGGAACTGGGGAGGCTTAAATGCAGTCTGTTGGTTTCTAATCCATTAAAAGGAAATGACAAGTCAGAGTGGAATATTTGTTTCTTCCCAACAAGAGAAGAACACACGGCCCACTGGAATGTTCTTACCTCCGGTGCATTGAGAGGGAAGTAATAGAAATTAACTCCAGTGCCTGGAGCTGCTAAATAACATGTCCACCAGAGCTGCTCAATCATTGGTCTTACACACATTGTCACAGCCTGGTGTATATTTTAGTTATTTAATGGGCTCCTCCACCCAAATATAGTTTTTTTGCAAAATGTAAGACATTTATTTTCATGTTTAATTGCAGGTGAAAGCAGGTTTTGCTTATCCTTTCTATGCTCTGGGTCTGTCTCTTAAAGGGAGTTAATCCCAACAATTAAATCAGTGTAAACTTTTACAGGTATATGTGGGTCTCAGTACTTTTGTAAAGTATATATCTTTTTTTATTATTATTATTTTAGTGGTATGTAAGCTATAAGCAGTTTTCAACAGTTTAAACTACATACACCAGACTTGCTCAAGATCAGAGTTTTAGTGACTCTGGCTATACACTTTCTGGATTCTGGTGGGAACAACATGAAAACATCACATTCACATTAAGGGTGGTGATACACGATAAGATTCCGGGGAGATTAGTCGCCCAGCGACAAATCTCTTCTGACAAAGATTAATCTCCCCGAAAAGCCTTGCCGCCAGCTAGAATGTAAATCGCCGGCGGGATGGTACTCAGAGCAGTGGTGGAACTACCAGGGGAGCAGGGGGTGCGAGGGGGTCAGGGCCCCCTGGCAGTCCGTGCGCCACTAACAAATGCGGCCATACGGAGGGGGGCTGGGCCCTGCTGCGCGTCACGCACCAGGGCCCGCCCCCCTCTAGGATCGCTACTGACTCAGAGAAATTAGTTTCCGAAGTTGCCCGGGAGGAAACGTTTGAAAGTGAAGCGCCCTGAGTGCCATCCCACAGGCGATTTACAATCTAGCTGGGGGAAGGCTTTTAGTCGGAGATTAGTCGTCAGAAGAAGAGGAGATTTGTTGCTGGGTGACTAATCTCCCCGGAATCTTATCCTATATCTGTGTCACCACCCTAGAGGGTTTTTTCACCTTCCAAATACTTTATTTTCAGATTGTTCACCATAAATATAGACTTTTTTCAGTGCTGCTCCAGCAGAATTCTTCATTGAAATCCGTTTCTCAAAAGAGCAAACAGATTTTTTTTTATATTTAATTTTGAAATTTGATATTGGGCTAGACATATTGTCAGTTTCCCAGCTGCCCCAAGTCATGTGACTTCTGCTCTGATAAACTTCAGTCTCTCTTTACTGCTGTACTGCAAGTTGGAGTGGTATCACCCCCCTCCCTTCCCCCCCCCCAGCAGCCAAACAAAGGAACAATGGGAAGGTAACCAGATAGCAGCTCCCTAACACAAGATAACAGCTGCCTGGTAGATCTAAGAACAACACTCAATAGTAAAAACCCATGTCCCACTGAGATACATTCAGTTACATTGAGAAGGAAAAACAGCAGCCTGCCAGAAAGCATTTCTCTCCTAAAGTGCAGGCACAAGTCACATGACTAGGGGCAGCTGGGAAATTAACAAAATGTCTAGCCCCATGTCAGATTTCAAAATTGAATATAAAAAAATCTGTTTGCTCTTTTGAGAAATAGATTTCAGTGCAGAAGTCTGCTGGAGTAGCGCTAGTAACTGATGCGTTTTGAAAAAAACATGTTTTCTGATGACAGGATCCCTTTAATCATCATTCCCTGCCCCAGTGAAGCTTACAATCTAAGGTCTCTATCACATGCACACATACACCGTATGGGAGCTGGAAATTATATAAATTATGTATAGTTCTCTAGTGGAAACGTTACTATGTTTCATCTGCTTTTGATCCAAGTCTACAGTTTCTGTTAATAGGCCGGGGGAAGAGACAAATCCTGTTACATGCATTTCTGTTGAATATAATTAGGCCAGACGTTCCCTGTAAATTTCCACACGTTTCAAATCTCCAGGAGGCTGTAAGTGGCAGTAGATGTTACCGACACTTGCGTGATTTTCCTTGTGAGACGTTTGCTGTAATCCTTTCAGGAGTGGGTACTGTATTTAGAAATTCTGCCATAAAGCAAGACAGGGCTGCTGTAAGTAAGCAGGAACAGAAAGAAACACCATTTTCCATATCAGCACAGACTAAAACATCAGTCAAGGAGAATTAAATTGGAGTAGACCTTCTAACAGTAGCTCTGTAACCATGACTGCCAATTTGAATTTACGTATGTTTTATATAAGGGAATCTATAAATGTCTGGCGCTTTTTTTTCTATAATTCTTTGACCTGTTTTTGTAATGCAGATGTTAATGTTTGAGTTGTTTGCGTTTGTTCTCTCCTTGCTAAACAGTCATACCTCCTTTGCGTCTTCGCTTCAGTGATAATCCTTTCTTCGCTGACCTCGTTTGACAGCTGTCTTGCCAAAGTCATCAGTTCTTCAAGTCTGATCATAATCCCTGCAAGGGAAGACAGTGAAACGATCCAGCCAGTGGCACTGCCATCTGATATGATGTGTCCTTTTCCGTCTGACCTCTGCGTTGCCACATTCCGAACGTCCTTCTCCGTCTTCAGTAGGCGACATCTGTCATTCCTTTCTTCCCTCCCATTAACTATCTGGGCGCTCTAAATGCATAATCGACTGATTGAAATCCCATGAGTGTCACTAATCGCTTTTTAATGCACTTTCTGTATTGTTTCCAGCAGAGTCCCCATTATCTCTTATAATGAGGTTCTCCTCATTAATAAAACAAGGGAGTTGTGGGAGCTGTCACTTTATTAAACGTTATCCCTGAGCTTTTGGCATGATTTTTCTTCGCAACTGACTTGCAGGCGGCTTTGAGAAGTCACATTTCCCTGCCTTATTTAAAGTGCTCATTAAGCACCATATTCAATAAGGCTATGTGCCACAGGCACTGAATGGAAGACAATCTTAAGTGAATACGGTCCCAAGTGATTAGTTACAGACTGTACTAATTAAGATAAACTGGGCCTGCCTTTGCTTCTGATGTCACACTACTCACTCCATTAATCTTCTGCTCTGTTTCCTTCCATCGCAAGATATTTTAAAACTTTTTTTTTTCTTTAGCAACTGTTTAACCATTTGCATTCTACTGGAGACGATTCTAACGGTTAAATCGGAAGCGGAAAGCCTGATGCCTCCTGCGCAGGTGACTGTGACAGCCGATCTATTCTGCTGTTGTTATGCAGTGTACAAACACTGTGTTATGATGTTTTGTGACAGCACAGCTTGCGAAGACAGATCTGCACTTAACGACAGCGAGCAATGGCATAACAATGAGAGGCGTCTTCATGTCTTGAAATAGAAAGTTCTACTGGAAAAAACCAAATGGGAAAGAATTGAGCACGCACTCCTGGAGCCAGCCGAAGTTATAACTTGAATTTATTCCATATCCCTAAAAAAACATGTCCTAACACGTTTCTACCGATATGTAATCATAGGCAAACGCTAAAAATATATGTCCTAACGCGTTTCATATCTACCAATACGTAATCATAGGCACACTCAAAAAATACATGCCCTAACACGTTTCATATCTACCGATACATAATCATAGGCACACGCTAAAAGTACATTCCCTAACACATTTCATATCTACCGATACTTAATAATAGACACGCTAAAAATACGTCCTAACATATTTCGTATCTACCAATACGTAATCATAGGCACACAATAAAAATACATATCCTAGCGCATTTCGTATCTATCGATATGTAATCATAGGGACGTGCTAATAATACATGTCCTTACGCGTTTTGTATGTACCGATATGTAATCATAGGCACACACTAAAAATACATGTCCTAACACCTTTCATATCTACTGATACTTAATAATAGACACACGCTAAAAATACATGTTCTAGATGCGTGTGCACCTGGGGTGCCAAATGAGAAAGAAATGAGCACGCACTCCTGGAGCCAGCCGACGAAGTTAAAACTTGAATTTATTCCATATCGCTAAAAATACATCTCCTAACACGTTTCATATCTACCAATAAATAATCATAGACACATGTTCCCATGGTTACGTATCGGAAGATAGAAACGCGTTAGGACATGTATTTTTAGCGTGTGCCTATGATTAGGTATCGGTAGATACGAAACGTGTAAGGACATGTACAGTATCTACCGATACGTAACCATAGGCACACGCTAAAATTACATGTCCTTACGCGTTTCATATGTATCGATATGTAATCGTAGGCACACACTAAAAATACATGTCCTAACATGTTTTATATCTACCGAAACATATCTACCGCTACATAATCATAAGCACACACTAAAAATACATGTCCTAACGTTTCATATCTACTAATACTTAATATAAGACACACGCTAAAAATACATGTTCTAGTATGTTTCGTATCTACTATCTACCAATACGTAACCATAGGCACATGCTAAAAATACATGTCCTAACGCATTTTGTATCTACCGATACGTAACCATAGGCACACACTAAAAATATATGTCCTAACGCATTTTGTATCTGCAGATACGTAACCATAGGTACACGCTAAAAATACATATCCAAACGTGTTTCGTATCTACCAATACGTAACCATAGGCACACGCTAAAAACACAAGTCCTTAAGCGTTTCATATCTACCGATACCTAATCATAGGCACACGCTAAAAATACATGTCCTAACGTGTTTCTATGTACTGATGCGTAACCATAGGCACATGCTAAAAATACATGTCCTAACGTGTTTCATATCTACCGATACGTAATCATGGGAAGATGTGCCTATGATTATTTATTGGTAGATACGAAACGTGTTAGGAGATGTATTTTTAGCGATATGGAATATATTCAAGTTTTAACTTCGTCGGCTGGCTCCAGGAGTGCGCGCTCATTTCTTTTTCATTTGGCACCCCAACCACCTGCCGCTACTGGTCAGTGCGAACAACTTTGTGCCCGAAAGTGATGTGATAGAAGTATCCTAAAAACAACTTCCCCATCTAATGTGCATGTCTAATGTATATCCACATTTATTGCACAATGCTATGGACTATGTAGGCATTTTACAAATACATGTTGAAAAAAAAACCTAAAAACTAAAGTGGATTGGCAGTTTGAGGTTGTTTGTAAATAGGTCATCAATCATTGGTGGGCAGGGGGGTAACATTGGTGGCCAGGGCCCCTTTAAAATTGTCAAAGAAATCATTGGTAGTCAGGGTAGGGGGTAACATTGGTAGCCGGGGCCCCTTTAAAATTGCCAATAAAATCATTGGTGGGCAGGGGGGTAACATTGGTGGCCAGGGCCCCTTTAAAATTGCCAATAAAATCTTTGGTGGCCAGGGGGTTAACATTGGTGGCCAGGGGGGTTTAACATTGATGGCCAGTGGGACTTACCTGTCAAAATTACCGGGGTCCTTGTTTCTCCTTATTGAAGCCTTCTTCCTCGGCGGATTCTTCCTCTTCAGCAGCGGTGGATCCTCTTCAGAAGCGGTGGATTCTCTTCAGTCGGCGGTGGATCCTCTTCAGTCGACGGTGGAGAGCCTCTTCAGGCGGCGGAGATCTTCTTCAGGCGGCGGTGGATCCTCTGCAGACGGCGGTGGATCCTCGGAAGCGGGCGACAGGTAATACCAGCAGCAGCACACTTCTTTCTCCTAGGTGACAGGCATCTTATATAGGGTTGCGCCCCTGCGTACTGACGTCATAAGTACCCTCAGCCGCAGCCAACCGCATCAGCCGCAGCCAACCCGATGACCACCAATGGAACTTGGGAAAGGGGTGGGGTGGGCCCCTATTGAATTGGGAAAGGGGGCTGGGCGGGCTCTATTGAATTGGGAAAGGGGGCAGGATGAGCCCGATTGAATTGGGAAAGGGGGCCCGGCTAATCAGAAAAGTGTGGCACGGCCAGGCCCCCCTACAGCCTGTAAATGCTCCGGGCCCGGGTAGACTGTCCCCCCTGTGCCCCCCTGATGGCGGACAACGACGAGTCGTCATACAGAGATGAGTTTCAGCAGCTGGCCATCTGGTGCAGTGAGAACAAATGAATGTGGATAAAACTAAATAGATGATCGTCGACTTCAGGAGAACTCACCCTGCTCACACACACCACTCAACATCAACGGCTCCACAGTAGAGACAGTAAAGAACACCAAATTCCTGGGAGTCCACATCTCTGATGACCTCACCTGGACCACCAACGCCGCCTCCATCACCAAAAAGGCTCAGCAGCGTCTTCACTTCCTAAGACGACTGAAACCGGCCAGCCTTCCGCCTCCCACCCTCACAGTGTTCTACAGGGGCACCATAGAGAGCGTCCTGACGAGCTGCATCTCCGTCTGGTACAGAAGTGCCAGCTCTGCTGACCGGAAAAGTCTACAGCGAACTGTCAAAGCAGCTGACAACATCATTGGAGCGGCTCTTCCATCATTGCAGGACATGTTCCACAAGCGCTGTGTAAGAAAGGCCTCCTGCATTGCACTGGACTCCACACACCCCTCACATGGACTGTTCATGCTGGTCCCATCCGGCAGACGCTTTCGCAGCATTAAAGCCCGAACAACCAGGCAAATTCATATTAAAATATAGATACATACTGACCCTCACATGGCCCACCTTATGCGTTTCGCACCTTTCCGGCGCTTAGTCATAGGTATATCCAATTTCTGCCAATATATTGCACATTTCAAATGTTTACATATTTATTGTGTATTCTAAGTGCCTTTTTATGATATTCACTAGCTGGAGCCACATCGTCTCGTCTCATTGTGTATTCGTATACTGCTGAGATGACAATAAAGTTTACTTTCACTTCGACTTTGACATTGCTCACAAGTGGCAGCGCATGTTTTTCATTGGTCGTTCAACTTTGCACCTATTTATCGCTTTAGCACAAGTGAATTCTATAACAGGAAACTGCACCGTCTGCAGCTAACAGGAGAAATCTGTATTATGATATTCATAGAAGGCTGATATAGTAGTTTTGGGTATATTCTAATCCAGTATAGTATAATATCTTTTATTTTTACAATTGTATGTCGCTTAAGGCAGGCGTTTTGTTTAGATTTGCCAGTGCAGAATTCCAAATAATGCTCACTGATCCTTCATCCAGTATCGGTACGATGCTACTACTGACCAGGGCCGAAACTATGGGTAGGCAGAAGAGGCACCTGCCTAGGGCGCAATACTCCAGTGGGGGCACTGGGCAGGTGCCTGCTCAAGATTCTTTTGCCTACCCAGATTTGCAACCCTCTGCAGCTCTCGCTTCCCTCCTCTGTCGCTCGCCCCTCCCCTGCCCTTACTCTTCCCCTTAGTTGCCCTTCACTCCCCTCTGTTATTGAGCACGACTGCTTGTGCACCTGGGGTGGGGCGGGACCAGGTTGCCTAGGGCGCCCAGTCGGATTGGCCTGACCCTGCTACTGACCCAGCTTAATGTGACTAGGGTTGCCACCAAGCCGGTATTTTAAAAGCCTGGCCGGTAAAAATGATGGTTGATCCCAATGTTATTAATAGGGAAAAAAGATAAATATATAGGAGGGCTGTAGTGATGTGCAGGTCAGGCTTTGACCCGCACCTGCCCTCCACCCGCCCTCTCACCACCCGCGCACGCCCAAGCCCGACTTCCGGGTCTCTTTTATAAACCCGTGCAGACCAGCCCGCCAATGATGTCACAAAAGGGGCGGGACGAGAGATAGCCTGTCTAAAAAAACTCAAGTCGGAAGCCAGCATTTGGAAGGTCGCGGACCCGCGACCCGGAAAAGAGCATGCGAGGTCACCTGCCCAACCTGCAGGACTACCCACGGGATCTGCGTCCCGCGGGTATCGCGACAGCCTGCACATCACTTGAAGGCTGATATTTTTTTCCAGAAAAGCGACCCTAAATGTGACATTAATAGGGAATTACTGGAATAGAACATGCCGCTGACTAAAAACCATGGTTACAGGCACGTTTCAGGGGCTGCTGTCGCCCCCCCCTCCTCCTGCTTTGTGCTTCTAGAGTGAGTAGAGGAAGGGCCCCATCTCTGGTGAAGTGAGTGATATTGCGATCGTGGCACTAAAAAAATGGCATTTTAAAAAATGGAAACTCAGCTCTTAAAGTTACCAGAGGTGGCTTTTTGCCGCCCCTGGTAACTGGCCGCTCTGCGCTGCCTGAGGCAAACTTCTCACCTTGCCTCATGGCCGGAGCGGCCCTGCATGGCTAACAGACCAATCGTCATTCTAGGGAGATTGTCTGCACAGAACCGTGGCTGTTTAAATAAAGATTCCCAATGAAGTGTCGGACTGGGCTGTTAGTGGCCCATGAGAAAATCTTAGATGAATGGCCCACTATGCACATTATTTTTCATCTCACTCATCCTTATTATTTTTAGTGGAGCAGGAGGGTCCACCGACCCCTTGGCCCAAGGAAAGTTTCCTGGTGGACCAGTCCCACACTAACCCTATATAAAGGGCCTGTCCTCAAAAGATCCATTAAGGGGAGCAGCTAGAGCTGCGGGCAGATGTTGTAGAAACCAGACTTATAGGGGTGAGGTTATATGCCTTGGTAAGGAAAATGTTCTGCCCTTACCTCAATGGCTTAGGAACAGAATATATAGCTGGGTTTACTGATCTATGGGGTGGGCCTTATAGGATCATTATAAAAGAGCCTTACAGATCCAATGCTTGTAGAATTTACCAGCATAAGTGTCAATTAGATCCAAGTCAGGCATCAGGGTTTGAAGTAGAATTACAGCCAAAGCCATTTGAGATCAGTATTAGACAGGTATGAAAATAATCCATACATTCTGCATTTCATGCTGGGCTCTTTGCTAGTTAGTATAATGTGTCTGTTATTTTCCATTTACCCCAGAGACTTTCAACTGGTATGAATAAGAATGCTCCATTTACCTCAATAGTTCCAAAACGACATCTGCAATAGAAATAAACCTACATATTGCATATAACCAAAATCACACACCAGACTGTAAAGGTCAGCGCTGAAAAGCTAGGGGAAAAGAGATATAGCAAATAGAGAACTTATATGGTGTAGTATTTCTTAGAGAGTTCTAGTTCAGCACCTTCATCTGTTTATGCACTATACAATACTGTATTACTATTTTAAATTTGGACACCACGTGCTGGTGATACATTTCAATTAACTTCAGCATATATCAAATGTGGACGGAATGTCTTCCCAATGAGATCCTCGCTGCAGACAAATGTGCAGCACGATAAAAGTGTAAAACCTTTTATTACTTTAAAAAAACTTAAAAAAAAAAATGCACTCACAATTTCGTAGTTAAAATTGAGCATATCGAATCATCCCTTTTGTTTTTCGCCTATGGTTTTCAGAAGAACCGTAACGCTGGTGGTTTCCACGTGTGGGTTCCTCAGCGGTTGGGGATGACATCTCCAGTCACCTGACGCATTTTATCGTATTACCGACTTCCTCAGAGGTTTAGACTGTGTCAATTTTCATTTCCTCTTTGTGCTTTTTGGTGCGTCCCGTTGCCATGGTTACCTTACGCTAGTCTATAGCTACAAGTGTTCCACATCCCAATACCGCTAATCTTCTATCGTTTATCTCACAACTTTATATATGTTGACAAATTTGACGGAAATATATACAATATACAATAAAATACCGTCGGATTGCGGCCGCATCTGTTCGTTGATGAGTCTCGCAATCCGACCGCCTCCATTCAAATCCGATCATTGGGCCCTAGGGCCCATTATTGGATCAGCCCGATATCGCCCACCTCGGGGCAATATTGGGGAGAGATCCGCTCGTTTGGCCACATTGCCAAACGAGCGGATCTCCCTGTGTACGGCCACCTTAAGCAGCTAGCTAGAGACAGATCTAAGTCTGTAGTGAAGACCATTCCTTAAAATACCCATGGGTCCTTCATTTCAGCATTTGAGAACCTGGTGTTGCTCAGCATATAATGGTGACCTACAAACATAGCTTCCCTGCTGTACGTTGGTGCTTGTAAGAGTTGAGCAGCAACCTGGAATTAGAGTAAAGCAGTGCCTGCAAATTGGCTCTGTACCCTGGGGGATAATTCTTCTGCCTTATCTCTACTAGTGCTTTGTGCTCTGCTGCATTTCAGATAAATGTGAGATAAAAATGTTGGGGCTTCTCTTTTTCCCTTATGTCAGTATGTCATCTTCCATTAATTGTGCTGCAACCACTGCCCCACAGGCTTTCCGGCACACCTTAACTCTAGACAAGGTCAAAGTCGGCTTTTTGGGTGTTTTTAGACCTGTGAGGTTGCACCATGTACCATAAGGTAAAGTATTTTAGCCAGTTATGGAAGCTTGTTACCCCAATGGTCTTGAACACATGAATGTGATCTGGTTTATTTGGAGCAAATCAAATGGGCTCAGTTTGCTGGATTTCAATAATGTATGAAAAACAATTTCTAGAGTAGATCTGCTCTATGCTACGATCTGATTCAATAGGGTGATCAGACTTTTATAGACAAGGATGATTCCATTTGTTCACATCTGCATTGCATGACTATATAGAAAACGCAGCATTTGTAATCATACCCACAGCATGGGGATTTTATAGGTTTCCAGTCAACCTTGTCTCTTATAAGCATCTATCATCCAGAGATGATTACATTTGATCACATGTGCACTACTTGGCTGTATAGGACCCACAGCATGTGTAACCATTTGTAAGCATTTGTAGCCCTGCAGGAAGCATTTTACAGTGCTATGCAATATGTTGGCGCTATATAAATACATGTTAATAATAATAATAATAATGTGGATTTTATTCAGTCAACCCTCTGTTCCAGAGAAGAATGAAGAAGAATGGTCGAGGAGGATGATGGCCACCTGCCCAACTTGAAAGTTAAGTTCCACTGAACACAAATGTTCTTTTTTTTATCCCCCTGGCCACCAATGAACCCAGTAGGTATCCCCTGGCGCTGACCACCAACTTGCAGGGGGCACTGGCACCAATGTTTTTTCAATGTGTAGTTGCCCTGGCACCAAGTTTTTTTCAATGTGTATGTGTTGTTTGGGTCCCACAATTTCTGATGGCGACCCTGATGACATCCATATGCTTCAATGGCAATCAGGTTTGTCCTTTATGTCCAATGTGCAATGCAAATCACTAGTATTTCACACAGGTAGGCCAGTGGCACACAGGGCCATTTTATATGGTAAAATAGCTATAAAAGGCCTGAATTGCTATTTATGCAACTCCAAAGCAAAGTATATTGCCGGGCACTTACATAGGGCGAACCATCGATTCAAAGTAACTGAGAGAAAGCACGTCAAGCAGATTTACTGCTAAGTGGTTTATTGTTCACACAACATGTTTCGGGCTACTCGCCCTTTATTAAGTGTAAAACAGACAGATTAATCACATACTTTTAAGGGTACAGACAGGAAGTGAGATCACACAGGGTGGGTGTGGATTACCTTAATTAGGTTCAGGTCATTAACCATGTAGCCATGTTATACATGAAAAAATTGGGGGATAGCCATAGTATCTAAACGTGTAACCAGTGCAAAGGAAATAAAATATTCAATAGAAAAAAGATTTGTAAAAAGAGGCTATAAGACTAAAGAGATAGATAAGTGTGCTATGGAAGTGGGTAAACTGCCTAGAAAAGAGCTGTTAACTTATAAACCAAAATGCAGCAAAAAAGTTTTCCCATTTGTAAGCCAATATAATACCCACAGTAAAGAAATAGTGCATATCATTCACAAATACTGGGCAATACTGCTACAGGATAAAACACTGAAGAGTGTTTTCGTAAATCCACCTGTCTTCAGCTACAAAAAAAGGTTCATCTCTCCGAGATTTACTATGCCCTTCAGAGACTGACCCCCCTCAGAAAAAGGGAACTCAAAGGTTTCCAAGGAAACCAAAAGTTGGGACATATGCATGTCTAAGTTGTAATTGCTGTTCTGTTCATCCATCATTAAACATCCTACACAGGGGACCCCGGTAAAGTTGAAACACTATGCCACATGCGACACAAGTTACGTTATTTATTTGCTCAAATGTCCCTGTGGTCTAGGGTATATTGGTCAAACGAAAAGACCGGTAAAAACTCGCATCAAGGAACACAAGGGAAGTATACGTAACTTTAAAAAAGGAACAGCCACAGACACTACGGTGTCGAGACACTTTAATTCTGTGAGGCACAATCAATCCCAGTTAAGGTGGGCAGTCGTGGAAGTAGTCAACCCCCCCCCCCCCCAGAGAGGTGGGAACATTATTAAGAAGTTACTACAAAGGGAAACTTACTGGATAAAGAGACTTGATACATTACAGCCAAAAGGCATGAATGACAGCCGGAGTGTAAAATGTTTTCTTTAAAGCTGCTACAATGTTGCCTATGTTTGAAACTGACTCTATATTTGTTTCCTTTTTTCAGATAAATATCTCCTTGCCCAAGATAGATACAATATACTAGTTTGTACGGCTAATGGTAAGAATACTGGGCTATTCCTTCCTACTTAACTACACAGGATTATCAAGTTTTTTAGTAGGCCCTAACAATGGGCAGTACTACATGTGAACTTTGGACACTCGAAAGTCTTTATAAAATTATGCTGTTTTTTTCTATTGAATATTTTATTTCCTTTGCACTGGTTACACGCTTAGATAGAGTCCTGCAGCGGGTCGGGTACCCGCGGTACCCTGCGGGTTGCGTTTAGAAGTTCCAGGTGCGGGTATACCCGCGGGTCGGCGGTTCTGCGGGTTTGCAGGTTGCAGGTCGGGCCACGGGTCTTTTCAATATCGATATTCACTCCTTTGTTCTGGTCACGTCTACTTCCGATGATGTCACTTCCAGTTTACAATGACAGCATTTCCTGTTTTACTCCTTTTTTTCTGATCACGTCTACTTCCGATGATGTCATTTCCGGTTTACAATGACAGCACTTCCTGATTCTTGATGGTCAGTGGATCGCGGGTCCGGGTTGCGGATAAGGTACTTGCGGGTAGGGTCGGGTAGCGGGTCCAAGGGGGTAAGAATGCGGGTTGCGGGTCCGGGTTGCAGATTGCAGGTTGCGGGTACAAGTCGGGTTCGGGTCCCAAAAAATGGACCCGCGCAGGACTCTACGCTTAGATACTATGGCAATCCTCCCATTTTTTCATGTATAACATGGCTACATGGTTAATGACCTGAACCTAATTAAGGTAATCCACACCCACCCTGTGTGATCTCACTTCCTGTCTGTACCCTTAAAAGTATGTGATTAATCTGTCTGTTTTACACTTAATAAAGGGCGAGTAGCCCGAAACATGTTGTGTGAACAATAAACCACTTAGCAGTAAATCTGCTTGGCGTGCTTTCTCTCAGTTACTTTGAATCATTGGATTACCTTGTCACACCTGGAGCAGGGGTGTCTTTTCTGAGATAGAGAGCTTGAACCTAACCCCAGTACACAGTCATCCCTACGTTGTGTATAGGGCCAACCATGTTTAGAATAATCTATATAATCCTGTCTCATAGTTCTTCAGTATCACTGGTGCAGTAAAATATATTCATAATCCACATTATTTATCCTTTCTCTGATTGTTGCTGTTTTATAACTGTGGTGAGAAAATATACACCACTAATACCAATGAATTTACATTGAGCATAAAATGCAATGTTCACACACACACACACTGCACACTTCCAGCTTCTCACTGTCCTGTTTTGGTACCTGGGGAGGAGCTACGCCATCATTCTTAAATATGATCTCCTCCGTCAGATATACCCAGGATATTCCAGCAGAGAAATAAATCCAGGAGCCCATGCCTCTCATTGCTTAGAAGCAGGTTTTATCAGTTTATGCAGCAAATTAAATATATAATTGATGATCTTTCCAAGAAAGAGAATTTCTATGATGTCTCTTTCCTCCTTTTTTAAATCTCTGGTTCTTGCTCCAATCTGTTCAGTAAATGCATTTTCTGGATCAATAACACACAAATAAATTCTATGTCCACTTTCAGCAACTCTACTCTGTCTGACACCATGGCAGAATTCATCCATTCAGTGCTGGATAATTGTTTCTACCTGATACTTTGTCCAGTTTAATTTCTCCTTAAAGGAGAACTAAACCTCCCCATACCAAAATCCCCCCTAAACTTCCTGGCTTTGCTCCCCTTTCCCTCCCCACGATGTGTATTAGTAAAAATTTCCATCGATTCTTATTGTCTCCACTGACACAAAGCCTGCGGGAGCTTGTGCAGTTGGGACAAGTCAGGAATCAGCTTCAACCAGCACATGCAAGTTGTGTTAAGACCAGAAGACAATATGAAGCAAAGGAAGATTCTCTACATTTAAGGGTTGGGTTGGAGAGAGAAGGGAGGGTGGGGGCAATGCCAGGAAGTTTAGGGGTGCTTTTGGTACAGGTGGGTTTTAGTTCTCCCTTAAGGAGAAGTTAAACTGGACAACGGATCAGGTAGAAACATTTATTATGGACTTTGGACCTGTGTTTGAAGGTTCTGTGGGGCAATTATGTTTTGTGCAAGAAACAAGCATCCTTTAGGGCAGAGACACATGCTCAGATTCGGGGACATTAGTCACCCAGCGACAAATCTCCTCTTCTTCGAGGCGACAAATCTCCCCAAACTGCTTCCCAATTGCCATTCCACCGGCAATTTACATTCTAGCCAGCCAAAGGCAGTTCGGGGAGATTAGTCAACCCGAAGAAGAGGTGATTTATCGCCGGGCAACTAAATCTCCCCGAATCTGAGTGTGTGTCTCTGTCCTAAAGATGTCATGCAGCAGCAAGTTGCCTCACAAGGAAACTTCGGAAAATGAAACGATCCGAGTTCCATTCCGCCAGCGATTTCGATTCTAGCCGGTGGGAGGCAGTTCGGGGAGATTAGTCGCCCCCCAGAAGAGGCGAGTTATCGCCAGGCAACTAAATCTCCATGAATCTGAGAGTGTGTCTCTGCCCTAAAGATGTCATGCAGCAGCAAGTTAATTGGATGCAGAACCAACTACCTCCCCCCAACACTTCTAATGTATTTACATGTATACAGTCTATTATCCAGAATGCTTGGGACCTAAGGTTTTCCAAATAAGGAGGTATTGGTGTATTTTTGGTGTTCCTGCCTCTGCTCCAACCACCCAAGGGGGGACTGCACCATATTTTGAAAACCTTTTCAATAGATCCCAGAGTAAAAGGAGGAACTGATACTGCATGCCAGGAACTAGGGGTAGGCAGAAAAGGGCAGCAGCCTAGGGTGCAATGATTGGGGGGCACTGGACAGCTACCTCTAAAATTGTCTTCTGCCTACCCCTAGTCCCCACCCCTCAGTCTTACTCCCATTCCTTCCCTCCTGTCACCCACCCCTCTGTCGCTCTCCCCTCCCTCTTGTCACCCTCCCCTCCATTGATGTCCCCTCCGTCACTTACCCCACCGATTAGTCGTTCATCCCTCCCTCCCCTCCATCGCTGTCCCCTCCCTCCTTCCTCTCCGCCGCTAACCCCTCCCTCGTCTCTGTCTCCCTCCATCTCCCTCTGTCTCCGTCTCCTCTCTCTCCCCTCTGTCTCCTCTCTCTCTGTTGTGCTGGTTGGATGTGGGCACATGCACGGTGGCGTGGTGGCCGGCTGGGTTACCTAGGGCACCCGGCCAGCCTGGCCCGGCCCTGTGATACTGCCATATTTTAACTGAACTAAACAGGACGCTCAAGTGAACAAGCAGTGACCTACACTGTAACATACATTTACTATTCACTATGCCTTGTGGAGACAATTTTGCTAGAGAAAGAAAAAGGAGGAGCAATGGGGACATTCCCACAAAGAACAGGCCTAAGAAATTCTATGTAATTAAAGTGCATTTCATCTTCCAGAATGCGTGATGAAAGCAAAGTTTGCACCTTTGACAGCATTTTGATATGCGATTTATCTGTCAAACAGGAACACGGAGGCAAATGCAATAAAAATACATTATGCTTTTTTTCCCCATATGATTTCAAAAGTTATACATCTGTTATCAGTTATTTCTACTGGCAGAAACCTGACTAAATACGTCTATTGAAAATGTCACCGTTTGGAGGCCGAGCTGTATACGAGAGAATGTACTGATGATTTTTGAATATTTTTTTTTCTCCCTTTTACACAGTCGTTTAAAATCCTGTAATTTATGTTTTTCAGCCCCAGCAGTGGAGATGAGCAGCTGGAATCCATTAGATGGAGAAAGCGATGGCCTTATCACATAAATGAAAGACACTATGTTCACAAGCATCCTACAAATGGTTTCCATTTAGGCTCTCTCTTAACTAAATCCATATCCTCAGCCTCCTATTTGCCCAAGGTCAAAACAGGACATTTGAAATTAAATTTCCTTTGTTCTGACAGCCTGAAATGTATTTTTTTTTCATTTCCCTTTATTCTTCCTCTCACTCTTTCTGTATAAACACTAATACATCTCCTAAAGAAAAACTATGTTCATGGGAAGTATTTTATTTTGGAATCCGCCTTTGGTGGTGCACATCCACAGGCGTGAATACATCAGCCACCCATCCTGCTTGGAATAATGTTTGTTGGAAACACGACAGACTCTGTTCTGAATGAACTGCTGTGCCGCCTAGATATCTAAATTGTCATCTTGGGATTTTTTCATTTTCTGCAATATTTATAATAGCGTTTTCTTTCATCTGCTATAATGGATATAATTTCTCTCTAGAGGTTATTTTTTTCCCCCCTCCCTTTGACATAGCAACATCACTGGCTTCTGTTTCACGGTGATCGTCATTGCTGGGAGCAACTCGACTTTAATGGCAGGAAAGGTAGTTATTGCAGGAACGCTTCCCAATTCCCATCAGAAACAAAATAGCTATTGGATATCTGAATCTAAGAGCAGCGAAGGAGAGACAGAATTGCACCTTAAGGTGGCTCACAATAAACACCCAAGTGGACTCTTTCTGACTGATATCTTCTATTGAATCCAGGCGAGTAACCGTCCTTGATTATTTCCTGATAGCACAGCTTTGCCAAGAGAAAAGCTGTATCAGTCTTAGCAACATAAAGTCAAGTTAACTCCTTCCATCATGTAGCCAGCTTTAGTGCAGTCACTAATATGTAGGGATGTAGCGAACTGCCGTTTTGGTGTTCGCGAACGCCGTTCGCGAACACCGGCAAAAATGCGAACAGTTCGCGAACTTCGAACACCCGCAAAATCGTTCGATTCGAACGTTCGAAGGATTTTTCGTTCGATTCGAACGTTCGAAGGATTTTTCGTTCGATTCGAACGTTTGAAGGATTTTCATCGTTCGATCGAAGGATTTTCATTCGAATCGAACGTTCAAAGGATTTTAATCGTTCGAACGAATGGAAATCGTTCGATTTTAGCGGTCGAATGGTCGCGAACTCAAATTGCGAACGTTCCCAAACGTTCGCGAACATTAGGCGGACGCGAACGGTCGAAGTTCGCGCGAACAAGTTCGCAGGCGAACAGTTCGCTACATCCCTACTAATATGATCTGTTATTTTAAACTGGTGGAAACAGCTATGAGCTTCCCTCTTTGCCTGTAAATAAGCCACAGATTTTCTTGGATTCAAAAACAGGGCTCAAGGCCTCTATTCCTTTCCCCAACACTAGGGATGCACTGAATTTTGGATTCGGCTGAACCCACGAATCCTTTGTGAAAGATTTGGCCGAATACCGAACCAAATTTGCATATGCAAATTAGGGGTGGGAAGGGGAAACCATTATTTACTTCCTTGTTTTGTGACAAAAGGTCAAGCGATTTCCTCCCTCCTCTAATTTGCAAATATGGATTTGGTTCAGCCGGGCAGAAGGATTCCGCCGAATCCGAATCCTGCTGAAAAAGGCCGAATCTCAAACCAAATCCTGGATTCGGTGCATTCCTACTCAATACATATCTCCTACATATTTAGTTTTAAAGGGATTCTGTCATGATTTTTATGATGTCGTTTTTATTTCTAAATTACACTGTTTACACTGCAAATAATTCACTCTACTATATACCATTTCATTCCTAAACCAGCAAATGTATTTTTTTCATTTAGAAAATTGGCGTGTAGCTGCCATCTCAGGTCTTTGCCTGATCATGTACTTTCAGAAAGAGCCAGCAAACTATTTTCTGGCAGGCTGTTGTTTCTCCTATTCAGGTAACTGAATGTGTCTCAGTGGGACCTGGATTTTACTATTGAGTGCTGTTCTTAGATCTACCAGGCAGCTGTTATCTTGTGTTAGGGAGCTGCTATCTGGTTACCTTCCCATTGTTCTTTTATTTGGCTGCTGGGGGGGAGGGAGGGGGTGATATCACTACAACTTGCAGTACAGCAGTAAGGAGTGAGTGAAGTTTATCAGAGCACAAGTCACATGACTTGGGGCAGCTGGGAAACTGACAATATGTCTAGCCCCATGTCAGATTTCAAAATTATATACAAAAAAATCTGTTTGCTCTTTTGAGAAACTGATTTCAGTGCAGAAGTCTGCTGGAGCAGCACTATTAACTGATGCGTTTTGAAAAACATATTTTTTCCCCATGACAGTATCCCTTTAAATCAAGAGAAATATGAAGGGCATAGCTGAGATTGTACTAAGATCAATTCCTCAACAAATATGCACTTATATATAATAAACGTTGATACCATATTGCATCATACATTGATGTAGAGTGCAGCAGTGATCAGGGTCATATCTATTATATAGATACCTGTAGGCGTGTGATTAGAGTGGCAGCTTTAGGGGGCAGTGCCTTTATGGTGAATAAAAAATCCCTGTAAGTAGGAGTGTAACTACAAAGTATGCAGCCCCTCTAACCTGCAGGGGAACCAGAAGGTATAGGAGGCCCTGTGAGGCTCAAATAATGAGCAATTGTAACATATATAGGTAAAGCAGCACAACCTGTGGATATGTTAGGGGTAGGGTTGCCACCTTTTCATAAAATTTCCCTAAATTGAATTTTCTGTGGGGCCCAGTAACATCTAGTTAAGCCACTGAGTCTGAGCTTTTTTTTAGCAGGATTCTGACAAATCCAAGAGCCAGGCTGAACCGAATCGGAACCCTGTGTAATTGATAAAAATCAGCCTTTAGGGGCAGGCTTTGTTGCGTGGAAACACATTCCCACATGTTGGATACTTAAAATTGGATGGCAGATTTGAGGGGACGGGATGCCTGCCTCGCCTGTGATGTAGACACCCAGACCAGCACCCGACCTAAATAAAACCCCCGGAAGTGACATAAGTCATACTTGCCGATAGGGCTGCACCGAATCCACTATTTTGGATTCGACCGAACCCCCGAATCCTTTGCGAAAGATTAGGCCAAATACCGAACCAAAACCTAATTTGCAAATGCAAATTAGGGGTGGGAAGGGAAAAACATTTTTTACTTCCTTGTTTTTTGACAAAATATCATGGGATTTCCCTCTCTACCCCTAATTTGCATTTGCAAATTAGGATTCAGATTTGGTTCGGCCGGGCAGAAGGATTCGGCCGAATCCTAATTCTGCTGATAAAAGGCCAAATTATTACTCTTTTTATGTTGATATGCAAATTTGACCTTTCTTTGCATTGGTAATTTTATTGTCTGTTCTCTGACATGTGGGAAGGGAGTGTGACTGTGGGATAGCAGGTATAGTAGGGAGAGATGGTGTCTATAGTAACAGTGGGATAATAGTCTCTGGGAAGGGAGTGTGACTGTGGGATAGCAGGTATAGTAGGGAGAGATGGTGTCTATAGTAACAGTGGATAATAGTCTCTGGGAAGGGAGTGTGACTGTGGGATAGCAGGTATAGTAGGGAGAGATGGTGCCTATAGTAACAGTGGATAATAGTCTCTGGGAAGGGAGTGTGACTGTGGGATAGCAGGTATTGTAGGGAGAGATGGTGTCTATAGTAACAGTGGATAATAGTCTCTGGGAAGGGAGTGTGACTGTGGGATAGCAGGTATAGTAGGGAGAGATGGTGCCTATAGTAACAGTGGATAATAGTCTCTGGGAAGGGAGTGTGACTGTGGGATAGCAGGTATAATAGGGAGAGATGGTGCCTATAGTAACAGTGGATAATAGTCTCTGGGAAGGGAGTATGACTGTGGGATAGCAGGTATAGTAGGGAGAGATGGTGCCTATAGTAACAGTGGATAATAGTCTCTGGGAAGGGAGTGTGACTATGGGATAGCAGGTATAGTAGGGAGAGATGGTGTCTATAGTAACAGTGGGATAATAGTCTCTGGGACGGGAGTGTGACTGTGGGATAGCAGGTATAGTAGGGAGAGATGGTGCCTATAGTAACAGTGGATAATAGTCTCTGGGAAGGGAGTGTGACTGTGGGATAGCAGGTATAGTAGGGAGAGATGGTGCCTATAGTAACAGTGGGATAATAGTCTCTGGGACGGGAGTGTGACTGTGGGATAGCAGGTATAGTAGGGAGAGATGGTGCCTATAGTAACAGTGGATAATAGTCTCTGGGAAGGGACTGTGAGATTACATGTAGTTGAGTAGGGGCTAAACTATATGGGAAAGATTGTGGGATGGTACAGAGAATCCTACAAGTCAGATGTTGTTGGATGTAGTTGCTTGTGTAAAAATAAAAGTGACTGAAAGAAATATCCGATGTGAAAAGTAAACAGAAGACATGTCATGTGACAAGACAAGCCTATGGAAGGGATACGTAGCTGCATTTACATTCAACAAGAAAAAATTTGATGGTGCTGAAAAGACTTTTCCTTCTCATTGCAATACACTGAATGTCGGATGTAGCTGCATAAACAAAACACACCATCCAACTTAATTTGATCCGATTTGTCTTTCCAGCTGCGGGGATCAAATTTTGTTGGGTCCTACTTAATCTCGTGCTATTGCATGACAAGATAAAATCTGATGCGCAAAATCTCCCGTATAGTTTAACACTAAAGCCGCCCATAGATCACATGAATCCTGTTTTAGGAGAGAAGTGCACTAACATGCTAATACAATCCATTCCTGATGAAGTTTACATACTTCAAAATTCCTTGTATCCAAAGATAGCTGTCCCAAAGGCTTACTTTTCCATAAAAAGTTTCTTTATTTAAATTATCATTAAAAATTCAGTTACATACAGTCCCCCCAGGCCCACCTTACGCGTTTCGCACCCTCCGGCGCTTAGTCATAGGTGTATTAATGATAATTTAAATAAAGAAACTTTTTATGGAAAAGTAAGCCTTTGGGACAGCTATCTTTGGATACAAGGAATTTTGATATATATATCGCCTGTGAACTGGGGCGAGTACCTTGGGCTTAACCAAGTTTAAATCAGAGGTGGACTCCCAATCTTTATATACGAAGTTTACAAACTTGCCCGATTGATATCCAGTCAGTCCTCAGTAACTCAAGGGTTTATAATCTACTGAATCTGGAAGACAGTATTATATTGACCAATGTACGGTCATCTTAAAATCTTTAGTAGTGTGTGGTTGTAGCCAGGGGCGCTCCACCAATGAGGCAAGTTGAGACACTCGCCTCAGGCGGCAGCGCCCCCTGGTTGCCAGGGACGGCAAAAATGCCGCTCCTGATAACGAAGAGCCGAATTTCCGGTTTTTAAACCGGAAATTCGGCTGTTCTAGTGCAGAGATGGCAATTGTGCTCTCTGCTCTAAGCGTCGCGGACCACCCCTGCCCTCTCCGGCGCTGTAAAGGTAAGTGCCGTGGGGAGGGACGGAGGCAGCGAAATAAAGCCACCTCAGGCGGCATAATAGCAAGAATTACCCCTGGTTGTAGCAGAAAGGATAATAGTCTTTGGGAAAGGTCTGTAGCTAACAGGTATAGTAGAGCAAGACTTTGTAGCTGTTGGAATAAAAGTTATTGAGGAACTGTATATTTCAGGAGACTGTAGCCAGGGCCGGGCCATGGGCCATGTGCGCATGAGCGAGCCACGGAGAGTGAAGAGATGGAAGGGGAGGGAGGGGACAGCAATGGAAAGGAGAGTGACAGAGGAGAGGGAGATCAATGGAGGGGGGAGAGAGCGACTGAGCGGAGACAGAGCGACTGAAGGGAGACAGAGTGATGGAGGGAGGGAAGGGAGAGCAATGTAGGGGAGGGAGAGAGACGGAGGGGAGATCGACGAAGGAGAGGGAGCGCAACGTAGGGGAGAGAGTGACGGAAGGGAGGGAGAGCGACGGAGGGGAGGGAAGGGAGTTATATCAATGGAGGGGAGGGTGTCAGAAGGGAAGAAGAAAGATTGAGAGGTACGCACTAGGAGTAGGAATTTAAAGGGTAGCTGCCCAGCACCCTCCTATAATTGCACCCTAGGCAGCTGCCTCTTCTGCCTACCCCTAGTTCCGGCCCTGACTGTAGCTAAACTTTAAAGTAGGGATGCACCAAAACCACTATTTTGGATTCGGCCGAACCTTCAAATCCTTTGCAAAAGATTTGACCGAATACCGAACCGAATCAGAATCCTAATTTGCATATGCAAATTAGGGGTGGGAAGGGGGAAAAATTGTACTTCCTTGTTTTGTGACAAAAAGTCATGCGATTTCCCTCCCTGCCCCCAAATTTGCATATGCAAATTAGGATTAGAATTCAGTTCGGCCAGGCAGAATCTGAAACCTGCTGAAAAATGCTGAATCCCAAACCAAATCCTGTTTTCACTGGCAACTACTGGAAGCTGAAACTCCTGACAGGGCCACAGATTGGACAGTCCGACATTATAAATAAATATAACAGGGCCTGCAAACGGCAAAAGCATTAACGATATAAAGCCAGTCTCCCTTTCTTCAGCGTTTATACCCCAGACATAAATCCCGTGTTACAAATTCATTCCAGCAATCTGCTCGGAGCCTGTGAAAGAGAAAAGACAATTACCTCCGGAATGTTTTTACTGGCTGCAAAGCAGTAATACAGAATGGCTATGGTTTAATTTCTGTTCAGCACACTGTGGATAATTACAATGCTTTACTTTATGCTCAGTGCAGCTAATTCAGCATAGGTATGGGAGTGGGAGCGTGTGATTGCACAGAGCAATCATGAATGAGAAGGACTGTGCGATACTATTGTTCTCCTATGGCATTAATTCTATTTTAGTACTATGTATTTTTTGTTGGATTGCAGCAAAGTGCTGAGCGGTGGGCTGTTGTGCCAGCCGGAGTAGTAGTGAGGGAGCTTGTGTTTCTACAAGTCACCCAGCACCCTTCAGCTAGGGGGCATGACCAATACCATCGCCCATGGGCATTCTTCTGCTGGCTCTTATCATCCATCCCAAGTATTTTTTATCCTGCTTGCTCCCTGGCGTAGAAAGTCATCTCATTACAATCGAAGCGAAGACGAAAAGGAAAAAAAAAACGCTGAGTTTTCTTAATTTCTTTCCACCGCCTAATTAGAACGTTTCAAATGATGGCCAGAAGGATGTAGAAGGCAAACCGCGTTTTTACATAATTGCCATAATGCGAAAACCACATTATTTTGATCATATCCACGTAGATGCAAATGACAGATTCTTCCCTCTTTGGTTAATTAAATAAATTAATGAACGTGTTTATTAAAATGACTTTGTTTCTAATTGTCGTTCTGTGATCGGGCTGGTAATGTGTTATATTACAGATATGGCATTTTATAGAGGTGTTAATTGCATATGGAGTGCCGTACGTAAAATCGTTTGCAGCCCTTAATAATGCGCTAATTGGCAATTTAATGTTGGTGTCTCGGGTGCAAATGATTAAAGGCACGGTTCAACATCACAAATGAGTTATGCCCTAGTCTAACTGCTGATGGGTATCCCAACGGGCTAAGGCTACTGTTTTCTACCTTTAGAAGGTACATTTGGGTGCTCACTGATAATTTTATCAAACCTTTTTGCTTGGTTACAGTTTAATGCATGATCCAGTTTAATGCATGATCCAGTTATATGCATGTTATTAATAAGACCACCTGAGCCTTTCTATCTGGGCTCCTTTTATTGCCAATGAATCATACGCAGGGAGCAGCAAGCATATGAATTGAATAATTTCCATTGTTGGTTAACAAGTGCTCTGGTTGGGCGGCTACTGCCTGGGCTTTTGTGTTCTTTTTATCCTATTTTCTATTAATATGTTTTCATGAGAGTCAAAGCACAAATCCATATATTCAGATACACATTGCTTTAAAGCAACATACATTTTATTATTATTTATAGAGCACCTATGTATTCTGCAGCACTTTATAGAGATTATACAAAATTCTCTGACACAGTGGAGCTTATAGTCTAGGGTTCCTATCACACGTGAGTCAATTTTACCAGGAACCAGTTAACCTGCCTGTATGTTTTTGGGGGGTGAGTAAACCCATGCAGACACAGTTGGATTGCCACCTCACCCCTTTAAAACACATATTGAATCCACAGCCTGCATGGCTAATGGTGCAGCAGGCCCGAATTTGCTGCAAGGCCGCATAGGCCCGGGCCTAGGGCGCCAGAAGTTCAGGGGCGGCATGCCGCCCAGCCGCACTTAAATTTATGCCGAGCCTGGGCACTAGGGACTCTGCGTCCTGTCCCAGTGCTCTGTCTGCGTACGAAAAAGATGTGCATGCGCGCAATCAGAGGGGAGGGGGCGATGGAGGAAGCCGGCCTCCGGGCATGCAGAATACAAATCCGGCCCTGTGCTGCAGACTGAACTGATTAAGGCTGGAACTACACAACACCACTGTCAGATGCAAATGCTGCATGTTGCGTCTTCATCCGACAGTCACGTTTTGTCAGATGCACGCAGCAACAAGGTCCGACATTTCTATTACTTACCTTATTTTTGACGCATCCCTCTCATCCATCGCATCTGTTTCCACTCCACTGTTTCCAGTGCGTTGGATCTGATGAAGACACATTGTGTAGTTCCAGCCTAAGGGTTCTTACACATGCTGCACTCCGCTTTCTTCCGTTCAGCCTCAGGAGTAAATGCACTTAATTATTGTCAAGGGGGTTGTACTCAAACAGACGCATGTAAGCGCCAAACACAGGTGGAATGCAACATGCTGCATCCCACCTGCGTTTGGCGCTTACATGCGTCTGTGTGAGTACAGACCCCTTGACAATAATTGAGTGTGTTTACTCCTGCGCTCCCCAGCGGCTAAACGGAAGAAAGAGGAACGCAGGGGAGCGGCTTGTTCCGATCTGAGGAAGTGGATGCGATGAGACAGATGCACCGAATATAATGTAAGTAATAGGAATGTCGGACCTAAAAGCTGCATGCCTCTGACATGACTGTAGGATGCGAACATCTTCATTCGACAGTTGTTGCGGATGCACGCAGCTTGTAGGTCCGACATTCCTATTACTTACATTATATTCGGTGCATCCGTCTCATCGCATCCGCTTCCTCTGATCGCGACAGATCGGAACAAGCCGCACCATGGGGCAAATTCACCAAGATGCGAAGTTGTGCCAGGCGCAACTTTGCAGCACTTCGCCAGGCGTATTTTCGCCAGCGCTCCGCAAATTCACTAAAATCCGAAGTTGCGCACAGGGGTAGCGTAAGGTTGCGAAGTTGCGCTAGCGTTGATTCGCTATGTAAAGCGAAGTTACGCTAGCGAAGGCTAATTTGCATACGGCGCGAAATTCAAATCTCAATGGAGGAACACGTATCAGCACTACAAATGCCTAGAAAACCTTCAAATCAGCAAAGAAAATTTTTACTTTGCCCTACACATGTGCCCACTATCTAGGTAAGTTGCCATGAGTCAGGAAATGTAGGGGGGAGGAAGGGGAGCCCCAAAAAAATTTTCGATCTTTTTCAGCCTATCACCCATCATGTAAAAAACTCGCCAGCGTTTTTTGAGACTTAGAAAAAAAATTGACTTTTTTGGAAACAATCCCTATCTACTCTATTGCGCTTCGCCAGGTCTGAGGTGGCGAAGGAAGTCTAGCGTAAAAGGTAGCGTTCAGTACACTGCGCAAGTTAGTGAATTTGCGTAGTTACATCGATAGCGAAAATTCGCCTGGGGTAAGTGTGCGAAGTAACACTAGCGAATTTACGCCAGCGTTCGTTAGTGAATTTGCGCAGTAGCAAAAATGCCAAACGCTAGCGAATTAACGCTAGCGTTCGGCGCTTAGGCGCTTAGTGAATTTCTAAAACTGAACACATATGGAATCCACAGCCGGCATGGCTAATTAGCAATTCATTAAGATGTATGATGCAGACTGAACTGATTAAAGGCTGAACTCCACTGGTGACTTTCATTGGATGAGGTCGGAACGACATAATGATGTAGACAAAAAGACGTATGTAGTCGCAGGCGTCCAAATATAATGGAAATTAAGGAAAAGTCACAGGTAAAAACTACATTCTATCAGGGATTTTGGATCTTTTTCTCTTATTATAGTCACTCTGCCCAAATTTTCATAATCCCCACTATACTATGATTTGTTGTGCACATAAATACATCGGGCAAACAAACATTCCGGCTCTGTTGTGGCAGGAGCATTAAGCCATTAGTGCTGTAAACAGCGGGGAATGAGAGGGTTTTATACTCCAGTTTTATGGGGTATTAAACATAACAACCGCAGGAGCGGCGTATAAGACGTCAGCAGTCACTATTTCCAAAAGTATTGAGACCAATCTTTGTCACGGAGGGCTGTTGACTTGCAAATGTATATTCCGCTCTATCTCGCTTTTCTCCAAACAATTCAACAATTGTAGAAATATTGGGTATCCAGGATGACTTTCATGAGCACTACAGGAAACAAATAAGCACGCTTAATACAGAATATCATCTATTAAATTAATCTGAACAGAGTGTTCTTAAAAAAAAAAAATGCAATTTATTTTACACACAAAGAGGCACACAATTGCTCACGTACAGTATGGAAGCCTTTTAACTGGGAAGCCTTTGTGCTTTATTGCTTTTCAGTGTAGTCTAATGTCAATAAGCATAAATTAGATCTCAGTCATACGACATCAAGGGATGATACAAATCAGAGCCTTTTTCAAACCTTTAGTAATGTGTTTGTTCCCGTAGTTCCATCTTCATAAATTTTGCTTGGGAACAGCAGCGAGTGATTACTTTGTGTTTCCTGAACTCTTCGACGCTGGGATGAGAATATAACTGAAGCACACAACGCAGAGATGTGATCGTTGATTAAAATACAATATAAAAAAATGCTTTATATGCCATTATACTGTATACCATGCAACCGGACATTATGGCCATTAAACATGAGCACCTATCATCCTAAACCAATAAAATCCCTGAACACTTTACACCCTACACCAATATGCCCATTGACCTTGGCTTGGAGTATTATCATTGACTGAGCCTAGAAAATAATGCCGTGCATATAACAAAATGTTGTCAAATCTCAAAACACAAGTACAGGTATGGGACTTGTTATCCAGAATGCTCGGGACCTGGGTTTTTCCGGATAATGGATCTTTCCATAATTTGGATCTTCATACATTAATTATTTTTATGATGTATTTTATTTCTAAATGACACTGTTTACACTGCAAATAATTCACTCTACAATATAAAATGTCATTCCTGAACCAGCAAATATATTTGTCTAAGTTGTAATATTGGTGTGTAGGTGCTTCTCAGGTCATTTTGCCTGGTCATGTGCTTTGAGCCAGCACTTTAGGATGGAACTGCTTTCTGGCAGGATGTTGTTTCTCCTACTCAATGTAACTGAATGTGTCTCAGTGGGACCTGGATATTACTATTGAGTGTTGTTCTTAGATCTACCAGGCAGCTGTTATCTTGTGTTAGGGAGCTGCTATCTGGTTACCTTCCCATTGTTCTGTTGTTAGGCTGCTGGAGGGGAAAGGGAGGTTGTGATATCACTTCAACTTGCAGTACAGCAGTAAAGAGTGACTTAAGTTTATCAGAGCACAAGTCACATGACTGGGGGCAGCTGGGAAACTGATAATATATCTAGCCCCATGTCTAGATTTCAAAATTAAATATAAAACAATATGTTTTCTCTTTTGAGAAACGGATTTCAGTGCAGAATTCTGCTGGAGTAGCACTATTAACTGATGCATTTTGAAAAAAAAAAAAAATTTTTCCCATTACAGTATCACTTTAGGGCTACTAGAAAAACATGTAAACATTTAATAAACCCAATAGGCTGGTTTTGCTTCCAGGGCCGGATTTCTGAAAGCCGCGCCCCAAGGCCAGTGCCCTGACGCTTCGTGTATGCGCCCTCCCTTCACTGCGCGGTCCTAGCGCCAGGCGCATGGTCCAAAGCGCAGACCCCTGTGCGCACGCGAGTGCACTATACTGTATTGGAGCACCAAGCGCTTCCTTTGATGCGGCAGAGCGGCATGCCGCCCCTAAAATTTTGCCGCCCTTGGCCCGGGCCTATGTGGCCTTGCCACAAATCCAGGCCTGTTTGCTTCCAATAAGGATTAATTATATCTTAGTTTGGAGAAAGTACAAGCTACTGTTTTATTATTATTACAGAGGTAAATTTTAAAATATGGATTATTTGATTATAATGGAGTATAGCGGAACTTTCTGGATAATGGGTTTCTGGATAAATAATCCCATACCTGTACTACAAATCTGTAGCAGTAGAAATAGGGATTGCTGAGGCAATTATTAGCACCGCACTCTTACAGTTTTGGGGTACTTGGTTCACTTCCAGCCAGACCACTATCTGCAAGGAGTTTGTGTGTTGTCTCGATGCTTGTATGGATTTTACTAGGGCTACTTTGGTTTCTTCCCAAAATTCAAAAAACAAAAAACATACAGGCAAGTTAATCGGTTCCTGTTAAGACTGGCCTTAATGAACGACGGACACTTTTGTAATCTCTGCTAAGATTTGTGCTGGTGCTACCAGGGGTGATCCTGATGCTGCCCCCCACTTTCTCGTTCCATGCATCAGAGTAGCTCAAAGGGGGCAACATCACTAGTGCAATGAGCGAAATAAAAACCAGTTCAATACAATACTTGATTTTCAAGGGTGCATACACTTTCTGGCTGCTCAGAAACCAAATAGGATCCAGTAACTTTGTATGAACGGAGCACACCTATGGCCAATGCCTTTTCAATCCATTTATCGCAGAAGAAAAAACAGCACAAGCTTTTGGGGGATACCCTGAGCAATAAATGGATTGAAAAGGCATTGACTACTACACCATATTACTATTTTTGTTTTTTCACTCTCTCCGCTTGCTTTAGGTGCTGGTCCAAACAATCTGTGTTTTTTATATGTGACATTTATGTACAGCTGGGAGACTGCAAAGGAACGGCAGGAGAGAGCTAATTTAAAAGACTAACTAATCCTTAAGTATTGTTATTATATTTATTGTATTACTGATTGGGGATCACTGCCAGGCCCGGATTTATGGAGAGGCCACCAATGCCTGAGCCTAGGGTGGCAGGATTTTGGGGGGCGGCATGCTGTCCAACTACACCCACATTGGTTCAGAAACACTGAGGATGAGCAGGAGATACGATAGATTTTTAAATCTTCCATGCGCCAATCCCCATTGGTCTGGCCCCAATGATGACAATAAAAGGGAAAGGACTGGATCGATGAACGACAGCCGGCCTAGGGGAGCCCAGTATGTAAATACAGCCCTGATCACTGCCTTAGGGTATATAGTATACAAAAGAGAGGGGAATGATCAATGCATGGTTTCCACATAGAGGTAAACCCCATATAGTGGTCTTAATTATTTACGGCGTATAATTCATAGGCTGGCACCTCCGTGCATAGTTGTGTTTCTTGGGAAAAGTCTCCTGTTCAAAGCAGGAAGGGTCGATCCTCTATCATTAGTTTTTATAGGAGAGAGATTGACAAGACCAAAGTATTGGTCTTACAGGCTTAATCCTCTTCCCCTTGCTGATAGAGATATCACACAGATCAACTTGCATTTTAAAGCCTAAGACCATGACTGGCAATTTTGTGATCAAGGCTTAAACCAAACATTTCCCTCAGGATGATAATTCCTCAGTATGAGCTGCAGCAGAATCCAGTGCCATCATTATCATCATTATCTACACAACTGAATATTGCTTACGAGAAGTACAGTTCAACCTCAGTGCTGCTCATAAGTGACCCCGCTTAATTTGAAGGTGAATTTTTCCTGCAATCATTGTGCAATTACGTGACAGAATGGAAAGTCTCCTTGGACGTACCAGGTGAGGAGGTTAAGTAAAATGACATAGAAAATGTTACTAAATTGCTTTGCACAAAAGAAAACAGTCAAGTGCAGTCAAGTATCGAGTGCATTTGTCAGGGCAGAATTCCAGTATAGGAAATGATTGTGCTGTTGGAAAACAGAAAGCAGAGATTCCTGATCACTAAAGATAAAGGCTGCCTGGTTTTCAGTAAATAAATAAACCTTTACAAAATACAATTGGGAAAAATTGGAATAGGTAGAGCCCAGAGAAATGTATTTCTAGTAATTCAGATGAAAAAGGAACTGCCTCATGTCAAACAGGATCCAGTGCAGGCAGCGCCATTACCCCTGAGCTGGAGGAACTGTCTCTGACTTTGTCACCTTGGGATCAACTCTTGTCACCTGACTCCATCATGAAATCCTCCTTTAGAACTCATAGCAGGACGGCACAGAGGCAATTCCATGTATAAATACCCCAATTTGCCAAAATACATTGAAGTCTATAGGTGACTTTTACATGAGACGTATTTTTTCACACCCAACAAATTTTTTAAGCACAACCAAATTTTACGTGCGGCAAATTTTACGCGAGATAACTTTTTTACATGTGAATCAATAGATAAAGGGCTGGCACATACTGGACCAGACTCCGTAAGTAGATGTAGTAAAAAAAAGTATTTATTTAAGCAAAAAACTTCACCGCAAAGCCTAACGTGTTTCGTGCCTTAGGGGCACATTCAAGCATCTGGACCCTCCTTCTTTTTGGGCAAGTCAACCCCAACTCATATTGCACTCGACAATGAATGCTTTGTCTCTTATAAAGTTTTTACATTTAACAATTTTACACGCAACAAATTTTCCCGCACAACGATTTTATGTGCAACGCGTTTTACGTGCAACGTGACAAATACTTGTGCGAGACAAAATTTTTTGTGCAACAATTTTTATGCACGACAACTACATTCGCTGCAATTTTTACGTGCAACAATTTTTTACACGTGGCAATTTGTTTTTTATGTGTGACAATTTTTTTATTGGCCTCCCAGGAACTTTAAAGTGATTAAATGGTAGACCGCGATCAACATCTTGGGCACCCCTGGCCTGGTCTGGCAACCCTTTATAAACATACGTCTTCTATACTTTATAATCATACTTCATTTTGCTCTCCTCTATTTTAGCTCTTAACAGGCAAAATACCCCTAAGTACAATGGAGCAGAATAGGAAAAGTAAGGGGGAAAGAGCAGTGAACAGAGGACAGAAAGGAATGAGAAAGGGCCTTATTCCATTATTAAAGACCAGCTGCAGATTTCTATGGCTAAAAACTCATAGCAGGACTTTCTATTTACAGGAACTTCAACCAAACTCAGCGGCCCAGATCCACTAAATAGTGGTAAAAATGGCTACTTATTTAGTATATGAACTTCTGAGATTCTGCAAATCAGACCAATGGCATGAAAACTAACCCAGCCTGCATTGCTCATTCCATTTCCCCAGTGTTAATAAATGAGCCCCTGGTATAATATTTTTTAGTAGGGACATTCTATCATACATTTCACATTTGTTACAAGTGTTGTATTCTCTGATCATTAATACAAAGGGGTATAAAGTCTCACAAGAATGCAATCTGCATTTCCATTCAATCAACAGGAACATTAGCCTGTTTGGGCCTCTCCTTGATATCCCGTAGCCATGACGGCTACCTTCATTCATTTAGCATTTAACATGCAGGGTCACTGCAAGCACAGCAATGCTATTAAATGTCATTGAAATAATAGAATTGTTCTCTTCGGCATTGCAATCTGTTTTAGAGGCCCGTTAAATAGTTGTTGAAAAGAAAAACAGACCCACATATCAGGTTAAATCCTTGTAACATCTTCTAAAATGTAATAAAATGATGACGTCTTACAAAAAAAAGGCATTGGAGACTTTTTCACTGACTTAACTACTGGGGGGTTGGGGGGTGATTTGGGCCTCCATTGTAAGGCTCTGCTGGTTGTTGGTTGCTCTAGGCTAATAGAGCAGCCAGTATGTGTTAATCTCCCTTCCACCTGTTTCCCTGGTTTCATTACATCATCCCAGCAATCTTACTGGTTGGATAAGGTCAGCCAATCAGGGCTACCCCTGCCTTATAAAAGGCCATCCTTCATCACAGCTGATGTCTCCTTTAACCTTGCTCCTGTTCCTGCTCTAGTCCTGCACCATGACCTGTCCTTGTCCCACTCCTGGCTACAACATCTTCCTATTCCAGTCTTTGCCTGCACTGTGCTGCTCCAGTCCTCCACCTGCTCTGTCCCAGTCCTGTTCCAGTCTTTGCCTGCACAGGGCCAGATTTCCTAGACAGGCCCCTCTAGGCTACACGGTCCTAATGCCAGCCAACCTCCACTCACCTGTGATCATAAATGAGCATGGAGCAGAGCACTGGGGAGCTGTGCTTCTTAGAATGCGGCTGGGTGGCATGCCAACCCTAAAATTTTGCTGCCCTAGGCTCATGTCTTTGTGGTCTTACTCCAGTCCAACTCCAGTCCTCAACCTGCTGTGTTACAGCCCAGTTATAGTCTTTGCCCGGACTATCCTTTCCAGTTCCAGTTACTTATTCTCCAGTCTGTCCTTGGTATAACGCCCTCATCACCCTTATTCTATTCCTGCATCACCCCTACTAGTCTGTGTGCACAGTAGCAGCTCCTCCCCTGAAGAACTCACTCCCATCCCTTTAGAAACCCCTTACATCCATCCCTCATGGAGGCTGGGGGTGGCCCTGGGGGCAGCGAGCAGCATGTAATGAGTGGGGTAGTTCAACCCAAGAAGCCTCCAGTTGTAGAGCCCAATTCTGGATGATCGAGGAAGGCAAAGAAATGCATCAGCTCACACAAACAAGTAAGGAAATAGAGATTTGTTCTGAAAATGTATTTATTAATGGAATTATATTAATATTAACATGATGATGATCATAGTTTGCACCAAACGTGTGCCACATGTCAAACTCCGACACGCAGATTGCCGTCACCACCCTATGAATGGTGTATCCTGCAATATCCTAAATTTCAGTCTTCTGAGCCCATAGGCATGCTTAGGGCCAAACTATTTCTAAAATATATTTTTATATAAAAATTAGGGAATATCCCTTTTAATCACAATTGTGTGATATTGTCAGCAATTGGGCTATAAAGTTGTGTATTGTGTGTAAAAAAGATATACTCTCCTGAAGTGCCATGAGGCACGAAACGCGTCAGTAGTAGTAGTCAAAGCTGACATGCTATTAATATATGACAACAAATAAAGGAGTTTTTATTCATCACAATTATACGTGTCAAAGAAGTCCTTATTGGAGATGTTTTCAAAATATTTTGTAGCTAGGGTTCCAAAGCTGTGTTGCTGCTTGCAGGGCCCAGCTTAATGGTAGGTTCTCTTGACATTTAAAGAGAAGGAATATTTGCTTTTCTAAATGTTTCCGCTCTCCCAGCCATCTAACATTTTATTAGCTAATGGGGGCTTGCAGCAAAAAGTTGGACCACAACATATTGGGGCCAAAGTCCAACTGTTACAGACTGATGTGTGTTTAATATTGTACCTTGTACTAAATTTTAACAGGAGCAAAGGCAGGGAGATATCATTATTCTCCACTAGAGGGCAGTGGTAGTCAAAGTGCATGTGTAAAATTAGCCTTACACCAGGGTTATGTAATAAAAGGCAGTAAGTTTGCCCTAGACAAATTAGTCCATAGCAACCAGCCTGTAGGTACGTAGCATTTACTGGTCAACTGATGAGATTCATTCTTGAAACCCTGTAGTAGATTTTATGACAATGAAGCTGTGATCCTGTTGAGCTTAGCAAAGTCAAAAGTTATGCTTCAGATGGAATCAATCCTATTGCTGGCCATATTAATCCATACATGACCAGGGCCTTCAACAGAAACCCATTTGCCCCATGCAGCTTGATGAATAGCATTAAATATTGCTTTTTCATGGTCCCAGGACTTCACAGGGCCACATACAGCTGCCTTTACTATTCTTGCCTCCTTAAGCCGAACATTAGCTTCCTTATATGTTGCATAATGACCACACATTGTTTGTACGTACTGGATAATAAGAATATATATTAGCTTTCTGGTGTTCCATAAGAACTACAGGAGCCAGTCCAGAACTGGGCAATTTACAGCATGACGTGGCATCATTACTGGCTCTGTACATTTGTCATGGCAGACTTGAAAACTATATTTTAGTAAAAAAACAAACAAACAGGTACTTATTTATAGTATTTAATTATCCTTAAGGTAAATTCCATGCAAAAGAACAAGGAATAACAACACTGTAAGGGATTGTTCACCTTCAAACCCTTTTTCAGTTGGTTTCAGATTGTTCACCAGTTTCAGTTGCTGCTTATTTTCTATTCATGACCATTTTTCTAATATTGAAGTTAAAATCTTTACTTTTCACCTTCTTTTGTATCTCTGAAGCCCCTCTGGGAGGTGCGGGGTCACTGACTCTGTAACTGCATTTATATATCAGTTGATACATTTCCCTGCTGAGCAGAATTACAGACAGTTGTTAGAATTGATACAATAGTTGCTAATATTCCACAGATGCTGCTGAGAAATGTATCAACTAAATGTAGCAAATTGTAACAGTTCAGAATCTGCTCTGGTCACTGAGCCGCCAGACTGAAACATGAACATTCAACTTAAAACTGTCATTTTTGGGAAAAAAGTAAGCAATTGAAAAAAGCCTTTATTTCTGGTGAACAATTTGAAAACAACTGAACTGAAAAGCCCAGGGCCGCCATCAGGGGGGGACAGTTGTCCCTGGCCCTGTGGGGTTTGGATCTTAAGGGGGGCCCGGTCGTGCTCAACTTACTTGGATTAACCGGGCCCCCCGCACACACAGCCGGATTTACTGTGCGCGCACCAGGACAGCATGAAGGCTCTTTCTTCTTCTCCCAAATCGAGTTGCTCAGCCTTCCCCCCCATTTGGCCCAGCCATCCCCCATCCCTGATTGGCTCATCCCTCCCCCATCCCAAATTGGCCCAGCCCACTCCCATCACTGATTGGCCAAGGCCACCCCCATCCTTGATTGGTGCAGCCCACGTTCATCCTTGATTGGCCCAGCCCACTTCCATCCCTGATTGGCCCAACCTACCCCCATAATTGAATCAGCAAATGCAGTTCATTCTGAGCTAATAATTGCCAATGCAATGGTCTAGCGGCTAGCCAGTTCAGACATAGCTATTTCATTTTATTTTACTTATGTATAATTGGGCCACCATCAGGGGGGCACAGGGGGTACAAGTGACCGGGCCCCAATTTTCTTTTCTACTTATAAGGGGATCCTTGGCAACAATGTTTTTTAAAAAATATTCTCTGGGGCCCCATTTTTTTTTCAACTTGTAATGGGGGCCCTGGTCACCAATTATTTTTTTTAACTTGTAGGGGGGCCCTGACCACCAATTTTTAAAAAAAACTTTTATGGGGGGCCCTGGCACCACCGTTTTTTTTAACTTATAGGGGGGCCCTGACCATCAATAGCTTTTTATAACTTGTGTGTGGGGGGTTACCTTTTTTAGCGCTGATGTCTATGTGTGGTCTTTTAACTGTTGTGTGGAGTGGGCAGGATCTTGGGTGGGGAAAATTTTGTTGTATGGGGCCCCATGATTTCTAATGGCGGCCTGGAAAAGCCCTGGAAAAGTGTTTGTAAGGTGAACAAGAAGTTCTGTGCTGATCAGAATGAGTCTGATCAATATTAAGTGATAACTGCACAGCCTGTACTTAATCCACTTATAACTCAGGTAGAGAATTATTAACATTATTTTATTAACATGTATTTATATAGCGCCAACATATTGCGTATTGGTGGGGAGGCAACAAAGCTCTGTTATTAGTGATGGATGAAAAAATTTGGCAGGCTTGAATTTGCAGCGAATTTTCATGTTTCACCGTCAGCGAAAAATGCGGCACTTCAAAAAAAATCTGGGCACGCATCAGTATAGTCGCATAAAAATTGTTGTGCATCAAAATTATTCCCCTCAGTGACTCTATTTTCTTGTACACACTCAGATTCAGGGAGATTAATCGCCTGGTGACAAATCTCCTCTTCTTCGAGGCGACTAATCTCACAGAACTGCCTCCCGCTGGTGAGAATGTAAATCTCCGGTGGGATGACACTGGAAGCACTTCGTTTTCGCACGAAGTTGCCTCATGAGGATAGTGCTCCATGTTGCTCTCCAAACCCTTAGATCAGAGACGTAACTAGAGGGGGGCGGGCCCTGGCGCGGGACGTGTAGCTGGGCCCCGCCCCCCTCCGTACGGCCGGAAATGTGGCGCGAGCTGCCGGGGGGCCCTGAGGGGGTGCGGGCCCTGGTCCAATCGCACCCCCTGCTCCCCCGGTAGTTACGCCACTGCCTTGGATGTTGCTCCCAGTGGCCTCAAAGCAGGTGCTTATTTTTAATAGCAGGCTTGGAGGCAAGTTTTGGTTGCATAAAAACCAGGTGTACTGCTGAACAGAGTCTCCTGTAGTCTGGCATTCCACATAGGGGCTACCAGTAGCCAATCACAAACCTTATTTGCACCACCCAGGAACTTTTTTCATGCTTATGTTGCTCCCCAATTCTTTTTACAATTCAAGATGGCTGATTGGTAAAAAAAAGGTTAGGGACCCCTGGTCTAAACCATACAGAAAACAATGTGAAGGTAAATTACCCCTTTAATAATTGGGAGACCCTGAGAGCAGAGTAGAGTAGAATAGTAAAGAACAGAAAGAGATGCGCCAATAAATTGAATACCACTAACCTTTTTATTACAACATTTTAATGTATATAGGACCGTTACATTTTTTCATTATGTCAAAAGCTGGTTTTTTTTGTTCTTTTAAAATACTGCAAATGACTTACAAACTAACACATATACTGTATATCAAAAGCAAATATGGCTTCAAACTTCTTCCCTAATCTCCTATAATCATTCCAGTGTTCTTATATTATTTGTTCTCCTTCACTAAATTTGTTAAATATTTGCCGTATAGATAGGTTCATAGCCATGGCCTTGGGCTTGGTCCCAAGCCTGTAACAGATGAATGACTCACACCATTTTCAGCAATCAATACTGGCAGCAATCCGGCAGCCTTGGATGCACAGTCTCTTGTCATTCTCCTCTGGTTTCTGAAGCAGAGGCTATGCTACCGTGACATTGCCTTGTAATTGACTCTAGACATATACCCACAGAACTGATGCTCCGTGCAATTCTATGTATAGTAAGAGGCTCAACCAGAATTTTGCAAAAAAAAAAAAAAAAACTTTATATCAGTCACATAAGTTATAAATCTTCTGGAAAGAGTACAAAACATATACAATTTTGTTTATCAGGACACAGCTTTTGCCCCGGGATATGTATTTAATAAAATGTACTTTGTTTTCACACTGCCATACATTTTACCTTCACCTCAGCTACTGTTAATCATGTGACTTGTAGCCAGATCCCATTTATCCAAACCATCAGCCTCTCCTTGTTGTATGTCAGGACTAGGCTCAGTCAATCAATCTTATCCTAAAGATATGAACCTTGCATTTTTCATGTTAATACAGTCGGATAAGGTATTTTACTGAGCGATTTGTAAGCCAAGCTATAAAACATATTACGGAGTTGTTGTCATTGTCTCATTTATTAAAATATTAAATCTCTAAATAATTGATCCTATGGCGGTTGAGGAGGGGACCAGTTCCGGACTCCCTCCTTATCGTCTCGTTGTAACACAATAGAAGCAGCATCATTTTTCTCTAAAACTAATAGGTTTCATTTACCAGCAGCTCTGGTGCGGGAGCTACAGCAATAAGCAGCAAAGCCCAACAGAAAGTATTTGCACCCATACTATTGACATATACTGTACTAGGTGCAAGGGATTTCTAAACAATGCATTCCCTGGTGACACATGCCAGTTCCCTTGCACACATCTTATCATGATATTTGGCACCCCTCCACTTTCTGTACTGCCTCTTACTGAACTTTTCCTTGTCTGCTGCCTACATAGACTTTTGGACAGTCTATTTCTTTGTGAATTTTTACAGTCTATCCTGACTATTTGGACTGTCCCAGAACTGTATTTTGTCAGATCCTTCACATTAAGCATTTCCTCGTGAGGCAACTTCGGGTGACTTTGGAAATCAAATCGATCCGAGTGCCATCCCGCCGGCAATTTAGATTTTAGCTGTTGGGAAGGTAGTTCGGGGAGATTAGTTGCCCGAAGAAGATGCGATTTTTCGTCGGGCAACTAAATCTCCCCAAATCTTTGCGTGTGTCTCTGCCCTTGATTCCAACTTTCCCCAGGCTGATAACACTTCTGCAGTAGAAAGCAGGGCTGATCCTATCAAATGTGGGGCCCAATCGGGACCATGTTGGCGGGGCCCCTAGACAAAGTGTTGCTGGCTACTGACACACCAAGTATTTAGGAAAATAAGGGCATACAGGCACAAAATAGAAAGGAAATGGGCAGACAAGGTAAGAGAGTGAGAGGGATGAAATAGGGGCACATAATAGGGGCACACAGGGTAAGAGAGAGAGGGAGGAAATAGGAGAGTGGACTGGGCCAATTAGTTTGGGGCAGGCTGGGCCGATTCAGCTTGGGAGCAGACTTGGTTGGATTGGGGGCAGGCAGGGCCTATCAAGGTTGGAGGAAAGCTGGGCCTATGAGAGTTGGGGGCAGGCTAGACCTATGGAGTTGGGGGATAGGCTGGTTTATCAGAGTTGGGGGTGGGCTGGACCTATGGATTTGGGGATGGGCTGGACTCTCAAAGTTGGGGGCAGGCCAGGCAGCATCATGTGCTGAGGGAAATATTATATGAGCTGCCCTGTGGTGTGGGGCCCCCAGAGGTGCGGGGCCCTATTGGGCCCAATTAGTCCAATAGGCCTAAGGCCGGCCCTGGTAGAAAGCTTGGAGCAAAATGAAAAGGGGAATACCATTTATAGTGCAGCTCTGTTACTTCCTTTAGTATTGCTTTTTGTTGCTTGCCTAATGCACCTGCACCTGCACTCTTTAGCCTCTGGGATACTTGCAGTGGCGTAACTCCCGGGGGAGCAGGGGGTGCGATTGGGCCAGGGCCCGCACCCCCTCAGGGCCCCCCGGCAGCTTGCGCGCCACTGACTTCTACGGAGTTCCGGGCGTACGGAGGGGGACCTGGCTGCACGTCCCACGCCCCCGCCCCCCCCTTTGGTAAATATTACTGGATACTTGTACCCAAGGTCGGACTGAGGAGCCTGGGGCCCATCGGGGAACACTTGATAAAGGAGGTTGTACCTCCGAAACGTTTAGTTTGAGATCCAAATAAAACACTTATGTTTTAGCACAATTGCAACAGTGTGTGCCAGCCTACTTCTTTACTATATGGAATAAGGGGACCAAGTCAAGCAGCAAGGTTTATGGCTAGAGCACCACCACCACCATACAGCCATAGTCTTTTAAACTATTGTCTGCCATCTTGGGGCTCCCTTCTGGCCAACACGCGACCCCTCCGGCCAGTTGCATGCCACCACGCACGTGTGCATGTGCTCAATTTGTTTACAATGCATAGATGATCAGTCAGTTGCGAACTCGCAATAAAAGAGCAGGGTGCGGAACTGGGCCGGTGGGGCCCACAAGAGCCTGGGCCCACCAGGTTTTTTTCCTTGTGTCCTGTCGGCCCAGTCCGACCCTGCTTGTAACACTGTAAGAAGTTTTGTTATATACTATTAGTCTTACTAGGCAACATATAGGGCCACTTTGAGCCATAAGGCAGAATAAAAGCTGCTCCATCTGCATAGTGCTAAGTATACACCAAGTCTTGGGAGACCAGCCTGACCACAAATAAACCCAGAGCAATCATAAATAAATATGCATTGCATAAGCCAGAAGCTTTGGCTCATAGGTATGTAAAATAAAGCTATGCTACCTATTGATTGTCTTTGCTTCAGTAGAAAAGAATTAAAGTGGGTAATTAAATATCAGCTTCACTAAATAATATAACACACTCAGTTAGAAGAAAGGCCACATACACAGTTACCATGTCAGATTGCTTCCTTCGTTCTTTGCCTCTTATTTGTGAGGCTAATGACAGGCTGGATGAACAACAGGGAGAGTGTAAATCAACAGAACCTATGGATTAAACTTTTGACGGAATGAGACTATTCTGTTGGACTTCAGTTGAAATGTGAGATGTTGATGGAAACACATTGCAAATGGAAGAATTTATGGACAATTCGATAAAAAAGAAACACAGTCTCTAAAATTATGTAATGCCTAGAGAATATTTTCACTAGCCCTCATGTACTTGGCTACAAGAACATTATTTTTTTTATTATAATTTTATTCTTTGGTCTCATCAATATGGTGGGTCTCTGGGAGTATTAAGCCCTTTTCTTATAATTTTATTTGGAACTCCAAATTAGCCATGTTGAACCAAACGACTGCTCCTTTGGCTTGATCACTAGGGGGCTTAGATGACTGCTCAGCCAATGAAAGCATAGCCAAACTGTTGGCTGCCACTTCACAAGGTGGTGGTTGGCTGGCAACTTGCAATGAATAGTGCACCAGCTCTCTTGCACAGGCTGATAAAGCAGACAGCAGAAAGTGGCATGGTCATCACTTGCGCAATCAAGGTTTTTAATTACAGCAGAACAAAAGTTATCTTTTAAAGGCCATTTCCTTGTAGTTTTATATTGCAACAGCAAATGCTTGACTTGACAGTGTATATTCTGTTCAACCCAGTAATTAATGGTATCAAGTAATACACCACCCATCACTGTATTGATTATAGAATTAAATTACAGTCAATATAGTCACTGCTCAGGAACATACTGTAAATATGCAAAGAAACAAAATCCAAAATCAAACAGAGCTTTCATTAACAAGAATACTGAGCTTATTTATTATAAATGGGGACCGCCTAGGAATTAATAGACTCCTGCAGCAGACACACAATTGCACCTTCACATGCCACTCTTTTTTTGTTTGAACAATATATTTTCCTTCTTGATGTTTGTCTATCCCCTACCCTGTAGACTAGTGATCCCCAACCAGTAGCTTGTGAGCAGCATGTTGCTCTCCAACCCTTTGGATGTTGCTCCCAGTGGCCTCAAAGCAGGTGCTTACTGTATTTCTGAATTCCAGACTTGGAGGCTGCATAAAAACCAGGTGTCTGCCCAAACAGAGCCTCAATTTAGGCTGACAATCCACATAGTGGCTACTAAGTGGCCAATCACAGCCCTTATTTGGCCCCCCAGGAACATTTTTCATGCTAGTGTTGCTCCCCAACTCCTTTTACTTCTGAATGTTGCTCACGGGTTCCAAAGGTTGGGGATCCCTGTTGTAGACTATTGTCTCTATCATGCAGCTGGGGGCACTTTCCCTTACTTACCTCGTGCTTTCTCTCTCTCTCTCTCTTGCTCTCTCAGCGAAATACTAGTACAGGGGTCCCTGACCTTTTTTACTCATGAGCCTCATTCAACTATAAAAAAGAGTTGGGGAGCAACACAAGCATGAAAAAAAATTCCTGTGGGAGCAACATCCAAGGGATTGGTGAGCAACATGTTGCGTGGCATTTTGAGGGTTTCTGTGGGCAAGAAAAGCAATAATGCTGCCAGCAGCTCTAGGGTTAATGCTGTCAGGCAAAGCATCTGCATTTGTGTCCAATTAATAATCTTGCCTCCAGCTCAATGACCTGCCTATTAGAGGAGATGTTCTGCTCTGAACAGAAAGCCACACTGTGCTTTGCCTTTTTTATGTTATGTTATTTCAGGATCAGGATAGCTGACCAACGTATTTGAAAGGGAAAACCCATGTTTAGTAAGACTTTGGACAGGAGTAGGATTTTATTTTGTGGTTTATTTTCTTTTGTTAAAGGAGAAGGAAAGGCTTCGTACATTTGGGGTGCCAAATGTTAGGCATCCTCGAGTGATTGCAATTACTTACCTAAAACCCTCGGCTGGTGCTCCTATCAGCAGAAAATTGCACCGGCCCGGGGTTATTCCAGTGAGCACCTCGGAGCGATAATCTTTCTGCTTCTTCTTTGTTCAAATTTCCCCAGGCAGACGCATGCGCAGTTGAACTAAATAACTTTTTAGTTAAAGTTTGGCTTCCCGTTCTAATGCGCATGCGCAGCCATGCAAAGGAAAGTAGAAGCCCGAAGAGGATCGATTCGAGGCGCTCGCTGGTATAACCCCGGGCTGGTGCAGTTTTCTGCTGATAGAAGCACCGGCCCGGGGTTTCAGGTGAGTCAATACAATCACTTGGGGGTGCCTAACATTTGCACCCCCAAGTGTACAAAGCCTTTCCTTCTCCTTTAAAGGTGTTATTTGATATACAAACTCTAATTGAAGCAAAGCGGATTCTAGTTCCTTTACTGTCAATCAGTCCCACTGATCCCTAAGTGGGTTATGGAATGCTGTTACTGATATTGTGCTGAATGGGAGCTACTTTGTTACTATGTGTTGGAGAACACAAACAATGTACTAAGCATAGGCATTTAATTCAAAAGGTGATTGTGCAAAGTGTCATTTATTCCCAATACTGTATACATTTCTGTAGATGATCACAGATTATTATCTAATTATTATAAAAAGAGCATTCTCCTTTTGGCTGCTGGCTGACTGTTCAGGATTGCCGAACCCAAGAGATATAAAACCGTCTGTTGGTTCTTTTTACAGAAAAAGTGGTTTGATTTTACATTATGTCATGCCCAATAAATGCACATAAATATGATAATGGCAAAAGGGCATAAAATGTCAGTATGTATCATCTGTCCGTAAGCATTCAGTGCCATTAAAGAAGAACATGGTACTGTATATAATTAACGTTATGAAGACCCGATAACATGAAAATGAGGATGGCATTATAAACTAGCACTGAGCTGTTGACTCAGCTAGGGTATTATAATTAAATTATTTTCTGGCATAGTATTGGTTCACATTCATTTATTGGGTTTGCCTCAACCAAGCTTTCTTATTGTTTCTATTCTTAAAGCAGCCTGTGGGTCTCAGCATGTTATTGATATGCAACCCCAAGCTGAGAACTGGTGGCAACCCTTATATATTTGTGGCATATTACCCTTGTTATTTAAGTTCTAGGAGAATACTCGCAGTCAATATCAGGTTGCCCAGTCTAATCCATAGAGATCTACCCGGCAGTCTTTTATAAAAGTGCACCATTTGGTCCCTTAATATATAATAAACACAATGTTGATCTGCCCTTCTGTTTTAAAAGCAAACATCAGATATAAGTTATGAGTTACTGGACATTCGGTACAGTTTGCACTTCTGAATTCATTGCCTCGGTATTATCTGCTGGAGATCAGGGCAGTCAGGTTGTGCAGGACAAGCATGTAATGTGCAGAAGCGAGTGACAATATATCACAGGGGACATTGAGAGAGGAATGAAAGTCCCAGGCCCTTGGGGATTTGCATGAAAGCCATGAGCCTGACAGTCACATTCATCAATGTCCTACTGATCAGTACATGGGGAATCTAAGTAGGTTGCAGAAAAGACACGATTAGGCCAACTAAAGCTCTGTGTCCTTTTTAGTAGGCTGAACTGAGTCTCATGAGGTTAATTCTCCAGGGCCTGGTATCTTAGTAGTCCCTAACTATGATGATGTCAACTTGTCACCAAACATTCAGCCCAGTGTGTTCTAAATTAGATTCATATTCTTATCTTCTGCTTAAAATCTTTTCCACAGTCTGACCGTCATTCTCCTGCATTCTTCTTTCGATTCTCTGTAATTAGAGTTCTCACTACAGGTATGCTTGAGCAGGGCAATCCCCCATGGGCCAATAAATGTATAACGGTTACTCTTCTCTTCAGTCTATAAATCCTATGGGCTCGCTTCCCATAGGAACTCATTCTCTTCTTGTTTGGCAGAGCTCTACAAGACAAAAGGACTTGTCACACGGAGTCTAATGACATGAAAGCCGACTGAATTGACCATGAAAACGAACCATGTATGTATACATCAGAAAGTCACCGCGTAAACTTGTAGGTTAACCTTGAAAATAATGGCTTCATTGCTCATTAGTAATGTAAAGGACAAATAATAGTAAGAAAATATTGTTTTCTAAAAAGACAATCAATCAGCCCTTGCTTGTAGATCTAAACAAATGTCTTAGAGGCGGAAATCCTTTATTTTTAATACCAGTGAGTTTATTATGAGTTATGGTACCTGCAACCATGTTTTATCTGTTACCTTAACAAGGTAAGGGACCTTGTCTGAAACTACAGGTAGTTAGAATACAAATATGATGGGGTTTTTTTTAGACATTATAGGGATTCTGTCATGATTTTTAAGATGGTGTTTTTATTTCTAAATTACACTGTTTACACTGCAAATAATTCACTCTACAATATAAAATTTCATTCCTGAACCAGCAAGTGTATTTTTTTTTAAGTTGTAATATTGGTGTGTAGGCGCCATATCAGGTCATTTTGCCTGGTCATGTGCTTTCAGAAAGAGTCAGCACTTTAGGATGGAACTGCTTTCTGGCAGGCTGTTGTTTCTCTACTCAATGTAACTGAATGTGTCTCAGTGGGACCGGGATTTTACTGTTGAGTGCTGTTCTTAGATCTACCAGGCAGCTGTTATCTTGTATTAGGGAGCTGCTATCTGGTTACATTCCCGTTGTTCAGTTGTTAGGCTGCTGGGGGGGAAAGGGATGGGGGTGATATTCCTCCAACTTGCAGTACAGCAGTAAAGAGTGACTGAAGTTTATCAGAGCACAAGTTACATGACATGGGACACCTGGGAAACTGACAATATGTCTAGCCCCATGTCAGATTTCAAAATTAAATATAAAAAAAAATCTGTTTACTCTTTTGAGAAATGGATTTCAGTGCAGAATTCTGTTGGAGCAGCACTATTAACTGATTCATTTTGAAAAAAAAAACATTTCTTCCCATGACAGTATCCCTTTAACAAGGTAAGGAACCTTTTCAGTCGCTCAGCCGTTCTTTTCTGCAATTGTGTTCGCGTAGATGTGACCATGAATGACCTTCTGATTTGCTCCTATAATGTTCGAGGTTTTAATTCTCCCATGAAGAGATCTCAAATTCTGTCAGGTTTGCATAAACAACATGCTATGGTGTTATTCTTGCAGGAAACACACTTTAAGCTGGGCCATAGACCAAAATTCAATCACAAATATTATCAAAACTGGTATTTCAGTGATACTCCGAATTCTAAAAGTAAAGGGGTGGCTATTGCGTTTCACAAGAATCTTAATGTATCGGTGTTAGACACTAAACTGGATACGGAAGGTAGATTCATTTTTTTGAAAATAAATCTTTCAGGACACACTATGACATTAGTTAATTGTTATGCACCTAATCAAAATCAGCATAAATTTATGGCGCTACTAATGGCCCAGCTCGAAGGTTTCTCACAAGGTGTCATTTTACTGGGGGGTGATCTTAATATAGCATTGGATCCAAGATTAGACTCCTCTTCTGGGAAAACCAGTGTCCCATATAAAACATTGAAACATATTAAAATGCAACTTCATAGTAATCAATTGATGGATAGCTGGAGGACATAATATCCTAAGGATCGGGATTACACATTTTTTTCACAAATACACCAGTCTTACAGTAGAATAGACTACCTCTTCATTTCTCATATGGCGTTGCCCTGGGTGTCAGAGAGTAAAATTGGTATACAATTATTATCTGATCATGCCCCTATTTTTATTAAACTGTCTCTACCTTTACTGAATCGTAAGCCTTGGTCCTGGAGATTGAATGAATCCCTTCTGCGGGAGAAGGATTGCTTAGAAGAATTGAAAAAGGAAATAGCTTTTTTTAAGGAGACCCACATTACTGATGATACTCATGCCGTAACAAAATGGGAAGCGCTTAAGGCGGTTCTACGGGGCGTCCTCATCAAGCATGGGGCAAGAATTAAGAAAGCACAGTCTCAACGTATCTCAGATTTAATTAAGAAAATATCGAATCTAGAGCAATTACATAAAGGGTCGCTCGGTGAGGATATACTCGGGGAGCTTACTAATACTAGAGAACTATTGAAATTGGAACTTAATCGAAAATCGATTTATGCTCTACAGAAATGCAAAAGCTATTTCTATGAACATAGTAATAAACCAGGCAAATATTTGGCACGAGCTATTAAGTCCAGAATGGGGGTTTCCTTTATTTCAGCAATGAAGTCAAAAAAAGGTCAAACAGTATTCAAAACTCAGGAGATAGCGAAAGTATTGCAAGAATATTATACAGAGCTCTATAATATCTCTGACACACAGGGGAACGCCGAGACTAATTTTTCGCAAAATTTGGTAAACTATATTAATAAAACAGCTCTCCCATCACTTAAGATGGAAGAAAGAGAGAAACTTGAAGATCCTCTGACATTTGAGGAATTAACTGAAGCGATCAAAAATTCCCCATCTGGTAAGGCCCCAGGCCCGGATGGCTTTTCATCTCTTTTTTATAAAGTGTTACAAATCGATCTTTCAGAACCCTTACTTTCAGCATTTAATAATATAGATTCAAATCCGAATACCTCCTCTAGGCTCTTGGAAGCCCATATAACGCTTATTCATAAACCAGGTAAAGACCCGATGTCCTGTAAGAGTTATAGACCGATCTCATTATTAAATGCTGATATAAAACTGTACGCAAAAATCATAGCAGAGCGCCTTAAAATGCATTTGCCATATCTGATAGACTCGGATCAGGTTGGCTTTGTGATGGGTAGAGAAGCAAAAGATAATACCTTAAAAACTATTTCTATTATTGACTATGCAAAACGCCATAAGGTGCCTATGTTGGCCCTGTCGACTGATGCAGAAAAAGCGTTCGACAGGGTCAGCTGGGTTTTCCTGTCCCATACACTTTCCCAAATAGGTTTAGGCCCAAAAGCTAAACAAAGAATAATGGCGCTATATAAGGCTCCACAGGCCAGAATCAAAATTAATGGATATCTCTCGGACCCGATACAAATTAGTAATGGGACGAGACAAGGGTGTCCTTTATCCCCTTTATTGTACGCTCTGGTCATGGAGCATTTAGCAATAGCTATCAGGACCAATGCTGACATATCTGGGATCACAATTCAAGGCATAAATCATAAAGTAGCATTATATGCGGATGATCTTTTAACTTATATCACCAACCCACATATCTCCCTGCCACTTCTGATGACAGAATTTAAAGAATACGGGAGGTATAGTAATTTTAAAATTAATATGGATAAATCGGAAGCGTTAAACATTTCATTATCTCCACATATTCAACAAATGCTACAAGTTAATTTTCCATTTAAATGGAAACCTGAGGCAATAAAGTATCTGGGGATATTCATACCATCTGATCTCTCGAAATTATCTCAGCTTAATCATATGACTCTTCTCTCCCAAGTCGTGAAGGACTTAAATCAGTGGCAAATACCACATATATCATGGTTTGGCCGCATTAGTTTAGTCAAGATGAATATATTGCCAAGATTGTTATACCAGTTTCAAGCTATACCGGTTCGCCCACCTACTCGTTTTTTTGATATATTGCATTCAGCATTTACTAAATTTATATGGGCTAAGAAAACTCCGAGACTAAGTAGGCATATCTTACAGATGCATAAAACGAAAGGAGGACTGGGCCTTCCAAATATGTCAGGTTACCTAAGAGCTTCAGTGTTGAATAGAATTATGGAATGGTTTCATTATAAAGAACAGAAAAAATGGATATAGATTGAACAGTCTTTAATCGATAGACCTTTACAGGCTTTATGGTGGCTACGTCCATCCTTTAGACCAGAGTTTAGTAGTTTGCCAAAAATTTGCAGAGAAACTCTGTCGCAGGGAGATCAATATTTAAAATCGGCTCCATATCTCATTACTCGAAATGGCCCTATGTCACCAATAATAGGAAACCCAGACTTCCCGCCTGGCATGACCAAAGGTTCTTTTTTGGGTAGACGATTTAATGATAATTTTATTTACAAACAGGTATTGAAGGATAATCAGCTGCTGCCATTGGGAGATGTTTGTATGGATGATCCGGAATCATTCATGTCCCAATTGAAGTATGCTCAATTAAAACACTGGCTGGGGAAACCTTGTAATCAGAAGGCCCTGGCCACATCTCCTACTACTTTTGAAGACTTATGCCTTCGAACGTCACCTCTCAGGCATGGGATTTCACTATTGTATACATTATCAGACCCCAAAACAACCTCTATTCTACCTAAATATATCTATAAGTGGGAAAAAGAACTACAGGTTTCGTTTACTGAGGAGCAATGGAATTCCTGCTTTTTACTTACCCATAAGTTTTCAATTGCTTGTAAAGCACAAGAAACAAATTTTAAAATCATCTCTAGATGGTATAGATGTCCGGATCTTTTACACAAAATGTATACTGGAGCTACTAATCTATGTTGGAGGTGTGAAAAAGAAATAGGCTCACATGCGCATATATGGTGGGCTTGTGCAATTTTGAAACCATTCTGGGAAGGAATATTTAAAATAATTAATTTGGTAACTGGATTGGATGTTCCAATGACTTTTGCTATTGGTATATTATCTATGTTACCGGGTAAAGTGGCAACATACAAAAGATCATTGGTTGGATTTTGTTTAAGTGCTGCTAGAACGGTGATACCCCGTCATTGGAAGACCCCCCCCACAATAAAGGAGTGGATTGAGGAACTGGGTAACATTAGGCGCATGGAAGAAATACTTAGTTATGTTTATGAGAAATCAGAGGCCTATATAAAGGTTTGGACAACCTGGGCTACTTTTTTGGAAACAGAGCAATATAAACAACTATCCTCGAACTAGGAGCTTGAGATGTATATAGGATAAATGTCACCTGGTAAACATGTATAACGGTATTAGTGTATAATATATATAATTCGCATAACGGCTGAGCGACTACTTTTCTTTAGGTTCCTTTCTCTCTTTTTTCTTCTTTTTCTTCTCTTATGTATTGTTTTGATATTTACAAAGCATTTAATACTACTAACAGGTATCTGCAATCAATATGTTCTTCACATACCTTTACTAGCAAGGTATGAAGAGTATTCAGATATAACTGATTTTCTGATTTCCAGTAATGAATAACTGACACAGATTACTGAGAGGTATATTGAATATGGGGTTTATTTGCATTTAAATGTATAAATACGAATTTTCATATCATTGGAAACCATGTACCTTAGTGTATGACATTGGATTTTGGAAATGCTAACATTATGTAATATATGCTACACATTATATATGTCGGCTGTTACAAAACCCTACTGATAATACCTCTGCCTTTGCTATGTGATTGTATATTTGCAGATTTCTTTCAATAAAAACAGAATATACAAACAAGGTAAGGAACTTTGTCTGATACTTTAGGTAGTTAGAATACAAATATGATGTTTTTTAGAAATTAAGCAGATCGTTATGCTAAATTCCTATTGCCATGTTAATTCTGGTTCATAAAGGGGTATTTCACTTTCAAAGTACATTTTAGAATGATGTAGTGATATGCTGAGACAATTGGTAATATCTCTTCATGCTTTTGTTCAGCATCTCTCCGGTTTTGAATTTTAGCAGCTCTTGTTGCTAGGGGATTTATCCTGTTAACCAGGCAGCAGTGCTGGGTCAAGCTCCACGAGAGGCCGAGGCAAGGTGCCTGTGTATTAAAGGAGAAGTAAAGCTTAATTAAAGAAGTAGCCAGAAATTTTGTACATTATATTTTCAACTTCTGTACCAGCCCAAGGCAACCACAACCCTTTAGCAGTAAAGATATGTGTCTCCACAGATGCCCCAGTAGCTCCCCATCTTCTTTTCTGCTGATTCACTGTACATGCTCTGTGCTGCTGTCACTTACTGAGCTTAGGGACCCACTCACAATATACAGTACACATAGAATAGAAATGTCACAATATAAGGCTGATTAGTAATTAATACAGATAATTACTACACGGCAGCACAAAAACCAGTGCAATTAGCATCAGAATTTAATAATCAGCAAACCTGTAGCATCAGCTTATATTAAAGACAAACCTAATTTTCTGCTGGATAATTAGTGACGAGCCCTAAGCTTAGCTTCTCAACAGCCAATCAGAGCCCACTGAGCATGTGAGTGTCACAGACACTTTCCAAGATGGTGATCCCTTGTGACAAGTTTGAAGTCCTGGATAATTGCTGCTATTGACAAGACAACTTTAGGTTGGTGCAATAAAAAAAATATAAAATATACATTTTTAGCCATATTTATATTTATGGTTTAGTTCTCCTTTAAACCTGATTCCTGCCTCTTGCACTTGATGATAGAGATGAGTGGAAGTTAGTGTGTGGGTTGGTCTAAAGCTTGTGGGACTCATGTGTTTACCCAAAGGTTGGTTGGGTTCGGGCAGATACACAAAATATTAGGGCCACTGAAGATGCCATATTGCTTGAGTAGGCAGGAAGAAACACATGAACAGTCTTGCACCTCAAATGATAATAGATATAAGAGAATTGTCCTTACAACTTGCATTCACAGAGGAGAGTTATACAGGTCTGGGATCCCTTATGCAGAAACATGTTATCCAGAAAAATCCAAATTATGGAAGGTCGTCTCCCATAGACTCCATTTTATCCAAATAATCCAAATTTTTAAAAATGATTTCCTTTTTCTTTGTAATAATAACACATTACCTTGTACTTGATCCCAATATTACTTGATCTAATTAATCCTTATTGGAAGCAAACCCAGTTTCATGTTTACATGATAGTATGAAGATCCAAGTTCCAGAAAGATCCATTATGTGGAAACCGAGCATTCCGGATAGCAGGTCCCATACCTGTATAGCTCTCACCCATATATACATACAAAGATACCAATAATTCATATCCCATGCTGTCTCTTATTGTACTTTTTAATGTGAAATAGACAAAAGATAATTCCTGCTAAAAATAAACGTGCATTTCCCCTTTAACTGTGCTTATGGACTGCCTGCTCTAGCACTTCTCTTAATTTCCATTACTGGTCTGTTTCTTCCTCATTCCTTTGGACCAATATCTTTGCCTGATCTGAAGATGTAAGATGTACTATCTCGTCTCGTTCTGTAATAAACTAATATCCACGCAGAGATAGGAACCCCCAAAGCTCGCCTTACATCAGAGCAGAACGACTCTGTAATGAAGAGCTTCTTAAATAAGACCCATCATAATACGCTCTGAGGAACATCTTGCTGGAGGTTTACTTTCTTGTCCTTACAATAGTTATTGTGATCTCTGAATACAAGAATGCAATAAGGGAAGAAATCCCAGTGATCGCCGAGCCAGACTGACTGAAGGGCAACACAGAGATATTAAGCAGAATAAGATTTTGTGTCCCAGTGAATAACCTGCAGGGGTCTTGTGTGAATATATGGCTGCTCCTCATAACTAAATCAGACTGCTGTAAAAGTCAACCTTCTCTGATTTCCTTACAGCAGACTAACTGAATTATGAGACACGCAATAGACATATATTAACCCTGTAGGACATGCTCCTGGTGCTTCTGGGTTCTATTTCTTCCTCCCTTCTGCCATTGTAAATTATGTTTTATTGTTTATTTGCTGCAGAAGAGGAAACAGCAGCTAAACTGACACTTACGTCGGTGTATCTATAATGTATGAAAGGATGAGGGGCCTGAGGCACCGATCCTGCTTGAAGGTTCATATGAGGGATACTCTAATTTGTAAAGTCCTGAGTTTTTGCCACTGAATGGCATCACTGTATAAAGATGCAGAGCAACTGGAGAACCTGACAGTGCAAGAAGAGTGCAATTAGGGAAACAGCACCTAAACTGGCACCTACATCTCTGTATCTATAATGTATGAAAGGATCAGGGACCTGAGGCACTGATCCTGTTTGGAGGTTTGTATGAGGGATACCCTTATTTGTAAAGTCCTGAGCTTTTGCCGCTGAACGGCAACAAAAACAATGTAGGTATAAAGATGCAGTGCAACTGGAGAAGCTGAAAGTGCAAGTAGAGTGCAGTTAGGGAAACAGAACCTAAACTGGCACCTACATCTCTGTATCTATAATGTATGAAAGGATGAGGGGCCCGAGGCACTGATCCTGCTTGAAGGTTCATATGTGGGATACCCTAATTAGTAAAGTTCTGAGCTTTTGCCAATGAATGTCAGCAAAAAACAATGTAGGTATGAAGGTGCAGTGCAACTGGAGACCCTGCCAGTGCAAGTACAGTGCAGTTAGGGAAACAAACTGGCACCTATGTCTGTGTATAATGTATGAAAGGATGAGGGGCCTGAGGCACCGATCCTGCTTGAAGGTTCATATGAGGGATACTCTAATTTGTAAAGTCCTGAGCTTTTGCCACTGAATGGCATCACTGTATAAAGATGCAGAGCAACTGGAGAACCTGACAGTGCAAGAAGAGTGCAATTAGGGAAACAGCACCTAAACTGGCACCTACATCTCTGTATCTATAATGTATGAAAGGATCAGGGACCTGAGGCACTGATCCTGTTTGGAGGTTTGTATGAGGGATACCCTTATTTGTAAAGTCCTGAGCTTTTGCCAATGAATGTCAGCAAAAAACAATGTAGGTATGAAGGTGCAGTGCAACTGGAGACCCTGCCAGTGCAAGTACAGTGCAGTTAGGGAAACAAACTGGCACCTATGTCTGTGTATAATGTATGAAAGGATGAGGGGCCTGAGGCACCGATCCTGCTTGAAGGTTCATATGAGGAATACGCTAATTCAGGAGTGCCCATACTTTACTAATGAGGGATCTACTTTTGGGGATGTCGTTGCATTATGATCTACAGCCATAAAACATTATTAACATTCTGTTCCACGGAAAATATTACTTAAATATTGTATTGATTTATGAGCAAATGTATATTGATAGGTTCAAGTAACAACTATTTATTCTGTAACTTTAATAAACTGTAATAAATATCAATGAAAATAAATAAACAGGAGGGTAACTAAGTCAAGTTGTTTGTTGACAATGTCTTGAGATCTACTCATCGCCAGGTAAAGTTAACTGGTAGATCCTGATCTATTTTTTGGGCACCCCTGCCCTGATTTGTAAAATCCTGAGCTTTTGCCGCTGAATGGCAACAAAAAGCAATGTAGGTATGAAGGTGCAGTGCAACTGGAGAACCTGCCAGTGCAAGTACAGTGCAGTTAGGGAAACTGACTGTGAAGTGTTAATGCAGTACAGGTATGGGATAAATTATCTAGAAACCCATTATCCAGAAAGCTCCAAATTACAGAAAGGCTGTCTCCCATAGACTCCATGTTATCCATACAATCCAAATGTTTAAAGGAGAACTAATGCTTATCTTTAGAAGTAGTTAGAAATGTTGTACCTTATGTTTTCAGCTTCTGTACCAGCCCAATGCAACCACAGCCCTGTAACAGGGAATATCTCTTCATGCTTTTGTTCAGTATCTCTCTGGTTTTGAATTTTAGCAGCTCTTGTTGCTAGGGGATTTATCCTATTAACCAGACATCAGTGCTGGGTCAAGCTCTATGAGAGGCCAAGGAAAGGTGCCTGTGATTATTAAAGGAGAGGAAATGCTTATCTATAGAAGTAGTTAGACATTTTGTACAATATGTTTTGAGCTTCTGTACCAGCCCAAGGCAACCACAGCCCTTTAACAGGGAATATCTGTGTCTCTGAAGATGCCCCAGTAGCTCCCCATATTTTTTTCTGCTGATTCACTGCACATGCTCTGTGCTACTGTCACTTACTGAGCTTAGGGACTCATTCACAGTATACTGGAAAAAACAAACAAAGAGCTGCTTAAAGCACACTGAGCATGTGCGTGTCACAGACACTCCTAACAAGAGCCAAAATGGGAAACTTATGTCAAAGGCCTGTAAGGCCTGAATCTTAAAGGAGAACTAAACCCCCTGCGATGTTAAGTCCCCACTGGCCCCCCTCTGTTGGCCCCCTCCCTGCCTCCCCCTGCACAGTGTTACCAAATAATTCTGTCCCCTCTTGAAACAGGGGCCGCACATGCAAAGTGAGTGAAGCGGAGTTCACGGGGGCCATCTTCTGCTCTTCGGTAATCTTTGTGTTTTCTTCCTCCCCTTCAGACATTTCCGTTTCTTTCGGTGCATGTGCAGTTGTCACGAACTGGAAGATTGCTCCAACTGCGCATGAACCATTACGCCGCTCACTTTACAAAGATTACTGAAGAGGAAAAGATGGTAAACTAGTAAACTAGTAATGCTGCTCTGAGTCCTCTGTCAAAAGAAACACCACACTTGTTTCCTTCTATTATTTACACATGGGCTTCTGTATCAGACTTCCTGTATTCATCTTAAAACTCCAGGGCTTGGGCTTGAGCATGCTCAGTTTGCTCCTTCTCCTTTAAAGCCGTTGGCTTGTTATAGGTGCAGTTGGGGTGGGGGCCGGACACCCCTTTCCGACTCTGTTTCTGGATACAGGATCCCGTGACTGTACCTGTCAACCAAACCAAAATTGTAGTTCTATATTTATTTATTTGCACACTTTGCTATATATTCCACCTCATATAGGAAAGTATGCAAATAAATACAATTACTCTATGTTACAAAGGTATGTCTATTTACAGAAAACTGAAGTAAATGTATATGGGGTACATAGGGTTTATATTTCTGCTTTAAGCTATGCCAGGGATAGGCAGTGAAAAAACAAAGGAGAACTAAAGTCTACACATTCCAACTCAGAGCCAGTTCTGCCTAATTTTAGCAACGAAGCTGAGCTGCATCATCTGGCATCGCATTTTGTACAGCACAGCCCATTGTTGATGAAGATAAACCTGATTCATTTGTCTGCATGTCACAAGGTCACTTGCAGTATAAATAGGTAATAATAATGCTGGCAGGTGAAATTGAATGGAACAATCAAATGTTGTATAAACATAATGAGCAAAATGCTTTGAATATGTAAATGACAAAAAGAAAAAAACATTTTAGTATTTATGGATGGGATTAAGTAATCAAGGTTTATCTGATTTTATTCTGAAAGCACAATGAGATGCAGTCTGTGTGACCACTACACCTTGGCCTGCAATTGTCTTCTCTTTTGTGAAAGTATTTCAGCTGTAACACAAAAGCAGGCTGAATGGGTAGAGAACATTGTTCCTCTTTGGAGATGAAAGGCAGGGAATAAAAATAGACAAGGGGTTTCTGGTTGTTTGATGCTGGTTTTTATTCGATAATCCGATCAATGTTTGCTTTTTATTTGATATTTTGAATCATTTAAATTTCTTGGTCAATAATTTAATTATATAATCTGTTCAATGATTATTTTTCATTTGATATTTTAAATAAATTGAGTTTCTTGGCCTATAATTTCATTCAATAATCCGATCAATGTGTGTTTCTTATTTGATATTTTGAATAATTTGAGTTTCTTGGGTGATAATTTCATTAGATAATCCAATCAATGTGTGTTTTTTATTTGATTTTTTGAATAATTTGAGTTTCTTGGGCGATAATTTCATTCGATAATCCGATCAGTGTGTGTTTTTTATTTGATATTTTGAATAATTTCAGTTTCTTGGCCGATAATTTCATTTAATAATCCGATCAATGTGTGTTTTTCATTTGATATCTTGAATAATTTGAGTTTCTTGGGTGATAATTTCATTCGATAATCCGATCAGTGTGTGTTTTTTATTTGATATTTTGAATAATTTGAGTTTCTTGGGTGATAATTTAATTCGATAATCCGATCAGTGTGTGTTTTTTATTTGATATTTTAAATAATTTGAGTTTCTTGGCCGATAATTTCATTTGATAATCCGATCAATTACTGTGTTTTTTATTTGATAATTTGAATCGTTTGAGTTTCTTGGTCAATAATTTCATTAGATAATCTGATCAATGATTGTTTTTCATTTGATATTTTAAATAATTTGAGTTTCTTGGCCTATAATTTCATTCAGTAATTCAATCCATGTGTGTTTTTATTTGATATTTTGAATAATTTGAGTTTCTTGGCCGATAACTTCATTAGATAATCCAATCGATGTGTGTTTTTTATTTGATTTTTTGAATAATTTGAGTTTCTTGTCAGATAATTTCATTCTATAATCTGATCAATGAGTGTTTTTCATTTGATATTTTGAATAATTTGAGTTTCTTGGGCGATAATTCGAAAAAGTGGGCCGATTTGAATTTTCTCACAATTTTGTTGTGACTTTTCCTGAACGGACAATTTTCTGTCCAAGTTGTTAATATGTTAAGCCAGATTGTGGATGGGAATTTGATCAAATTTTTTTAATTTTTATTATTAAAATAACGGGGGTAAAATAGAGTTTTAATAAATAGCTACTGAGCCTATTCTATTAAATATTTACCATCAAACGGACATTTTGATGTACATGAGATTTCAATTGCATCTACCATTTTCAAAATGGGAATAATGGTCAAAATAGCGTCTGCATTGGATTCACTTGGCACAAGTCTGGCGCACTTTTGACACAACCCACTCTGGGAACTCTAGAGCTACTGCTAGGTCCAGGGTGGTGGAAACAGGGTCAGACTGGAGCGTGATGGGCCCACCATGGTCCAACATTCCTGGCTCTCTGCGCGCATGCACGAATGGTGGCACACCTTCATGCACAAATGCCAGGATGTGCCGCGCTAATGCAGCCATACCTCCAAAAGCCGCCGCGCACCACACATGCGTGAACGCCTGTAGGCATCAAGCAGCTTAGTAATAAATTAATTCTGTATTAATTTATTACTCAGCATTAAGTCACTATTAGGGGTGGTTCACTTTTAAAAATATACTGACACCAGAAATGAAACTCTTTTTTACATCTAACATAATATTGCCTTTGAAAGCTACTTATAACTTTGCCTGACTGACTGCAACCTCTTGGGAGCAAGGGGTAAAAGGGAAAATTCATCTTTACATTAAAGGGGACCTTTTACCATAAGAAATAATTCCAAAGTTAGTTGAGCAAAATAAACTTTACTTACACTATATTTATTATTTAAATGTTTTTTTTTCCTTCAGACTCGAAATTACACAATCACATCAAGCAGGCAGATGCCATTTTGTGGACACTGTTATTAGAGGGATACTGTCTAGGGATGGGGGCGAATTTGACCCGTTTTGCCAAAAATGTTGCCAACGGCCATTAAAGTCTATGGGCGTCAAAGAAATTTTGATCTGCGACATCCAAGTCTATGGGCATCATTTCCATGGCGAAACAAAGTGAAAAAATTCGCCCATCCCTACTAGTGTCCTGGGATTTTTTTTTTCAAAATGCATCAGTTAATAGCTCTGCTCGAGCAGAATTCTGCACTGATATCAGTTTCTAAAAGAGCAAACCGATTTTTTTATATTTAATTTAGAATTTTGACATGGGGCTTGACATATTGTTAGTTTCCCAGCTGCCCCCAGTCATGTGACTTGTGTGCTGATAAACTTAAAGGACCAGTAACAACAAAATTTTTTTTAAAAAAATTTGTTAGTATACATCAAAAAATAAACACCAAGACAAATAAAATTCTAAAATTGCAAAGCCTTTATAAAGAAATAACTTACCGAAACTCCACTTCCTGTCCTCTACAGAAAAGGCGACACGGCGACCATCCATTGTGCGGTGTTGGATTTCTCCTCCTTGGCTCTGTCTCATGCTGTATTGACAGCTTGTGAAGCGGCTGCTGCATCAGGGAGCGTGGTTTCCATAACCGAGGATTGCTGGCTCATCGGCACATCTGTAGAGTGGGGAAGCTGTTTAGAGTGGAGCTGGGCCACATCGTGGATGTTTGTAGTTCCAGGCACCAGGCTGTCACGCAGCCACTCTCAGATGCGCTGCTTTCCGTGCTACAGAGCGCTAAACTGCAAGCGGACACACAGTGCGGGTTCCTGTTCAGTGCCAGGGTCCACGAGAGAGAAGCAGAAATATTTTTTTGAATATAATGCCCATTTCACTCCTTCTCCCTCTCTAGAGTTTCCCAGTGCCCAGCGTTCCCTTCCATCCCATTATCCGCCTGCTGGCTAAGCACAGGGACCCCATTTATACAAGAAAAGACTGTTACCCTAATAATAACCACAAGTGGGGTCCTTGCAAGCATGCTAACTAAAGAGAGGGGGATCCGCTGGCCGTGGCTGTTCCTCCACGTTGAGTGCTCGTAATTGATGGGGGCAGGTTACGAGTCTGAAAGAAGTGCTCTATAGCACAGAAAGCAGTGCATGGAATTCGGGTCGGTAAGAAGCTCTCTATAGCATGGAAAGCAGCGCATGGAATTTGGGTCGGTAAGAAGCGCTCTATAGCACAGAAACATCGCATTGAATTCGGGTCGGTAAGAAGCTCTCTATAGCACGAAAAGCAAAACATTGAATTTGGGTCGGTAAGAAGCACTCGATAGCACGGAAAGCAGCGCATGTTGAGAGTGGCTACGTGCCAGTGACTGGGAACTCCGATCAGCCTGCTGCCTGGAACTACAAACATCCACGATGTGGCCCAGCTCCACTCTAGGATGTGGCATCCTTGCAACATGATCTTGACAAACTGGCAATCTGGGCAGCTAAGTGGCAAATGAGATTCACTGTTGATAAATGTAAAGTCATGCACCTGGGATGTAAAAATATCCAAGCCACTTATACCCTTAATGGGACTGCACTAGGCAAATCCATTATGGAAAAGGACCTTGGAGTCCTTGTAGATGATAAACTTGGCTGTAGCAAGCAATGCCAGTCAGCAACATCAAGGGCAAATAAGGTCTTGAGCTGTGTTAAAAGGGGCATGGAGTCAAGGGAGGAGGGGGTCATTCTTCCACTGTATAGAGCACTGGTAAGGCCCCATCTAGAATATGCCGTACAGTTTTGGTCTCCATCACTCAAACAAGACATTATTGTATTAGAGAGGGTACAGAGAAGGACAACTAAGCTGGTAAAAGGTATGAAAATCTTAGCTATGAGGTAAGACTGGCCAAATTGGGGTTGTTCACGCTGGAGAAGAGGCGCTTAAGGGGTGATATGATGATTATGTATAAATATATAAGGGGATCATATAATAATCTCTCTAATGATTTAATTACCAGTAAGTCTTTCCAGCTGACACAAGGTCACCCATTCCGATTAGAAGAAAAGAGGTTCCGCCTAAATATTCGGAAGGGGTTTTTTACAGTGAGAGCCGTGAAGATGTGGAATTCTCTCCCTGAATCAGTGGTACAGGCTGATACATTAGATAGCTTTAAGAAGGGGTTGGATGGCTTTTTAGCAAGTAAGGGAATACAGGGTTATGGGAAATAGCTCATAGTCCAAGTTGATCCAGGGACTAGTCCGATTGCCATTTTGGAGTCAGGAAGGAATTTTTCCCCCTGGAGAGGCTTCAGATGGGTTTTTTGCCTTCCTCTGGATCAACTGGCAGATAGGTAGTTAATAAAAAAAAAAAAAAGGTTGAACTCGATGGACATGTGTCTTTTTTCAACCTTACTTACTATGTTACTATGTAAACAGCTTCCCCACTCTACAGATGCGCCGATGAGTCAGCAATCCTCGGTTATGGAAACCACGCTCCCTGATGCAGCAGCCGCTTCACATGCTGTCAATACAGCATGAGACAGAGCCAAGGAGGAGAAATCCATGGTCGCTGTGTCGCCTTTTCAGGAAGTCGCCATGACAGGAAGTGGAGTTTCGGTAAGTTATTTCTTAATAAAGGCTTTGCAATTTTAAAATTTTATTTGTCTTGGTGTTTATTTTTTGATGTATACTAACAAATTTTTGATGTTACTGGTCCTTTAAGTCACACTTTACTGCTGTACTGCAAGTTGGAGTGATATCATCTCCTCTCTCCCCCCCCCCCCAGCACCCTAACAACAGAAGAATGGGAAGGTAACCAGATAACAGCTCTCTAACACAAGATAACAGCTGCCTGGTAGATCTAAGAACAGCACTCAATAGTAAAATCCAGGTCCCACTGAGACACATTCAGTTACATTGAGTAGGAGAAAGAACAGCCTGCCTGAAAGCAGTTCCATCTTAAAGTGCTGGCTCTTTCTGAAAGCACATGACCAGGCAAAATGACCTGAGATGCAACTACACACCATTATTACTACTTAAATAAATAAATACACTTACTGGTTCAGGAATTAAATGTTATATTGTAGAGTGAATTACTTGCAGTGTAAACAGTGTAATTTAGAAAAAAAAAATACATCATAAAAATGACAGAATCCCTTTAAGACAAATTGCTTATCACTCCAAAATCTTGTGAATGCACCGGAATGGGGACCTAATGTCCATGCCCAGTGCCCTCCACAATTATAGAGCCTGAGGAGGGAAGGGGAAATGTGAGGAGGGCAGTGACATGTAGACATTGTTGAATGGAAAGTGAAAGTGACTAACTGCCTCAGGCATAGAGGCGGGGCAGATATTTGATTGACAGCTCAGATATTTAAATGCCTTTATAACAGGTATGTTTTAATGAAAAAAATAATTTGTGTTCCATGTTTAATTAAGAAGGATTTTCATTGTGCAGCTTTTTATGTATAGGTGACAGGTCCGCATTAACTTTTAAAATGTTAACTATGTTCTATGCAACTTTTCAATTGGTTATTTTCTCTGCACCCTTTGTACTCTGTAAGGGACTGTGGGAGACAAGTGTGTTATATAAAGAATAATAATAAAAAAAAAACTGGGAGCTGTAGTATTTATACTAAGTGGCCTCCAAACCTGTAATTAGCAGCCCCTTCCATTGCTCTTAGAAGTAGAACCTGTTCTGATCCTAAATTACAAGGGAGATGGATGGCACAAATGCAGTATAAACTGATGAGCTTAATAAAGACATTTTTCAGAAGTGTTGTCGAGCTTGACCTTTCTCTCTTAATTATTCTTGTGGAAGGCTGGAGCTACACGCAGTTTGAAAGCTGCATGAAAGATGGCAGGCAGGTTTGATCAGCTGACATTGCTCGTTGCCCTTTTACAGTTCCCCCATTACAAGTTCACAGCTTCCGGCTCTCCTGTGCGGCATCTTAAACAGCTTCACATTGAATGGGGTGAACACGTGTGTTCTTAATGGCATGACAGTCGCAAAAAAAAAGATTCATGTGTATTTTATTATTGGTCACAATAAATTACAACCAATCAGACATGTATTTTAATGGAACCAGACTAATCATTGCTAATTGCTGAGTGGTTTTGATTAGCACTCTGTGGCAAAAAAGGTCAAATTGTGTTTTAAAGGGAAATGCAAATATAAAGGCTTCTATGCACCAGCCATTCCTTATGCAGTTTTCTTACAGTGCATTTCAGTGCATACCCTGGTGGTCCAGTGGGCTGGACCACTAGGTCAGGTTCATGCCAGTTTGTCCTAGGTTTTACGCGCCATGCATGTGAAGTCATCACGTTCGTTTGGCGTGAAATTACAATATTTATAGGAGCTTTGAAGCTAAACTCATTGCCCGTTGTTAGGTCTAACTTGTTCAGTATCTGGGTGCTATTCTTGTCTGTTTGATTCCAGTTTTGATCCTTGCCTGCCTGACTATTCTGAACTCTGCCAATCTTGACCCGTGCCTGCCTGACTATTCTGAAGTCTACTGATACTGACCCTATTCTTTGAACGCTGCCTCAACTGACCCGAACTCCGCCTGTACTAACTACTGCCTGTCTGACCCTGCTTGAACTCTGCCTGTATCGACCTCGGCCTGCCTGACTACTCTTTTTGTCAACTCCCTGAACTGTTGCCTTTTGTCCAAAACCTTGGAAATGCACGTGCCCCTTTGCTCATTCAGAACATCTGCTTTGCTCCTCTCAAGTTAAGAACTGGCGGCATCTGAGTAGCTGAGGGCTCCTCCCGAGGCCAAAGGCGGCTTCTACAGGCGGAAGGTTGAGCCGTGACCAGGGAGCTTAGCACTTGTTCTGAATTTAGAGAGCTGTACATGACACTACCATATGGCACTGTGTGTGTTAGTTGTCCTTTTCATTCTTGTAGGTCTGTAGCCACATTGAGAAAGAGAAAGAGCAAGACTAATGCTGGTTGCAGTTAAAATAGGTGCTTATTTGTATTTTGTTTTTGACTTTATCCCTTGGGTGCAAACCTGCATGGATAAATGGGAAAATGAATACATGGGATACTGTTTGGTGCTAGATTGCCGGCAGCATTGGCTTCAGATCATCTTGTGTAAATCAGTTGCAGTTATTGGCACAACCTGCAAATGGTTGTCATGAGCATGTATTTCCCCTTGGAAATAGTGTCACTGTGTATCCAGATTTGATTCCAATATTTACTTTGCTCTATAACTCACAAGCAGTTCTTCTCCAATAGGATGACTAACGCAAGAATAGTGATGGGTGAATCTGACCCGTTTCGCCAAAAAATTCACCAAAATGCATGGGATTAATTTTCTTTTGTTTCTCTACAATCTTTTTCACCCATTGAAGTCTATGGCCATTATTTTTGAGTCCAAATGCGGCAATAAGTTTCCACATCACTGCACAGGATAAAGATGGCCATACAGGAGCAAAGATGGCCATATATAGGTCAGTTTGATTTTCCTACCTGACAAGGACCATACTGGTGTATAGGTGGACCTCCTCCAGCAAGTCTGTAGCACTGAGCTCAGTAGTTTTAGGCTATCGCTTTACACTGACAAGGTGCTCAGTGGTCTCTTCTTGAGATTTTCCTTCTTGACAAATCAAATGAACCCCTCGACCCATGGGCTCTACCCAGCCTTTTAATTATTCCCTATTACATATTGTAAATCGATATTTGTACTGATACAATCGTTAGCTTATTTCTTAAAGTCTTAGTCCTGCCATGTCTCAGGGGAAACATATTCAAAATGCATTTAACAGAAAAGCCAGGCAAGCAGCCTTGTTATTTGAATATCTTCACTTAAACAAGCAGAGAACTGAGCTTTAAAAAGCATTAGGGTACTATCCTGCTGAGTTGGGTGTAGCCACCATCTTGCCCCAGGCTTACAGGACAAAAAATGTGCATGTGTCAAGTCTGAACTTGCTCAAGGGACACTTGAGGCAAAATGGGGGCAGCCTATTCTACAAAAAATACCCTGTGTAGAAGACTGAACCTCAGCCTGGGAAAGGAGGTAAGATAATAGTATTACTGGGGGGTTTGGGGTAAGGGCACACTTGGCGATTCGGGGAGATTTAGTCACCTGGAGACTAATCGACTCTTCTTTGGGGCGACTAATCTCCCCGAACGGCTTCCCCCTGTCTTCCGCTGGCTATAATGAAAAATCGCCTGTGGCATGGCACATGCGGTGCTTCATATTCCGAAGTAGCCCAAAGTTTCCTCATGAGGCAACATCCATCCCTCTAACCAGTTTAGTTGCACTTAGTCTCTGCACTCTCTCCAGCTCATTTATATCCCTCTTAAGGACTGGAGTCCAAAACTGCACTGCATACTCCAGATGAGGCCTTACCAGGGACCTATAAAGAGGCAGAATTATGTTTTCAATCCTTGAGTTAATGCCCTTTTTATGCAAGACAGAACTTTATTTGCTTTTGTAGCCACAGAATGACACTGCCCAGAATTAGACAACGTGTTATCTACAAAGACCCCTAGATCCTTCTCATTTAAGGAAACTCCCAACACACTGCCATTTAGTGTATAACTTGCATTTATATTATTTTTGCCAAAGTGCATAACCTGCATTTATCAACATTGAACCTCATTTTCCAGTTTGCTGCCCAGTTTAGACAAATCACTGTGCAAAGTGGCAGCATCCTGCATGGAACCTATAGTTCTGCACAATTTAGTCTCATCTGCAAAAATAGAAACAGTACTTTCAATGCCCACCTCCAGGTCATTAATAAACAAGTTGAAAAGCAAGGGACCTAGTACAGAGCCCTGTGGTACTCCACTTACAACACTGGTCCAAAAATGTTCCATTTACCACCACTCTTTGTAGTCTATCTTTTAGCCAGTTCTCTATCCAGGTACAAATACTATGTTCCAGGCCAACATTCCTTAACTCAACCAGTAACCTTTTGTGTGGCACTGTATCAAATGCTTTAGCAAAGTCTAACTAAATCAAACAGAACAGAAGGTATGATAGGTGTCACGGTCACGGTACTTCCAACCGCACGTGACTTTAGGTGTGGCTATCAGGGGTCACTCACTCAGTCTCTCACCCACCTTGCACACAGGTTAGACTAACACAAAAGCACCCCAAAAACCAACCAACACCCACAAAACTCATTCGCTGCCACCATCTATCATTCACAGGCGATAGAAACCTAATGTGACTTTTTCCCTGTTCTCTCTAACAGGTAATAACTCACAATACACCAATGCATTAACACTCTCTCACTATAGTCAGTTAGTTCCTACTGACTCAACAAGTACTTCCGTATGCAGAGGGTTAAGGCTTACAGTTACACTCTTTCAGGCTAGGTTCGTTTAGAGCATCAAAGACAATCTTATTAAATTCTCTTTAATATTATAAAAGGTATAACAGTGCAAAATACAAAAAGATGTTACAAAAAGAGACATACATTCAATAATACAATTACATACAGTTGTAAAATAAAAGGGAAAACATGGAAAACCTATACTTAACTCCAAAGATATAGAATTCCTGGTCCTGGAGGCAAGGGGAAACAAACGGGATAACTTCCAATCGCAATTGGTCCTCCAAAGTAAATCCAAAGTTTTTAGTGATTTCAGGGCATCAGGTAACTGCACGGCGTGGCTTAGCAGGACACAGATTGAGTTTTTATGACCTCCTGTGAGTAGGAACTGGACCAAGAATATAATGACCATAACTCTCCATTGGAACATAGGAGAGATGATATTATATTCATTGGTTATTAATTCTCTCATGGATTCCATAGATACTAAACATCAATACTGTGTGACCTGCCCCAGCCCAGATATTCACATCTTATATACAGAGTACCAAACCTAGTCATGTTTGGACTCATTGGAAAGATGAAATTGCCTTGAACCCATCACCAGTTTTTTATACTGTTGGTACAACAGGTCTGGGTTCTGTAAATATAAATATATTTGAGTATACCTTATATGTGACCTTCACTTCACCTTTGAGGGTCTTGCTGGGAACTTTAAGTTCTCACTCCTTGGGCTTTCCCCCTCCCCATGGAATGGCTCTTATCAGCCAGGGCATGGAGGAGGGAATTACAGCTCTGACCCTCTGGTGAAAAGAGGCCTGTTATGTGTCTGATTTAGATGTTGGCAGAAATATTTCTCATGATACCTTGGCCTGTTTTATTAACTATTACAGGCCTGTATCATGACAATAGGATTTTTGGATATCTGAGTTTTAACATGATGCACTATAGGCAGTAACAATCAGGCCCGGGCCAGGCAGCGCCCAAGGCAACCCGCCTGGCTGCTTCGCCCCCTTGCTGGCACGGCCTCGACTGCGCATGTGCACGCATCCAGAACTGTGCATGTATATTAAGAGCAGGCCACGCTGAGTTGACGCCGGCACGCATGCGCAGAAGCGCCAATTGCCATGCACGAAGGAGCGCAAAAAGTGAGGGGACCGGACTTGGGGTAGGCTACAGAGCAGGTACGTGCCTGGCGCCCTCCCAGCTTTGCGCCCTAGGGATGTGCCTACTCTGCCTACCCCAGTTCCGGCCCTGGTAACAATACTGGGAAGCTACATTCAGTACAGCAAGCATTAATGAAAATAACTTTATATACAATACATCTCAAATATACTTCTATATAAACCAGTGTGACCACAAACAAACTGCAGAAGGGAGGCAAATACTTAAACCCAAAGATAAAGCACAAGCAGTAACTATGCGAACATATGGGTAACTTGTTTTTCTGTATATGTTTTGTTGTGGATATAGGTTGTTCTGCATATGGCTCATTCATTGACATATATATATATATATATATATTTATGAGAAGGAACTGTGATACTGTCCTTTCTGCTTAGTATATGTGAAAATCACCTAAAGTTCTCTTGCAAGAGCAAATTCATATAAAAAGAGTGCTTGCCTGGCTTTACTGAGAAATATATATTAATCTAAACAGCCTCAGTTGGCAGCTCTGTAATTTTACTAATCAGACTAAAACTGTATTAGTAAAAATATAAATTTACAAAATAAAAAGGTGGATTAAAAGGCTGGATAGCGCCCGCGGGTTTTGAACCCCCGAGAGGATTAGTCTGGTTGTAAACAGAGGGTTTGAGAAGGAACCGCTGAGCTATAGTGCCAGCCCAAGTGACTATGCTGAATATTCTCTATCTGAACTGCAACATGATCCCACAGGCTGTGACATCACTGAGCTCTTATTGGTTCTCAGTCACATCAGCAGAGACTGTCCGTGTGCAGCTTGATGACATGATACTGCTATGTTTAACAAATAACTATTCCTTATTTAACCTTAAAGGGGAGTTATTGCGAAAATGAAAATTCAATTTAAGCTTCAGCATACTGAAATAAGAAACTTTGTAAATACATTCATTTAAATATTCTGCATTAGTGATGGGTGAATAAATTCGGCAGACACGAATTTGTGGTGAATTTTCGCGTTTCTGAACTTCAAAAAAATGTAGGCGCGCAATAAAAATTGTCGCACGTCAAAATTATTCGGACGCCCATTGACTTTAATGTATTTGGACAAAATAGGCGCGCATATACAAATTGTCGTGGGCATCAAAATAATGTTGACGCCCATTGACTTCAATGTGTTTCACGAATTTCACGCCGTTTCGAAAAACGGGACAAATTCGTCCATCACTATTCTGCATCATTTTTGAAATAATCAAGTTTATATTCACTATTCCTCTCTCAGCATCTGTTTCTCTTCATTCTGTCTTCATGCCGCGAAAAGACCCGAGGTCACAAAAAGAGCCGAAGTCCCGAAAAGAGCTAAATTTGAAGTCCTGAAGCCGCAAAAATACCCAAGTTCCGAAAAGAGCCGAACTTAAAGCCCTGAAGCCCAGAGAGACCCAAAGTCATGAAGAAGAGCCGAACTTGAAGTCCTGAAGCCGCAGAGAGACCTTAAGTCACAAAAAAAGGCAAACTTGAAGTCCTGAAGCCGTGAAAAGACCCAAAGTCATAAAAAGAGCCGAACTTAAAGTTCTGAAGCCACGGAAAGACCCAAAGTCCCAAAAATAGCCCAACTTGAAGTCCTGAAGCCGCAGAGTGACCCAAAGTCACAAAAAATAGCCACACTTGAAGTCCTGAAGCCACAAAAACACCCAAAGTCACGAAAAGAGCCGAACTTGAAGTTCTGAAGCCACGGAAAGACCTGAAGTCATGATAAGAGCCCAACTTGAAGTCCTGAAGCCGGGGAAAGACCTGAAGCCACGAAAAGACCCAAAGTCACGGAAAGAGCCGAACTAGAAGTTCTGAAGCTGCGGAAAGTCCTGAAGCCGTGAAAAGACCCGAAGTTACGAAAAAAGCCGAACTTGAAGTCCTGAAACCACTGAAAGACAATTCATGAATCAAGCTGAACTTGATGTCCTGAAGCTACGAAAAGAACCAAAGTCACGAAAAGAGACAAACTTGAAGTCCTGAAGACATGAGTTCATTTCTACTGAACACCAATGTATGTTTATTTATTTTTTTAAAGCCCTAGCCACCAAAAGTATTAGTTTAATATTTTCCAGGCCCCTGCCACATTTTTTTTTTTCTCTGGGGCCCTAATGTTTTTTGTAAATTGTAAGGGGGCCCTGGTGCCAATATTTTTTTTTAACTTATGGGGGGCCCTGACCACCAGTGATTTTTTTAAAAAAAACTTTTATGGGGGGTCCCTGGCTCCAATGTTTTTTTTTTTTTTTTTAAACAAACAACAACTTTTTCTATGGGGGGGCCCTGGCACCACAATTTTTTTTTAACTTATAGGGTGACCTGACTGTCGATGACTTTTGTTTGTAGTGGGCGGGATCAACAAAAAAAATTTTTTTGTACAGGGCCCCGTGATTTCTAATGGTGGCCCTGCTGTCTGGCTACCTCCTTCCTCTCACCTGCTATTCTCCTCATGGAAGGAGGCATAGCCTGTTTTAACTGGGAGCATGGCCAGCTTTAAGAGACACCATAAAACCAATCTCTCCAAGTTCTCCAAGAAATGTGAGACTATGGGACCCATTACTTATCACTAATAATTCAACCCAAAAATATATTATTATAGTTGTAAAGAATTGTGATGTTATATACTGTATGTCACCTGTGACATTATAGTATCTATTAGGGATGGGCAAATTTTTTCGCCTTGTTTTGCCGCGGCAATGACGGCAATAGACTTGTATGGCATTGTGCGACAAAAAAAAAAAGATGCGTGTCAAAAAAAATTGTACCGCACAAAACTAAACGGGTCAAATTCGCCCATACCATGTATCCATATACTACATAATACTATTTATAACGAAGGCCCATTTAAAGAACTGTCTAAGTTAAAGAAGCCAGAGACAAGCGGACTGCAAATACAGACTTGGCTAAAGCATATTGTTTGTAGGGATTGCCAACACGTGGATCATGGATTGGTCATCCAAGCGGATGGTGAAATTGACCTGATCTGATTATTTGGCTGCCCCTTTTGACAATTATCAAATCACATGGTAGGGCCTTCTCAAATGATAAATCTGAATGAACCCCCAATCATATATCAGACACAGAGGTCATTCTTTTGGCACCATACATAGCCCAACAGACTGTAGATGTGTTTTATTTGCAGTCAGTCACTTTATTACAAACTCTAGCGAGCACACACACTTCCATTTAAAAGCTACTTGTCTGTTCAGATGAATATTTTTATTTATGATCTTACTTTTTCTGTAATAAATGCGCACAATACACTTTTTCTGACTCACGTAGTGTCTGGAGAGATAACCCCTTATGTCTTTGACGCAGATAATAAATAACCCCTAATGTAACCCTAATAAAATTTTGAGTTATTATTATACATCCCCATGCAGTTCCTTGACCTACATTAAAGACCCTTGTCTTTATATGGTCACAGAAATCCTTGGTGACTTGCAATAGCCATATCATTTACAGCAGAGGGTGGATAATCCTCTCTATATTATGCACTTTCATAATGAGCATAAAGATCCTTCATCTATCATCCTGTCTGCAGGCAAGAGAGAGGAGTGTCGCTTCTTCCTTGGCACAAAGGTCATTTGTTCTGATCTCAGATAGTCATTACGTTTCTGCTTCCCTGTCCCCTGCAGGAGTTACTGAACCTTTCTAACCCCCTAAATGTTACAATCTTATTTCTTTCTGAGCACAGACATATTTTTAGCTAATGCCACTGAAGTGCCGATGACAGGCGCTGAAATACCAAGTGTTTTTTTTATAGGGCTGCAATAGAGCCTCTTTCCCACAGTGAACTGAATTAATGAAGCACCATTTCTCTCTAAGAATGACTTAATTCCTGTGGTGAAACTAGACCAAGGCAGAAGCAACGTTCATCTCTTTTTTTTTCAAAAAAAAAAGCAGTACGAAAAGAAAATAGAGGAATTACTCGCTCCTTAACTCTACGTGTGATGAAACAGTAGTAAAACTGATATCACCATAAGGTGTCATAATACAGCTCTGCAATGAGCCATCAAATTGGCTGAGTATACTCTCTGCCTCCAGCCACTTAGGGGAGCACATTTGCTGGATTTGCTTTAAACCACTAGAGAAAAGGGGAGATGGAGCCAATAAAATTTGTAAATCTTTTCTCTAATGAACTTCTGGGTAAACAATGGAAAATACTTTTCATGCTCAAAACTTTGCTATATTTTATTATGGACAAAATGTAAAAGGTACTTTATTATTATAATAATAATAATGGTAATAATATGTTAACTAAAACATAAAGACCATGCATCAAATGTAGGCAACAACCTCTAAGCAACCTCCACATCCATATACAGTACATGCTACCAACCAATCGTGGTGGACCCATGGCCTTCATTATTTGCTGGACATGTAAAGAATTTGTCCGTGGATACATGCCCTGAAGAGCCATACCCTTTGCAGAGTGTGCCTTTAAAAAGAAAACAATGCCTAAAATACAATAGATATGATGGATGCAATAGATATAATAACTGCAGTTCTTATTACTAGTGATGGGCATATAAATTCGCCTGGCACAAACTCTCTTTTTTGGCTGCCGGCGTATAAATTTGCGAATCTCCCGTGAAAATTCACCAGTGAAATTTCGTCTGCGTCAAAATTTTTTTGACATGTGTCCGAAAAGTCGTTTGCTTCAAAATCGGTGCACCCATTGACTTTAATGCCAGTGTCAGGTTGGACGCAGGCATCAATTTCCAACTTTCATGATACAGTATTTCATGAAAATGTCAGATTTTCACGATTTGTTCGGTGTATGCACAATACAGTGCACAATACAGTGAGAAGACTGGATATAACTTGTCCTGCCGAGCTTTCCTTGGCAGACGTATCACGTGCAGGGATAGAAATAAAACACACACACATTGATCAATATTAGAATAATATATTGTAAGAAAATTAATACATCACTGATTGAACACAGTGAGGAACATCAGCTGGGGGACCCAGCGAACTCTCAAAGCCAGATGAATCGGGCAAAGTTCTACACAACACATCTACTTGTAGATGAAGCCCCCTTAACTGAGTTCCCTTTTTATACTAATGAAATACAATAAAATAATCAATCATAACAGAATTTGGTCTGAATCCTAATTGTGGACATACACCAAAATAATGGCCATAAGCCCGGAAATTTGACCATGAGATTTCTTCTTCATGATAAGGATGTTAATTACCTCAACTCCTGCTGTTCCCTTGTCTCCAACTGTCAGTACATCCATGTTGTAACTAAGGAGCCACAATGGATACACGTGATCACATTCATACATGGCCTGCCGTGTCACATTTGTATCACATTACTCTATGGAACATGATCTACCATGCCAAGAATTAAGACGCAAAATAAGATTGCAATATGGGGCTTGCTAAGAAGTACTCCAGGCCAGTGCAGTTTTCTTCTAACAGAAGCACCAACCCAGAGTATCATGCAAGTGATTATAACAGGTTCTTTCTGCCATGGAGCAGTTGGACAGTACAGGTGCCCCAGTGTGGCTTGTGTTCTCTGCTGCTCAACACATTGCGCTCCTGGATTGTATGCAAGTTGACGGCTGTCCAGGGGTTAAAAGGGGAGATGCACATGCGTCTACATTGGCTCATCCCTCTTGAACAAACTTCTGACGATTGCAGACAGTGCTCTAGTCAATGAAGCAGCTGCAGGCTAATTTGCAATAAATGCCTTACATGTCTCTGGCATAATGGCAAAATTCAAAGTTACTGGACCACACAGCAAAATCATTGTAGGGCCTCTTTAAACATCCAATACGACATTTTCCATAAAGCTATATCGCAACTACTGCCCCACAGGAGCCCTAAATATCTTAAAGGCCCCCAGGAAGTCACAGGGTTTGCTTTCCTCAGTACTCACACCCCTGCTGAGCCAATTCAAAATGTAGTTCTCGGTTAAAGGATAAGTAAACCTTAAAAGTAATTGAATGTAAAATTGATGCGCCACCTGCTGGTCATTTTCTGACCAGCCTGACCACCAAGTAGTCAAGGAAGTTGTCAGGAGGAAGAAAGAGGCTGCTCTGGTTAGGAATGATTTGAGAAAGGTTTCTATTTTTTTTCCTAACTAGAAAAACATCAGAGCAGCCTCTTTCTTTCTCCTGACAACTTCCTTGACTACTTGGTGGTCAGACTGGTGGGAAAATGACCAGCAGGTGGCGTTATTGTAACAAAATTAATTCATATTAACAGTACATGAGTTCTTCAATATCTTGAATTAAAAAAAGTTCTAAGAATAACACCCTCATCAATTTTACATTCACTTATTTTTAAGGTTAACTTATCCTATGTCAAGCATCCTTTTTATGACAATTAGTCCACTTGAGGCAACTATTCTCTAGGCTATAGGTAGGGTTGCCACCTTTTCTGGAAAGAAATACCGGCCTTCCTTTATATTTATCGTTTTTTCCTATTAATAACATTGGGCTCGAGCATAATTTTTACCGGCCAGGTGGCAACCCTAGCTATAGGTACATTGTCATATATATACTAGCCAGATAAACCAATATGGCAGTTCCATCTGATATGAATAAAAATAAATATTCTTTTACTCACTGTAGGACAGGGGTGGATCGGGATCTAGCAGTAGACTTATAGCTGGTAGATCAACTGTCAGTAAACAACTTGTCTAAATCACCCTCCTGTTTTCATTCTTTTCATTCAGATATTTATCACGTTAAAGTTACATAAGAAATAGTTATTTGTTATATTAAGCATAGACATTTCTTATAAATGAATATGTAATCATATTTTCCATGGAACAGAATGCTAACAATGCTTTTATGGATGTAGAGATCAAAACGGAACAACATCACTAAAAGCAGACCTCGCATTAGTAAAGTAAGAGCACTTCTGCTGTAGAAGAACAAGAAACCCATAAGTAAGTAAGAATAGTTTCTATTTCTGCTTTATTTGTAGACTGAGCCCCGTGCCTTCCTATAGTAGAGTGCTGTTTGTTGTTATGTGAGCTTATGGCAGAGGAAACCAAAAGTACAAATTTTTCTGTACTGAAGCTCCAGTAACTGCACACGGACAGTCTCGGCTGAGGCGAATGAGAACCAATGAGAGCTCAGTGATGTCACAGCCTGGATCAAGTTGCAGCTCAGATAGAGAATATTCAACACAGTCACATGGGCTGGCCCTATAGCTCAGCGGTTCCTTCTTGAGATCTCTGTTTACTACCAGACCAATCCTCTCGGGGGTTCAAATCCCGCGGGCGCTATCCAGCCCTTTTACCTGATTTTATTTTGTAAATTCATATTTTTACTGATATAGTTTTAGTCTGATTAGAGCTGCCATCTGAGGTTGTTTAGTCTAATTTCTATTTCTCAGAAAAGCAAGCAAACACTTTTGTTATATTAATTTTCTGTCACGTGTATAAAAAAATAAGCAGATGAATAAGCCATATGCAAAACAAACTGTGCCAATATCTACAGCTAAATATATATAAAAAAAAAACAAGTAACCCATAGTTGTAGACTACTGAATGTAGTTTCTCAGGCTAATCAGTATTCAGCGATATCTAATAATAGTCAGCGGCATTATTAGATGTTACTGGGCCCCATAGCAAATTACATTTAGGGCCCCCAACACAGGGCAGCCATCAGGGGGGGACAGGGGGGAGAGTTGTAGGGGGCCCGAGGGTAAGGGGGGCCCCGGCCACGCTACACTTACTTGATTAGCCGGGCCCCCATCTTTCTTAGAGCTGCTGACTTTGGTAAGGCATGGACGTTTAAGGGGCCCTGGTCACCAATTTTCTTAAAATGTGTGGAGGGGGGGGGCCCTGGCCACCAATTTTCTTTTCTCATGTGGGGTCCTAGCCACCAATATTTTTTAATGGGGGGGCCCTGGCCACAAATGTTTTTTTATGGGGGGCCCTGACCACCAATATCTTTTAATTTTTTATTAACATGTGGGAACCCTAGCCACCAATATTTTTTTTGTTTTTTTACGGTGTGGTGGGGGGCGGACCTGTAGGTGGGGCTTGCGGTGGGTGCAGCCCAGGGGGCCCAGGAAATTTTGTCGTATGGGGCCCTGCGATTTCTGATGGCGGTCCTGCCCCAACATATCTGGATGCTGTCCAGTTTTACCAGTATAAATTGAAATTACTCATTAATTGGAGCCTCATGGGGCCCCTATACCTCCTGAGTCCCCTGCAGCCATAGGGTCTACTTCACCTGTAGTTACAACCCTGCCTATAGTGGATCATGTTATAACTCAAATAGAAGAAAATTCGATCATGCTTTTTTGGACTGGAATTCTTTGGGTTTCTGATGTTACCAATGCTTAGATTTGCCTAACTCTCCTAGCTGAGGTGATGATTGGGGTGAGACCATTTTCCAGGTAATCATTTGTAGATTTAAATGTTTCTTTGGTTAAGGCCCGAAGAACCAGTCATATCACAGGGCAGTGTTCTATATATTGTTGCCACGCAGCTGGCCAGTAAATCACCAGATGAAGCTGGGGCTGGTATTATAATGTTATTGGCAATGTATTTGCTGGTAAATTTGTGATAACTGATGCTTCCCTCTGCTTCCTCATGCATTTGGCTGTAACCCCTGCCTTTTTTTCTGAGAAATTAACTTTGAATTAACCTCCCCTTAGACATGGCAGGACCAAACTTTTAATAGATAAGCTTACACTGTATCTGTAAAACCGCAGATTTATAAAATGTAATAGGAAAAAAAGGCTGGGTAGCACCCATAGGCAGGGCCGCCATCAGGGGGCACAGGGGGTACAAGTGTAAAAAAGGGCTGTTTCAAAAACTGTAGCACAGCCATGTCGCCTCTTCAAAGGTCCTGAACTGCCGAAAAGCCAAAGTCACAAAAAGAGCCAAATTTGAAGTCCTAAAGCCACAAGTTCAATTCTACTGAACACCAATGTGTGTGTCTTTTTTTTTTTTTTTTTTTAAAGCCCTAGCCACCAATGTATTATTTTAATACTCTACAGGCCCCTGCCATCATAATATTCTCAATGTTTTTTTAACTTGTAAGGGGGGCCCTAGCGCCAACATTTTTTTTAAATTATGGGGGGCCCTGACCATCAATGATTTTTTGAAAAACTTTTATGGGGGTCCCTGGCACCACAGGGGGGGGCCTGACCATCAATGGCTTTTAATAACTTGTGAGTGTGTGGGGGTTACCGTTTTTATCGCTGATGTCTGTGTGGTCTTTTAACTGTGGATCTGGGGTGGGGCATGTTGTACGGGGCCCTGTGATTTCTAATTAACCCTGAGAGGGTTAATCTGATAAATCAGAGGAAACCACTGAGTTATGTTGCCAGTCAGTGTTGGACTGGGACACCAGGAGCCCAACTAAAAATATTAGACAATGGGCCCACTCTCAGTACTATTACTCTTCCTCTTCTCACTCAACCTCTCCTAGTCTCTTTTCTTTACATACTATAATCTATTATTCCATCTATTTAGCCTCTTGGTTCTAATACAAATAGGGAATGGCCATGAAATAGTCCAAATGTTTAGACACCCTGACACCTGGGCCCACCGGGAGTTTTCCTGGTATCCTGCTGGGCCAGTCCGACACTGTTGCCAGCCCATAGACTGTGCTAGGATACTACAGGATCTTCTACAAGCAGGACCATCATCTGTTTATACTGTTTGGGCTCATTCTGAGCAGCAGAGACTGCTCATTTGCTGGGGAGACACATTCCCACTAGTGGGGACAGCACTGTTGTGAATAAGAAAACACAACAAATTGGCACCCCACACTGATTTAAAGTTTCCTTCTCCTTTAACAGGAATCTCCACCTTAAAGCTAAAAGTAACTTGAAGCAGACTTCCCCAGTAACCAGCTGGCAACATAACTCAACGGAACCCTCAGCTCACTCCTGTGTCTGTATTAATATGTACTGTGACATGGAGTGGATTTTGGAACGCAAATACACACTTGCCCATTTCCACAACCACATCCTCTCCGTGTGTCTATAGGCCGATGCAGTTGCTGTTAGACACAAAAGCAGGCTGATGTGATTGGTTCTGCTGTTTATCTGCCTGTGTTCATACAGTGGTACAGTGTCTCACAGAACTAATTTTGATGACCCTCAGTTAGGGTTGCCACCTTTTCAGGAAAAAAATACCGGCCTTCCTATATATTTATTCTTTTTCCCTATTAATAACATTGGGATCAGCCATCATTTTTACCGGCCAGGCTGGTAAAATACCGGCCAGGTGGCAACCCTACCCTCAGTATTAAATGGTACTGCCAGTGCTGTAATGATGGAAGAGGCAGAATCTGGGCCCAGGGCTGAAATCATGGGACCACGTACAGCAAAATTTTCTGAGCACCATGGTCCCCGCCCACCCCATATCCCACCCCCAAGCCCCACCCTAGATCCCACCCACCACACACCACAGTAAAAAGTCCACACAGGGCCTGGCCATGGTAGTTTGGCACCTCAGGCAAGAGCTTCAATTAGTGCCCCCCCCATCCTGTATTACCATTTCCCACCTTACCATTACAGTTTTTTAATAAACAAACCTTACAACACATTAATGAAACTTTTCATTAATATAAACATTGCCCTCAAATCTGTACCTGTGCCAGCTGCTAGTCAGCCATAAATATTGCCCCAGATCTATACCTGTGTGCCAGCAGCCAGGAAGCATCAGAAAATAAGGCCAGTAGTCTGATTTTCTCTAGCAGCAGTTCTCTTCATTGCGCTCCACACCAACGCACCAGCCCAGCTCTCCTCCTCTCTGCTGCTGCTCACTGCTGGTGGTGACGTTGACGTCTGGATGCGCCAATGCGCATGCACCACCGCTTGTTGAGAAAGCACGCCGCTGGATGCCAGCAATTTAGAAAGAGGTTGGGGATCTCTGCAGAAGCCGGACCACTTGCACGAACCAGAACCAATAGTGTGCGGTGCAGGCCCATTTAACAGTCACACATGGATCAGGTGCCATAAACCAGCTTTTATAAAGAAAAAAAACGAAAATAAATTCCCATTAAAAATGTGCCCCTTTATGATTGTGCCTACTCTGCCTACCCCTAGTTCCGGCCCTGAGTCCACACCAGAGCTAAAAATGGTAAACCTCATCACTCACACGTTATAAAAAGCCATTGGTGGTCAGGGCCCCCTCTATAAGTTAAAAAAAAAAACTATTGTCGCTAGGGTCCCCATAAAAGTTTTTTTTAAAAACATTGGTGATTAGGGCTCCCCTCAAGAGAAAAAAATAATTGGTGGTCAAGCCCCACCCCTCTATATATAAAAAATTTTTTACAAAAATATTAAAATAATACATTGGTGGCCAGGGGTTTAAAAAAAAAACCACACAGTGACCTTGAAGTTACACCCTTAAGGTATAGTGAGCCCCAGAATTAACAGGACAATCATCTGGGTGCAATGATCTTAATGACCTAATTAATGAGCCATTCTGATAAATAACATAATGACCACCTATGGAGTCCTTTGCTTTTTCTTTAGTACGCCCTAATTGATAATTGATAGGCATTAGGGGGTTGGTTGGGGTTCATGGGATGGGTTAGATGGGAGCAAATTAGAATGAGCTTGTGAGCATCTTACTGGGCATTCCCATCATACATACAGAATCATATTAAATGTTAATGCTGGGTAGTATAGTAGTGCCCAAGTAGGATGGTTTTAATAATGTTTGATTTGATCCACATCAGGGGTAAGGAGGCATCACACATGTCTCAGGACTGGCGAATATATTTCAAAAATTATTTTTATCAGTTGCTCTGTGTTATGACGTTAACCAGTGGGTGACATCCATATATATTTTTTTAAATACAATTTTGTTCGCCATGATTTCCATTACTTCAAGTATGTTCTGTCTTTGGAGGTCACGATATTAAAAGACAATTAAATTAGCATATTTGTGATTTTTGCAAATGCAGCAAGTATTTAACAGCTTTCCAGGTTCAATGTCTGCCCTGAGAATATGAATCCATCTAGTGACCTTCTGTTGCTGCCAAATTAAACAAACCACCTGTAACGGTGCCTAAAAATGACCACCACATGCAGCATATGGCTTGTAGGTCCCATACACGGAGATACAATTCTACCAATAAACCAAAAGGGATTTTATTTGCCATGTGGGGGATGGCACAGTCATAAGTGGCTCTGGGGGGAAAGAGATTCCAGACTAGGGGTAGGTCCGAAAAGGTATGTGCCTATCCCCCCTCCCCCCCACCGTACCCTTTGTTCGGCCCTGTGGCTTGCTATTGTTTTATAAACCCTTAACAATCCAGGGGTACGGTATAATCAATGTAGCAGAAAATGAGTGTGCAATATATTACTAAGGGTGCAATACCGTATGTCCTTTTGCCTATCTGCTATTTCTTTTGACATACCAGAAGTTCCCTGATTATTATGAAAAGGGTCAGTATAAGGGTAACGAGACAACCCTTAAAAAATGCCAGGCGAGCTGTGAGGTATTGAAGGAATATACGTTTTTTTTTTCTTTAGACTAAAAATATTATTTAAGGCTAAAATTTATTGGAATATGGACTGAAAAAAATGAGGTCTATCAGTTTATCCTCAATTACACCTGTCTAACTGCTAAATTCAAAATAGATCCTCACCTTAAAATGACATAACTGCTCAATAAATAGTAATGGTCTATGGTACCTTACATCGGTGCTTTTGCCAGAATCTGCCAATTGCCAGTCTGGGCCTGACCCTATATTTGTAGAGAACATAATTGTTTCAGTCCCTACCCTGGTAGGCAACACCCCGGGTGCTCTACTTGTTGAAACTTCTGACTGCTACCCTCAGCCCAACTCTCATGCCTGGGATTAGCAATAACGAAATCTCAACTCATGCTCAGGTGGGCGTCATATCACTTCTAAAGGAAACATAACTTCTGTAGCTTTGACACTGGGCCCCCCTGCAAAAAAATTATCAGAGGGGGCCGACGCACTCTGATCCTCCCGCCTGCTTCCCGCCCTGCCTCTGTATCTCCCACTCAATGCACCGACCCCGCTCACTCCGGCCTAGGGTTGCCACCCAGCTGGTATTTTTTCAATTGCCGATAATTTGTAATACCCTTAAAAAAAAGCCCTTGGCGTGCCCCGAATTCGCTCAGAATTTACCTTTTTTTCGGCCTTCTTGACATTGTGTGATGTGGCCCCACCCCTTTTGTGGCACTGAACGTGGTTCCACCCCCTTTTGCATTGTGGACCGCCCCTTTTGTTTCCGCCCCCCCGGCCTGTAAAATCTTGAAGAAAAGGTGGCAACCCTGCTCCCGCCCCGACTTGTGCCCCCCTTCCTCACCACAGGAAAGACATCGACTGGGGAGGAGGTTTTTTTTAATTAGCTATAGAGGAAGCAGACCCCACAATACAGGCCTCCCTGTTCCCTGGGCCCCCCGTGAGGTCTGCTTCCTCTATAGTTACGTCACTAACCTCTCACCGTCACTGCTAGATTTCAGAGGTAAGTCTCTGCGGTGGCTGGGGTTTTTTTAAAAAAAAAAATCAAAAAATAAATATATTGATAGATAGATAGATAGATAGATAGATATTGTGGGCAAATTTGTCCTGTTTCGCAGAAAAAAATGCGAATTTACAGCAAAATTTGAGAAATGGTGAAAATTTTGCGAAACACATTGAAGTCAATGGCCGTCAAAATTATTTTGATGCACGTCAATTTTGCTGCCCTCGACAATTTTTATACGCGCGCCTATTTTGTCCAAATGCATTAAAGTCAATGGGCGTCCAAATAATCTTGATGTGTGACAATTTTTATGCACATGCTGAGCGTCCAAATTTTTTTGGTGCACCAGATTTTTCACCAGCGAATTTTCGTTGCAGTTTTATTCGCCAGTGGTGTGCCTGGTGAATTTATTCACCCATCACTAGATATTATATATAATGCTGCCATAGGCACAGGCCCTTGGGTGCCTATATATAAATACAGCCCTGCTCACGATAGCCAATCCTACTGAAGCCACCTACCTCAGGTTCTCCAGCTCCATCCACTCACTCCATCAGTTGGGGTCCATGGTGACAAAACCTTTAACCAGGAAAGAACAGCTGACCCCCAAATGTGAACATCATAAGGCCAAAATAAATATTTGATTTTCTATAGGTCATTCTAATACTTTGGTTGCACTTACAGAGTGACTTTGTGTTGAGCTAATGATCCCACACAGCATTGCACATAAAAAATATATAAATGTACATGGCACTGTTTAGTGTTTAGTGATTAAAAGGAGTAGTAAATTCAGTGTCAGTATTTATTAATAAATGATTCATATTGCTCATTAAGTTACTTCTCTGTAGGATGCAGAATGGAAATGACTGTCAAGACATTAGGATATTATAACTAAGTAATACCATGATAATGTGCTGGCTTGACAGTCATTGCTTTACTGTAGCCTGCAGAGAAACTGCTGCTTCTTCCCATGGTCATTCTGGTTGTAAAGTTACAATTCACCATTGCACAAGAGCTTGTACTGGCCATAAACACAGACATTATCCTTTATCATTATTAACGGTGCACTCTTTCTTTTCTTACCAAACTAAACACAGTTTTTGCTTTGCCGCTGAGGTTTAGCAACAGATACAGAAAGACAGTTCGGCTGCTTGCAGACCTATTATTTTAGACAGCCCAGACCAATGTACAGTGTTTGTGTTTATATTGCAGAGGGAATTGATGGCTCCTATAAGAATAAATGTTGAGAATCTATTATCCAGAATGCTTGCTAACCTGGGGTTTTCCAAATGTTTTTGTTTTTTATTAGGTCACGATGCCTAGTCTATTAAGACAACATTTAAACATTAAATAAACTCAATAGCATTATTTCGCCACCAATATGGATTCACGCAGTTTAGTTTCCATCAAGTAGATGGTACCTTCTTATTACAGGTATGGGACCTGTTATCCAGAATGTATCTTGCAGTTTCCTCAATCTGGTTGCTAGCATCCAAATTACCCTAGTAACTATGCGTTAACCTAAGAGACTGGACTATGAATTGGAGAGGAGCTGAATAGAAAGAGGAGTAATAAAAAATAACAATAACAAAACATTTGTAACCTTACTGAGCATTTGTTTTCTAGACGGGGTCAGTGACCCCCCATTTGTAAGTTGGAAAGAGACAGAAGAAGAAGGCAAATAATTATAAAACTATAGTAAAGAAATAATGAAGGCCAATTGAAAAGTTCCTTAGAATTAGCAATTCTACAACATGCTGAAAGTTAACTTAAAGATGAACCACCTCTTTAAATGCAAGCAATGTCTTGCACCTGGGACCAGTTTGCTCATTTCACCTATTAATTTGAATAAATCACAAAACACAATGCCTAGAGACAAAATTGCACCTGCCACAATGGGCTTTGCCAAATGTAGTCACTTTTGCAATGTTAAAGAAAACTCCGGCTTCCAAACCAAAATTTGATAAGGAGGCTCACTTAACACAGAAACCCCTAATATACCCATCACAGTTACCTGTTTCTTCAAAAAACATGAATAAATGCCATTTTCTATGCTGAAATCCAGCTGTTTAACAGTTCTTCTCTTTCTGCATCATTTGAAATCCTGGCAGGGAAGGAGGGACTAAACACTGATGTTACAAATTGTAACAACTTCTCCACAGCTTACAGACAGCATGCAGGAACTACATAACCCACAATGCATTGCATCGTGATGTCCCTTTCCTTATTAAAATCACAATGTGCAGGGAATTGTGGGGATACAGGCTAAGGACAGCTGGCTGTTGATACAAAGTAACAGTAGTCAGCCAGCTCAGCAAAGTGGTCAGACAGAGCAGCAGGAGAGCAAGGTACTAGGCATAGGAAACTGTCAGTAAAAAATCATGAAAAGTCTGCATATTTTTTAATTGATGTATATTGCAAAGTTGCTTGAAATGATGTTTACTTTTCAAAAAGCTTAAGTTATGTTTTTGTGGAGTTCCCCTGTGCAGGCCCATGTCAGAACTTCCCCATAGATACACCTTGCTGATCGTGCACCTTGCTTTCTGTTACCTGACTGGCGGATGAGCATTATAGAAACTGCACTAAGCATGCACCGACCCCTGTCCATCTCAGCTCCAATGCCAGATTTTGGTAGCAGTCACATTGTCAGCCCTTAATATAATCTTTATATTACAAGTACAGATATGGGGTCCATTATCCAGAAAGTTCTGAATTACAGGAAGGCTTTCACCCATAAGGGTATTCACTAACCGCCGAAAAGTCGCCAGTGATCACTTCGCACCCATCGCTACACTTTGCCAGGTGAAAATTCGTTCAGACAACGCTAATTCACTAAAATGTAGTTTCGTTGTGGGTGCTGAACGCTGGCGTTACTTCGCCAATGGTAGCAATTCAAAATGAAGATGCGCTAACGTTCATTTCTGCCTAGCGCAAATTCGCTAGAGGTCTTGCTCTCAGGTTAATGTTAATTAGCGTTTTTTGAACTTTGATGCTTTTTACACTAAAGAATATGATGCAAGTGACAGAAGATTGAGGAAGAGCTATGCACTCCATTGCACTTTGACTGGTCTGAGCTGAAAAAGTAACGTTCAGTAAAATCTGCATTTTAGTGAATTTGCGGAGTAACGTCCATTCACCAGAGCCAATTGTCACTTGGCGATAGAGTGCGAATGGCTGCTAGCGTCTGTCTCTTTCATTAATGAATTGGCACCTGCGCCCATTAGTAAATTGGCAATGTCCCTGCGGGCAAATTGTCGCCAGCGTTTGGTACTTCGCCCTTTAGTAAATCTGCCTCATGGACTCCATTTTAATCAAATAATTTACATTTTTAAAAGTGATTCCCTTTATCTCTGTTATAATAAAACAGTACCTTGTACTTGATCCCAACTAAGATATAATTAATCCTTATTGGAAGCAAAACCAGCCTATTGGGTTTATTTAATGTTTAAATCGTTTTTTAGTAGATTTAAGGCACAGAGATCTAAATTACAGAAAGATCCCTTATCCGGAAAAACCCCAGGTCCTGAGCATTCTGGGTAATGGGTCCCATGCCTGTACAACCTGACCAAAAAAATAAAAAAACAGGTTGAATACAAAATGACCTGTAGAATATACTGTCTGCCATACTTTCTGAGATATTTCCAACTTGTTTTTTTTTTTTGCTTTGCATTTCATAAAGATCTTTGTCAGTGGAACAGGTGGATGTGTCATACAGATTCCTTCACTGATTAATCATCTGCTCTTGTGCGATGGCGACCAGAAATCATGCACAATGGGGTGCCCTTGAGGAGATAGCACAGGTCCCCTCTGCTACAGAATGAATTAAGCAGAAACCTGATCCACTGTGAATATTTGTTTATCCACAGCAGCAGCAGCTTCCCATTATATACTAGGAAAATGCACTGCCTGTCATTATCAAACATTAAAGGGTAAGTCAGGCACTGAGGGACTCTGAAAGCTTTTGAAACTTCTCATTATGTGCTGGTCCATTACAAGTTATATCAACCTACAGCATTCTTTGCCTTGAAACCATGTAATACACTGCTTGAGAAATGATCTGTCACCTTGGTGCTTCACACTGAATGATCTATGAGGTTGGAAATCTTGGCTCAGAACCAGTGGATTGTTCCGCGGAAGAGACAAACAAATATACCTGCCAGAACATAAAATCTCTTTACTGCTACTCAAAATAAAAGATTAGGGCTCAGGAGGAAAGAGAGAATGAATTACAGCAGTGAGTTCCAAACCTGTCCCATAAGCAACCCCCACTCACAGCCACGCTGCCTCCACATTGATCACTAGTACATGAGCGCTCATCAAAGCTCCATACTCTCATACGCTGCTGCAGGAATCTGGGAAGCATGCATTCCATTAATGGCAACTGAAATCTGGAGTTGTGGTTTAATAAAATAATAAATTTTTATAAATGTTATTCTTATTTGTAAAGAGGCCCTTAAAATTCCATACTAATTAAAAAATTGCTGCTGTACCACTTTTTTGGTAGTATGAGCCATTGGGTAATCATAAACAGAAAACTGCCATTTTAAAAAATAAGGGCCACCCCCTGAGATCCTAGGATTAATGGTGCACACAAACAAACCATACTTGTGTTAGGTCACATGAGTCAATTAATAGGCAGAGTTCTGTCTTTTGCTTCCTCACTTCTTCCTGTTACAGTTAGAGCTGTAGTATTTCTGGTCAGGTGATCTCTGAGGCAGCACACGGCTAGAGATGTAAAAGCGCAATATTGGTAAGATTCATTAATATGCCACTTAATTTGACATAAACTATCTGTTACTTAAGTATTCATTTTGGGGCTATAGTTTTCCTTTAAAGGGATTCTGTCATGATTTTTTTTTTATTTCTAAATTATACTGTTTACACTGCAAATAATTCACTCTACAATATAAAATTTAATTCCTGAACCAGTTGTAATATGGGGTGTAGGTGCATCTCAGGTCATTTTGCCTGGTCATGTGCTTTCAGAAAGAGCCAGCACTTTAGGATGGAACTGCTTTCTGGCAGGATGTTATTTCTCCTACTCAATGTAACTGAATGTGTTGCAGTGGGACTTGGATTTTACTATTGAGTGTTGTTCTTATATCTACCAGGCAGCTGTTATCTTGTGTTAGGGAGCTGCTATCTGGTTACCTTCCCATTGTTCTGTTGTTAGGCTGCTGGGGGGGGGGAGGGAGATGATATCACTCCAACTTGCAGTACAGCAGTAAAGAGTGACTGAAGTTTATCAGAGCACAAGTCACATGACTGTGGGCAGCTGGGAAACTGAAAATATGTTTAGCCCCATAGATCAGATTTTCAAAATTAAATATAAAAAATCTGTTTGCTCTTTTGAGAAATGGATTTCAGTGCAGAATTCTGCTGGAGCATCATCCTTCAAGATGTCATGCAGCAGCAAGCAATTTGGATGCAGAACTAGCTGCCTCCCCCAACACTCCTAGGGGTTATTTATTAAAGCCCAATTTTTTCTGGTCAGACTTTCAAAGGAATAAAAAAAAACATCTTTTCGTACAAAAAAAAAAACCCCTCTCATTTTTTTAGATTTATTAAACCCCAATGGTGTTAAAAGTCCAAATAAAAAAGTACTCCAACTCAAACCTACCTCATGTAGAAATCAATGGAAGATGTCCCGTTGATATTTTGAAGATATCCAGATCTGTGCTGGGTTTTGTTCAATAATCTTAAGATTTTTTGGTTTCGGGCATCAAATCCGAAAAAAAGTCTCCGTTTTCGGCAACAAATCTGAAAAAATCATACAACTCGGATTTTTTCATGATTTTATCAAGTCTTTTCCTGCACAAGAAATGTTCGAGAAAATTTATTGATAAATAGGGGGGGAAGTCTTTGCAGATTTGGTCGAGTGATTTTTAGAAAATAGTAAGAAATTTTCAGATTTTGATTAAAAAAACCCTAAGGGGCAGAGTTATCAAGGGTTGAATTTTGAGTTTATAAACTCCCAATGAACTTGAAATTTGGGGGAAAAAACGCCCAATCGAAATTTATTAACAAATCTAAATTTTGTAAATTTAGAAGAATAGGATCGACCTGCAAACTCGAATCAAATTTGATTTGAGTTTTTTCACAAAAGTCCACCAAAGGACTCAATTGATTGTAGGAGCTCCCCCATATGCTAAATCACCAAGTCAGCAGGCGAATAGTCGAATTTGATTCAAATTCTTAAAGGGACAGCACATGATGAATTTTGAAATTCGATTTTTTTTTTAAACTCAAATTGAATTTGGACTTTTCCCTAGTCCAATGACACTAAAATAAACTCAAAATTCGAATTTGAAAATTTGAATTTTCAATTCGATCCTTGATAGATCTGCCCCTAAATGTATGCAGTCTGTTATTTAGAATTCTTGGGACCTGAGGTTTTCCAGGTAAGAGGGTCTTGACCTTTGAAACACAGTATCAGTTTTTTATAGAACGGACAATTCTAAGCATCTTTATTATTTTTATTTTATTGTTTTCTTCTTCTGACTCTTAACGGCTTTCAAATGGGGGTCACTGTCAGCATCTGAAAAACTAATGTTCTGTAAGGATATCATTATTACTCATTTTTCAATTAAGGCCATATTCCAGTCTTTCATTCATATAAATACATGGTTACTAGGGTAATTTTGACCCTAACAACCAGATTGTTGGAACTGTAGAATAAGTAAAATAACTCAAAACCCACAAATAATAAAAAAAAATTAAAACCAGTTAAAAATCATCTCAGAATATCACACCTTGCACAGAACAAAGCAGCCCCTTGCCCTAATACTAATTAAACAAGGCTATATTTAACCTGGAATTTACTTGCCCTTTACTTTTAAATGTTTTTTTTTTTTATTAACCTTTGAAATTGAGACCAAAGCAAAGGACAAGTTCTTAAAATAAACATACAGCTGGCAACACAACGGGGATTCTATAGTAATATGAGCAACAGGTCTGAAAATTTGATGGCGAAAAATCGTATAAAAATTATCGTGGGTGTCAAAATTGATTTTTTCAAAATTCGAAAATATTTCAGCGAAGTGAAATGGGACGAATTTGCCCATCACTCATCTACATTTGTACCTACGTCACCCAATGGTGTCCAATTTGAAAAGAATTTGGACCCCATGGTCTGATGTTAATCATATAAACGCCTATTTCTTTGATCAGCATCATTTCTCTCTCCTTTATATGGCCTGTTTTTTTTTTTTTTGTGAATGTGACATAATGTAACTGTTCTGTTTGCGATGTTGAATGTGACTGGCCTATTGTATCTTACCTGGAAACCATGTTGTTTTTGCTGTGTTCCCCCCTGAGGGGAACACAGCAATATACAGTATACAGTAAAGTATACACCACAATATACAGTAAAGTACAGTGCAATATTGGACACAATAGCCATGTTTTTACCCACAATGCATTGATTCCCCATTGGTCACGAGGAGGAGATGCTCCTGCTTGCATTTGCCATTAGGTATAATTTCCGGCATTTAAGATGCCATAGACAGTTACTATTTAATGGGCATGGGGGGTTGTTTGGGCCGCTTTCTACTTTAAATGCCAGAGCCTATTAGGAATCCCAGTCCAGGGCTCAGATCGCATGTTAATGCAAGTACGTTTTATAAATTGAAAATTTTGCTTAAAGGGGAACTAAAGTCTAAAATAGAGTAATGCTAGAAATACTGTATTTTGTATACTAAACATAAAAATGAACTTACTGCACCAGAAGCCTAATAAAACAAATGATTTATGTTTTCAAAGTTGGCCGCAGGGGGTCACCATCTTGTAACTATGTTAAACATCTTTGCAAGACCAAGACCACGCACATGCTCAGTGTGGTTATAAAAGATCAAAACAGCACAAGTCAAATAATACCTGCCATAGAAGCAGATACAGAAAGATTAATAATCAGAATATACAGACTGCACTGGGTCGATGGATACAAATCTCTACTTGGTCGCCGGCTGCTTTACAGGGAAACAAACAAAGCTGCTTGAGGTCAAGGAAACAAGGTAGGGCTTTTGAAAGTATGATTGTTTCCTTGCAGAGCAGTTAGGGACCGTCTGAAGTTTCCTATCTGTAGCAGTCAGAGCAAGTAAAACGAAGGGAGAATTTCACTGCAAACAATCAGGTTTCTTACAAAAAAGATACACATTTTTTAATTGAAGTATATTGGAGATATATTTCTTTTTCTTCAAAGAAAGTAAAAAATTGGATTTTATTTTTTTTGCCTTTACATTCCCTTTAACTGACTGAGTGGTACGTTAATGAGCCCTAATGAAGGTATTTATGGGAACTGAGAAGCTAATTTCAGGGTCCCTTTATGGACTGTGCCAATAGGTACAGTAGACTTGCATCTAAAGAAGCCCATGCAGATGTCAATTTAAAGGGGACCTGTCATCCAGACCTAAAAAACTGTATAATAAAATTCCTTTTCAAACTAAACATGAATCCCAAAATCATTTTGTTTTTAAAACATCCATACCTGTTACAAATGCGTTTAAAGGTCTCAGCTGTCAATCATATATTGCCTGCTCCTCCTCTATGCCTTAGGCATAGGGGTGGGGCAGGCATTTACTTTCACTTTCTGTTCTGCAATTCCTAGATTTCATTGTACTCCTCACATCCCCTCCCACCTCACCATCTAATTTTGTAGCCAGTGTGTGAGCCTTAATAACAGTGTCTACAAAATAGCGTCTGTCTGCTTGATGTGATTGTGAATTCAAAAAATTAAAAAAAAATCAAAGTTTAAATCATTTTTATAGTGTAAATGAAGTTTATTTTGCTTGACTAATATAGTTAAATAGGATTTGGAATTATTTCTTATGGTGACAGGTCCCCTTTAAGTGTCAGAAACGACGTAAATTTTGAAACTGGCGTTAAAGTCAATGGGCGTCTGAATAATGTTGACGCGTGACCGTTTTGACGCGAGTGACTTTACCGACACGAGTCCAAAAGCAGCGAATGTATTCGTCGGCGGCGAAATGTGGAAATTTGCCGCAAATTCACGACTGCCAAATTTATTTGCCCATCACTACTCCCAACAGCATCTTAAAATAAAGGCTAGAACGAAGAATTGGAAGTTCTAAGAATAACAGGAATAATATAGTAAAGGATTTTGTTTTAATTCAGCTGCCACCAGGGGGCCCTTTTCCTACATTAGATTGTTTCCATTCAATTAACTCATTCAGTACGACAAAGATCCATATTAGCTTCCGTCAATGAAACTTTATAGACTGTTCCAAATGAATGTAGGTTTCCGTGATAATTAAAAGTGGTATTTATCATTATGCTTTTGAAATGATTAAAAATATAACTGTTCTGCAGAAATTTGCTAGTGAAGAAATCCTGCTTTTCAGGTTACTTTCCCTCGTCAATGTTTTAGGCTTTTAATAGGGCAATAAAATGTTATCGAACTATGTTGGCTTCATTCTGTAACAACAACACTTTTTTATGTTTCATTTGTTCCCCATAATAGCACAGCTTGATGATACAGTGGCTTTAAAAATATTATCCAAAATTGAGTCATAACATTTAGCTTTGGCAGAGTTTATGTATATGGTAAAAAGGGGGTGTTTGGGAATACTTGTTAATGGAGAACTAAAGGTGAGGGATAAATCACTAATTTACTTTGTGGGTGGGGCCAGTGTGAGTTAAAATAAAAACTGGCTCAGGGAGGAGATTTCTATATTGCTGTGCCCCCCCCCCATGTTAGATATCATTTCAGAAGTATACCCTCAGCTGCCCTGCTCAGGGATACACACAGTATTGTAAAGTTACCTTCATTTCACACTTGTCTAGGGGTATTCCTCGGAAATGAACCAACCATAGTGGATTAGTGCTCTACAAGAATGTACCCAAGGCCACCCGAAATTCTTATGGCTGACATGCACTGGCCTGGCCAAGGAGGTTAGTGATTTACCTTACACTGGGTGCCCACAGGGGTGTTTCTGCCACTAGGTAAGTTGAGAAAATCGCCTAAGGTGGCGGCATACCTCCCAACTGTCCCGGTTTTAGAGGGACAGTCTCTGCGTGTATTGCCGATCTGCCGATATCAGTGGGAGACTGTCACTAGCTTTGTCAGACACAACTTTCTTGCTGTAGGGGCAGAACATCAGCTGATCTGTTCTTTTACTACTTTATTTGATCTGAAAGGTCAGTGGCAGGTCTGGAGATGGGGAAGTCAAATAAGTCTGATCTTTACATCTATGGCCAGCTTTAGACACACAGCTTAAAGGGCAATTCACATTCATTAGCAAAACTGGAAAAAAAAAACACAGAAATATGTTCAAACTTTCATAACCTGCCAAATTGTCTAAAATGAACATGATAATTAGGGGGTGTTGCCACAAAAATGGGCGTGGTCAAAAAACATTGCACTACGCACAGCAACTGGTTTGTCCCTCTTTTTTTTCAAAAATGTTGGGAGGTATGTGGTAGTGTGAACAAAACAATGTGGGAAAAGGTGTGTTTTCCCCTTTAAGATTATGTAGTGGGAGAGGTAGACACCAGGATGGGTGTTAATAGACAGAGAATATGTTATCAGTTTAAAGGCTTTGGTGGCCAAGTCTTGGAAGCTGGAGTATTGTGGAAAGAACAGGCAAGCCAGGTGCTCCGATCCAGTAGTCCAGCTCATGGCTTAGAGCTCACCTTCCACGGGAAGGCTGTCCTGTGAAAAGGTATTTAGTTCTAGTGAGGCTGTTGGGAATCTCTCTCAGAGCAGGACACAGAGCAGGAAGGATACCCGTCATGTGTGAGGGACTTTTAGAGGGGCTGGGGTGCCATTTGCCTCTGCAAGGTACAGAGAAAGAGGACAGCAAGTGACAGAGAGTCTGTCTGACTGAGAAAAGCCAGGAGGCTGAGCAATCCCCCAGGAGAAATGTAAGTACGGGTGACCCCTACTTATGTGTTTGCTTACTGGTAGACCACAAGGGGTCCAGTTTAGTAAGGGAACTCTTCATGTGTGAAGGTAGTGCTGGAGGTACTCGCGGAGATAATTATAAGTGAATTTAGTCTTCACATATAACTTCACATCGACGTGTTTCGGTTCCCTCTGAACTGTCATCAGGATATAACGATATATATATATATATATATATACAGACAAATACAAGAGTCCTCTGCACTCAACCCATTATCAATATATTTAAGACAGTGAGACATTTTGTGCTACTGCTACTAATAAATGCCTTACCCTTTAAACAAAACATTGGCTCGTTTGTCCATATATTGCAATATATTTAAGATGGCCAACTACGTCACAGTCATCCCATATCTGGCCAGTCCTACACTAAACTTTTATCTGATTCATTAAAAATTCTATTGCTTCATTATACATTTTAGACAGGGACTAAGTTTCACCTTTTCCTATCTTCCTATCACATACAAGCTACAACTCTTTCAGGACTGGGGACCTTTCTCACATAATCTGTGAAGGACACATTGTACAGATTATATTCTCTTTTTTTCCACTCAACCATTTAAAGTGTTTTTCAGCAGATAAAACTGCTTGGAGGTACTGGGGCGGAACATTTCCTCGTTTATTAAAATGGCAGGCCTCATATAATAATTCACCTCATTTAAAATCTAGAATAGCCTTGGGTCTCTTTTATTTGATCACTGATCGTCTTTTAACTGCTTAGTAACCTTATGTCTGGCCTGAATGCCCAACACTACTGATTGCAAATGTCATCTATATCTCTGATAAAGCTCATTTACACTAATACAGGTTATGGGGCTAATTTGAACTACAATTATGAAAAAAGGAATATCCTTGAATATAATGTGAGGAAAGGTCATTTTTTTTTACTTAAATCACTTTTTTTTTCCAGGTTCTATTTTGCAGTCTTGGGAAAAGGCCTAGTTCCTAGACTGAAACTCTGACATGTATTAAATAAAATAAATTGCAATACGAAGCCTAAGGATATATATATATATCTGGGCATGAACCAGCAGTATTACGGCAGTCCTGGTCTCAATACAAGGGCAAATTTATGCAACACGGTGCATACAATATACATTAAGGTTACCAGATCATTGGAAAAATCCGTGACACTTCCTATAAATGCAAATTGTTGGGCTACATTGATTGCATTTAAATTAAATTTCAGTGGTGCAGCCCCTCAGGCTGAATTTTCTGAAAGTGCTGCCAATATTTCGCTTGATCTGGTAACCCTGATATATATGTATATACACGTTAGAGCTGAATAAAATGTTTGCAGCACATTTTATGTAATAATAAGATATAGAAAAAGACTAATGGCACTGCCATGTCAGCCATGACTATTTCTTTGCTAGAGAACAGTGGCAAAGACTGATCGCCTCTTCTTCGGTGAGACAATCTCCCCGAACTGCCTTCCCCCTGCCCTCTGCCGGCTCAAATAAAAATCGCCTGTCCCCGTGAGGCAACTTCAGGCGACTTTGGAAAACGAAGAGCCACGGATGTGCATTGGCGCAGGCGATTTTCATTTTAGCCAGCAGAGGGCAGGCAGTTCGGGGAGATTGGGGCGACTAATCTCCCTGAATCTGCTCATGTGGACTGACCCTAAAGCTGTTCTGGGATCACTGTAGCCACTCGGTTCTGTTTCTAACATACCCCTCTGAAGAGAGAAGCTTTTTCCAAGTACTCCTGATATTCCACTGCAAATACAGTCATGGGATCCGTTATCCGGAGTACAAGGTACTGTTTTATTACCACAGAGAAAAAGGAAATCGATTTTTAAAAATTGGATTATTTGAATAAAATGAAGTCTATTGGAGACAACCTTTCCATTATTCATTGCTTTCTGGATAACGGAAAGGTTGTCTCAAATAGACTTCATTTTATTCAAATAATCCAATTTTTTAAAAATCGATTTCCTTTTTCTCTGTGATAATAAAACAGTACCTTGTACTTCATGGCAACTAAGATATACCGTAATTGACCTTTATTGGAAGCAAAAACAGCCTATTGGGTTTAATTAATGCTTTCATGATTTTAAAGTAGACTTAAGGTATGAAGATCCAAATTAAAGAAAGATCCATTATCTGGAAAGCCCCAGGTCCTGAGCTTTCTGGATAACAGGTTGCATAAGTGTTGACGTAAAAGTAATGCAAAACTAACACTGTTGTATCTAATACACCGGGGGGTCATTTATAAAGTTTGCGCATCGCATATTTATTCGCAAATGGTTGTAATGACCATGTTTTTTCCTGAACGCTAAAATATTGCACTGCTGTGTCCGTCTTTCCGTTTTTTGCGAATTCGCATTGAGAATAGATTTTCGCAAATGAGAAGGGTGTTTGCATGAGTGCGCCCACTGGGGGTCATTTATAAAGTTCGCGCAGCTCATATTTTTCGCAAATGGTTGTATTGCGCATGTTTTTTGCTGAGCGCTAATATATTGCACTGCTCTGCCCGTCTTTCCGTTTTTTGCGAATTCGTAGTGTGAATAAATTTAAGATGATACAGGAGTTTGCACAAGGCACCCAATGTGCGAGGTTGTTGTGCACGAAAATAGCGTTAAATTCGCAGTTTGCAAAACTGTTTTGCGAATATTCTATCCGCCACCAAAGTTGTGGCGTAATTGGGTCGCAGAGTGTGCGCATAAAGATTCGCAATTTGCGAATTGTGACATATTTATAAAGCCCCTTTAGACATTCGCATTGTGAATAAAAAATTCGCAATTCTTTATGCACCCTCTTATTCAGCTTTATAAATATAACCATGCGCAGGGCAAATATATTCACTTTGCGAACCAATCTGCCCTGCGCAAAGTTTATAAATGACCCCCACTGTGCGATGTTGTTGTATGCGAAAATAGCGTTGACAGTAACTTAAATGCGCAATTTGTGAAACTGTTTTGCGAATATTTTCTCTGCAACCAAAGCTGTGGCATAATTCAAATGCGGAGTGTGCACATAATGTTCACAATTTGCGATTTTTGCCATATTTAAAAAAGCTCATAGACATTTGCAGTATGAAAAAAAATAAAGCTGAATAAGAGTGTGCAAACAGAATTGCGACTTTGGTGGAGAAAATATTTGCAAATTTAAGTTACTGTGAACGCTATTTTCGCGCACATTGACCTCGCACAGTGGGGGTCATTTATAAACTTCGCGCAGGGCAGATTGCTCATGGTTATATTTATAAAGCTGAATAAGAGGGTGCAAACAGAATTGCGAATTTTTTTTTCACAATGCGAATGTCTATAGGAGCTTTATAAATATGTCAAAATTCGCAAATTGCAAATCTTTATGCACACACTCTGTGCCTCAATTACGCCACAACTTTGGTGGCGGAAAAAATATTCGCAAAACAGTTTTGCAAACTGCGAATTTAAGTTATTGTCAATGCTATTTTTGCACACAACAACCTCGCACATTGGGGGGCGCTCATGCAAACTCCCGTCTCATTTGCGCACCATTTGCGAAAATGTATTCACACTGCGAATTCGCAAAAACCGGAAAGACGGGCAGAGCAGTGCAATATATTAGCATTCAGGAAAAAACATGCGCAATACAACCATTTGCGAAAAATATGCGCTGTGCGAACTTTACAAATGACCCCCAGTGGGCGCACTCATGCAAACACCCGTCTCATTTGCGAAAAGTTTTTGCTCAATGCGGATTCGCAAAAACTGGAAAGACGGACACAGCAGTGCAATATTTTAGCGTTCGGGAAAAAACATGGGCAATACAACCATTTGTGAATAAATATGAACTTTATAAGTGACTCCCACTGTGCAAACCAATCTGCCCTGTTGTCAATTTTTATAAATGAGCCCCCCGGATCTGCCCACTCTGGGAGACCACTAATTCTAAATATCGGAATACTAATTGATTTTCCAATAATTTCCTGAGGCTTAAAACCATGCTTTTACTGGGGACACCCATCTCTTGTTCTGTTATTAATTCATTTGTCCCCTAAGGTTACACATTCCCGTGGGATTTTAACTTGTGTGTGAACTGACATGCGTTTTATGGCACGGTAATGTAAGTGTTAATTAATTTCACTCTGCCCTGTTAGTCTATGCTTCCCATGCAAGTGGACATCAATACCCAACACAGAAATAATTGATAGCTATTAATATATTCTGCATTCACATCGATGTCGGCTCCCGCAGGTACAGGCCCACGGGGCAGAGTGAAATCAATTAAACACTTGTCTTTTTGTACCGCGAAATTCATAAAAATCCATCATATATGTAGCAGCAGTTGAAGCACCTCTGGGCAGCTCCCCTTAGGGGTCTGTTGGAAGGGATACAAATAGAGAAGAAATAAAAGCAGAGCAGCTGCAGATTCAAAGTTAAAAACTAAACAACTGTTAACGTTTTGCTAATGCAAATAATTGAATTCAACTGGCAGATTTCTTAGGATAACTTACATGCATTTCGGTCAATAGTTTTCAGGTCCAGCATTTAGTCAGGGCCCCTTTTAACTCATATTAAGGCTACAGATATATAAAAACAAACATTTATATATCAGGTTTCATTTCCAGAAGAGCAAATACATTTTTGCACCCACTGCTCCCAGCACAAGGGGACCAGTCCCACCACTGGCTGTACAGTATATCTGTTGCAGCTACTAAGTACTTACTCTGATTTAAAAAACAGTGAAAATCTGACATTTTCACGAAAAAATTGCGAAAATCGGAAATTGACGCCGGAGAATTTTCACCAGCAAATTTTCACGGGAGATTTGCAAAACGTGGAAATTCGCCCCAAATTTGTGCCAGGCGAATTTATTCGCCCATCACTGGTAAACAGCTCACATACTTCTTTGGAAATCCATAGTTTGAGCATCCCTACAACATGTACATAATTGCTGGTATACCTGCTTTCTATATAAAATAAAGTGCAGCCATTCTCTGTCGCCCAACTAGTAAGTACCTGCTGTTTTCCAAGCAAGCCTTGAGTTTCCCAAACAGGCCAGGTCTCTGCAGTCCGTGTCACAATATAAACAGTCCATCTAGGAAGGGGTAGAGCTGGAGCTGTCAGAACATTTGCTCCATATCTAGTTACCCATTAGATGTTTGTGTTCAAACAACTGACCTGTGGATGCTATCAGTTGATTGGTTGCTAGAAGTGGAACTATAAATATGTTTAGAAATCCCTACTTCTCATTAAAGGAAAATATGATTTATGGTGAATTGCTGCATTGAACTGGGTTGTCCAGGGCCCACTGGAGCTGCCGCCTTAGGGGATCCCATTCCCTCCAGGCCCCACGCCCCAGCCATGAGCTCCACCCGGCACTGCGACCCCTCTCTGTCCCCCCTTTCCCCCAACATGTACCTTGTCCTCTCTTTCTTTGCAACTGCAATCCAGGGGGAGGTCAGATAACAGCACCAGGTCTTCAGTGGGAGCAAGTCTGTGTTGACAGGGTCCACCATGTTTTTTTTTCCGGTGTCCCGCCAGCCCAGTCCGACCCTTTCGAGGAAAAGGGATCCTCTAAAAAAGTGATCCCCAACCATTGGATCAGGAGCAACATGCTGCTCACCAACCCCTTTGATGTTGCTCTCAGTGGCCTCAAAGCAGTTGCTTATTTTCAAATTCCAGGCTTGGATGTAAGTTTTTGTTGCATAAAAACCAGATGTACTGTCAAACTGAGCCTCCTGTAGGCTGCCAGTCCACCTTGGGAATACCAAATCTCAGCACTTATTTGACACCCCAAGAATGTTTCTCATTCTTGTGTTGCTCCCAAACTCCTTTTATATCTTCCTTGCTCACGGGTAAAAAAAAAGGTTGGGGACGCCTGCTCTAAAACCACAGCTAGACTTTGCTTTCTTCTAGTGGTAGTCCAGCAGCATTGCACTTGCACCAAAGAAATCCATAGAAACAGACTTGGGAAGATTAAATTCACATATTTAACTACAATATCAAATAATAAAAAAAACCCAACTGATGAAAACCAATAAAAGAGTCACACTCACCCAGCATCTACATAGAGGGTAGTGCAATTTTACTCAATAAATGGAGTGCACTTTATGACTGCAGCTGCTTCCCTGTAGTTTTTGCAAGCGGCAGACTTTAATAAATCCTCCTTACCTCCCCCAGCCATGTTTAAGAAAGACTGGACGCATTGGTATTCCGAGCAACACACCTTATAAATTGCATTTTATTGTACCTAAAAACCACATGCAGATGAAATCTCCCGTCCCTCCCTTTCCAAAACTATTGTGCAGATGAGAATTTTCTGGGTGGTTATATATTTCATTTCTTTCCATCTCTAAAAAAAAAAACGTATTTGGATTTTTTTTTTAATGTGTCAGCACTTAACGGCATTCTGTACAGTTTAACAACATCTGGACAGTAGCGGTGGTGTGTTCTCTAGCGGGAGCCAGTGTTGCCTGTAACATATGTCTGCAGATCTGAAAGGTATGCCAAAAAGATGAGTTCTTTCCCCCTGAGCTATTTCAGAACAGGCTTTCATTTTTTTTTTTCATCCCACCACTTTTCTTATTATAGGCTGATTGCCATACATACAGGTAGTCAGGGGAACAAGGCAGGCTGTATTAAATGAGCTAATCTCTAACACATATTGTCAGACAGTGCATCCATGAAAAATGAATTTTCGCAGCAACTCAAGCACTGACTGAACTAAAATGAAACAGTGGCATACTAATAAGCCATATGAAATGCCCACCATCAGACACTGCCGAGAGGAGGGGGAGAGTGGGCCATTCAGTCGGATGCCTCTTCACTCTGATTAGATGCCTTTTGTAGTACTTATCATTGCACCTGTCAGCTATTATTTTAGCACAATGCGCCCTTGGGATGATGGTTACCTTACACTGACTATGAATGAAGGGCTTTCTTCTAGGGTAGGGCAGAGAGGACATTTGCTTCCAAACTCAGCCCTGAGCCAAGACACATGCTCAGTAAAATAACCATAGAGTGTGATAACTAATATTTATTATCATTTGTTGTAAGCACTATTTTTCATTCCTGCATTGTTTAAATTTGTGGACAGCAGCCAGGGTCAAGTAGAAGATTTGCAGGCCGCGCACTCCTGGACACCAACACGAATCGCTCATCTCCAAGTAATTTAAAAGGTAAATTCTTTATTAAGACATACAACCGATCAAACAACCATAGCGTCTGAGGTCTGACGCGTTTCGTGACAATACACTTCCTCAGAGACCTCACTTCCTGTCACATTACACCGAGTTTAAATCCCCCCCAGCACACCTGTGCATTAATTAAGACATTAAAAAACATTTCTTTGATTCACTAAAAAATCACGTCAATTACATACTAAAGGAATACTGGAAACAGGGATAATTCCATATATTAGTTTTTCGATGGTATGATATATAAATATGAACCATATAATTTATGTTACATATCTTAAATAATTACAAAATTTCATTTATGTGACAATCAGTTTGCTTTAGCCATAAATTCATTTTTTAAAATATAATTTAGTATAATAAATAGTATTTGGAGACTCATATGTAAAACATTGTAACTATTTCATCTTAACTTATTAACATAGCGATCGTGCAACAATGTATTAGTATGTAATGCCCTCAGACATACACAGTGTTATTATATAAGATAAACTTCTAGAGTTAAAAATAACAGCTGATGTCAAAGACTGAATTTAGCCCTTCCGTTTGTCTGGTGTGTAATTGAAATATCCATTTATTTTCTGTTTTTAAAACTTTAGCTTGTAAATCACCACCTCTAGGGACAGCAGCCAGGGTCAGACTGGGGGGCCCGGAGCCCACCAGGGCTGCTGCCTCAGGGCCCTGGAACCTTTCTTTCATGCTTGTGTTGTTCTTCAACTTTTTTTACATTTGAATGTAGCTCACGGGTAAAAAAATGTTGGGGACACCTGGTATATTCCATTAAAACAATGTTGCCCCCATCAGCTGCCCTTTGCCTGGGTGTGCCTATGCATTCTCTAACCCTTTTACCTGGTGACATGTCTGCCAATATTCTGCTGAGCTAAACGGAAAGCTGAATCTCGACTTCCCCCTGCCCTGAGGGCTATGTGCGCGTCATGTTCTGTATAAGCAATAATCTTGGGGTTATTGATTATTGGTGAATTTGCAATTTGATGAGTTAAAGAATAGGGGCTGCAGTGGTCCCATCTAAGCTGTGCACTTATGCAAGTACACACACAGATAGGGATGGGCGAATTTTTTCGCCTTGTTTCGCCATGGAAATGACGCTCATAGACTTGTATGGTGGCGTGCGTCAAAAAAAAAAGACGCGCATCGAATATTTGGCGAAACGAAACAGCTCAGATTCACCTATCCCTACACACAGATTTTGAGGCCAACGCACAAAAAAAATGGTGGTGCGCACAAAGGATATTTTGCGAAAAGTCAACATTTTGAAATAGTAAGTTAGGTTGAAAGAAGGCACACGTCCATCAAGTTCAACCTTTTTTTAACCTACCTAACTGCTAGTTGATCCCGAATTTTGTATTTATTCTGACCTGAGCACTCAGTATTTAAAAATGCGCACACAAATTTAGGTTGTGTGCACAAAAGACTTTTTGCAGGCTCGTAGCCGTGAAGAAATTAGTGGGAACATTGATAGGGGGCCCCTTGCATTGAAGAACCGGGGCACCTGGATATGGGGAAGAAATACATAAATCAGAGATGTTTCATATGTGACACTTCAGTTGTTGTATATACTTGAAGTTCAAGTTTGTTTCATGGAGCAGTGATCCCCAATCAGTAGCTCGTGAGCAACATGCTTATTTTTGAATTCCAGTAACATACAGAGATTCCTGTAGTCTGTCAGTCCACATAGGGGCTACCAAATAGCCAATCACAGCCCTTATTTGTCCTTATTTGGCACCCAAAGGGACTTTTTCATGCTTGTGTTGCTCCACAACTCTGTTTACATTTGAATGTGGGTCACAGATAAAAAAGGTTGGGGACCCCTGTCATAGAGCCATTTTATTGGGACTGAGCACATGGCATATCTGATATTTAAAGTTTTGGCTGCCTCAAATGTACATTGTATTTGGGGGTGCAAGTGGGCACGGGTATGGATAAGAGCCTAACCCCTCTGCGCCTTGTGGAACTCATCACCATTTATACAATATGCCAAGTGTTGGTCCCTACTTTGACTGTAATGCTAGTGAACTGGGAGCCCACTGTGAGTTATACCAGCAGCACTTCTAGGGGTGCCCTGCTTCTGTAACTGCATGGCATTGTCCATATTTATTTTTTATTTATTTTTCATAAGGATGAGATGGGGCAATGAACCCACTTTGTGACATAAAACCTGGTACATTCCTATTGCTGCTCTGTATCCGTTATTATGTGAAACCACAAAGTCACATTTGCATTCTTGGCTTTAGCAGCAGCATTTAATCCTTTCCCTTAGCCAAGACAAGGTGAAGCTGAAAACAAAGTATTTTTACCCACGTTCCACTCTCTATTTAATATGCAAATCCAAAAGCAGAATGTTTTAACTACGGCCCCCAGACTGAAATGTAAAGCAGCAAGCCGCACATTTTATATATGTATATATATATATATATTTATTTTTTATTTTTTTTAAACAGCTGGACTGACTCCATTAACAGTCACAAGACAAAGGAGGTACATGGAACCAGTACTGGCCCTGAGTTAACTCACACTGTGCACATAAACTGAATTCACTGCTTGTTGCCAATAAAGGAAATCGGCTATTATTATAAAGCAATCCGGCCTGCTACCCTTTACTTGTCATTTCTTAAAGGCTCTGGCATGTGGGGTGATTGCGAGAGTTTTGCCGCCCGCGCAATTTCCAACTCAGTGGGCAGGCAGCAAAATGATCCACAGACGTTGCGTTGACATATTTTAGGTCATAAGTTCCTAACATGCAGTTGCACCAGCAGGAGGGGCATTTTTAACTGTTTTGAGCAGGGTATCTCACAGGCTAAATGCAAGCATGTTAATATTACTATGCATTCAATAAAGTCCTGCACTTTCAGGATTTGGCTGAATCTTCGGTCCCTGGTCAAACCAGAGGCAAACTACAGTATTACAGGTTAAATAATAAAATGTGCAAAGTTTGCTACAGTTCTAATCATCCACAGCAACCAATCAGCAGGTAGCATTTGCTGGTCAATCATATTATTATTATTAACATGTATTTATATAGCGCCAACATATTGCGTAGCACAATCATATGTAGTTAGATGCCACTGGAGTAAGTATGAAATGCTCAATCCAACAGTGGTGGGGTTCACCAAAACTGCACCAGTGAGGTCCGAAACACTTGCATCTCTAAAACTACAGAAGCTGTACCTGCATTCTCTCCAGTGGATTTTGCTGGTCATCTGATTAGAAGCAAACATTGGTTGCCATGGGTAACTGCACCTGGGCAAACAGCACCATTTATTACATATGGCGGTTGAAAAGCCATGGATAACTGAAGGCAACTGTTTTTCGGACAACGCACATTTTTCAGATAATAATTTGCAAAAACCATAAATGAAGGCAAATGACAGTGAGCTTCATAATATTTTATTTTCTACCTTTAGACAGTGGGTCACGGGGCATTTTGCTTGAGATGATTTTCTGGGATGGCTTTAGGGCGGGTCAGAGGGAATTTGTCCTGAGCCCATGGGGGGGACAAATATTGATTGTATGAAGGACCATTTCTAGTACATAACAATTTCAATATAGGGGATACTGAGAGCTGTAGTTAAACAACAAAAGAAGGATGCAGCTGTAATTTATATAGCCCCCTGACCAAAAAAAAAAAAAAATGTGGTGTTGTCATTCCTACATTGCTATGGCTTCTTTTATGTAATATTTGTCACTAGAATTTCAGATATTAAAGTGGACCTGTCACCTAGACATAAAAAATGTATAATAAAAGTCCTTTTCAAATTAACCTTGAACTGTCAATCAAATATTGCCTGCCCCTCCTCTATGCCTTAGGCGGGGCAGAAATTACTTTCACTTTTCATTCAGCACTTCCCAGATGTCACTGCTCTCCCCACATTCCCCCAGTTATATTGACTATTTAATTGTGTAGCCAGGACATGGGGATGGACATCAGCTCCCCCATTCTGGTGCACAAACAAGATTCTGAGATGATGCAAGACTTGCCTTAATAACAGTGTCCACAAAATGGCTCCTGTCTGCTTGCTATAATAAGGACATCCCAGACTGAAGGAAACAAAATTCAAATAATTTATACAGTGTAATTAAAGTTCATTTTGCTTGACTAATGTGATAAAATAGGATTTGAAAAAAAATTTTTGGGTGATGGGTCCCCTTTAAGAAACACGGGGGTGAGACAAGCCCAAATATTTGTATTAACACATTTTTGGGCAGCAAATGTGTAAAAACACCAGCGATTCTCGTTAGCTATAATCAGTCAGGTCTAATAGGGGATCAAGGGAATTCTGGGTGTTTTGATCATATCAGAGCTACAGCCCCTGCTGTGATTTAATCAAAGCTACATAATTAGTGTGAAGGAGACCTGACATACCATAACGTGCATATCCCAATGAATATTGTATAACACAGATGTCCAAAGCCACGACCCTCTAGCAATTGTTCAACTAGCAATTGAGGAGTCTCCCAGCAGCCTTTGCTTGTCCGTGGATCTCGGCAACAGCTGGAGGGTCTGAAGCTCGGGCTGTAATTATGGCGTATTATGAGCGCATTTACACTCCCAATACAGCCCATTTGTCAAGCCTGGTTTAGAAGAAGAGGCTTACAATTTCAATCCAAAACCTACGGATTTTGCCATGTGACCCAGATTATGGTATCCAGGCGAAAGTGGCTCATTTAACCCCTTGTCTGCCCCTGTTTTCAATTTCCTGGTAATGTGTGCAATGTGCCTTTTATTTGCCTCGTCAATGTGCCCTCTGAGCTGTGCCTTTTGCGTGTGTAAATACATTTTGAGGCAATGTGATTTGTCCTGGGCTTGAGCAGAGGCCATACATCACATCCATCATTTTTGGGTCAAATATTGAATAAGCCCTAAATTGAAATGGATACTGTCATGGGTAGTGATGGGCGAATCTGTCGCGTTTCGCTTCGCCGAATAATTCGCGAATTTCCAGCGAAATTCGCGAAACGGCGAAAAATTCGCGAAACGAGTCGCGCGGCCCGATTTTGTCGCGCGTCAAAATATTTTGTCGCGGACGCAAGTATGTGTTATAACGCGCGACGTTATTTTTGACGCGCAGTGCAATTTGATGAAGCCCATCTTCTATGGGTGTTTTGTTTGTATAACCTTTTTTCATCTTTGGGCCTACAAATAAAAATTTTCCCCTTAGTTTCAAGCTTTGTAGTCTGTGATGATAAATGAACATGGTATCTTTTGCTTTGTGTCTGAATGTGCTGAATTGGATTGGACTCCATGGGAAGACCAATACACATGCGTGTTTCACTTAGTATACTGCTACACACATGCCCTGCATTGTTAGAGGACTCCTATCTTGAAAAAATGGCTCCCATTTTGCAAGTTTCTTAAACTTTTAACGTTTGTGGATTTTTTCACATTACCTCTGGTCAACTGGTAATGGTATCTACTACTACTCTATATCTCTGTTTAACCAAAAAGTACCATCTGTACTTCAAATATCTAATAGTAGATTACTAACACAAGTACAACTAATAAATCTGAACAGATAGTATCTGGATGCTTTGTATCTCAGATAAAAATGAATAAACCATATGTTTATGTGAATGAACCTTATATTTACATCATGTAATTGTAATGATTCTGAAATACTATGTAATGTAATTTTAATGACTCCGATTAAGAATAGTCATCGTTGTGTTATTAGAATCCAAACAATTCCAAGTACCATGTGAGTATTAGTTTAGTCAAATGAAAAATGAACTCAAAATATAGAGATATAAAAAATTTTTTTAATTCACAACATATAGCACAACTGGTGCTGTAACAAATAATAAATAAATTAAAGTGGAGGAGGAGGAGGAGGAGCAACAACCCTCTGGAGGTTGTCAACAATGTCCCTAACCTCTCCCAGCTCTTGCCGCATGGCATTTACTTGATGAACTAGGGTGACCAGGAGCTCAGTCTGGTCGTAGTAGGCATGCTCTGTCTGAGTGCCTACACTGAGCCCCTGGTCGTCCCTATCCCACCCTTCTTCCCACCACCACCACCACCCATCCCTAACCCACCCTTCTTCCCACCACCACCACCCATCCCCCCTCTCCCACGGCCCGTCATATTGGGCAACTAAACTTAAAAAAAAATATATATATATAAGGGGGGGGGTTTGGATATTTCGGGGAAGGAAAGGAGAAAAAAATAAAACCCTCAACTAAATCCCCTCAGCAGAAGTGTGCACCCACAAGGAGTACACACACCAGCACAGACAAAGACAAAGACAGTTAGCCCTAAAAAGGGCTATTGGGTGGTGAGCAGGCAAGCAGAAGAGGGAAAACAGTAAACTGAAATCCACAACCTCCACTTGCACTGACTCAGAAAAAAAAAAAGCTCTCTACACAAACTCCACTAGCTAAATCACACACAAATCTCTCACTATCCTGCTCTCTCTACCTCTACCAGAAACGCCACGAGTAATGGCCGCCTCTGCAGCTCCTTATATAGCCAGTGGGTTGGCTCAGGGATGGCTCACATCTTATTGGCTGCTGTGGGTGATGTTTAGTTTGTCGCGCGTCTTTTTGTTTTGACGCGCATTAGCGGCGTCGCGGCTCGTCGCGCGACGAAAATTTCGACGCGCGGCGAAACGAGTCGCGAGGCGAATTTTTGCCGCAATTTCGCGAAAAATTCGCCCGCGGCGAAACGCAGAAATTCGCCGCGAATTTAACCATGGCGAATTTATTCGCCCATCCCTAGTCATGGGAAAACATGTTGTTTTTTTTTAAATGCATGAGTTAATAGTGCTGCTCCAGCAGAAATCCATTTCTCAAAACAACAATCATATTTTTTTATATTTAATTTTGAAATCTGACATGAGGCTAGACTTATTGTCAGTTTGCCAGCTGCCCCCAGTCATGTGACTTGTGCTCTGATAAACTTCAGTCACTCTATACTGCTGTACTGCAAGTTGTAGTGATATCACCCCCTCCCTTTCCCCCCAGCAGCCTAACAACAGAACAATGGGAAGGTAACCAGATAGCAGCTCCATAACACAAGATAGCAGCTCCCTGGTAGATCTACGAACAGCACTCAATAGTAAAATCCAGGTCTCACTGAGACACATGCAGTTACATTGAGTAGGAGAAACAACATCCTGCCAGAAAGCAGTTCCATCCTAAAGTGCTGGCTCTTGCTGAAAGCACATGACCAGCAAAATGACCTGAGATGCACCTAAACACCAATATTAAAAATTAAAAAAATACACTTGCTGGTTCCGGAATTACATTTATATTGTAGAGTGAATTATTTGAAAAATACAACACCATAAAAATCATGCGAGAATACCCTTTAAAATAACTAATTTAATATAGGTATAGGATCCATTATCCAAAAAACTCAAAATTACAGAAACGCCGTCTTGCATAGACATCATTTTATCCAAATAATCCAAATTTTTAAAAATGGTTCTCTTTTTCTCTGTAATAATATGTACGCGTCCAAAAAGTCACCCGCGCCAAAATTGCAGACATTTACTTTAATGTCAGTGTCGAAAAAACTCCCACGAAAATTCGCCGGTGAATCGAAAAAAAAAAATTTGGACGCGTCCAAAAAGTCACCTACGCCAATTTACTTTAATGTCAGCATCAAAATTGATGCAAGCGATTTTTCGGACATGCATCCAAAATTTATGCGGGCGTCAATTTACGAGTTTCAAAAATCTTTCACCGTTTCGTGAAATGGGAGAAATTCGCCCGTCACTAGCCATGATACTGATAACCCTTTCCTGGCTATAGGAGGCTGCATCTGAACAAAAGGTTATAATAAGAGCTATAACATTTGTAAAAAAAAAAACAGATATATGAACAGAAAAGGCAGAATCAAGATAAACCAGAGAACGGGGAATTCGGAATTCCTACACTGGCTTTATGTCTTGGGTTTATTGTTTCAGACGAGCAGCAGGGATTGGAGACAGAGCCAACCAATACACAGTGCTGCTTATATAGTTACACACTCTGAATGTAAGTGGAGACGGGGGAATGGCACGACAGCTCTCTGCCTTTATCAGTATTGCTATGGTATTAACGTTTATCTGGCTGCCTGGGTTGTAATCCTGGGATACAATTAAAAAATCAGTATTAACAAGGAAAACGGTGTGCATCAAAATGTAATCAATTCTGCAGAGGCTTAAGCATCTGTTAAAGGTTAAGTCTATGCATGGATACTGATGTCAGACTATTTCCATTCAGGATTTGGCTCCTGGTGGGTATTTGGACCCTTTAAAATACTGCACTGATGAAGGGAACATCTGCGGGGATGAGATCTCTCTGCCTTGGTGCGAGCTGCTAGGCGGGGGCCACAGTGGTTAATCAAGGTTAGCAGGATAAACTTTTAGCCCATCAGAAGGTAATTTACATCCATCCAGATGAAATATCACCCAGTTCCGTCCTTCCATTACAGGATTTATATGCACAGCTTGTTTGTTTGTCTAATCACCAACCAAAGCACATGCAGCTGCTTAATGCTCAAAAGATCTGAGTTAATATATATATATATAGTGATGGTGCGAATTAGTCCCGTTTCGCCAAAAAATTTGCGTTCTTTTTTGCAAAATTCACAAAACTGCGTAAAAAAAAAATACGAACATCAACGCCGGTGACAATTTGATGCGCATTACTCAATGGGTGTGCTTTAATTGTCGCCGGCTTTGAAATTGTCGACGGCGTCAAAAACTTGACTCAACAGTGACACCCCATGGTGAGAAGATATATCACATGGTTGTTTAATGATTAATTAAGTGCAATGTGGACTTCTATGATGTCTAGATTGGTGCCATTGATGAATTGGGAGGGGCTATATGTATTTAAATGATCACACACACGCTTGTATTTTGTCCTTGATAAAGGCCCTAATGTGGGCCGAAACGTTGGATGCACAAATCTGAGGAATAAACATAGATATTTCACTAATTTTGGAGTGTGGGTCCTTTTGAACTATATATATATATATATATATATATATATATATATATATATATAGTGATAGAATGCTGATGCACACCAGGATTTTTCTTTTAAAAGTTACTTTCTTTATTTAATCGACGTTTCGGTCCACGTCTGGGACCTTTATCAAGACACATTTCAATACAAGTGAACACATTATATAGAGACTCACCCATCTGTGACCCTTCACCAGACCACACCCATTTCCAATTACATGTATTAACCCGTGTGTACACTCGTTATTCAGTTAACATGTTATGTTCCATTTGTGGGCGTGACCTGTGAATCAAACATACATTGTTTCAATTTATAACTTTAAAGTCATGTTAAAATTTATACAGTGATACATAATAATCAACTTGATACAACCCTTGTAGTGTATAAATATCCAAATATATAAATGTATAAATATAAATATATGATTGTGTAAAAAGTTTAAAACTTAAAAACAATATAAATGTCGAGGATTTTTCTGAGAAGCGGCTATCTCAAATTATATGATATTAGCAAGGATCCTACATAGTCTATGTTTCTAAAAAAGGTACAAAGGAACAATATTCATTCAGACCACGGGGAGCTAAAGTGTCAAGTGTTCTGATCCAAAAAACTTCCTTTTGTAACAATAAACGATCCCAATCCCCTCCTCTATTCGGCTCTGGGACTAGATCTATACCCATAAACCTTAGGGTTGGGAGTCTATGACCTTCCCTTAGAAAATGCTGTGGAAGGGGCTGGTCTGCTTCCCCTGTTTCAAATGCTTTTTTGATGGATGATCTATGATTTCCCATTCTTATACGAAGTGTGTTTTGGGTTTTACCCACGTACATTAATCCGCACGGGCATAATATAATATAAATTACATGGGTGGATGTACAAGTTATCCGATGTCTAATATTAATTGTTCTGCCTGAATGGGGGTGTTTAAATGTGTTACCAGGTATCATAGATCTACACGTAATACAACCTGCACATTATTTGAGTTTACTTAAAATATCTCTTTTTTGTTCATAACAGTTAACTGGGTCAGTCTGCATTAGTAGATCTCTCAGATTTGGCCCCCGTTTGTAACCCCACATGGGCATTTGTGTCAGTGTTTTAGATAACTTTTTATCACTTTGTAAGATTGGCCATTGACTATCAACAATGTCCTTCACTTTTGGTGATCCTGTGGTGTATTGCGATGTGACAATAAAGCGATTTTGTTTATTAGGGGTGGTTTTTATTTCCTACTGCTGTGACATATGTGTACGTGCCTTTTTCAATGACGTGTTAAGTACATGTGGCTTGTACCCTCTCTGTACAAAACGATTAAATGTTTCTCGTATTTGTATCTCGCAAGGTACATGTCACATGATCAGTATTGCAATCATTGATAATACATATCACTTTAAGTACTTTCTTTATCGTATCGCTATAAGTTATAAGTATAACATATAAAAAAAACTAGACACAATATATCCCCTAGTTTATATCACTAACAAGTTAAAAACAAGACATTTTGTAACCACATAATAGCTCTACTTAGACATTTAAATAACTAATGTTACAATTACGTCAAAATTTGAAGAGTTCAAAGCACAATGTCTCTATCTACCTAATTACAAAAGGCTGTTGCATCCCTAATTGATCTGGTTCTGGGTTACCCATTATAAACAGTTTTTTTGTGGTTCCATGTTCACCCTATATTATGGTAAACGACTGCTATTAACACAGCTACTTATAAGGTGCTCATTTGGGGCAGGGTCTCAACCTAATCTTATATATATATATATATATATATATATATATATATATATATATATATACACGTATATATAAATGTGCCACTGGATTCATTATACAACAATGTTAATATATGAGAGTACAAAGAGACATCAATCAAAGTCTAAAGGTGGCCATACATGGATAGATCCGCTCGTTTGGCGATGTCGCCAAACGAGCGGATCTCCCTCCCATATGCCCACCTTGAGGTGGGCAATATCGGGCAGATCCGATCGTGGGCCCTAGGGCCCAACGATCGGATCCTAGCATTCGCAAACGGGCGGTCAGATCGCGGGACTGCATCAACGAACAGTTGCGGGCGCGATCCGACGGGATTTTTAAACCCATCCGATTGAGATCGGCCAGATCTCGATCGGGGAAGCCCGTCTGGGGCCCTCATACACGGGCCAATAAGCTGCCGACACAGTCTGTGAGTAGCTTTTATCGGCCCATGGATGGCCACCTTAACAAGCCTGTACATATGTACATCCCTGTACTGTACATATGAGCTATTGTACATTGGTGTGTTAATGTGTATTCTGTATGTGCATGTCTCATACACGTCTATATACGCACGTTATCACACACATATATATACTCACACACGTATGCATACACACGTCATGTAAATGATAATTACTGTATGTCCCAAAAAAAGTGAAATTCAGAGCACATGGCTACATACATAAACCACTAATTAATAACAAGAGTGTATCTCATGATAGTCATAATGAGAGGACGATGAGCATCAGTGTGTAATTGTGGGATGATAGTAAAGTAGGAAACAGTGACATGAAAAATAGAAAGAGCGCCTCCAGTTTACTTCATGATGGAATCAAGTTGATTTATATGAGGGATACTTGGCACATTTTCCCCTACTCCTTTATAAACAAACCTGCTATAATGACAGTTTTAATAATACTGTTGGTCATAATTGCCATCCAATTGAAGTACCCTTGTTTAACGTATACATTTAGACCAATGTGAAACACATATGGCTACTTCCATGTGTACCAGGTAAACTATTTAGAATTTTTGGGGCTCTTCTACAGTACGGTTTTAATACATAGATAGTCAAAGCTTACAATCTTATTGGATCTTATTTCTTCCAACAATTTGGCCTATTTCATGGTCATTCCCTATTTCTGTATAGTAAAAAAGAAGCGCAAAAATGGAAGAATAAAGTACATTAAGCAGATATAAAATATCATGAGTATAAAGAGGTTGAGTGAGGGAGGAGGAATAATAGTTTGGAAAGTTGCCCCTTGTTTATGGTTTTCTGGTGGCCCCTGACATCCCCGTCTGACACTGAATGTAAGTTCAATCCAGTATGTGCCGCACTTAATAGAAAGAAACCATTGCTCCTTTCTTGGTCAATCACAGGGAAATAAACCCGTGAAATATGTTGCGATTTTCTTCTTTATTTGTATTGTACGTTTATCTTCAGGTGTTCTGTGCCTTCATTAACCCTCTCCTTCCCTACATGGCACAACATATTTGTATTACATTCCTCTGATCATTAACCCTCTCCTTCCCTACATGGCACAATATCTTTGTATATCACTCCTCTGATCATTAACCCTCTCCTTCCTTACATGGCACAATATCTTTGTATATCACTCCTCTGATCATTAACCCTCTCCTTCCCTACATGGCACAACATATTTGTATTATATTCCTCTGATCATTAACCCTCTCCTTCCCTACATGGCACAATATCTTTGTATATCACTCCTCTGATCATTAACCCTCTCCTTCCCTACATGGCACAACATATTTGTATTATATTCCTCTGATCATTAACCCTCTCCTTCCCTACATGGCACAATATCTTTGTATATCACTCCTCTGATCATTAACCCTCTCCTTCCTTACATGGCACAATATCTTTAGTATTACAGTCCTCTGATCATTAACCCTCTCCTTCCTTACATGGCATGATATCTTTGTATATCACTCCTCTGATCATTAACCCTCTCCTTCCCTACATGGCACAACATATTTGTATTACTCTCCTCTGGCTCATTAACCCTCTTCATCTCTACATGACACAAGCTCTTTGTATATCACTCCTCTGATCATTAACCCTTTCCTTCCCTACATGGCACAACATATTTGTATATCACTCCTCTGATCATTAACCCTCTCCTTCCTTACATGGCACGATATCTTTGTATATCACTCCTCTGATCATTAACCCTCTCCTTCCCTACATGGCACAACATATTTGTATTACTCTCCTCTGGCTCATTAACCCTCTCCATCCCTACATGACACAAGCTCTTTGTATTACACTCCTCTAATCATTAACCCTCCCCCTCCTTACATGGCACAATATATTTGTATATCACTCCTCTGATCATTAACCCTCTCCTTCCCTACATGGCACAACATCTTTGTATTACTTTTAACCCTCTCCTTCCATATATGGCACAAGATCTTTGTATTCCTGTGAATATTAACCCTCTCCTTCCCTACATGGCACATCTTTGTGTTACCGTTCTGTTATTAACCCTTTGTGAGCGGAGGAGGCTTTGTGGCCCCAGGATATTCTGAAGCTTTTCTTTGTGCCGGGCTCGTGTTGCAGAGGGTTAAAGAGCGGCCGAGCTGTGAGTAGCGGGAGTTGTCCGGTAACACTGGAGGAGGAGGAGGAGGAGTGATGTGAGTGTGGCCCCTCCTCCCCCGGTATGATGAGAGTATTTGGGAGGGAGCGAGTAGAAAGTAGAGGGAGGTGAGGGAAGGATCACACAAGTCTGGCGGCAGCAGTTGGAGGATCACGTTTATCTCATTGAGTTGGATCAGCAGCTGCCGGGGTCTCCCCTCTGTGTCACAGACTTCAGCTCTCAGTCCCGCCGGTCTCGGACATGTTGCTTTGCGGGGGCCTCGGGCAGCACCTGGGACAGCTCCTCGCGCTCCTCCTCACGTGCTGCTCGGCTCGGGCTTCCAGACAGATCCGCTACTCGGTGCCGGAGGAACTGGAACACGGGGCGTTCGTGGGGAACATCGCGGAGGATCTGGGGCTGGACATGTCCGACTTGTCTCCGAGGCGCTTCCGAATCGTGTCCGGGACCAACAAGCAGCACCTGGAGGTGAATCTGGAGAACGGGATCCTGTTCATCAACGAGAAGATCGACCGGGAAGAAGTTTGCGAGGCTCTGCCGGTGTGTCGGGTGCAGGTGCAGGCGCTGCTGGAGAACCCGCTGCAGTTGTACCGGGTGGAGGTGGAGGTGCTGGACATCAACGACAACGCCCCGAGCTTCCCCTGGCAGGACTATGTGCTCGAGGTGTCCGAGTCGGCGACCCCCGGTTCTCGTTTCCCGCTGGAGAGCGCGCAGGACCCGGACGTCGGCAGCAACTGTCTGAGGAGCTACAAACTCAGCCCCAACGGCTTCTTCTCCCTCCAGGTCCAGAGCAGGAGCGACGGCAGCAAATTCGCCGAACTGGTCCTGGAGAGACCTCTGGACCGGGAGCAGCAGAACAGTCACCGGCTTCTACTCACCGCCATGGACGGGGGTCGGCCGGAGAGGTCGGGGAGCGCAGTGGTGACGGTCAGTGTTCTGGACGCCAATGATAACGTGCCCAGCTTCCAGCAGTCTCTGTACCGGGTGAGTCTGGAGGAGAACGTGCCCCTGGGGACCCTCGTGATTCAGCTGAACGCGACTGACCTGGACGAGGGAACGAACGGGGAGATCGAGTACTCGCTGAGCGGACACGCGGCGCAGAAGGTCCGGGAGCTGTTCCTGGTGGAGCCCCGCACTGGTCACGTGAGAGTCAAGGGGCTTCTGGACTACGAGAAATGCAACGTGTACGAAGTTTATATTCAGGCCAAGGACCGGGGCCCCTCGGCGGTGTCAGTTCATTGCCGGCTGCTCGTTAGTCTCCTGGATGTCAATGACAATTCCCCGGAGATCGTTCTCACCTCTGTCTCCTCTCCGGTCATGGAAGACGCTTCCCCGGGGACTGTCATTGCCGTGATCAGCGTTACGGACCGAGACTCGGGGGACAACGGGGAACTGGACTGTCGCATCGCCCACAACGTCCCGTTTGAGCTGCACTCGTCCTACAAGAACTACTTCACCCTGGTGACCACCGAGCGGCTGGACCGGGAGCAGGTGCCCGAGTACAACATCAGCATCAGCGCCACAGACTCGGGCTCCCCCGCGCTCACAACTAATAAAGTGATCCACGTGCGGGTGAATGACGTCAATGACAACAGCCCCGCCTTCCCGCAGCCCTCCTATACGGTGTATGTCCCTGAGAATAACCCGCCGGGCGCCTCCATCTGCTCCGTCACCGCCTCCGACCCCGACTACAGCCACAACGCCTTTTTGTCTTATTCCATCGCGGAGGGTGAGATCCAGGGGATGCCCGTGGCCACTTACGTCTCCATTAACTCGGACACCGGCAGCATCTATGCCCTGCGCTCCTTCGACTTCGAGCAGATCAGGAACTTTCAGATCAGGGTTCAAGCGCAAGACGCCGGCTTCCCCCCTCTGAGCAGCAATGTGACAGTCCATGTCTTTATTCTGGATCACAATGACAACGCCCCCGTGATTGTCTCCCCCCTGCCCAAGAATGGAACCCTGGCCACTGACCTCATCCCCAGAGACGCCGACCCCGGTTATCTGATTGGCAAGATCACGGCTATGGACGCTGACTCTGGCCAGAACTCTCGCCTGTCCTACCAGATCATCCAAGCCACCGACTCGACTCTCTTTAGCATCTCATTGTACTCGGGGGAGCTGAGGACTATCCGTGTCATAACTGAGCGAGATGCCACCAAACACCGACTGCTCATCCAGATCAGAGACAATGGGCAACCTGCCCTCTCCACTTCACTTTCCCTACTCCTCACTGTAGTAGACAACATTCCCGACAGCCACTCTGAGTTTAATGATGTGCCTTTAAATCCAGACCCTGCCACCTCCTCCCTCACTTTCTATTTAATTGTGTCCCTTGGCTCAGTCTCCTTCACCTTCCTGGTGGCCATCATTGTCCTCTCTGTCATTAAATGTCGCAAAGACAGGCTCTCCCTGCAGGATTACAAGTGCTCCCTCCCTACCTGTTGCTGTATGACATCTGATTCCTCTGGAGGGGTCTTTAAAAACTCAAACATCAACCTACAGATCTCCTCTGGGAATAAAGTGCAGACCAACTGCATGGAGACCACACCTCCAAATTATTGTTACAAAGTTTGTCTGACCCCGGAATCGGCCAAGAGCGACTTCATGTTCCTAAAACCTTATAACTCCACTACCCAAAACAATGAAAAGGTTCCCGAAAAAGTGGCCCCTGGGAGGACTGGAAATGCAGTTAACAAAGCAGTCAACGAGGTAAATGATGAGTTAAATATGGAATGGGCTCTTCTCTAGTCTAGACCACAACAGTGTCTGAACTGGCCTACTGGGCTACCAGGAAAACTCCCGGTGGGCCCTCATGCTTCTAACCATTTGGCCTATTTCATGGTCATTACCTATTTCTTTATGGGAAAAACAATGAAAGAATACAGTATATTAAGTAGACACTGTATAGAAGACTAGGACAATGAAGAGGTTGAGTGAGAGGAGGAGGAATAATAGTTTGGAAAGTCGGCCCACGGTCTAAGTTGTTTTTGTTGAGCCCACAGTGTAAGGTTTTCTGGTGGGCCCGTGGCATCCCCGTCCAACACTGGACCAGGGTTTTCCAAACTGAAGCAGAAACAATGGGGGATTCAGCCTGTTTCCAGTTAGGCTAAGATTTGGAGAGAATTTGATCTGCTAGGTGCAGATAGTGATGAGTGAATAAACTCCCCAAAGATTTGCCTGGCCAAAAAATTTGGACGTGCGTCAGAAAAGTCGCTAACGTCAAAATAGTTAAGCGTCAACCCTATTCAGACGCCCATTGACTTTAAAGTCGGCGTCAAAATTGACGCCAGCGGCTTTTTGGACATGCATCCAAAATTACACTGGCATCCATTTTCGACTTTCACAAATTTTTCGCCATTTCGCAGGAAATTTGTGAATTTCTCGGCGAAGCGAAACAGGAGGAATTCGCCCATCACTGGGTGCAGCCAAAAGCCCAACTTGAAGGTCACCTAGGATGAGATTTGGGGGTGAAAACGCACTTGCTCTCCTAAATATTCTTGGAACTGTGGCTCAATGACTTACACTCTGATATTTTCCTATATATGTGAGCTAAAGGGGTCGCCGACCCAAGGCTGGACCTCCAGTGGGGCTTAAAGGAAAAAGTGGCCTAGACCTGTAACCCTATATAGATCAGCCATTGTCTGTCAATGTACTTTCTGCTCATGCTACTCCTATGAGTAGGGGTTGTTCACTTTCCAAACATCTTTCTCAGTTCAATTATTTTCAGATTGTTCACCAGAAACAAAGACTTTTTTTCAATCACTTTCCATCTATTATTTTTTTTTACTGATTTTCCAAAATCTAAATTTAAAGTTTAATGTCCCTGTCTCTGGTGTTTGAGTCTGGCAGCTCAGTAATTCAGGCGCAGACTCTGTTACAATTTTGCCACATTTAGTTGATGCATTTTTTCAGCAGCATCTCTGGAGTATTAGCAACTATTGTATCAATTCTAACAGCTGCCTGGGGTGGGCTCACGAGGGCTTGGGGCCACCAGGTTTTTTCCCGGTGTCCCGTCGGCCCAGTCCGACGTTGAATGAAACCCAGAGATTCTACTCAGCAGGAATAAAGATAAGAAATGTATCAAGTAAATGTATAAATTTAGAACAGTTTGGAGCAGCGATACCCATCCCCTTAGATGTTGCTCCCAGTGGCTTCAAAGATTATTTTTGAATTTCTGGCTTGGAGGCAAGTTTTGGTTGAATAAAAACAACGTGTAGTGCCAGAACCTCCTGTAGGCTGCCAGTGCACATAGGCGCTACCAATAGCCAATCACAGCCCATACTTGGCACCCCCAGGAATTTTTTTCATGCTTGGGTTGCTCCCCAACTTTTTGTTTACATTTGAATGTGACTCACTGATATAATAGGTTGGGGACACCTGGTTTAGGGGGTCGGCGACCCCCCCCTCAGAACGGTGAACACTTAGACTTTTTTCCAATTACTTTCTATTTTCTATACTGAAGTGTAAAGTCTTTGTTTCTGGTAAACTATCTGAAACCAATTGAACTGAAAAAAGTGTTTGGAAGGTGAACGAACCCTTTAACTAAAGGGAATATGTTTCATATCATCAGTGCACTGAAGTGGTTAAAAGGGGGCCCTAGGGGAGCCGAGGAGGAGGAGGAGGATGTGGTGGGTTCTCCAGTGACTCTTTATTTTTAGTTAATGTAACTGTTAACAAGAAATAATGATTTAATTATACAGCTCTGTCCTCTGTCTGCTGGAATTGTTTTTTTATTATCAGCAGTAAAATCAAAATATGACCATAGGAGAGGGGAGAGCAGGGAGCTGCTCATGTATTCAGCAGAAGCCACCAAGGGCATTTAGCTTTATGGAAACATCTTCCCCGTGTCCCTAGTCTCATCCTGTGCAAGTAATTTATGTCTCCCAATTAATCCCTTCTAAGTCCAAGGGCGTCCTTCAGGATGGACCAAATGGATCTTTTCCATGACTGTGTTGTCATTGCGCTATATGTGACACATGAAATCACTGCCCTATAAATCCTACAGTATGATGTGCCTGGCATTTCAGCAGCACCTTGGGGGAGCACCTATTACTATTCAGAGCAGCATGGCTGGGAGAGATATGTCTTTCATTTGCAGACACTCTTCAAGATTAACATTAACAAAGCGCTCATGTGCCTTCTGCTGTTGCTGCTGTTGCCTGGGAGGGAATCCATTTATTGAGACATTCCTATGGAAGAAAGTCATAGACACAGAGATTGTGCTTCAAGGTTACAAGGAGAGGGGATTGTCCAGAGCCTGGCAAATTCACTCCAGCTACATTATATTCTCACCACACACATCATTCTATACACAGCTACAGGCAATCCTCTGAGACACACACAAACATGCACAGACACACACAGACACACATATACACACAAACACGTACACACGTGTGCCATGGATGAATGGTTGTGCAGTTTGTACAGCAGCAACACACAGTGTAAATCATTCATAATGTAACTTTCACAGGATAACAAACTCTCCAAAGACTTCCTAAAACACACTATGATATTATCTATCTACACACACACACACACACACACACACACACACTGTATTTCTCTCTCTCTTAAATGCCTGTGCTCTGTTATACACACGTGTGCACAAAAGCCCCTCTTACCCACACTTCTTTTACCCACACTATCTGTCCATCAGTCTGTCTGCCTCATGCAAAACAAGCCTTTTCTTAATCTCTCTCTCTCTCTCTCTCCCCCTCTCCCTCTCCCTCTCATACATAGATATTCACCTTCTATATCATATCGTATTATATTGTACATTATAGATACTTTCTCTCTCTATATATATTTCTCACACACAGGGTATCTCTCTCCCACCTTCTCTCTTTCTTACTCACACAGGGTATCTCTCCAGGCACAGTATATTTGTACATTGTATGTATGTATTGTCTTCTTTTCTATCACACATATGATATCTGTCCCACCCTCTCTTCTCTTTCTTGGCATATGGATAGAGGCACACTGTAGTGTACATTATATAGCATGTGCTATACCTAGATACATATATGAACGATTATATATATATATATATATATATATATATATATATATATATATATATCCCTAGCAGAAACACATGATACATACTCCCTCTCCTCCACCCTGTCACAAACATACACAATCACACACTCACAGACCGTATGTTGTTAAATCAGTCTATTCGCCCGTTCCTTTGTTAGAGCGAGTCTGAGCGATTATCAGGCGGCAGAAGAGAAGGATCAGCCGCTCCCTCCAGACTGAATGTGACTGAATGAGCCAGGGACCTGCTCCCCTACCCTCAACCTGTAGCTCAAGGGACAATTGTGCGCCGCTATACAGCCTGCAGGCTAGGAACATATATAGCTTACCTGCTTGTGGCAAATTCATCATTATTATTATTATTATTAACATGTATTTATATAGCACCAACATATTTCACAGCGATGAAAAGTACAAATAACAGGGAAGCTGCAAAATAAACATTAATGAAAACAGAACATTTCTATTATCTATAATCGATTCTAAATCCGAAACTGCTCCAATGCCTGTGCATGGCAGGGCTTGTATTCTGTATTGTAACAAGCTTAAACATTCCAACTGCCAGCGCAGTTCCCTTGAGCTCCTAAAATATAAGCGATCGATAAACGTCTGGCACACAAGAGCTGAAAAGTGTTGCAGTTATCCTCTGTGACCATGAGATGGCGCATGGTAGCAGCAGATATTTCGGATGCGTAACTGCTATGTAAAAACCCATTTACAGCAACACTGAATCTAATGTTTAGCTGATTTCATGCAATCACTGTGAACAAGCTTCTGATACATTGTGGGGAGCCAAAAAAGTTTCCTTGTACTTTTTTTCAGGCACTGCGACTCCCTGCCTGATGGAGCTTGAGATCAAATTTAATGTCTTAGCAAGAGAAATAGTCGTAGAAATAACAAGGGGAAATAGAGTAGGATAGTCTCTTCCCTAGAACCCTGTGTGTCAATAAAGGCTTTGTTCATTCAACATGTAGAAGGTGCTTCATATAAAAAGCTGTAGCAAATTAATGTGTTATTGGGGGTTACAAATTGGCACTTATATAAAATTGTGATTCATATATATTCCCTGTTTATTATCGGGTTATGTCCAAGTGCAAATTTGCTACTAAATTAACTGACTTATGTGACTCTATGTTAATCAGTGATGCAACAAAAGAGAAGCAAAGACAGCTGCTGGGGGTCCCTGGAGCTGAGTTGTCTTTAGTGTCTTTTGTTCTTTGCACCATTATGGGGGGCCTAATGAGTAGTAGAGAAAGACATTTAATAATGTAACACATTTAATAAGTATCAACCAGCTGTCATGGGGTGCTAGGAGCTGATATCGCATAGTCTGGACTGTGATACTGCACTTTTTTGTCACTGCACTTCATCAGAGACCTCTAATGGGAGAGGTCTCTGATGAAGTGCAGTGACACGAAACGCGTCAGACCTCATGGCGCAGGGCTATACAGTTGGTTTTATTAAAAATTTAAAATTTTAACAAAGTTTTTTACCAATGATTTGATGACCAAGCGATTCCTTGATGTGATCTGAAGAGTGCGCTGTCCAGGATTTTGGTGTGTGCCGCATGTATTATAAGCAATAGAAGTAACTCCAAGCTTAAATTCCCCAGGTGTTGCTGAACTACAGCTCCAAGATCACTTGGATATAAAATAATGTATAACCAGTGTTTGCCGCCACTTTTTAGCTTTATATGGTTTTTGACTTCTTAGTTGTCTTCTAACATTCCTATAATATATGTAGCGGATACATTCTTAAATACAGTCTCCTATAAATATATAAATACATAGTATTGTGACATCACTCACATATTATTGCAAATCGTTCCACCTTGTACTAAAATTGTATATAATAGAGGGATGTGTAGTGCATAGTGCCTTATGATTGTATCTTTTATACTATGGTTGCACTTTAACCTTTCTGCTGTACTTGTGGTCATTTTGTTATTTATCACTGTCATTTGCCAACAATGTTCTCTATGTCTTGTACATAAATCAAGCTGTTTCAACTGTGTTTGTTGGGCTGAACTGTCACATTGAGGGATGCTTTGCATCTATACTGATTGAAATGGGATTTCGAATTGAATTCTTGGGATTTTGTACTGGGGTCCATTCTACCCCCTTGAGACTTTATTCAACTGAGCTTTTTTTTAAAAATTCATTGTGTTCATAACTTATTTGTTCTATATACTGTCATTTGAACCTGGCCTTGTAGTTTGGAGAATCATTTATTTGATATGTAGAGCTCAATTGCAAATATAGTATTCTTCACGTGCCACCCATTTATTTACAAGACTTACATTGTTCATACTAGAGTTTATTTTGTTATAAATGATCCAGCGTACTTCTCCCTTTTTGGGGTTTCCTGCCCTACCTTGCCATATACAGTAATGGGATGTTACCTGCAAAGCATGGATATCAGATCCCATACCTTTGTCTTGCCCTACTCCCAACCTCAGCCTGAACCCTGATCTCTGAACTATATTTGTTTCATTATTTATAAATTATATTTGCTCTATAAACCTAATAATAAAAGGTGTCTGTGTTTAGATTTATATATGCTGTTTTTGGTTTATCATTTGAGTGCACCATATCCATTTTGGCTCTGAGTTAATGGTTGGTCATTTAAAGGAATTGTTCAGTGTAAAAATAAAAACTGGGTAAATAGATAGGCTGTGCAATATAAAAAATGTTTCTAATATAGTTAGTTAGCCAAAAATGTAATGTATAAAGGCTGGAGTGATTTCATGTATAACAAGTCAGTCAGATCACTACTTCCTGCTTTTCAACTCTCTTTGTTTACACTGACTGGTTGCCCTGGCTACCAGACAGTAACCAATCAGAGACTTGAGGGGGGGCCACATGGGTCATTTCTGTTGCTTTTGAATCTGAGCTGAATGCTGAGGGTCAATTACAAACTCACTGAACAGAAATGTCCCATGTGGCCCCCCTTCAAGTCGCTGACTAGCTCAGAGTTATAGAGCTGAAAAGCAGGAAGTTGGATTCTGGCTGTTTTATTAGACATCTGTTCACGCCAGCCTTTATATATTACATTTTTGGCTAACTAACTATATTAGAAACATTTTTTATTTTGCACAGCCTATCTATTTACACAGTTTTTATTTTCACACTGAACTATTCCTTTAATGGGAATCTGCCTATTATTTTGAATGCCCAGTTAATTCACAGTGGGGAGATTTAGATGATTTAGGGGCCCTTTTCAGCATCTTAATGCTTTCCCCTTCCTTGACAGCCAACCCTCGGTCTCCTTGGCAACTTACACTTTGAACATATGACTATTTCTAGGCATGCGGGTTCTTTAGGGATTTACCGATGTCTGTACTATTCCTCCTGATAAATATAGTATAAAGTAAAGGTGCCAAATTTAAAAATGAAACTGCAGTGAGACTAATTCTACACTTGCACCGGCACCTGCAAGACAGAGGAATCTGTAGACAAGGAAAGCTGTGGTTTGTGCTGGGTTGGAGAATATGAAAATATTGGTAAAGAGCAAGGGGCAAATTTACTAACCGAAAATTCGCCTTTCGCTTCGCTCACAGCACAACACTTCAGGCGTAGATTCACCAAACGCTGGCGAATTTGTGCTAGCATTACTGTACCAAGCAAAGCAAAGTTGTGCTAGCGTTGGCTAATTTGCAGACGGTGGGAAGTTAAAGTTGAATGGACGTATATGTTACAGCAAATACATTACACTACACAAGCCCGGGAAAGCTTAATAAAATAAAATAAAGTTGTTATATTGCTCTACACATGAGCCCAGTGTATAGTTTATGTGCCATATGTTAGGAAATGTAGGGGGGAAGCCGGTTACCCCAAAAAATGTTTACGCTCTTTTGCAGCCTATCACCCTGAAAAAAAAAGAAAAAGTCGCCAGAGTTTTTCGGGACTTTGAAAATGTTTCACTATTTTTTGAGGAATTCTAATCTACTCTATTGCACTTCGCCTGGTCTGAGGTGGCGAATGCAAGTCTGGTGCAATAGGTAACGTTCAGTAAAATCCGCATCTTAGTGAATTTGTGTAGTTATGTCCATTCGCCAGTTTAGAATAGTTGCGCATGGAATTCACTATTCTGGATTTGGCAGAAACCCCTGAATCTTTTGCGAAAGATACGGCCGAATACCGAACCGAATCCTAAATTAGGGGTGGGAAGGGGAAAACATTTTTTACTTCCTTGTTTTGTGACAAAAAGTCACATGATTTCCTTCCATGCCCCCAAATTGCATATGCAAATTAGGATTCAGTTCTGCTGGGCCGAAGGATTCGGCCGAATCAGAATCCTGGATTCGGTGCATGCCTAGTTTAGAAAGTAACAACCAGGAGTTAAACACATGCTGCTTTTGCTAGCAACTGTTTTTACAAATAACTTAAAAAAACATTTTAATAAATATATATTGGAAAGTTAAAATTATGATTTCTCTAACAAAATGTTATTATTGAGTTGACAAGCCCTTTAAAGTTCCATGCCCAAAGCATTGCACATAGCCCTGCCATCACTGCAACCTGTGCTCTGTGCTTTGTACTGGATAAAAATCTGGCACTGAGGACAGCAGTGAAATTAAAACTTGTACATTGTGAATAACATACAAGCAAGGGGGTGACATGGGTTGCCCATGTGCCCATGTACCAACCATCACCCACCCCTACTGTATGCATAGGCACAACTCTTTACAATCCATTTTGGAAGCAAAACCTTGCACTTAAAGGCAAATGCAATCAGGAGGCGGACTGGGGGTCTTTGGGCCCACCGGGGCTGCTGCTCCAGGGCCTCCCTTGCCTCTCCGGTGCCTGTCCGGATTTGTGCGCATGCGTGTGTCGCAAACAAGGAAGCATTGCAGGGAACTCGGTTACCATGGAACTCACTCCATTGTGCTCTTCGCCGCTGAAAGTTTCTAATGAGCTGGGAAGGCTCTTTGCAATAGTGTCTGCTCCTGGCCCAACGCCTCTCTGCTTTCCTCTTCCCCCGCACAAGATTATCAGCGTCGCTGTTATTAAGAAGTGGATATGGGCCATTGCATTCAGGGTCGGACTGGGCCGGCAGGACACCGGGAAAAAACCTGGTGGGCCCTGAGCTCTTGTGGGCCCAGTCCGACCCTGAATGCAATGGTGGTAAGTGCAAAAAATATATTGTGTTGCTTCTGTTTTTGCACCTTGCCCCTTCTTTAATAAATTAACCCTCACTCTTTTTTTAAAATAAATCTTTCTAGACTATGTCCAGACAGCCCATATCAATTTAGAAGCATATCTGCTTTTCAGTATTATACCTCTAGCATTTTAAACACGGTGTCAAACAATGCAGTAAATATGGTCAAAGACTAATGAAGAGCAAGCTCCAAACTTAGGACTTGGAATATGTCTAGTAGGGCAGGAGGTGGTGGGTTGAGAAAATCTGGCCAAGGGGAATCCCTGTTGTCTCACCTGTGTAGATGTGATCCCTGTGCCCATACATTATCATGAGACTTTGCCGTGTTACATGGAAGCCAGTACTGATGCAGATTTTTCATTAATATGAAAGCTCTTTGCCCTCCCTGAATTGATTAAGCAAATGATCAATGCCCGGCAGTCAATGCTTCAATTTATTCTCTCATGTACCATTAAAATCACATCAGTGATTAAAATAAGCTGCTGTTGTTTTGTAATTGAGCGCTACATGTCGGCAGTAGCACCAGCACATGTACATTCATTGATTTCTTTATTTCTCCCAGGTTTATCAACACAGACGCAAGATTTAGTTTAGCATTCAGAGAACTGAGAAGAGTCATTTATTAACGCTGGGTGTGATTAACAGAGAACTTACGCATGTCCCTCTGTGGAGAGGCTGCAGTTTTGTACCAAGAAATACTGTCCCCATATGTAGTAAAGGCACTAAGTTTGCCCAGGAGCAGTAACCCATACCAACCAAAAAGATGTTTGCTTTTCAACCGGTAATCAGTAAATGCTACCTGCTGATTGGTTGCTATGGGTTACTGCTCCTGGGTCAACTTAGTGCCTTTTATTACATAACCCCCTATGTTTGCAAAACAACCCGACTCCATCTGTCACTGCCTTAATGTGGTTTAATCCTACTGTATGTATGTATGTATGTATGTATGTATGTATGTATATTTCATTTGTATAGCGCTCCCCCTGCACTGTACAGCAGAACAATAAATTAGTAGAACAAACAGGGGGTCATTGCAATAGTAAATACAAGTATAAAGGTACAGAAATATACTGTATAATGATATATATATATATATATATATATATATATATATATATATATATATATATATATATACAGTATATATAGATGGGATGATTCTCTTCAGAGAAATTCAGGAATGGCATTCCAAATATAAGGAGCAGCTAGACAGAAGAGTTTGATGCGGGAAACAGCACTAGTAGTGGGGTGCAACCGGATTTAGGGCTTCAGCGCCCCTAGGGCACTGGGTCCTAGTGCCTAACCGCCTCGCGAGTGCACCACCCTCCCAGTGCATGTGGAGAAGCTCAAGCGCACACATACGCAGGAACACTGGGGATTCCTTAGGTTGCAGCCAGGTGTCTTTCTGCCCCTATGATCCTGCTGCCAGGGTTGGACTGGGGGACCCGGGGCCCACAAGTGCTGCTGTTTCGGGGCCCCCCTCTAGGTCCCCTGTCGACAAGCCTCCCCCTGCCGCATATACTCGTGTTCACATACGCGCACTGTGTATTTACTGCGTCTTCCGGCAGCAAGAGAAGTACAGGAAGCGGGGACCCTGCTTCTGCCCTGGCCACAAATCCGCGCCTAGGTGCAACCAAGTGGTGGCTCTGAGAGGAGCGGAGGATTCGGCCATAAGCATATAGAGAGACAAGGGATGAGATGTACAGTAGTTAAGTGCAGAGGAATGAAGGGCTTTGAAAGTTTGAGGAGAAGTTTGTAAGTTACTTATTGTTTTATGGGAAGCCATAATAAAAACTTCAGCAGGGGAGGGGCCTGTGCTCTTTTGCATGAGAAGCAGAGTATTTAATACAGACTTATTGGTGCATACCTCATTTTACAAAATTTGGCAGGTTATGAAATTTTGAACATTTATTTCTGTGATTTTTTTCAGGTATTACCGTTTTGCTAATGAAGGTGAATTGCTCCTTAAGCTGTGAGTCTAACTTATCCCAAGGGACCTGTTATCTTATATTGTTAAAATTACTTACAGTATTTCCTTATCTTGAAATTGTTACAAAAGTATTTTTTAAGCAGCTGTGTCTGTTCTGGGCTGATCTGCCAAAAGCCAATTAAGTTAGAAACTTTTTATTTTTCTGGCTGTTCAGTGCAGAGAAAAATGGGACTTTCCAGTACAAATGAGGGACTACAGGTTGAGCTAAAAATGGGACATTTGGGAGGTATGTTGGTGACAGATGGACCTTGGTGCCAAAAGGCTAACGGGAGCATACAGTTTCTAATAGCACCCAATTAGGCCTTTACTTTCTTTTTCTACCTTTTTCAGATTGTCCATAACTGCTGTTAGCGACTGCTAATTCATAGCTCATATATTCAGATATTCTCTGTCTCTCTAACTCTATTTTATTAAACTTTTATGGATGCCCATTGGGACTAGGGGTGGCGCCTTTTTCAACTTGAGATGTAGGCAGGGCCAGTGATGTCAGGGGCAGGGTGAGTGATATTTAAGGGCTAGGTCTATGCCATCAGGGGGAAAAGTTATGGTGTGATGATCAGCAATTGCCTGATCACCCTGCCAATCCTGTCTCAATTTCATTATTTGAAATCCCTGCCAAAAATATATAGGAGACAACCCTAACTGGGGCCTACCAAGAGATTCTCTGGACTGGTAACATGGCAGAACAGTCTGAACCCCTTTGAATGTTTTCTGTCTGAAATCTGTCACCATTAGTGTCAGAACTAGGGCCACCAATCATGGGGCCACATACAACAAAATTTTTGGGGCCCCCTGGCCACGCAAACCCAAGCCCTTGAGCCCCACCCCAGATCCTGCTCACCGAACTCCACAGTTAAACGACCACACAGATATCAGCGCTAAAAACGTTAACCCCCCCCCACACAAGTTATAAAATGCCATCTATGGTCAGGGCCCCCCATAAAACTTTTTTTTAAAAATCATTGGTGGTCAGGGCCCCCTATAATTTAAAAAAAATGTTGGCACCAGGGCCCTCCTTATAAGTTTAAAAAATATTGGGACCCCAGAGAATATCTAAATGAAAACCACTGGTGGCAGGTGCCACATTGGTTTTTCAGTAGAACTTAACTCGTGTCTTCAGGACTTTGAGTTTGGCTCTTTTCGTAACTTCAGGTCTTTCCATGGCTTCAGGACTTCAAGTTCGGTTTTTTTTTATTGATTTTGGGTCTTTTCGCAGCTTTAGGACTTCAAGTTTGGCTCTTTTTGTGATTTCGGGTCTTTTTGCGGCTTCAGGACTTCAAGTTTGGCTCTTTTTGTGATTTCGGGTCTTTTTGTGGCTTTGCGACTTCGGCAGTTCAGCTCTTTCCGTTACTTCAGGACATCTGCAGTTCGGGACTTCAGCTTTTCGGCAAATCAGGACTTTCGAAGAGTTGGCACGGCATCAGTGCTGCCAACGGGGGACCGGCTATTTAAATAAACTGCAGCACAGCTGGGCCCCCTTTCGGCCCGGGCTTGCACCCCCTGCCCCCTGATGGGGGCCCTGGTCAGAACTATTATTCAAGACAAAGACAGGCCACATTTGGGTTCAAAAAACACCAGCACAGAATATGTCCCTTGCACCATGGGCTTATGGAGAGGTGTGTTGCCTGCTATAGCTGTGGCAAAAACAGGGGTGCTTTCTGGTTACCAGGGGCTGCAAAAATGCAGAAAATTGACTCTTATAGTGCAAAGAGCACAATTGTGTTCTCTGAGCTAGCATTGTGGACCCCCCTTGGACCCGCTCTGGCGCAAAAAGGTGAGCATGGGGGAGAAGGGAGAGTGGGGGGCGGCAACAGCAAATCAATTTCAGGAGGCAGAGGGGCAAGGACCATCCCTGAGCAGCAATATAGCAGATTCCATTTTTATGAATAACTACAAATATGCAAAGGAAATGGTCTGTGTAAGTTCTACTCTCATACTTTATAGTCAATTTAAGGGGGAAAAGAAATGCTGGAAAAACCCAGCTTATTAAAAGGGTATATTTTATTGCAAAATAATAATGGGACTTGTATATCCTTTCTGCTCATTAAAATAGCAGAACAATCATGTACATGAATTGGAAATTTCCCCACAGAGACCATTAAATGCATCTCTCTGGGAAATTATTATTCTGCACGATTTTAGAGAGAATGGGTAACAAGCCACTAAGATGGAATCTTTTCATTTCCATATTTTCCATTCCTGCATGGGGGGGGGGCATCTGTCGTTATTTTTAAATAGGGTGGTATTACTTTTGGTTAAAAAACATAATTATCAAAGAATTCCTTGTAAACCAATGTGTTTTTTGTTATACACTGACTGAAATAATATTGTACTTTTGTAAATGTAAATTTTACTATGTCTTCGTTTATTCATTTATATATGATAGCTACCATAGAGGTCATCAATATATGGCCACCATGTAGCGCTGTTTGATTGACTTCTATAGCTAGTGCTCCTGCTAAAATGTATGCAAATATGCTAAAATGTTTAATCCACTTACTTAAGCCTAAACAGACTCTGACCAATCTTGGTTGCTTCAATCCCACAACAGTATTTTGCATTTTGTTATTTAAAGGGATACTGTCATGGAAAAACATGTTTTTTCTAAAACACAGTTAATAGTGCTACTCCAGTAGAATTCTGCACTGACATCCATTTCTCAAAAGAGCAAACAGATTTTTTTATATTCAATTTTGAAATCTGACACGGGGCTAGACATTTTGTCAATTTCCCAGCTGCCCCTGGTCATGTGACTTGTGCCTACACTTTAGGAGAGAAATGCTTTCTGGCAGGCTGCCATTTTTACTTCTTAATGTAACTGAATGTGTCTCAGTGAGACATGGGTTTTTACTATTGAGTGTTGTTCTTAGATCTACAAGGCAGCTGTTATCTTGTGTTAGGGAGCTGCTATCTGGTTACCTTCCCATTGTTCTTTTGTTTGGCTGCTGGGGGGGAAAGGGAGGGGGTGATATCACTCCAACTTGCAGTACAGCAGTAAAGAGTGATTGAAGTTTATCAGAGCACAAGTCACATGACTTGGAGCAGCTGGGAAATTGACAAAATGTCTAGCCCCGTGTCAGATTTCAAAATTGAATATAAAAAAATCTGTTTGCTCTTTTGAGAAATGAATTTCAGTGCAGAATTCTGCTGGAGAAGCACTATTAACCGATTCATTTTGAAAAAAATTATTTTCCCATGACAGTATCCCTTTAAGAATAACCTAAAAATCAGAACCAGCTGGTCCCAGATTCCTGGTCATTAACAGTTGGAATATTAAAGGGAAACCTTCTAAACCAGCTTGTAGTAAATTTCATGTTTTTTTTTTGTTTTTTTCTTTAAATATCCGAAATCTCATTTTTTTGTTTTAAGAGAAGGAATTTTGCTTAGAGAAGAATATTTGCTGAAAGGGGAAGTTCACCTTTAAATAGAAATTTAGTTTTAGACAGATCTGTTCTAATAAATGTCTCCTTTGGTCTTCATTTTTAATTTTTTGTACTCCTTTGGCCCAAAGTAAAAATGGCATCTAATTAACCCATCATCAGCTGTAAGGCTTTAAATGTTTCATTATTAATAGTGATGGGCGAGTTTGTCCCGTTTAGCTTTGCAGAAAAAAACTTGAATTTCCCATGAAATTCGAGAAATTAAAAATTAGCAAAACAAAATCTTTGATGCACGCGTCAATTTGGACGCCGGCGTTAAAGTCAATGGGTGTCCATATAATGTTGACGCGCAACGGTTTTGACGCAATCGACTTTTCCAACGTGCCTCCAAAGTTTTTTTACGCCTGCGCGAAAATGAGGAAATTTGCCGCGAATCTGCACCTGCTGAATTTATTCGCCCAACGCTAACTATTACTATATTTTATTGGTTATAGTTCTATACAGGCCTTCTGTTTGTGTTTCATTCTGCCCCAACATATACGTTGTGGTTAAAATTCGAATTCTCATGTAAATTATTCCAAAAATGCACCTCGCTGTCTATGCTTTATTAAAGTTAATTTTATTTGTGAACTACCCCCTCAACTTACTATCTGCAGAAAGCGGCTTCTGTCCTGCTTTAAGGAAGACACTGGTTTAAGTCATTGGAAGTTTTGGGAAGCACCCTAAATTAAGTCACACCCAGTCACCAACAGTAACAACCCAGTCACCCAATGTCAGTAATCCATTAAAAAACATAGACCAGTGACCAGTGATAGACCAGTGGGTGTAACTTTGCCTCAATTTTGTGAAAATAATTCACTGATGATAAAACACACAAATTTGGCTGCAAATCCATTCCTGGTGAAACATTTTGCTAATCATTAGTAGCCATAATTTACTGCACCAATGTTATTAAATGAATATTTGGTGCCCATGTGTGCGTACAAAGTGCTGCTTCACCGGTCATGAGATGCTCTCATCATCAGGCCCCAATTTGTGGGAAGATCACAATCGCATGGGCCTAGAGCAGCACATTTTTAGGGGTAGCATGCTGCCCAGCTGCATTTGTATTTCCTGGTTCCTACAAGACACTCAGAGTGCTGGAGCTTTGATGAGTTGCAGGTAGAGCAGAGAAGCCAACCTGAAGGTGTGGGAGAACAACATGTGTGCTCATGTTTGTGTTGGGGGCACAGGAGGCGATAGACTTAGGGGCACATCATTTGGAAATCTGGCCAGAACTGAACTGTGTTTGGAAGGTGAAAAAACCCTTTAGGGTGGTGACACATGCTAAGATTCGGGGAGACTTAGTTGCCCGGTGAAATATTTCCTATTTGGGTGACTAATCTCCCCGAAAAGCCTTCCTGCCGGGTAGAATCGAAATCTCCGGTGGGATGGCACTCGTATTGCTTCGTATTCCGAAGGCGCCCGAAGTTTCCTCGTGAGGCAACTTCAGGCAACTTCAGAAAACAAAGTGCTCTGAGTGCCATCCCACCGGATTCTAGCCCCGTGTGTCACTAGCCTAAAGTGTAGCAAAGAGCCAAAGTTATTGACTACATATACCCCTTGAAAAGTACAATCCGGGTCAGGCCCACTCCCCAATCAGTTGCACCACAAAGAATATGTGATGCGTGTGCACAGCGAGATCTGGAGTTTGGAAGTCAGAAGGGGGCCCCCGGTGACTGCAATGAGGGCCCTTGGTATTGCAGCCCCCAATGTTCCAGTCCGAGCTTGAGTACAATACCTAATTTCTAATAGAAAAATATAGCTCTAAGCTCTAGACACCACTAGACAAATGAAAATAAGAGCGTTAGACGAAGAGGTTAATCGTATGCAAGAACTTAAATTAAGAGGCAAACATTTAATTAAAAAATTCTTCAACAGATTTGGTCTCAGGCTCACCTACATTCATTTGCAAACGAGTCCCACATGTATGCGTTTCAGCACCAAATATCACATCGGCTACACGTTTCATAAACAAACAACAGCCTGAACTGTTCTGATAACCCAAAACATAATTACCGTGTCTCCGAAATTAATTACTATGTTTAACGCTGAGTGCCTTGCATCTTGATGCACTTGTCGCGTCTATTAGGAATAGCCAGAGATGTTGGCAGCTACATATTACTAGATTAGTCTCTTGATGTGTTCCCATGTTCTGTTGTCTGGAATGTCATTCTGCTCATTTGCTGTAAATAAAGACAAAGAATAATGCTGCGTAAAGGTAATTGCAGGGGGGGGGGGCAAGGTGTCACAGAGCAACATGAAAGATGAAGAGCTAAAGCCAGATGAGCTATAATTACATTGTAATAATCTCATTTACTTTGATACACAATTCTATATAGTGTTGTTTCCAGTCTAGGACTTGAGTAACATGAACCCTCACACTGTTATACATAATTCTCTTTTCATTCAAATTCTAGGAACCAGGTTATGAAATTGAAGAAGGTCACAGGTTTAACAGCAGATTAGGACATGGTTGGCATGACAGTACCTGTCATGCCAACCAGCAAGTTAACCAACCCAAAGGGCAGGGCTTCTTTAAGGTACCAGTGGGCCCAGGGAAATGATCACCCCTATCAGATGGTGATAGTACTAACCTAAAACAGGTGAACGTAAATATATCTGTAAGAAGGCAGACAATAAAGAAATGGTCTGTGCTAACCAAAGTCGTGGGCCAGTAATTGATTCTCTTCGAGTGGATTAAATTGTGGGTCTGCCAATTTGGGGGATGCCCTTGTCAAAAAATACAGCGGATAACAGGTATCATGGTAAACCCTCTGTTTCCCTGTGCCTGTTTTAAAATGGACTTGCTGAATGGTTGGGCGAGTATAAAAGAAAATGCAATCAATTATCATGACCATACCGGTCTTGCGTCATTCTCTCTGCCAGACAACTTAATATCCATAAATAAATGGGGAGCATTCCCCATCACACTGCCAACTGCAGTATCAGTAATGTACCACTGTTAAAGTGGACCTGTCACCCAGACTCAAAAATCTGTATAATTAAAGTCCTTTTCAAATTAAACATGAAATCCAATTTCTATAATTTATTAAAGCATTCATAGGTGTTGTAAGCTCATTTAAAAATCTCAGCTGTCAATCAAATATTGTCTGCCCCTCCTCTATGCTCTGGGCATAGAGGCAGGACAGACAATTACTTTCACTTTCCATTCAGCACTTCCTAGATGTCACTGCTCTCCCCACATTCCCCTTTCTCTTTACCATTTAATTGTGTAGCCAGTGCATGGGGATGGACATCAGGTCCCCCATTCTGGTGCACAAACAAGATTCTGAGATGATACAAGGCTTGTCTTAATAACAGTGTCCACAAAATGGCTCCTGCCTGCTTGTTATAATTATGAAATCCCAGACTGAAGGAAGCAAGATTCAAATAATTTATACAGTGTAATTAAAGGAGAAGGAAAGCCCCAGGGCGCAAAACCCCTCCCCCCCTCCCCTCCGTTGCCCCCCCTCCCTCCTCCCCCCGGCCTACCTGTCCCCCTGGGCAAATGCCCCTAACTTGTTACTCACCCCTCTGTGCAGGTCCTGTCCACGGAGTTTACAGTCGCCATCTTCTCCCACGCACGTCTTCTTCCTGCTCTGACCGGCGTTTTCTGGCGCATGCGCAGTAGGATCAGTTACCGGTACGGCTCTACTGCGCATGCACCGAATGTCACAAAGTTTTCCGATTCGTGACATTCGGCGCATGTGCAGTAGAGCCGTACCGGTAACTGTTCCTACTGCGCATGCGCCAGAAAACGCCGGTCAGAGCAGGAAGAAGACGCGCGTGGGAGAAGATGGCGACTGTGAACTCCATGGACAGGACCTGTGCAGAGGGGTGAGTAACAAGTTAGGGGCATTTGCCCAGGGGGACAGGTAGGCCAGGGGGGAGGAGGGAGGGGGGGGCAACGGAGGGGAGGGGGGGAGGGGTTTTGCGCCCTGGGGCTTTCCTTCTCCTTTAAAGTTCAGTTTGCATGACTAATGTGATAAAATAGGATTTTGAATCATTTTTTTTGGGTGACAGGTCCCCTTTAATGAGCCCTTAACCTAAATCATATCCATACAAGGGGTGGGTGGGACTCATTCTGGAATTGGCCACTTACAGTCTGCTTTCTTGACTTCTTAAAACCTCATCATCACTGCTCCATACTCCCCATTTTTTGCTCCACATTATGTCTCCAGTGTCACCAATTCTAAACTGGATATCTCAACCTTATGTTTTTGAGATGTCGCAGAGTTAATTTTGTGCTTTGGATCATGGTCCTGCACAAAGGTTAAAGGGGAACTCCACAAAAACATAACTAAAGCTTTTTGAAAAGTAAACATAATTTCAAGCAACTTTGCAATATACATCAATTAAAAAATATGCAGACTTTTCATGATTTTTAGTGGTTACTGACAGTTCCCTATGCCTAGTACCTTGCTCTCCTGCTGCTCTGTCTGACCACTTTGCTGAGCTGGCTGACTACTGTTACTTTGTATCAACAGCCAGCTGTCCTTAGCCTGTATCCCCACAATTCCCTGCACATTGTGATTTCAATAAGGAAAGGAACATCCCAGTGCAATGCATTGTGAGTTATGTAGTTCCTGCATGCTGTCTGTAAGCTGTGGAGAAATTGTTGCAATTTGTAACATCAGTGTTTAGTCCCTCCTTCCCTGCCAGGATTTCAAATGATGCAGAAAGAGAAGAACTGTTAAACAGTTGGATTTCAGCATAGAAAATGGCATTTATTCATGTTTTTTGAAGAAACAGGTAACTGTGATGTGTATATTAGGGGTTCTTTGTTATGTGGGCCTCTTTATCAAATTTTGGTTTGGAAACCAGAGTTCCCCTTTAACCTTTGCCCAATCTTATCATACTACAACAGGTTCTTCTGCAGTACTTCCATGTATTCTGCACGATCCATTTAGACTCGTAAAGCCTGCAGAATGATGCCACTAATACCTTTCTTTACTCTCTAGGCATGGGTCAAGCCTAATAACACTGGTTCTTATTGCAAGGTGGCACACAGGGAGAGAACGAATTCTGATTTCTAATTTTCTATTTCAGCAAGTCAGAGCTGGTGGTATGCATTTATTCCTTAGATGTTACAAGTGGAGAGCTGGGAACTGAGGTGGTATGTTTAGAGTCATAACTTACATACATGGCTACCATGAGACCTTCGTTGATTCACAATCGCTATATAAATAAATGATGATGATAAATGATGATTCACAAGTGCCCACTAGGGATGTAGCGAACGTCGGAAAAAAAGTTCGCGAACATATTCGCGAACTTGCGCAAAAATGCGAGCGGTTCGCGAACGGTTCGCGAACCCCATAGACTTCAATGGGAAGGCGAACTTTAACATCTAAAAAAGACATTTCTGGCCAGAAAAATGATTTTAAAGTTGTTTAAAGGGTGCAACGACCTGGACAGTGGCATGCCAGAGGGGGATCAAGGGCAAAAATGTATCTGAAAAATCTGCCTGTGTGTGCTTGGAAGAGATAGTGTAGGGGGAGAGCTGTTAGTGATTTCAGGGACAGATGATAGTAAGTTTGCTGGCTAGTAATCTGCTTGATACTGCTCTGTATTGGAACAAAAAAATAAATAAAAGCAGTCCTTACAAGGACTACTGTTATTGCAGCAGTCAGCAGATGAGATCAGAAGCAGGACAGCTGCCCACTGCAGCTACATACAGAGCACTGCAGTAGAAGGTAGATTACTAGCCAGCAAAGCTACCTAAGCTTAAATGTCCCTCAAACCCCTGCAGACTTCTGTCCCTCCAATAACAGAGCAGTATCAAAACGATTACTAGCCAGCAAACTTTCAACTGTCCCTGAAATCACTAACAGGCAGCAGCTCTCTCCCTACACTATCTCTTCAGCACACACAGGCAGAGTGAAAAAACGCTGCAGGGCTTCGGTTTTTATAGGGAAGGGGAGTGGTCCAGGGGAGAGCTTCCTGATTGGCTGCCATGTACCTGCTGGTCTGGGGTGAGAGGGCAAAAAAAAGCGCCAACAATGGCGAACCCAAAATGGCGAACGTCGCGCGACGTTCGCGAACTTCCGGCGAGCGCGAACACCCGATGTTCGCGCGAACAAGTTCGCCGGCGAACAGTTCGCGCCATCTCTAGTGCCCACATTGTAAATCAACAAAGGGTAGGAAGGGTCACACAAGCCTCAGTCTCCGCTGCAAATCTTTTATTTAACACAACATGTTTCTGACTGCATGGATCCTTTTTCAAGTGATCCATGCAGTCCGAAACATGTCGTGTTAAATGAAAGATTTGCAAGCAGAAACTGTGGCTTGTGTGACCCTTTCTACCCTTCATTGATTTAGTATAAGTCTAAGGACGGGTGTTGTGACCTATTTGGAAGGAGAGTACGTTTAACAGGTGTAAGAAGCTGAGCATTTTGACGTCATTAAGTGCCCACATTGGTTTTGGCACCATAGGACTGTACTCTTTTGTATTTTTGTGCTAAATATAAGTCAAATAAGGGTTCAGTTTAAGCTCCTCTTTTTTATGTGTTGAGTTTAACAGTATTATGCCACATCTCCAGATGAGCTAGGAACTAGACCAGTGATCCCCAACCAGTGGCTTGTGAGCAACATGCTGCTCACTAACTCCTTCGATGTTGCTCTCAGTAGCCTCAAAGCAGGTGTTTATTTTTAAATGCCTGGCTTGTTGCTACTTTTAATTGCATAAAAGCTAAGTCTAGTGTCAAGTAAAGCCTCCTATAGGCTGTCAGTCCACATAGGGCTACCAAATAGCCAATCACAGGCCTTATTTGTCATCCCCCGGGACTTTTTCCATGCTTGTGTTGCTCCCCAACATTGAATGTGGCTCGCAAGTAAAAAAAGTTTGGGGGCCCCTGAACTAGATGATCCTGCCCAACGTTACTCGGCCGGGAAAAGAACATGGTCACACCAATATAGGTAAAATTGTTTAGCCATTGTTAGTATAAAGGGCAAGGAGCCACATCAGCCCATCTATCTAACTGTCTCTCTATCCAACAGGTATCAGCTATAACAAACCTGATGACTGTGCCCTTGGCTGTAATATACAGTATTTTAAAACAAAGATTATTTTTTTTAAAAAAAGAGGACATTTTGAGGTAATAGCAATCTGATGCAAACATAACAAACAAACTCCTTTTACAGTGAAGTGTTATTTCTGTGTGCCATACAACTCCCTTATGTATCAATATCATTGTTCCAGCATCAGTATTCTATTCTGTTGCCTATTTCTTTTTCTGAAATACATCACTTACATCTTCCTTTGTTTTGCTGTATCTTTCGATCTCCATCTCCAGTCTCTTTTTTTGTGTTTGTTATAGTCTTGCTCTTTGCAGCCGCCTTTCCTTTACAATCTTTATCGTCTCTGCATCTCTGGATTTATCTGTTATTCCTCTTGAAAGTAATACTCCTCTGCTGGGGTTTCACATCACCCCAGGGTGCAGGAAATCAGATCACCAGGAAAACAAATGTGAAAACACATTATTACCATAATATCTTTTTGTAATGTGACCTAACTGCTGGTAAACCTTGGGTGTCCTTGAGGCTTTTCTGTATGTGAAACACATCTTTAGGGATAAAGAAAGACTTTGTGCTGCAGACTGGAGATATCAGGTCTTCATTATACCCATGTAGTGCAATAGAGAAATAGCTGTGGCATTTTAAGGGGTGTTATGTATTTCCCACAAACCTTTCTAGGGATTTGTTTGCATAGGGAAACAAATAGAGATATTAATAGGCTTGTTTTGATGATTTAGGATTGATCTGAAAATACTTGCCCTCAATTTATTGCCATTTCAGCCGAAGCGTAAGCAAAACAAGACTGTTCAAGGTATACAAGGTGCTGTATCTCAGTATGGGTGACTGGAGCAGGTTAACACTGTAGTTTCTTGACTTTTTCTCAACAATTCCCCATTTGAGAACCAACATCCTATATAAATATTGCTGAAGCATGTAAAAGTCATTGCATCAACCATTCAGTCACAGTTCCAAGAATATCTAGGGCAGTAAATACATTTAAAGGGGTCAATTTGTAATTGGTTTTCATTTTTTTTATTATTTCGCCTTTTATTCAGCAGCTCACCAGTTTACAATTTGTTACAATCTTGTTGCTGGGGTCCAAATTATCCTAGAAACCATACATTGATTTGAATAAAAGACAGGAATGTGAATAGGAGAGGCCTGAATGCAAAGATGAGTAATAAAAAGTAACAATAACAATATATTTGTGGCCTTAACTGCTCTACTGCAAGTTGGAGTGATATCACCCCCTCCCTTTCACCGCAGCCTAACAACAGATTAATGGGAAGGCAACCAGATAGCAGCTCCCTAACACAAGATAACAGCTCCCTGGTAGATATAAGAACAGCACTCAATAGTAAAATCCAGGTCCCATTGCAACACATTCAGTTACATTGAGTAGGAGAAACAACAGCCTGCCAGAAAGCAGTTCCATCCTAAAGTGCTGGCTCTTTCTGAAAGCACATGACCAGGCAAAATGACCTGAGATGCACCTACACACCAATATTACAACTAAAAAAAATACAGTTGTTGGTTCAGGAATTACATTTTATATCATAGAGTGAATTATTTGCAGTGTAAACAGTGTAATTTAGAAATATAAAATTACCCCATAAAAATCATGACAGAATCCCTGCACGTGACATCCATCTTTTGAGAGAAAGAAGCAATGACAACAGTATTAATATCAGTACAGGTATATAGTTCAGGTATGGAATCTTCTATCAAGAACTGATGGACCAGGGCTTCTCCTTATATACGTTCTTATCACTGTACCTACAATTAAAAAAACAGAAAAGTATAATTATTTTTGCCATCAAAATCCATTTATGTTAAATGCAAGAATGAAGAACTGTATAAAACAATGCACTGTGGGAAATGACTGCAGCCTACAGAGCATTCAGAATAACAGTTTTGTGGTTAAACTTTCCCATACCTGTACATGGGTAGCTTTAGGGTCTGCATTGACCTTTTCAATGTCAGCTGTAAATAGCCCTGAGTGTTTACTTTAATACATTGGATACACAGGTAATTGGTCACGTACCTTTGGAGATATGAAAATAAGCAACGAGGTGACCAGAGAGGTTGCAAAACATGTAATGCTGTGGATGTAATGATAATACAGGCCTAGGGCAGAGGCCACTGGTGAATGGTGTAGTGTTATTATTTTTTCATGGCTGGTTGCTGCTGCATGTTCTGGGTTTGTAATGGATATTTCTTTGCAAAAGGAAAGTGACTCTGTCAGGTTTTTTTCCCCATTTTGACTGAAGCTGAAAAATTACATTTCATGGGTGGGCAAGGGACTAGATCAGGGGAGTGCTGCACCCCTCACAACTTTCACAATTTTAACTGGACACTGGTTTATGGAAGGGCTATCCGGGTCAAAATTGCCTGCCTGGTTTTCCAAATTAGGTAAACCATCCAGGACTCCCTTTGATTGAAGCGGTAATCGACCAATCGCTGATTATCACGCCATAGCCCAGCCCCTGTGACATCACAAGTCCTCTCCTTGTGACCTCATCCCCCGCGTGACATCACCACACGTCACCTGCCTGGAGTAAGAAGCCGGGGAAAGCTAGTTATAGGCGAATTTATTCGCCAAGCGCGGATTCGTGGCGAATTTCTGCGTTTCACTGATGGCAAATAAATGAGCGAATTTGCCACATATTTCGCCGGCGTCAATGTTTTTTCACGCCGGCGACGGAATCAACACCGGCAACGATTAACGGATGCCCATTGACTTTAATGGGCACTAGCGTCAAAATCTGCGTTTCATGTTTCCCGTGAAATTCATGGCGAAGCAAAATGGGACGAATTTGCCCATCACTATTGGTAGAAACATCAGTGCACTTCTTGTTAATGAAGTTGTTCACCTTTAAACTTTTAGCATGATGTAGACAATGATATTCTGAGACAACTGCTTCTGAGACAATTTCTTCAACAGCTCTCCAGTTTGGCATTTTAGCAGCTATCTGAATGGTACGGTCTTGTTTACATAGCAACCTGGCAGTAGTTGGAATGAAAGACTAGGAATAGGATAGGGTCTGAATAGAAAGATAAGAAATAAAAAGTATCAATAATAGTACAATTGTAAGCTCTTGGAGTGATTGTTTTTTAGCGGCTGGGGGTCAGTTGAAATGATGTAGTAGAAGAATAAGGTGGCAAATAATGCAAAAACTATACAAAATAAATAATGAAGACCAATTGCAAAGTTGCTAGGAATAGGACATTCTATAACATATTAAATGGGTTGTTCACCTTCCAAACACTTTTTTTTTCAGTTCAGTTGTTCCCCAGAAATAAAGACTTTTTTCAATTACTTTCTATTTTTTAGCATTTACAGTTTTCCCAAAATCTATGTTTAAAGTTTTTTTTTTTTTCACAAATGTTTTTATTTATTTTCTCAACATATTAATAAGATGAGTTAAACAAAATCCTAACAAGAAAAATAAAATTAAATAACAATGTCAGTGTCAAGTGCAGAGTAAAATGGTATCAACATTTTTAGTTTTTGTCAAGTGACCATAGGAAAAGGGCCGGAAAGATATTTCTCTATCCACAAAAGCTAGAAACAATTCGTTGTTCTATCTGTATACAAAATGGAAAGTCTGTAAAGTATTATACTCACGTTAAGTGCTTGTTAGTATTCGATTAAGGATGTGACTCCTGGGGGGTCCTGTCGGAATTAGTTGTGGTGAATTACCCATACTCATCAGCTGCAGCCCCGCCTCACGGACTAGATCGGTTCCAGTCAGCAGTTCTCTTTCATACCATGCAGTGTTTTGAAAAGTTTGAATGGTTAGTAATTTTGTAGGTTGTGTGAGGGTATGTATGTATGTCAGCCAGGTGTCGAAAAAGAATCCCGTATTTTTCTCTTTGTTTGTTAAAGTTTCAATCCAGTCTAGATGAAATATGTGTTGCAATTTTTGTTGTACCATGGGTATTGGCGGGGGGAGTCGGGACAGCCAGGTGTGTAAAATGGTCTTCCTGGCTGCCGCCGCCACCCTTTCCGCCAGGGCCTTCTCTGGTTTGGAGAGGTGTGAGGTGAATTGCAGTTTGCTGAACACGGCCCATGAGGCGTGAATGTTCAGTGTCTTTCCCGATAGGTTTCCCCAGTAACTGGCAACCTCCTTCCAGAATTGTTGTATGATTGGGCATAGCCATAAGCAATGTATCAGTTCAGCTCTAGATTCCCCGCATTTGAGACAACAGTCTGAGTTTGTCGTGCCAATGTGAGATCTCTTTAAAGGTGTCAGATAAGTATGGTGCAGTATTTGTAGGGACATTTCCTGGTACATGCTAGCTGACAGTATCTTCATTATTCGTGTGTGATAGCGAAGAATGTCAGTGTTCTCCGACTGTGGGATAATTGTTTTCCATTTCGTGAGGCTCATGGTAGTATTGTCCATATCTATTGTGGTCCTGATTTGTTTGTAGATTTGCGCTGTTGATTTAACTGTATCATGTTTTGGCCATAGTGAGTCTATTGCATTGTTTTTATCTTTGGTCGTCAGTTTAGTCAGTTGTTGCGTGATAAAATGTGTGAGTTGTAGTAATGAAAATTGATGGGATTGTAAGAATGGGTAATTTTGGAGCAGGTTTGAAATGGGTTGTATTGTGTTAGTGGTCGTTATTATGTCCTTGATATTTAGAAGACCCTTCGTTTGCCATGATCTGCAAATTGGACTATTGAAGCCAGGAGGAAACGCTTTGTTGTTGAGCCAGGTAAGATTTATCGAATTAAAAGGAGAAAGGTTTGCTTTTTTCTTGACATAGTGCCAGGTTTTATATGTGTGGATGAATAAAGGGTTGTCTTGCACTTTTTTGGGAATTTCCTGGATGGGTGTATGTAATAGTGAGTTTAGTGATATTCCCTCTGTTAAGGCCTCATCTAAAGAAAGTGTAGTATATGTGCTCCTATGATGGAGCCAATCTCCCGCATATCTAAGAAGAGCCGCTTCATTGTATTCCATTATGTTTGGGAGATTGAGTCCACCTTCCTGTTTTTGTTGTTGGAGTGTTGTGAGTTTTATTCTGGGGCGTTTCCTGTTCCAGATAAAGGTTCTAAGAATATGTTGCAGTCTTTTATAATCCGTTGAGGAAATGCGATATGGCAGCATCTGTAATTTGTAAAGTAATTTAGGGAACAGTATCATTTTTATGAATTGAATTCTCCCCGAAAAAGTTAGATTCACATTTGTCCATTTGTGAGTGTCTTGTTCAATTTGGTCTATGGTATGTCTAATGTTGGCTTTGTACAAATCTTTGTGGTGTCGTGTTAGATGGATTCCAAGAAATTTCACATGTGCTTTGGCTTTTGTAAAGGGGAATGGGTTTGTCCAATCTGATGGGGTGGTGTGTTGTAGGCGTAATGCTTCAGACTTCCCTTGGTTAATTTTGAATCCTGCTATAGTCCCAAATGTTTCTATTTTTTGTAAGATAGTGGGTAGTTCTATTTGAGGTTTGTTCAGAAAGAGGAGGATATCATCTATGTTTAAAGTTTAATGTTCATGTCTTGTCTGGCAGCTCAATAATTCAGGCGCAGACTCTAAACTGTTATAATTTTACAACATTGAGTTGACACAATTCTAACAGCTGCCTGTAATGAAACCTAGAGATTCTGCTTGGCAGGGACAATCAAAGATAAGAAATGTATCAACTAAATGTATCAATTTTACAGGGTCGGCGACCCCCCCTCCCAGAGCTGCTTTTGAAGGTAACAAATGACACTTTACACTTCAATAATAGAAAAACAGATAGAAAGTAATTGGAAAAAGTTGGTATTTCTGGTGATATATCTGAAAACAACTAGTTGTTTGAAGGTGAACAACCCCTCTAAGAGTTAACTTAAAGGAAAAGTAACACCAAAAAATGAAAGTGTTTGAAAGTAATGAAAATTTAATGTTCTGTGCTGAACCACCCCTCCAAGTTACAACTTTCAGAACACAATGGCAGCAAGGACTACAGCTATAGTTTAGCATCTGAAGGGCCACGTGTTGCTGTTGCCCATTTCTTTTAAAGAGAATGGCACTATGGGTTTTTACAGACTATGGGGATAACAGTAAATAAGCCGCATGGTCTGTATAACAATTATCCAAACTGTGGCCCTTCAGTGCTGGATGCAGTTCTGGACGTTATAGCTCAATAGCAGCCTGGGGGAATCTTCAAGTTGATATTGCTCCCTCTTTACACTTATATTGAATAGTAAAAAAAGACTGGCCTATTGAGCACAGCAGGTGGCATTTAATCTAAGAATGGCATCAAGTTATATTTGCATTGGTTTCTGTGTGACTTGATGGAAAAGGTATTCCTTACAGTAGTAACGGAATATTGATTGTAGGTTCAAAGTGAAATTATTCCGCAGTGTCTCCTCAAGGTTTCTCTTTATCTCTCTACTATTGGACTGGCGATCAGAGAAAAGGTCAAGGTGTTTCTTCCGATCCATCACGGCGCTACCTTTATGAGCCTCATTAACCTGCTTCATTAAGTGACTCAGATCCCTCACACAATGTGGAGCCCATTTAGAGAGACTTTTAGCACAGGCTAATTTATGATGCCGGTAGAATCCAACAGAGCTGGATGATTTGCAGGTAGAAACAAGCTCAGACGGAGGGCGCAGCTATGGTCTATTACAGCTATCTGATGGAGTTCAGATGTTAATGCAAAGCCTTGAACTTTGCAAAACACGAGCCGCTGGGAGAGAAAATAGCTATGAATACAGATTTTCTCAATCTCGCCGCAAGTTGAAATTGCAAAACAAAAATATGATATGATGATGATGATAAAAATTTGGCTGTGTTTTCATTTATTGAGGGCACATTCTGGTAGATTTCAGGGCAACGCGCAGCTGCCCGTGAGTCTGACAGGCTCCTATAATTATGGCAATGATGGTTGAGCAATACAAAAGAAAAATGTATTGTGTTATGCAGAAGTCTGCATTCTCTAACCTGATCGCTGCCATTTATCATGTACCAGTTAATACCACGGCTGTTAGTCAGAACCATTAATACAAACACTGCTTGTCGCTTGCAAACACAATGGTGGCCTTGCCATTGATATAATGTATATAATGTAGAGGTATGGGATCCGTTATCCAGAAACCCGTTATCCAGAATGTTCCGAATTAAGGAAAAGCTGTCTCCATTTTATACAAATAATCCAAATTTCTAAAAATGATTTCCTTTTTCTCTGTAATAATCAAACAGTAGCTTGTACTTGATCCAAACTATGATATAATTAATCCTTATTGGAAGCAAAATCAGCCTATTGGGTTTATTTAATGTTTACATGATTTTCTAGTAGACTTAAAGGAGAAGGAAAGCTATGGAGGCATTTTATTGCCAATAGACTAGCTGCAAATAGTGCAAGTTATATTTATTCTGTAGAATGTTTTACTATACCTGAGTAAAAAGCTCTAGAAGCTCTCTGTTTGTTTAGGATAGCAGCTGCAGTATTAGCTTATTGTGACATCACTTCCTGTCTGAGTCTCTCCCTGCTCACTTATAGCTCTGGGCTATAGCTCTTATATTCTATAATACAGGTATGGGACCTGTTATCCAGAATGCCCATACCTGTATTATATTCTATAAATACAGATGGGATTCTTTATTGTATTACCAAGGAATATCCATGTCTCCCAGGATCGGCTCTCCAGAGAGGGTGGGGTTTTGAGCTGTTTGGGGCTGTGTTGAGGTGTAACTTGGGGCATGGCCTAAATTGTCTTGTTTTTTTTTTTTTTTTTTTTAAATAAAAAAAAAAAACGAGACATGCACCGGCACTTTACATTTTGCCCCTGTTAGTCAAACCTTTGATGGCTGCAAGGCTATCCACTGAGCCACTGTGCTGCCTGTAGAAACCAGCTTTTGTGGACATTTTGGTTAAGGGCATTCCTGCTGTTTTGCCATTGCCTTATGATTCATTTCCTGTTCCTGTTTTCCCTCTTCCTGTCTAAGCTGAGAGCAAGTGTGGAGCAGGGCTGTGTTACCTGCCATGTTCTAATAAATGTATAAAGTTCCTGTTCTTCACCTAAACTCACACAGCATTATCATTTAACCCACTGCTAGCCAAGCAGTTTATCACACTGCCCATAATATATGTAACATATTTAAATGCTTCCGATGGATGCTCCTGTGCCTCCACTGCATGATAGCCTTGTATTCCATATTGTGTTTTCTTTAGGGGGGCCAAGACCATTTAATTTATATACACAGTGATGTAAGGGCAAATACATTGTTCTGCAGAACAAGAGTATTCACTTATTTAGGCCTTTTTTGGGTAGCTAATGAAACCCTGGTCCATGTAGGGCATCCCTTGTCTTGTCCCTTTAAGTGGAAAACAATGGAGTGAGTTAACTGGGCAAGTGATGCAAAACCAAAATATAACCACATATCTCAATATGGAGCATCATGACTACTAGACTGAGATCTGTTACTGACAAGACAGACAGAATACAGCTGCATATGCCTCATTTTGTGACTGTGACTTTGTCTGGGCTTGACGCTAAAGGCTGAAAATGGAAATCTTATGGTCTGCTCACGTTTGAAGTAGACCAGGGACTATTTTAAAGAACTGTATCCTTTTAAAGCAGCTATTTTAATTCGGCAGGAGCTTTGCAAAAATTTCAGGTTTAAAATGATGGAAATTTTAAATTATTTTTGACAGCTTTCCTTGAAGACCTTTCTATCTATTTATAACACAGGCACATGAAAAACCAGTAAAAGAGCGGGGAGAGTGACAGACGCTTAGACACTTGTGAATTATTTAGATAGATGATACTTCCACAAGCCTATGCAAGAATCCTCTAACCCTCATATAATTTAGTCTCTCACAACAAATAATTAGAAAATGATCTTCAAAGTCAATCATTTCAAAGAATCTGTAGCTGCGCTTTTATGTTTATCCACTAACACGAGGAAACATCTTTTTAAAGTGCTTGATTTAATAGACAGAATTCCTATTAATCACAGAAATAGCATAATTAACCACTACAAGTGCAATGCTGTGGCTAAGCTCTCGTTATGGGGATAAAAGGAGAGCTATTTGCCCTGGGCCCTGCACACAGTGGGGTGTCTGCCAAACAGAATTTGTACAGAATAATTTGTAAAAAAAACCAAAAAGATAATCTAGTGGTGCTGGCAGGGCAGCAGAATAATAAATAGCCTCTAGGAAAAGAATGCTGCTGTATGATAGCAGGTAGGGTAGTATGGAGAGATGGTGCCTATAGTAACAGTGGGATAATAGTCTCTGGGAAGGGAGTGTGACTGTGGGATAGCAGGTATAGTAGGGAGAGATGGTGCCTATAGTAACAGTGGATAATAGTTTCTGGGAAGGGAGTGTGACTGTGGGATAGCAGGTATAGTAGGGAGAGATGGTGCCTATAGTAACAGTGGGATAATAGTTTCTGGGAAGGGAGTGTGACTGTGGGATAGCAGGTATAGTAGGGAGAGATGTTGCCTATAGTAACAGTGGGATAATAGTTTCTGGGAAGGGAGTGTGACTGTGGGATAGCAGGTATAGTAGGGAGAGGTGGTGCCTATAGTAACAGTGGGATACTAGTCTCTGGGAAGGGAGTGTAACTGTGGGATAGCAGGTATAGTAGGGGGAGATGGTGCCTATAGTAACAGTGGGATAATAGTTTCTGGGAAGGGAGTGTGACTGTGGGATAGCAGGTATAGTAGGGAGAGATGGTGCCTATAGTTACAGTGGGATAATAGTTTCTGGGAAGGGAGTGTGACTGTGGGATAGCAGGTATAGTAGGGAGAGATGGTGCCTATAGTAACAGTGGGATAATAGTTTCTGGGAAGGGAGTGTGACTGTGGGATAGCAGGTATAGTAGGGAGAGATGGTGCCTATAGTAACAGTGGGATACTAGTCTCTGGGAAGGGAGTGCAACTGTGGGATAGCAGGTATAGTAGGGGGAGATGGTGCCTATAGTAACAGTGGGATAATAGTTTCTGGGAAGGGAGTGTGACTGTGGGATAGCAGGTATAGTAGGGAGAGATGGTGTCTATAGTAACAGTGGGATAATAGTCTCTGGGAAGGGAGTGTGGCTGTGGGATAGCAGGTATAGTAGGGAGAGATGGTGCCTATAGTAACAGTGGATAATAGTGTCTGGGAAGGGAGTGTGACTGTGGGATAGCAGGTATAGTAGGGAGAGATGGTGCCTATAGTAACAGTGGATAATAGTCTCTGGGAAGGGAGTGTGGCTGTGGGATAGCAGGTATAGTAGGGAGAGATGGTGCCTATAGTAACAGTGGATAATAGTCTCTGGGAAGGGAGTGTGACTGTGGGATAGCAGGTATAGTAGGGAGAGATGGTGCCTATAGTAACAGTGGGATAATAGTCTCTGGGAAGGGAGTGTGACTGTGGGATAGCAGGTATAGTAGGGAGAGATGGTGCCTATAGTAACAGTGGGATAATAGTCTCTGGGAAGGGACTGTGACTGTGGGATAGCAGGTATAGTAGGGAGAGATGGTGCCTATAGTAACAGTGGGATAATAGTCTCTGGGAAGGGAGTGTGACTGTGGGATAGCAGGTATAGTAGGGAGAGATGGTGCCTATAGTAACAGTGGGATAATAGTCTCTGGGAAGGGAGTGTGACTGTGAGATAGCAGGTATAGTAGGGAGAGATGGTGTCTATAGTAACAGTGGAAGTTAGTTAACAGTTAATAACATCTGAAGGAGCATTTAAGGTGGCCATACACGGGCCAATAAAAGCTGCCAACAGACCGAGTCAGCATCTTATTGGCCCGTGTATGGATCGTGGCAGCATCTGTTCGTTGATGTGATCCCTCGATCTGACCGCCCATTCCCATTCGTTAGGACTAGGACCCACGATCGGATCAGCCCGATATTGCCCATCTCAAGGTGGGCATATCGGAGAGCGATCTGCTTGTTTGGCGACATCATCAAACGAGCAGATCTCTCCGTGTATGGCCACCTTTACTTAATAAATAAAACTATGGGCCCCCTGTAATTATGTTTTTCCTCAGGCCCAACTACGACTTAAACAGCCCAGCGCCGTGTAGAGAAAGAGTTAAAAATACCGGAAAGCTTTTTAGCACAAATCCGGCTGGTAGTCATATTAATATGTTCTCTGTTCAGAAAGAAAAATTTCATGTAGATGCAAAGAGACTGTAAATTAGCAGAACCAACCATTTGGCTGTGGGATGAAATATATTCTCCTAGCAACATTTGCTTTGACAGATATTTTCATAAGTATTTTCTTTTTTTGGTAGATCATTATTTTAGAAATGTTGAGATTTTCTTTGCCAGGCATGTCTCTTTTTTTCTATGCTGAAAGGAAGAAAACCCTGTGATATTTTAATTAAAGGAAAATACATAAATACAACATTATTTATTGCACTGACCTAGCACAGCCAATCAGGTGAACTTACACTGTCTACTCTGTGGTAGTGTTATAAAGAGCAATTGCTGATTGGTTGCTAAGATTTACTGTTCTGGTCAAATTTGGCATTTACTTTATGTCAGTGCTCAGTATAAGCTAATAAACAAAGACTTGTTGTCTTAATATTGGTGTATTAAAGGGGTTGTTCACTTTTAAATTAACTTTTAGAATGACGTAGAGAGTGATATTCTGAGACAATTTCAATAGGGTTTGATTTTTTATTATTTGTGGTGTTTGAGTTATTTAGCTTTTTATTCAGATGCTCTCCAGTTTGCAGTTTCAGCAATTTGGTTGCTAGGGTCCAAATTAACCCAGCAACCATGTATTGATTTGAATAGAAAGATGAGCGATAAATAGTACCAAATTACAATACATTTGTAGCCTTACAGAGCATTTATTTTTTTAGATGGAGTCAGTGATCCCCATTTCAAAGCTGGAAAGAGTAGTCGTCAGAAGAAGAAGGCAAATTATTAAAAAAAAATACTATAAAAAAATTAAGACCAACTGAGACTTTCCTCAGAATTGCCCATTCTGAAAAATACTAAGGGGGTAATTTACTAAACCCCGAATGCAAAAATCATGAAAAAGTCGTGATTTCTTTTATAAAATCTGACTTTTAAAAAAATCATGAATTTTTCAGAATTTATTAAACCCTGAGGATGAAAAAGTCAGAATCTGAAAATCCAGCATCTCAGACATGTCGAGGTTGCATATACAGGCCCGGATTTGCGGCAAGGCCGCATAGGCCCGGGCCTAGGGCGGCAAAAAAATAGGGGCGGCATGCCGCCCAGCCGCATTATGGGGACGCGTGCGTCCCCATTCATTTACAGCAGCTGCGCCGGCGTTTTTTCGCCGGCGCGCTGGGTTTGTGAGGTGAGGTGGGCGCTAGGACCGCGCGGCCGCCTGGTCGGACCGCGCGGCCTAGGGGCGCGCCTCAGTGAAATCCGGCGCTGTGCATATAAGTCAATGGGAGAAGTCCCAATGATTTTTTGATGTCCGCTAGGTTTCGTTCAATACCCTGACGTTTTCTGAGTTTTCAGGCAGTTTCCAGAACCCAGTACTGATTAAACAACCCATGGTAAAACTCTCTCTTTCTTAGCGTGGAGGTACTGAAGCATGAGGAAGATATGTGTGTGTGTGAGTGTGAAATGATAGATAGAAAAATCTCTCTGCATAGTTGTGATCCAGTGGCGTAACTAGATATTACTGGGCCCCACAGCAAATTATTTTTCAGGCCCCCAAAATGTTTAGAGGTTGACTTGTTTCTCCAATATTTATTGAAATTGTATATGAATTAGGGCCTCATGGGGCCCCTATACCTCCTGGGCCCCCCTGCAGCCGCAGGGTCTGCTTCCTCTATAGTTACGCCCCTGTTGTGATCTATAATAGATTTTAAAGGAAGGTGAGGAATAATTGGATAATTAAGCAGTGCTTATAATATGAGCTCTATGAAACATATATAATGTATGTATTTAATCATTTTATGCAATTCCATCTGAATGTGCGGCTCAGAGAAATTTCAGGGATCCATACTGTTCAGCTTTGCCTTGAATGTCCACCTCGGCACTTTCTAAACCTGCTTTCATATCTGACTCACGTTGGCCACAAACTAAGGGGTTATTTATCAAAACCCCAATGTTTCTCTATTTTTTTCTTAAAAAACTTCAACCAAACTAGAATCCACTATTCGCTCTTATGCTTGTAAATCGCAACCTATACGGGTAGATGCTTGAAAAAACATGACTTTTTCGGTTTGTCGCTCCAAACCCAAAACTCCGAACATTTCAGGAGGGGTTAAAATATCTTTAAATGGTTAGAGGGACATCTGCCATTGACTTTTACATGAACTCGGCAGGTTTTAGATGCCATATTTTTTGATTCAGACTTGGAACAGATTTGGGCTTAATAAATCGCAAAAAAAAAAGCCTTTTTTTTTCCCTGCAATTTTTTCGGGTTTTCGACATCAAAACAGAAGTCGCCAGGGGTGTAACTATAGAGGAAGCAGACTCTGTGGCTGCAGGGGGACCCTGGAGGTATAGGGGCCCCATGAGGCCCTAATTCATATACAATTTCAATAAATATTGGTAAAACAGGTCAGCCTTTAGACATTTTGGGGGCCTTAAAAATAATTTGCTGTGGGGCCCAGTAATATCTAATTACACCACTGGAAGTCGCACCTTAATAATAAAACCCTAAATGTACTCCTTCACTCAATTGAATCTAACTGAATTGGGGGGTAAGATTGTGGTTAGGTTAGTTGGACATTTTACAGAGAGAACCTTGACAACTCTGCAACCCAGTTAAAGGGATATTGTCATGGTAAAACATGTTTTTCTCAAAACGCATCAGTTAATAGTGCTGCTCCAGCAGAATTCTGCACTGAAATCTGTTTCTCAAAAGAGCAAACAGATTTTTTTATATTTCATTTTGAAATCTGACATGGGGCTAGACATATTGTCAGTTTCCCAGCTGCCTCCAGTCATGTGACTTGTGCTCTGTTAAACTTCAGTCACTCTTTACTGCAAGTTGGGGTTATATCACTCCCCTTCCCTTTCCCCCCCAGCAGCCTAACAACAGAACAATGGGGAGGTAACCAGATAGCAGCTCCTTAACACAAGATAACAGCTGCCTGGTAGATCTAAGAACAGCACTCAATAGTAAAATCCAGGTCCCACTGAGACACATTCTGTTACATTGAGTAACAGAAACTAGAGATGCACCGAATCCAGGATTCGGTTCGGGATTCGGCCAGGATTCGGCCTTAGGTTCGGTATTCGGCCGAATCTTTCGTGAAGGATTCGGGGGTTCGGATGAATCCAAAAAAGTGAATTCGGTGCATCCCTAGAAACAACAGCCTGCCAGAAAGCAGTTCCATCCTAAAGTGCTGGCTCTTTCTGAAAGCACATGGCCAGACAAAATTATCTGAGATGCACCTACCCACCAATATTATAAATTAAAAAAAATACACTTGCTGGTTCAGGAGTGAAATTTTACATGGTAGAGTGAATTAGTTGCAGTGTAAACAGTGTAATTTAGAAATAAAAACACCAATAAAATCAGGACAGAATCCATTTAAGTTAAAGTTGGTTCTGTTCATGTTTATGTCTTATAATGAGCCTGTGGATTTTCCTCTTTTGTTCCCTACTATTAACTGTTAGTAGGCGACAATCATGCTGGGTGTAGCCCATACACTTCACACGAGATATAAGGACTGGCTTTATGAAAGTTAAACAAAAGCAAGATAATATCGTAGCATTCCATTAATATTGGCGCTTTCTCAAATACAATTCTTTTTTTAAGCATGCGTCTGCAAAAGAGAGATAGGAGATTATCCGATATCATAATTCGCAAAGCTATTTTTGAGACATGCAAACGCTGTTAATTGGATTGTGTGGATATTCATTTATTTAGCATGATAGACATTTAACTGATCTCTATATGGGATTTGTGAAACAAACCAAAGGCTTTACAGAAACAACATAAACGACTTGGGCTTCCGCTGGGTGGCAGTATTGTATTACATTTGAAAGAAATTCGCATTACCCAACCTTTCTCCCCCCCCCTTAAGAAATAACGCCACATGAATCAGAATTAATGGTTGTCAAGCAAGAAGAAGAACCATCCGTTTTTGTTTTCAACACCCTAAAAGAACTGCTTGGATTTATTTGGAAATGCATTATTTGCTGTAAAATAGCATTTTTGTTTACTGCCTTCCTGATTTTGCTTAACTATACATTTTTCTAAGGAAAAACACAATTTGTAGCTTTTTTGTTTTTCTCAAAGAGCAAAACACACTTGCTGGTCTCCACAATGCTCGAGACTTGGGGTTTTCCCGGATAACAGATTTTTCAGTAATTTAGATCTTCATACCTACTAGAAAATCATGAAAACATTAAATAAAGAAAGAAAGAAAGTCAAAGATAGGGACCCTGCCTTGGAAATAGGAACCACTGGCATCTATGTAAACATTTATAGTTCAGAAGGACTTACATTGCCCTTTAAGGCTTTTCGGGGAGATTAGTCACCCGGAGAATAATGTTGCAGGGCGACTAATCTCCCCGGAATCTTGGCGTGTGTCACCACCCTCACGAGGAAACTTCGGGCGGCTTCGGAAAACGAAGTACTCCGAGTGCCATCCCGCCGGCGATTTATATTCTAGCCGGCCTGAAGGCTTTTCGGGGAGATTAGTCGCCCCAAGAAGAGGAGATTTGTCGTTGGGTGACTAATCTCCCTGGAATCTTAGCGTGTCACCACCTTAAAACAATGTTGGCTGGTAGAATGCATTAAGTATAATTTCTACTCAGTTTTGCGTTTGTCTTTATTGATGCTCTCCCTCCCAACAGATTTTCTTTTTATAACAGTCAAACCACCTGCAAATCATCTCCATTTAAATGTAATTAAAGCAGAGTGTATAGAAATTGGTCTCATGCAGTGATATGCTAAAATCTTGCCAGACAGGGGGGATAATAAGATAGGAGCCAGCAAAAGAGTGTTCTAAGCAATACTGCAAGTACATTCATTCTAGGCAAACACTGGCTGTCTTGAACCTTTTGTTTACTGTGCTCTTTTGCTTTGTTTTCCAGATAAAACTTCCAAATACTGACTGGTCCCCTCAAAAGGAACAGAAGCCAAGCCTGAAAAGGTACTTAAATGTAATCATATAGTGACTGGAGAGTATTCCAATACACATATGAGACCGTTATCCAGAATACTCGGGACCAGTGGTTTTCCTGATAATGGGTCCATCATTTGGATCTCCAATCCTTTAGGGACAGATTTGGGGAGATTAGTCGCTAGGCGATAAATCTCCTCTTCTTCGGCGACTAATCTCCCCGATCTGCCTTCCCCTTCCTTCCGCCGGCTAAAATGTAAATCGTCTGGGGGCAGGAACACGGAGCACTTTGTTTTCCGAAGTCACCCGAAGTTTCCTTGTGAGGCAATTACGGGCGACTTCAGAAAACGAAGCGCTCCGTGTTCCTGCCCCCAGAAGATTTACATTTTAGCCAGCAGAAGGCAGATCGGGGAGATTAGTCAACCTGGCGACTAATCTCCCCGAATCTGCCTGTGTGGCCAGACCCGTAGTCTAAAAATAATTTCATCATTTATTAAACCCAATAGGATTGCTTTGCCTTCAATGAGGATTAATTATATCATAGTTAGGATCAAGTACAGGTATGGGACCTGTTATCCAGAATTCTTTTACCTGGGGTTTTCCGTAATTTGGATCTTCATACCTTAAGTCTACTATAAAATCAAGTAAACATTAAATAAATCCAATAGGCTGGTTTTGCTTCCAGTAAGGTAGTTGGGATCAAGTATAAGCTACTGTTTTATTATTACAGAGAAAAAGGAAATACGATTTAAAGATTTGGATTACTTGATTATAATGGAGTCTATGGAAGAAGGCCTTTCTGTAATTCAGAGCTTTCTGGATAAGGGATCTCCAGATAATGGTTCCCTTACCTGAACACGGTACTGTTTTGTTATTACAAAGAAGAATGAAAATAATTTTTAAAAACTGAAGTTATTTGCTTAAAATAGAGTCTATGAAAGATGGCCTTCTTGTAATTTGGAACTCTGTATAACTGGTTTCCGGATAACGGATCACATACCTGTATTGGTTAGAATAATTGCTTTAAGATTAACTCAGATACAGAGCAAATGTTCTACTAATATAAGATCTAGTTATACCATTGCAGTGTTTAAGTACTGGCTTTCATTATACTGAACCGCACCAATCCTATCAAAGCTAACAGATGATTAGTTACTATGTGTTGTGATAATCAGGGCTCTGGCCAAAGTATTCTGTGCAAAGTCCATAATTATGACTTATTCTAAGCCTATATGTTGGCAGATCTATTATATGGTACCACATTACTCAGAAAACTCCAATATATGGCACTGACATTTCTCATCGTGTCTAAAATGAAAAAATTTTAATCTATTACTGATTTGTCTTTTTTCATAAGACAGTACCTTCTACTTGATGTTAACAAAGCTATTTCATACATTAATGTTGATGGAAAAACAATTCAAGACCTAGAGCGTCACATTACTAAAAAAAATCCCTTATCCAGAAAATAATAGAAGAAGATAAGAGGTCCCTTACCTGGAGCTCCCAATTAGACAATTCATTTGGGATACCGTATATGACCTTTTTGTTGCTCCTTGACATCTTGTCTTTGAACCACATTTCCTCAATGATTAGCATTATGCAAACAGATATATTCCTGTGTTCTTCTCTAGTTCTCAGAGTCTTGAAGACCTTGGAACTCGAAAAGGTTCAAAAAAAGACCACGACAGACTACGAACACTAGTTTCCCCTGTCACTGGTCAGTATATGTGTCTCCCCTAAACCAATGATTTCCATGCATGTCTTATCCTGTATTTGCCATTCTTTTAACATGCATTCTACATTTTGGCCAATGGGTAGCATGCAGCAATTGGCAGATGAATGAGGTTTTGGACATCTCCTTTAACTCATCTTGTGATTTAGCAAGGGGTGTTGACAGGTTTGCGACTGGGGACCCAGCAGTATAAGGCCTGGACTCCACAAGCGTTTTTGACTGATCAGTGCCAGACCACAAAGAGTTGCAGGCGTCAAGATATAATTAGACTGAACAAAAAGTCGCAGATAAAAATTAGATCACATCCAGTAGCGTCTTCATCCGACAGTCTGACCGTGTCCTTTTAATCTGTGACTTTTCGTTTAGTCCAATTATATCTTGACGCCTTAGACTCCATCCAACGTGTTGTCTACGTTTTGTCGCCAGGCGACGATCTGACGAAAAACACTGGTACAGTCCAGCACTTAGGGTCCATGTAGTGCTCAGTTTCTATATGTGATTATGAAACATGCCTTATTCAGCTAGTTTTTGTGGATCTAGTTAATTACACCACTGGTGCAATCAGTAGTGGTTTTTCACAATAAGGGCTGGACTCCACAATCGTTTTTCGTCGGATTGGCACCCGCCGACAAAACATAGGCGTCAAGTTGGACGGAGTCGCAGGCATCAAGATATAATTGGACTGAACGAAAAGTCACAGGTTAAAACTACACGGTCAGACTGATGGATGAAGACGCTGCTTTCTGCGTTCACATCCGACAGTCGTGTGAGTGTAGTTTTCACCTGCGACTTTTCGTTCAGTCTGATTATATCTAGACACCCGCAATGCTGTCTGACTTGTCATCTGCGTTTTGTCGCCGGCCGCTGATCCGACCAAAAACCGCTTGTGGAGTTCAGCCCTAAGGGGTTATTTATATTGTTGCTGTGTGTGTCTGCAGCTACAGAAGAAAGGTGACATTGCAGATAATGTACCCAGATATTGGCCCTGTACCAAATAATAATAATTATGCATGGAGCTATAAAAGCAAGGAGGAAGGGCAAATAATCTGAAGTATGGGGGTAGAAGGGGTATATTTGTGTGCATTATATCATATTTTAATTGTCTGTGGGGATGATGTACATGTAGATGATCAGAGCAGACTACACTTTGGACTCATTATAGTCCCTAGAACAGGAGCTGATTTCTCCAGCAGTACTCCTACGTAATTAACCTTTTCTTTGTTTAACATTGCTAGCCATAGGTTAATGGAGACCCACCGACTATACAGTAACATATGTTTAAGGGTTCGGAAAAGTCAGCTTGAAATAATGTGTTAATTTAGTGCCTAGTTTCTCTACAATTGTACGCTGGAACTCTTTTAATAATATAGATATATTTTCAGCAGCCAACCAGAAAATTCTTGTTAGAGCCAATGTTAAGTATTGCTCTTCAATATACAATTCTTCTAATCCAATTAAAAAAAGGAAAAAATCACAGCAACAAATAAAAGGTGTTGTAATACATATTTGTAGGGAATGCATAATACTATGCGCTTACCATTTTCTAAATAAGAAATTTGCCTTTTTTTTGTAACTCGGGTATGGAATTATTTGCTGTTCTTTTCTGTTGCTCTGACCTAATGCACCAATAAAACAGAATAATTAAGAGGCTAGACTGTTACTGTATCATTATTGCTAGCTGGATAATTAATTCATTATCTATTCATCTTCCCATCATTTGCATCATTTGCTTGGTAGCTAGTGTATGTGGGAAGTTAGGAGAACTATACCTCCCAGCTTCTCTTTTTTATAAAAAGGTAGACACTCTCAGGCTCATCCATGATCCACCTAAAAATGTGCCCAAGTTACAAAGAGTCCTGTCCATTGCCTGTGGACCTGTGGTGGGCGCTCAGGCAAGGAGAGGGATTAAACATACCCGAAGTCTTCCACCAATCACTTGCAGAGGGAGGCTATTTAGAGACGTTGCTTCTGTTCACTTGTTACCTGAAGTGGGGTGTTGTGAAAAACCTGTTTGACTACTTTTCCGGCTCACCCCTTATAACTGTGGATCCCCTCTTGTGTATGAACCAGCCTGTCTGATCATTCCTCCAGTCATAGAGGCAGATTTATTAACGAGTGAATTGTCACCAGCGAACACTTTGCACACTTCGTACCACTTCACCAGGTGCAAATTCGTTACCACTACGCTAATTCAATAAAGTTGCGTCCTTGGTGTCGAACGCTGTCGACTTTTCGTATCAATACTTCTTCCATGCGAGCCTTTCATAGAAAATATTCGCTAGCTTTCGTTTATGTAGAGTGAAAAGTCGCTAGTGATCTTACGCTTAGGTCAATTTGAATAGGGCGGGTACATTAAAGTTGTATGGACGTCTTTATTAGAGATTTTTGTGCAAATGCTTGAAGTGGCCACTTTTTATTACAAACGTCCAAGGAACCTTAATAAAGACAAAAGAGATCGTATAATGCTCTACACACGAGCCCACTGTAAAATGAATGTTCCATGGCCCTCAAATGTCTGGGGAAAAAACGTTAACCCAAAAAAGTTCAAGTTAGGACTTTTGCAGGCAATCCCATTTAAAAAAAGGAAAAGTCGCCAACTTCAACTTTAATGCATTTTCAGCAGACAGGATATGATGTAAGTGACAGAAGATTGAGGAGGATGAAGCTTCATTTTAGCAGTTCGCCTGGTCTGAGGTGGCAAAGTCAACTCTGGCGAAAGAGGTAACGTTCAGTAAAATCCGCACTTTAGTGAATTTGTGGAGCAACAACCATTCGCCTGAGCGAAATGTCGCATGGCGATAGAGTGCGAATGAACACTAGCGATGGTCTCTTTCCCTAGCAAAATGTCAGCTGCACCTGTTAGTTAATTGGCAATGTCCCTGTGGATTAGACTTATGGCAAATTTTCGCCAGCGTCGGCTATTTCCCCCTTTTAGTGAATCTGCCCCCATTGTCTTCTGAGTGATGCTGCTCACTCCCTGCCTCTCTAGCACTGGTCTCAGTTTGTAGTTCTACACCCAGTCATACTTTCAAGCAAGGAGTTGGGATCACTAATACAATTCCCTGTTGTGAATTATATTTCAGCTTCCAGCTATACTCACAAGTAAGGAGCTAGGGCTGGTTAATATAATTCCTGGCACTGGTGTAGCAATATACTGTAGTTCTGATAAGAACCTTAAGCCTATAGGGTCCAACATTCTGTATTGGTATTACAGGCTCAGCTACTGGGTACTTTGTGTCACATACCCTAACATGACCATTGGGAAGTATGGGATGAGATAGTTGTTTCAATCCCAAATTCGGAACCAAATGTTAACCAATTTGCAAACAGTAGACTATCTCTGTCTGTGTTATACTAAAAATAAATAGGGCAATCGTGCATGGGGGGGTTATTTCCTAAACTCCGAATGCAAAAATCCCAAAAAATTTGTGATTTTTTTTAAATTAAATCTGATATTTTTCGGAATTTATTAAACCCCGAGGATGAAAATGTCCGAATCTGGAAATCCGGCATCTCAGACCTCTCGAGGTTGCATTTAAGTCAATGGGAGAAGTCCCATAAACAATCTGAGTTTTCGGGTGAAAAATCTGAAAAAATCGTGAAAATCTGATTTGTTCTGCAAACCAAATTTCCGGGAAAATATAATAATAAATAAGCGTAAAAACGGATTTGATCAGAGTTTGTAGCAGAAAATGTTGAGATAAAATCGGACTTTGATAAATACCCCCCCTAGTGTAATGAGGGAATCTGGGAAACATAGGATGGAAGTGTTGACCTTTGGGATTTATACAACTAATCATTTGCATCTATAATGAACTTGTGCTGCTATGGGCATTCATCTATATTAAAGGCCGTGTATACCCTAATGGGGAACTTGCAATTAATCAAGCAAAATAAGGGTATATAGGGGCATAAGGCAGCCCTTTTATCTTTTTTTCCAATAGATAAAATGAGGGGGGTGCTTTGTTCAAAATGTATTAGAGATGAAATGGCTAATGGTGGGCCCCTCTGTCCTGGTGGGTCCCTTTTGACCATTTGTTGAAGCAGCCCTGTCCAAGGATATGGCTTGTGCCATTATAAAAATTCCTTTGTCCAAGGATATGGCTTGTGCCATTATAAAAATTCCTTTGTCCAAGGATATGGCTTGTGCCATTATAAAAATTCCTTTGTCTAAGGATATGGCTTGTGCCATTATAAAATTCCTCTGTGCCCCCCCCCCCTTTGTGACCCAGAATCCAGCCTCAGACTTTATTTATTTAATGCAGTTTTTCCAAATGAAAGGAAACCCAGACAAAGGCAGCCAATGTAAAAACACATGGAGAGAAGAAATACCTGTATGAAATATTTATTCAATGTCACAGCTGAGAAACGTTGCTCATAATGTAGTTTCATTTGAAATTTGAAAACTAAAATGAGCCGGTGCTTTTAAAGAAAGCTAAATTTTATTCTGCTAAAAGCACCGTTTCTACTCGCTGACAGTTTGACAGAAAAGAGGAGATCGGAAAAAAAAAGCAAAAAGCAAAATAGAAATGCTGATAAATGTATTCATAAATATATCCCGATGGGAAGCCAATGCAAGAGAAACATGCTGAAACCCATGTGTCTTAATAATATAACAAGGGAAGAAAAAAAAACAAGAAGAAGCTTTTAGAAATGGAAGTCAGGAGGGACACGAGTACACGGAGAGCATAACATAGAAGGCAATAAACTGTGCATAAGGTAATCAATTTAACCGAAGGTAGAAAATGAAAAAAAAATTATGAAAGAGAGTTAGGCAAATCCGAAGCATTCTTCATGTGTATAATGAGCAAGCGATGCGCTGGAATATTGCATCTCTGCAAAAGCGAGACAGGTAAGCTGATTAGAGAGAGAGAGGGAGCCTTTATTATCCAAATCATTTACTTTGGTGTGAACGCACGAAGACTTATTGCAAGCTCTCACACTGTATAACCTTCAAAGGGGAGCCAGACCTTCACAACTGAATACTATTGATGGACGCTGGAGCATGTAGGTCTCTTACAGAATATACAGCGGCTGCTATGGCAACCTTTGCCGAATTGTTCTGATGGGGGATACAGATGTAGAGAGCCGGAGTTATTCCAAATGCTCACGTGCAGTCATACACAATTACCTGCGGAGCAATAGGCTTCTGATTAGATCTACCTTTGCAGACAAAGATGTTGAGCGTGCCAGTTATTGCAAAGTCTCACATGAAATCAATCCTAATTAGCCGCCGCGTGATACCGTTCTGATTAGGCCTGCCTGTGTATATACAAATTTCCAGATTGACTATAATTACTGATGCTTGCACGCAGAGATATGTATTTACCTGTTGAGCAATATCGCTCTGATTAGATCTACCTTTGTATATGCAAATGTAGAGAGTGGAAATTAGAGCAAAAGCCTCCCATAAAGTCATACAAAGTTGCCTACAGACTTCTCTAAACTGGGGTTATTTTTGGCACAAGACTTCTTGGCTTTTATTGCCCCGTGAAGTCAAGTAAATATATGTTACAGAGCCCTACAGCAAATTAAGATTACGGACCCCCAACATATTCAGAGGTTGACCCGTTTTTTACCATTAGATGTTGAAATTGCTCATTAATGGGGCCCCCTATAACTCCTGGGCTCCCTGTAGCCTCAGGGTCTGCCTACTCTGTTGTTCACTAAATGGGCATCCAATGACCCTGCAACCCCTTAGGGCCTGCTGAATGTGGGTGGCAAGGTTGGGAAATCTTTTCGCCGCATGTGTCCAAAAGGCACCAGGCGTAAGTACAAAGGTGGGGGGACCCAGATGCACATTCTGCATCTGGCCCCATCCATGGCTAGTTACACCATTGGATAAAGCAAAATATTTGAAATGATAAGATTTTAAAAGAACGAGCATGTATTTTCCTAGTAACCACTCAACAGTAATTGTATATAAGTATTCCATGACTGGGGGCAGCTGGGAAATTGACAATATGTCTAGCCCCATGTCAGTTTCAAAATTGAATATAACAACTGTTTGCTCTTTTGAAAAATGGATTTCAGTGCAGAATTCTGCTGGAGCAGCACTATTCACGGATGCGCTTTGAAAAAAACATGATTTCCCATGACAGTATCCCTTTAAGCTAAAGCAAACAACAAGTGACTTTTTTTATTCCTCTGAAATAAAAAATAAAAATCTTGCCAGGTTTTAGGTAGTACTCTTTTTTCAGTTTTTGAATGAAAAACGTTTTATGAAAGATAAACGTTTTATGAAAGATAAAGAGCTCATTTGCATTTTGTAGCTTGTCTTAGCTAAGGGTACAATTACATGGACATTTCTCTGCGTTTGTGGCGGATCTAATGCGCTGTGCCAAAACGCAGGCGTCAAGTGGGATGTGTCGGAAAACAAGGTAAGCAACCGGAATGTCGAATGGTGTTGCAGCGTTCGTCCGACGTGACACAACTGTCGGATGCAGATGCTGCGACACCATCCAACATTGGATCCTTAGGGTAAAACTACATGGACGATTTTGATCAGATTTTGTGGGTCAGACTTTATTTGATTTTGCAATGCAACACCTTGCAACAGCACAAGATTTGTAAGATCCTACAAAATCTGATTCCCCTATAGCTAGAATGGAAAGTTCGATCATATAACGTTGCTGGTTTAGTTTGTTCATTTCTATATTGGACATTCAATGTATTTCAATGGAAAAAAAGTTGATGAGACTTTTAAGCGAAGCGAAAGTGGTCAGGTTCGCCCATCATCAGATTTTTTTTTTTTACCCATGCAACTGCATCCTATTTGTGGGATGTATTTTGTCAATCTGACACTAGCCTACAAATTCTCAAGTTGGGTTTAGCTCTAGTAAATAACAAATCAGCCCCAATTAAGGGTTTACATTGTTTCTATCTATTCTCTATGAGCCAGGTCACCTAAGGCTATAACTCCACGGACGATTTTACCAGCGATACCTTCCGTTCCAACATGATTAGACTAATCGCAGGCGTCACGTCAGATGCACCGAATCTAATATACAAATGTCATAGAAGCTGATTGCATCCGACACGGCACAACCATTGGATGAAGATGAAACATGCAGCATTGCATCCGACAGTCGTGTTGTGTCGGATGCAATTAGCTTCTATGTGTGACATTTGTATTAGATTCAGCGCATTCCGACATGATGCCTGAGATTAGTGTCATTGTGTCGGAACGGAAGGTATCGCAGGTAAAAACTCCCGTGGAGTTCTATCCTTAGGTGACCTAGCTCATAGAGAATAGATGGAAACAATTTAAACCATTAGTGGATGACCTCAGTTTCTCAGATTTGATAAAGAAACACAAGCTGTTGGCCTTATTAGTAATACACTATCATAGCCCCCTGTAGACACCACTTCTCAAATGTAAACAGTGTTAATTTTGATTCAAATTTAAACTTAGGCTTTAAATTTGATCTGCTTGCCTGGGAAATTAATCAGCCCAAGAGTAAACATTGCAATGTCAAGGAAAATGAATGATTGTGTTGTCACCAAACTTGTGTATCGCTAATAATATCTTGTAATAACTGGCTCCTAATTGCATAATTGACAAAATGTAAAATGCCTTATTCCTGTGTCTTTCAAAAAACCTTTCTAAAAAAAAAATAATAATAAATTCGACGAATAAGTACAAAAATAATTTCAGTGCAAAATTGAAATGCAATCTGTCTAAATACAGGAACGCAGTACAAAAGTGCAGTGTGTATATTGGAGGATAGTTTAAGGGCAGAGACACATGGACAGATTCGGGGAGATTAGTCGCCTGGCGACAAATCTCCTCTTCTTTGGGGCAACTAATCTCTCCGAACTGCCTTCCCCTTCCTCCCCACCGGCTACAATGAAAATCGCCGGTGGAAAAGCACTCAGAGCGCTTTGTTTTCCTCGTGAGGCAACTTCATGGCAACTTTGGAAATCTAAGCACTCAGAGTGCCATCCTGCTGGTGATTTTCATTCTAGCCAGCGGGGGAGAAAGGGGGAGTCAGTTCGGAGAGATTAGTTGCCCCAAAGAAGAGGAGATTTGGCGCCGGGCGACTAATCCCCCCTCCCCCGCCGGGCGACTAATCCCCCCGAATTGCCGTGTGTGTCTCTGCCCTTAGAGAATGTGCATAAACATGCATACTTACTGTATACAGATCATGCAGAAGGCTTAACGGGATTTGCCTTTTGTTTTAAGAGATTTAGGCTGATCTAACACAAACACTCACATTAACACAATACACACCATTATGGGCTTTTGCTGATCAAGCTGCGGAAATCAAAATGCAGCCACACACTGCAGATCATTGTATGACTTACTGGTTCTACTGTATTAATTTAAAATAAATATTAAAATATCTGTGGATCATACAATGTATAACTGAGTCTTTACATTTCTTGCTCAGATATAAAAAAGAAGACGACAACATCAAATGAAGTGTGGAGCCCTAAGTATGGCCTACAGTTCCAGCAGCAAGGGCCAAGCCTAGACTATCAACATAACGTTTATATTCCCGGGACACCGACATTACTAGGTAACAAGCAAGGCTTATTGGAGGAGAAAAACAGTTTTTCCACTTTTGGAAAGAAACGAAGAATGTCCTGTTATGGCGAAGTGCGTGATGATATGATAATCAACAATGATTTAAAATGAGAAGGGATCCGACGGCAAGAGACAAAACACATCAGGTGGACAAATGTTTTATCATTTGCTGAGAACTCTGTCTGAACTCTTCTACCTGACGCCGGCATTGTGTGATGAGCTTGAACAGCGAGCACTGGGACAGGCTGCAATCTATAACGTGCAATAGAAAGAGGACATCTGAAATGAACTGGAGCACTTGAAATGAAAGTACTTTTGGTAAAATAATAATGGGGCCAAAAAAAATACCTAAAGACAATGAAGAAAAACAAATGCTGGGGGAGTGGTGGGCTGAGTTAATAGCCAGGAGGCAATTTCATGCCGTGAAACAGTTTCAATGTGGGTGAGAATGAAAGAATCGTCTGTGTGTAAAAAGCAATTTTCTCCATCTGGCGTCAACCGCAAGACTTTCTTGAGGACTGATGTGAATGAAGAGGCATCCATTCTGAAATGTCATTTCCACTTGTGGCCTTTGGCGATTTTCATTTAGTGACAGCTCTGTCCTTCATTGTTAATATGTGAATATACTCAGTGGAACTATTTATATATATATATATTTTGTTAGTGCTGTATGTTGTGTTCCTGTACTGCGGATGGAGGATCTGCTTGGCAATCTATACCTCCGGAATGAGTGAAAGATTCTTAATGCAGTTACCTGTCAATGCAAATGTGCGGATGTGTGTGTATTTATATATATATATATATATATATATATATATATATATATATATATCATTTTTAACTCTGTGACATTTTTAACTAACACTTGTGTTAAAGAGAACTGTACTCACTGTGACGTTAAAGGCAATATGCAAAAGTATTTTATCTGTTATAAAAGCAAAATATTCTGAAGCAAACACTTTATACACCTTCAACTAAAACAGAGGCCAAACTACTACTGATATTAGGTGCAGACGTGTTTTAATCACACAGGGGATGGTGACTTTAAATAGCAAAGCTTTGCAATATAATTTGGATAGAGGACATTGTGCCACGAGAAAAGAATGCAGAATACGGGTCTCTAATGGACAAGAATGGAGGCCGTCCAAGGCACAAAAGAAAGCAAGGACCTGGGAAAGTACAGAAAACAGCCATTGTTGGGGTATTGGTTAGGGTATAATTTTGAATATCCCAAAAGATGTTGGGGAGCAGGGGTGTAACTACAGAGGAAGCAGACCCTGCAGTTGCAGGGGGGCCCTGGGAGGTATAGGGGGGCCCATGAGGCCCAAATAATGAATACAATTAGTGTTGGGCGAATTTGTCTTGCTCCACCGAAATATTTGTGAAATTCCCGCAAAATTCGTGAAACACATTGAAGTCAATGGGCGTCCGAATAATTTTGACGTGCGACAATTTGTATGCGCGCGACTACTCTGACGTGCGGACAAATTCGGCGCCTGACAAATTTATTCGCCTATCACTAAGGACAATCTCTGGATATGTTGGGGGCCCTAAAATTCATTTGCTGTGGGGCCCAGTAACATCTAGTTAAGGCACTGCTGGGGAGACTGGGATTTGTAGTTGTACAACAGCTTTAGGTCCACAGGAAAGCAACTATAAAACCCTTCATTGCAAATGATCGGACTCTTGCTTTGTGCTCTGGAATGTGATAACCATTAATATGAATGAGGTTTGAGGAGTAAAACAGAGAACAGGGTGACATGTAAATCCAGCCCAAAAGCATAACAGCAATGTTGGGTTTACTGCAAACTGATATTCAGTTTGCTTCCATAATATGGAAATAATTTAGCAATTGTCGTGCCAGGGCTATAGCCATTTTCAGAAAATGCTGAAACAGTTCAGGCAGACTTTACGTATTTGCCCCAGTGCAGAAGCTCATAATGGGAAGCAGAAATGCTTTTATATATGCATGATCATGCTACATTGCTCAATCTTAACTGCTCATTGGTTGCTTTAGGATATATCTAATCAAGTTATTCTTGCTCACACCTGGAATATAATCCCAATCCTCTCAGTGACACCCATAGCTGGCATTACTATATGGTTGTGACTAGTGATGGGCGAATAAATCCGCCAGGGATGGATTCGCTGGCGAAAAATCCACCTCAACAAAAAGAAATTGTTGTGTTTCAGAAATATTGCGTGCATAAAAATTGTTGCACGTCAAAATTATTCGGACGCCCATTGACTTTAATGCATTTGGACAAAACAGTTGCGCGTATAAAAACGTCATTTGCGTTGAAAGTTGTTGTGCATCACAATTATTTTAAAGCCCATTGACTTTGATCTATCATTTATCTATCTATCTATCACTCTCTTTCTCTCTCTTATCTATCTATCTGTCTGTCTGACTGTCTGTCTATCATCTATCTATCTATCTATCTATCTATCTATCTATCATCTATCTATCTATAGTGATGGGTGAATTTATTCGCCAGGCGCGAATTTGCACGATTCGCCGCCAGCGAAAAAATTCGCGAAACGCCCACGAAAATTCGCAGCAAAAATTCGCCGGCGTCAAAAATTTTTTCTGAAAAAACGGGCGCCGGCTTAAAGAACGGGCGCCGGCGTCAAAAAAGTCAGTCAGCATAAAAAAAAGGGCGTCGGCGTCAAAAAGGAGACGCTGGCTCCATTTCGCGAATTTTTCGGCAAAGCGAAACGGCGCAAATTCGCCCATTACTATCTATCACCTGTCTGTCTATCTGTCTATCTATCTATCTATCTATCTATCTATCTATCTATCTATCTATCTATCTGTCTATCTAGCTGTCTATCTGTCTATCTATATCTATCTGTCTGTCTGTCTGTCTGTCTGTCTGTCTATCTATCTATCTATCTAACTATCATCTATCATCTCTCTCTCTCTCTCTCTCTCTCTCTCTCTCTCTCTCTCTCTCTCTCTCTCTCTCTCTCCCTCTCATCTATCTCTCTCTCATTTCTCTCTCTATCTATCATCTCTCTCTATCATCTCTCTCTCATTGACAATTTCACAATAAAACCCTGCCCTGGTGCAATATATGTTTATATTTATAAAGCGTAATCCACCTTGATATAGCATGGAACTCTGGAGGGTTTTTAATGTGGAAAAAGCAATTTATTTTTTAGTTTACTGAGTCAAGACTTTGCTCCTCACAAGAACCTTTCTTAAGACTTTTGGATGTCCAGACAAAGTCCCTGTGAGAGGCAAATTCATAACTCAATAAACGGAATCCTCTTGGTACTGTGTGTATATATATATATATATATATATATATATATATATATATATATACTGTATATATGTTAACTTATGTCTTTTTCATACAAGGCAAGCATTTTTCTCTGAGTATTTCTATTTTAAGAGTTAATATTGGGGCCTTTGTTACCACAGTAAAACTGATCTGGGAATCTTTTGCTGTGGTGCTTTTTTATTTCTTAAATAAAACATTGGAAAAGTTGACTTTGTTTGTTAAAGTTGTTTTGTGCTCTATTCATCTTGTATAAAATAATGATGTCGAAAAATGGGCTAATTACCTTATAGCATTACATATATACATAAACTCATAAACTCGCACACACACACACTCATATATATATATATATAATACAGTTCGACAAATGGAAGCCGCACTTGCAGGCCTTATGAAATTAACAAAATATTTATTGAAAGCAACAAACTAACATTTTGGCTGTGGCACCAGCCTTTCTCAAAGTGCATATACACATCAAAAATTGGCACAAATAGTGTGACTGGTGGGAAAAACCTCTGTGACTGTGGGGGATATGTCACGTAAAATACTATTTAAAGGGATACTGTCATGGGAAAAAACATTTTTTTCAAAATTAATCCATTAATAGTGCTGCTCCAGCAGAATTCGGCACTGAAATCCATTTCTCAAAAGAGCAAACAGATTTTTTTATATTCAATTTTGAAATCTGACATGGGGCTAGACATTTTGTCAATTTCCCAGCTGCCCCAAGTCATGTGACTTGTGCTCTTATAAACTTCAATCACTCTTTACTGCTGTACTGCAAGTTGGAGTGATATCACCCCCCCAGCAGCCAAACAAGAACAATGGGAAGGTAACCAGATAACAGCTCCCTAACACAAGATAACAGCTGCCTGGTAGATCTAAGAACAACACTCAATAGTAAAAATCCATGTCTCACTGAGACACATTCAGTTACTTTGAGGAAAAACAGCAGCCTGCCATAAAGCATTTCTCTCCTAAAGTGCAGGCACAAGTCACATGACCAGGGGGGTACCGCGAACATATTTCTCTGTGTGCGAATTTAATATAGCTTTTGCAAACCCAGAGACTGTTTAGCGACCACTTCCGACAGTGGAAGAAAGTTTGCGAATTGTATAGTATGCGCCAATGCACAGTGAATGTAATAAAACTTCAAAAGATTACGACACCTTCAAGCACTTCTTAAAAGTGAGCAATTAAAATTCGTAATGCAGTAATTTGACTAGTGATGGGTGGATTTCTCCCATTTCACAGAAAAAATTTGGAATTCCCCGCGAAATTCATGAAACAACGAAAATATTCACGAAAAATTTGTGTTTCTCGAAAATTTTGGATTTTGAGCAACTTTTCGGACACGTGCCAAATTGGTCTGCAATTTTTGTGGGAGTTTCGTGAATATATTCGCCGGCGGCGAAACGCGGATCACTACTCTTGACCAACAACCATGGGAGCCGATAAATGACAAAATAAGGACAATACAATATCGTGCTTTTATCAGCCATATACAACATCAAAAATATAGTGATTTTATTTGGTTACCAAATATACCTGTCAAAAAAAGAGACTGTATTTTCTTTAAAACTTCAGGTAAAACAGAATGTGTTCAGACAAATGGGAGGATGTATTGCCCTGTAATGTACATTATTTAAATGAATTCTAACAATAGAGATTATACATTCACTACAGCTAATGATCCGCATAATAATTCCAGCACTGGGAAAACTGAATGAGCCTCATAAATAAAAGATAATGATAATAATAATAGTTGATTCTGAATTGCATGAAATACTGTAATCTATGCAACCCAAGGCATTACAGACTTCCAACAGCAACACATTTGATGTACAAGTAATCAGTTTTCTTGGACCCAACATTACAGTCTTCACTAATAAACAATTGTAAGATATTTCCATTTTGGATTAGAAAAAAGGTTATACCCTTAGAATAGGCATATTTTATTTCCCAGCAGAAAATCATTAATAAAAGCCATATCTGCTACAAGTATTGAGTATGACTTACTTTGTTATGTCAAAGCTGCCATCATTTTATTTAACCTATACGGGCCATGGACACCAGTGGTTTTTTTTTTCTAACTTATGGGGGGCCCTGGACACCAATATTTTTTTTTAACTCATGGGGGGGCCCTGGACACCAATGTTTTTTTTTTACTTATGGGGGGCCCTGGTTAGGGTTTTTTTTACATGTAGGGGGGCCACACCACCAATGTTTTTTTTACTTGTCGGGGGCCCTGAAAATATCGTTGTAGGGGGCCCGCGAATTCTGATGGCTGCCTGATGGCAGGCATCTACTATACAACAGCATGCCTTGTAGACAGGGTCATGGCAATTTTCAACAAATATGCTATAACCCAAAGCAATCATAATAAGTGACTTTGATGGGTCTAATGAAATTATAAAAATCTAAACAAATAAATGAACATTTGGTACTGCATTGGTCCAAGACCGGAGGCGTGGATACGTGGCAACACAGGTGTAATCAGGACCCGTGGAACAGGTGTCGGTGAGTGCTCGCTAATTGAGTGGTTTTCGAAGTGGTGGGTAATGCAAGTCTGGGTATATGATTAAACATCAACAACAGAATTGAACATAGAGAATGTCTTTCTGATTATATGACCATGATGGTTAAAGCATGACATTATCATATGTTTTCAACATTTTCTTAAATCTATTTTTACGCCACCGTCGATGCTTAAATTCAATATCTTCCCTGCGGAATCATTTGCCTACATTGGGTTTTTCCAATTTCCACTTCAAAGTATTAGAACATTATGGGGCCGATTCACTAACTTCAAGTGAAGGATTCGAAGTTAAAAAACTTTGAATTACGAAGGTTTTTTTTGGGCTACTTCGACCATCGAATGGGCTACTTCGACCTTCGACTACGACTATCGAAGGATTCGAAGTAAAAATCGTTCGACTATTCGACCATTCGATAGTCGAAGTACTGTCTCTTTAAAAAAAACTTCGACCCCCTAGTTCGCCATCTAAAAGCTACCGAAGTCAATATTAGCCTATGGGGAAGGTTCCCATAGGCTTGCCTAACTTTTTTTGATCGAAGGATATTCTTTCGATCGTTGGATTTAAATCCTTCGAATCGTTTCGATTCGAAGGATTTTATTGTTCGATCGAAGGAATAATCCTTCGATCGTTCGATCGTACTATCTGCGCTAAATCCTTCGACTTTGATAATCGAAGTCGAAGGATTTCAATTCCCAGTCCAATATCGAGGGTTAATTAACCCTCGATATTCGACCCTTAGTGAATCAGCCCCTATATGTCTCAGCAATTTTGAAAGAATTCCTCCATTACATTGCTTCAGGGCAAGCAAAAAAATACATAATGGTTATAAATGAACTTGTACTGTTAGATTAAAACTTGCTTGAAGTCAAAGAGAACATCTAAAAAGAGATGCGTAAGTGTTACTTTTTTTAACCATTTTACTTCTGCTAAAAGTTCTATCCCTGTGAAGCTCGGGGAATGAGTAATAGATCAATACGCTGTAACACAGGAAAAAGAATGGTCTATTCTTTTTAAGAGTCCATTGTCACATCCAAGAAAGATCACACCATGACATGCCCAGTTTTAAAGAGAAGCTGACACTTGGAAGATCTCACCTTCACAGATTTTAAAGGAAGTTCTTATTTGAAAGACCATATTATAGAGATTTAAAATAGCACCTGCTTTGATTTGAACCACTTCATTGTCATGGCCTCGAAAATATGTTAAAAAGTCCCAATGTCTCTTTATTGCAAGTTGTTTTTATTGTTTCCAGAAGCAATATTTCTATGCATTGCATATTTCCTCAGCAGGACACCACAAACCACTATATCCAGCTATGTTTAAGGAATATTATAAGCTAAATTATGCTTAGCACAGCTGCCTTGGTCACTAGATCATTTCATTTTGGGTTCATTAGAGGAGATTTAAAACAATATTATGCTTTGGACAGGCTAGGAGTTTCTTTGGTCACTAAATCATTATTAATGTTGGTTCATTATAGAAGAATATGACTAATGGTAGTGTTTTGTACATCTTAGGAGGTTCCGCCACAAAATCATTTCCATGTTGGTTAATTATGTGACATTAACCAAAGCTAATGATTCGGACAGGCTAGGAGCTTCCTTGGTCACTAGATAATTTCCTTGTTGGCTCATTATGGAAAAATATAACTAATGGTAGTGCTTTGCACAGGTTAGGAGCTTCCTTGCTAAATCATTTCCATCTTGGGTCTTTAAGGGAGATTATAACCAAAGGTAATGATTTGGACAAAAAAACAAAACAAAAAAAACGAATAAATCGTGAGGGCTCCGTTTTATTGGTATACTTAATTGGAGTACTTCAGTGATGGGTGAAAAAATTTGTCCGGTTCGAATTTCTCAGCAAATACATTTGTGAATCCGCCGCAAATTTTGGACACACATTGGAAAAGTTGCTTGCAGCAAAACCGTCTCATGCCAACATTATTCGGACACAAATTTTGCAGGAAATTCGCAAATTTTATGTCAAAGCTAAACGGGACAAATTTGCCCATCAATGGAGGACTTATTTTTCATGGTTTTTGCTAATTATCAAGCATTGTGACCTTCAAACTATTCCATGGTGGCTATTGTAATAGGCCTTAGAAACAATTTAAATTATAAGCCTGTAAAATACAAAATGATGTAAAAAAATCACTAAAAATAACAAGTGAAGAATAGCTGCATAGTGTCTTAGAATACTATTACTTTGGTCAGGGCACCCATTCATTTAGATTCTGTTCTAGATTCCCTATACTTGCAATACTGATGGACGACTTTGTTCTGTTTCACTTTGCCGAAAAATTCACAAATTTACCGGAAAAATTCAGGAAACACATTGAAGTCAATGGGCGTCAAAATAATTTTGACGCATTACAATTTTTATACACGTGATCATTTTGTTTAAATGCATTAACGTCAATAGGAGTCCGAATAATTTTGACACGCGACAATTTTATGCACGTGACTATTCTGATGGGCGACCTTTTTTTGTCACGGTGGATTTTTTGCCGGCAAATTTTCATCGCAGTTTCGCAAATTTATTTGCTGAAATGTATTCGGGGAAATACACCTCAAATTCGTGCCTCTACTACTCACTACTTTGCAATAGAATTTTAAGAGACATCTTTTTATTCTTTTTGGTCAAATTAAGCTTAATGAGAACAACTTAGCTCCAGATTCAAGTCTAGATTTCTCCAAAGGCTAATGGAATTTTTATGAGATAACTCATAGATCAGCTTATCTTATTGAGTTGAATGTATCTTTTTGTGCGTAGTGAACCGTTTTAGCCTGACTGTGTCTGTTTACAAGATAAGAATTCATCTACCACTAATACACACAATTCTACGTTAGCTTCATCCTACTACATATATTGCAAAGCAGAAAACAAAGGTGCACACTTTTTGGGACAACCTCTGTGCTCAGAATCTGCTGGTGGGATAGAATACCATCTATTCCAAGTAAAAATGTAAAAAAGTATTAATCATATGCATAAATCCATACCGTATGTTCAGAAAAAGAATGTTGAGTGCAATGACAAACTGTGTCCACATACATTGCCGTTTGAGCATATGGATTATTAACCTGATAATTAAGGTAATTGTGTACTTTGAATTGGAAGGAGCCTGAAAGCAATGACATGAAATCAGAAACACTGTGAGAGGTGAAACAGCAGAAATACAGGATACAATAGCAATACAGAGTGTTCTCTGCTATTAGACCTCTAATCAGGATATTCATTGAAACACAATGGGGACTGAATGGAGACTGAATAGAGCTCTCCAAAGTTCTAAAAGAAAAAGAAGTCTTGGCACGGTTACAATTATGTCCATAATACTTCAGGCAATCACATGTCGTAGGTGCTTTAAATGTATTTAAAAACCGATGAAAGTTAATTTAAAAGTCTCATTCATGAACCTGTCAGGGCAAATAAAATGAAATATTGCGGGGCTTTTTATTTCATGATTATGAAGCATTGTCCATAGTACTGTAGCTCTATCCAGGAAATACACACATTTGTACAGAAATTACCGTCATGTGGAACTGTCCCCTTTAAAAGGTTACAAAGTAAGACCAATGCTTTTGCCAGGAGACAGTTTTAATCCAACAAGACAGGTAGGTGTTGTCTGATGAAAAATATGACAAGAGATTGTTCATTAGAATCACATTGTACTCCGCAGTGTGCTTTGTTGACATTGATCGGAAGAGGTTAAGCCAGATATGAGATGTAAAATAATTGCTTATGTATTACATTTGGGGGTAGATTTATCAAGGTTCGAATTGAAAATGTGAATTTTTAAATGTCGAGTTTATTTTTGTGTAATTCGACTAGGGAATAGTCCAATTTCGATTCAAGTTTAAAAAAAATTAGAAAATTCAAATTTAGAAATTTATCATGTATGTCCCTTTAAGAATCAAGAATCAAATTTGACTATTTGCCATCTAAAACCTGATGAATTTGTGTTTTAGCCTATGGGGGACCTCCTACAATCAATTTGGAATATTTTGGTGGACTTTTGAAAAAAACTATTTTGAATTTTTTTTTTGGAAAAAAAATGTGAATCAAATTCAATTCAAATTCAGTTTGAGTTTGCAGGTCGATCCTATTAACCCGAGTTTACAAAAATTCAAATTTTTTATTAAATTTCTATTGGTTATTTTTTTCCCGAATTTCAAGTTTATGGGAGTTTTTATAAACTCCCATAAACTCTAAATTCGACCCTTGATAAATCTGCCCCTTGGTGTAAATGAAAAATCATTCCTTTATAAACAGTGGCGTAACTAGAGTGCTCCAGGCCCCCCTGCAAAAAAATCTTCAGAGGGGCCCAGCGCACTTTGATCCCAATCCTCCCGCGCACTTCCCATCCCATCTCCGCCCCACCCACATCCCGCCCAAATGCCTCCAAGTCCCGTCCGTTCTGTCCGCTCTTGAAATAGTGACCTCAAATGCAGAGTGAACGCAGCTGAGCTCACGGGTGTCTTCTTCCTCCCTCTTCGGCAATTTCCATCTCTTTGGGTGTATGCGCAGTTGTTGTGAACTGGAAGATTGCTCTAACTGCGCATGCGCCGTTACACTGCTCACTTCACGAAGATTACTGAAGAGAAGAAGATGGTGCCCGTGAGCTCCTCTGCACTCTCACACCATTTGCTCTCGCTATTCAATAGGGGACAGAATTCTGGGGTAAGACTGTGTTTGACCAACTGAGGGGGGCAGTGGGTACTTAACATCGCGGGGGTTTAGTTCTCCTTTAAGCATTTCTGAGAGGGGCCTTGCCAGTGTTAGCTACAGTATATGTATTTCAAGCCTTTCTCATAGGTTAATATTAGAGGTGGTGGTAGAAGTGGAGGCATCTCAACTGCTCCTGTTTTTCTCTCTGATGGCAGTGTGACTGTAGCCTTTTAGATTTGTGTTGTGCATTATACTCAGTTATACTAATTGATTTGGTTCTGCTGGATCATCAAACTGACATGCATTTCTGTGGTTGCCACGTCATATGATCTGTGAGTGATGGGTGTAATTGATTGGATGTGACCCAAGCAGTTACTTTTTCCATCCATATTCACACTGCAATTTGGGTTTTCATTTACAAATGGAATCAGATTGGGTCCCTGGAAAATAACACAAATTTGTATGAGGTCACGCCATCAAGAAGTTGCATCTGATTTTCCTGCTGTGTAAGTTGGAGGAGTGCAGTAGGAGATGAAAATATATATGTACACAACACATAAATGTGTGAGCGACAAAAGGTCTACCATCACAAAATGAATGTGCATTATAATGTATAGTATATATACAGGGCTGGACTGGGGGGCCTGGGGCCCACCGGGACTACTGTCCAAGGCCCCCCTCCGCCCCCCCTGCCCCCCTACTGTTACGCACTGAGCACATCTGCATGAAGGTGCCCCTCGGCGCTCCTGCATAACAGCGCCTGTGTGAATGGCGCCAAGCGCATGCGCAGATGTTGCTGCTCGGTGCCTAAAAGAACTTTTAATTCTAGAATGCAATTGGGAGAGGTGTCTGGCCTGGCGGGGGCCCATTAAGGGTCGGGGCCCATCGGGTTTTTTCCCGGTGTCCCACCGGGCCAGTCCGACCCTGTATATATAGCATATTTGTTAAATATTTCACTCCCTGTACAACTACGTTAAAGAGATTGTTCACCTTTGAGTTAACTTTTAGTATGGTGTAGAGAGTGATATTCCGAGACAATTTGCAATTGGTTTCCATTCTTTACTATTTGTGGTTTTGAGTTATTTAGCTTTTTATTCAGCAGCTCTTTAGTTTGTAATTTCAACTATCTGGTTTCTATGGTCCAAATTATCCTAGCAGCCATTCACTGATTTGAATAAGAGATTGGATTATGAATAGAAGTAATCATGATAAGTAATCAAAAGTAGCAATAACTATATATTTGTAGCCTTACAGAGCATCTGTTTTTAGATGGGGTCAGTGACCCCCATTTGAAAGCTGGGAAGAATCAGAAGAAGAAGGCAAATAATTACAACACTTGGAACACAGGTGCCTAGTCTAGAATGAAGCACTCATCAAAGCAGGACCTCCTATTGAAGCTCAGGTACTTAGCTAATCATTGCCCCTATAACACTATGGCCCGCCTAAGGGGTTCCTCCAGGTTACTAATTTCATCCTTCAGGAGCCTCAGCTGCTCAGCCTGCTGGCCTACTGCTATCTCTCACTACTTACAGTAAGTCCCACAGTATCTAGCCTATAACTAGCTCTCCTACCTATGTAGTGCTGATAGCAGGCTCACCTTAGGCACCTCTCTGAGGTAGGCCCTTTGGCTTCATTACAATTTCTTATTCATCAGCCAAAAAGTGCCTGGGGAACACTAAGCAATTCCTCTCTCTACCTATTGACACTGAGAGACCCCCTCTTTTCTTTCAAAAGTAATGAAGCCACATGAACCTCAATAGACCAATAGCGAACTTTCTGACCTACGCTTGCCCTAAACAGAGTGTTCTGGTTGTTGTGTCACACATTATGGAACAATCATTGAAAGACCCCATGAGATAGCAGAAGCTCTTCTGTTAATGGCCAAAGCCTTAGGGACAGGGCATACAGGCAGATTCAGGGAGAACTCCTCTTCTTTGAGGCGACTAATCTCCCCAAACTGCCTCCCCAGCTTTCCCGTCGGCTAGAATGTAAATCGCCGACGGGATGGCACTCGTTTTCCAAAGTCGCCTGAAGTTGGCTGATGCCGAAACTTCAGATGACTTTGGAAAATGAATCGTGCCGAGTGCCATCCTGCTGGTGATTTACATTTTAGCTGGCTGGAAGGCAGGGGAGGCAGTTCATGGAGATTAGTCTCCCTGAAGAAGAGGAGATTTGTCACCCGAATCTGCCTGTGTGTCCTGACCCTTAGAAGTGGCAAAGATCAGTCTACTTTAGATCCTGCAGGTCAAACATCGTACATTGTGCAAATCCAAATGCATTTCAAATGCTTTCCAAAGAAAGCTGATATGATACAAAATAATGAATATTTCTTTACAGTTGCATGCATTAGATTCTATTGAATTACCCAGCGTATTTGCAGAACTCTTGTACCTAGACCTTTTTGTTGATATTCCGACTTAACGTTTCCAGTGTTTGCAGATCAGCTTTATTTTTCTGCCCAAGTGCCACAGTCCTTACGGTTGTGTCTGTTCCCTGCTACAGCAGAACAAATGTGTCATGGCGAAAAATAGAGTGGACTAATAAGTTTAATTATTTCTAGATGAGAGAAGACACCTTAGTGCATGGAACAACTTTTGACATTTTGTCCAACGTAGTAATAATCCAACCTTGGGAAATTAAATAAAATGTGACCTTTAACAGCCTGAAGGCTGCTTGATTAGTTAATTAGGTTTTGCAATTAATCATGTCCCTATGTAACAATTTTCCATTTTGTAATTTATATTTTGATGATTAATTACATTTTATCACCTACCTAATCATGTGGCAAAGCAAAAACATGCTATACTACATTAAGTGAAGCATGAAAATATTCATATTTCTATTAATAACATGCAGCATGTAATCAATCCCTATTAAGAGAAACAGCTGAATTAACCAAGAGAAAATGACTTGATAAATGACTAAATTTGCCTTTATTTTATTACCATAAAAGTAGGTTGCCTTGTGTATTGTGCATGCTGGAGCTTGTGTAGTTAGATTTGACATATGCTACTTTAAAGTATGTTGCATAATCATTATTTTTGGGATCTTTCCAAACATTCCTGAAATAATTAACGTTATGGATTGCTTAAAGGGATTCTGTCATGATTTTTATGGTGTAGTTTTTATTTCTAAATTACTCTGTTTACACTGCAAATAATTCGCTCTACCATGTAAAATGTCATTCCTGAACCAGAATGTGTATTTTTTTATTTATAATATTGGTGTGTAGGCATGGTCATGTGCTTTCAGAAAGAGCCAGCACTTTAGGATGGAACTGCTTTCTGGCAAGCTGTTGTTTCTCCTATTCAAAGTAACTGAATGTGTTGCAGTGGGACCTGGATTTTACTATTGTGTGCTGCTCTTAGATCTACCAGGCAGCTGTTATCTTGTGTTAGGGAGCTGTTATCTGGTTACCTTCCCATTGTTCTGGGGGGGAGGGGTAATATCACTCCAACTTGCAGTACAGCAGTAAAAAGTTTATCGGAGCACAAGTCACATGACTGCAGGCAGCTGGGAAACTGACAATATGTCTAGATTTCAAATTAAATATAAATAAATCTGTTTGCTCTTTTGAGAAATGGATTTCAGTGCAGAATTCTGCTGGAGCAGCACTATTAACTGATGCGTTTTGAAAAAAAAATCCCATGACATTATCCCTTTAAACAAGTTACAGTATATTTTTGTTGGTCTGCTTTATTACAAGAATGCTGTCAGGTGCCTATCAGAGAAGTGCAGATGAAGGAAGACTTAACCCTCGGTGCAGATTCTGTCCAGCGGAGTTCACGGGCGCCATCTTCAGCCACTTTGGTAATCTTCGGGTCTTCTTCCGGCGCTTTGCAATTTCCGTGACTTTTGGCACATGTGCAGTTGTCTCAAAACAGAAAATTGTTCCAACTGTAACTATAGAGGAAGCAGACAGGAGGACCAGGGGAACAGGGGGGGTCTGTTCCTCTATAGTAAATAAAAATCCTCCCTCCTCCCCAGCCACTCTCTTACCAGAGAGGAAGGGGGCAGCAAGTCGGGTGGGAGTGGGTGGAGTCAGGGAGGGCCTAATGCGATGGGCGGGGCAGATGTGGGACGGAAAGTGTGCTGGAAGATGTGGAATGCGGCAGGCCCCTCTGAAATTTTTTTTGCAGGGGGCCCAGCACACTCTAGTTACACCACTGGATAAGAGCGTACATTCCCAAAATCTGTATAGGTATATGTAAATGTATCAATGTATGAATGTATTTATGTATATGGAATCCATTACCCAAAAAGCCATTTCCCATTGACTCCACTTTAATCAAATAATTCAGATTTTTGAAAATTATTTCCTTTTCCTCTGTGATAATAAAACAGTGCCTTGTAGTTAATCCCAACTAATTAATCCTTATTGGAGGCAAAACAATCTTGTTGGGCTTAAATAAAGTAGAAATGACTTAAGGTATGGAGATCCAAATTATGGAAAGACCCCCTTAACCAGAAAACCCAGGTCCCAATTCTGGAAAACAGGTCTCATACCTGTATCTCCTGGGTACTAAATGTATATGTGTGTGCTTGCAAAAAAAAAAAAAAATATATATATATATATATATATATGTATTAGGGATGCACTGAATCCACTATTTTGGACTTGGCCGAAGCCCTTTGATATTTATTTGAGGACCACCATCGACAGAATTATATCCGGGAGGAGTGTGTTCACTGTACCGACAGAATATATATATATATATATATATATACAGTATATAAATAATGTAGGTATATGTGTATACATATTTCATATTATTAAGAAAATTTTTTATATACAGGTATGGGACATGTTATCCAGAATGCTTGGGACCTGAGGGTTTCCAGATAACGGATCTTTGTGTCATTTGGATCTTCACACCTGAAGTCTACTATAAAATCATGAACATTAAATTACTCCGATATGTTGGTTTTGCTTCCAGTAAGGATTAATTATATCTTAGTTTGGATGAAGTACAAGCGACTGTTTTATTATTACAGAGAAAAAAGAAATAATTTTAAAAAATTTGGATTATATGGATAAAATGGAGTCTATGGGAAATGGGCATTCAGTAATTAGGAGCTTCCTGGAGCTTCCCAGGTTTCCAGATAACGGATCCCATCCCTGTACGTAAAATGAGGAAATATATTGAGAAAACAGGAGTGCAGCCTTTGATTTGGAATGCTAAAAACAAAATACATTGTCTCCGGCAACAGGAAAATCCTGATTACACCCCAATGTGCTTGTGACATATGTGATTTGCTCACAGCAGCCAATCCAACGCATGTGAAGTTCATATCACTAAAAGTTCCAATTGGCTGGATTCGGCGAGAACAATTATGTCGCAGAACATTCGCTTCTTTGTAAGTTTACGATTCACTGAATACACCATGTCAAAAGAAATGGGTTTCAGCTGTATCAACACAATTGCGTTTTTGGACCATGCAGAGAAAATAAAAATCGCTCGCTCTGCGCCTGGCTAAAATGAAAAATCGCCTGCGCTAATAACACGCGGCGATTCGTTTTCCGAAGTCGCCCGAAGTTGCACTGCGGGCGACTTCGGAAAACGAATTGCCGCGTGTGATTAGCGCAGGCGATTTTTCATTTTAGCCAGGCGCAGAGCGAGGGGAGGCATTCGGGGGGAAAAGTCGCGGCGATTAGTCGCCAGGCGACTAAATATCCCCAAATCGCCCTGTGTGTCCCAGCCCTAAACCTCTCAGTCAAATTAAAGAATGATTCTTCAAAGGAACTCTTTTATAGCAACTGGCAGTGTTCAGAAGACTAAAAAAATTACTAATGAACATTATGTGAACCCATATACAGTGATGATGATTATTATTATTATTGATAATAATATTTGTTTAATGCCAACCTTTACAGCAGCACTGTACAGTGGGAGCAGGGTCGGACTGAGGGGCCCTGCCTCTAGGCCCCCCTGCCGCGTGTGTGCGCATGCACAAAAGCACACATGCGCAGTTTGCAGCGACCAGCCGACAGAGTTGCGTGTGCTTGCGCAAAATCATGCTTACGCACACTGTTTTTGCCACAAGTTGAAGAGAGGAAGAGGCACAGGGTGCGGATCAGAGCCGGCGTGGCCCACAAGAACCACGGGCCTACCGGGGTTTTCCCCGGTGTCGTGCTGGCCTAGTCTGACCCTGAGTGGGAGGGTATGTGCATAAAACCCCCAATTTATAAACAAGTATTGACTGATACATTGTATGGGCACTGACCAAGCCCTGTATTTTACTTGTACTTTAATTAAACCTTCAATGTTCAGAATTCTTTTCAGAAGTCAAAGATCTCTGCAATGGAGCTTGTCTAAGAGCAGCTATAAAATATATAAAGGAATTCCTATTAAAGGGGTTGTTCACCTTTAAAGGAGAAGGAAATGTTAAAATTAAGTAAGCTTTCTCAGAAAGGTCTGTATAAATACACCAGTAAACCCTCAAAGTAACGCTGTTCTGAGTCATCTGTCAAAAGAAACACCACATTTCTTTCCTTCTGTACTCATGGGCTTCTGTATCAGACTTCCTGTTTTCAGCTTAAACCTCCAGGGCTAGGGCTTGAGCATGCTCAGTTTCTTACTCTCTCTCTCTCCCTCCTCCTCCTCTCCCTGCTGTAATCTGAGCCCAGAGCTATAAGTGAGCAGGGAGAGACTCAGGCAGGATGTGACGTCACACCAAGCCAATATGGCAGTTGCTATCCTAAACAAACAGAGTACACTTTAAGTTTACTAGTTTACTCAAGTATGGTAAATCATTGTGCAAATCATTGTGCAGAATAAATATAGTGTTATAGCTTTCATTGTCCTTTAAATGAATTTAGTAAGTTAGTATGATTTGCAACTGGTTTACAAGAGGGCCCTCTTGGGATCCTAAACTTTGGCCATTTATTAAATATTTCTGCCATTTACACCTCTGCTCAGATATACAATGCCATTTCAAATATGCACATCTCTTGGCTCTACATTTTGGCACTTGATATGCTGAATATTGTTAACCAGTACAGGTATGGGTCCTGTTATCCAGAATGCTCGGGACCTGGGGTTTTCTGGATCACAGATTTTTCCATAATTTGGATCTTCATAATTTAAGTCTACTAGAAAAACATGTAAACATTAAATAAACCCAAATAGGCTGGTTTTGCTTCCAATAAGGATTAATTATATCTTAGTTTGGATCAAGCACAAGCTACTGTTTTATTATCACAGAGAAAAAGGAAATATATTTTTTAAAATTTGGATTATTTTATTGTATGGGAGTCTATGGGAGATGGCCTTTCCGTAATTCAGAACTTTCTGGATAATTGGTTTCTGGATAACGGATCCCATATCGGTGTGACCGGAACATCTTGTGTGCCATAGCCCTGAATCCCAAGTGGCTAAACACTGACAGATTTGGGCAGAATGAGTCTGAGCGATTGCAACACAACATATTGTAATCCTTTTAATTCGCTGAGCTGTTGGAATCAACTTCCATTTATATTATAAATACTGAGCAATTTCCCCTTTAAAATATCCAGCTGTTTTGAAAATGCATTTATGCTGTTTAACTTTTACAAGTAACAAGTTAACCTTAAGACCTAAGAATAAAACAGTTTAATCAAGCACAAGTTCCGGTATCTGAAAACCCATTTAGCAGAAACCCATTAATCAGAAAGTTCCGAATTACGGGAAGGCCATCTTCCATAGACTGCATTTTATCCAAATAGTCCAACTATTTAAACATTGTTTCCTTTTTACTCTGTAATAGGGTTATTAGGGTTAGGGTATTAGGGTTAGGGTTAATTTGTACTTGATCCCAAATAAGTCACAGTTAATTCTTACTGGAGGACCAGTAAAACCAGCTTATTAGGTTTATTTAATGTTTGAATGATTTTCTAGTCGACTTATGGTATGAAGATCCAAATTAATGAAGGATCCATTATCTGGAAACTCCCAGGCCCTAAACATTCTGGAACACAGGTTCAATAGCTGTATGTTTAATATGTTTATTTTATATGGTTAGTCTTATACATGCATAGGTTTTGTTTTGCCACCTAGTGACTAAAATCATTATTGCACACACTGGGGCTCATTTATTAACGCTGGGCAAATTTGCCCATGAGCTGTTACCTATAGCAACCAATCAGATTGCTGCATTCATTGTTCTTCTTGCAGCTGGCTTTAAAAAGCTGATCACTGATTGGTTGCTATAGGTAACAGCCCATGGGCAAATTTGCCCAGTGTTGATAAATGAGCCCCAGTAGTTCTTTTTATCTGCAAACCCTGCCATTTTCCCTCTTCATGTGTGATGTAATTTCCCCCTACCTTCCCTTTCCAGTTCCTGTCTTCCATGTGCAAGAAGTTGCTGCAGAGGTTAGAAAAGAAACAAACCCTTTGCTCTCCAACAAACTGCATCTGTGGATTCCAAATGCATTGGTCAGTCCAGCTATCCATCAAAGTTGTGATGTGTCCAGCTCCATTCAGGGCAGGCAGCTAGGGGAGAAACCAGCAGTGGGCCCTACGATTGGTGCAAAATATGTACAAATACCATTAGATCAAAATTAAAATACATAACTATATAGCTGCCAAAATTACCAGTTGAAAATTCAGGTATGGCCATCTCCCATAGACTCCATTATAATCAAATTTTTAAAAAAATGATATGTTTTTCTGGTAACAATAAAACAGTACCTTGTACTGAATCCAAGATATAATTAATCCTTATTGAAAGCAAAATAATCCTTCTGGGTTTATTAATCTTTAATAGATTTTTTAGTAGACTTATATTATGTAGTGATGGGCGAATTTATTCGCCAGGCGCAAATTTGCGGCGAATTTACGCGATTCGCCGCCAGCGAATAAATTCGAGAAACACCCACAAAAATTCGCTGAAAAAATTCGCCGGCGGCAAAAACGGGCGCCGGCGTGGCGTAAAAAAACGCCGTTTCGCGAATTTCGTGCGAAATTCGCAAATTTTTCGTCGAAGCGAAACGGCGCAAATTCGCCCATCTCTGATAATATGGAGATTCAAGCTACAGAAGGATCTCCTTTCCAGAAAAGGCCAGGTCCCGTGCATTTTGGGTAACAGGTCCCATACCTTTACTTATGTTTAACCATGGCAGCCACTGCAAAACGTTCCCACATCTTTTAAAGGGATGGTTCACCTTTTTAAATAAATCCCACTCAGACATACCGACTCACTCAGATTTCTCAGAAGCAAACTTAATTCAGCCTGTCACCCTCTGTCTGTTGTTTGCACTTCAAATGCACAGAAATTTTACCTGAATCCCTCCAAATCATGATGAAGGGCGAGGCTGGGCAAAATGGGGTCATGGATGCTGCAGCTCAGGAACATGTGTCAGGTGGAGTCAAGATGCTCTAGGATTGTTTCTGATCCAGCTTTACATATCAGTGTCATAATGATGTGCCTGTTGCCAAAACAAGCATTTTGGCAATAGGGATCATTTAACAAAAATAGATAAAAAAATATATTTATTTTCAAATAAAGTGCTTACCCAGCCAAAGTGTGGTGGACCTGTGCCCCGATGGAAGAATGAAGCGTGAACTTCTGTACTACATTTCCAGCCTTGGTTCCACTGAGAGAGTGTTTTCTCATTGGCTCTCTGTGAAAATAAATATGGCGGATATGGTAACACTGTATACTTTATAAATGCCCCAAAAAGGTTGTACCGGAAGATAGTTTCACAGAGGGGTTGTATCTGGTTTTAACACATAAGGTAAGGATTAGTGATGGGGCGTTTCGCTTCGCCGAAAAATTCGAAAATTTCACGCGAAATTCGCAAAACGTCTAGTTTTTGACGCCGGCGCCCGTTTTTTTGACGCCGGTGCCCGTTTTTGACGCCGACGCCTGTTTTTTCGGAAAAAACATTTTTGCCGCAAATTTTCACGGGCATTTCGCGAATTTATTTGGTGGGGGTGAATCGCGCAAATTCGCCGCAAATTCGCACCTGCCAAATAAATTCGCCCATCACTAGTAAGGATGATCTTGGTTTATGTTTGTTTTTTCTCAACCTTTTCTACACTATATGGCCAGAAATATCCAGACAGCTGCCTGTCCAATATCATATTTTGTATTAATGGGAATTGACCCCTCCTTTTCTGCTATAACATAATCTACTCTTGCGGTTATAGGTGGTATTTGCTTCCATTTAGTCACAAGAGCATTAATGAGGTTAGGCACTGATTTTTAACGATCAGGACTAGCACTGCAATTCATTCCAAAGGTGTTTGTATTGGTTAAATAAGGAGCATGGGAAGCAGAGGAACAAGTATTGGTACTGGCCTAGCCACACACCCGTAATATAATTGTAGATCTAGTGGAGAGTCAATATCTGGGTGATCTCAACTTTATTATATGCTGCTCATGGCACTTTACACACAATCAATTTGGTTAGTTTGGTTAGTAGGAAGCATGGAATTGTCTGGAGTATGATGTATGTCACGTTCGGCACCCTAAATCCAGAACCACAGCTAGGCTCCCTGGTCTCGGCTCTTGCTTCTGCTTTTAACAGCCGCCTTTCACCTCGGGAGGAGCCCTCGGCTAATTGGATGCCGCCAGGTCTTACTAAGAGAGGAGCAAAGCTAAAGGTTCTGGACGAGCAAAGGGGCATGATCGTCTCACCAAGGATACTGGATGGAAGAACACAACTTGGAAGACAGGCCAGTCAACACAGCCTGGAACAGGCAGGCCGGGCCAGCACAAGCAGAGGTAGAATAGTCAGACAGGCCGAGTCGATGCAGGCAGAGTTCAAGGAATAGTCAGACAGGCTAGGATTAGGATTGGAGAGCGTAGAATAATTAGGCAGGCAATGATCAGATTGGAGAGTTCAGAATAACAGTCAGGCAAGGGTCAGGGTCAATAACCAGAAGATCAGACAGGAATCAGTAGGAATAAAGCACCTAGGAGCTAGCAAACATTCACGCCAAGCGCAATGACGTCATCATGCCGGCGCGTAAAAACCCGAAAGTTTGCGCCACGCGCGACATAGGGGAGCCGGCACAGGAGGAGAGAGGCAGCATGCAGTGGGCGTCCCCGCTGGAGAGACAACGGGCGGCCCCACCACCCACTAGACCACCAGGGTGAGTCCTTACAATTTAGTTATAAGGCAGGGATCCCCAACCTTTAGAAACTGTGAGCAACATTCAGAAGTAAAAGGAGTTGGGGAGCAACACTAGCATGAAAAATGTTCCTGGGTGCCAAAATAATGGATGTGATTGGCCATTTAGTAGCCTCATGTATATTGTCAACCTATACTGAGGGTCTGTTTTTTTATATTGTCAACCTATATTGAGGGTTGGTTTTTATGTAACCAAAACTTGCCACCAAGCCTGGAATTCAAAAATAAGCCCCTGCTTTGAGGCCAGTGGGAGCAACATCCAAGGGGTTGGATCACTGTTCTAAGGTTTGCTTTGATGGATAGAACCTGGGGCCCAGTTGAGGCTCCATTTCTCCGATGATGGTGCTTTTTATACAACTCCAGCCAATGCTTTTCACTGCATATAATAATGTATTTGCATGATCAGTCATAAAAACCACGCACTCCCTAAGAATGGTTCTTGTACCAACAGGGCCACCATCAGAATTTGCGGGGTCCCATACAATGATGTTTTCTTGGCCCCCTACAAATAAAAAAATAAATCTTGGTGGCCAGGCCCCCCCAAAGTAAAAAAAATGGTATTGTGCCCCCCCCCACAAGTTAAAAAAAAAAACATTGGTGGCCAGGGACCCGTACAAGTAAAAAAAATTGGTTTCCAGGGCCCCCCATAAGTTAAAAAAAAAACATTGGTGTCCATGGCCCCCTATAAGTGAAAAAATAAACATTGGTGTCCAGGACCCCCCCCTATTTTTTTTAATAAAACATTGGTGTTCAGGGCTCCCCATAAGTTTAAGAAAAACATTGGTGTCCAGGGCCCCCATAAAAGTTAAATAAAACACATTGGTGGTCAAGGGTTTAAACAGAAAAAAAGACCATTGGTGTTCAGTGGAACTCACCTTTAAAGATCTTCTTCATTCTCCTCTTGATCCAGAGAGAGAGAGGAGATTTATTATTTGGGTCCATAATACAATGATCAATAGGCACAGGCTCTAGTTGTGGATATTAAAATGCTGTCGTCACTTAAAAATCCCATTTTATTTGTTACTTATTATTATTACCTCCACAATAATTCCCGTATGACTGAGAGCAATAAAATGATGGAGGCAAATTTATTAGTACCTGTTGTGTTTTCGCTGCATAAATTGTTGGAAACAATCACACTTAGTTCAGTCAGTAGCCTATTTGCACATGATAAAGCCTCAGTCCTGAGGTGGAACTATACTAATTTTAAGTTGAAAACAATTTTCCTATAACTGCTTCACAGATCACAACGATAGACAGGGCTGTTCATAGGGAAACAATATATATATTATTCCTTTCCAGTCAGCAGCTCTGTGCATTATGGCAATATCATTTGCGGCAGTAACTTTGTATGTTTTGTTTAATACATCGTTAGCATTTTCTGCTGTTGCTCAGGAACAAATCTAATAATAAACGTTGGGGGTTTTTTTTGGTAATGAAATGAAGTCAACCCTCTAGTTACTGCTTATTAGAATTCCAGCTGAAAAGGCATTTGCATTTTATGGATCTTTCTATGATGACTCTTTCCGACCTGGAATTTTAAATGATTGTATTTGCTTGGGTCAGTGAGAGAGCAACAGAGCAGCAGAGGGAATGTGAGACATTGTTATTGTATTAATTATATATAATTATATATTCATAACCTTTACCTTGTTAATAAGGAACACAGAATTAGTGCCCTGCTAATCTTTATATATACTATGTCTGCCATGTGCCCTTTTTCTATAGTGAAAGTTCTCCTTTCAGTGTCCGTGTATATTTATTATAGATATAGTTCTAAGCAACTTGTCATTATTTAGTTTTTATGTATTTTTTTTTAATTATTAGGTCTGAAATCTGCTGAGAAACTCTGAAAAAAAAGTGTCCATTTATAAATTTGCACCAAGGCAGTAACCCATGGTAACCAAATAGATGTTAGATTAGAGTTTCAGGGGCATATTTATCAAGAGTCGAAATTCGAATTGAAAACACTTCGAAATTCGAATTTAAAAAGACCAACCAAAATTAAGTAGAAGGTTTTTTTTTGGTTGCATAGGTCCGTTTTTGATCGAGTAGGTCCGTATTCGGCCAGATTCAAATAGTACGAATCGAAGGAATAGCACATTCGATCGAATTCGATTCTAAGTTTTTTTTTTACCAATCGACAGGTTTTAGTCCACCAATTCTGCAGGTTTTAGGTGGCGAATGGTCGAAGTCGAATTTTTAAAGAGACAGTACATGATAAATTTCGATATTCAAATTTTTTTTTTCAAATTCAAATCGAATTTGAACTATTCCCTAGTCGAAGTACACAAAAAGTAGCTTGAAATTCGCATTTTTTTCATTCGAAAATTCACCTCGACCTTTGATAAATCTGCCCCAACCTGCAGTTGGGGGAAAAAGACCTAATTAAAGGTTGCTATAGGTCATTTGCCCAGTGTTTATAAATGAGCTCTAAATTTGAGTTTTCAGGTTATTCTTATTTTTTAGCTTAATATTCTTTATATACACGTGTGTTCATAATACCTATTCTGTACATTTTACAGAACAGGTATCAGGAACATCTTACATTCAGCATTAGGGATGGGCGAATTTCTCCCGTTTCGCTTCATTGTAAAATTTGCAAATTTCCAGTAAAATTCGTGATACGAGAAAGATTTGCAAAACGTGAATTTTGATGCCAGCGACAATTCCGAAGTTGGCGACAATTTGACATGCATTAAAGTCAAAGGGCGCCTTTAATTGGCGTCTTATTAAACGTACAACTTTACTTTATGGCTTTATTTGTGTTGCACAATTTTAGTAGTATTTATACAATAATTTTAAATGCTATTGATTTGTTTTCCAAGAGCCACCAATATGAAGAAAGTAGCTACAAGGTCAAGTTCTAAATGCTTAAGTCTTAATAAATTAATTATGCTGCATTCATTTCTACTGGTAACTTTCTGCTAGAATAGAAATAAACAATAAAGAAACAGCTATGTATATGTACTATTTAAATCAAATAAAGACTAGAAATCTTCTAGTAAGAAGAAGCAGTCAGGTATAACATTAAATACAGAATTACAATTACAACGGTACCTGTTTTGGTTTAGACTAATGATGTGCGGGTCGGGCTTTTGCTGACCTGCACCGCCCGCCACCCACCCTCCCGCCTATGACATCAATAAAGGGGCGGGATGAGAGGTGCGCATCTATAAAAGTTTAACCCGGAAGCCGGTATTTGGAAGGTCGCGACCCGGAAAGGGTGATGCAAGGTTAGGCTGAAAAAATACACACGTCCATCCATTTTGTTAACCTGCCTAACTGCTAGTTGATCCAGAGGAAGGCAAAAAAAACCCATCTGAAGCCTCTTCAATTTGCCTCAGAGGGGGAAAAAATTCCTTGGTGGCTTCAAGGAGACAGGTTGTGTGAGTATGTGTGACAGAGGAATTGTAAGAGGATTTTCTGAGAGTGTAACTCATAAGTAAGTTCCTGGCCATCTTTGACTCTGGTCTGTCACTGTGAAAGTGGCTAAATAAACTAAGTGTTTATTTAGCCACTTTATCCACAACCAAAATGCCCAACAGGTATCCTGGCTGGGAATGTGCCATTACATGAAAGTACATCACCGGGCAGTAATATTTCTCTTTGAACCTGTTTTTGTATTTGCACCAAACCTTATATGTGCCCTTCACTAGATTTGATATAGAGTAGGGACAGTTGTGGCCATGCACAACCATCTTGATTTTTTACGGTAATTTAGCAAGGCAAAGGATGACATAGACAAGCAGCATGGAGCACTGGGAAGGAAGAACATGTTTGTGGCATTCTGTTTGTGCAATGCTCCCAATCTATCCATTTATGCAGTGATCTTTCTAGCATGCCTGGGTTTAATGTAATGCTCTTTGGCCATTTCTGCAGTGATCTTACTGTCATGTCTGTGGTTTTATTATGGTCATGGTGTTAGATCTGTGTGGTCAAAAATGTGCCACCATACTAAGTGCAGTAATTGACTATGTTCCCTTTTCTGTTTTTTGGATGTTGGGAGGGATGGTTCTATTGAGTAAAATTTAGCACCCAGACTAAGGGTAAGGGCATACGCAAAGATTCAGGGAGATTAGTCACCCAGCGCCAAATATCCTCTTCTTCGGGCGACTAATCTCCCCCCCGAACTGCCTATCGCCGGCTAGAAACAAAATTGCCTGCAGGATGGCACTCGGAGCGGTTCATTTCACAAAGTCGTCCAAAGTTTCCTTGTGAGGCAACTTCGGGCGACTTTGGAAAATGAAGCACACCAATTGCCACCTCACTGGTGATTTATATTCTAGCTGGCAGGAGGCAGTTCAGGATGGTTAGTCCCCCTAACAAGAGGAGATTTGTTGCTGGGTGACTAATCTCCACGAATCTGAGCTTGCATAGTAAAGAGCCAGGAGTTGTATATCAGATATGCATAAGTTGCATGATTGCATCTGTGGTGCAGTGGTGCATGATTGGTAAGTTGGTGGCAAACACAGATAAGAAACATTTTGCCATTACAGTAGTGCCCAAGGAAACATCCCTATTGTTGTTTAGGATCCCCATAGAGCAGGACAGTCACTTATGTTTCCTTTTTTTTTTTCTTTTCAAAAGTGCACCTACGTTATATACTTTTTTTTTTTCAAGTATGTAGCCAATAGGAGTTACACAACTTTAGACTTAAGTACATTTAAAATCTGAAACTATAAAAGAAAGCTAAGCTAAACAAAAGAATCACCGTATCTCTTTAATGAAATGTCTGATATAACCTGAAACCATATTTTGATATACAGAACAGCACAGTTATGAATCTAAATTCTTGTAGTTTCCAATTACTCAGACTGCATTTAACCTAAATAATTCTTAATGGAGACCCTCGGTCTGAAATATATTTATCTGTAAATTCGACTTTGGCCAAGAGCTTAGGCATAGGCAATTCCTATAATCTGGTCCAAGGGGAGAGGTTTCAAGAGTCACTGCATTAATCACTTGGTACAAACTCATCAAAATGTACTGCGTGAATTTGATTTTAATGAAAACAACTTATGTGTATCTTTTTGAGATGAAGGTTGCTCTCAATGACAAGGCCATTTATACTTTGTTCAGTATGCAGACGGCATTGCAAGAGCAAACAAAAAAATATCTTGGCACATTTTCTGTTTAAAATGTGACCAGATCATAAATCCTTAAAATAGAAAAGTCTCTTAGAAACATTTATCCCATAACCTCATGCATACAGTTTGATTTGGATGACAAATAAAGATATTTATACCGTTATTCACTAAGCTAATCAATAACATGCTAACAGTATAATACTCTATAATTCTTCCAGCCTCATTGTGTATGTATTGTTATATTCATTTAAATTTTCTTTCAACCATTCTTGTAGCTTAAAAGGCAAAAGGTGGCATATTTATAAGCAAGATATTTGTTTTCGCTTTTATTAACCTCTAAAATATTAACACACGAATTGGGTAGGTAAACATTTAATTTATCCAATGTGCCAAAAGAGTAATATGTATTAATCAGGACATGCTTTGCAGTATCTTGCAATCCAATGGGGATATATTTTATCATCATATAGGAAATTTGTGGTCATGATCAGCACAAATTTCCATGACAAGGGGACTCCTCAATTTGACCATTTGCCTTGAGCCATCCCACTGAACCCCATTATTATAAACCTTAAAGGGATCCTGTCATCGGAAAACATGTTTTTTTCAAAATGCATCAGTTAATAGTGCTACTCCAACAGAATTCTGCACTGAAATCCATTTCTCAAAAGAGAAAACAGATTTTTTTATATTCAATTTTGAAATCTGACATGGGGCTAGACATTTTGTCAATTTCCCAGATGCCCCTGGTCATGTGACTTGTGCCTGCACTTTAGGAGAGAAATGATTTCTGGAAGGCTGCTGTTTTTCCTTCTCAATGTAACTGAAAGTGTCTCAGTGAGACATGGGTTTTTACTATTGAGTGTTGTTCTTAGATCTACCAGGCAGCTGTTATCTTGTGTAAGGAAGCTGTTATCTGGTTACCTTCCCATTGTTCTTTTGTTTGGCTGCTGGGGGGAAAAGGGTGATATCACTCCAACTTCCAATAAAGCAGTAAAGAGTGATTGAAGTTTATCAGAGCACAAGTCACGTGGCTTGGGGCAGCTGGGAAATTGACAAAATGTCTAGCCCCATGTCATATTTCAAAATTGAATATAAAAAAATCTGTTTGCTCTTTTGAGAAATGGATTTCAGTGCAGAATTCTGCTGGTGCAGCACTATTAACTGATTCATTTTGAAAAAATTTTTTTTCCCATGACAGTATCCCTTTAATGAAACCAGGAGACAGAGATGGATGTAAAATGGCCACACATTTTATCAAATAATCAGCTTAACCCAAAGCAACATTCTAAAGCCAGATTTTAACAAGAGACCGCTACTATGCTGTGCCGCCAAAATGAGAGAAGTTCAGCAGCCCTGCTGGCGGACCTGCATCTGCAGTGTGTCGATGATAGAAATCTCAAGCAGGCTGTCCCCTAACACAAGCAGTAGTAGTGTCTGTATCAATCAATCCACTGTGCAGTCACAGAAGAGAATCTCCTTTCTCCCTTTTCTAAACTTACCTGTGCAGTACTCTGGCAAGCTCCTACCGCCACAAGGAGCCCAACTGAAAACCTTGAGTTGGGCTTGCCCCCACCATACCTTAATATTATTTTTTTAATAAATAATAACATAGAAAATGAATTAAAAACACAAATAGTCATAAAACATACCAACAATGTTGAAGTATCAAACAAACGTACCACAGGATGGAATAAAATTGGCTAATAGCTTTATGATATACATATTTTGACTATTCAATGTGTACAAAACATAAATAAATTCCTTAGTAGTATTTAAAATACTTTAGAATAATTAATGAATGTGTGCAACTGCCTGCAAAGCTAGCCACCCTCCTCTGGATGTATATTGCTTGGGCAAGTTAAAGCCATGCAAACTTACAGTATTAGTAGGCTGCCTGTCATGCAGGACCACACGGTTCACTGCTAGGGATCTGGAAAAGTATGAAAAGTCAAAGCCACTAAAACATTACCCCGGCTAGGAGACTTGACCTAGGAAATTGTAGCTTCACTCCCAAATGTGCCCCACCGCCCTCTCTGTACACTCCAACTACAGCTCTCTGAATACTTGACTGAGTTGCAGTAGCAGCAGCTCAGTGTCACAAACAGAATTTGAGAAACAGTGAAAATCTGAAAAAGGCATATTCTCACATATATTCGTTAATTTTTTAGACTTTTTTTTCATTGCATACATTGTGCAATTTTTGGGCTACTTTTTAAGTGCCTCTTGGTTAGTTTTGGGCTGGTTCTATAGCTGACTTTGGCTGGTTTTGAAAATTAGACCTAGCAACCCTGACTCATTCCTTCTTACCTAAATACAGCTACATGTGATTCTGCCCATCTCTAACCTTGACCAGTGTAATCTGGCTGCTGGTCATTTAGATCGTGCAGCCCCTGCGCTTATAGCTCTAGGGCTTTCCTTTACATTCAGTGTGACCATAAGCATTTCTTCCTTCTCCAGCCCCTTCCATGATTTTTGATTCATTACCTCTTCCCTTTAGCTCCGATACCAGATTTCGCACACATTTTTACATTTGGTCTTTCCATATATGAGGCTGTTTGTTCAGTAAACAGAATTGATATTAATGCACAGAAGAATACAGGCACATGAGCATGCACTTATACTGCATTTATCTAAATGTGAGTTATATACTAATTAGTAGTGTGTTGGGGGTAAATTTAATTGAGAAGGATTTGGGAATTTTTTTTGTAACAAGCCTTGTAACTCTAAGCAATGTCAGTTAGTAGCTACTGAAACAAATAGTGTACTGTATAAAATGGGCATTAAATTGGATGTGATCTTCGTATGTACAAGTAGTTTAATATTGGTATCAGTATATAGTCTATATTTGTGAACGTATTGATAAACCTTTTTAATAAGAACCTGTGTGATTCACTTGAAGGGACTGAACTTGATGGACTTCAGGCTATTTTCAACCCAAATGAACTAAATAACTATGTAAGCAAGAATTCACATCAGCAAAAGCAGTTTTGTAACAGGATGATTGTCTGGCCAATGTATTAGCATTATTTACTATTGAAAACCCACATTGCACTGTAAAATGAAATGTACATTAAGCTACAAATAATAGTGTAGCGACCTATAGGGTTAAGTTCCCCTATGGTCCTAAAAGTACCGCATGGAGGGAAATCCCCTGCCTGGCCAGCTAAGTGCTGGACCTAAATTGGATAAGGGAGGGGGAGTGAGTCATTTGTCCCTAATGTAGTGTGCCCTGGCAGATTCCTGGTTTGGCCAGAAGGTGTCACTGTTGCGTAACTTCCTCATATAGCTGAAGAGCCATGTGCTCAGACAGTCTATTTCCTGATTTCATTCCAGCCAGAAGTGCAGAACTGCAGCTAAGATGTGAGGGGCCTAAGGAACTCAAGTGGCCATGAAGGGCTTGGGCTATAGGGAGCCAAACTTGTGAGCTCAACTATGGAGAAATCATAAGGGTGGTGATGCCCTGTGTGGGCTCAGCAATAATGAGATCCTGATAAGAGATGCCTGGAAATGCATTCTAAGGGAAGATGCTTGGGAGTACTCACACCCAGGAGCGGTGTTGGAGTCAGCCTGAAGATTTCTATACCAGTTCTGTGTGAGACCTCAGTGAGTTTTGGCCAGAAGAAAGGGTATTGCCAGTACCAGCTCTGTGTGAGCCCTCGGTGAGTGATCAGACTGAGGTGAATGTTTTGGAAGTATCCCAGCATGTGTCCCCTTTTTGAGAAAACAGGTGTTGTTTGTGTGCCCGCTACGTGGGTGCAACTACCTCTATCCAAAGGAGAGGTATAGGGGCAGGAAGCACTCTTGAGATTGTGAAATGCGGGACTGTGTCCTGGGTAGAGACTGTGCCAGGAGTTGTAAGATCACATGGGTACCCCAGGGCAGGATTTATGGTGCATTGTGTAAATGTATTTTACTTTGCATTTTGCCTTTCCTTCTTATATAAAGTTCCATTTGTGTTACTGCAATGGTGCGGTTAATCATTTGTTCCTAGTGGGGCCTCTCATAGGTGTATTCCCAGATCCCACTAGGTGGAGGCACTGCCATGAGAGGTAAATTCCCAGTACCCTTTTATTTAGCAAAAGGGATTTAGGACCTTTGGATGGTAAGATATTGATAGTGTATATGCTATGGCACAGGGGGTGGCCAAGATGGGCTTTCAATAGAACAAGCAGAAAACTGTTATGTAATACAAGTAGGTGCTTAGCTGTGTACTACAATATCGTCCATGTCTATCCGTTAAATACTTAGGGGGAATGTAATTAAAAATTAAAAAAGCACAAAAAAAAAACGATTATCATTTGCGAAATTTTACTACATACACTGCATATGTTTGCAAAAGCCATTTGTTCGCAAACATTGTAGGAAGTCGTTGAGGTCTGAAATCAGTCAAAAAGGGTGCAAACATGGTCAAAACATATTACATTCCCCCATTTTAGTGGATTTAGTCTACAGGTGCAGCTTGGACTATTAGATAACTTGATGTGTATTACTGCTGTGCCCCTAAGTAAATTTGCGAAAATTTGCTGGCGAAAATTCACTGGCGAAAATTCGCCGGCATCAAAAAACCGGAATGGCTAGCTATTCTGAAACAATTGCAACATAAGCCAGGTTGCAGCTGCAAACAGTATCACCTTCACAGCAGGCAAAAAACATACAATAATTATACATTCACCCCTTAATGTTTCCATAAGAGAAAATACAAATTAAAAATAAAGTAGAGTGGTCCTTTATTAGTGAAATGATTGCAAGGGAAAGAAATCTCCTGTGTATACAGGGTGTACATAGCCTAGCAACTCATTGTGATCATTATTGCTCAAGTGAGAAACATATTCTTTGTGTATACACTTGAGTCAAATCATACACTTTTGAGAGGTCTTTGATTAATAAGCACCAGCCATTGCCAAATGAATTAGACCAGTCATTTTCTTTAAATTTGTTACTTCCGCAAGATTTCAATAAATATGCTAATTTAAAAGCACAGCCTTTCTGTTCATTAATTTTGTGCACAAAGCAAATAAAAGGTATATTTCCAAGGAGAATCCAAGCATTTATATAAATGCAAGCTGACAGCACTAAGGTAAATTTTCACTTTCAGTTAAAATCCATTCATCTGCAGCCTCCTCCTCCTCCCCCCAAGCCTAAGTGTTACCCCAGGCAAATGCCCCCATGACTTTACTCACCCATCAGTGCAGATTCTGTCCAGCGGAGTTCACGGGCGACATCTTCTTCTCTTTGGTAATCTTCGGGAAGTAAGTGCCATAATGGCGCATGCACAGTTGGAGCAATGTTTTTTGTGACAACTTCGCATGCGCTGGAAGTTGCGAAAATTGCTGAAGATTCCAAAGATAAACAAAGTGGCTGAAGATGGCGCCCATTAACTTAGCTGGACCGAATCTGCATGGAGGGGTAAGTAAAGATTCAACAGTATAAAGTAAGGGGATGCGGTTCGCATCTGAGCTCACCCGGATCACTTTGTGTCCATCCAGTCGCAGCCTTCACGAGTTGCCGGTTACTTTGTGCCGGTTTCGTCTCCTATATTCATCGTATCCCCGTGTTTGCGGCGCTAATCCTGGACAAAGCTCGGACAACAGTGTTGAATACAAATTTCAGGCTTTATTCCATACACACAGATGACTTATCTGTGTGTATGGAATAAAGCCTGAAATTTGTATTCAACACTGTTGTCCGAGCTTTGTCCAGGATTAGCGCCGCAAACACGGGGATACGATGAATATAGGGGTAAGTAAAGACTTAGGGACATTTGCCCGGGGTACACTTAGGCTGGGAGGAGGAGGGAGGGGAGTCTATGTAGGATAGGGGATAGGGTTTTTTTTAACTTTAGGGTTAAGTTCTCCTTTAAAGGGGAACTGTCAAAGCACAGCTGTTTATGCTCCAAAGTGAAGCAAATGCTGAATACATGTGTTTCACAATTAGTTTTTATATTTATTTCAGATAGTTCTTGAGCTAAATGCTTTGTTAATGGTCTTCCTAAACCTGGCAGCCATCTCAGATACTTATGTCTGGTGAAATGGGTTTATTGGAGCAGGGAAATCATGAATTCCCTAGAATTGTTACCCAGTGCACTAAATTGATCCTGCTATCACGCGGGAACTTTAACACCATCATAGGTAAATAAATCACTTAAAATCGAGTTTGTTTTTCTTTTTACAAATCTGACCAGAAAAATCGGACTTTAATAAATAACTGCCTTTATGCCTCATTTGTATTACAGTGGCAGCTCTAAAAAGTCTGTACCCAGCCTTACAGCTTACTGTTTAGGAATGGAGAATTTTTGCTGAAGTGAGATAAAATATGTTGTGTATATACACTGCAGGCAGTTCGTTTAGTTTGGAGAGGGCTTTGATTAAGAACCAGCCAGTGCCAAATGAATTAAGCCAGTAATCTGCTTTTATGTTGTTACTTCCATGATTTTTCAATAAATATGCTAATGATAAAATGGATCCCTTATGCTCATTCAATTTCTGAAAAATAAATGGAAAGGTATATTTTCAAAGGAAAAATTTGAAGATTTATATAGAAGCCAGCTGACAAGTGTAAGGTTGGATTTCTGGTGGGAACCATAAATCAGCAGGACGGGCACTTTCAAAGTCTCAAAGCTTGACGACATAAATGGACATGGTCACTGGTAAGTCCTTTCAAAAAATATTTATCAAATATTTCTCATTTGGAGTTCTTGATGCTTAAACCTATCCAGACATTCTGACAATAAATAATGCACTCTCTAACTGTATGCCGACAACAACATGCAGAAAATATTCAGAATAATTTTTCAGGAAAATGTTTTTAACCATTCAATAATTTTTACCTTCCTAGATTTTATTTTTGCCAAATTCATTGAAGCCTGGGGGAGTCCAAATTGGAATCAATGTGATTTTTTTTTCTCATATAAGAACAAACAAAAAATGTGAAGTTTGCCACAAAGCAGCAGCAGGCAAAAATGTTTTTATCCATAATATTTGGTTTTTAATTTAAAGGGGATGCAAAGCCAAAAATAATACTGCATATACATCTTCTCCGCCATAAAAGAAGCATATTTGCCATATACTTTATTTAGAAATTCAGTTCCGTTTTTATAAAATAAGTATTCTTCTGCCAGCGCCATATGCAAGATGGCAGCCACATTCTGATAAAGCAGCTGCAATAAAAGAGACATGAAAAGCTCCTTGATTGTACAGTTAGGTGAGCTGTAAACTTAGCAATCTAACACTACTCTATAAGACCTGTTTAGGGAGGATGATTATTTAATGTGGCGTTCCTTCTCCTTTAAACTCCCTCATAGGCTCCTTTAAACACTGCCGCACTGTGAAATCTAATAATATCCAGTAAGCATGATGATATTTTCTGTTGCAGGCAAATTCCTATTTGGGATGGTGGAAATTTATTTTATCTTGAGAGAACAAATTTTAATTTCCTCTGCTGTGAGATCATTGGACTGCAGGCAGCCCTTCACCTACAGTAAATCGTGTGCTTTCCTAATCCCATGGGTGAAAGTCCCCTAAACTAGACGGCTTTCCACTTAAAGGGATTCTGTCATGATTTTTATAATGTAGTTTTTATTTCTAAATGACACTGTTTACATTGCAAATAATTCACTCTACAATATAACATTTCATTCCTGAACCAGCAAGTGTATTTTTTTTAATTTATAATATTGGTGTGTATTTATTTTTGTACATTCTTTTACAATTGTTGTTTTGTGTTATTTTGTATAAAGATTTGGTGTTTTGAATTGACTTTCAAAGAGAGTAAAAAGATGGTAATTAATCAACCAATTATGGGTGGGTTCATCTAGATTGTTACCAATAATTATGTTTCTTATTGTACCACATGTGCAACTCTAGTATCTACGAAGCCAATTGGCTCTCTCTTTTTTCATTTAAATATGCTGTGGGAAATGGGATCATGTAGCCTATGATTTAGTATCCTATTTATATGAAGCGTGTATGGCTGTATCCTAGTGCACTGAAATAAAAATACTTTTTAACGGACATGTCTGTCTGGAAGATTGGTCTTTGGAAGTGCCTGCTCATTTTTTCTATACGGTTATCTGCTACCTCAGCTGAAGGTTCAGGGCACCTGGACCCTTCTCTAAACTGGTGAGTCTTTAATTTGAGACCTAAGAATTCAACTGCAAACGATCACCTATCAGTGTTTATGACTTTATTTATCAGAGCACAAGTCACATGACTTGGAGCAGCTGGGTAACTGACAATATGTCTAGCCCCATAGCCCTCCTTTATGTTGTTTATTCCCTTTTTTAATAAAGGATAATAGTTACATAGTTACTTAGTTAAATTGGGTTGAAAAAAGACAAAGTCCATCAAGTTCAACCCCTCCAAATGAAAACCCAGCATCCATACACATACCCCTCCCTACTTTCACATAAATTATATATACCCATACCTATATTAACTATAGAGGTAAGTACCACAATAGCCTTTGATATTATGTCTGTCCAAAAAATCATCCAAGTCATTCTCATATAGGGATGTCGCGGACTGTTCGCCGGCGAACTTGTTCCCGCGAACATCGGCTGTTCGCGTCCGCCGCAAGTTCGCGAACGTCGCGCGACATTTGCCATTTTGGGTTCGCCTTACCTGGCGCTTTTTTTTGACCTCTCACCCCAGACCAGCAGATACATGGCAGCCAATCAGGAAGCTCTCCCTCCTGGACCACCCCCACACCCCCTGGACCACTCCCCTTCCATATATAAACTGAAGCCCTGCAGCGTTTTTTCATTCTGCCTGTGTGTGCTTGCAAGAGCTAGTGTAGGGAGAGAGCTGTTACTGATTTCACTGATTTCTTTGAGGGACAGTTGATAGTAAGTTTGCTGGCTAGTAATCTACTTGATACTGCTCTGTATTGGAGGGACAGAAGTCTGCAGGGATTTGAGGGACATTTTAGGGTAGCTTTGCTGGCTAGTAATCTACCTTCTACTGCAGTGCTCTGTATGTAGCTGCCTGCTGTGGGCACTGATCTCTTCTGATCTCATCTGCTGACTGCTGTAATAACCCAATAGTCCTTGTAAGGACTGCTTTTATTTTCTTTTTTGTTTTTTTTACTTTGCTAGTTGCTACTATAAGCCCAGTGCTATTAGTCTAGCAGTGTTGGGGAGTGGGACTGGTGTGCTACTGTGCTGCTCCTAGTAGTTCAGCAGCACCAACCCGAGAAAAATATTTTTTTTAATATACATATATTTTTTTTTTCTTTTACTTATCTTACTGTTCTTTAACGTGTACAGTGCTGTTGCTGTTCTTCATAGTAGTGCACCAATAGTAGTGCACTTGCAGGCATTATTTGCTCAGTGTGTTCTTCATTTTCAAACAACAACCATCTAGCTGTGTGAGCTTGTTCACATTCTGTCTAAATATCAATAATAGTACCGTCTCTAGAAACACCACCCGAGTGACGTTTTTCAGGCAGCAATAATATATTCCGTATCCACTGCTGTAGTAGTGTATACGTTAACCTTGTAGGCATTATTTGCTCAGTGTGTTCTTCATTTTCAAACAACAACCATCTAGCTGTGTGAGCTTGTTCACATTCTGTCTAAATATCAATAATAGTACCGTCTCTAGAAACACCACCCGAGTGACGTTTTTCAGGCAGCAATAATATATTCCGTATCCACTGCTGTAGTAGTGTATACGTTGACCTTGTAGGCCTTGTTTGCCCAGTGTGTTCTTCTTCTTCATTTTCAAACCACTGCCACTTAGCTGTGTGAGCTTGTTCACATTCTGTCTAAATATCAATAATAATACCGTCTCTAGAAACACCACCTGAGTTGTTGTTGTTGTTGTTTTAAAAATAATGCCAGGCACAGGCAGGCCGCCACGCAGAGGCACTAGGGGCCGTGCTGCTATGCTATCCTGTGGCCCTAGGAAATTGCCCAGTTTTAAAAAGGCAATGACTCTGAACTCCCAAAATGCTGAAGAGGTAGTTGACTGGCTTACACAGCACACCCCATCCTCTACCGTTTCTAACTTTACCACAACATCCTCATCCTCCACTGCTATGGGCACCCCACGTAACACTTCCTCCACCACCGGCGCCCCTTCTTCACTGGAGTCAGAGGAGTTATTTTCACATGAGTTTCTTGAACTGAGTGATGCGCAACCATTATTGGCAGAAGAAGATGAAGGAGATGAGGACGTTACACCAGATTTAATTCTGGCAGAGAACACAACAGAGATGGACATAATGAGTGATGACGAGGAGGTCCCCGCTGCTGCTTCCTTCTGTGAGCTGGTAGAAGAAATTGATGCATCTGAGGAGAATGAGGATGAGGAGATTGATGTTTTATGGGTGCCCAGTAGAAGAGAGCAAGAGGAGGATAGTTCAGATGGAGAGACGGAGAGTCAGAGAGGCAGGAGGAGAATAAGACTTAGAAGAAGCAGGGAGGACAGCTCGCAGGGAACAGTAGGGCAACAACATGTATCGGCACCTGTGGTCAGCCGGCCAACGCACCCGCCATTGCCGCCAACGCCGCCGACTTCTACTGTTACCGCCAGATTGCCAGCCTCAAAAAGGTCAGCAGTGTGGGATTTTTTTAATGTGTGTGCCTCTGACAAAAGCGTTGTCATTTGCAATGAGTGCAGTCAGAAACTGAGTCTTGGGAAGCCCAACAGCCACATAGGTACAACTTCTATGCGAAGGCACATGAACGGCAAGCACAAAGCACTTTGGGAGCAACACCTCAAAGGCAACAGGCAAACTAAAAGCCACCCTCCTTCTGGTCCAGCATCTTACTGCTCTACCTCTGCTGTCCTTCACCCGTCTGAACCACCCTCCACTCCGCCTTCCACCTTGACCACCAGTTCCCATTCCCAGTCATCTGCCCCCAGCCAAGTTTCTGTGAGGGCCATGTTTGAGCGTAAGAAGCCAATGTCTGCGAGTCACCCCCTTGCCCGGTGTCTGACAGCTGGCTTGTCCGCACTCTTAGCCCGCCAGCTTTTACCATACCAGCTGGTGGACTCTGAGGCCTTCCGCAAATTTGTAGCAATTGGGACACCGCAGTGGAAGGTACCCAGCCGCAATTTTTTTTCAAAAAAGGGAATACCACACCTGTACCACCATGTGCAGAGCCAAGTCACCGCATCTCTGTCACTTAGTGTTGGGCCAAAGGTCCATATGACTACTGACGCATGGTCCTCCAAGCATGGTCAGGGCAGGTATGTCACCTACACTGCCCACTGGGTGAACTTGGTAATGGCTGGGAAGCAGGGAATGTGTAGCTCAACAACGACAGTGGAGTTGGTGTCACCGCCACGGATTGCACGCGGTTCTGCCACCACCTCTACTCCTCCTTCGCTCTCTACCTCGTCTTCTTCCTCTTCTTCGTCCTCTGCTGCTGGGTCCTCCTCCTCCACACCTGTGCACCCCCAGCTCCCCCTAGGCTATTCGACGTGCCAGGTACGCCGTTGTCATGCTGTCTTGGGGATGACGTGCCTGGAAAGCAAAAACCATACCGGATCTGTACTCCTGTCATCTCTGCAGTCACAGGCCGATCGGTGGCTGACCCCACACCAACTGAAGATCGGAAAAGTGGTGTGTGACAATGGAAGCAATCTGTTGGCAGCACTGAGACTGGGCAATTTAACACATGTGCCCTGCATGGCACATGTTCTGAATTTAATAGTACAACGTTTTGTCTCAAAGTACCCAGGATTCCAGGATGTTCTCAGGCAGTCCAGGAAGGTGTCGGCCCATTTCAGACGGTCCTACACAGCCATGGCACGCCTTGCTGACATTCAGCAGCGGTACAACATGCCAGTCAGGCGTTTGATTTGCGACAGCCAGACTCGCTGGAATTCAACGCTCCTCATGTTGGAACGTCTGCTGCAACAACAAAGAGCCGTCAACGAATACCTGTTTGAACTGGGTGGTAGGACTGGATCTGCAGAGCTGGGGATTTTTTTACCCCGTTACTGGGTGCTTATGCGCGATGCCTGCAGGCTCATGCGCCCTTTTGAAGAGGTTACAAATATGGTCAGTCGCACCGAAGGCACCATCAGCGACCTAATACCCTTTGCTTTCTTCCTGGAGCGTGCCGTGCGACGAGTGACAGATGAGGCTGTAGACCAGCGTGACGAGGAGCAGGAAGCGCACGATTTCTGGTCGGAATCACCAGAACGAACCCAGGCACCTGCTGCAATGCAGGGAGAGGTGTCAGAAGTGGAGTCAGAGGAGGAAGGTGGCTTTGTGGAGGAGGAGGACCAACAGGAGCAGGCTTCCCAGGGGGCTAGTGGTGACCTTTTGGGGACCCCTGGTCTTGTACGTGGCTGGGGGGAGGAGACCGTGGATGATGCAGTCCTTGATAACGAGGAAGCGGAGATGGATACCTCTGCATCCAACCTTGTGAGAATGGGGTCTTTCATGCTGTCATGCCTGTTGAAGGACCCCCGTATCAAGAGGCTTAAGGAGAAGGACCTGTACTGGGTCGGGACTCTACTAGACCCTCGGTACAAGCATAAAGTGGCAGAAATGTTACCAACATACCACAAGTCTGAAAGGATGCTGCATTTAGAAACCAGCCTGCAAAACATGTTGTACAATGCTTTTAAGGGTGATGTCACTTCAGGAACTCATCAACATTCCAGGGGCAGAGGTGCCAGTAATCCTGCCACGAGCGCACCTGCAAGGACAAAGCACTTTGGCCACTCTGTAACGTCAGACATGCAAATGTTTTTCAGTCCAAGGCAGCGGCAGAACCGTTCGGGATCCACCCTCAAAGAACGCCTCGACCGGCAGGTAGCGGACTACCTGGCATTAACTGCAGATATCGACACTCTGAGGAGCGATGAACCCCTGGACTACTGGGTGCGCAGGCTTGATCTGTGGCCAGAGCTGTCACAATTTGCCATGAACCTCTTGTCTTGCCCCGCCTCAAGTGTCCTCTCAGAAAGGACCTTCAGTGCAGCAGGAGGGATTGTAACTGAGAAGAGAACTCGCCTAGGTCACAAAAGTGTGGATTACCTGACCTTTATTAAAATGAATGAGGGGTGGATCTCGGAGGGTTACTGCACGCCGGAAGACTTGTGCTGAGTTTCTGATTCTGACTCCCCATGCAGCTGTCCTTCTCTGCACGCCTCATGACTCCACATACAGCTGTCCTTTAGCGTCCTCCTCCCTCCACCACCGTTACAAACTAGGGTGCAAACCCTACTGGTTTAATTTGAATCCAGGTAAATCCTGAGTTTTTCTGGCCTCTGTGCTTCAGTGGCTGTGACAAAAAAATGAATATTTTCAGCATTTATATGGCATATTTTTTCTGGCCTCTGTGCTTCAGTGGCTGCGACCAAAAAAAACAGAATATTTTCAGCATTTATATGGCATATTTTTTCTGGCCTCTGTGCTTCAGTGGCTGCGACCAAAAAAATCAGAATATTTTCAGCATTTATATGGCATAGTTTTTCTGGCCTCTGTGCTTCAGTGGCTGTGACAAAAAAATGAATATTTTCAGCATTTATATGGCATATTTTTTCTGGCCTCTGTGCTTCAGTGGCTGCGACCAAAAAAACCAGAATATTTTCAGCATTTATATGGCATATTTTTTCTGGCCTCTGTGCTTCAGTAGCTGCGACCAAAAAAAAACAGAATATTTTCAGCATTTATATGGCATATTTTTTCTGGCCTCTGTGCTTCAGTGGCTGTGACAAAAAAATGAATATTTTCAGCATTTATATGGCATATTTTTTCTGGCCTCTGTGCTTCAGTGGCTGCGACCAAAAAAAACCAGAATATTTTCAGCATTTATATGGCATATTTTTTCTGGCCTCTGTGCTTCAGTGGCTGTGACAAAAAAATGAATATTTTCAGCATTTATATGGCATATTTTTTCTGGCCTCTGTGCTTCAGTGGCTGCGACCAAAAAAAATGAATATTTTCAGCATTTATATGGCATATTTTTTCTGGCCTCTGTGCTTCAGTGTCTGCGACAAAAAAAATTTAAATTGTTAGCATTTATATGGCATATTTTTCCTGGCCTCTGTGCTGCAGTGGCTGCGACCAAAAAAAATTAATATTGTTTGCATTTATATGGCATATTTTTTCTGGCCTCTGTGCTGCAGTGGCTGCGACAAAAAAAAATTAATATTTTCAGCATTTATATGGCATATTTTTTCTGGCCTCTGTGCTTCAGTGGCTGCGACAAAAAAAAGATAATTTTTCAGGAAAGTACACATGCCTAATTTTTCAGGGTTCTGCAACAGTGGCAAAATCGCATCTTTTATGGTCACCGCAGGTGATCAATAAAGTAGACCAAAACTGGGCCCACACTGCAGAATCAGTGTTTTTTGGTTCACTTCACTGTACATTGAATTACCTCTGCCTGACCGTGCACGTGCGCACAAGCACGGTGACTGCTAAACACACCACTACAGAAATATTGCCACCAACAGGACGAACATCCTGGAGGTGACAAGCAACTAGTAATTAAAAACTATTATTTGCTCACTTGATGGTATCATTCATTAAAGCTCTTTGCGTCTTTTTGCGTTGCAGTAAGCACCGCGTTTCGTCTTTGCGTGTGAACAGGCTGTAACCTTTACACGACTTGATTGGCATGTAGACGCCGGACGTTTTAAAGCATTTTATTACACAGGTTTAGAAATGTAGTGTGATTTCTGCCCTTTACAGCACAAAACGCAGCGCTGTGTCAACAATGGATTTTTTAGAAACATTTTTGCCCTTGATCCCCCTCTGGCATGGCACTGTCCAGGTCGTTGCACCCTTTAAACAACTTTAAAATCATTTTTCTGGCCAGAAATGTCTTTTCTAGCTTTTAAAATTCACCTTCCCATTGAAGTCTATGGGGTTCGCGACGTTCGCGAACCGTTCGCATTTTTGACGCAAGTTTGCGAATATGTTCGCGAACTTTTTTCCCGACGTTCGCTACATCCCTATTCTCATAGTCATTAACTGAATCAGCATCACAACATCACCCGGCAGTGCATTCCACAACCTCACTGTCCTGACTGTGAAGAACCCCCTACGTTGCTTCAAATGAAAGTTCTTTTCTTCTAGTCTAAAGGGGAGGCCTCTGGTACGGTGATCCACATTATGGGTAAAAAGGTCCCCTGCTATTTGTCAATAATGTCCTCTAATGTACTTGTAAAGTGTAATCATGTCCCCTCGCAAGCACTTTTTTTCCAGAGAAAACGACCCCAACCTTGACAGTCTACCTCATAATTTAAGTCTTCCATCTCTAACCAATTAGGTTGCACTTAGTCTCTGCACTCCCTCCAGCTCATTTATATCCCTCTTCAGGACTGGAGTCCAAAACTGCACTGCATACTCCAGATGAGGCCTCACCAGGGACATATAAAGAGGCAGAATTATGTTTTCATCCCTTGAGTTAATGCCCTTTTTATGCAAGACAGAACTTTATTTGCTTTAGTAGCTACATAATGACACTGCCCAGAATTAGACAAAAACTCCAAGATCCTTCTCATTTAACGAAACTCCCAACACACTGTCATTTAGTGTATAACTTGCATTTATATTATTTTTGCCAAAGTGCATAACCTGCATTTATCAACATTGAACCTCATTTTACAGTTTGCTGCCCAGTTTTCCAACTTAGACAGATCACTCTGCAAAGTGGCAGCATCCTGCATTGAACCTATAGTTCTGCACAATTTAGTCTCATCTGCAAAAATAGAAACAGTACTTTCAATGCCCACCTCCAGGTCATTAATAAACAAGTTGAAAAGCAAGGGACCTAGTACAGAGCCCTGTGGTACTCCACTAACAACACTGGTCCAATTAGAAAATGTTCCATTTACCACCACTCTTTGTAGTCTATCTTTTAGCCAGTTCTCTATCCAGGTACAAATACTATGTTCCAGGCCAACATTCCTTCATTTAACCAGTAACCTTCTGCGTGGCACTGTATCAAATGCTTTAGCAAAGTCTAAGTAAATCACATCCACTGCCATCGCAGAATCAAGGTCTCTACTTACCTTCTCATGAAAAGAAATTAAGTTAGTCTGGCAAGATCTATTATGCATAAAACCATGCTGGCACAAACTCATAGTATTGTGATTTGCTATGACATCCAGTATCTTATCCTTTATTAACCCTTCGAAAAGCTTTCCTACCACTGATATCAGACTAACTGGCCTATAGTTTTGAGGCTGAGAACAGGATCCTTTTTTGAATAGAGGCACCACATTAGCAATTCTCCAGTCTCTCGGCATTATGCCAGATCTCAATGAATCCTGAAAAATGAAGTAAAGAGGTTTGGCAATCACAGAGTTAAACTCGCTAAGTACCCTGGGATGAAAACCATCTGGCCCGGACCTTTGTTAATCTTAACATGCTCTAGTCTCTTTTGAATTTCTTCATGTGTGAACCATGCATCATTAGTTGTATTACTAGAATTGGGACTATTAAGAAGGAAACCTTCACTTACTGGTTCCTCATTTGTGTAGACAGATGAAAAATATGAGTTCAGAATCTGAGCTTTTATTTTGTTTTCATCAACCAGATGACCCCCCTCTGTAAAGGACCCACCGCTTCCGGCTTCATTTTTTTACTATTAACATATTTAAAAAATAATTTTGGATTTTTTTACTACTTGCTGCAATATCCTTTTCCATTTCAATTTTAGCTTGCCTTATAGCTTCTTTGCATGTTTTATTGGCCTCCTTGTACCTTATAAATGATTTGGCTGTACCAGCTAACTTGAAAGCCTTAAAAGCATGTCTTTTCTTACCCACCTCAACACCAACGCTTCTATTGAACCAAAAGATTTTGCTTTGCAACAACGTTCCTTGCTTACAAGTGTATATACTGACAAGTATATTTATTAAGCAGCATTTTAAAGACTTCCCATTTTAGTTCTGTGTTTAACCCTGTGAAAAGCACAGGGTCGGACTGGGGGCTTCGGGCTCACCGGGTCTATTGCCCCAGGGCCCCGCTCCGGCCCCCGCTGCGCGATCCGGCGTGCTTCACTGGAGCAGTGCGCATGCGCCGCGTTTGTGCGCACGCGCGCAGCAATACCTTTGTGCGCATGCGCAGATCCTCTATTCTACCGCGACCCCCGACAAAGTGGGGTCGCGCAGCCAAACTAAGTAGCGGATCTGGGCCGGCGGGGCCCACAAGAGCCCGGGGCCCACCGGGTTTTTTCCCGGTGTCCCGCCGGCCCAGTCCGACACTGGAAAAGCATTTCCCACTTAATATGTTGCAGAGATGCCCTTATACTGTCAAAGTCAAAATTTAGTGTTTTAGTTACTCCCTTATAGAATTGCTTCTGCAACAGAATCTCAAAGGAGACCATGTTATGATCACTATTCCCTAAATACTCACCCACACAAATGCTAGAGATGAGTTCAGTATAATTAGTTATTACAAGGTACGAAAGATAGTTATTCCTAGTAGGTTCTTGAACGAGCTGGAATAAAAAGTTGTCATTCAGCATATTTACAGACCTACTAGCTTTTTCTATCTTGGCAACCCCATTACTCCAGTCAATGTCTGGATAATTGAAGTCACCCATAGCAACAACTTGACCCTGCTGTGAAGCCTCTTGTATCTGCAAGAGTAGCTGGGCTTCATACTCGACACTTATACAAGGTGGTTTATAGCATACACCAATGATAATTCTTTTTGTAACCTTTTGCCCAGTCAAAATCTCTACCCAGAGCGATTCTACACCCGCACCAGTGCCAGCTATGGTTATTTCTTTAGCGCATGGCTTTAATTCAGGCTTTACATACAAACACACTCCTCCAACCTTTTAAATCCCTCTGTCCCTCCTAAAAAGGGTGTAACCATTTAAATTCACAATCCAGTCACATGTTTCATCCCACCAGGTCTCAGTGATACCAATTATATCATAATGATGTACTTACTCTACTGACTTCAGATACATATTAGCCTCATAGTTTTGCAATTACTTTAACATCATTGTCCATTAAGAATATGTACACATTAGTTTCACTCTATCTGCATTGAACCACAGGCCCCGATGGGGTTTAATTCTGGGACCTCCTGGTTACTGGCTGCTCACCCTAATCACCAGGCCAGGAAGGCAGCCAGCAAATTCTCATTTGCTTGTCTGCTGGGTCTCAGGTTTAGCCATTTCACTACAGCATCCAAATTAGTGGGTTGGGGAAAGTCAGTCAGGGCTGACCCTGTCCTATATAACTTCAGCCCTCATCACTACCAGTGCCTGAGCATTGGCCTTAACTGAGCACTGAGGCACAGTCCATAGCTCCTGCTCTGGCCCCTGACTGTACATTGCCTTGCCTCGCCTCCTCTCGTCTTACCTTACCTTACTTTGCTTTGCCTTGTCTGGTTTCTATCCTGCTCCTGCTTCAGCCCTGTCTGTTCCAGTCCTGTACCTGTCCTATCCTGCTCTGCTCTAGTCCTTTCTCTATGTTCGCACAGTCCTGTGTTGCTCTGCCTAATACTGTATCTATGGACGCACAGTCCTGTCCTGCTCTGCCTAGTCCTGACTCTTTTCCCTCGTCACCCTGTTCTTGTCCGAACAGAATCAGCCCCTGCCTTAAAAACTCACCTTTCCCATCTCTGTTTCCCCAGTGTCCCCTACCTATCCGTGTTTATCTAATACCTAATTTTGTCCAAAATGCTTTTATTTCCTGGCAGGAATATATATTTAAAGGACAATTAAATGTGAATTCACTAGAGATGTTACATTTAGAACTGGATTCACTAGGGATTTAACCCACCTTTCTTTGTCTTTTAAGTTGGAAAGCAAATAAGATGAATAAGAGTAAACTGCATGCTTTAGTGCAACTTGATTCAATTTTACTTAATATATGTATCTTTTACTCAAGCAACGCAGAGCAGGGAACACACTTTTCCATACATACAGACAGAAAATAGGTGTATGTCTGCAAATGCAGTGAGCAAAGTGCAACTTTAAGTACACTCACCACTCACAACATGTACTGTATATAAAAAAAATATACAATATTGATTACAAAATTATATTATATAATCAATAATGTTACAAATGTGAAATTTTGATGTTGCAATATTATGTTACTTTTTGGGCAATAAATACTCGTCATATCATATCATATGTATTGTAGTCACAATATATAAAGATATATCAGGAATTACAGTCTTAGAGTGCCCTCTACCTAGTAAGGTTATAACTGACAGCATCCAACTGTTTTTTTTAGTTTACAATGAGGAATATAATATACATATAGAGATATATATACATAGATAGACCTGGAAAGTCATCAATCAAACACCATGCCTATAAAAAGTTTGTTTATAGACATATGACTTATATAAAGGCAAGCAGTCAAAGACAACAGATTAACTTCAAAGAGAAGTTCTTAAGAGGGATATAAATGAGCTGGAGATAGTGCAGAGACTAAGTGCAACTAAACTGGTTAGAGGGACGGAAGACTTAAATTATGAGAGGAGACTGTCAAGGTTGGGGTTGTTTTCTCTGGAAAAAAGGCGCTTGCGAGGGGACATGATTACACTTTACAAGTACATTAGAGGACATTATAGACAAATGGCAGGGGACCTTTTTACCCATAAAGTGGATCACCGTACCAGAGGCCTCCCCTTTAGACTAGAAGAAAAGAACTTTCATTTGAAGCAACGTAGGGGGTTCTTCACAGTCAGGACAGTGAGGTTGGGGAATGCACTGCCGGGTGATGTTGTGATGCTGATTCAGTTAATGACTATAAGAATGGCTTGGATGATTTCTTGGACAGACATAATATCAAAAGCTATTTTGGATAACAAACTCCATTGTTAGTATAGGTATGGGTATATAGAATTTATGTGAAAGTAGGGAGGGGTGTGTGTGTGGATGCTGGGTTTTTATTTGGAGGGGTTGAACTTGATGGACTTTGTCTTTTTTCAATCCAATTTAACTATGTAACTATATAAGTATAATAATGTATTATGTGTTTATTTGGTTAAAACATCCACACTTATACTAAATGCCAATATTCAGTCTCATCGAATAGTTTTTGTGGTGCGGGGGTTAACAGAAATCCCAGAAGTGGCAATACCCTTTTCCTACGAAGAAACAGTAGCGCCCCGTGTAACTTCAAGCAGGTGTGTGGCTGTGTTTTATTCACAGTAGGGCTTTCCACAAAACAGGGTACATTCCATGCAGTAGAAGCAAACAAAGTTTATTATTCTGAACCACAATAAATGGCAGCCTTAATGTTTAGAAAACCTGCTTTTTCCAAAGTGCCTCAGCCACACTTATTGCTACTTCTACCAGTTAAGTAAATACTTCACTCACAGCATTTTGGGTGTTTTTATCTCAGCTCTCCCAATTGCAGCTCACTCCCACCCTCTACCCTTTGTCATAGGTCAGGACTAATTAATTCTGACACCTGTACAGCATTTTGTAGCCTTAGTGAACACACGCCTTGTTATTCTACACATTCTTGCAGATTTCAAATGAATGTATTAAACAAACAATTCACAAACTACTACAATACATATGTCTATAAGAATCTCAGAATTTAATGCCCTGCATAAAATCACTTGTCCTGAGGTCTTTGTCCGTATGATCACAGAGCTCATTTATATGTTCTAAATATTTATTTTCTTTCTGCAGCCAAATCAGTATAGGCCTCAAATTATTGAGAGATATATTCTAACTAAGATTGTGATTCTAACATAATCCACATGATGTCACCATTGGCCTGTTCAACCTTCTCTTCTATTAAAATACAGATCCGACAGGCACACTGTCTGATTACATTTATGGCAATTCCTAGCCCTGCAATATAACCCAACAAAATTCTGCTAATGTGCATTTGTAGGCTACCCACAGATTCACATTCCCCCATCATCATGGTTGTTTTTGTCTATATTTTAACCCTTTAGTCATTTTGCTTGATTATCTTCCCTGGAAGAATGAAGCTTTGAGATCTACTCTTGAAGATGCCTACAATATGGACCCTGCAAAACAAGCTCATGCTCTGTATTCCAGAAGGAATGGTAAATATGGAACATCGCATCTTGTTTATGAAGTGGAAGGTGAGGAGGATTCACACCAGAAATGATGTAGTTATAATGTATTTTATTACAGTATTGTATTATTTTATACTATCTTACATGATTCACAAGTAGAACTTGTGTAGCAGCACATCCTTAATTGTTAAAGCAAACTCTATCCTTAAAAGCTACTCCTCAACTATCTCATGTTATGATTTGTATTTACATTTTACATGTTACTAGAAAGCAGCCTATTATTATAAGCTTTTTGTTTGTATTTGATAGTGCAGTAATGAAAAACTTGTTTATTTAATGTACAAACAGGGATGGGCGAATTTGACCCATTTCGTTTCGCCAAAAATTCGCTGCCGGCGAAATGTCGCCGACACCCATTAAAGTCTTTGGCGCCGAAATATTTTTTTGACGCACGTCTTTTTTTTTTTTTTTGTCGCACAATGCCATACAAGTCTATGAAAGTCATTTCCATGGTGAAACAAGGCAAAAAAATCCGCCCATCCCTATGTACAACCCACCAATCCTATTAGAGGATCCTTAATGATGATTCATTGGCCATTGCATAAAATAAGATTTCCACAATTCTAATTTTCTCTGTTTTAAATGCAAATGTAAGACGCTTGTTTAGCAAACCCATGTTCTAAAGCAATGTACTGCATTTTCTAAATCGGTATTAAAGCCTTTGTGATAATCAAATACTCTGTTTTGTTTATTTTGACTATAATACAATTACAGCAATGAGTTTTTCAATCATGACCAAATCAATAACAGCAGATGAGCTTTTCACTGTTGCAGAGTGGACTCTTTATTCATAGGTCTTTCCATGGAGATATAGAGGATGTTTAAAGGGCAAAAGTTTAGGCAAAATGAAAATGTCACCATTTACGTAGGAGTCAATTCCTAAATTTCATACGAGATCTGGTTTCGGCTTTCGGAAATATTGAATGTCAAAAAACTGTCCTCCGTTGCTCTCATATCCTTGCCTGTGAATATGCTCTGGGAATCTAATTGTCATGGTCGTCACCCTAAATCCAGAACCAATGCTATGCACCCTGATCTTGGCTGTTGCTTCTGCCTTTAACAGCCGCCTTTCACCTCGGGAGGAGCCCTTGGCTAATCGGATGCTGCCAGGTCTTAATAATAGAAGTTCCAAGCTAGGGGTTCTGGATGAGCAAAGGGGCACGACGGTAAAGCAAAGTCTTTTAGACAGAAGGTCTCAGTGCAAGGAGAAAACAGAAGATGTGGTCAAATCAGGTTGGGTCGGGGTAGGCAGAGTACAAGCGGAGTCAGACAGGTAAGGGTCAAACCAGGAGATCAATCAGAAGGGATACGGATATAGAAGAGTCAGTTACCAGGCAATGGTCAGGATACAGAAGTCTGAATTGTCAAAGAACAGGCTGGGGTCACAACAGGTATCAGGAAACAGAAGCTTAACAGCACAGGAGCACCAGGAAACTTGTGGATAAAGATCCTATAATGGGCATGGAGTTTAGGTCAGAGGCCCCTTTAGATATTTGAATTTCGCGCCACAGGCGTAATAACGTCACGTGGCTGGCGCGTAAAACTTGGAAGTGCGCAGCCTCGTATGCCATAATGAAGCAGGCGCAGAACTGGAAGGACTAGAGCTGCGGCCATCCCCACGGCGGGGAAGGTATGTATTATGTATTCCTGACCATCTTAATATATATAGAAAATAAAACTGTACTTAACGATTATTCTGATGGCAAATGGTCACAATTATGTATTTTCTACACACCTGCTTAATATACATTTGATACATTTTTTCCTACTGCAATTTTACATCTCCTGGAACATACAAAATATGGACTTGCCCATGCATAATTCTTATACATGGTTTTTACAGTTGTAATTCAGTTTTTGCATAATGACATAAAATACAATTAATATAAATTCACTACCCTACTATATTTGGAGAACACAAAGGATATATTAAAACAATCCATGGACGTTTCAATAATGTAAGAAAATAAATCCATTTGAAATAAAGTATATAAATCTGTTAGTGTGTCCTTAATAATTTTGGAAACAATTGGGGGCCGATTCACGAAATTCGAGTGAAGGGTTCGAATGAAAAAAAATTATAATTTCGAAGTTTTTTTGGGCTACTTCGACCATCGAATGGGCTACTTCGACCTTCGACTACGAAAATCAAACGATTCGAACTAAAAATTGTTCGACTATTCGACCATTCGATAGTCGAAGTACTGTCCCTTTAAGAAAAACTTCGACCCCCTACTTCGGCAGCTAAAAGCTACCGAAGTCAATGTTAGCCTATGGGGAAGGTCCCCATAGGCTTGCCTGTGATTTTTTGATCGAAGGATTTTCATTCGATCGTTGGATTAAAATCCTTCGAATCGTTCAATTCGAAGGATTTAATCGTTCGATCGAATGAAACGAATGAAGGATTTGCGCAAAATCGTTCGATTAACCCTCGATATTCGACCCTTCGTGAATCGGCCCCTTGGTGTCATATTGATAAAATAATATTGAAATTCCAATGGATTTATTTTAAAACTGTTGTTCATTTTTGGGACACTTGGGGTCGCTACAAATCAACTTTTCAAGTAAAGAGATGGAAAATGCCGCTCTCTCGGCTTGTACTGTCAAACCTCCATTAGAAAAACTGTCCTGTTAAGACAACATTTTTATTCCTGGACTATATTTTTTTTTGTTATTGACTCTCAGTCTAACCATGGAAACAACCGATTTAAAATGTGCATCACTACATTTTTTGTTTGTTTTGGTTACAAATGGTTTGGGAATTGGTCCTCTCTCAGCTCCATGACATCATTCCTGAAGAATCTAAACATGGAATCTTTGTTGGAAGAATTGCTCAGGACCTGGAGATCGATGAGATTAATTCCAGAATGTTGAGGATTGTCTCTTCAAAACAGATGTATAAACTCGAATGTTGATGCATTTACTCTATATTTTGTCTTTCCTGGTTTTAGTTTCTAGTTTTCAACATCTCTCATTTTACTCTTGCTGCCAGTTAATAATTTGATTTTACCAGTGTTGGACTTGGCCCACCGGGATACCAGGAAAACTCCCGGTGGGCCCAGGTGTCATTGGGCCCTCCTGCTTCTAAAAATTTGGCCTATTTCATGGCCATTATCAATTTCTATCAGAACAAAGAAGCTAAATAGATGGATTAATAGATTATAATATGTTAAGAAAAGAGACTAGGAGAATAGAGATTGAGTGAGGAGAGGAAGAAAAATAGTACTGAGAGTGGGCCCCTGGTCTAAGGTTTTTGGGTGGGCCCCTGGTGTCCCAGTCCGACACTGTGTGGGGGCCCCTGAGGTAGCAGTCCCAGTGGGCCCAGGACCCCCAGTCCGACACTGGATTTTACCATATCATTTCATGATTAGTGATGGGTGAATACATTCGCCTGGCACAAATCTGCGTCGAGTTTCCGCATTTCGACAAGCATCAGAAAAGTCACTTGCGTCCAAAATGCCATGCATCAACCCATTCTGATGCCCTTTAACTTTAGCGCAAGCGTCAAATTTTACGCAATCGCATTCTTGGACGCGAGTGTCAATTTTTCGCAAGAAATTCGCCCCTTCACTATTACGATGGAACACATTTTTCCAAAGGGTGTTTGATGCAATTTTTGCTCCATTATTTTTCTGTATTCGTGCATGCTAGGTGGTTTATTTATTTATTAACACATAAACTTGAACTATAACATACAAAATAGTCTAGAAGAAATATAGTGAAATGTAGGAAGGAAATGGTATTCTTTTCTTATATAATAAATACCTACTAATAGGAGTTGGCATAGCAGTTGAAGGCATTTGACAAAGGATTAAACATTTAGGGGCCGATTCACTAAATTCGGGTGAAGGGTTAGAATAAAAAAAACTTCGAATTTCGAAGTTTTTTTTGGGTACTTCGACCATTGAATTGGTTAAATTCGTTCGAATTCGATCGAAGTCGAACGAAATCGAACGATTCGAAGTAAAAATCGTTCGACTATTCGACCATTCCATAGTCTAAGTACTTGCCCTTTAAAAAAAACTTCGACCCCCTACTTCGGCAGATAAAACCTACCAAAGTCAATGTTAGCCTATGGGGAAGGTCCCCATAGGCTTGCTAAGCTTTTTTTGATCGAAGGATTTTCCTTCGATCGTTTGATTAAAATCCTTCGAATCGTTCGATTCGAAGGATTTAATCGTTCGATCGAACGAAAAATCCTTCGATCGTTCGATCGAACATTTTGCGCTAAATCCTTCGACTTCGATATTCGAAGTCGAAGGATTTCAATTCGAGGGTCGAATTTCGAAGTATTTTTAACTTCGAAATTCAACCCTTAGTGAATCTGCCCCTTAGATCTAACAATGTTGCAAATATATCATATAGAATCCTCTTTAAAAATTTTCACAGCCTTAACGTTTATGATTTACAGACCCCTAGGTTGAATGCTGTCTCATTAGGATAGTTATGGGGGAATGTAATAAAAGTCACAAAGAGCAAAACAACTTGCACAAATAAGAATACAAATTCACATTTTGCAATGTAATATTCTTCCTCAAACTGTTATTGCATTGCGAATTTTCATTGCGCTTTGGGAATTTTTACTGCGCATTGCCCACTTTTAAGAAGTGCTTGAAGGTGCTGCAATCTTTTGGAGCAAACGTAAACTTTTTCAGTAAGAAGTTTTATTACAAAATTCACAAACCATCTACCACTGTCGGAAGTGGTCGCTTGTGTAAAGGAAAATTTGTTCGCACTGAGGCAATACTTTTTTCGCATTGCGAATACTTTTTCCGTTACCGACTTTTATTACATTTCCCCATTAGAATTTTACTCATAAAGCTTAGTAATATTTGCTTTGCAAGAGAAAAAGTAATGCAATTTCCTACACTGTACAAGAACAGACTGGTCTGAAACTTTTCTAAAAAGGGATATTTACCATTTTCTAATCATCTAAGCATTAAAAGCACATCACATTCCAAGGTAAAGGTCCAGACTTCTCAGAAGGATCTGCTGTTTGGAGATATGGTGGTATTCAGGTAGTAGTAATGGGTTCCACACTGTCTTTTCCTATGTGTTTCACAGACTCTCTGGTCCGCTTCCACTTCCCTAAGGCAATTAAAAGCACTGGGAGAGACTTATATCAATATTGCGCCACTTCACTAGTATTTCCGCCGCTTCCTTAATTCCAACTCTCACACAAAGTTGGTCGGTGCTGCAAAATATCTAAAAGAGAACACACATTTCTACCTATGTATTCAGTTTGATTTTGTTTTACATAAATTCATTCAGACTGGTTAAAATTACTATTACTATATGCGATTTATTCTTTATGCAACATCATGATAAGGAGCTTTGCAAATATATGTCAGTCTCATTGGTTGATAGCCTCTAAAGTATGTTTTTGATCCTTTACAAATAGTATTCTGAATAGTATTTTTCGTTTTCATGTAGGAATTATTTGAACAAAATTGAGAATTGTTAAAATTTAGATATTCAATTAGCAAAATGCTGTAATTTATTGACATATATTTATTGTTTGCCTATGACTTGCGTACAGCTTTTACCTTGCCATTTTAATGATACCACATAAATGTATAATTATTCTGTTACTATCTTATGGTATTTCCAAAGCCAGGATACGACATACAAGTGATCCAGATAGCTTCATTGTTCAACAGCGAAATGGTTTTAAAAGGGATACAATTGTTACAATTGAAGTAGATTTTTTTTGTTGGTGGTGAGAAACCATCATAATGCTAGAGGAAATAACTCAAGGCTACTTAATAAAAAAGCTGGGGGATATCCTAGGATATGTGATACTTAGAGGAAATTATAGCAGAAAATGTACAGTTTGGTTATACCTTTTATTGGCTAACTGAATAAGTAACAATTGCAAGCTTTTGGAGCACACAGGCCCCTTCGGCAAAATACAAATGAAAGGCTGAAAAGGCACATTTTATATATTGTTAGATCATTGAAAAAGAGAAAGTTAGATAGATAGAGTTAATAAAAGTAATTAGGGTGGGTTGTAAATAGTCCAGGGGTCTGGATTCAAAAGGAAATTATAGCACAGAGAGGTGTCTTTAGATGGGATATTGTATTCAGGGCCACCATCAGGGGGGCACAGCAGGGACAGTTGTCCCGGGCCGGGCAAAGTCTGAGGTGACAGGGGCCCCCCCTTAAGATCAGAAGCGATGAAGTGGCGGCAAGACCCAAATCACTGGAAAGATCCAAAGTGGCGGAAAGACCCAAAGCCAAAGGAGCCGAACAAAGCTGAAGAATCTGCCATCGCCGGAGGACAAGGAAGAACAATCTAAATTAAATTCCACTGAACCCCAATGTTTGTTTTTTTTGTTTACATTAAACCCCTGGCAGCAAAGTTTTTTTAAATTGTATATGGGACCACTGACCACCAATGTTTTTTTTTTTTCTATGGGGGCCCCTGACCACCTATGGTTTTTTTAATTTGTAAGTGGGGGGCATGGCCACCATTTTTTTTTTATTTTCTATGGGGGCCCCTGACCACCAATATTTTTGTTTTACTTATAAGGGAGCCCCCTGATCACCAATGTTTTTTTTTTAATTTTCTATAGGGCCCTGACCACCAATGTTTTTTAAAAATTTTTATGGGGGGCCCTGACCCCAATGTTTTTTTTAACTTATAGGGGGGCACTGACCACTAATGATTTTTTTTCTAACTTGTAGGGGAGCCCTGACGCCAATGTTTTTTTTTTAACTCATAGGGCGGGGCCTGACCACAGCTGACGTATGTATGGACTTTTTACTGGGGTGGGGCTTGGGGGCCAGGCTGAGGTGGGCGGGGACCAGGGGCCCAGAAAATTTTGCTGTATGGGGCCCCGGGGGTTTCTAATGGCAGCCCTAATTGTAGTTAATAACTGTGTTCCCTTTAATTTATATAGCAAGGGCATATTATGTTGCCCTTTACAATGAAATGTAGTGGGACCTACAGTGACTACACACCAGGGTCAGCCTAGAAGGAAGTCTGGAGGCCATCCACACAGACACTGGGTTACATTATCCATGCCATGCAGACTGTACCATGTTTATAAAACTACATAACAGTATTAACCACTGCACCACTGTTCTATTATGCTTTGTTTTCTTAATATGTTAAAGGATTCTAAAGGAAGACTCTGGCATTCTGCTGCTTACATTAGTTTCATATGGTCAATAGTTTCTATCTGACTAAAGCTATATCTGATTTAAATCAAGAAAGGCCTCTGTTTTTCATTACTCTCATTAGAAACAAGAACGTATTTAGGTCCGATGCTGCAGTCAGCGTGTCGTACACGTGACGTCAGCGCATTGTGCACATGATGTCACACACTGTATTCAGCGGAAGTGACGTCAGCGCGCTGTTTGCATGATGTCACTTCCGCGTGCTTCCTCTGCCCCCCTACCCCTCACCCTCTAAGCTCTGTCACAGGATTTCCTATGGAAAAAACAAAAAAACAAACAAAAACATAAAAAATAGGCACCCTCAAAACCGTGCCGCCCTAGGGGGCCTTTATATAAATACGGCCCTGCATAGAAGGAGTAAAAATAACAAAACATAACAATAAATATGATATACATTCAATAAAAACAAATCTCCATATGTCTTTATTGGATGTATCTCAAGCCCAATCTCAGGGATGTAGATCTGAATCATTTTAGGGATAATACTAAGACTTTCATCCATTTATACTATAATATACTACATAAATACAGTATTTAATAACAACATTTACAGAACAATATTAATTCTTAGTTTAGATCAGACAAAAAAGTAGCTGTACTATTATTGTATGATTGTATATTCTAGTTTTATTTTAGGAGTAAGATTCTTTTACAAGTGCCAGTTGCAATCCCACCATTTGTCACTTGGTGTTGCTCTTGTTCTACATTTGTTCTAACTATCAGGAAAATAGAGACATTCAGCTTGAGACTGCCTCAGCTTGCATTGCTTTCTGTCTTTTAATTTGGTTCTGTATCAGCTCCATTACACGACCTCTGAGGAATCCAAACTCGGCACCTTTGCTGGGCGAATTGCTCAAGGACTTGGGGCTGCAGTGATATTAATACCGGAAGGCTACAGATGGATCAGATTATTTCCAGGTAAATCTGCTATATTTTATTTTGTCAATAATATATAATAAATAGAGAGCAGCTTTTTCAAAGATTAATGTTTGCTTTGTTCATCTAGAATTGATCGTTGATAAACATGTACAGATACACCATGTTGATGTAGAAATTGAAGATATAAATAACAATTATCCAGTTTTTCCATCAAGAGATTATTAACAGAATATACTGTATCTAAGGTGAGGCTGCCAGGATCACGTTCTTCACTGGAAGGTGCTGTTGATGCTAACGTTGGAACCAATTCAATTACCACCTATGACATCACCATTAATGACTACTTTGCGCTGGAGATTCAGACCCATACACACATGAGCAAAGCTGTTCAGCTTGTTTTAAAGAAACCACTAGACAGAGAGCAGATTCCGTTTTGGAATTTAAATATAACAGCATCTGATGGTGGAAAAGCAAAATTACGTGGAACTGCCCAACTTCTCATTGTGTTCCAAGATGTCAGAGATAATGCCCCATCATTTGATTTGCCATTGTACAAATCCAGATTGCTAGAAAATACTCTCAAAGGGACATTTGTTGATAAAGTGAATGCAGCAGATTTAGACCGAGGTGAGAATGGCCAGATAGGTAATGTCTTTAGCAACAAAGTTTCACCAGATGTGATTTCAACCTTTACTATAGATAAGGATACAGGTATAATACATGTTATAGCTGATGTAGATTATGAAGTTGATAACTTTTATGATGTAGAAGTCAATTCCATTAACAAAGGTCAATATGCCATGGCTGGACACTGCAAGGTGTATATTTTGAATGTAAATGATAACCCATCACAGATGATAGAGACATCACTGACTGTTTCTGTTTCCCAGTATTCATACCAGGAACAGTAGTTGCCGTTATTAGTGTTCATGACAGAGATTCATGTCAGAATGGGAAAGTCACTTGTCATAGTTCTAAAGTTTTGCTTTCAAGATATCCCCCACACTAAAGGACTATTACTCACTGACCATTGATGGAACCTTGGATCATGAAAGAACACCAGAATATGTATAGTTAATAATATCTACTGATGAAGGTTCCGCACATCTATCAGATTCCAAAACCATAGAAATTCAGGTAAGTGATGTGAATGACAACCCCCCTACTTTGCATCAGTTCAGAGATACTTTTTATTAAGGAAAACAACCCACCAAGATTTCATGTCTACACAGTGTCAGCCTTTAATGCAGATATTGGACAGAATGCCTTTATTATATATTTTCTGAGTGAGTATTCCATAGATAGAATCTCTATATCGTCCTACATCTCCATCAATCCAAAAAATGGGAAAATATTTGCTTTACTTCCATTGGATCATTAACAAGTTAGATTAGATATTTCCAGTGCCAAATAAAAGCTACTGATGCAGGATTACCTCCTCTGAACAGCAATCTCACCCTGCACATATTCATAGAGCATATCAATGATAATGCTCCTTCTGCTTTGGCTTCATTTTCCAGCACTGAATTGGCAGTAACAGAGATGGTTCCAAGATCTTATAAAGAAGGCCAGTTAATGACTAAAATTAAAGCAGTTGATCCAGATTCAGGATATAATGCTTGGATTTCCTGTGATTTTAAAATCTACCAAGAAATTCATCATTTCTATAGGTCGTCAGAATGGGGAAATCACTGTTATTTGTGCATTTATGGATTCAGATGGTGACCACCACAAATTGTCTATTGAGCTGAAAGACAATGTAAAACCAAAAATGTTTTCAGTAGTGACTCTTACCTGGTGGAACATGGATAATGACCAGCAAGAGCTGACTATTGAACTAAAAGACTACGGAGAGAAACAAATGTCTGCAGTATTGACTCTGATCACCTTACTGGTGGAACCTGGACAAGAGTTGCCAGAAGAAAGGATGAATCATAAAAAAAATATGATGATTTTTCAGATGCCAATATTTATCTGATCATGTCCATTTGCTTAATCTCCGTTGTATTCCTAATTACTCTCTTTGTTTATACTGTGCTAAAGTGGCAAAAATACACCCAAGAAATCCAAGCTCTGAGACAAAATACAATTTGTTCCAGCATAACAGGAAGTTGGACTTACTCTCAGAAAAGACAATATAAAGTTTGTTTAAGTGGCACCAAAAAATGATTTAATTCTTTTCACACCAAGCTTCCCACAATCTGCTGTGGAGGACGGGAAATCTAACACCATTTCTGATACTATGTTACTTCTATAGTAACAAATTGTAATGTACGGTATCCGTAACCAAGAACTAACTCCAATGTTCTAGCCTAAGCCAGCTCTTCTGCCGTTGGCTTTGGGTGGAGCCCTCCGCTACTCAGATGCTGCCAGGTCTAAATACAGGAGAACCAGGAAGAGAGTTCTGGTGAGCACGGGAACCGAACGTGTACTGGTGAAGGAGTGGTAAGCGGAGGCCCGAGAACAGGCTGGGTCAAACCAAAACGGGCAATGCAGTACAATGCGGGTAACCAGAGCAAGGTCGGGGTCACAGGCCAAGGTCATACACAGAGAGGAATAAACTGGTATCAAAACAGAATCAGAAGAGTAGTCAAGCTAGGCGTGGGTCAGTACAGGCAGCAGGAATGAATAATCAGGGACAGGCAAGGATCAAACACCAGAATACAGAACAGGAATAAGCACAGAATATAGCCAGGAAATTAGGAAGAATCTTTACATTGGGCAATGCAAACTAAATTTAACATTTGATTATTACAGCTTGTGTGATGATGTCACTTGACGTTTCTGGTATTTCCCCAAAGCACCACGCAACCCGTAAGGATCAGTACTCAGCGCAGGTAGCGGGCACCCCCGCAGGCAAGATGATGGGCATCCCCACTGCCTGCCAGGTATTTTTATCACATTACCCCCTCTAGAGGGGGCCACAGGACCCTCAGGTTTACCTGGAAACATGGCATGAAATTGGCGTTTAAGGTGGTCAGCATGTACATCGAAAGGCCAATACCCAGGAACTATCCTCAGGACCGTAGCCTTTCCAGTGAACCAAATACTGTAATCTGCCTCTGGATCTACCAGCCACTTCACCAAGTACTCAACCTGACCTTCAACAGACATTAGAGGAGGAGGGGTAGAAGACTATCAGACACTCCTGGCAGGCTTTAACAGAGATACATGAAAATAATTAGAAATCTGAAATTCAGGAGGAAGATTCAACCTGACTGAGCAGGGATTAATAACCTCAGAAATTAAAAATAGACCAATGAATTAAGGTCCCAATTTAGGTCCCAGATGTGGCAGAAAGTTCCTAGAAGACAACCAGACCCTATCTCCCACCTGATACTCAGGTGACACTTTACGTTGAAGATAGATAGCTTTGGACCCTTCGCCAAATTTTACAGAGGTGATCGACTAAGCAGGCACATCCGAGGACTGACAGAAAATGAAACGGTTCTAGTATTGTAGCCAAAAACAGTAAGAAATGGAGATTCTCCCGTGTACGAGTGAGTAGCATTGTTGAATGCAAACTCTGCCCAAGGAAGAAAATCTGCCCAGAGCGACTGATTGTTGGACACCTGAGGTTTTGTTCCAAAGACTGATTTGTTCTTTCTGTCTGACCATATGTTATAACAAAATTGAAGCAAACAAAAAACAATGCCCACTTGGCCTCTCTGGGGTTTAGATGCTTAGCGTTGATATATAACAGATTCTTATGATCTTATGATGGGTAAAAACTGTAATCATATGCTTAGTAACCTCTAGAAGATGCCTCCACTCCTCTAAAATATACCCTCTTTTCCGGAAACTCTAATGCAAGGGGGTCGGGATCTACCAGTAGACCTTTAGCTGAGGATTAGTAGATCTCAAGACACTGTCAACTAGGGATGTAGCGAACTGTTCGCCGGCGAACTAGTTCGCGCGAACTTCGACTGTTCGCGTCCGCCGCAAGTTCGCGAACGTCGCACGACGTTCGCCAATAGGCGTTCACGTCAAAATCGTTCGACCATTCGACCATTCGATCGCTAAAATCGAACGATTTTCGTTCGAATCGAACGATCGAAGCCATTGGATTGAATGAAATCATTCGATCCAATGGCTTCGATCGTTCGATTCGAACGAAAATCGTTCGATCGAACGATTAAAATCCTTCGATCGTTCGAATCGAACGATTTTCGGATGTTCGAAGTTCGCGAACTGTTCGCGAACTGTTCGCATTTTTTGCCGGTGTTCGCGAACGGCGTTCGCGAACACATTGTCGGCGGTTCGCTACATCCCTACTGTCAACAAACAGCTTGTCTAAATCACCCTCCTGTTTCATGCTTTTCATTTAGATATTTATTACGTTAAGGTTACATTAGAAATAGTTGTTTGTTAAATATAGCAATATATATATTTTGTCATACATTAATATTATCCTATATAATAAAATTGAAGTGTCTCTGCGTCCAGTCCCTGTGTCCGTGGAATTGCGCTACTGCGCATGTGCCCCACGGACCGGCGCGCCCGTTAATTTATCTGGCTTAATGTGTAGTAAGTAATATTATCCATGTAACAGAATGCTTACAATACTGTTATAGATGTAGATCATAAAGGGACAACATTACTAAAAGTAGACCCCAAATTAGAAAAGTATGGGTGCTCCTGCTCTAATGCAAAATCAAACGGTACAAGAGTGTGAATATTTTTGGAGATCATTGTCAAACTGTATTTAGTTCTAAGGCACACAAACTTCAAAATACTGTAGCTTTAGACTGAAAAGCTTTGTTATTCATATAACTATATTTTACCTCAATGGGGAGATACATACGTTGTTGTAGATACACACACATGCAAAGAAATTTCTGTAAGAACTGAATCACAATTTTATAGAGTTTTTTTTATTACAAATGCACTTACAAATAAATGATCTGATATTTTCAGTTGTTATACCAGACTTGGGCAGTGTCGGCGTGGGTGAAGATTTTCTTGGTGGTTCTCCAAAACCTTGACTATAAGGTCTGCAAAGAACTACAGGTGCTGGTTACTCTACTATTAACATTAGTCATCCATTATTTGTGCTCAATATATATTCATATATATGAGTCTTTGAATGCTGGTCAGTGTCTTTAATTGCTTAGGATTTCTCTAGGAAGCAACTCAGCGACTGCCTGTGGAGGTTAAGACCCCGTTTTTCAGGACAGTGTTATGGTGGGTCTGTAGCAACTGGGAGGTAAGCAATACTTCATGTGAAAAAAGTAATATTTTTAATTTGCAATATCTTTACACTTCTAGGAGTCAAATATATAAATGTGCTTAGACACAATACAATAAAAAAAACTATTTTGCTAAAGTAAATGATCATAATTTCAACAATTTTCAATTGGCATAAATAGGGGAATGCCCTCTAAAGTCCTCTTTTTTGGAAACACTTTCCCTGCATCATGATTCAAGTTTTAAAAACAAAATATGTTTACAAAACATGAAAAATATGGATTCAGTTAAGATGACAAAAAAAAGATTTAATATATATTTTTGCAAGCAATAAAACAGAATGAAGTCTATTTCATAATGCATACTTACAATATAAATATGAGATATATGCTTTTTTGAACACTTGAAGATAATGTATATTTTAAACTTTTGTTAATTTAGTTTTTTTAAACATCCACATATTAGATGTAAAAAGTTATACATTCTTGTGGCCATACAATAATAAACATTTCTAACTAAAAAATCTAGTTTTCTTTGCAATTCTATATTTTATCACTAGGCGTTAGCATTGTCTCATGTTAAACGAAAACCATTGGTTATAATGTGAACTGCCCAGATTTCTTTCTGATACTGGCAGCTTTTAGGTATCGTTGTTTTCTTTTATATGGACTATTTTTTATTTGGATAATTATCAGGATTATTTTCACCTTTTATATCAAGAACTAAGGAAATGCATCTGAAAGGCAATCATTTCAGAAGGCTGTTGACATTATACTTCTTTGTACAAATGGCTGCTGTTTTTGTTCTATGCCAGCTCCATTACATGATTCTTGAAGTATCCAAACACGTCACCTTTGTTGGGAGAATTGCACAGGACTTGGGGATGCAGATCAGTGACATTAATTCCAGAAGTTTAAGGTTAGCCTCTAAGGATGGATCAGATTATTTCCAGGTAAATCTGAAAAATTGAATTTTATTTGTCAATAGAATCATAGACAGAGAAGCTTTGTGTCCTGAGATCAGTATTTGTATTGTGCAACTGATATAAATGATAATTACCCAGTATTCTCTGCTAAAGAAAATACATTTATAATTGCTGAATCAAGGCTGCCAGGATCTCGCTTCCCACTAGAGGGAGCAGTTGATGCTGATGTTGGAACCAATTCTGTTACAGGCTATGATCTTAGCCCAAATGATAATTTTGCATTAGATGCTCAATCATACACTCATAAAAGCAAATCTGTTCAACTTGTATTAAAGAAGCACCTGGACAGAGGACACGGGCAACTTCACAACATAACACTTACCGCATTTGATGGGGGGAAACCTAAATTAAGTGGAACAGTCCAGCTGCTGGTTAGAGCGCAAGATCTCAATGACAATGCTCCAATATTTGACAAACTAATTTACAGTTTGTTAGAAAATGCTTTTGTTAAAACATTTGTCATCAAAGTAAATGCAACCGATTTAGATGTGGAAGAAAATAGTGAACTCACATATGCCTTTAATAAAGTTGTTTCTCAAGAAGTGATTCAGCATTGGAGAAAATACTGGGATAATTTGAGTTTCTGCGGATATTGATTTTTAAAAGGAAAATCTCTATGAAATTGAAGTTGAGGCCTCTGATAAAGGACAATATGCCATGACTGGGAATTGTAAGGTTGTAGTGAATATTCTGGATGTGAATGATAATCCATCAGAGTTCACAGTAACATCACTTAATGTTCCCATTCCTGAGGATTCCCCACCAGGAACAGTTGTTGCAGTTATCAGTGTTCATGACAGAGACTCAGGTCAGAATGGAAAAGTCACTTGTCACATTTCTAAAAATGTTCCCTTCAAGATATCTCCTACACTCAGGGAATATTACTCACTGACAGTGGATGGACCTTTAGATCGTGAAAGGACATCAGAATATCATCTTGACATTACAGCTTCAGATGAAGGTTCTCCAAGTCTTTCGGTCACCAAATCTATTCGAATTCAAATAAGTGATTTCAATGACAACCCCCCTTTCTATCAACAAACTGCAGAGACTATTTTTTATTAAGGAAAACAACCCACCAGGATCTCATGTCTACACAGTATCAGCCTCTGATTTAGATACTGGACAGAATTCCTTCATTACATATTCACTGAGTGATAGTTCCATAGATGGGATCCCCATATCTTCCTACATCTCAATCAATCCAGAAAATGGAAAAATAATTGCTTTACTGTCATTTGATCATGACCAAATTACTTACTTTCAGTGCCAAATAAAGGCTACAGATGCAGAATTTCCTTCTCTGAGCAGCAATCTGACTATACACATTTTCAATGCTCCATCTGCTCTGACTCCATTTTCCAGCAATGAACCTACAGTAACAGAGATGATTACAAGGTCTTCTAAAGAAGGTCAGTTGGTTAGTAAAATGAAAGCAGCTGATCCAGATTCAGGATACAATGCCTGGATTTCCTACAACCTTAAAAATCAGACAAGTAATTCTCAGTTTTCAATTTGTCGTCAAACTGGAGAAATCAGTGTCATTCGTTCAAGCTGACTATCGAACTAAAAGACCACGGAGAGCCACAAATGTCTGCAGTATTGACTCTGACCTTAATGGTGGAACTTGACCTTAAAGCAGGAAGTTGGACTCACTCTCAGCAAATACAATATAATGTTTGTTTAAATGGAACTCCACCTAAAAATTATTTAATCATTTTTACACCAAATTTCCCCCAATCTGAAATGGAGGACCGGAACTCTAAAAACTGGGAGTCTGGCTTCTGCTGCTGGGAAGGTGAGAGGAATCATTCTTCATTTATTTATGAATTTTATTATATTCTTATAAATGACAGTAGTGATTTTTGGGATAAGGCATATTAAAAAAAGTGATATGTAAAATGTAGACACTTTTGGATTGATATGCAATATTTATTTTTTATGGAGTAAAGAATATCTGGAAATGCACATTTATTGGTACTTCATTCCCACTTTGAGCTACATTTTAAGATCTGCTCTTGCACTTTGTGTTATATGTTTTATTAACATAATCCCAGTGTTTCACAAGTTACACATATTGAAAAATCAATAAACACATTTAGCCCAACCTTGTATTTTTTTTAAGATAATATAACTTTTGAAATGGAAATATAGGTAGGAAACAATCTCTCAGTCATCATGATATATTGTATAGCAAAAGCAAGACTTATTAACATCATATCATTTGGAGGGAGCATATCATTCTTTTAAAGGGGGAACTCCAGCTTCCAAACCAAAATTTGATAAAAAGGCCCACATGATACAGAAACCCCTAATATATCCATCACAGTTCAGGTGAGGGAGCAAAAGAAAGATGACTTTCCAGGTAATTTTTGCATTGTATGTTTCCATGGTATATTGCATGGTTTGTGGAAGGAAGAAATGAGTCATGAAAAGCTACTAGCAATCTATAGTCTGTATTGTACCAATTTCTGGCAGGGTTTTTGATTATTGCCTTTTCTCTAATTTTCTATAGACTGTGTACAAAAATTGCTTTTGTACACTTCTAAAAAAAAAACTGTACACATATATGTGCACAAGGTTTGGATCATTTATTTATATGCATACAAAATTTGCTGCATGCATCACATATATATAATGACATATATGTATATTTACATATATATAATCAAAATACCAAGGGGTATATTTATCAATGAGTGAAGTTAATAGTGAAGTTGCGCCACTAGAGTGAAATTCCGCCACTCTCCATTCATTTCTATGGGATTTTTATAGGCATATTTATTAAAGGGTGAACTTTCACCCATTGATAAATACGCCTTTCAAAATCCCATAGAAATGAATTGAGAGCTGCGGAATTTCACTCTAGTGGCGGAACTTCACTCTTTGATAAATTTACCCCCAAAGGTGCACAACGTGTACTTAGGAAAATACCTGGGTGCCCCCCAGGTTAAGTAAACAGAAATTCAAAGAATAGCGGCACTCACAGGATTTTAAGTCAAAAACAGGAAAGTTATTTATTAAGATCAACGTTTTGATCACAGGGATTTTCATCAGCAGTATAAAGACAAACAACTTATATTATATATACTGATAATACGTATATGTGTATATATATATATATACATATATATATATGTATATAACATGTATACATGAGGACACTATAAAAGTGGCAAAGATTACTAACTGCGCATGTGAAAAATAAATAGATTTTAGCACTATATTAACTGAGCAAGAAGAGTGCAAGCATATGATCTATAAAGACATTTTGTGAAGTTGAGAAGTATAAGTAAGAGTATTTTATTTGGATTCCTGCATCTTAAAGGACATGTCAACCTTTTTTATGTTATAGCACGCCTAGGTAGAGCGACTTTACCCAACCCTAACCGCATCAACTGCGCTCCTGAAATCGCCTCCTGAGCCCCGCACAGCTGCCTCATTCCTGGCTGTATTTATTAGTTCACCCGGCAGCCATTTTCCCTGCATTACATTCTTCCTGCTGTAAATGGGCATGAGCCAATAGCCCCTCCCGCTTGACCTCTCCATTCAGTTTATTCTCTCAAAAATACTTTATTTAAACTTGTGTGAACTTGTTTTAGCTTGCTGAACTTACTTAGTAAAAAATAACCTGGTTGGGGAAGGTGTCAAAATGGTTAAACTCTCCTGCTCCTCCTGGCTCACTGCAGTCATAAGAAGGGATGTGTGTTAGGAGCAGGGGAGCAGAGAGTTAGCATACATTGACTATAGTGATCCCCAATGCCATCTGATCTACTGGAGAGGTGTGTTCAGACGGGTCAGTGATTATGCGGCTGCAAGTTCTATACAAGTGCTGTTTCCTCTCTGCTGCGCATGTGCAGATCACCAAGCGCCAATGACAATTCTGAATGGAGGGGGGAGAGGGGCTGAGCGAGCAGGACAGAAGCAGAAAGAACAAATGAAAGAAGCAGCTGGACTGTTTGCTTTTCAGAGACTGGCGTAAGAGGTATATAAAGAATGTAGTGAGGCATTTTAATGATTACATTTTTGTTGTGGGGGGTTGACATGTCCTTTAAGTATTATAACTAGAACCTCACTTCTGGCTAAACTGATCACCTTGGATTGGTTTAATTGAGACATAATATCCAGTGGACATCTGTAAAACTCTTGTACGATTACATTCGCTTATTGGGGGTGCAGCTTCATGTGTATTCATTAATATCTTTTCAAAAATATTTCACTGCGGGAGTGCATATTATTATTCTCTTTTATATATTAGTGTTATAAATGGAGAAATAAATGCAGTTAATAAGTTAAATGTTTTCTAAATGATAAATGTTTTCTAATTATAAAAAATTGATGAACTGAGAAAATTGTCCCCATTATCAATGGTAATAATTGGTCATTTAAAGAAATTACTCAGGGCAAAGATACAAAATAGTACAGACACAAACTTAACACAAATAACAAAATTGTAAAATGTGTGCGGTGAAGCTAACAATACCATTCTGATATACTATAAATAAATGCAAGCAATGAGCAGACAATGAAATTTTCCTTCAGTGCCCCAGCTATTAGGTATACCAACAGCAAGTTAATTCTAGAATGATCTCAATATTTTGTGGACGAAATCAATGAATGAATTTAAATGTACATAATATTGGTAAATTCTTTAGCCTGTTACTGAACCATATCAAGATCAGTGATCGGCGAATTTCTCACGCTTCGCCAAAAAAATTTGGGAATTTCCAGCAAAATTTGCAAAATGGTGAAAAATGAGTGAAAAAATTGTGAAAATCAAAATTGACGCCCGCGTCCAAAAAGTTGCTCGTGTTAAAGTCAATGGTTGTCCGAATAGTTTCGACCAGTGTTGAAAATTTTTTGTCGCAGGCGAATTTTCGCCGGAGATTTGAGAATTTATTTGCTGGCAGCAAAATGTGGAAATTTGCCACGAATACGTGACAGGCTAATTTATTCGCCCATCGCTAATCAAGATCATTGCTCTAGAGAAGAACAATGTAAGGACGATATATATATATATATATATATATATATATATATATATATATATATATATATATATATAAAATAATAATGCTTTATATCTCTCTCATTCCTGTTTAAAACTGGATTATCATCTAGCTTTTGTTCAAAATTAATTGCTTGCTAAAGCTGAGCAAGTTTTCCTTATAATATGACAAATTAGTAATTAAGATAATACATTTAAGATATAAAGAACTACATGCAAATCATATTACACAAATTAACATTTTGAGGCATTTTAAAAAAATGTATTTCATTAAAGTCATAACAGTCATAACATTTGTTGTCAAATTTGTCACATGTTTATAAAGCTGTGGTGTGTTAAATGACATCAAACTTTCCCCTTCTTGTAACTGCTACATTTAAACATTCTTTGGATGCACTCAATATAAAATTGCCTTTCCAGTATTATATTGGACTTTTTAACTGCACTTAATGGGTAACAAAGTTGTGAAAGAAGTCTTGCATAGAAACCACTTTAGTAAAATTGCAAATTTTACTTATCATACTGAATTGTACATAAGTGTACAACACTTGAGTCACATTCTGCTACGATGTTTGCTTGCAGCTTTTCAGACATTTGAGTTTATTGTGCAAGCTCCTGTTTTACTTGTTGGAGAGCTCTTTTAAAGGGAGCACAAAATATTATTTCTGCACCACTTTTTCCATAGGTTTGTAAATATGCATGTTATAGAAAAATGTAATAAATATTTGTCTCAGGTCAGATGTTTATTTTTAAATAGGCAACCAGTAAATGCTGTGTACTGATTTGTTAATGTGAGAAACACTGGTGGTCCAGCGGTGGTGCAGCAGGGACACCCACCGTGTCTTCCTCCAACGATCGCAGCTGGGAAATGACAATCACGCCTTGTGCTTCCGAGCTTGATGTGGCACCGCTGGTGATGTCATCGCCCATAGGCACGAAATTCAATTATTAAAAGGGCCTGCGTATACTAGCTCATTGCCAATGAGCTATAATGAGGTATATTTTTGGTAGTTCCTGGGTGTGTTTATATTGTCAATCTTCTGTGTTTGACCCTGCCTGTCCCTGTTCCTGCCTTGTCTGCTGCCAGTCCTGACCCTAGCTTGTACTTTGACAACTCTCTCAGATCCTGCCTTAAACCCGCTACTTTGTTATTCTGACCCAGACTGTGACCCCAACTACGCTTCTCTCTTCATTCAGTGCTGCACTGCTACCCAACCCTACCCACAAGTACCTTATCCGCAACCCAATACTGCAACCCACTGACCCTCAAGAAACAGCAAGTGCTGTCATTGTAAACCAGAAGTGACATCATTAGAAGTAGGCATGATCAGAAAAAAAGGAGTAAAACAGGAAGTGCTCAGAAAAAAGGAGTAAAACTCACTATTGTGAAGACCCGTGATCTGCAAACCCGGAGAGCCACTGACCCGCGTCTATACCCACTCCCGAAACTTCTACTTGCAACCTGCAGGGTACCGCAGGTTCTTGCGGGTAATTCACATGTACCAACGGTTACCTGACTCTACATCACTGCTTGTTTGTTTCTGACCCGGTCAGTCCCTTACCACGTTTCTACTCTCTGCTCCAGTTCCCTTGCTCTCCCAGAACCCTCTCCCTTGTTCTCCCACATTAAGACCTGGTGGCATCTGAGTAGCAGAGGGCTCCACCTGAAGCCAAAGGCAGCTGCTACAGGCAGAAGAGCGGGCTTATACCAGAAAATTGGAGATAGTTCTGGGTTTGGAATACCTAACGTTACCGTTAATAAGAGTTACTGGTGCAAACTTTGTGCCTTTTTATACATTAACCCCAAAGTGTATGCTGAGTTATTGGACAACTCTTCTGTGAAGTATGAAGTATATGGCTAAATCCAAAAGGTTCTTTATAGATTCATTAATCCAAATACATCAAGGTATTTGGATAAAACAAAAGGTATGCAGTCATTTATTCTTAAGTACAACACACACAAAATATAATAAACAGAAAAAGCAATAAGGTTAAAAAATGCAATTTGCTATCACAATATAATGTAATATCTAATATCAGGGGCTACTACATTGTTTACATTTAAGATTTCAGTAATGAAATTTATCCACTTGATATTTGTCATTTTAATCACTTATTTAAAATTTTCAAGGTATTTTCATTAACCTTACATTTCAGAAGCCTTCTCAAATTTAATTTATTACATTTGGAATTACTACTATAAAATAATACAATTTCAAAACAAATTCCTATTTTTCCTTGCACTTCTATATCATGCCATTAGGTGTCAGCCTTGTCTAACTTACAGCTGTATGTGTCCTGTAATTCTATTTCATTTATTGGATTTCTTTCGGATTGGGGTAGCAACGGAGGATCAATTTGTATTGATGAATCTTTTTTTTCTTCTTTGGTACCAATAATTAAGAAAATGCATCTGAAAGGCAATTATTTATTACCAAGAAGCAGGCTGGTTTTGTTTTTCATTGTACAAATGGCTGCAGATTTGGTTCTATGCCAGCTCCATTACATGATTCCTGAAGAATCCAAACACGGCACCTTTGTTGGGAGAATTGCACAGGACTTGGGGATGCAGATCAGTGACATTAATTCCAGAAGGCTAAGGATAGCCTCTAAGGATGGATCAGATTATTTCCAGGTAAATCTGAAAAATGGAATTTTATTTGTCAATAGAATAATAGACAGAGAAGCTTTGTGTCCTGAGATCAGTATTTGTATTGTGCAACTGGAAGTCATAGTTGATAAACCTGTGCAGATTCACCATGTAGATGTAGAGATTGAAGATATAAATGATAATTATCCAGTATTCCCTGCTAAAGAATATACATTTATAATTGCTGAATCAAGACTGCCAGGATCTCGCTTTCCACTAGAGGGAGCAGTTGATGCTGATGTTGGAACTAATTCAGTTACTAGCTATGAACTTAGCCCAAGTGATTATTTTTCATTAGATGTTCAGTCATATACACATGAAAGTAAATCTGTCCAGCTTGTATTAAAGAAGCATCTAGACAGAGAAGAGAACTCACTTCACAACTTAACAGTACTTGCATTTGATGGAGGCAAACCAAAATTAAGCGGGGCAGTACAAATTCTAATTACAGTAACTGATGTCAACGATAATGCTCCAGTGTTTGACCATCTAATTTACAGAGCAAATTTATTGGAAAATGCTCTTGCAGGAACATTTGTAATCAAAGTAAATGCAACAGATTTAGATGTGGGAGAAAATAGTGAAATCACGTATGCCTTTAATAAGGTTGTTCCTCAACAAGTGAGATCGATATTTAACATAGAGGAAAGCACAGGGATACTTCGAGTGATTGGTGAGATTGACTTCGAAAAGAAAAGCCTGTATGAAATAGAGATTGAGGCCACTGACAAAGGTCATAATGCAATGTCTGAGAACTGTAAGGTCTTAGTGAATATTTTGGATGTGAATGATAATCCACCACAGATGACTGTGACATCACTTAATGTTCCTGTTCCTGAAGGTTCACCACGAGGAACAGTAATTGCAGTTATCAGTGTCCATGATTTAGATTCAGGTGAGAATGGAAAAGTTACCTGTTACATTTCTAAAAATATTCCCTTCAAGATATCTCCTACACTAAGGGAATACTATTCTCTGACAGTGGATGGACCTTTAGATCATGAAAGGACATCAGAATATCATCTTGACATTACAGCTTCAGATGAAGGTTCTCCGAACCTTTCTATCACCAAATCTATTCAAATTCAAATAAGTGACATCAATGACAACCCGCCTTCTTTCCAACAAACATCTGAGAATATTTATATTAAGGAAAACAACCCACCAGGATCTCATATCTACACAATATCAGCATTTGATTCAGATACTGGTCAGAATTCTTTCATTACATATTCACTGAGTGACAGTTTCATAGAAGGAATTCCCATATCGTCCTACATCTCTATCAATCCAGAAAATGGGAAAATATTTGCTTTGCTGTCATTTGACCATGAACAAATTACTTACTTTCAGTGTCAAATAAAGGCTACAGATGCAGGATTACCTCCTCTGAGCAGTAATCTGACCCTGCACATTTTTATAGAGGATATTAATGACAATGCACCATCTGTTCTGGCTCCATTTTCCAGCACTGAATCTGCATTAACTGAGATGGTTCCAAGATCTTCTAAAGAAGGCCAATTGGTGACTAAAATTAAAGCAGTTGATCTAGACTCAGGATACAATGCTTGGATTTCCTATGAATTTAAAAATCTACCAAGAAATTCTCCATTTTCTCTTGGACGTCAGACTGGGGAGGTAACTATTATCCGAACCTTGATGGATTCTGATAATGATCAACACAAATTGTCTATTCAGTTGAAAGATCATGGAGAGCCACAAATGTCTGTTGTAGTGACTCTTATGATCTTACTGGTGGATCCCATGCAAGAGTTGCCAACAGAAAGAAAGACCTATAAAAGAAAAGATGATGATTTTCCAGATGCCAATATTTACCTGATTATGTCCATTTGTCTAATCTCCAGTGTATTTCTAATTACCCTCATTGTTTATACTGTGCTAAGGTGGCAGAAATACACACAAGAAATCAATGACCTAAGACAAACTACTATTTGTCCTAGTATAGCAGGAAGTTGGACTTACACTCAGCAAAGACAGTATAAAGTTTGTTTAGGTGGAGCGCCACCAAAAAATGATTTAATTCTTTTCACATCAAACCACATCCAATCTGCAATGGAAGATATAAACTCAATTACTGGGAGCCTGGCATCTAGTTCTGCTGAAAAGGTAAGAAGACAGATAGGTATTTCACATTACACGTGCCATTGATTAGCTAGATATAAATAACAATTTCAGGGTTGTATTGTATTAAGTCTATTTATAATTTTTATTATATAATGCCTTTTCTATACAGATTAAATTGTAAATGTGAAATGCTATGATGAAAGAGTAATCTGTAATTGTATTATTTCACAACATATATTAAAATGGCAGAGTAGATATTAAATTGATTGGATATTAGTGGGGGAATGGAAAAATATTCGCAATGGGAAAAGTTATACCTTTGTGCAAAAAATTTTCCTCTGCACACATTTAATAAAGCTTTTGCGACCACTTCTGACAGTGGAAGAAGATTTGAGAATTTTATAGTTTGTGCAAGTGCTCAATGAATGTAATGAAATAATAAAAGTTTTTACTGAAAAAGCACTTTCATTGCGCAATGCGTAATTAAAATTTGCAATGCAATAACTGTTTAAGGAAGAATATTACAATACAAAATGTGAATTTTTATTCTCATCTGTGCAAATTGTTTTTCTCTTTGCAAATTTTCTCTTTGCAAATTACCCCATAAGTCTTGAAAGTGAGATGGGAATTGTTGTTTGGATATGCTTCCATTAATAGACAAGAACATTAGTGTGGTTGGACACTTATGTTTGGGGATTAGGCCAATATTTTTATATTCTCAATTTTAGCAAAGCAGTTCTGTACAGGGACATGTAGAAACAGGATATAGATGTCTGTCTTATAAAACAGGAAGCACAGAATTGCTTTAACCAGGGGCACATCCATGAAACACAGCCCTAGAGCTTTACTCATCTGCAGAACTTTACATCCAATATTACACATAGCAAGAAGAAGCACGGTGGACTACTTTGAATAATCTGTAACTGTATTAATCTATCAAAGAAGAATAATATTCTAGCAGAAAAAGAGACAAATCAAATCAATTAAAACAGAAATATTGGGCAGAGAGTTGTAGAGCAAACAAACTGGTAAACTGCAAACAGTGAACCACCTGTAATGTAGAAACAGTGGAAGTTCTAGTGCAGTGTAGTGTAATTATCAACATCTTAGCTAAGCAGTACATACTAGAAAAGCAGGCACATTCACCATTTTAGCAGAACATTGTTAATTTTATTCCAGTGGAGAACGTAACATTTTAGTAAAGCAAAAATAACACCAATCAACAAAAAAATTATAAAATATTAAGAATTATTATGGATTATTTCATTTTTAATTTTAAGTTTAATTTTTAAAAATGGCAACAAAAAATGACTATATTGGTTATGAATTTAATTAGCTAAAATGGAATTTCTAACAATATTTCCTTTGATCAAAATATCATGTTGTCGTTTCTTTGCGTTGATGCATTGTGTCGCAAGGTGTCATGCCTGCTTAATGTACAAGAAAACAGATTCATTCATTCTTTTTCAATGCATGGGTGTAGCTCTGATTTTTTTTATCTTTAAGAATATGTTTCTTTTTATATGGGTAGATTAGGATTATTTTCACCATTTAAATAAAGAACTAAGGAAATGCATCTAAAAGGAAGTGATTTCTAAGCAAGAAGAAGACAAAGACACATGGCTACTGATTTGGGTTTCTGGGTGCTCCATTACATGATTCCTGAGGAATCCAAACACGGCACCTTTCTTGGTAGAATTGCATAAGATTTGGGGCTGGGCATCAGTGAAATAAATTCCAGAATGCTAAGGATAGCTTCTAAGGATGGATTCGATTATTTCCAGGTGAATATAAAAAATGGAATACTGTTTGTCAATACAATAAAAATTAGGGAAGTTCTGTGTCCTGAACTCAGTATTTGTCTTGTGCAACTAGAAGTCATAGTTGCAAAACCTGTTCAACTTGTATTAAAGAAATATCTGGATAAAGAGCAAATTCCATTTCTCAATTTGATGCTTACTGCATTTTATGTAGGAAAATCAGAATTATATGGCTCAGCCCAGCTTCTGATTACATTACAAGATGTCAATGACAATGGCCTACTATTTGGCCAATACATGTATAGAACTAGTTTGTTGGAAAATGCTCTAGTGGGAACATTTGTAATCAAGGTAAATGCAAAAGATTTACAGTTAGGCCCATAAATCTTTGGACAGGGACACCTTTTTTTTCTAATCTTGGTTCTGTATATTACCACAATGAATTTTAAATGAAACAAATCAGATGCAGTTGAACTGCAGACTTTCTATTTTAATTTAGTGGGTTGAACAAAACGATTGCATAAAAATGTGAGGAACTAAAACCTTTTTTTTAACACAGATGAATTAAATCGACCCGAAAACTCAAATTCAATTCAAATCAAATTCAATTCAAATATTAAAAACACGATTTGAGTTTTTTCCCATGAAAAAAACTTGAATGTCAGGAAGGCTGCAAACAACTCCAAATTGACCCCTAGGCCAGAGTATGATAAATCTAATTCAAATTTTTTAAACAACTTGAATTGAATTTGAATAACTCCATTATCGATTTTGACAGTTTTGACCATAAAAAAAATAGAAAATTAAAATTTTGAATTTTGAATCAGACCCTTGATAAATCTGCCCCATAATAAGCTCTTCCTGTGAAAAAACAGAAGTACATATTTTGTCCCATAGTGATGAGATTTATGAATAGGATGCTCTACCAAATGTTTTAGCTAACAATATAATTTATGCTTGAAAACAGTCTGATTATAGTTGCAAGACTTGATGACCCAGTAGGTTTGAGATCGAAATTTAATACCAAATGGGCTGGTAGAGTGTTTTGTAAATTGAAAATTGGCATCTTGAAACATACCTCATACAAACATGAAACATACTTAGCTCAGATAAAAAAGTTTTACATTTTCTGCAGAACATTTTAAAACTTTCTAGATGAAAGTAGACCAAGGTATACAGGGTGGTATTTTTCAGTCACCAGTAATTTATAGAAACATATAACAACAGAACTGGATTGAAATGCCCTCTACCCATCCCAGCCCTCCACCTTTAAAACACATTGATACAGTACAGTACTTTCAAAATAACTTCTAGAAATCTTGAAAGTGTTTATAAACATGGAGATTAATGCTTAATAGTATGAGAAAAACAAATCCTTTACTTGAAGGACACATGTGATTATTAACATAACTATCTCTTGACCCTAATATTTGCAGTGAGCTGATTAATTATTAAATGCAATCATCATATTTATATAGTGCTGCTAATTGTACACATAATTGTTAAAACACAATTACTTCCTTCTTGTAAATCTTTTATTTATCCTATAGTATGCTACAGAGCTTACCTGTTATCTGCTTTGAACTTGTGCCTTTTTCTCCTTTTACAACTTATAGCAGTGTAGCACAATGATACATTATATTTGCATTACTTAACATTTACCTTTGTAGTGTTGCTGTTCCTTTAAGTACAATTCAATGCAATTCATTCATGAAACACAATTTGCTTTGCCTTTAAGAAGTAGAGATGGATCTTTTACATTGGTAAAAATCAACAGAATTTTATTGTTTTTTGACTGAATTACTACATAAGAAAACACAATAAAATATGTATATTAATTGTAAAGCATGTAGTTGTTTGATGCAGTTAACATAATCTAAAGTATACAATAAAGATCCAATGGCAAATAATATTGTTTGTTTTATCTAGAAACAAAAAAAGAACAATAGTATCACTTATATGGTTTTTTGTTATTGTTTTCCTGATCAAAGGAACACTACAATAGAAATTCACTGTATTGGAATTTATAGAACCAGTATAATCCAATAATATTTTGCATAAAATGAAGTAAAAATAATATTTCTTTCCATTTAATTTTGTACTTACATTCATATGTGGCCTTGCATCATTTTTAAAAAGGATGCTTGTGATTCATTTGAAAGCCCATTTATCAAAGGTCGAATTTCCAATTCATGTGAATTTTTTATCTAACTCTAATACATTTGAATATACTTAAATTCAATTTGATTAAGAGGTTATTTAATAAAAAAACGAATATCTGAAACTCGAACTAATATTACCGACCTGAAAACTTGAATCTAATTCGATTGTAATTCGACTAAAACGAAAAAACTCAAATGTCAGGAAGGCTGTTAACATCTTCAAATGGGTCGCTGGACCTCTCTCATTGATTTATACATGAACTTGGCAGGTGTTAGGTGGCGAATAGACAAATTCAAATTGTTCCACGGGTCAAGGTCTGATAAATATCGATTTTCGAATTTGAATTAAAATTCTAATAGAGAATTTGGATTATTTCCAATTCGAATTTGAGAGTTTTGACCAAAAAAATTTGAAAATTCTATTTCAAATTTACAATTTGACTCTTAATAAATCTGCCCTTAGTGTATGCTAACAGCTCCAAATTCTTGCTGGTGTTGGAAACTTTTAGGGAATTATTTGTTTTCTATTCCTTTATGTTACTGATCTTTACAAATATATCTTAAAGACTTCAATAGATTTCTAAGAAAAAGGATTCTAATTGTCTTCTTCATACTGCAAATGGTTGCTGATTTGTTCTGTGCCAGCTCCATTACATGATTCCTTAGGAATCAAAACATGGCACCATTGTTGGGAGAATTGCTCAGGACTTGGGGCTGCAGATTAATTATATAATTTCCAGAAGACAGAGGATGGAAGCAAGTATTTCCAGGTAAATCTGTAAAATGGAATTTTATTTCTTAATAGGATAGAAAAGATCTGTGTCCTAAAATCAGTATATGTATTGTGTAGCTGGGAGTCATACTTGATACACCAATGCAGATTCACCATATGTTCATATCACATACACATGAAAATAAATCTGTTCAGCTTGTTTTAAAGAAACCTATAAACAGAGAACAAATTCAATATCATAATATAACACTTGTTGTATTTGATGGAGGCAAACCCAAATTAAGTGGAAAAACCCAACTGCTGATTACAGTGAAAGATATTAATGACAATGCACCAGTGTTTGATGAAGAAATTTACAGAGCTAGGTTGTTAGAAAAGGGAACAGTTGTTATTAAGGTTAATGCAACAGATTTAGACGAGGGAGAAACAAGTTAGTACAATATTCAGCATACAGTAAATGTGACATTAGGTATCGCAAAACCCAGAACTAAGCCTGAGGTCCCAGCTCACTGTTTTGCCAACAACCGCCTTTCGCTTCAGGAGGAGCCCTCCACTACTTGGATACCACCAGGTCTTAAGGCAAGAGGACCAAAGGGAGAGTTCTGAGCAAGCAAGGGAACCCTACGTGCAGCAGGAATGGGGAATTGGAGCATGGTCAAGGACAGGCAGAGTCAATACCAAGGAAAGAGGCAGGAACATAGTCGAGGTCACAGGCTAGGTTGGTACACAAAGAAGCATATTTTAGACAGGATCCGAGAGAATGGTCGAGAGTCAGGATAGGCAGCAGTTAAGACTTGGCCAAGGTCAGGCAGGGTCAAGAACAGGACAGAACACTTGAAAAACGCACTCAGGAGCTACGTGTATAGACCTACATTGGACAACAAACACTTGCAGAGAGCCCCTTTAAATATTGGAATTTTGTGCCTGATTTCACACCAGGAAATAGTGCGTGCACCATTACAGACCATATCTCAGTTCAGAATCAACCAAAACACATATTCAGTCTCTTATAATCTCCCGCCTTGATTACTGCAACCTACTGCTCACAGGTATTCCATCAAGTCACCTTTCACAACTTCAATCTGTTCTAAATGCGGTTACTAGACTAATTTGTCTATCTCACCGCTCAACATCAGCTGCTCCCATATGCATGTTCCTTCACTGGCTCCCAATCTCCTCTAGAATGAAATTCAAATTACTAACACTCACATTCAAGGCCCTTAACAATGAAGCCCCTCCCTACATTTCATCTCTGATCTCTAAATACTCTCCTTCACTCAACCTTCCATCTTCTTCTGGCCTTCGCCTCATTTCTCCTCTCATCACTTCTGCCCATTCTCGTCTACAAGACTTTTCTCGGGCTTCTGCTTTTCTTTGGAACTCTTTGCCTCAAGCTGTCAGACTTTCTCCTTCTTTCCAAACTTTCTAACACTCCTCAAAGACCCACCTGTTTAAAGAAGCTTATTCAAAGTACCTTAATTAATCAATCATTGCTTTATCATAAATCACAAATTGTTTCTAAAATCCTAATGTCTCAATTGTACCCTAACCTTTAGTTTGTAAACTCTAATTTATAGAGCTCTCTAATCCTATTGTACCCTGTAAACCACTGTTTGTTATTCACAATTTATTCCCTGTTTGTTATAACTAAGGTAAAGCATTGCCTATCTTATCGGGGCTATATAAATAAATGATGATGATGATCCAAAATGTACTGTACTAGGAACATACCATCTATTATTCAGATAATGAACTGCAAAAAAGCATGAATTCAAAGTGCATGGCAGTGTATACAGTTAAAAAATAAAAACAGAAGCCAAGTATTAAAAGGGAAAAATAGATTTAAATGCTCTGAATTGTGAATTCCAGATTGCTGCCAAGCAGGTCAACAACATATATTATAACTTTTGTTGAACAGACATTGAGGATGTTCTATGAGATATCTGCAATTGATTTGAGCCTTAAGTGGATGCACAGAAGATGTGAGCATGCACATCATTGCTGATTTAACAGCAAGTAATAATGAAAGGAATACACAGAGGAAATGTGTGAATAACCAAAATAATAATCATTCTAGCTACACAGAAGATCCTTTGTTTTATGAGGATATAAGATTGGGCACAACAAGTATCAGAATTGTAACAGAAATGAAAAGTAATTGAAGAAGAATCAAAGTACTAACCAAATGATGCCAAATGTCTGTAAAAATAGATTGGAAAAGGCAGTATTAGAGATACATACAGTAATTTGATCACTGACTAAATCTTCCGAAAAATATACAGTTTAATAATAGTGATGGGCGAATTTATTCGCCAGGCGCGAACTTGTGGCGAATTTGCGCGATTCGCCACCAGAGAATAAATTTGCAAAACACCCGCAAAAATTTGCGGCAAAAATTTTCTGGCGTCAAAATTTTTTGCTCGAAAAACGGACGCCGGCGTCAAAAACGGGTGCCGGCGTAAAAATAAAAGGGCGCCAGTGTCAAAAATGAGACGCTGGCGCAGTTTCGCAAATTTTTCGCCGTTTCGCGAAGTTCGCGAAATTCGCAAATTTTCCAGCAAAACAAAACGGCGCAAATTCGCCCATCACTATTTCATAACTAAACCAAAATTTGCCTATTCAGATCTGAGAAAATGATTTATAAATGCATAAACTGTTAATTAAAGTTGTATTATTCAGTTAACCTGAGCTTTCAGGCAAGGTTGTGGATGAGGGCCAGATGATCATTAAGATTGAAACCCTCCAAAAAGCTCTAGAATTTTGCCAAATCATAACCAGATCCTACATTTGGTGGATCCTTAATTTATATTCTAATACAAGACAAAGAAAACCTGGAAGACTTTGAAAACTGTACAATTCCCCTAATATCACTTAGCAGTAGGGATGTAGCGAACGTCGGAAAAAAAGTTCGCGAACATATTCGCGAACTTGCGCAAAAATGCGAGCGGTTCACGAACGGTTCGCGAACCCCATAGACTTCAATGGGAAGGCGAACTTTAACATCTAAAAAAGACATTTCTGGCCAGAAAAATGATTTTAAAGTTGTTTAAAGGGTGCAACGACCTGGACAGTGGCATGCCAGAGGGGGATCAAGGGCAAACATGTATCTGAAAAATCTGCCTGTGTGTGCTTGGAAGAGATAGTGTAGGGGGAGAGCTGTTAGTGATTTCAGGGACAGATGATAGTAAGTTTGCTGGCTAGTAATCTGCTTGATACTGCTCTGTATTGGAACAAAAAAATAAATAAAAGCAGTCCTTACAAGGACTACTGTTATTGCAGCAGTCAGCAGATGAGATCAGAAGCAGGACAGCTGCCCACTGCAGCTACATACAGAGCACTGCAGTAGAAGGTAGATTACTAGCCAGCAAAGCTACCTAAGCTTAAATGTCCCTCAAACCCCTGCAGACTTCTGTCCCTCCAATAACAGAGCAGTATCAAAACGATTACTAGCCAGCAAACTTTCAACTGTCCCTGAAATCACTAACAGGCAGCAGCTCTCTCCCTACACTATCTCTTCAGCACACACAGGCAGAGTGAAAAAACGCTGCAGGGCTTCAGTTTTTATAGGGAAGGGGAGTGGTCCAGGGGAGAGCTTCCTGATTGGCTGCCATGTACCTGCTGGTCTGGGGTGAGAGGGCAAAAAAAATGGCGAACCCAACAATGGCGAACCCAAAATGGCGAACGTCGCGCGACGTTCGCGAACTTCCGGCGAGCGCGAACACCCGATGTTCGCGCGAACAAGTTCGCCGGCGAACAGTTCGCGCCATCTCTACTTAGCAGTAAGATAATGCTAAATATTATTTTAACGTGGACAGTAGGTGTACCTAAGCATCTTGTTGCTTTAATAGGAGCAGTCACACAGTCTTAACTGAAATGGAAAAACAGACAGATTCTCAGAAGACTGGAGAAAAATGACCAAGGAGTCATGAACCTTTTATATGCTGACAACACACATCACAGCCCTCGCTTTTTTTGTATATTAAGATGGAACCTTCTTTATTTTAATCTGAATGGGTGCCCTTTATGTCTGTTGGAAGGATCAAGAGCGTTGATTGTTAGGATCACTATGTATAATTAGATAGAGACCTATCTGCCCGCTGCGCCTCTTTACTCTTTAATCCCAACTTCTCTAGCAATTCTTCTTCATAACCAAGACTCTACATAACCTTCACCAATTTGAAAGTTTAGGTGGAGCTCTGCAACAAAATGATTTAATACTTTTGACAATAAACCTCTCCCAATCTGCAGTGAAATTGAGTTTGTGAAAAAAACATGCAGACATGAAAATAAATGCAAACAAAACTTGTCGGACACAATAAAATATTCCTGGGCATGTTTTTGTGTGGAATCATATTGCTCCATTCATTTGGACATATCTAAGGAATTGGAACATCTAAATGCAAACTATCATATAATAATGCTAATAATATTACAACACCTATAGCATATGTGATTTTCTTTCCAGTCAAAATGTCCAAACAAAATCTCCTTCTCATTAGATGGAAATATATTTTAGATAAGCAGTTCTAAAAAATGTTTAGAATTTAGAAAGAAATTCTAGATTTAGAAAGAAATTCTAAATTAAATAAATATACAATATTTTCAGCAACATATAATAAGTGAGATTTGTATTCACTACTTTTGAGAAACATATGCTTGAATTAGGTTTTAAAAATCTAAATATAGTAACAAACATAAAAAAGTTGTAAATTAGGTTGAACAAATTCACATGTTTTCACAAGACATAACACAAGTTTATGTCAAGTTTAGGTTACAATGTACAGTATTTATAATACATTGGGCAAATAGTAAATTCATGATGATAATTATTATTATTATTATTATTATTATTATTATTATTACTGATAAACTATTTTCCTATTAGTCCTATTAGTATTATGATTCAGATGACTTTCTATGGTATTTTTAACATGTTGAAATATTATAATATTTCTATGGCTTTTGCTGAAAATATGTTTAATACCTATCACTACCTCTGTGGTCATATTAAAATTCTTGAAGACTTCTAATTCTATGAAACTATAAAAAATATATATACAGTATATATATATATATTTATATATATATAGATAAAATTGCGTTGCTGGCAAATTCAGTATTGCAGCTAGTATAAAAAAAATTTTTTAATATAGTTTCTGTATATTTCTTAGACAAGTATGATAATAATACTAATAATAATTTGAAGGAGAGCTCTCATCTTGCCTATTCGGTCAGAAGTAAACCATTTGCAGCAGTCACATACATGATCAGACCCAGAAACCCTGGTTCCCTGACATTCTCCATAGTCAGTTTAATAGGTACATGTGCCCTCATTTTAATATGTAAAGTTTCAGAAAATCTGTCAGAAATGGGAGCAATGTGACAGTTGGTCACGTGTGGGCGACAAATATTGTTGCAGTTTTATAGTTTCATATGGAACCAGAGTATCATGTAGTTTGCCCTTTACAGCAAAAATGAAAAAGATTATTTATAAATAAAGGTTTTCACCTTCAGTTTATTAGTTCCGTTTATTATGGAACACCATAATGGCACACTCACTACGTAGAAGACAAATTTTTGCATTTTGCTTTCTGTATTATGGAAAGTAAGTAAGACTACATTATTTACCCTCTAGTTATCTGTGTATTGTTGCATGCATGTAAAAAACCCAATTCAATTTTGAGTTTTACAAGTTTTGAAACTTGTAAATTTTAAAAGTTTCTAAATAAAAATGCACATCCATTTAAATTGTGCACTAGAAGTGGGGAGTGCTTGTATGCAGCATCTTGAGAACAAAAAGTGTAATTTCATCCTATCTAATTTTGTAATAAAATACTATTCTTACGGAATAACTTCTGGCAAAAAACATTTTTGGTGTTAAAATGAGCGAACTAAACCAATATCTATAGATGATATTCTATAGTGATATTAACACATTTTAATAATGCAGAACTTTTTATTATTGGTGTTATTTAGTATTAATAATAACTGTAATAACTACTATCGCACCTTTTCTTATGAGAAAATAATTTAAGAAGGAAAGAATGTTATGCAGAATCACATTCCAACACAAGATGTCAGTATTAACCTTCCTTATCTCTAAAAAGCCATCCAATTGGATTTTTTTCACGTGAATCAGCCATATTGCTGCTAGTCTTGTTGAAAATCGTAGATGCTTTCTTTTTTAATCAATTCATAAAACAAGACTGTTGTTGGATAATTGTTGAAATATATGAAACATCTTCAAAATACAGGAAATGCCTACTTTTAGAAGAAATATTCTGGTGATAATCCAGGCTGTTTATTTTTCCTTATTGCTAATGGCTTGGAATCAGGTCCTCTGTCAGCTTCATTACAGCATCCCTGAAGAATCCAAACACGGAACCTTTGTTGGAAGAATTGCACAGGATCTTGGTCTGGATATCAGTGAGATTAATTCAAGATTGCTAAGGATCATTTCTAGGAACCAGAAGGAATATTTTCAGGTAAATCTGCAAAATGGCATTTTATTTGTTAAACATGCAATAGACAGAGAAGAGCTTTGTCCAGATTTACCTCTTTGTATTGTGTCAATTCAAGTTATTGTTGATAAACCTGTTCAAATGCATCGTGTGGATGTGGAGATAGAGGATATAAATGATAATTATCCAGTGTTCCCTTCCAGTCAATACACTATTTCTGTGCCAGAATCAAGGCTGCCAGGAACAAGATTTCCACTAGAGGGAGCAATAGATACTGATATTGGAACCAATTCTATCACAAACTATGAACTTAGTGCAAATGATTATTTTATTTTAGAACTTCCAAAATTTATTCACCAGATTAAATCGATACAGCTTGTTCTGAAAAAATCTCTTGACAGAGAAAAAGAAAGTTTGCACAATTTGACTCTCACGGCATTTGATGGTGGAAAACCCAAACTAAGTGGCTCTACGCAACTTATTATCAATGTTGAGGATGTAAATGACAACCCCCCTGTATTTAATCAATCATTTTACCAAAGCTGCATTACTGAAAATGCCCCTAAAGGGACCATAGTGGCAAAGTTGAATGCAACTGATTTAGATCAGGGTAAAAACGGGGAAATATTATATGAATTCAGTAAACTGGTCCCTGAAGAAGTGTTGTCAATATTTAGTCTAGACAAGCACACAGGTGAAATATGGGTCAAAGGTGAACTGGACTATGAAAAGACCAATACCTATGAAATCCATTTTGATGCTTTTGATAATGGTGAACCCCTCTTGAATGGACACTGCCAACTTGTAGTCACAGTTGTAGACCTGAATGACAATGCTCCTGAATTGTCTGTAACATCTCTTTCTTTGCCTGTTCCTGAAGATGCAACCCAAGGAACCATTGTTGCAATTATTAATGTCCACGATCAAGACTCTGGTGGCAATGGGAGAGTTAACTGCTACATTTCCCCACCCACTCCATATAAAATAAACCCTGCATTCACCGGGGATTTTTCTCTTGTAGTTAATGCACCTTTAGACCGAGAAAACAAATCAGAATATCAAGTTGTGATTACTGCTATAGATGAGGGCTTCCCTGCCCTTTCATCTTCAATGATAATCAATATTGAAGTCAGTGATGTAAATGACAACGCACCCCTATTTCAACAAGCAGTTCACACAATTTTTATTAAGGAAAATAACCCACCGGGTTCTCATGTCTACACAGTATCAGCCTCTGATTCAGATACTGACCACAATTCCTTCATAACATACTCAGTAAGTGAGAGTTACATAGAGGGGATTCCCATTTCCTCCTATCTCTCAATCAACCCTGAAAATGGAAATCTGTTTGCTTTGGTATCTTTTGACCATGAACAAGTTGCATATTTTCAATGTCGTATTAAAGCCACAGATGCAGGACTTCCTTCTCTGAGCTCAAATTTGACATTAACTATTTTTATTAAAGATGTAAATGACAATGCACCAACATTTGCATCAGATCTTTCTAACAGTGCATCTGCAATATCGGTAACAGCCCCCAAATCAGCACAACCAGGTCACCTGGTAACTAAGGTTAATGCTGTCGACTTGGATTCTGGATACAATGCATGGTTGTCTTATAAGTTTAAAAATTTAGCAGGAAATTCCTTATTTGCAATATCTCAACATACCGGAGAAATAAGAGTGACACGTCCCTTAGCAGAAGGAGAAGGTGATGAGTTCAGACTGTTTGTGGTGGCTGAAGACCATGGAGAACCTGCAATGACAGCACTAACTCAAATCATTATCTCCATTAAGGATTCTGTTGAAGACAACAAGATAATTCATTTTCATGCAAGAGGAATCAATGATGACTTTTCTGATGCAAATATATACTTAGTTATAGCTATTTGCTCAATTTCCGGTATTTTTCTCATAACACTTATCACCTTCACTGTTTTACGATGGCAAAAATATAGGGATGAGGTCAATCAACTGAGAGATAATTACAAGATCTGCTCAAACACAGTAGGTAGCTGGGTGTATTCTCAAAGCCAATATAAGTTCTACTCAAATTCACTTCAGGGAAAGAACGATTTAATAGTCTTCACTCCAAATGTACCTCCATCTTCCCAAACTGAAGAAACCACATCTCAGCAAGGAGTAATTATAAAATCATGTCAGGTGAGATAATTTTTTTAACCTTTTTCAAAACCTATAGCCTGAACAAAACTGTACTTATTATAAGCGTTTATTGAGTATTGTTATTTTTGCATTGCATCTGTAGTCCAAAGTAGTTCAGCTTAGCAAATTCTTTTGAATGTGTTACATATAGATATTTTGTATTTGGAGAATCAAAAACTGACAACCAATTCAGTTCAGGTCAACGGAACTGTCTATAATTTGGGCAGATGTGCTAAAGGCCAGTAAACAGATGCCCCCATTATGACCAACTCATAATTGGAGAAATGACTTTCTACACATAGTTTGAATAAAGATTCTCACGTGTTGGAAGAATAACTGGAGTTTACTGAAGGGGAAGTGTGCAGGCACTTTTTGCACTAATATATATATATATATATTTATACACAAACATCAGTTTGATGAGTATCCGCATTCCAAGGCCAAAATGTGTAAACGGGGTGCACGGTTAAAATATGTATATATCCACGAACATTAAAGAACCGGCACACCCATGTAAAAATAATTCACTTTTTTATTATTTCATAGTCTATGATATATATAAATATAACAATATGAAATATTTATATGTTTTTTTTATGTATTTTTATTTTTATAAATGTTTCTAAAATGTATTGAAGAGTTTAAAACTTGATCCAAAGACAATTAACTTGTTCCACAGTCTGATATATTTTCAACAAAATATGTCTAACCACCACTTCTTGTTTGGAGCCCTAAATGAACTTTCATCATATTGCAGTCATAATATGTGAGGCCATAATCTGTAAGGAAATGTCAGGTGCCACAAATTTTTTTTCACTTACTTTTTGATTCAATCCCTCTGGATCATTGCAGTTTGATTATGTATTTGAGCAGGGAAATTGCATATAATCAAATAAAAGTATTTTTTTTTAGTTTGCTGTTAGGGAATATTTTATGGGTACTAACTTAGAAAGGATCCTAGAAAAGGCTTCTAGTGTTTTGTATAACAACACTACATTGAGCATATAGTACTAGTGTTTTGTCTGTAACCACTCATATTCAGAGTTTCTTCTTGATCTTAGTGTTAAATGCTAAATATTACCATGGGGCACAATCCTAGTAAAAAAGCAAGGGAGGAAGCAGTCACCAAACTCAATGAGATTTGAACCAAGAAGTGATAAAAATTTAAAGAACTGCAGAATGTTTGAAAGGTTGACTGTACATCTGTTCCTCTAGATCTCTAGATGACAGTTTGAACTATATGGGCACAAGCTAAAAAAAAATTTAATTATGTAGCTTTAAGCATCTGTAATATTTCCCCTTTGGTCTACATTCCCCTTCAACTACTATTTATTCTGGTGTAATGATGTGTTTGTCTGCATTTTATGACCTTAACTGTATGTTGTTTATAACTTTTTCCCTTTGGTGACTTCCTCCCAATTCATACATTCATTCATATGTCTTAGCTCATATTTTATTTCCTTGGCTGATAATACTATTATGCACAAAATAATTATTTTCTTAATATGTTTAAATCTTTTGCCCTGGCTGGTTAAGGAAATCACATCCTAATTCTGAACAAGTACTCAGGAGCCTGACTATATAAACTATTACAAATTCTAATACAACTGCATAGAACATTTCAGTTTCTTTGTAATGATAACTTGCACGCCATCTAGTATTAATTATTGTTGTATTGATATCCGTTATCATGTATGGTATCTACAGGCATTTCAGGACATAATACATTTAATTTCATTGATTGTTTCATCACAAAATATCAGATGAGAATTTTTAATTTAATGTTTAGGGAAATTATATTGGCCATGCCAGATATTACTTTTATAATGTACAATACATTACAACCTAGTCATCTTGTAACCGTGATTAGTGCAATCTTAGTTATCAAACAAAGTAAAGTATCCTGTAATATTTGGCATGGCTTAGCACACTGGAGAAATAAGACTGACACAACCATTAGCAGATGCTGAAGGTAAGGGATTTGGGCTGTCTGTTGTAGCTGGAAACCATGGATAGCATTCAATGACAGCAGTAGCTCAAAGCATTCATCGACTTAACATTTACAGTATGAGGAAACAGTGATAACAATTTACTTGTTCATAGCTATGTGCTCACTTTCAGCTTCTTATTCATTACTCTTATTTCTTTCATTGTATTGTGATTGTAAAAATAAAGAGGTGAGGTCTCCAAATCCGTGAATGGAAATAGCGTGATGTATTCTCGTATATTTTACTATGAATTGAATTACAGTATGTCTTAACTTATTTATCAATTTTAGAAAAAGGAGTTCTAAACATTTAAATAAGACTACCTGTTTACAAATCGCTAAATACCTTTTAATAGCAAAAAAATATTAAATTCTTGTTGATATCAAATTGTAAACTACTTTTTTAGTAGTTTACAATTTGATAATCCTAAAATCCTATTGGTATTACCACGTAGAAGACTTTTTATTTTTTTTTATTTTACGTTTAACATGTTTCAAGTCGTTTTTTCCATTACTTTTGCTAAAACATCTGTAATGTTTCTCACGACCACTGTGGTGCAAGTTTGATTGTAGTGAAATTCTATATAGAAGACTTAAAATCTAAATTATTCAAATTTGATTTTGTGTTTTCATTAGGGATAAGCTAAAAATTTTGCTGTGTTTCTATTGGATAGTAAAAAAATATTGCACGGTTTGAAAAATTGTTGCACAAAAAAACGCCCTTTTACTTTGAAATGTGCATGCTAAATAAAATCTGGCTGAAAGTGCACATGCATCCCACGCCAAGCACCCAGGAGAATTCTGAGCTAACTAGAATGCATTTATTAAAGAAAAGAATTGCAAAAAATTACCAGAAAAAAAATCAAGTAAAATCTGATGAGGTTAATATAAGGCATTAGTAATTGTTTCAAACAGCTTTATTTATTTATTTTCCCTGTTAATTTTTTTTTTTAGCCTCATTGAAAATCAACGGAGCAATGTTATTCTCTCTGGCATGCAACTTTCTTTCTGGAATATTCTGTCTTGCTTTTATTTTTTAAATAAGCTAGTGTTTGAGAGGGAAAAGTTGCACAAGTTGTGTTGCATTTTTTGGTGCGCATGTTTTTTTCTCAACCTCAAAAAGGTATAAATAGGCCTCTTAATAATCCAATGAAACAGTGACCTTTAAACTTTTTTACTTTAAATTTTAAATATTTAAACTGGTACCACACTAGTGTAAAAAGAGCCTTATATTGTTTATTGTTTAAATACTAATCACAAGTAGAAGTACCTTCAAGTGCAAACAAGTAACCTTACAGTGATGCATGCTAGTTTATTTTATTTGTAGTATTCAATGAAAAAGAAAAGTTTTGGTAAGTGGCATTTATGAGAATTCCTGGACCCCGGCTCAGTCGCTTGCACTATTGCTACTAGCATTACAAATATGTTTTGGGGTTTTTTTGGTGTTGCTTTGCATATTTTGTAGGCAACTAGAGTTGCCTTTGCATATTTTGTAGGCAACTTTAACTATTCTTATTGTGAAGCTGAAAAGATTTTTGGCTAATCAAAGAGTGTTGCAGAAATGTGTCCATACTTTATACTACTTTACTACTTTTAGTGATGTTGTCCCATTATGATCTACATCCATAAAACATTGTAAGTATTATGTTCCATGAAAATATAACTTAAATATTGATTTATGAGAAAATGTATATTGTTATATTTAACAAACAACTATTTCTTATGTAACCTTAACATAATAAATATCTGAATGAAAAGAATGAAACAGGAGGGTGATTTAGACAAGCTGTTTGTTGAGAGTGTCTTGAGATCTACTGATCACCAGCTAAAGGTCTACTGGTAGATCCCGATCTACCTTTGGGACCCCCCTATATACTGTGGGTCATAGCTCACAAGTACCATAGCATTTTTATAGTTTCAAATAGAACCAGAATATCGTGTCATTTTACATTTTCAGCAAAAATGAAAAAGATTATAAATTTTGTTGCGTTAAATATAGAAGTAGTAGCTCAATCCTTTTTTGCCTTCCTCTGGATCAACTAGCAGTTAGGCAGGTTAAAAAAAATCAAAAGGTTGAACTTGATGGACGTGTGCCTTTTTTCAACCTAACTTACTATGTTGCTATTTAACTATGTAACGCAGGCTTACTGGAACAGCATAATGACCCAGATTCTATGGGGGTTATTTACTAAACTCCGAATGCAAAAATCACGAAAAATTTGTGATTTTTTTTTTTATATAATATCTGACTTTTTCGGAATTTATTAAACCCTGAGGATGGAAAAGTCAAAATATGAAAATCCGGCAGCTCAGACCAGTCGAGGTTGTATATAAGTCAATGGGAGAATTCCCAATGATTTTTTGATGTGCGCTGGGTTTCGTGCAATACCCCAACATTTTTGGAGTTTTCCAGTGAAAATTTCAGAAAAAGTCATGAAAATTGGATGAAAAAATCAGTAAAAAATCATGAAAATCTGATTTTTACCCACAAAGAAAATTCTCAGGAAAATGTAATAATAAATAAGCATAAAAAACCTGAGTGGATTTGACCAGAGTTTGCAGCAGAAAATATTGAGATAAATCTGAACTTGATAAATAACCACCTATATAATGGACATGTTTTTCTCTTTCACTTTTTGTATTAAGTAAAAAAAATATCTATCTCCTATGCATGTATGTATCAATGCAAACATATAAAATACCCAATCCAAACTCTATTTGTTTATTTGTTCACAATAACAATTTCCCTGAAATGTGGTATTTAACAGTTTACAAAGTCTTAGAAGCAAAAACATTTGGTGTTGAAAAGAAACAACCTAATATCTAAATATACCAATATTTTAGAGATTTTAAGACATTTTAAAAATACAGAACTTCTCTTATTATTTAATGCAGTTATTAATAAATACTATAATACAAATACAAAATACAAAACTAATTTAAGAAAGTAAGAACGCATTTTATGCTTCATCGCATTCCAACACAATATGTCAGTATTTACCTTCTTTATCTCTGAAAATCGATTGAATTGGATTTGAATTTAATTTTTTTCACGTGAATCAGCCATATTGCTGCTGGTTGTTTTAAAAATTGTAACTGTTTCCTTTTTCAATGTTGGATGCTTGTTGAAATACATGAGACATCAATTACCTTCTAAATCCTGGAAATGCCTACCTTCAGAATAAATAATTCTGGTGATAAGCCACATTATTCATTTTTCCATACTGCTTATGGTTTGGGACCAGGTCCTCTCAGCTTCATTACAGCATCCCTGAAGAATCCAAACATGGAATCTTTGTTGGAAGGATTGCACAGCATCTTGGTTTGGATATTAGTAAGATTGATTAAAGATTACTAAGGATCATTTCTATGAACCAGAATCAATATTTTCAGGTAAATCTGCAAAATGGCATTTCATTTATTAAACATGCAATAGACAGGGAAGAGTGTTGTCCAGATTTATCTCTTTGTATTGTCTCCATTCCAGTTATTGTTGAGAAACCTGTTCAAATATACCATGTGGACATAGAGATAGAAGATATCAATTATAACTATCCAATAGCTACTGTATACCAGAATTAAGGCTGCCAGGAATAAGATTTACACTAGAGGGAGCAGTAGATGCTGATACTGGAACAAATTCTATCACAATCTATGAACTTATTTTATTTTAGAACTTATAAAATTTATTCACCAATAACTTGACAGAGAAAAAGAAATTTTGCACCATTTAACACTCACAGCATTTGATGGTGGAAACCCCAAACTAAGTGGGTTTACGCAACTTATTATCAATGTTGAGGATGTGAATCATAATTGATAATTGATGATATTTAATCAGTCGTTTTACCAAAGCAGCATTGTTGAAAATGCCCCTAAAAGGGCCATAGTGGCAAAACTAAAAAAATTGGGACATTTTATGAGTATATTGGTCCTTGAAGAAGTGTGGTCAATATTTAGTCTACACAAAGAGGCGCTTCCCTAGCATGGTGCCTTCACTTGCAGACTGGCATTCTGCTACCTAGGGCTGCAGCTGCTTACAAAGCACCAGAAGGTACTGATAGTAGCCTTGTGTGTATATCCTATGTTTCTAAGAGGCAGTAACTGGATTGTGCTATATGTGTTCTCAGCTAAGACTAAGCATCTAACTTGTAGAGTCAAGCTCTTCTCCCGAATAGTTACCCAAGGGGATGCTATGAAAGTTGTCTAGCAAAGGACAAAGTCCCTTCCACCCCGGAGCCTTCTATGGGTTGGTTTAAGGAGCTGCTTCAGCATCCTTTTACTGAATTCAGGCAGTCACTCCTGAAGGAAGTTCCTAAGGTGGTGTCTGAAGACACACCCTCCTTGTTTAAGGGAGGTGGATTTTTTGAAATTAACGAGATCTCTTACCAGAAATGGTGGATACCTCTCTTTTTCAACCGGATAATATTACTAAGCTTATAAAAGCTGTTAAATATGCTATTAAAGCTTAGGAGAGGCAGTTATTGGATAATCAGAAGCTTGTTGATCACTCTGGTAGGGCAAAATTTTTCCCTTACATCCGGTGATAAAAGACAATTGAATTTGAGTGGAAATTTTTTTGCATTTACAAACAGTAAGTTCAGACTTTGAGAACATCCAATGACTGCGCTAAGTGAAACCATTATCTTCATTAAGGATTCCGGAGACACCAAGATAGTTCATCATCATTAAGGAGCAATCAGTGATGAATTTTTGATGCAAACGTGTACTTTTTTGTTTTTTATTTGCTCAATATCCAGTATTTTTCTTATAACACTTATCACCTTCACTGTGTTACTATGGCAAAAATATAGGGATGAGGTCAATCAGCTTAGTGAAAACGACAGGATTTGCACAGTAGGTAGCTGGGTGTATTCTCAAAGCCAATACAAGTTCTACTCAAATTCAATTCAGGCAAAGAATGATTTAATAGTTTTCACTCCAAATGGAGCTCACAGACTGAAGAAACTATATCCCAAGGTGGCGGCATTTCTTATTCTTCATGTAAGGTGAGATGATAATTTTTTTAATAATTAAATACATAGCCTGTAATTACAGTTCTTCTGATTACATTATATTGTTGTACTTTGCATTAATTACCTGTGTTTTATAAAGGTGGCATGCAATAAGGAGTATACCATGATACACATTGTATTCAGGACATCTTGAAATATGTAAGCTCTCTACAAAAGTCCACAAAGAAGAGACCTCATATACTGTATAAAAATATCTGCAAAGCTCAACACTGTCTGGAGAATTTTTTTTGAGAAGTTTGAAGTTTCACCTGCAGTTTATTTTTGTCCTAGTGAAATTTGTTAAATGGGTTGTTCACCTTTAGATAAACTATTAGAGGTCTACTGTATTTATTAAACCTCAAATTTTTCTGGCTGAATTTTTAAGGGGGAAAAAACCTTGAATTCTTTGGTGATTCATTTTTATGCTCGGAAGCTGCTAAAAAGTCTAAATCCAAAAGTACCATGTAGAAGTCAATGGCAGATGGTTCCTTTAACAATTAGAACATATTTTATAACTTCAGGATTTCAATAGTTTCTGTGCTGGTTTTCATCTGATAATCCAATAAATTTGAATTGTCACAGTGACAACTCGATGAAGTCGAGTCTTTGGGGTGCCGTTTTCTCCCACAAATTTTTTTCAATAAGTTTTATAGGTAAATTAAAGGGATTCAGGTTTGGGAGTTTGGTTGAATTGTTTTTTATTATAGTGAGAAAAAGTTGAGTTTTAGTAAATAACCCACCCCAAGTATGATGTAGAGAGTGATATTCTGAGACAATTTATTGGTTTCAATTATTATTTGTGGTTTTTTTTAGTTATTTAGCTATTTATTCAGCAGCTCTCCACTTTTCAATTTCAGACTGTAATAAAAATAGGACAAGAAACTGTTATATAAATAGTAGAGGTCCTGAATGGAAATAGGAAAATAAAAAATAGGTAATAACAATAAATCTGTAGCCTTAGATGGGTTGAGTGATCCCCCCAATTGAAAGCTGAAAAGAGGCAGAGGAGGAAGGCAAATAATTCAAAAACTATAAAAAAGAAAAAAATTAAGACCACCTGTAAAGTTACTTCGTCATACTGTATACCAAAACTTAACTTAAAGGTGAACCACCTCTTTAATTATACTCATTACACCATTTAATTACAAGTTCTACCAGTTGTTTATGACTGAAATTGCAGCTCATTTCAAATCAAGTGAGCTTTATGAGCAGGACCAAATATGTTTATCATTGTCAAAGCAGGTAGGGGGTGAGATGGGAGGGTTTAGGGGGCAGTTTATGGGGATTTGCTAACATCCTGTCTCACTTAGTCTCCTAGATATTGTACAGATATTGTTAATGTCCGTGACTTTTCTTCCACTAGATTATGTAGTTTCCACTCTTCTTCTATCAAAGTAAAATCTGGGATGTGGTGGGAGAGTCTTTTTAGAAATCTGTTGGTTAGTGATCTTCAGCAGTAATCCATTGGGTTTAAACAAATTAAACTTTGTGGGCAAAATAATCCAGCATATACAAAAATATAAAACAATTGTATAATTATAGACTTAGTTGGCGGCATACATTTAATATCGCAATTACGGTATTTTTTTATTAATATGAATTTGTTTCCATACATGCATCCATAAAAATGTTTTGCAAATTTGTCCCATTTCACTTTGCTGAAAAATTCACGAATTTCTCGCAAAATTCGCAAAACAGCGAAAAATCGTGAAATAGGAAAGTTCCCAAAAAATCTTGAAATTCTAACATTTTCCCAAAAAATTATAAAATTGGGACGTTTTCACTCAAAAAAAGTGAAATTCAAAATTCTAACATTTTCACGAAAAAAATAGTGAAACTCAGAAATTGTCACCGAATTTTCACCGGCGAATTTTCACAGGGGATTCACGAATTTATTCGCTGGTGGCGAAACACTGCAATTCTCCGCAAATTCGTGCCAGCCGAATTTATTCACTCATCACTAGTTTTGAGATATGGTAATTTTTATTTTTTTATTTTTATTTAACTGTATGAGCACTACTCGAGGTATGATCCTGTGGGATTGACTGGCTTGTATGATCACATGGGATTTTGCATGAGATTGATATAGAAGAAGGGACCATAAATGTTCAGTATATTAACCAGTATAATGGTATACTAATATACTCATTTTGCAAAGAAAATATTTTTTTTAATCAATAAATTAAACACTTTTTCCAACTATCCAAGAATATACCTGCGGGTGGCCCCATTAGGAAAACATTCAAACACGAATTTCTATGTAACAGATATTACTTTATGCAAGATTAAAGGCATAGTAAAATATGCGTGATATAAATGACCCACTACCCTGGGAATATCTGCTGTCCAATCTTGGCAACTTTTGGCAGGCAAAGTCACACTCCACTCCTGGTTGACAAAGAGTCTCAGTCCCTTTTCTCCCAAAAAGCTCTTAAGTTTCCCAGGTAGCGCTAACTGCCCAAATACCTTTCCCACTGGACAAAGGTATTTACTCCCATGTGGCAGGTGCACGAACAAAGCCTGTATCACACACATGCAACATGCTGGATCCTCTCTTTTTCTACCCTCCCTTAGGCACAACCCACCTTTGGGATTCACACAGATGGGTAGGTTTACACAGAGCTAAAACAGGCATCCACAGCGATGACATTCTCAGAAGCTCCAGGCTCTCCTAGAATACAACTTGCTTTATCCTCCACCTAAATTATAGCTCCCAGAAATCTCCATAGTACGAGCATGTAAAGGTCCAGTTTTGCATTTATGAGCTTCAGACCCTCCTGGTCTAGCTACTCGGCTTGGGGCTGCCGAACCCAGCCATCCAGGGACTCCTCCAGCTTTTGCCCCTTACATCTTTGCAGCAGTAAAAGGGAAAGCAGGAATGGCAAATGTGAGCACATGGCTCTCCTATATATCCAAAGTTGGTGCAGCAGCGACACCTTGTGACACCCTCCGGTATCTGCCAGACACACTGCACTCGGACAAGGCTCCAGCCCTTCACAGGACTCTAGGTAGACTCTGTAGCTGCACAGGCAGGGGATTTCCCAACATGTGGTTTCACATTTTAAGGAACAGAGGGGAATTAAACCACTGTATCCCTACACTACCATTGCCATATAGAATATAATGTCGTTGACTGTTCTCTAAAATTGAAGCAAATATATTCACATGGTATTACGATAATGATTTAAGCAACACAATAGCTTGATCATGGAAGAGACCATTAACTTAACCAGTGGGGTTTCTTTATGGATAGAAGCCTGAGCACAAAAAGCATAAACAAGCACAATCATTTTGTACTAAGAAATAAATGAATATAACTTCTTCAAAATAAGACATGTTTTGTGTGGTTATGTGGAAAAAAAACTTCACCTACAATTGAATTACTCTGTTTCTGAGCATATTGCCATAAAAATTCAGTTAATTATAATTGAATGGGGCTTCAGCAGTTCCACTAGTGCCAAAGAGTGGTCTGTATGAAGCCAAAGTAGGACTTAGAACACAAAGCTTTCTTGTGTAGTGATGGGCGAATAAATTTGGCAGGCGCGAACTAGCGGTGAATGGGATCCAAGAATATACCTGCGGGCGGCACCATTAGGAAAACATTCAAACACAAATTTCTATGTAACAGATATTACTTTATGCAAGATTAAAGGCAAAGTAAACTATACATTTGCATGATATAAATGACCCACTACCCTGGGAATATCTGCTGTCCAATCCTGGCAACTCCTTGGCAGGCAAAGTCACACTTCATTCCTGGTGGACAAAGAATCTCAGTTTCCCAGGTAGCGCTACCTGCCCAAATACCCTTCCCACTGGACAAAGGTATTTACTCCCGTGTGGCAGACGCATGAGAAAAGCCTGTATCACACACATGCAACATGCTGGATCCTCTCTTTTTCTACCCTCCCTCAGGCACAACTCGCCCTTGGGATTCACACAGATGGGTAGGTTTACACAGAGCTGAAACAGGCATCCACAGCGATGACATTCTCAGAAGCTCCAGGCTCTCCTCACCGAGAATACAACTTGCTTTATCCTCCAGCTAAATTATAGCTCCCAGAAATCTCCATAGTACGAGCATGTAAAAGTCCAGTTTTGCATTTATGAGCTTCAGACCCTCCTGGTCTAGCTCCCAGGCTTTGGGGCTCCCGCAACCCAGCCATCCAGGGACTCCTCCAGCTTTTGCCCCTTACATCTTTGCAGCAGTGAAAGTGAAAGCAGGAATGGCAAATGTGAGCACATGGCTCTCCTAAATATCCAAAGTTGGTGCAGCAGTGACACCTCATGACACCCTCTGGTATCTGCCAGACACATTGCACTCAGACAAGGCTCCAGCCCCTCCCAGGACTCTAGGTAGACTCTGGAGCTGCACAGGCAGGGGATTTCCCAACACGTGGTTTCATATTTTAAGGAACAGAGGGGAATTAAACCTCTGTATCCCTACACTACCATTGTCTGTCATATAGAATATTATGTCAGTGACTGTTCTCTAAAATTGAAGCAAATATATTCACACGGTAATACGATAATGATTTAAGCAACACAATAGCTTGATCATGGAAGAGACCATTAACTTAACCAGTGGGGTTTCTTTATGGATAGAAGCCTGAGCACAAAAAGCATAAACAAGCACAATCATTTTGTACTAAGAAAATAATGAATATAACTTCTTCAAAATAAGACAGGTTTTGTGTGGTTATGTGGAAAAAAACTTCACATCCAATTGAATTACTCTGAGCATATTGCCATACAAATTCAGTTAATTATAATTGGATGGGGCTTCAGCAGTTCCACTAGTGCCAAAGAGTGGTCTGTATGAAGCCAAAGTAGGACTTAGAACACAAAGCTTTTTGGTATAGTGATGGGCGAATAAATTTGGCAGGTGCAAAACCAGCGGTGAATATCCGAGTTTTGCCGCTGGCATATAAATTTATGAAACTGTTGTGAAAATTCGCAGATGAAAAATGCATCTAAAAAAAATTGTGCATGCGTCAGAATAGTCACGCGGATAAACATTGTCGCTTGTCAAAATTATTCGGCCGCCGATTGACTTGCACTTGGCCAAAATAGGTGCGCGTATAACAATTAAATTATTTTGACGCCCAATGACTTCAATGCATTTTGCAAATTTTCGACGAAGCGAAGTGGGACAAATTCGCCCATCACTATTCTTGTATATTAAGCAACTTGCTTTAATGTAAAAAAACTCATACGATTTAGAAATTCGACCTTTGTTAAATGTTGGTGGCGTGTTTTAGGTGGCGAACAGTCGAATTTGAATTCTTAAAGGGCTATGATAAATATTGAAAATCTAATTTGAATTTTTTTAAAAAAACTTGAATTGAGTTTGGACAATTCCCTAGTTGAATTTGACAGTTTTGACCATAAAAAAATGTGAAAATTCGAATTCAAGCCTTAATATAAAAATAAATTTGCATAATGTATACAGTCAACACAAAATATGTAACAAGTTAGGTCCAGACAAATACATTAATACAAATAAAATGTTTTAATAAATTATTCATATTTCTATGGATAATTGGCTGGAAAAATGACTTCTGTCTTTCTTCCCTTTTATAGTATCACCTTAAAAAGACAAAAACAGTAAAGATATTCCTACTAGATTTAAGTACTAGTTTCATTACTAATTCATATGAAGAAAATATTTTACCAAAGTACTACATGCAATGTTTAATTCCAACACAAGATGTCAGTATCTGCCTTTGGAATCTCTTACACATTAGAGATACTGGCTCTCTTTTTGCTGGTGAATCAGCCATATTGCTGCTGGATCTAGGTTAAAATTGTGCATGTTTCCCTTTTAATCTCTCTGGAACGGAAGACAATTTGGATGTGATTATATGAAGCATCAAATACCCTCTGATTGACTTCAGGAAATGTTTACCTTCAAACTGGATGTTCTGGTGATAACCCAGGCTGCTTATGTATTCTTAATGCAAATGGAGGTCTTCTGTCAGCTTCATTACAGCATCCCTGAGGAATCCAAGCACGGAACCTTTGTTGGAAGGATTGCACAGGATCTGGGTCTGGAAATCAGTGAGATTAATTCCAGGATGCTAAGGGTTCTCTCTATGGATCAGAAAGAATATTTTCAGGTAAATCTGCAAAATGGCATTTTATTCGTTAAACATACAATAGACAGAGAAGAGCTATGTCCAGATTTACCTCTTTGTATTGTACCCATTCAAGTTATTGTTGATAAACCTGTTCAAATGCACCGTGTAGATGTGGAGATAGAGGATATCAATGATAATTATCCAGCGTTCCCTTCCAGTCAATACGTTATATCTGTACCAGAATCAAGGCTGCCAGGGACACGATTTCCACTAGAGGGAGCAGTAGATGCTGATATTGGAACACATTCTATCACAAACTATGAACTTAGTGCAGATGATTATTTTATTTTAGAACTTCCAAAATTTATTTACCAGATTAAATCTATACAACTTGTTCTGAAAAAATCACTTGACAGAGAAAAAGTAAGTTTGCACAATTTGACTCTTACGGCATTTGATGGTGGAAACCCCAAACGAAGTGGCTCTACGCGACTTATTATAAATGTTGAAGACGTGAATGATAACCCTCCTATATTTAACCAGTCGATTTATCAGTGCAGCATCACTGAAAATGCTCCTAAGGGGACTTTAGTGGCAAGGCTTATTGCAACAGACTTTGATATGGGGAAAAATGGGGAAATATCATATGAATTCAGCAAACTGGTCCCTGAACGAGTTTTGTCAATATTTAATCTAGATAAGTACACAGGAGAAATTTGGGTGAAAGGTGAACTGGACTACGAGAAGAGCAATACTTATGAAGTCCTCATTGATGCTTTTGATAATGGTGAACCCCTCTTGACAGGACACTGCCAACTCTTAGTCACAGTTGTCGACCTGAATGACAATGCTCCTGAGATGTCTGTAACTTCTCTTTCTTTGCCTGTTCCTGAAGATTCAAATCAAGGAACCATTGTTGCAATTATTCGAGTCCGCGATAGAGACTCTGGGGACAATGGAAGAGTGAACTGCTACAGCTCAGTACCCACTATCTTTAAAGTAAACCCTGCATTCAGTGGGGATTTTTCTCTCATAGTTAATGCACCTTTAGACCGAGAAAACAAATCAGAATATCAAGTTATGATAACTGCTAAAGATGAAGGTTCCCCATCCCTCTCAGCCTCAATAACAATCAATGTTGAGGTCAGTGATGTGAATGACAATGCACCCCTATTTCAACAAACCATTCACACAATTTTTATCAGGGAAAACAACCCCCCAGGTTTTCATGTCTTCACAGTATCTGCCTCTGATACCGATACTGGACAGAATTCCTTCATAACATACTCACTCACTGAGAGCTTCATAGAAGGCATCCCCATTTCCTCCTATATCTCCATCAACCCAGAAAATGGAAATCTATTTGCTTTGTCATCTTTTGACCATGAAGAAGTTGCATATTTCCAATGTCATATTAAAGCCACTGACGCGGGACTTCCTCCTTTGAGCTCTAATCTCACACTAAATATTTTCATTGTAGACGTAAATGACAATGAGCCTCGGTTTACATCAAATTATTCTAATAGTGCATCTGCAATGCTAGTAACTGCACCCAAATCAGCACAACCAGGTCATCTGGTAACAAAAGTTAATGCTATTGATTTGGATTCTGGATATAATGCATGGATGTCTTATAAGTTTAAAAATGGAGCAGGAAATTTCCCATTTGCTATTTCTCAACATACTGGAGAAATAAGGCTGATACGTCCCATAACAGAAGGAGAAGGCGATGAGTTCAGACTATTTGTGGTGGCTGAGGACCATGGAGAACCTGCAATGACAGCACTAACTCAAATCATTATCTTTATTAAGGATTTTGGTGAAAACACAAAGATAGTTCATCATCATTCAAGAGCAATCAATGATGAATTTTCTGATGCAAATGTTTACTTAGTTGTAGCTATTTGCTCGATTTCCAGCATTTTTCTCATTACTCTCATTTCGTTCACAATTTTACGATGGCAAAAATATAGGGATGAGGTGAACCAACTCAGAGAAAATTACAGGATTTGCTCAAACACAGTGGGTAGCTGGGTGTATTCGCAAAGCCAATATAAGTTCTACTCAAATTCACTTCAAGCAAAGAATGATTTAATAGTCTTCACTCCAAATGGACCTCTGTCTTCACAGCCTGAAGGAACCACATCCATGCAAGGTGCCATTGCTAACTCATCAAGTCAAGTAAGATGGTTAACACTTCATTTTATTCAATCCTTTACTCGTTCATAGCCTTTGTCTATAATGAGATTTTAAGTTTGATTTATCACTGATCTTCTTAATAACTATGATGTATTGATGACACCTAGTATTGTTAGCAGAATGCAATATTTCTATCCAGCACAAAATATCAGAAAAAAAACTTGTCTCAACTAAATGCAACTAAATGGCTATTACTTAAAGGTATTTATACAAAAGATAAAGAGTACCCTGTATATTCCCTTGCTAATTATTGGTAAAATGACCCCTTAGGGTGATTAGCTGCAATAAAATAATTTAATTACCCTCCCAACAATTGACTAACCACTTGCATGAATTGTTACAAAGTTATTCACTAATTAATTTGTTTTAGAAGGAATTGTGTATGAAGATTAATTAATTTCTATTAACCTTGTCTCGTGATTATTCTGGATTACCTATGTTGTTATATACTAACAAAGTGCTAAGTGCTTAGAAATTAATTCATTACTCCATAAGTTGAGAGTTAATGATTGGAAACCAGAAATTCATAACCTGGGAAAGTGCAAAGTGCTTATATTGCAGAGAAAAGTGATTCCAATATTATTTTTAAAGTGCTAGGTGCTTCAATAGTTTAAATCTATTACTCATACAATTAATAAAATTATACAATGATTGATATAGTGCTAGGGATAGAATTAAACAAAAAAAATGAATTAATAGAGTGCTGGATTTCATTGAAATAGATTGAAGGAGAAAATATAGATGGTGGAGCTGTCCCAAGAACCCTTTCTCATTTTTTGCTATCTCAGGGACACCACAAAGTAAAAACAGTCAAAGTACACTCAACTGTGATTGTAGTATTATTTTAAGATGACTCATGTAAGGCTATCTAATGATAACACCACAAAACCAGCAACCTTTAGGAGTATGAGAAAGACAAGAGGAGAATAATGAAATTGATTGCAACTCCAAATCTAGGCAGCCCCCCCAGGTAACCAGCTTAAAAGAGTCATCTTAACCATACTACGATCACAGTCCAGTGTACTTTGACTGCAATATTTTGCAGCGTGGGATGCTTAGTGTTTCCCTTAAGTCTGATAAAAAAAAGGCTTGTTTTCTCATTTTGTTTTCTCATTCTTTCATTTTTAAAAATTAGAACTATTTGCTTACAATGGACGAGATGGCCTTCCTGTAAATCAGAGCTTTTTGGATAACAGATTTCAGGATTTGGGATTCCATACATGTAACCCACTATAATGCTGATTAATGAACATGGGTGCTAACTTATATTAGTACAGAAACCAATTAACATTTAGTTTTTGACAATTTACTACAAGTTTTAAAATTAAATTAAATACTTTATTTGGTGCTACTGGTAGTTTTTCATTCATGCACACCTAAAAGGGCTTCAAAATATGGCAATATGGCTGTCTAGTTTGAACTGAACGACTGCTTGACCATTCAGAGAGATTGTATAATACAAACAAAGTCCCATTCTTTTGTCAATAACCTAGAAGCTTTTACAGAGTGCATTGTTTTTCTCAGAGTACCGGTACTTACAATTTTTAATAACGATACTGTACACCATTGGCATAATTATTGTATTGATAGACATTATTATCTATAATTTATATTGAACATAAACATTAATACAGTTTCCATATATTGCAATAGTTTGTATTTATAAATGACTTTATATTTAAAATTATGCCTAATAACTTAATATTATATATAGGTATAGGTCTAGTAAGTGTGTTAGAATGAATTGCTTTGTGCCCAAAAGATTTCTATATAAAACCACAAGTGAGTACAAAGTTCACTTGTCTGTGACTCCTAGATGCAACATAAATTACATTTTTTTTGGATGTTGGGAATGATAAATGACTAAATTTTTAGGAACATTAGGAACAAAGAAACTTTCATTTTTTATTTGGTTGATTTTTCTTGCTGACCTCTTGCTATGTTTGCGAATTCTGCTTGTTTGTTGCTGTCTCCTTCTCTGAATATAGTTACCTTAAAAAAAATATTTTATTTTCAATATGCATCAGTTAATAGTGCAGATTTCTGCACTGAAATCCATTTTTCAAAAGAGCAAACAGATTTTTTCGTATTTAATTTTGAAATCTGACATGGGGCTAGACATATTGTCAGTTTCAAAGGTGCCCCCAGTCATATGACTTGTGATCTGATAAACTTCAGTCACTCTTTACTGCTACACTGCAAGTTGGAATGATTTTACAACCCCCCCCCTCCAGTAGCCAATCAGCAGACCAATGGGAAGTTAACCATATAGCAGCTTCCTGGGAGATCTAAGAACAACAAGTAGTAAAAATCCATGTCCCACTGTGACTCCATCAGTTACATTGAATAGGAGGAACAGAAGCCTGTCATAGAGCAGTTCCATAGTGCAGCGCTGGCTCTTTCTGAAAGCACATGACCACATGGCATGACTTTGAGATGGTTGCCTACACACCAATATTACAATTGAGAAAAAAATACACCTGTTGGGTTAGGAATTAAATTTTACATGGTAGAGTTAATTATTTGCAGTGTAAACAGTGTAAACTACACCAGAAAATTCATGACAGAGTTCCTTTATTAATTTCTTCTTGTTTCTTCATAGTCCTTATTTTAAAGGAGAAGGAAAGCTACAGAGGCATTTTAATGCTAATAGATTATCTGCAATAGTGCATGCTAGAATGCTATATTTATTCTATATAATGTTTTACCATACCTGAGTAAAAAGCTTGAGAAGCTCTCTGTTTGTTAAGGATAGCAGCAGCCATATTAGCTTGGTGTGACATCACTTCCTGCCTGAGTCTCTCTCTCTCTGCTAACTTAAAGCTCTGTGCTCAGATTACAACAGAGAAGGGGGAAGAGGAGCAAACTGAGCATGCTCTGATAGAGAAGCCCATGTGTACACAATAGAAGGGAAGAAATGCAGTGTTTCTTTTAACAGGGGACTCAGAGCAGCACTACTTTGAGGGTTTACTGGTATATTTAGGTGGGCCTTTCTGATAAGGCTTACTTAGTTTTAAACTTTCCTTCTCCTTTTAGGCAGACTGTTCAGCTCTGAAAGACCCATGGAAGGTACCTGAGTCTACAAGATGCACCTAATGATCACAGGGAAATAATTTCCCTTTTATGTTAAAATCCCTTGATAGCTATATAGAATTTGTTTCCCCTTGTTTTTCCAGACAAATTTGAAAAACTTGGCGGAATCTCAAAAGATGTGTACATTTGTAACTATCAGCATTAGTGAACACCAGGATTGAAAACATGAATTGCAGGAATGCAAAAGGCCTCTGGTTGCGGTGAAATAAAAGATTTCATTTAATACAAACAATAATAAGAAAAATGGTTTAAACATTTTACTCTACTGCAATAATAAGTTTTGAGCTTTTCTGGAAAAAAAGTATGAACATGTCATCTGCAACTTTCATTTCCAACACAAGATGTCAGCGTCTACCTAAGATATCTTTTAAAAGGCCATGATATATTTGAATCAGCCATATTGCTGCTGGGTCTTAAATATAATTGTGGATGTTTCCATTTTATTCTCCATGATTCAAGATATTCTGGATGTATTTGTAGAACTGGATAAAGCTTCACCTGCCATCTGACCGATTAATGGAAATGCTTAACTTTAAAACAGACGTTCTGGTAATAATCCAGGCTGTAAATTTCTTCCTACTGAAAATGGCTTGTGATCCGGTCCTCTGTCAGCTTCATTACAGCATCCCTGAAGAATCCAAACATGGAACCTTTGTTGGAAGAATTGCACAGGATCTTGGTTTGGAAATCAGTGAGATTAATTCCAGGATGCTAAGGATTGTCTCTTTAGACCAAAAGGAATATTTTCAGGTAAATCTGCAAAATGGCATTTTATTTGTTAAACATACAATAGACAGAGAAGAGCTGTGTCCAGATTTACCTCTTTGTATTGTGTCCATTCAAGTTATTTTTGATAAACCTGTTCAAATGCACCGTGTGGATGTGGAAATAGAGGACATAAATGATAATTATCCAACCTTCCCTGCTGAAGAATATGTAATTTCAATAGCAGAATCAAAACTACCTGGATCTCGTTTCCCACTAGAGGGAGCTGTAGACCCTGATATTGGAACAAATTCTGTCACAAACTACGAACTAAGCGCAAATGAATATTTTATATTATAACTGCCCAAAGTCATTTACCGGTTGAGATCTATACATCTTGTTCTAAAGAAATCACTTGATAGAGAAAAGTTTAGTTTGCACAATTTAACACTCACAGCTTTTGATGGTGGGAAACCAAAACTAAGTGGCTCTACACAGCTTATTATCAATGTTGAAGATGTGAATGACAACTCCCCAACATTTAATAAGCCATTCTACCAATATAGCGTTTTTGAGAATGCACCTAAAGGAACCTTAGTGGGAAAGCTGAATGCAACTGACTTGGATCTGGGTAAAAATGGTGAAATATCATATGAATTCAGTAAACTGGTACTAGTTCAGGTTTTGTCAACATTTATTTTGGATAAGATTACAGGAGAAATTTGGGTAAATGGTGAACTTGATTATGAAAAAGATAATGAATATGAGATCCACGTGAATGCTTTTGATAACGGTGAACCTTCTTTGACAGGACACTGTCAACTTTTAGTCACAGTCATAGATCTGAATGACAATGCTCCTGAGATGATGGTGACTTCCCTTGCTTTGCCTGTTCCTGAAGATGCAACCCAAGGAACCATTGTTGCAATCATAAGAGCCCGTGATAGAGACTCTGGACGCAATGGAAGAGTGAACTGTTACAGCTTGCCATCCACTCCCTTTAAAATAAACCCTGCATTCAGTGGGGATTTTTCTCTCATAGTTAATGCACCTTTGGATCGAGAAAACAAATCAGAATACCAAGTAGTGGTAACTGCTACAGATGAAGGTTCTCCATCCCTCTCAGTCTCAATGACCATCAGTGTTGAGATCAGTGATGTGAATGACAATGCACCCCTGTTTCAACAATCAGTTCAAACTATTTTTATCAGGGAAAATAATCCACCAGGTTCTCATGTCTACACAGTATCTGCCTCTGATTCAGATATTGGCCAGAATTCTTTCATAACATACTCACTCAATGAGAACTTCATAGAAGGCATTCTGATTTCTTCCTATATCTCTATCAATCCAGAAAATGGAAACTTGTTTGCATTGTTATCTTTTGACCATGAGCAAGTTCCATATTTCCAGTGTCACATAAAAGTCACAGATGCAGGACTTCTTCCACTGAGCTCCAATGTGACACTTAACATTTTTATTGTAGATGTAAATGACAATGCGCCAGTGTTTACATCAGAATATTCTAATAGTGCATCAAGAACATCAGTAAAAGCCCCCAAGTTAGCACAACCAGGTCACCTGATAACTAAGATTATTGCTATTGATTTGGATTCTGGATATAATGCACTGGTGTCTTATAGGTTTAAGAATCCAGGTGGAAATGCTCCATTTGTTATTTCGCAACATACTGGAGAAATAAGACTTATGCGCCCCTTAACAGAAACAGATGGCAGGGAGTTCAGACTGTTTGTGGTGGCTGAAGACAATGGAGAACCTGTAATGACAGCACTAACTGAAATCATCATTTGCTTGACAGATATTGAAGAAGTGGCCCACACTGTGAATCATAATTCACGAAGAAACACTGATGAATTTTCTGATGCAAATGTTTATTTGGTTGCTGCCATTTGCTCAGTCTCTAGCATTTTCCTCATTACACTTATTTCTTTCACTGTTTTACGTTGGCAGAAATATAGAGACGAGGTTAGTCAACTCAGACAAAATTACAAGGTCTGCTCAAACACAGTGGGAAGCTGGGTGTATTCTCAAAGCCAATACAAGTTCTACTCAAACTCACTTCAGACAAAGAATGATTTAATATTATTCACTCCAAATGTACCTCCGTCTTCACAGATAGAAGGAACTACATCCCAACAATGTGACATTGCTAACTTAACAAGTCAGGTAAGCGGGTTATCACCTAATCTTATTCAAGATTTTTCTTTGCAAATTCATAGCCTGTGTCTATAATTAATTTTTAAGTCTGCTATATTATTGATTTGTTAAATCTGGTTTAGAACAATTTCTATAAAGATACTGTACACTCTCTGCTGTATTGTCCATGGTACGTTGGAATGTCTTTTAAATGATAACGTCGTAGGAACATCTTTTAAAAGTGTGTTTAAATATTTAAAAAAAACAGTAACATATACATTTTTGGAGGAGCAACTGAGATAAATAAATGTCTTGCAACACAAAAATGATCTACTTATTCCAGCCCCATTTTAATGTTAGATGATATTTACATATTATAGAGTTGTAATTCTATTTCTTTTTTCTATTTATTTTCAAAACATAATATAAAACAAATATGAAATTGTTATATACATGAGGTAGATTTACTAAAGGGCGAAGTGGCCGTCATTAGCGAAAATTCAGCAGAAATCTCATCCGCAGGGACATCGCCAATTTACTAACAGGCGTAGACAACAATTCGCTAGCAAAAGAGACAGTTGCTATTGCAGTTTCACACCAGATTAATTTTTGCTCAGGCGAACAAATGTTTCTCCGCAAATTCACTAAAGTGTGAGTTTTACAAAGTGTTACCTTTTCGCCAGAGTTTCCTTCCTCACCTTAGACTTGCCCAACTAGTAAGATGACGCTACATCCTCCTCAATCTTATGACAGTGACATCATATCCTGTATGCCGGAAAGTCATAAAAGTTGTAAAAGAACGCTGGCATTTTTTCATATTTTAAAGCAGCATTGTCTTCTAAAGTTCTACCTATTAAAGATTTTTATGTTAACATTTTTTCCCAACCATTTGAGGGGCATGCCACATTTGTTTTAGGGTGGGCTCCTGTCTAGGACATTAGAGGATCTCTTCTGTCTTTATTTTGCTTCCTTGAACATTTGTAATAATAAGTGGCCACTTCAAGCATTTGCACCAACATCTCCAATAAAGACGTCTATACGACCTATATGTACCCACCCCATTCAAATTGAACTAAGCATAAGAGTACTAACAAAGTTTCGCTTGGCAGAATTGAACGCTAGAGAAAGATCACTAAGAAATGCTCGCACTGACGAATTAACGCTTGTAAAACTTCACCAGTGTTCAGCTGCTGAGATGCAACTTCGCATTTTAGTGAATTAGCGTATTGGTAATGACTTTACGTCTGGCAAGGTGGCGCAAAGTGCCCCATAGTGTCCATGGTGTTACATGCAGTCTCAAGAAAAGCCCATTAAATATTCATTCATATATTTTTCTGTTGTGTTTATCTATTAGAAAATATGGACTTGCAGTTGAAGTCTTAGAAATGCTTCAGCCACACCCTTCTTTATCCCCATCCAGGATCAGGTTGTCTTGCAGTTCACATGCTCCTGCTTCCTTTATCACCACCAGGTAGCCCAGAAAGTGCATATGAGATATAATGGCACCAACCCCACTTACTCCTCTGCAGGAAAAGACAAGGGGACCTGTGCAGAAAGTGTAATGGTTAGACAGAGGTAATATCTCACAGGAGTGAATATCATGATGGAATGTTGTCATAGCAAGCTTTTGAATGTTTTTGGCAACTAGTCATACTAGTCACTATTGTCACTATTGTCACTATTGTGACAATAAAAACATGGAGAGACTTTTACTACTAGACTTTTGAAGGGGCAGATTTACTAAGGTTCGAGTGAATTTTCGAAGTACAAAAAGTTCTAATTTTGAAGTCATTTTTTGGATACTTCGACCATCGAATAGGATACTACGACTTTGAATTTACTTCAATTCAAAGTAAAAATCATTCGAATATTCGACCATTCGATAATCAAAGTATTGTCTCTTTAAAAAAACTTTGACTACAATACTTTGCCAAATTAAACCTGTTGAATTGCTATGTTAGCCTATGGGGACCTTCTACAAACTTTTTCTAAGTCTTTACACCTCGAATAAAAATCCATTGATCGTACACTAAAATCGTTCGATATAACGATTTTTATTCGATCGTAGGATTGCCATATTCAAATTCAAAGTTTTTCAATTCGATGGTCGAATTTTGAAGTTTTTTGTACTTCGAAATTCGACCCTTGATAAATCTGCCCCTTGGTGTGGCAATACCGGGTGTGAACAGCCAGTTCTTTCAAAGATTTATTTATATTCCAAAAATATTCTAATAAGCAAAAATGTTGCTGTTCAGAATGCACAGAACATTTTTCTTATTTGTAGTTAAAAAAACATTTACTAAACTAAAAAGAAAGGTACTATATATATTTCAGACCAAATATGCTATAGACATTGTGTGCATACTGTATATATGTTGAGGTATATAACATATAACGGGTCACTTAATGTATGACTTCTAGGGCAAAGCAAAAGAACTGGTTCTGTGCTGCTCTGAAGACAGCAGCCATTTCCGTGAGCGCTGACAATATGCAGCTGGCTTTTGCAGTGCAGCACTTGAACCACTTGACTCTTGTCTCTGAATGAAGAAGCAAAGGAGAGGCCTCTTGGAACAAACAAGATACTTCTTGGCTCACAAAAAAAACTAATTTGTTTGCTCTAAAGATTGACAATTATTTGATAAAAAACATAAGAACATAAGTATTCATATTCAAGCTATAATTTAAATGTAATTTAATTCATAAATAAGCACTAAAAGAATACCCAGCACTCAACAAATGACATATTTGGTTCAGATGTCCATGCCCTGAAACTTTCTCTTGAATCAATCACGGAAACATTATGTGCAGTACGGGTCACTCACCACTCCCTATCAGTGCTCTGGGTGTAGCACCATGAACCCACAGCAAGTGGAGAATTCAATCAACCAAATTCCATAATTATCCAATCACATGAACAGTACAAGCAACACAGTGTATCGCAATAAATCTGCAGGCAGTTAATTGCTCATGCAAACTTGTCACCCTAAACATGTATATAGGTGAATACTTACAGGGTAGTTTTGTAGATTAAGGCCTAAATGCAGTACCAAGGAAGATTTTCCTTTAAAGGCTTGTAATCTGATGGACCACTTTTTTGGCAAGAAGCTACCAAAAACAAAATTTGAAAAGAGCATTTATGTTAGCATTTCGAAGAAAACAGGTATTTAAAATAATAATAGAGAAAAATAGAAGAAGAAGACAAGATAAATAAACCCATTTTTATTTTAAAGTTTGGTACAATTAAACAGGTTGTTAAGAAATATTTGCCCATCTTGAAGTGGGATGTCAGCTGTGATGTATAGAGAAGAATCAAGTAGGAGAAATTTAAATTTGGGCTTTTATATGGAGTATTTGATATTTTATATGTAATATTTAGCGGGTTATTTATTAAAGTTCGAATGCCAAAATTTTTTTTTTATAACATCAGAATTTTTAGTAGTAAAGAAACTCAAATTTTTTGAGATTTATTATACCCCGAGGATGGAAAAAGTCTGAATCCGAAAATCCGGCATCTCAGACCTGCCGAGGTTGTATATAATTCAATGAGAGAGGTCCCTATCCTATTTTGAAGTATCTGTGGTCTGCACTGGAATTAGCCAGAAAATTAAGGCTTTTCGCTAAAAAGCCAGAAAAAAATCGAGCAATTTGAATTGTCACAAAATATTTTCATGTTTGTCCCTGATCCAATTAAATCGTCATTTTTTTAAATAATAAATAAGGTCCAATGGTGGATTCTAGTTTGGTCAGACTTTTTTCTTTTATTTAAATAGCCAGAAAAATTCAGATTTTGATAAATAAGCCCCCCCCCATGTTCAACATTTGATATGAAGCCTGTTGGATGAAGTAAAACTTTACAATCAAGGAAAACTTTAAGGGGCAGATTTATCAAAGGTTGAGGTGAATATTCGAATGAAAAAAATGCGAATTTCAAGCTATTTTTTGTGTACTTCGACTAGGAAATAGTACAAATTGGATTTGAATTTGAAAATAATTCAACAATTCGAATATGGAAATTTATCATGTACTTATTATCATTCGACTTCGACCATTCACCAACTAAAACCTGGCGAATTGCTGTTTTAGCCTATGGAGGACCTCCTAGAACCTATTTGGAGTCAGTTGGTGGACCAAATTTTTTTGGGGAAAAACTTTGAATCAAATTCGATCGAATGCGCTATTTCTTCGATTCGTATTTGGCTGAATATTGACCTATTAGATCGAAAACTGACCTACCGTATATACTCGAGTATAAGCCATTCCGAGTATAAGCCGAGGTACCTAATTACCTAGAGAAATGCAGCAGCTTCTGGTAAGTTTCAGTCAAAAAATTGAGGGTTTCTGCTCCCATTGGAGTTGCCGGCGTCTCGTTTTTGGATGCCGGCGACCATTCTTGGACACCGGCGAATATTTTTGGAGACTATTCTTGGACGCCGGCGACCGTTTTTGCGCTTGACCCGAGTATAAGCCAAGGTAGAGTTTTTCAGCATATTTTGGGGGCTGAAAAACTCGGCTTATACTCGAGTATATACGGTATTAGACCCAAAAAAACTTCAACTTCATTTCGGTTGGTCTTTTTGAATTCGAATTTCTCGGGAATTTAGATTATTTGGTTACATTTGCTATAAATAAAGGTAATAAAAAGGGATATAAATGCATATTTTAATGTGGTTAATATTGTTTCAATATATGTATCAAGTGAACATTATAATACTTAAGCCTAGACATTGGGTACGGTACAGTTTATTTTACACAAGTTTTATTGTTTAAAAAGTTGATTTTGTATATAGAACTATGTCAGCAAAGATGTCTTGTTATAATTGTATACCTGTGATTACATGTCTTAGTGTAAAACATGTGTCAGGATTTTAAAATGTTAAAGAAAACTGTTCTGATTTTACCACTGCCTGAGGGTCTGTGGAGTGATTGTTCGAGTTGTATTGTCTAATGAAGAAGTCTAATAACTTCAAAATTATGCCTCACAATAAATCTGCCTTCCAGAAGCCGGGGGTCTTTAAAGCTAACTAAAAAAATACTGTAAGCTTCACTTGCACATTAAGGTTAACTCATAGTTTTCTTTTTATACCTTTTTTTACAGTGCTACTAATTGTACGAAAGGTTGTGCACATAAATATCAAGGCAAAGGGGGCAATAAAATAATAGGCATGACTCTTCTGTCTAGTAACTCATTTCAAATGAACATATGTTTATTTTGAAACAGTAGATCAATGCATTCTATCTGGCAAGTGGTTGCTATTGGTTACTAGACCTGGAGCAGACCTCCAGTTCTCCCTGCAAGTCCCTATCCCACAAAACATACATCTTATATTTGGAGTTTGATGTTCTGGGAGATAAGACAATGGGGCTTGTGTATAAACTTTGCAAAGGGCAGATTGGTTCGCACAGTGAATGTATTTGCCCTGCACATGGTTATATTTATCAAGCTGAATAAGAGTGTGCAAACAGAATTGTGAATTTTTTTCACACTGTGAATGTCTATAAGAGCCTTTTAAATATGGCACAAATCCCAAATTGTGAATATTATGTGCACACTCTGCATTGGAATTATGCCACAATTTTGGTGGCGGAGAAAATATTTGCAAAACAGTTTTGCAAATTGCGAATTTAAGTTACTGTCACGCACAACAACCTCGCACAGTGGGCTCACACAAACACCGCTCTCATTTTGGAGCCATTTACGAAAATTTATTGTCAATGCGAATTCGCAAAAAACAGAAAGACAGTACAATATTTTAGCATTCAGGAAAAAACATGGGCAATACAACCATTTGCAAATAAATATGCACTGTGCAAACTTTATAAATGACCCCCAATAAGTAATTGCCAGAGGTAAATAACAAGAAAATGAATCTCTTGTACTCATGTACTTTATATGAGCATTGTGAGGTCAGGTAGCAGGTAAATAAGGCACTCACAAATTATATTAAATAAATGTACACGTTATTGCAGTTACATAACAGCCATCCTACAAACAAGCCTTGATTTGGGTCAAGGCTACAAAGGCCCGGACCTGGACGGAATAAAATAAGAGGCGGCATGACGACTCGCCACATATGAAATTTGGGACAAGGCACTAAGGCTCTGGTACAAACAAAGGATGCGCATGCACACAATCCTGTGGGAGGGGGTGAAGGAGGATGCGGCTTCCTAGAGCAATTAGGAGAAATCCGGTCTTGCATACAATTGAGACTATGTAGGGGGTTCAAATGGCCTTTATACTAATGTATGTACATGTTTTCTTCTTGCTGCTTAGTTGTTTGTTCATGGACATACACATTTGAAACATTTATTTAGCGGAATGGTAATAAAGCTTATGTCTATGTCCACATGAAACAAAATACAAGCAGGAAATGTTGAATCTACAGAGCCAGACACTCAGGCAACCATGGCCATAGATTCTAATATCTACAGCAGGTCTACAATTAAAGCCACAAAATTTAATCTACATGGTCAACAAGTTGGGTTGAACCTATAATTTAATTTCCATGTTTTATTATTAAGTAAATACGTATTACTTCACATCTTTTTTCCATTTGAAGTAAAATATCCCCTTAAATAATTCATTGGAAATGGCATAATGCAATGCTTTAAATGCATGATAGAAAATTTAAACATTTTTGAATGAGCTGGTCATTTAGTCACGGCCGCCATCAGAATTCGAGGGGCCCTGTACAACAAAATCAGCGGCTTTCAGAAGCTTTTGGGTCCTTTTCGGCAGCTTCGGGTGTTTTTGTTGGCTTTCGGATCCATTCAGCGGCGGCTTTCGACAGAGTTCGCTTCTTCGTGTCTTAAGGGGGGCACGAAAAAACCAGGAAGTGTAGCACTGCTGGGCCCCCCTTTAACCTAAAAAAAAGCACGGGCCCGGTACAGCTCTATCCACTGTGCCACCCCTGCATTTAGTATATGGTATCCAATCTTTGCCATGCACCCAAAGATATAGAGCAAATCTCTCTCTCACTAAAATAAACACATACATATAATTAAACAAGCATATAGTATCTAACAGCTATTATTTATTAGCAAACACATCAACTTTATATATGGATTAACTTTATGATCTGAAAGCTCCCTGTAGCTGCTTTGTAGTAGCACAAGGTGTCACTGTATTAGCATGAATAACAACAAATGAGATGTGCCTTGGATTTTCATTTTCTATCATTGTTCAGAATCTCTGTACTAAAACCATGAACTAATCACACAATATTATATGTGAAGCAACATTGTTCAATAGCTTTTGAAATAAAATCCCTACAACTACAGTAATTATTTTTAACTTTCCATCGAGATGGGCTTAACATGGAAGCTCTGGATGGCTTGTTGATGGGGGACCAAGACTTTAGTGCTGTTTTGTTTTAGACATTTGGTTAAAGGGCAGATTGGATATTCGGTGAACTGAAGAGCTTGAAAAAGGGACAGCAGTTGGGAATTTAGCCCAGAATCTGCAAATGGACCCTAGAAGTCTTTTCAATCGTAAGTTCCAGATCAATTTTGATACTAAGACTCAGTATTTGATATTAACCCCACAAATGGAATTCTGTATATCAGTAACAAAATAGATAGAGATGAACTTTGTGGCAGCAATGTGACCTGTGAGATAAAACTAGGAATTGTTCTGGACATGCTGCTTGAAGTTTTTCAAATAGAAATAATAAAGTCACAATATCCATTAGAAGCTGCTTATGATTCTCATGTGAGCTCTAATTCATTGTGCTCGTATGAGCTGAGCCCAAGTGACTTTTTCAGTATAGAAAGTACTTTCAAGGATAACAGAAGCAAATCTCTGGTGTTAGTCTTGAATCGAGCATTGAATTGGGAAGAACAAGCATCTCATCTATTAACTCTCACAGCTGCGGGACTCCAAAGAGATCAGGGACAACCCAAACAGCAATCTTTGTTCAAGATGCAAATGTCAATATTTAGCCACCCGATATATAGGGGTTCCATATGAGAGAATTATTCAGTAGGCAGCCTGATAGTAGTCCTAAAGGCTACTGATTTGAATGAAGGGGAAAACTGAGTAATTGAACATTTCATTAGCAGCATTGCCCCTCTAAGTATTAGGCAGCTATTTAAAATAGAGAGTAACAGTATAATGCTTGGCTTACCTACGAAGTGGACTCAACCTCCAATACAAACCTATTAAGTATTGAGAGCTATTCAGGAGAGATAAGAATTGCTCATAGTATCAAGAAGGTGGTGGTGGAACTGATGAAAGGCCGATGAAAAACTGGTGAAAGACCATGGACAACCTTCTAAGTCAACACTGGACACTATGGTGATCAATATTGTGGACATCAGTGAAGAAACAAGTAATGATTATGTATGGCATCAGACAAATCCTTCCCCTGTTTTGCTCGCTGTGACATCATCCAGCCCAGTTACAGGCCAGAGAGCCATCCTATTGGCTGGGCAACCCAGTGCATCCATGGAAGAGAGGGAGTGCCTGGTCTTGGAGCCATTTGTACAAGGTCTCTAACAGAGCTTAACAGGAGTTGTATGCTGCAGCATCCAGCCAGAACCGGTTATTGTGAGACTGTCCAAGCTGCTGCATTTGTAGAAGTACAGAGAGATCCCATACTGTTCCCTGCAAATCTGCTAGAGACTCAGGAGGTGAAAGGTGTCACGGGTGAGATTGATACTGCTGCAGAGCTGTCTGTAATCTCCAGTCTGACTGCCTCTGAGAGCACCCCAGTGAGTGAGCCACCCAAGGGAGGATACTGGCAAGAATACAAACATGGGGCCCCATTTTGAAGACAGGTATTGTGCATTTACCTTTTACGTGAGAGCTGCTGCTAAGTTCCAAAGGGAGAGGTACTTTTGGTGAAGGTAGCGCTAACTGTGTGGTTATTAACCTCTTCCAGAGGATTGGGACTTTGATAATAAAAAAGACTGTGTTGGAAAAACAGGTACCTAGGTACATAGGTCGGTCCCCAGTGCAGTCGTGCATTGTGTATTAGATTGCCCAAGTCCTTTACTACTGTTTTATATAAAGTAAAGTTTATATTTGTTTCATTTTCAAACTGTAGGGGTCATTTATAAAGTTTGCGCAGAGCATATTTATTTGTAAATGGTTGTATTGCCTATGTTTTTTCCTGAAGGCTAAAATATTGCACTGCTGTGGCGTCTTTCCATTTTTTTGCGAATTCGCATTGAGAATAAATTCTCGCAAATGGCTTGCAAATGAGACGGTAGTTTGCGTGAGTGTGCCCACTGTGTGAGATTGTTGTATGTGATAATAGCATTGACAGTGACTTAAATTTGCAATTTGCGGAATTCGAATTTTGCTAATATTTTCTCTGTCACCAAAGTTGTGGCATAATTCAAATGCAGAGTGTGCACATAATATTCACAATTTGCGATTTTTCCCATATTTAAAAAGCTCTAATAGGCATTTGCCATGTGAAAAAAAAATTGCAATTCTGTTTGCACACTTAGCTTTGTAAGGGGCAGGGCAAATATATTCACTGTGCATACTAATCTGCCCTGCACAAAATTTATAAATGAGCCCCTGTGTGTTTTATTTTTCCTAGTGGAACCCCTCTGAGGTGTGCTCCTCCGTGTTCCCTAGGTGGAGGCACTGCGCTGTAAATCCCAGTTCCCTGTACTTTTCAAAGGCAAAAGGGACTCAGGGCCCTGGATTGCGTAGGGTTAATTGCTATTTAAAGAGACAGAAACCAAATTAGGGTAACAATTATAAAATGGTAGTCATATTTTACAAAGTATTTCAATTCTATAAGGTCTTTAAGGATACGGATAGTCAACTCAGGCCCAGACTGGCAATCTGAGCAAATGCCAGAGTGGCCGCTCTATTTTTTGTTAAGTGGGCCGCTCCTGATCTACTGCCTGGCAGGGGGTAAATAATCTGCTTTGAAGAGGCACAGTCGTGCGCTGCTCCACCGCTGCCAATCTACTGCTTTTGCTGCTGCCAAACTGCACACAGACTAGTCACCCAGGGATGGGTGCAGCCAACCACACCTTTAACTTTAAAAGTCCCAAACTTGGGGAAGTAGTGAAGATTAAGCAGTGGCAGGAGATGGTGGGTACGGGTTTTATGGCAGTTGGGTTGTTTTCCTGGGAGCTTCGGCCTCACAATTGCCCTTTGGGGAAAGAACAAAAAAATCTTATTTACCTTTTCTCCCGGTGGAGACCGGGCAGGGGGCCATGATGCAGATGGGACGGTGCTATTACGCAGTGATCAGTGATTGCCGTTTCAATCTTGGTTTTCCTACCTTGCAAGTTTTGACCCGGGCAGCCCTTCAAATTACCAGGCTGTCCGGGTCAAAACTGGACAGGTGGCAACTGAGACAGTTCCAGCATAGACATCACGGAAATCACACAAGCTGCAGCTCTATGGCCAGTCTGGCAGGGCATGCTGGGAGTTGTAGTTACACCTGATTTTAAGGTTTGTAATGTCGTCTTTGGGGGGGTGCGGAATGCCTGTGGTTATGTGGGCTGCTGGGATTTGTAGGTTTATGGCCTCTGTTGAGCTGCAGTTTTAATCCCTGGCATAAGTGTGGTATGGCAAGCTTGGAGTTGCTGGGAATTGTTTTCAAGGGCAGCTGAAGGACTGCACGGTTCCTGGGATTTTGTGGTTCAAACCTTTATTATATATATCAGACATTTATATAGCACCAGCATATTCCTAAGCTATTCTACATATTTCTCATCATCCCCTGTCATAGTGAGCTTGCAATCTGAGCTGCCTATCACATACACATGCAGTCTTTATCAACTGTCAGTTTTATCAGGAGCCAGGAATGTTAGGAGGAAACCCACATGGGAAGAACATACTCCAAGCAGACATACCGTGGCATGTGGTGTGAACCAGTGGTGTAGATATGGGGAGGGGGCAGTAAGAACTCACTGCTATATCAAAGGGAGCCAGGGGTTGGCAAGTTATACCCTGCTTATAGCCCCAAGGTGCAGGTCTGGACTGGCAATCTGTCCATTCAGGCAAATGCCAGAGTGGCTGAAGCAGACATGGCTATCCACTGACAGCGTAGATATACTGGCATTAATTAAGATGAATGAAGCATGATTAAGTGGTAATATGCAAGTGCCCATTGCAGACATCAGAGATTAGCCTCTTCTCCTCCTCACAGATGTACCCTCCTCTCTCCATTGCTGCTTATACTCTCCTCTCATAGACTCCTCCCTAGTTTTACCTATTCCCCATCTGCCTGCTATCTCTGCTTCTGCTGCTGCTTCTACTAGTATTACTGCTGCATATTTGGCAAATGTTTTTCTGGTGGGGGCCTATCAAGGATGATAATAATGTTGGTGGTTCTTCTACTGCCACATATTTGACAAATTTCTTCTGGTTGAGGTCTGTCATTTGCTGTCTGTAATATACACTTTTCATTGTGGTGGTGCCTAGTTGTCAGTTAGTCAAAAATAATGGCCGCTCCAAACCCCCCTCGCAGGTTTTCTTCCCCCATTTGGTTCCATTCCAATACCGGGTGCTCAGCCACCAGCGCCCCAGCTGTGCCTTAGTAATATATAGAAACAAATAGGCAGCACTCCGGATAAAATGAATAAGGAGCATTTATTCCAACAAGAGATGGATCCACATCGCCTTATGCATTCGGGAAAAGGTTCCCTTAATAATAGGCTATGATTAAGGGAACCTTTTCCCGAAACGCTTAAGGCGATGTGGATCCATCTCTTGTTGGAATAAATACTCATTTATTTTATCCAGAGTGCCGACTATTTGTTTCTAGTTGTCAGTCACTCAAATTGGGTCCTACTCTCAAGTGTGTAGAAAATGTAGAGACACCTGCATTCATACCAATAACAGTCTCTTAAAGAAATGATCAAATCTTTCAAAGCTGTTCTTATCACATGCCTTGTGCTAATACTAATAAAGTCCTTTGGACACTCGACAGAGTCGCGACAACCGCGCGTCAAACAACTTTCGCAAATTTTTCAAGAATGTCGAGAAATTGCCAGTGAAGTGAAATGCAAGAGATTTGCCCATCACTATTAGGGAGCAACATAAGCATGAAAAAAGTTCCTGGGGGTGCCAAATAACGGCTGTGATTACCGATTTGTCCGCCCTTTATGGATTGGCAGTCTTCAAGATGCTCTGTTTGGCCTTAAACCTTATTTTTATGCAACCAAAATTGCCTCAAAGCCAGGAATTGAAAAATAAGTACCTGCTTTGAGGCCACTAGAAGCAGCATCTGTATGTACACTCTACCAAAAAAACATAGGGACATTCATACCAGGGGGCAGATTCACTAAAGGGCAAAGTGACTCATGCTAGCGACAATTCACCAGCGATGTCATCTGCACGGACAATGCCAATTCACTAACAGGCATAGGCAACAATTCGCTAGCAAAAGAGACCATCGCTAGATTACGTTCGCACTCTATCACCAGGTGACTTTTAGCTCTAGCAAGCGGTTGCAACTCCGCCGATTTAATTCTAAGATGCAAATTTTACAGAACGTTACCTCTTTCACCAAGAGTTTACTTTATCACCTCAGACCAGGCGAACTGCTAAAACAAAGCTACATCTTCCTCAATCTTATGTCAGTGACATCATCTCCTGTATGACAGAAATGCATTAAAGTTCTAAAAATAGCTGGCGACTTTTCATTTTTTAAAGCAGAATTGCATTCAAAACTCCGTTTTGTGTGAATAATTTTTTAAACTAATTTGAGGGGCATGCTACATTTGTTTTAGGATGGGCTCATGTCTAAGGCAATAGAGGATCTCTTCTGTCTTAAGTCTGTCTGTCTTAAGTTCCTTGGACATTAGTAATAAAAAGTGTCCACTTCAAGCATTTGTACTAACATCTCTAATAAAGACGTCCATGTGACTTTAATGTACCCGCACTATTCAAATTGACCTAAGCGCAAGAGGAATTACGAAGTTTCTCTAGGCAGAAGTGATCGCTAGCATCATTTCGATTTGAAACGCTCACACTGCCGAAGTAAAGCTAGCGAAAGGTCGCCATTATGCTGCACCCAGGACACAACTTTGCATTTTAGTGAATTAGTGTAATGAATTTTCGCCTGGCAAAGTGTCTCAAAGTGTGGTGAAGCGTTCGCTATCCACAATTTGCCCTTTAGTGAATTTGCCCCAACGTGTCTCAATTTATGGTGCAGGTTTTAAAATGGGAATCATTGTCCTTAGCACTGCTTCTTTGCAGCACTGCGGTTCTGAGATCAATTCCAACGTCATAATTATCTGTATGGGTCTCTTTTGGGTACTCTGGTTTCCTCCAAAGGTATATGTATATATATGTATTATTCTATCCTAGAGATATACAACCTGGTTGGTGTGGGATCAGTCAATGAATATGTTCCTTTTCGATGTTATTCTTCACTACATTATCCAATCCTTTGTCCATATTTGTAACTTCTTCAGGACTTAGCAGTCAATGTATTAGGACTTAATAGAAAACACTTTGAGAACACCCAGATAATAAGCCCCATAATGCAAAACTAAGGATAAAAAAAGTACAAATGCTTAGGGCTGACATCCTGTTTTTATAGAGGGTGTATCATTTTTAGTTCTTTTGTTCTGCTGACTTTAAGATTGTTTTGTCTTGACTCAATGGGGCAAATTTACCTAAGGGTGAAGTGACTCATGCTGGCGTTATTTCGCTTGTGAAGGATATATACTCTATCGGTACTTCGCTCCCTAATGCCTGATGAATTTGCGCTCTGACGAATGGACGTAACTACGCAAATTCATTAAGATGCGGATTTTACTGAACGTTACCTCTTGAGTCAGACTTGCCTTCGCCATCTCAGACCAGGCGAAGTGCAATAGAGTAGATAGGAGTTCCTCAAAGAAAGTTTAAAATTTTTCTATGTCCCAAAAAATGCTGGCATCTTTTCCTTTTTTCAGGGTGATAGGCTGCAAAAGAGTGTAACTTTTTTTGGGGTAACCGGCTTCCCCCCTACATTTTCTAACCTATGGCACATAAACTGTACACTGGGCTCATGTGTAGGGTATTATAACAACTTTATTTTATTTTATTAAGGTTTCCCGGGCTTGTGTAGTGTAATGTATTTGCTGCAACATATACGTCCATTCAACTTTAACTTGGCACCATATGCAAATTAGGCAACGCTAGCGCAACTTCGACAGCGATCGGTGCCCTGAACCCAACTTTGTATTTTAGTGAATTAACGTTGTCCTGGCGAATCTACGCCTGCCAAAGTGTTGTGCTGTGTCACTGGCGAATTTTCGGAGGTTCTTGAATTTGCCCCAAAATGTCCTGCTTTCAGCTGAAGCATTCCAGTTTCCATTCAAAAATATGACTTAGCAACAAATATGAGGATTTAATGTAAAAAAAGGTTTAAGTATGAACGTGAGCTGCACTAAGAAATGTAATGAGTAACAGGACTAGCCATGCCACATCCTCTCTGATTTATGGAGCTTGAACAATAACTGGAGCAGTAATCCCAAATAAGATGTGAAGAACCATATAAATAAATTCATTGGTTAGTCAATAAATTAACATCTACCCCCCCCCCCATGACATGATTATATATATCCTGCTTTATGGGAACCAGCTTTAGTTAAGGCATCTTGAAATTCAGTCCTTCTTGTATAAAGCTTTTTCCTTACATCTCGCCCCTCTGAATAATAAAAAGCCAAATTTATGCTTAGTCATCCCTCCCTCCCTAACCTCTGTGGGATGCAGCAATCCAAATAATCTGACAGTTGTGCTTTCTATGCAGGAATACTAAACGCTAGAATATAAATAAAATATGCAGTGTGGCAATGTACAGTATATGGGTGTATGCACTTAACAAACTTTTGTATTGGTAACTCTGTAATGCTTATCTATATATTGCAAATGTGGGTGTAGAAATTTGAATTCTGACTTACTTTTCTGTTTGAATATTTATCTATTGTTTTATAATAATGTTACTGAATGTATAGGAGGTCAAAAATTCAAGAGCAATAACCATAATAAATTGTAATTTATTTGTAGAGTAGAATATATATATATATATATATAAATATATATATATATATATATATATATATATATATATATATATATATATATATATATAAAATTGGAATTTTGAAAACCATCAGAAAGAGGTGAACCAGAAGTCAGGGACTTGTCACTGACATTAAGGACAAACTGTCCTGTGCCCCAACATGGCCACTCAAATGGGAGCTCCCTCCCAGTGGAGGCGTTCTAGCGCTGAAAGGGGCAATTTTTAAAAGAAAAACTATTGTTACCAACCAGAGTACAGGCTCCATTAGCTTACACCTTTGGTGGGGGAAAATATTTTATTGGGATATTAATATTATGTATTCATAATATAGATTACGATATCTTAAATCTGCTAAAAAAAAAAAACATGCAAATAAAATCTAATAGGATTTTTTTGCCACCAATATGGATTAAGGCAGCTGAGTTAGGATCAAGTACAAGGTACTGTATGGAGATTTCTGGATACGGGGTTTCCAGATAAGAAAACTATACCTGTACCATAGTTACTCTTTATGTATGGGAGGCTGGAACAAGGAATCAGTCATTTGGCAATCTTCTTCCATGTTATATGTATTATCAAATCTAAAAAAACAAATCTAGGAGAATTTTAACCATCTCCTCATTTACAAAAATAGCAACCACAGTTCTAGATTTTACACTGCGAGACAATTTTCTGTGTGGTCAGGAGGGGTAACTATATCAGTCATTAAGATGTATGCATCTTATTCTGACTGCGCTACACCAGCAAAAGTTAAGCTGATTGGCTAGTAAGTGAAACTGGACCAGAGACACAACTTGAGCATTGTTATTACCTATGCCTGGTAATTAAAAAACAATGTGGAAGATCTGCTGTTCAAGTTAAAAATCTCAGCTGTCAATCAAATATTGTCTGCCCCTCCTCTATGCCTTAGGCATAGAGGCGGAGCAGACAATTACTTTCACTTTCAATTCAGCACTTCCTAGATGTCACTGCTCTCCCCACATTCCCCCAGTTCTCTTTACCATATAACTGTGTGGTCAGGGCATGGGGATGGACATCGGATCCCCAATTCTGGTGCACAATCAAGATTCTGAGATGATGCAAGGTTTTTCTTAATAACAGTGTCCACAAAATGGCTGCTGCCTGCTTGCTATAATTTTGAAATCCCAGACTGAAGGAAACAAGATTCAAATAATTTATATAGTGTAGTTAAAGTTCATTTTCCTCGACTAATCTGATAAAATAGGATTTTTTTTTGAATAATTTTAAAATTGTCGCAGGTGTCTAAATTTGCCGCACATCAAAATTATTTTTACACCCATTGACATCAATGCGTTTCGTAAATTTTTCAAGACAAATTCGCCAATCAGTATTCGATTTTATAAAGGCTTTTTATTCTCCAATTTAGTATTATCGTCAAATATTTTTTTCCATGTGAAGAAAAGTGGAAAAATATATTCTATCCTGACTGGGATGCCTAGATGGTTATTATATGAACAGGAATGCCAGTAATCTTTTAAATCGAGATATTGACAGAATCAGCGCCGGATTTCAATAAGGGGTGCCCCTAAGCCGCGCGGTCAGGCACGTTTCAGGGGCTGCTGCCGCCTGAGGCAGCAGCCCCAATGCCGCCCCTCCTCCTGCTCTGCTCTTTTAACTACCAGCGTTGGAGCGGGTGGAGGGGCCGCATCGCTAGTGCAGTGAGCGCTATTGCGCTCGCTGCGCTAGAAGAGCCGAATTTCCGTTTTAAAAAACGGAAATTCGGCTCTTAAAGTTACTAGAGGCGGCTTTTTGCCGCCCCTGGTAACTGGCCGCTCCGTGCCGCCTGAGGCAAGATTCTCACCTTGCCTCATGGCCGGAGCGGCCGCCTGGTCGGACCGCGCGGTCCTAGCGCCGACCTCCCCTTCCCAGTGCGCCAGCGAAAAAACGCCAGCGCAGCTGCTGTAATTGAATGGCGACGCACGCGTCCCCATAATGCGGCTGGGCGGCATGCCGCCCCTATTTTTTTGCCGCCCTAGGCCCGGGCCTATGTGGCCTTGCCGCAAATCCGGGCCTGGACAGAATGCTGTAAAGCTGATATCAGTTTTACAATAAATTATAATGGTTTCTCCACATCAGAACAGGCTGACACTTTTAGGTAAAAAACAAAATCTAAAATGTAATAAAAAAAGCCTCTTAATAGATTTGCTGCATCTGGATCTTGATTTATGGGCAAACAGATGTATTCACTGCCTCTTTCTTTTGATTTATGGAGGCCACAAGTCTCACAAAATCTCTGTGTTGCAGCTAGCATAAGGCTGTAAATGGGCTCCTCTGTTCTTTTGTGAGGGGAAAACTAAATTGATAGCACCCAGACTTATAGTATTACTTGTATTAAATCACTATATCATTATACCGTTAATACATTACACATGTAAATTACATGTAGCATTTTTTTTAAAATATCAATTGTAAATGGAAATACATAATGTATAGTTTATTGCTTATGTACAATATAATGATATACTGTAATGCTTCAACATCAGCGGTTATAAATATATTTGGAAAGCTAATTAACTTTCTAATTTACTGGTACTTATGCATTTACTTATATAAATGAAGACAAGTTCTTTAACTATATTTTATATTTATGTGAATTGTATTTCTAATAATGCAACTTTTTACTTCAATGACCCCTTGTTTGTCAATACTAATTTATTGTTTTGCTGTACAGTGCTTTGCCCTCAAGGAGCGCTATACAAATAAAAATATACATACATACATACATAATGGGGTGGTTTACATTTAATGCAACTAAAAGGCACTGTAACACCAAAAATGTAAATGCCTTAAAGTAATGAAAATATAATGTATGGTTGCCCTGTGGTGGTAAACAAGCTGCTGTGTAGCCAAGAGGGCAGCCATTTAAATTGAAAAAGTAGAAAATGCAGATAACAGATATTATCAGTAGTATACAATTGGATTCATCAGAACTTATCTGTTATCTACTGTGTATCCTGTGCTTGAATGTCTACCCCAATGCCTGCTGATATAAAATATCATAGTCTTTCTGAACAAACGCAACAGTTGTACCAGTGCAGGACAACAGTATATTATATTGCCATACCTTTAAAACATTTTTTTTATGTTACTGTTCCTTTAAGTATGATATCGACAGTGATATTCAGTTTGCATTTGGTGTTAATTTTTTTCAGGATTTTAAATGGTTTAGCTTCATTATGGAGTTGTTTTGAGCTTCAGTCTCTATCTGGTTTCTTGGGCCCAATTTACCTTAGCGGCCAACAGTGGCTGGGCATATGAATAGGAGAGGGCCTGCTTAGAAAGATAAGTAATAAAAAGTAATAAAAAGTAACAATAGCAATAAGGTTGTAGCCTCGCTGCTGGGGTCAGTGATTCCTCCATTTGAAAGCAGAAGGTCACATTTTTAAAAAAAAACTTTAACATATAACATATAAAGGTCAGTTGAAGAGATGCTAAGAATAGGAGATTTAATAACATATTAAAAGTTAACATAAAGCTGAACCCCCATTTGACTATGTTGACACAATAAGGAAAGACTAAAGCTTTCAATCTTGCTGCCTCTGCTTTCCATCTGTTGAGTCATTAAATGACATTGGCTTTATGAATTAATGCAGTGAATACAGCAAAGCACGCAGACTGACTTTTCTGAAATTATTTTTGTTCGGTATCATTTACGGAAATATTTACCCTTCTTTTATTTCTTTGCAGCCTTTAATTATTTAATGCAAGACATCCTTGATTTCACTTAGTAAGTAATACTACAGCAGCATACTGAATAGTCTTTGTGTTCCAATGTCATTGCTATATTTTATTCTACAATATTCTACAATGAAGGGCACTGCAAAGGCAATTTTCATTTTATATTGTAACCCTATCTTGGCCACTGCCTGTGTTATAGGATATACATACTCTCACCATCCACATGTCCTGAATCCTCTTTGCTAAATGAAAGAGTACTGGGAATTTATCTCCACAGCATCTAGTGGGATCTGGGGATACACCTAGGCTCCACTAGGAAGAAATAATTACCCACACAGTAATTATAGCAGTAAAACAATATAAAACTTTATATAAAAGGGAAGAGTAAAGAATGCAACTATACATTATGGGGCAGATTTACCAAGGGTCGAATTTCGAAGTGATAAATACTTCGAAATTCGACCAATGGCTTTACTTCGACTTTGAATATCGAAGTCGAAGTTTTTTTTCACCAAATTCGACCATTTCGCAGTCGACGTAAAATCGTACAATGAAATCCTTCGAATTCGAACGATTTGAAGGATTTCATCCATCGATGGAACGATTTTTCTTCGACTTCAAAAAACGTAGAAAACTGGTCTAGAAGGTCCCCATAGGCTAACATAGCACTTCAGCAGGTTTAATTTGGTGAAGTATTGAAGTCAAAGTTTTTTTTAAAGAGACAGTACTTTGATTATTGAATGGTCGAATATTCGAATATTCCCAGTCCTGGCACAGTCCTTACCAGGCAAAGTCCCACACTCCACTCCTGGTGGATAAAGAGAGTCATGGTCCCTTTTTTCCCCCCAAGAGCTCTTAACTTTCCCCAGTTAGTGCTACCTGGCCAAATACTTCTCCTGTTGGACAGAGGTAGTTGCTCCCATGTAGCAGGCACATGAAAAATATCTGTGAACAAACAGTGGGACATGCTGGAGCCTTTCAATAGCCTCAAGGCAGAACACTCACCCAGGGACTCAGATGGGTCAGGCAACCACAGCGACTCAATCCTCTGGTTGCGCTCCCAAGCTAATCCTAGCTGAGCACAACAGACCTACTTTATTCTTTGGGGTACAGCTAGGGTCGGCTAGGGTTTTTGATCCGGACTGACTGGTATTTTGAAGGGCTTCCCAGGTCAAAACTTCATGCCCGGTTTTCCAAATAAGGAAAACCGGGCAGGATTCCCTTGAATCTGCAGCTGACCGGTGAGCTGCTAGCCTGATACTCCAGAGTGGTTTTCCCTTGATGCCATTGTCTATGTCAGTTTTAATTCATCTAGACATACTTGTCTTTAGAGTGGTTATAAAAGTTAAATTTTAATTCGTTATATAGAGGATTAATGACAATATGGGTTGTTCATTTTCGTTTCTCCTCATTTATGGTTAACTTAATTAACTCTTCACATCACCATTTGTTTCCTGTTTGGGTGGCAGGTGCTTCCACATGATTTTCTACAATTGTTGCTGTAATAAGTTGCATGGTATGTGTTTTAAGTTGCATGTCCCATGCCCAGAGATGACACATAACCTTGTGTACTCTTGATATTTTACAAATGAAAGAGAAAGAAAAAGAACTGATCCATACGTTTGCACCCTCCCATCTAAATGTGTCCGGAAACTCATATAGTATATTCAATTAAAATGACCTTTGATCCTTTGGTGAGGGGAATCTATTAGGGTGAATGGGGTGGTAACTTTAGGAGTCTAAAGCTGGTCATAGATGTAAAGATTTTTAAAAGATCTGATCTTCATCGTGAGACCACGATTATCTCGAAACGATTGTACGAATTGTCCATCAACTAAAAAGACCATTTGCCAGGAAAAAAAAAGGGGAGCTGCCTGCTTGGCCCTGCAAACATAGATAGATTGCACTGGGACCGATAAAGATTTTTTCACCTAGCTGATCAATTTTCTGACAGATCGTTCGAATCCCACTAACTTCACGATAATTTCGAAGGATTGGTCGGACTTCACTAAAATCGATCGTTCGGCAAGAGAAATCTTTGCGTCTATGGGGAGCTTAAGTGGGCGAATTGATTGCTCCTGTTTCCACAGTAAGTATTCTCTTACTGTGTCATGCCTGTGGTTGAAATATGACACATCAGGTTTATGAATTGATTTACCAGATAATATATTGCTGCTTATATGTACCACCAGCCCACTGCTTCTTGTCAATCCGTCTCCTTGGTCCTTATTGTGATACACTGGACTATTTTAAAATATTTTGGTTATTAAAAGTTATATTTTAATTGTGTATATTTATGAGTTTCCGGACACGTTTAGATGGGAGGGTGCAAACTTATGGGTCAGTTCTTTTTCTTTCTCTTTCATTTGTGATTCAACTACTTGACCCTGCACACCATCCACTGTTTTTCACAATTGATGGGAGAGTGCTCCCCAATATTCCTTTTACATATTCAGTTATCTTTCCTAAATTCTCTGCAAATCACATAAAGGGGTAATTTTAATGATCTGCTCATAATTCCTTCTACTGTATTTTCAGCAGGCTTTTTATTGCATTTATTAATAATGACTGTTTTGCCCTAATCATTATGGATCCTTTTTTATTTGTTTGCTCTTCAAGTCCATTCTCTCAGGAGCCGTGTTCAAATGATCTTGCACTGATGAAATCTAAGAAAAGCTAAACAAGGTGGGGGCTCTCATTTATAAAGTTTGCACAGGGCAGAATGGTTCCCATAGTGAATATATTTGCCCTGTGCATGGTTATACTGTATTCAGAACCGCCATCAGAAATCGCAGGGCCCCATACGACAAAATTTCCTGGGCCCCCTGGGCTGCGCCCCCGGCAAGCCCCATCTACAGGTCCGCCCTCCCCACCACACAGTAAAAAAACAAAAAAAATATTGGTGGCTATGGTTCCCATATGTTAATAAAAAATAAAAAGATATTGGTGGTCAGGGCCCCCCATAAAAAAAACATTTGTGGCCAGGGCCTCCCCATTAAAAAATATTGGTGGCTAGGACCCCACATGAGAAAAAAAATTGGTGGCCAAAATTGGTGGCCAGGCCCCCCTCCACACATTATAAGAAATTTGGTGGCCAGGGCCCCTTAAACGTCCATGCCTTCCCGAAGTCAGCAGCTCTCGGAAAGATGGGGGCCCGGCTAATCAAGTAAGTGTGGTGAGTTCAGGGCCCCCCTTACCCTTGGGGCCCCCTACAACTCTCCCCCCTGTCCCCCCTGATGGCTGCCCTGACTGTATTTATAAAGCTGGATAAGATTGGTGTGTTTAATGTGGAAACAGAATTGTGAATTTTTAAATATGGCAAAAATCGCAAAATGTGAATATTTATGAGCACACTTTTAAGTTAAGCCACGACTTTGGTGGTGGAGAAAACATTTGCAAAACAGTCAACACTATTTTCGCACACAACAACCTCGCACTCCTGCAAACACCCATCTTATTGCGAGTCATTTGCCAAAATTTGTGCACAATGCAGATTCACAAAAAATGGATAGACGGGCACAGCAGTGCAATATTTTAGCATTCAGGAAAAAACATGGGCAATACGACCATTTGTGAATAAATATAAATGACCCCCGCTGTCTGCATATATTTATTTATGGCTCTGAACTGTTGGGCCATATCTGTGCCATTAAACTAGCCAGTATGAATGTAAAGTTAGCTACAGGAACTAGTGATGGGCGAATCTGTGCAGTTTCGCTTCACCGAAAAATTGTTGAAACGCATTGAAGTCAATGGGCGTCAAAATAATTTTGACGCGAGCATCAATTTTTAAACACACTACTATTTGGTCCAAATGCATTAAATTCAATGGTTGTCCAACTAATTTTGACGTGCGTCAGTTTTTTTGGACGCAGTGGATTTTTCACCGGCGTATTGTAGCCGCAGTTTCGAAAATTAATTTGCTTGTGGCAAAACACGGAAATTCGCCGTGAATTAGTGTCTGGTGAATTTATTCGCCCATCACTAATAGGGACATAAAGGAGTCATTTGCATGTGTCCTCCCATAATTCATTTAGTAAGATTTAAGGCTTCTGGTTTTAAGAAGGCTTCTATGTTCACAAGATTTTGACTTATATTTACTAACACAGTTCTGTGGCTTTTGGTAATATCTATTAGGGATGCACAGAAACTACTATTTATGGATTCGGCCGAATCCCAAATCCTTCATGAAAGATGGGGCTTAATCCGAACCCTAATTTGCATATGCAAGGGGCAAAGACAACCACGCAATTAAAAAAAATGTTTTTAACTTTCTTTCTGCATTCCCAATCTCTATTCTTTTAGCTCATTCAACACTATTAGTACTAACTGTGGTCAAAGAAATATGGTATCTATAGTACATTCAGGGTCATTTATCCACATTGGCGAATTTGCAACCAATCAAAATAGCTGCATTCATTGTTCTTCTTGCAGCTGGCTTCAAAAAGCTAATCACTGATTGGTTGCTATAGGTAACTGCCCATGGGCAAATTTGCCCAGTTGATAAATGACCCTGAATGTGTTTAAAAAACTGCATAATGAAAGTCCTTTCCAAATTAAATATGGAACCCCAAAAAATGTTATCATTAAAACATCCATACCTGTTATAAAAGTGTTTAAATATCTAAACTGTCAATCAAATATTACCTGCCCCGCCTCTATGCCCGTGGCATAGAGGAGGGGCAGTCAATTACTTTCACTTTCCATTCAGCACTTCCTAGATGTCACAGCTCTCCTCACATTCCCGCTTCCCTCCTCAAGCTCTATAATTGTGTACGGCACTGCACATGGACATTAGGTCCCCCATTCTGGTTCATACACAAGATTTTGGGGTGATACACAATTTCCCTTAATAACCGTGTCCACAAAATGGCAGCTACCTGTTTGCTGTGATTGTATAATTCCAAAACAGAAGGAAACAAAATTTAAATAATAAATACAGTGTAAGTAAAGTTTATTTTGCTTTACTAACATGATAGAAAAGAATTTGAAATTATTTCTTAGGGTGACAGGTCCCCTTTAATATGGAGTTTATGTATAGAGTAATATGGCCTAGTGTTCTGATGAAGCAGAGATTTATTTATTAAAATCCAAATGCCAAAAACTAAAAAAATTTGAATTTTATTTATTTATTTATACCTCGAGAATAGAAAAAATCTGAATCCAAAATTCTGCATCTCAGACCTTGCGTGGTTGTATATAAGTCAATGTGAGATGTCCCTGTCCTGCTTGGAAGTTTCTGTGGTCTACACTGGAATTAGCCAGAAAATCCGACTATTTCGGACTTTTCAAACAAAAATCCAAAACATTTTCGGGAAAAAGCCCAAAACAATCATACGATTCTGGGAAAGCGCAAAAAAAACCGTGTGATTTGCCTTTTCAGTAGATTTCGTTGAGTTTGTCCCTGATCCGATGAAATCATGCTTTAATAATAAGGTCACACCTCGGATTTTGATAAATTACCCCCTTTGTGTACATATATTCTAACATTTGCCAGTTTGACAACGTGAAAAATTATGCTAATCTGCTGATTAATAAGCAGAGAAGGAGCCTTTCACATTGCAAATAACTGCAGTGGGCTTTATATGTTTATCCATAACAATCAGTATCTCAATGATTAGGAATTGTTTAAATATTTCAATGTCATTTGTTTCCTTAAAATCCTGCATTTTCTGGTTTTGTTATGATGCGTCTGCCCTTGGATGCTTTGCATGTGCTTGAAGGTCTGGCCCCAAAATGTCAGATGTAGTGTTATCGATGTTTATTACTAGTACACATTGTTTCCATGGTGACCAGAGATGTTGCAGCCTAGCAACCATTCATGTGTGTGGATGTGACAATTTCAGCATCTGACTATGGTTTCTAATGCTGATAAATTTAACCCTGTGTCATGTTTTCTAGAGGGGAAATGAGATAAAGGCAGCACTAGATGTCTGCATTCATATTTTACAGTATTGCATGGTGCTGGAATGGTAAAGTTAAAGATATAGGCAATCTAAACAGTCATGCCAAGGCAGATTTTCAATTTATTTTAGTTGCGTGAGGATATACTGTACATGGGAGTGACGGGCAAAGATTTATTGCATTTTAAAATATGAATGCTGAACAGAAGGAGATGAATGTACCAGGCTCATCTATTTAATACAGTTAATTCATATACAGGTATGGGATCTGTTACCAAGAATGCTCTGGACATAGGTGTTTCCATAAATATTTATACATATATATATCTCTTGCTGTAATTGGAATCCCCATGCCTTTACTTTACGAAAATTTAATTGAACAATTTATTTAACCCCCATAGAATTGCTTTGCCTCCAATAAGGATTAGTTATAACTTACCTTATTTTTAAAAATTAGAATTATTTGCTTCAAATGGAGTCTAGGACAGATGGGCTTCTTCTAATTTGGAGCTTTCTAGATAACAGGTTTCCGGATAATGGATCCCATATCTGTATGATCTTTGACAAAACACTGGAAATGTATATATATATATTATATTGCATCCTCATAACGTTAACACATTATCTAGGTTTTATGTATATTATTGTAATGAGCATGTCTGCAAATATTATTGGTGGTAACATGTAATCTGGGCCTTTTTATTTACCATTGTGCCATTGGTTATGTAGTTCCCTATGTTATTGTAAAGCTACTACTTTATTTTAAAATAAATTCTGCAAGGGGAGTGGTGATGCTTGGAAATGCAGCTGCTCTGTGTTTGCCATTCATATGTTTTATTCTCTGTGCATTCTCTGCTTGAAGCAACTTTGCAAAGAAATGAATGAACATATGAACCATAGGGTTGATGTAGAATGAAGACACAGTGTTTGTTGTACACGTATGTAGTTAAACATGACTGTCAGATGGAATAAATGCAGTGTCGGACACCTGAGCCCACCGGTATACCAGGAAAACCCCCGGTGGGCCAGGTGTCTGTGGGCCTTATTGCTTTTAAGCATTTGGCATATTTCATGGTCATTCCCTATTTCTTTAACGTAAAATGAAGCTTAATAATAAAGTATATTAAGCAGATATAAAATATCATGAGTATAAAAAGGTTGAGTGAGGGGAGGAGGAATAATAGTTTGGAAAGTGGGCTCCTGGTTTATGGTTTTCTGTGGGCCCCTGACATTCCCGTCTGACACTGAATAAATTTTCCTTTTGTCTTGAAATCTTCAACTTGGTGACACATGTTCCTTGAACTACCATCCCACTAATATTCCTGTAGGCTATAGTATAAGTTGGCCACATACACATTGATGGCTAAAATGCACTTGTGGAAGTGCAACCTGCCTATGTTAACTTCTCACATTACAGGTAAGGATGCACCAAATCCAGGATAGTGCCCGGCCAAACCGCTTCTGAATCCAATAAAATCCCATGACTTTTCATCACACAACGTTCTTTTAACCATACACTACACTCACGGTTCTCTTCCCCCTCCCCCCCCCCCCCCCCATTTCCCTTGGTTTTGGATTCGGTTTGGTATTTGCCTGTATCTTTCACAAAGGATTCGGGATTAGCCCGAGTCCTAATATAGTGGAATCGATGCCTCCCTAGTTACAGGAACTTTCACTGGATTCACTAGGGTTTGAGGCCAGCATAAATTAATGTAATGGTATCAGACAGTGAGGCTCATTTAGTCACATTGGGCAAATTTGATCCAGAGCAGTAAAGTATTAAAGTATAACAACCATATATTTGAGTTTATTGTTCTACTTGAAGTAGATGGATAAAATCCTGATTGCTGTTGGATTCCTATAGGATACTATGCTGTGGCAAGTCTGCCCACTGTTTACCAAATAAGTGGTAAGAGCTGCAGACTCTGGGGATTTATTTCCTTATAAGGTAGTGATAGGCGTATAAATTCGCTCGGCACAATTTAGCAGCAAATTTCCACTTTTGGCCGCTGGCAAATAAATTCACAAAACTCCCAGTGAAATTCGCCGTCAAATTCAAAGCATTTTGAACGCACCTCTGAAAAGTTGTTTGTGTCAAAATCGTTGCGCGTCAACACTATTCAGACGCTTATCGACTTTAACGCCGGCTTCAACATTGACGCAAGTGACTTTTTGGACCCGTGTCCAAAATTGAAATGGGTGTCAATTTTTGAGTTTCACGAATTTTTAGCCGTTTTGCAAAATTGACACGGACATCAATTTTTTATTTTTTTTTTGCGAAGAACCGAAAGGGAGGAATTCGCCCATCACTGCTAAAAGGGATTAAAGTTGCCATTGTGAGGTAACCTATAGCAACTAATCAGCAATTATCTTGGCTCAAACCACTGCAGTTAGAATACTAAAAGCAAATATCTGAAGCAATATTGCCCACTTTAAGTAAGTGAGCTTTTGTATAAAATCACTTGTCATGGTCACAGAACTCCACAGTGACTTCTTATATTTAGCAGGTTGGTCATTATTTTTTATATATTGTATATTATTTTGCATATACCATATATTGTATTATATTGTACATATATATAACAAAGGACTGTATTCCCTTAGTTTATGTGCCGATATCTGCTTTGTTACATTTAACTGTCATTATCTACTAATCATTTGTTCACTGATAATTAGCAATGTACAATTCTCCTCTAATCCCTCACACCCATCCTGTTATTTATGGCTGAGCAGCAGAATGAACAAACCAACCCCCCAGGAAAGACTTAACTGCAGCTATTATTTCCCAGCACTATAATAAATGCCCGGTAAAGGACACTATAATATTCATTTAAAACTAATTCTGGAATTGACAAGAAAATTGTGAAAAGGTGATTTTTTTTTGCCTGTGCCAACGATTTCTGAGCCTCACAGTGTTCATTGCCGAGACTGTAAAATAATGACTTGACCTCTATAAATAACAGGCCTTTCCCAACTAAATGCAAAAAAAGTATAAGGGGCTTTCTACCACATCCACAGATATTGAAAGCCAACCAGTTTTTTTAATTCCCATCTTTAGTTGTAAGCAAAGCCGGTGTGCCAGTTGTTGCTTGAACAATCCAGTCATCATCATCATGAAAGTCACTACCTCAGAGGGAATTAGTGTGCATGTGTCAATTTCCATAGGTATTTCCAATTTTCAAATGGGGGTCGCTGACCCCATCTACAAGACAACTGCTCTGTAAGGTTACAAATGTTTTTATTGCTACTTTTTATTAAACATCTTTCTATTCAGGCCTCTCCTATTTATATTCCTGTCTCTAATTCAAATCAATGCACGGTTACTAGGGGAATTGGGTCTCTAGCTAACAGATTCATACCAGCAATCTCAGCATCCTCCAACAGGGTTTGGATATCAGTAGATGTTGGGATTTGTAGTTCAGCTCCCTTTAGAAGAATATCAGGGAATCTAAATTGTTTACTTTAATGAGCACTGAACGTGAATTTGCTGGTTGCTCCTCCCTTGAATCGTTACTGTGGATAGGGGTATAATTAAAATGATGCAAGAAGCTCAGGTCCCGGAACTAGGGGTAAGCAGAGTATGCGCCCACCTAGGGTGCCATCATGGAGGCGGCACACTTTTAAGGGTATTTTTTGGGTTTGCTTGACCTTTAATCATTTTTCAATTTTACAAACTGCCTGTTCTTGCCCGTGATTAGTACTCCCACAGTAATACTTCCCTCTTGGCAGCTGCTGGCACAGGTACATATTTGTGGGCAATATCTTGGCTGCTGCTGGCATGCACAGGTAAACAGGTTATATTGGACAATATGATGGATTTTTGGCTGCTGCTAGCACAGGTGCATATTTGGGGGCAATATGATGGATTTTTGGACGCTGCTGGCACAAGTACAGATTTGGAGGCAATTTTGTGGATATTTTGGCTGCTGCTGGCACATGTACAGATTGGGGGCAATATGTGGGATTGGCTGCTGATGGCTCAGGTACATGGGGCAATGTGGCTGCTGCTGGCACAGGTACACAGATGTTTGGGGCAATATGATGGATTTTTGGCTCCTCCAGGCACAGTTACATATTTGGGGATGATATGATGGATTTTTTACTCCTGCTGGCACAGATATATATTTTGGGCAATTTTGTGGATATTTTGGCTGCTGCTGGCTCAGGTGTATATTTTGGGGGCAATATGAGGGATTGGCTGCTGCTGGCTCAGGTACATGGGGCAATATGGTGGCTGCTGGTACAGGTACACAGATGTTCGGGGCAATATGATGGATTTTTGGCTCCTGCTGGCGGGGTACAAATTATGGGCAATATGATGGATTTTTTTGGCTACTGTTGGCAAAGGTACAGATTGGGGGTAACAATATGATGGATGTTTTGTCTTATGCTGGCACATGTACAGATTGGGGGCTTGGGAGCAATCTGAGAGAATGACTGCTGTTGGCACAGGTACAAATGGAGCAATATGATAGGTGTTGGCACAGGTACAAATTAGGGGCAATATGATGGATTTTTGGCTGCTACAGGCACAGGTACAGATTGGGGGCTTGGGAGCAATCTGAGGGAATGACTGGCATTGGCACAGGTACAAATGGGGCAATATGATAGGTGTTGGCACAGGTACAAATGGGGCAATATGATAGGTGTTGGCACAGGTACAGGGGACAACACAATGGCAGCTGGCACAGGTACAGGGGACAACACAATGGCAGCTGGCACAGGTACAGGGGAAAAAGGGGACAATATGAATGGTAAGGTGGGAAATGGTAATGCAGGACCGGGTGGGGTGAAGGGGCACTAGGCTGCCGAAATACCTTGGCGGGCCCTGATGAGCACTGAAGGTCCCCTGGATTGTTACTGTGAATAGGGGTGTGAATAAAATGATGCAAGAAGCTGTCAGCATGATGTCATGGATGTGATTGCTGTGACTGTGATGCATTGCTGTTGCCGCCGGAAGGAGATTGTGGGAAGCTGCAGTCAGAGCCGCTGGAATAGAATTGCTGACATGTTTCTTTGTGCAGTGGAGTCTGGTGGAGCCGCATGAAACACGGGAACAGCCCAGGACTGCGGAGCTGATGAATCGCTGGAGAAACGCGGCCCCATTGGTGCGGAGTCTGCGCCTCTCTATAGAGGGAATCACTGGCGCTGTCCGCTCCCCGGTGCTGAAACAGATCCAGCCGCGCCCCCTCCCTCCCTGCACTAAAGCCGCCGGAGCTGAAGGGAAGGAGCAGCGATCGTGGGATTATTATCGTGGGATTATTATCGTGGGATGATTATCGGCTACACGATGGCAGCAGCGGTGCTACACGAATTGTTTTTTCGGGGAGACAGTGATCCGGCTCTCAGGCAGCAGTGATGGGAACATGTGTCTTTCTACACAAAAGCATGTGAGATAGATCCGCGCTGCCAGGGGAGGGGTCGGGGAGCGATTGTATCTAATGGCTCGTCTCCGGGGTCGCACGTTACACTCGCTCGTCCCATTGTTATTCCTGGGCCTGGTGTCGGGGCAGCTCAGATATTCAGTCAGGGAGGGGGTCGGACATGGATCGTTTGTGGGGAACCTGGTGAAGGACCTCGGCCTTTTACCCTCCAGGGGCTTCCGAATCGCCTCCGGCAACAACAACCACTATTTCGATGTCAATGTCGGTAACGGGGTTTTATTTGTAAACCGGACGCTAGACCGTGAAACTCTGTGCGACCCCGACCCCCCCTGTGTCATCAACCTGGAGGTGGTGGTGGGAAACCCCGTGGAGGTGCACAACGTCGAAGTAGAGATTCTAGACATTAACGACAATGCTCCCACATTCCCTAGAAATGAATATGAATTGGAGATCAGCGAGTCTGCAGTCCCTGGGGCCAGGTTTCCTATAGAAAGTGCTCAGGATCCAGACTTGGGGAGCAACTCCATTCACACTTACAGGCTCACTGATAATGAATATCTGGGGTTGGATTTAAAGACTTTCAATGGCAACAGCAAACTGATTGAGATCGTTCTTAAAAAGTCCTTAGACAGGGAGCAGAAATCTCTCCATCAGTTGCTCCTCACTGCTATAGATGGTGGAACACCTCCGAAATCTGCCACCGCCCAAATATCCGTACGTGTGATGGACGTGAACGACAACACCCCATACTTTAATAAATCAACTTACAAGGCTAGTCTGCCTGAAAATTCTCCGGCGGGCACCTTAGTCGTTAAGTTAAATGCCATCGATCCAGACGAGGGAACAAACGGAGAGGTGGTCTATTCACTCAGCAGCTACACTCCGCAGAAAGCCAAACAACTCTTCACTATCGACCCCCTGAATGGAGAGATACGTAGCAATGGAGCGTTGGATTACGAAAAGGCATCGGAATATGAAATCTACGTTCAAGCCGCTGACAAAGGCGCTGTCCCTATGGCTGGCCATTGCAAGCTGTTACTGGAGATCGTGGATGTCAATGACAACGCCCCAGAAATAGTGGTCACCTCCAATTACTCGCCTGTAGCCGAGAATGCTCACGATCAGACCGTCGTTGCGCTAATGAGTGTAACAGACCAAGATTCTGGGATGAACAGTCAAGTCAGTCTCCTGATACAACCCGACGTCCCCTTTAAAGTGACATCTTTTAAGAACACCTACAAACTAGTGACAGATGGTAAACTGGACAGGGAGAAGGCGTCTTGCTACAATATAACAGTGACTGCCACGGATTCAGGGATTCCTCCTTTGTCTACTCGGAAAACTCTTTATGTGGAAGTGTCCGATGTCAATGACCATCCCCCTACATTTGAGGAATCTTCTTATTCTATTTCTATCATGGAAAACAATGCTCCGGGGGTGCCACTTATTTCAGTGAAAGCCGCAGATCCAGATTCCAACGAAAACTCATTTGTTTCCTATTCACTTCTTAGAGGTGATATCGAAGGGCTACCGGTCAGTTCTTACGTCTCGATCAAATCAAACAACGGGACTATCTACGCGGTAGCTTCCTTTGACTATGAAAAAGTGAGGGAATTCCATTTTGTCGTTCAAGCGCAAGATGCGGGGAACCCGCCCCTCAGCAGCTCTGCAACGGTAAATGTTTTTGTTGTCGATCAAAACGATCATGCCCCGACCATCTTGTACCCCAACCGTTCCGCGTCCATTGAGATGATCCCTCGAGCGGCTGACGTTGGTTATCTTGTCGCCAAAGTGATCGCCGTTGATGTGGACTCGGGTCAAAACGCTTGGTTGTTTTACAACTTGTCTCAAGCTTCAGACCCTACCCTGTTCCAAGTGGAGTTACACACAGGAGAGATAAGGACTACAAGGAAAGTTGCAGATGACAGTGTTACCAACTACAATATAACGGTTCTTGTACAAGACAATGGCCAACCACCCCTTTCTTCCTCTGCTACTATCAGTGTTGTGGTTGTAGACAAGGTTCCAAAAACCCTCCCTAGCACTCAGAAATTTGTTCAGAATCCCTCCAACCTCTCTGAGACGACCATTTACTTGATCATTGCTTTGTGCTCAATTTCATTTATATTCCTTTTGACTGTCACTGTTCTAATTATTATCAAATGCTACAAATGCAGTGAGCCTGGGGGCTGTTGTGCTGGGGCCTGCGGATACACACAGCCAAACCCTGCTGACATATATAAACAGGCCAACAATAACACGGAAACTAGATTGCCGCCTGGTTTACAGGTACAGCCCCATTTTATTGAAGTTAGAGGGAATGGATCCCTTACAAAAACTTACTGCTACAAGGCCTGTATGACAGCCGGGGCGGGAAGTGACACGTTTATGTTCTATAACACCGGAGCTGGTCCCATTGTGCCTGCCACTCACGCTGTGGTTGCAGACAGACATGTGACAGCACAAAATCGACACAGCCTGATCATTTTGAAAAGTGAAACCACAACACCAGTTGAGGTGAGACCACATTTATTTTCATTCTTACGCAGTACTTGCTCTAACCTGTATGACAATGAAATATACTAGCCAACATACTGGCTTTGTTTTGTGCTGATTGCCTTCTCTAAAGGTGGCCATAGACGTAACAATTACGATCTTTCTTGGAAAAGATCTCTCCAAGAAAGATCGTTCGTTTCAATACACACGTGTAGAGCTGAATCTTCAGATATACAAGTAGATATATGGGAAGAAACAATAGAATTCTACCTGTATCTGACGATTCAGCACTAACAGTGGCCGATGTTTGGGTCCCTTCAAAGGCACCCGATAAAAATTTTCCCTTCCAGCCCGATCGACGAGCCGACCGATATCCAAGTCTTCTGTCGATATTGGTCGGCTCTTTTTCCACCATACACGCAACAAATATCGGACGAAAATTCGTTTCGTGCGATATTATCTGTGCGTCTATGGCCGCCTTTAGGAAATGATTCTGTACGACCAAGCACTAATTCTGTCCTTCATCATATTGGGATGTTTAAAGTGTATGGAAATCAAAGGCAGTTAATGATGAAACATTTATAAAGCGTATTAAGATGATTTAGGAATATTTAAAAATGATGATGAAGTTAAAGTCATATTTCCCATTAGTTTATCTTGTTGGGAAGATTGTGTATGGTATAATATACTAGCAGAAGAGCTGGTGCAAAGCATTTGTTTAAACATGACAATTTATGTGTCCTTCATTTCGGTCACATTTTTATCTAGCATAATATCCAGTCCATGTTGTGTGTGTGTAAATGTTCATTGTTCTGACATCATATACCTGTAGTATGATACAGTTGCTGCAGACCAAAACTTTTATCTGGGGTTGCACTGTGCACTCTCCAAGGTTATCGTCCAACAGCCACTTTGGCCTCAGACTGTGTCCTCTGTAACATCCATAACAAATAATTATAATAATAAAGAATTCAGTTTCATATTGCTACTGCGCTACTGCACTTTATAGGTGCAATGTGAGAGCATCCTATACATTTATGTTGCTGTTGTGCATCTGCATTATGGCTACCTTCAACCACTAATAAAAAGCAGTGCATAAGGAACGTGCCTAATGCCTTACGCATAATGAATTTTCAATCTTGCATCCTAAGGTATCCTATATAAAAAGTGGCTACTGACAAATCTAAGGGCTGAACTCCCCAGTGTGGCTTGTTCCGATGTGATGCGATGAGAGGAAGCACATGCGACGGGACATATGCAGCGAAAAAAAGGTTGTGTCAGATACACGCAGCGACAAGGTCCAACATTTCTATTACTTACCTTATATTAGCTGCATCAGTCTCGTCGCATGCACTTCCTCTCATCGCATCGGAATAACGCTAGCGAAAATTGGCCAGTGTTTGTCGCGCTGGACGCAACTTTGCTTTTTAGTAAGTTATTGTTGTCTGAGCGAACTTTCACCTGGCGCATTGTTGTGATTGCTGTAGAATTTTCGCCTCTTAATAAATTTACCCCTAAGACGTACACTTCTGTGGAGGGTTCCAGCAATGTAATTAGGGGACTACAGGCCTGGGTGCAAAATCTGTCCCCCATGTATCATTTGCACACTTCTATCTTGCAGACCCACTGTTGCATGTGTCATGCGGGATTAGAAAAGAATTTCGCCGGCACACAGGATTTAAGGCTGCAGGGCAAGCCCTTGCAATTTTTTAATGCAGTGCAGGTGCAACGTTTCGGGGTCACGCCCCTTTGTCAAGCATAGTACAGACGTGCTACAGACAAGTTTATAAAGGCAATCAATTAAGCAAATTAGCATAAAGTGCATGGTGCAATAATTTACATATAAACCGCAATTAAACATTAAGTGAAAATTTAAGACACAATTTATAAAAATTCATGTAGCCACTTGCGGTCCAACCACATAAGTGTAAAAAAGTCCATTCTGTTAAGTCCATTGCTGTGCAAAAGTGAATAGAAGCAAAAATTACACCAAATACCTAAAAGATTAAGAAGTTAAAAAGTATCCAGTTAAAAGGTATCAAAGCTGCAGTTAAATAGTGAAAGCCCTTATCTGAAAGAGAAAGAATTGCTATTACACATATATACAGGAAGGAATCATCATAATGTGATGGACCTTGGACCGCAAGTGGCTATATGAATTTTTATAAATTGTGTCTTAAATTTTCACTTACTGTTTAATTGCGGTTTATATGTAAATTATTGCACCATGCACTTTATGCTAATTTGCTTAATTGATTGCCTTTATAAACTTGTCTGTAGCATGTCTGTACTATGCTTGACAAAGGGGCGTGACCCCGAAACGTTGCACCTGCACTGCATTAAAAAATTGCAAGGGCTTGTCCTGCAGCCTAAAATCCTGTGTGCCGGCGAAATTCTTTTCTATGACTCTGTGAGGTGGCCGATGCCTCTATCGTAGTGCACCAGGTGATCATATCAGGAAGGGTGGTGTCAGTGTGCGGTTAACCGAAAATCTTCTTGGCTTGATGCGGGATTAGGTTTAGTCCCACCCTTGTCCCCTGGTAGTTAAAGGAACACTAACACCAAAAAATGAACCTGTTTTAACAGAAAGACAAAATATTGTAGTGTTGCTCTGCACTGGTAAAACTTTTGTGTTTGCTTCAGAAAAACTACTATATAATCAAGCTGCTGTGTAGTCATGGGGGCAGCCATTCAAGCACAGGACACAGAGTACATAACAGATACTGAACATTCTGAAGAATCCCATTGTATGCTGCAGAGCTTATCAATTATCTGCTGTGTATCCTGTGCCTTTTCTCCTTTTTCCAGCTTGAATGGCTGCCCCCATGGCTACACAGCAGCTTGTTTATATAAACTATAGTAGTACTTATCTGTTATCTACTGTGTATCCTGTGCTTGAATGGCTGCCTCCATGGCTACACAGCCACTTGTTTATATAAACTATAGTAGTACTTATCTGTTATCTACTGTGTATCCTGTGCTTGAATGGCTGCCCCCATGGCTACACAGCAGCTTGTTTATATAAACTATAGTAGTACTTATCTGTTATCTACTGTGTATCCTGTGCTTGAATGGCCGCCCCTATGGCTACACAGCGGCTTGTTTATATAAACTATAGTAGTGTTTCTGAAGCAAACACACCAGTTTTACCAGTGCAGCACGACAGTACATTATATTTTTAGTTTAGGACACTTCCATTTTTTGGTTTTTAGTGTTCCTTAAATAACAGTGGAGTACTGTAGGGCAGTGTGCAAAAATGGCACCAACCACCATGCCTTTGCAAACTTACACTTGTCCCTGCACCTTGATAAATGGCCCAAAGTGGGGCAAACAGACCTGCATGTGCCCCATAAATACACTGTTTCTTAGATTCGGAAGCCCTGTATTTATTAGGACTGGTGGGGGTGGCATAAATGGCAGAACCCTGTTCCCATCCCTACTTGTCCCTTAAGTTGCATGCCAACCTTACTGCTCACTACACCGAGCTATAGATTGTTAAGCACAGAAATGCTTGTGCTGCAAGTGTTTTGATAACAAGTACTAACATGCAGTTTTGTGCCTCTTGGTGTTCCTGCACTTGTGGTAGAAGTATAAGTAAATTACACCTCAGACCTTCTGTTGTAGAGTGAAATATCAACTTCCCTATTGCATGACTTCAGCTTCTAGGAGCTGTTGGAGAATTAAAGGTGCTGTGAAGTTGTAGAGTTTCCTGCTGTATATATGAAATATCTAACAGCCATGACAAATAGGCGAAGGCAGAAAAGGCAAGATTCTCATTACTGGCAATGACATAGTTTCAGTTAAATGTTTTTGTTCTGTTTCTAGCATCTGCCTCCAAACAAACATCCATCTAGCATCTATTGCTTTCATGACTTTATAAAACATTCCTTTGGTGTTCCATATTCACCGCACCATGTGGATTCACCTGTACCCATCTGCCTCCCTTGGGTGCAAAAGCTTCTTGGCCCTAGTCTAAAGGCACTGCTCCAATTGCCCTTTTGGAGTTGAGAAGACATCATGTTGTGTTTTCCAACTTTCTTGGATCAGATCGAACTGTATAAGGATTTTCGTGAACATCATTTTTATGTTATGATTATTTTTATATAGGTGGATCAAATCTTTGCAGGAGCACATCTTTTTCTGTAAAAAATAGTCTTGCCACAACACAACTTTGGACCCCATCAATTAGTAGGCAAAAGGAAATCACTGAAATACTTCCAAATGTTGAAACTTGCTGCAGTTCTGAAATGATAGCATCTCACATGACTACATGATCTTTAAAGGACCAGTAATATCAAAAAATGAAATTGTTTTAAAGTAATAAAAATATAATGCAGTGTTGCCCTGCACTGGTAAAACTGCAGTGTTTGCTTCAGAAACACTACTATTGTTTATATAAATACGCTACTGTATAGCAATGGGGACAGCCATTCAAAGGAGCAAAAGCTCAAGTTACACAGCAGATAACAGATAAGCTCTGTAGAACATAATGTTATCTGTTGTCCATTACTTATCCTGTGCCATTTAGCCTTTTTTCAATTTCCGCCATTGCTACGAAGCAGCTTGTTTATATGAACTATAGTAGTGTTTCTGAAGCAAACAGATCGGTTTTACCAGTGCAGGGCACCAGTACATGATATTTTCTTTACTTTAAAACACTTTCATTTTTTGGTGTTACTGGTCCTTTAAGTAAACCCAGCAACTCTTTTAATCTTTGTTCCTTAAAATTAATTTTACCCATTCAGGGTGGGCAGTGTAATACCACAATAAGAACCCGCAGGTTACTGCCACTTTGCTAACACAGGGTATTGTCACTATTGCTTTAAGACTACAACCAAGGTTAATCCAACAACTAAATCCAAAGGAAGTTTCTGTTATGAAGAATAATATTCTGTATTAGGAAGGCATTTATTCTATTTAGATAAGTCAATGTACTAGAGGTGGGCCCCCACACTTGGTACTGTTGATTGCTTGGTGGCAGCACTTATAAAAAAGCAGGAACCATTACTTAAGGCCTACTTTTAGTATATTTATGCCACGGATGAGACCCTTTTCACACTAGGAGGAGGAAACAACTGAGTTTATTTATCTGAACAATCCACGTAGTAGTTATAACCATGGACAAAACAGACCAACAAAGGAATAGTGCATACTCACAGTATTAGAAACCATTGTCCCTGAAGGCAAAGGGAACACACAGTGAAAAAGCAACTAAGAAATAGGCCCAGCTTTCAGGCTTTTCCTAAGAAGAACCCAGGGGAATATCTACATCCCTGAGTCTATGCACTTAGTCCCTACTTCTGGGTTATTAGTACCCGGGATCTTAATCCCTCTGACTCTCCTCGTCGGAGCCTTGAGCTGCTCAACTATATAACCTATCACTCCTAGAGTGATCTATAAAAGAGTATAACTACCCACTTTACCAAGGGCAAATCTTGGGTTCCACTACCCCTTCCCTTTCTAATGAACAGGGAAGGGCTCAAACTAAAAATGGACCCCGAGCACATTGTCACAACCCTTTTTATTTTTATACTATCACACAGTGCCATCTACTGGTCACTGTGGGAACAAAGGAGCATAATCAGAAAATAGGCCCTTGATTAGGACCCATTTAGGTGTCTAAAAACTGAGAATCTGCCTGCCAGTATTAACTAGAGGTGGCTATTTTATATATCCCTACACCAGATACTGGCTATATTCACAGGGCACAGATGATTTAAAACGTGTCTTTAAATGCGGCAGACACCTCCTCCTTATGTTCTCTGAGAATTACAAGAGGAACCTGAATCAGCATTGAAAGCGCCGCTGCTGAGAGAACAGCCGGAGGAAGCATCTGCCGCATTTAAAGACACGCTTTAAATCATCTCTGCCCTGTGAGCATAACCGGTATCTGGGCCATTGGAGGGAGGTCCTTGTAGTATTTCACCATTGCAGCTTCTTTTTTTCAATAGGTTGTAACATCATTAGGGAGGCTATTAAAAGTGACATATATACATGCTGAGTGGAAGAGAGCAGCACAACACCAATGTATTGCAGGTGGGGAGCATCCCCATTTATTTTTCACCACCAAAAAATCAACGTTTCGGGGGGGTTTTCACCCACCCTTCATCAGGATAAATACAAAGTGCAAACCATAACCTTATAAAGCCAATTAAGCCACACCCACCAACCACATGTTCCCAAGTTTCTGTTGTGGATCCAAAGTGAGGCTTGGTACTCAGTCCTTCCAACCCTAATCAGAGGGTCCATTTTGTAGTGTCCCGAACACATAAGGGTTTTCCTTTAAACAAATCAATTGCAAAATGTCCATGTCCAACATCATTTAAACACAATATCACAGTGCAAACTATATAGGTATATATTTTATATAACATCATATGGTATAATTACTCACAGCCAGCGGGGTTTTTTATCATTATCTCTATCAAACCCCCCCCCCCCCGAAACGTTGATTTTTTGGTGGTGAAAAATAAATGGGGATGCTCCCCACCTGCAATACATTGGTGTTGTGCTGCTCTCTTCCACTCAACTGTGATTACTATGATTGACGTGTGCCGACCGTCTAGAGAGTTTTTGCACCATCTAGCAGGATTTGCCATAGGAAAGGCGAGGGCGGTGCGGATTTCAATACATTTGGATATATACATGCTGACCACTGCTCCTACTGAATGTGAGTAGGTCCATTACGATTATGGCAATTCTTATTAAGGGGTAATACACTTTTGGCTTCTTCTTTATCTTTTTAGGAATCTCGAAGTCTTAGAAGCACACTTTTACTTGGTTGAACACTTATTCTATTTAGTCTTCCTTTCTGGGTATCACAGGAGTACAGTATATGTATGTATGCCACAGAGCATAAAAAAAAACTCCTCTTGGTCCTGCAATATCCTTTCTATGTTTTGCAGAGAATCCTTTATTCAGTGTACCATGGCTTCATTTGTGTTGAAATTTTGGAAATGACTTCCAATTCTTTGAAAACTTGGCAGGATTCAGCGAGCGGCTTTAAAATCCCTGTTTACCACTTCATGGGCCAAGACTTCATATCTGAATGAAAATTTCTACGCGGTCAGCTGTGCATCAATTTATGTTCATCAATATATTCATGTAAAAATAACATGCGCGGACAGATTGCTTCTTTATGATTTTACAAGAGCAAATGTTTGTTGTTCGGTAATGGTTTACTGCGCCCATTAGAGCATAGAATGACCTTCTGCTTTATCTTTTAAAGGACAGCCTGCCAGGACCAGCCAGAGTAACAGAAAGCATTTGGGACAAAAATCTTTATATATATTTTTAAATATAAGTAAGTTTAGGTCTACCTCTGCATATATTCAATATATATAGTGAATAAAGTATCCCCTATTATGACATATAAGGATATTATAAATTCCATGAGTTCCATGACCATATAGCAATATACAGCTTCAAGGCTACTTCAAATATTCTCTTATTTTCCAACAAGGGGTTCTTTATTTATTATAATAAACAAGTTTTAGTGGGTAGTGACAAAAAAGACATCACTAAGCTCCATTTGTAACTGATGACATCACGAAGAGCCATTCATAAAGATATAATTTACAGGATATTAGTGGCTACACAGTATATATTTACTGGTTGCCATTTGGACGTCTGAACTTGTCAGACTTTTGTCTTTTTTCAACCCAAATTATGTACGTAATTGTTTACTAAGAGGATCTGGTCACACACAGTTCCTTAAATATGAGTAAATCTACTTCATGTGCCCAAAGAGGCTACTATCACTAAATAATGGACACATTGCACCTATGATCATGGTGAGATGCTGTTACAGTGAAACTTCCGTTTTGCATCCCCTGATTTTAAAGTGATACTGTCACTGTTTTTTTTTTCGAAACGCATCAGTTATTAGTAGTTCAGCAGAATTTTGCACTGAAATCCGTTTCTCAAAAAAGCAAACAGATTTTTTTTATATTTAATTTTGAAATCTGACATGGGGCTAGCTAGACATATTGTCACTTTACCAGGTGCCCCCAGTCATGTGCCTTGTGCTCTGATAAACTTCAGTCACTCTTTACTGCTGTAAATAAATATGGAGCAGGCACTCAAATGAAGGCAATCTTCCATCAAATAGTTGAAGCAAATTAAAAAGATTTATTGTGTCCTCTGTCTTATGCTTTTTGTGTTATAAACACTTAGTCACAGGCCTATGACTAAGTGTTTATAACATGAAACCTGTAAGGTGGAGGACACAATAAATCTTTTTACTTTGCTTCCAGCGGCGTAACTACAGCTAACCGAGCCCCCCTGCAAAAAAAACTTCAGGGGCCCCGGCTTAGCTGCACGTACACCTGCATGCGCATACATGCACTGTCCCTTCGGAAAGCCTCAGATCCGCCCCGCCGCTCCGCCGCTAAATTACTTGTGGCAAGCGGCAATCTTGGTCGCCGCACACAGTGTGCAAGGAATTTCAGTTCAGCAGACCCCTTGGTCCGGGCCCCTCTGTCCCCCGGGCCCCCCGCAACCAGCGGGGTCTGCTGTATTATAGTTACGCCACTGTTTGCTTCAACTATTTGATGGAAGATGGCCTTCATTTGAGTGCCTGCTTCATATTTATTGTCAGTTATCCGATCCCTATGCTGAGGGCTCAGGGTGGTGTACCTGGGCCACTTCCCCAATGTGATATGTAATGATTGTAATTTGTGGCTGAATCCTGCTGAAAAAAGCAGAATCCTGGCCAAAACCCGAATCCTGGATTCGGTGCATCCCTACTTATTATACTCTTTACTGTTGTACTGCAAGTTGGAGTGATATCCTCCCCCTCCCTTTCCCGCCCTAACAACAGAACAATAGGAAGGTAACCAGATAGAAGCTCCCTGGTAGATACAAGAACAGCACTCAATAGTAAAATCCAGGTCCCACTGAGACACATTCAGTTATATTGACAAGGAGAAATAACATCCTGCCATAAAGCAATTCCATCCTAAAGTGCTGGCTCTTTCTGAAAGCACATGATCAAGTAAAATGACCTGAGATGTACCTACCAACTATATTACAACTAAATATAAGAATGAAATTTTACATGGTAGAGTGAATTATTTGCAGTGTAAACAGTGTAATTTAGAAATAAAAACTAGACCATAAAAATCATGACAGAATCCTTTTAAGTTTCCCCTCATTTTACATTGTTGTTTTCTGGTCCCACCTATATATTATGCATAATACATTTACCTGATTTTACATTTTACTGGATTTTACACCGTTTTTTTCTGGTCCCCTGAAAAACGTAAAATGGGGGTTCTACTGTATTGCCAATACAGCGGATATCTCATCTAATGTCACAGGCTTTGTGCAACTGTGTCAGACATAGTCGTGTGTAAACCTTACCTGGGTCTGAAATACTACACTGGAGTGCAAGCCATGTTATATATACCACTTACCCTTTTTATTGAATTCAGTAGATCAAGGATGGGCAACATGGAATGCTCAACATAATCTAGAGCTCCCAAACAGTTAAAAACTGGATTGCAGTTAATTGACATGTGCAGCTTTAGACAATAAACTTGGAAGAAGTTCTTGGCCCAGTTTCCAGAAAATTGGATTGCCTACGCTGACAGAAAAAAAGGGAGAATATTGCTTATTGCAAATATTCTATTTGTTATTTTAAAATGAAATACATTTTTTTTTAAATTTTTAAAGGTTCCTGGTTTGAACCTGTCCTTTTGGAATTGTTTGAATACAGCATATTCAGGGTCATTAGCATTATGCAATGGAAGTGTGAAAATCTATGGATTGTGTTTGTATATATATATATATATATATGTGTGTGCGTGCATTTATAGTAGAAATATAGCTGTCAAGCTACGGTATATATCCCAGTACCACCTGCAGCCGAGGGTTTCTATGCCTTAGATTTTAAAGTTAAACCATGTTTTTTCCGACCAGATTTCCATGGGCAACAGCTTTATAACCTCCTGTTATTGGCCCTGTCAGAGGTTTCCTGTCAACTAATGATCTTGGCTGCTATACAGGACCAGGACTAGAGTAGGACTAGGCAAAAGAGGCACATGCGGAGGGTCCAACAGAGGAGGTTCTAGACACGTCTACCTACCCCTAGTTTGGCCTTCTATTATTTCAGCCCCCTACCCAGCTGAGGGAGTGGTGATGTGATGCACTACAATATCATGCATTTCATTTTCACTTTTCTCAACAATCCCCGCTTTTCAAACTCACCGTTCACTTTTACCGACAATCCCCATTTCCCACCTCAGGGTGTGGGGGGGAGGCCAATAGAGGGCTGGGGCTTGCCTTGGACTCCTCTAAGGTGTAGCCCAGGTCTAGTTCTTTTTTTAGCCATTATGCCTGCCATGGTATAACAGATATGGAGTAAGGCACTCAGAGAATGGGTCAGGCCATTAACCACGTGTGCATGCATGCATGGAGGAAGGACGTTTAAAAATAGTGCTGGGAATTGGGGGACAAGGGCCTAGTATAGGGGTAGGTGGCAGAAGAGGTTCTTAGCCTGAACCCCTACTCAGTTGCACCCTAGGCTTGTACCTCTTCTGCCTTCCTTTAGTTCTGGCCGTGAGGGCACTTTTAAGTATTTGTTCCAAAATATTGTGTTGCTTTTTGGTGATACCAGATTCACTCCAGATTTTGCATATTTAGAAACTATTTCACATAACTGGCATTTGATATTATATCCAGTGGCAGCTAAGCCATGGCTAAGTAGTATCCCCCCCTTCCGGCACAGTATTGTAACTTGCCCACAGAGTACTTTACCCTGCTGTAATACTAGAGTTATTGCAACTCCCTTGTGTCCCTCTTGTGAAATGGCTCCTATTAATACAGCACATAGACACATGTCCCATCAAGGTCTGCTTTATATCTGAATGCAACCATACAGTGCAATAAGACACCAACCAATTATTAACAAGAGCTTACTGTCACATGCATTTTAATAGGATATACTCTTTGAATCTGGAACCTGCTAATGCTACACTTGTAAATAAGCATGGCTATACCATTGACTTGAGTGTTTTCACAGACTGCTTGTAAAACCACAGCATATAGATGAACAATAGGGTAAAATTTTATAAGGGTTTATTCATATATTGGGCAAGGTTAGGGCAAGAAAACTTCTAGCAAAATGTCAGTCCAGATTACTAGTATGACTTTAATGGAGTTTAAATGACTAAATCCAGGAGACCTATATTTCCCTTTGTATTAAATCTGGTCCATTATTTGTCACCCATATATTTTATATATTTGCATGGGCATTAGGGATGTAGCGAACTGTTCGCCGGCGAACTAGTTCGCGCGAACTTCGACTGTTCGCGTCCGCCGAATGTTCGCGAACGTCGCGCGACGTTCGCCAATTGGTGTTCGCGTTCGATTCGAAGTAAAATTTCGTTCGACCATTCGACCATTCGACCATTCGATCGCTAAAATTGAACGATTTCCATTCGTTCGAACGATTATAAGCATTCGATTGAATGAAATCATTCGATCGAATAGCTTCGATCGTTCGATTCGAACGAAAATCCTTCGATCGTACGAATAAAATCCTTCGATCGTTCGATCGAACGATTTTATCGAGCGTTCGAAGTTCGCGAACTGTTCGCGAACTGCTCGCTTTTTTTGCCGGTGTTCGCGAACGGCGTTCGCGAACACATTAGCGGCAGTTCGCTACATCCCTAATGGGCATAACTTCCATAGGCCACTGTGGAATCAAACATTACAGCCTCCAACCTCACAACTGACATATATGAGATAGCTCTGCTAAAGTTCCAGCCTCTGAATGTGAGGGGAGCCTTGTACAGCACCTCTAGGGGGTAAATTCACTAATGGGTGAATTTTCACCAGCGTCAGCTTCACAGTTCGTCAGGCGCTAATACGCCAATTCGCTAATATGCAGAGCTTTGTCCTGGGCGCCGACCGCTGGCGACTTTTCACTAGCGTTACTTCGACAGTGCAAGCATTTCTTAGCGAAGATGCGCTAGCATTCGTTTGTGCCTAGCATAAATTCGCTAATGATCTTGCACGTAGGTCAAATTGCATACGGCGGGTAATTTAAAGTTGAATGGAGGTCTTTATTATAAATGTTGCTGTAAATGATTGAAGTTACCCCTTTTTATTACAAATATCCAGCGAACCTTAATAAAGACAAGAGAGTTAATATAATGCCCTACACTGTAAAATGAATGTTCCATATGTTATGAAATGTCTGGAGAAAACAGGTTACCAACAAAAGTTTGTTAGGACTTTTGCAGGAAATTCCGCTTTAAAAAAGGAAAAGTCGCCAGCGTTTTTAGAACTTTGATGCATTTTCGGCTCACAGGATATGATGTTAGTGACAGAAGATTGAGGAAGACCTTTTTAGCACTTCGCCTGGTCTGAGGTGGCAAAGTCAAATCTGGCGAAAGAGGTAACGTTCAGTAAAATCCGCACTTTACTGAATTTGCAGAGTAACGACCTTTCGCCTGGTGATAGAATGCAAATGAACGCTAGTGATGGTCTATTTCGCTATCGAATTTGCGCTTGTACCTGTTAGTGAATTGGCGATGTCCCTGTGGGTGGCAACGCTGGCGAATTGTAGCCACTTCCTCCTTAATTGAATCTGCCCCTAGGTCTCTACTGTGATTTATCAGTGTCAGTCAAACAGCTGGTCCAACAGGGTGAATTAGATTGTATGCAGTCAGTGTGTGTTCTGAAAGGGTGTTATGCTTTTGTTTACTCCTTAGGATTTTGAGTTGCCTCTTGTATACAGGTATGAGACCTATTATTAAGAATGTTTGGGAGCTGGGGGTTTTCCAGATAGGGGCTCTTTCCATAATTTGGATTTCTATACTGTACATCTACTAAAAATCAATAAAATCAAACCCCAATGGGATTTTCTTGCCACCAATTAGGATTAAATATATTATAGTATCAAGGTACCGTTTTAATAGTATAGAAAATACGGAAATACTTTTCTAAAAAATGTAATGAATTAATTAAAATAGATAGCCTATGGAGATGGTTTTCCTATGATTCAGAGCCTGGATAATGGTGTACTGTGATCCAGTTCATGTTATACTATAAGGTGTATGAATGACATTCTGATGGTATTTTCTTTGCACATTTTAGTCAACATATGCTTACTTTTGGATGTAAACTAACTGACCTTTGGTACTGTTTACAATCAATAAAAATAATTCAGGGGTTACATTTTACTCCAAAATGCAATGTACAGGTACTGATAATATTTTATAAAGCAAGGAGATTGTTTGACTACATGAATTGCATAGAAATTGCCAGTGTGCATTATATATGAGGAATTGACATTTTATTGCCTTATAATCTGAACATCAACTGCAAACACAAATGAACAGCACTTCCATTTCAAGACCACAACTTTTTTAGCAAACCACTTAAGCAGGGCATAATATATCAGAAGCATAACATCTGACTTGGTGACATTTTAGAAGTGAATTGTCAAGGTGTCATGAATAATTTCCTGGGAACATATTAACCCTTTCCCTGCCAGCCGTTTTGTACTAGATGCGAACATCTACTGCCAAGCAGTTTTTAGACATTTTGTACTCTTTCACTTTAAGGGCCTTTCTTGGGGTGGTCTTTTAGTTTACCCAGTATAACAATATATTGTTTTTTTCAGGACAACCTGAACTTTCAAAATATGCAAGAATTTTGGTGTAATTCTACTTCTATAAAAAAATATAGGCTTCTAAGTTTCTAATAAAATGAAAAAAATCACGTTTCACAAAGAACAATCACATATATCAGAAACATCATTTATTTTATGTACAAGAACACAGCTGATTTGGAAAGGTCTATGCCTCCTGAATGCGGCAATACCAAATATATATAGTTTTATGGAGATTTCTCACTTGTATAGATCAAAATCTACAAGCAGTACACTACCAAATTTCCAAAGCAACACTCCCCAAACGGCATACTTCTGATTTCAAGGCCAAACATTCCACTAACAATAGGTTTACCCTAGAAAACTACCCATTATTAGAAAGAACAGATTCTGGTGAATCAAAAATGGGTAAATAAATCTTTGTACTCCAAACTACAAAGTTGCAATTGTTTCCTAAAGTTATAATGTTTTATAGAAATTGGTGAATTTTTTGAAAAATGACTTCAAAGCTTCCACTCTACAGCATCATATCTCCCACTCATCATTAGGTATCAATGTAACACACCCCAAATATAAAAGCCTGGGGTTCACTGAACAGTGTGATGCCCAATATGTATAGGTGTACCTAAACATGTGGTGTATAGGGGCCCTAAAATGTAGACACCCCATTTGAGTTATCTGTTCTGTAATGCCAGATACTGCAAAATCAACACATTTACATAGATTGGGGGGGGGGCAAAGTTAGAAAAAAGCACGTTCACCCCAGAAAACCATATATTTTCAGAAAGTACACATTCCCCTGAATCCAAATTGGGTATGCATGTCTTTCTTCTCTAAAGCACCAAGCTGCAAAACTTTCCTAAATTTGGCAATTTTGGTGACATTTCCAAAAATCACCTCAAAACTTGCACCCTGCAGCATTGTATGTCCCACATACTATTGAGTATCAAGATAAATCACCCCAAATATGAAAGCCTGGGGTCCGCTGAACAGTTTGATGCCCAATATGTATAAATGTGCCTAAGCACGTAGCATATAAGGGCCCCAAAATGAAGACCCCATATGGTCTGTCATTTCAGGTGCTGCAAAATCAACACATTTACATCGTTTTGGGGTGGCAAAGATAGAAAAAAATACGTTCACCCCAGAAAACCATATATTTTCGTAAAGTACACATTCCCCCGAATCTAAATTGGGTATGCATGTCTTTCTACTCCAAAGCACCAAGCTGTAAAACAATACTAAATTTGGCAATTTTGGTGACATTTCCAAAAATCACCTCAAAACTTCCACCCTGCGGCATTGTATGTCCCACATACGATTGAGTATCAAGATAAATCACCCCGAATATGAAAGCCTGGGGTCCTCTGAACAGTTTGATGCCCAATATGTATAGGTGTACTAAAGCACGTGGCATATAGGGGCCCCAAAACGAAGACCCCCCATATGGTCTGTCATTTCAGGTGCTGCAAAATCAACACATTTACATTGTTTTGGGGGGTGGCAAAGGTAGAAAAAAGTACGTTCACCCCAGAAAACCATATATTTCTGGAAAGTGCACATTCCCCCGAATCCAAATTGGGTATGCATGTCTTTCTACTCCAAAGCACCAAGCTGCAAAACTTTCCTAAGTTTGGCAATTTTAGGGACATTTTCAAACATCCCCTCAAACCATCAACCCTGCCACATCGTATGTACCACATACGATTGAGTATCAAGATAGATCACCCCAAATATGAAAGCCTGGGGTCCGCTGAACAGTTTGATGCCCAATATGTATAGGTGTACCTAAGCACGTAGCATATAAGGGCCCCAAAATGATGACCCCATATGGTCTGTCATTTCAGGTGCTGCAAAATCAACACATTTACATCGTTTTGGGGTGGGCAAAGATAGAAAAAAATACGTTCACCCTAGAAAACCATATATTTTCGGAAAGTACACAGTCCCCCGAATCTAAATTGGGTATGCATGTCTTTCTACTCCAAAGCACCAAGCTGTAAAACAATCCTAAATTTGGCAATTTTGGTGACATTTCCAAAAATCACCTCAAAACTTCCACCCTGCGGCATTGTATGTCCCACATACGATTGAGTATCAAGATAAATCACCCCAAATATGAAAGCCTGGGGTCCGCTGAACAGTTTGATGCCCAATATGTATAGGTGTACTAAAGCACGTGGCATATAGGGGCCCCAAAACGAAGACCCCCCATATGGTCTGTCATTTCAGGTGCTGCAAAATCAACACATTTACATTGTTTTGGGGGGCGGCAAAGGTAGAAAAAAGTACGTTCACCCCAGAAAACCATATATTTCTGGAAAGTACACATTCCCCCGAATCCAAATTGGGTATGTATGTCTTTCTACTCCAAAGCACCAAGCTGCAAAACTTTCCTAAGTTTGGCAATTTTAGGGACATTTTCAAACATCCCCTCAAACCATCAACCCTGCCACATCGTATGTACCACATACGATTGAGTATCAAGATAGATCACCTCAAATATGAAAGCCTGGGGTCCGCTGAACAGTTTGATGCCCAATATGTATAGGTGTACCTAAGCACGTAGCATATAAGGGCCCCAAAATGAAGACCCCATATGGTCTGTCATTTCAGGTGCTGCAAAATCAACACATTTACATCGTTTTGGGGTGGGCAAAGGTAGAAAAAAATACGTTCACCCCAGAAAACCATATATTTTCGGAAAGTACACATTCCCCCGAATCTAAATTGGGTATGCATGTCTTTCTACGCCAAAGCACCAAGCTGTAAAACAATCCTAAATTTGGCAATTTTGGTGACATTTCCAAAAATCACCTCAAAACTTCCAGCCTGCGGCATTGTATGTCCCACATACTATTGAGTATCAAGATAAATCACCCCAAATATGAAAGCCTGGGGTCCTCTGAACAGTTTGATGCCCAATATGTATAGGTGTACTAAAGCACGTGGCATATAGGGGCCCCAAAACGAAGACTCCCCATATGGTCTGTCATTTCAGGTGCTGCAAAATCAACACATTTACATTGTTTTGGGGGGCGGCAAAGGTAGAAAAAATATGTTCACCCCAGAAAACCATATATTTTCGGAAAGGACACATTCCCACGAATCCAAATTGGATATGCATGTCTTTCTACTCCAAAGCACCAAGCCAGAACCTTTCCGAAATTTGGCGATAAAGGCAGCTGTTTTTACATTTCTGAAAATATTGCAATTGCCCACATTTATCTCACCCAATTTCTTACATACAATTAGAAAACACCCTAGATATTGACACCAAGGGTTGACTGAACAGTTTGATGCCCAATATGCATAGATAAACCAAAGCAGTTGGCATGTGCGGACCCCAAATAAAAACAGTGCATATGAATTTTCTCCTCTGCCGTTTCGCCTTTTGTGAACAAGGACCTGTTACTGAGCATTGTCTGCCACAAGACCCTCCTAACAGTACAAAGACCCCCCAGAGCCATATATTTTTGGAAAGTACACATGCTGACGAATCAAAAATAGGTAATTATGTCTTTCTACTCCAAACTACCATACTGCAAATCTACGCTAAAGGCAGCGGTTTTTATGACATTTCTGAAAATCGCCTAAAAATATTGCAATTGGCCGCATATATCTCACCCAATTTCTTACATACAATTATAAAACACCCTAAATATTGATGGCAAGGGTCTACCGAACAGTTTGATGCCCAATATGCATAGATATACCAAAGGAGCTGGCATGTGCAGACCCCAAATAAAAACAGTGCACATTTTTTTTTCCGCTGCCGATTCGCTTTCTGTGAACAAAGATCTGTGACCAAGCATTGTCTGCCACAAGACCCTCCTAACAGTACAAAGACCCCCCAGAGCCATGTATTTTTGGAAAGTACACATGCTGACGAATCAAAAATAGGTAATTATGTCTTTCTACTCCAAACTACCATACTGCAAATCTACGCTAAAGGCAGCGGTTTTTATGACATTTCTGAAAATCGCCTAAAAATATTGCAATTGGCCGCATATATCTAACCCAATTTCATACATACAATTGTAAAACACCCTAGATATTGACACCAAGGGTCTACGGAACAGTTTGATGCCCAATATGCATAGATATACCAAAGCAGTTGGCATGTGCGGACCCCAAATAAAAACAGTGCACATTCTTTTTTCCGCTGCCGATTCGCTTTCTGTGAACAAGGACCTGTTACTGAGCATTGTCTGCCACAAAACCCTCCTAACAGTACAAAGACCCCCCAGAGCCATATATTTTTGGAAAGTACACATGCTGACGAATCAAAAATAGGTAATTATGTCTTTCTACTCCAAACTACCATACTGCAAATCAACGCCAAAGGCAGCGGTTTTTATGACATTTCTGAAAATCGCCTAAAAATATTGCAATTGGCTGCATATATCTCACCCAATTTCTTACATACAATTGTAAAACGCCCTAAATATTGACGGCAAGGGTATACGGAACAGTTTGATGCCCAATATGCATAGATATACCAAAGGAGCTGGCATGTGCAGACCCCAAATAAAAACAGTGCACATTCTTTTTTCCGCTGCCGATTCGCTTTCTGTGAACAAAGATCTGTGACTGAGCATTGTCTGCCACAAGACCCTCCTAACAGTACAAAGACCCCCCAGAGCCATATATTTTTGGAAAGTACACATGCTGACGAATCAAAAATAGGTAATTATGTCTTTCTACTCCAAACTACCATACTGCAAATCTACGCCAAAGGCAGCGGTTTTTATGACATTTCTGAAAATCGCCTAAAAATATTGCAATTGTCCGCATATATCTCACCCAATTTCTTACATACAATTGTAAAACACCCTAAATATTGATGGCAAGGGTCTACCGAACAGTTTGATGCCCAATATGCATAGATATACCAAAGCAAATGGCATGGGCGGACCCCAAATAAAAATAGTGCATATGAATTTTCACACTGGCCAACTCAGCCCCGACTGCATTATGTGCGGTAAGACCCCCAAACTGTAAAAAAAAAAAAAAAAACCCAGAAACCCCATATATTTTTGGAAAGCACAAATTCTCACGGATCAAACAAAGTAAAATACATATTTCTATACCAAAACACCAAACACCAAAACTATACTAAAGATACATAAGCAAAACAGAAAATAATATTCAATAAAAAATCACAAAAAATGCAATAATGATAAAATTACAGCAAATAAATATAATTATACAGGTGTATAGGTGTGCATAGGTGTGTGTAGGTGTGTATATGTGCGAGTATATGTGTGGGTATATGGGTGTACAACAATAAGTGGGAGAAAGAAGTGAAAAATTGAAAAAACAAAAAAAAGACAAGTTTGATAAAAACAAATGTGAAATAAAGCAAATTTTGTACCTGGAAAGTCTCTCTTTCTCAAGCAACACTGGAGGACCGCAGCAGGAAGGCTCCCAGACAGATCAGCACCAGTAGAGAAGGGGGCAGTGCTGGTAGGCAGCCCCTAGAAGCAGCCACGTGTCTGATGTCGGCGCTGCTCCTGGTCATGTGTGGGGCGGTCGGTGGGGCGATCAGTGGCCAGCAGGCAACCCGGAGCTCGTTGCCTAGGGAGAGCCAAGTGATCTGCGGCTTGCGATGCTAGGGAAAAGCCGCAGATCACAGAAGATTTCCACATGCGGACATCGTACATGCGCACATCGCACAAGGTACGTGTCCATGTGGTCGGCCATCTTGGGGTCGGGTGGGGGGTCGATCGGGGGGCCCAGCAGGGGATTGAGGACCCTTTGCCCATTGCCTAGGGCCTTGCCAAGTGATCTGCGGCTTTTTCGCTGCATTGCAAGCCGCAGATCACACAAGAATACCGGAAGTGCCAAACAACGTACTATGTACGTGTTTGGCAGTCTGAGCCTTGCCTGCCAGAACGTACGGCGTACGTTCTTGGCAGGCAAAGGGTTAAAGAGGAAACACACATTTTGAAATGTAAACAATCTTAAAGGTGGCCATACACAGGGAGATCCGCTCGTTTGGCGATGTCGCCAAACAAGCAGATCTCTCCCCGATATGCCCACAGTGAGGTGGGCAATATCGGGCTGATCCGATCATGGACTCTAAGACCCAATGATTAGATCAGAATGGAGGCCATACGGACGGTCAGATTGCGGGAATGCATCAACGAAAAGATGCGGACTGCGATCAGACAGGATTTTCTACCTTGCCCAATCGGCATCTGCCCAACTTTCGGACAGATATCGATCGGGGACAGATAGCCCCACACATGGGTGAAGAAGCTGCCAACTCTGTCTTTCAGCAGCTTTTATCGGCCCATGTAAGGGCAACTAAGCTGGTAAAAGGTATTGAAAATCTTAGCTATGAGGAAAGACTGGCCAAATTGGGGATGTTCACGCTGGAGAAGAGGCGCTTAAGGGGTGATATGATGACTATGTATAAATATATAAGGGGATCATAAAATAATCTCTCTAATGCTTTATTTACAAGTAGGTCTTTCCAGCTGACACAAGGTCACCCATTCCGATTAGAAGAAAAGAGGTTCCGCCTAAATATTCGGAAGGGGTTTTTTACAGTGAGAGCTGTGAAGATGTGGAATTCTCTCCCTGAATCAGTGGTACCGGCTGATACATTAGATAGCTTTAAGAAGGGGTTGGATGGCTTTTTAGCAAGTAAGGGAATACAGGGTTATGGGAAATAGCTCATAGTCCAAGTTGATCCAGGGACTAGTCCGATTGCCATTTTGGAGTCAGGAAGGAATTTTTCCCCCTCTAAGGCAAATTGGAGAGGCTTCAGATGGGTTTTTTGCCTTCCTCTGGATCAACTGGCAGATAGGTAGTTAATAAAAAAAAAAAAAGGATTGAACTCGATGGACGTGTCTTTTTTCAACCTTACTTACTATGTTACTATGTTACTATGTGTATGGGGCCTTAAGTAAAAGTTTAAACACTAATGATAACGACCAACTGTTGAAATTAAAGTGAAGTCGGTAATGGCTTTGGGGAAATTTTTCATTTTCAGATGAACAAAAATAAATGACAATTATGGATGCAGCATTTCTCACTTTTGTTCCACTCCTCCAAGCATGAGTTTTCATGCAAATCACTAAATCGTTCTCTTGTTTCCCTTCTTTTTTTTTTAATATAAAATTCAAGGTCATATTTTCTAATAGGCCTGTGCCTAGGAGGAGAGTTGTAGGGGCAGCTAGTGGAGTAATTTATAGGCAATAGGCAAGTTTGCATCTGGGCAGTTACCCATGACAAGCAATAAGGTAATTGCTTTCACTGTTCAACCTGCAGCTGGCTGAAAATAAGATAATCACTGATTGGTTGTTATTAGTTACTGCCCAGGTACAAATTTGCCCTGCATTTGTAATGAGCCCCTTTGAGTGCTTATATGGAAGAGAATTACATTTTCCCAAAACATTTCAAAAACCTCAGTCCAGCTTAGGAGAAGTGAGAAAATATATTTGTTTAGTAAGGGGCAGATTTATCAAGGGTCAAATTGAAAATTCTAATTTTTAAATTCGAGTTTATTTTATTGTAATAGTTTTTTTTTTTAAAAAATGAAATTCAGAATTTATCACATACTGCCCCTTTATGGATTCAAATTTGACTATTCACCATCTAAAACCTGCCAAATTGTTGTTTTAGCCAATGGGGGTCCTCCTACAATCAATTTGGAGTCGTTTGGGGGACTTTTGAAAATCAAATTTTTTAAAAAAAAAAAACAAAAACAATTTTTTTTCCTTGGGTGAAAATTTTTGATTTGAGTTTGCAGGTCAATCCTACTCATCCGAAATTTCAAAAAATAAATTTGGATTGGTTGTTTTTCTCGAATTTTGAGTTGATGGGAGTTTTTATAAACTTGAAATTCGATCCCTTGATAAATATGCCCCTAAGGGTAAACTATGGGAAATTATTTTTTCCCACAGACATGTCAGAAAAAAATGATTAGTTGTATTAATGCATTCACTTCATTTTAATTTCTTGCCATAACTGATCATTTAACTTCAGGCAGCTAATTCCCATTACAGCGCGTATGAATAGTGAATAGTGGGAAGGAGCGAGTGGGGGCATAGCAGCTATTTGTGAAAAAAGGCTTATACCCTCATAGCTAATTGTACTAGATTAGGGGGGCATGGCCACATTAAATAGGACAGGACCCCACTAAGTAAGACATAGCCCCATTGATCATACAATATGATCATTTCAAATAAAATCCAGCGAGCTGGAGTTTTCCATAATAAAATTACTCTTCTGATTAGTTTAATGTCTCTGAATAAAGGTCAGTTGATTATTTATGATCTTTACCCTACTTAAATGGATTTGCAAAGGTCATAGATCTATAATCTGTAATACACTAAAAAATTAAACGGATTCCACTCTAAACGTAATCTGCAGTAACTAAAAAATCTCTCTCTGTATATTTATATGTATTCAGACTGTTATATGGAGAAGCTTGGAAGAGGGCCTCTACATACAGCACAACAAATAAGGCAACAGGGGCACTTCCTTTTGAGCATATTTTCATAACACACAAAACCCAAAGTAAACTGGGTGTAATTTAAAGGGGTTAAAACTAGTTGTTTTCTGATAGATCACCAGAAATAACGACTTTCTCCAATGACTTTCTATTTTCTATGTGTTACAGTTTTTGTAATATTGAAGTTTAAAGTGTCATTTTTGACCTAAAGCAGCTCTAGAAGAGGTGGTTGCTGACCTGTAAACTGTTCTAAATACATTTAGTTGATACATTTCTTATCTTTGTCCCTGCTGAGCAGAATCTATGGGTTTCATTACAGGCAGCCAGGGCCAGAACTAGGGGCAGGCAGAAGAAGCACCTGCCTAGGGCGCAACAAAAGGGGGCCCTGGGCAGGTACCTGTCTTCTGCCTTCCCCTAGTTCATGTTCGCTGCTCTACCCTCCACTCCGACGATTTCCCCTTGCTCTCCGGCACTTTCCCCTGCCCTCCAATCCAGTGCTTTTGTGCATGTGTGCACACACTGCGTTCAGGCGCGCACACGGAGGGAATCGCGGTTGCTGGCCGGGTCACCCAGGGCGCCCGGACTGCTTGGCCCGGCACTGCAGGCAGCAGTTAGAATTAATACAATAGTTGCTAATACTCCAGAGTAGTGATGTGCGGGCCGGCCCGATACCTGCGGGACCTGCGAGTCGGTTGGGTTCGGGCTGGTGGGCGGATCCGGGTCGAGCTCTTCTTCCTGCTCTCTCTGCCCACCACCTTACATTGCCGACTTCCGGGTTCTGATTTTATAGCTGCTCGCCTACTCGCCCCGCCCCTTTTGTCATGTCATCGGCGGGGCGGTGCGGGTCTATAAAAGGAACCCAGAAGTCGAGCTCGGATGGGCGCTGGTGGTGGGAGGGCAGATATAGGATGGGTGCGGGTCGTGAAAAACCTGACCCGTACATCACTACTCCAGAGATCCTGCTGAGAAATGTATCAACTAAGGGGCACATTTACTTTGCTCGAGTGAAGGAATAGAATAAAAAAAACTTTGAATTTCAAATGTTTTTTTTGGCTACTTCGACCATCGAATTGGCTACTTCGACCTTCGGCTACGACTTCGAATTGAACGCCCATAGGCTTTCTAACAATTTTTTGGTCCAAGAAAAATCGTTAGATCGATGGATTAAAATCCTTTGAATCATTCGATTCGAAGGATTTAATCGATCTAACTATTTCCGGTAAATCCTTCGACTTCGATATTCGAAGTTGAAGGATTTACATTCGGTAGTCGAATATCGAAGGTTAATTAACCCTCGATATTCAACCATATGTACATCTGCCCCTTGATGTTGCAAAATTATAACAGTTTAGAGTTTAGCACCTGATTTACTGAGCTGCAAGACTAAAACACCACAGACAGGAACATTCAACTTTAAACTTAGATTTTGGAAAAACAGTAACAAATAAATAATGGAAAGTAATTGAAAAAAAGGTCTTTATTTTTGGGGGAACAATCTGAAAACAACTGAACTGAAAAAAAGTGTTTGGAAATTGAACAACCCCTTTAATGTTACCACTGAGTATGCACAGAAAGCGGAGAAACTCTACTTCAAAAGTAAACGGCATATATATATATATATATATATATATATATATATATATATATATATAGATATAGTATAAGGTTTATATTGTAGAGCAAATTTAAAGTAACATCCACTCCCTCTCTGTCCAGCTTTCTCTGTATGCCTATTTTCCATTTCAGGCTGTATAGAAGGAGCACTGACAGTGCAGGTGGAGAGCCAAGTAGGCATGTACATGAAATCACCAGAGGTAGGAAGAGAAGGCAAAGAGGGATTAGGATGCAGAATTTACAGGGGGTGTATTCTGCAATGTTTTCTGCATAGAACTTTTAAACAGGTCTTATATATTAGTAAATGTATGCCGGCAATTTTTTACTGGGGATTCACTTTGCTCTTTAAAGTAAACTGTAAAATTGAATATGATTCTGAAAATGGTTTCATAGAAAAAAAATAAATGTATTCCCTTAAGTTAGGCCAGATCATTTGCTCATTTATTGCCGTCACCATAGACTTTTAAGAAAAGAGATGCCAGTATGCAGAATTTGGAAGCTATGGCTTGCAAGAGCGAGTTGTTCCCAATTAAGATGTATGTATTCTGATGACAGTTGCCAGTGTCGGTTTTCCAATGTGTTTTTGTGCCTGTGCAAATCTGGAGAATTATGCGGTTTACTCCAAATGTCATGTTTTATTACTTGAAACAGGTTGCTATGATAAAGGACATCAGACAATGGAAACAGTGAGCACATCACAGTAATATATTTGAAATATGAAAGACAGTCCTGTAATAACCTGATGTTTAAATTGTCATGTGTACAGCCATTGTGTTGAGATAAAGAACTCGTGGAATTTATGCCATTTAGATTATATCAAAGTCTGATATCAAGCTGCCAATGCATTCTTTAATGTATAGGTTATTTAATATATAAGGTACCTTATAGCTAGGACAACTGCTCTGTAGTTTGTTAAAATATATTTGCTACTCTTCCTACTATATGCAGTATACACTAGTGATGGGTGAATTTTTTTGTCTGTAATGGATTCACGAAAAATTTCAAATTTCGCCATCTGTGAATTTTTTCGTGAAAATTGCAGCAAAAAATTTGCAGACAAAAAAAATGGCAATAAGAAAAAAATGCCCATAGACGTTATTGCATTTTGAGAAAAAGTTACCATAAGAAAAAACGGCCATTGCCTTTAATGCATTTTGAGAAAAAGTAACAATAAAAAAAACGCCCATTGCCTTTAATGCATTTTGACAAAAAGTAACAATAAAAAAAAAACGGCATTTGACTTTAATGCATTTTGAGAAACAGTAACAATAAGAAAAAACGGCCATTGACTTTAATGCATTTGGAGCAGGAAAAACTGTCACGCAAAAAATTTTGACGCCCAGCGTCATCAATGCATTTTACGAATTTTCCATTGTGTTTTGCAAATTTTTGTGTAGTTTTGCAAAACGGGACAGATTCGCTCATCACTAGTATACACCCTACAACACTCTTACAATGTATATCATAGTTATCAGTTTTAGCAAATACTTTCGGGGGACTACTGAGTTATTCCCCCAGATTAAGCTGATACCTACAATGGATGATGGCAAGCAAATCAAATTGGCTTTAACTTTATTTACTTTAATAGGAAAAGTTGTGTGTTATGTTGCTCGTTAGCCCTGTAATGATTTCTCTGTATGTTCAGAAATCGATGTAGTATCTTCCTGGCAGGAGTAAGGCAAATTTAAACCCAATATAATGTATATAAATATATGACCAACATGAGGCTAGATATAGAAAGATTATTTGTGTTATTCAACCAAATTACATTAGAACCGTGACTGATATTTAATTTTTTTACTACCACCTCATGTAACCCAACAGGTACTGTTGCTCTTACATACATGAATTAGCTACAGTATATGCCTATGTACAGCCAGGAGGAGGATTTTTTTAAGGGTCCACTTATTAAGGAATTACATCATGGTCCATCATCTTATGTTTTATACTGTCATGAAAAATGTCACTTCACTGCATTACACTGAAAGGCAACAGAATGTCTTGTATTTTAATGAAGAGCACCCAGCCCTGCGCTATTGATCCAAATAGGAACTACTCAGAAAGTGGGTTTAAAGGAGAAGAGCTACCAAGGCAGTCAATTGCCAATAGAATAGCCACAATAAAATAAGCTAGAATGCTTTACTTATTCTGTAGAATGCTTTTCCATGCCTGAGTAAACAGTTCTAGAAGACATCATGGTTTGTTTATGATAACAGCTGCCATTTTAGCTTGGGGCGACATCACTTCCTGCCTGAGTCTCTCCCTGCTCCCTCATTGCTCTGGGCTCAGATTACAGAATAGAGTGAAGGCGGGAGAAGGAAGGGAGAGATGAGCAAACTGAGCATGCTCCAGCCTTTGCCCTGGAAGTTTAAGCGGGAAGAAGGAAGTCTGATACATATACCTCCCAACATTTTGGAAATAAAAAGAGGGACAAAAAAGTTTCCGTGCTACATTTTTTGACCATGCCTATTTTTGTGGCAACACCCCGTAATTACAATGTTAATTTTACAAACTTTGCCAGGTTATGAAAGTTTGAACATATTTCTGTGGTTTTTTCCCAGTTATTACAGTTTTGCTAATGAAGGTGAATAGCCCTTTAAGCTTTGAGTCTAACTACTCCCTAGAGACCAGTTAAAATTAAAATCTGCTTATCTCAAAATTGTTACAAAAGTATCTTAGTTGTACCTGGTGGCTGTTTTGGGCTCTCTGCCAAAAGCCAATTAAGTTAGAAACTTTATATCTTTTTCTGGCTGTTCAGTGCAGAGAAAGTAGGGACATTTCAGTACAAATGCTGGACTGCGGGTTGAGCTGTCAAAAGCAGGACTGTCCCGCTAAAAACGGGACAGTTGGAAGGTATGGATAAAGAAGCCCATGTGTACACAACAGAAAGAAAGAAATGTGTTTTTTTTTTACAGGGGACTCAGAGCAGCATTACTTTGAGGGTTTACTGGTGTATTTATATAGACCTTTCTGATAAAGCTTACTTGGTTTTAATTGAAGAAAGAAGAATTGCTAGCTCAAACGTTCCAAATAATATAGTTTGTGCAGCTGTAGTAGTTCCAGGAGTCTGTGTAACCCCTACATGTTTCAGGTACAACCCTTTTTCAAGTGAAAAAGGGTTGTAACCGAAACATGTAGTGTGTTACACTGCTAAAATAAATGAAATTTGCAGTTTGAAAATCACTGCCTGAAAGCTGTTTATTCCAAGTTTTATAACTTACTTGGTTTTAATATTTTAGTTGTTTGTGAACAGTATCTGCTGTAGTCTGCAGTCACTAGCTTGTGATCTGTTGGTAGCTTTTGGACCCCCTTTTTCTATGTGATCTATTCCATCATTAAAGAAAAAAAGATTTTTGTATTTTTTTTGTCTTTAAATCAGACACAGCTGATTATGCTTTAAAATAAATCCCAATGTCTTGATTTAAGGTACCAAATATTTTCAGTATATAATCAATAAAGCAGGATGTATTGAATCAATACAGAACACTATTCTATTTCATATAGTATTATAGAGTAGAGGAATTATGCCTCAGCAGCAAACCGGGACCATATTTTTTATTTGACGTGTTTGTATATTTGATCGATAGTCATTTCCTATTCCTATATCCTTAGATTTTAATATCTAACCTAGCCATTCAATTTGAAAAATACATATGTTCATAAGGATGCTGTATAGAGTCGGTGAAGCTGTTTATTTTGTCTTTGTTGTAATCTAAAGAGGACATTTATGTATTCATGCTATTCATTTATGTTTTCATGACAGTGTGGACAATATCCCAACAAAGGTCTCCTAAAAAAGTCTAAAAGACTACAAGGCTATTTTTTGTACGCTTAGGTGATAATGTCCCAGGAACACACCACAAGATGCCCATTTGGGACACCAGCTTTAAAGGCAGCAGGGGGCATAGGGGTCAATTTATTATGCTGTATAAAAAGAATCTGGCTGACAGTGCAAAAAGCTGTGTAAAATGCAGATTTTATGTGCTGAAGGAACTACAGACAGGAATAGTGTCTGTGCCATTTGTTATGTTTTGGTGGCTGAGCATGAGTAGAGAATAACAGTGCTTTATTAGCAGGCTCATGCAGTCATTACACAACAGTAAGCAAATCTAACACCACAAGTAGTGATGGGCGAATTTGCGCCGTTTCGATTCGCTGGAAAATTCACGATTTTCCTGCGAAATTCGCAAAACGGCAAAAAATTTGTGAAACGACGCCGGCATTTAGTTTTTGACGCCGGCGTCCGTTTTGCTGAAATTTTTTCTTGACGCGGGCGAATTTTTTCGGGCGGATTTTCGCGGGCGTTTCGCAAATTTATTCGCTGGCGGAGAATCGTGCAAATTCGCCACAAATTCGCGCTTGGTGAATAAATTCGCCCATCACTAACCACAAGCTGTATAGAAAGTATGCAGAGTATAAGTCTTGAGCACAGTGACATCTACAGGCCATTTGTATAAACACCACATATTACCTCTATAGTAGAAAACATTTGGACAACTATAATAAACAGCAACAATTAAACAGTATATATTTTAAAACAATATTATGCATTCTTCACATCACAAAGTCCTTGGTCCATGCAGGTAGTTTCTGATTCTCTCAGTATGCCTCATAGGTTCACTTTCTTCAGGCCTATTGCAGTTGACAAATGTCCTTCATCAAATGGAGCTTCTCCAAAGTCATATCTAACAGGAGCAAGACGATTTGCATTTCATATGCATCCATCAGACAGTTCATATGTGTAGGGTCCTCGCTGGCGTCTCACTTCAAGTGGTGTAGTAAATTTAGATTGTCCTTGTTTCAGTATTCCTGGTTTCTTAAATCTGACTAAAGATCCAGACTGAAAGTGCACTTCTCTTGCACCACATTTTCTGTCCGTATAAGCCTTGCATTTGGCTTGTAGGTGAATCCATTTCTTTATCACTGTATTTTGCCTGTGACTGTGCATTATTAGGCCACAATTTTGAATTCACAATCTGTACATTCCCAGCAGTTCACTGACTGAGAGTTTTAGCCTCTGACACTGCTGTTTCAATTTGGCTAGCAACTGTAATAGCCTTTTCAAGGGTTAAATCCTGCTCTAGAAGCAGTCTCTCTCTAATGCGAGGTGAGTTCGTTTTTTTTCACTATTTGGTCTCTTAGCATTTCATCTGTTAGATTCCCAAACTCACAGGTAACAACCAGCTCTCTCAAAGCTGCTACAAATTGTTCTGTGGATTCGCCATTACGTTGTCCACGTTGGAGGAATTTACATCTTCAACAACCACATTTACTTTTGGCACGAAAATGTTGTTCATAGCAGTAAGTGCAGTTTCTTAAGTCTCATCAGGTAATGGTAATGTATAGAATATACGCTATCCCTCCCAGGTAGTGAATAAATAAAGCAATAATAAATAAATAAAGAGCAGCAGAAATCTCCCCTTGGTCAGCAGCAATAATGTAATTTTCAAACATACGGATCCAAGTAGTAAAAGGTATGGTAGGCTCACCAGGGTTTGGGAGAAAAGGTGCAGGCTGCTGCAGAGGTAGAAGAGACATCTTGTCGCCAATTTGTTATGTTTTGGTAGCCAAAGATGAGTAGAGTATAACAGTGCTTTATTAGCAAGCTCATGCAGCCATTACACAACAGTAAGCAACTATAACACCACAAGCTGTATAGAAAGTATGCACAGTATAAGTCTTGAGCACAGTGACATCTACACAGTACATCCATTTGTATAAACACCACATCATTATAATAAAAACTTGCATTCTACAGACAGAAATAACTAGTTAGCCTTTCCGTCAACATACTCTACTGAGAGGGAGCGAAGGAGTAAATAGGGAGAGAAAGTCAGAGCTTTAAACTTATACTGTTTTTGTTTGTATGCAGAAACATGTCATGTAATGAAATATAAAAATAGCAAAAGGAATCCCAAACCAAATGTATCCCAAGTCCAACAACTTATCAGCCTCTCTTCTGCCTCCAACACAGTTCCAAATCCAATAAATGTTGGTGGTCATGCGAACCAGAGACATGCGCAGTATGATCTGAAAGACGCTAAAGATTTGCGCTATTACTACTGAGACTTATTGCTTTTTAAATGCAAATGCACAGAGACAATTTTGTAAGGGGATTTTACTACTATTTATTAAAGTGTAAAAACATTTCTGCACATCTCTCTCTATATTTTCCACTAAGGAGGAAAGAATATCGGAAGCTGGCTGCTAACAATTTTAACCCCTGATGTGCAAATATTTCTCTGATGGTTGCAGGGTCAGACTGGAGCAATGGGGGCCCCACCAGGACTGCCACATGAAGGGCCCTCCAGGCAGTCACCGGGGCCCCCTCCTAGCTTACCTCTGCGTGCGCTGGTGCGACGTGCACCTGCGCGACCACTTACACAAAACGTGTTGCGCACCAGCTTGAATGCTGTCACAGTACGTGCCTGTGTGGAGGCGCAGTAGCATAAGTGTGGTTTTTTTTTTGAGTGGGGCGCCCCAGGGCTGGCGGGGGCCCACCGGGTTTTTTCCTGGTGTCCCGCCAACCCAATCCGACACTGGATGGTTGTGAGTTTAATATACCACCAGAGTTTCTTGTGAATCAAAGTGTAGATTTGCAAAAGGTAGAAGTCACTACTTTAACACTGATTTTCTATAGAACAAGATCACTGGGTGTGTGACTGAATCAAGAACGTTATACTATTTTTGTCTTCTTCTGTTTTCTTCCCATTTAAGGTACACCACAACCCTTTGCCATTTACCAGGTTAGTGTTCCTTTATATCAGAAAATCATACATAAATAAAAAAGTAAATTCCCAGGTTTATTTAAATATTCACAAGATATTTTCAGGGTGATCAGTTAAAAGTTGTGGCTGTGGACTCAATAAACACAATACACTCCTTCCTTTTTATCCGTAGGGGGGTTTCTTAGTGCTATTTTAAACTGCAAAGTAAGGGGTTTATAAGGAGAATGATGAGAAAGTGACCGTATATAGATTTAAAAAGTGTTTTATGCCACTAAGTTCTATGTGCAGGAAATACACATTATAAAAGCTGTGACTGTGCAATTGTTTTTATTTTATTCTAATTTTAAGAGAAATGCTGTCACTTAATCTGTTAGTATAGTGGATTTCATAGTAATGTCTGATTAGTACTGTAAAACCCTGAAAATATCTTGTGAATATTTAAATAAACCTGGGAATTGACTTTTTTATTAATGTGTGGGGTTCAGATATAAAAAATCTCTAACCTGGTAAATAGCACATTATATTTTTTGTATAAAGTATATATTCTATTGAACTTGTTAATATCATTGGGAGAGTCACAGTTTATCTAGAACACAATTGTGTATATAAGCTTAGTGCGGATTAGGCAAAACATGATATGGTTTAGACTGGTGTGTAGGGATGTAGCGAACTGCCGTTAATGTGTTCGCGAACGCCGTTCGCGAACACCGGCAAAAAAAGCGAACAGTTCGCGAACAGTTCGCGAACTTTGAACGCTCGATAAAATCGTTCGATCGAACGATCGAAGGATTTTATTTGTACGATCGAAGGATTTTCGTTCGAATCGAACGATCGAAGCTATTCGATCGAATGATTTTAATTCAATCGAATGCTTATAATCGTTCGAACGAATGGAAATCGTTCGATTTTAGCGATCGAACGGTCGAATGGTCGAATGGTCGAACGAAATTTTACTTCGAATCGAACGCGAACACCAATTGGCGAACGTCGCGCAACGTTCGCGAACATTCGGCGGACGCGAACAGTCGAAGTTCGCGCGAACTAGTTCGCCGGCGAACAGTTCGCTACATCCCTACTGGTGTGCACCACTGTAGGATGAGTCAGCCTTAGTTAATAGGCATCAGTATATTATTACTGAAGAAGAAAGAGAATAAATATGTCAAGTGTATATAGACACACACAACACGCACAAGCAACAAGAATAAATAGAAAAGACTGTGGGCTTAACCATTTCTCAGCAAAAAATAAAATGGATAGATGCCGAGATTCTCGTCTCAGTTTCTCTTCCAAACTGACACGAGCACAGATGTCGCCTCAGGTGGATTCATATTTAGCAACGGAAATGGAGAAACAAGGCAAAGGTTATCTACTTGCATGTGTGTAATTGTATTCAGTACCGATCTTAGAAATATTCTTAATTAAACCCTGCTACTTGGAGTTTGATTCACAACAGTGTGTGTGTGATAAGTTTGTGTCTCAACCACAAATTTCAGTTCTGTGCTAAATATGAATAGCAGAAATGTGACCAATATACAACTAATGACATAAAAAAATCAATTACAGTTGGCCTATAATTAGGAATACAGCACAATATATTTTGCCCATTGTACTCTAACCTCCATAACTAACTTTGCAGTAACCCATAATAAGCAGTAATGTAAGCATATGAAAAAGGGAACCAATAACTCCTGCCTGCTACAAGTTATTGCATCTGGGCAGATGTAGTACATTTTATACATGACCCAATGCAGTTTCATGTCATAAATGTTTTTAAGTGTGCGACTTGTCTAGTAACCCACAGTAACCAGGTAATATTTTGGTTGGTTGCTAGTTGTGCCAGCGTTGACTTCGCAGCACTTCGCCAGGCAAAGTTTTTTCAGGGCGCCGCTAATTCACTAAAATCCAAAGTTGCGCTCAGAGAGGCGGAAGGTAGCAATGTTGCGCTACCATTAATTCGTCAATCAAAGCGAAGTTACGCTAGCGATGCCTAATTTGCATACGGCGCCAAGTTAAAGTACAATGGACGTATATGTAGCAGCAAATACATTACACTACACAAGCCTGGGAAATCTTCATAAAATAGAGGTGTTATTTTGCCCTATACATGTGTCCACTGTATAGTTTAGGTGCCAAAAAAATTTACGATCTTTTTCAGCCTATTACCCTTAAAAAAGGAAAAGACGCTAGCGTTTTGTGGGACTTAGACAAAAGTTCAACTTTTTTTGAAGCAATCCCTATCTACTTTATTGCACTTCGCCTGGTCTGAGGTGGCGAAGGCAAGTCTGGCACAAGTTAATGAATTAGCGTAGTTACGTCCCTTCACCATATCGCAACTTCGCCTGGCATAAGGGTGCGATGTAGTACTAGAGTAGGTCCACTTCGCTAGTGAATTTACGCCAGCATCCGTTAGTAAATCGGCAAAGTAACGAAATTACGTTACACTGGAGAATTTGCGCTAGCGTTAGCCGCTTCGCGCTTTAGTGAATTTGCCCCAAAGAATGGTGCACTGTCCTGGGTATTGGTGGAATATGAATAGGCTTAGTACATTCCACATATTAATCTTTCAGTTGTACCTGAAATGCGGCAACAGTGGATAATCTGGGTGGGGATTGTGAATGTGGGATAGTATAATATATTAACATGTTGCCTGTTGTAACTGTAACAGTAGTCTTTAAGGAGGGATTGTGGAAGAATGGAGGCAGAAATAGATGGTGAGATGGTGACTATAGAAACAATAATGACAGTAGACTTTGGCAAAGGGCTGTTGCTGTGAGGTATCATGTAGTACTGTAAGATAGGAGAGGTCATTTATAACTGTTCATGTTGCAAGTCCTAAGAGAGCATTAAGGCGATCTATTAAATGCAGATCATTCTGCTCATGAAATATCAGGTATAGTAGGGAGATATACCGATAGAGATGACAGAGTCTCAGGGAAGGGACTGTGGATGTGTAATAGCAGCAGTGTCGGGATACCAGGAAAAGTCCCCGTGAGACAGGTGTCAGTGGGTCATTCCCTATTTCTATGAAAAAAAGAGGCTGAATAGATGGAATTATCAATTATAGTATGTAAAGAAAAGAAACTAGGAGAATAGAGGTTTTGTGAGAGGAAGAATATTAGTATTGAGAGTGGGCCCCTGGTCTAAGGTTTTGGCCCCTGGTGTCCCAGTCCAACACTGGATAGCAGGTATAGTAGGGAGAGATGGTGCCTATAGTAACAGTGGGATAATAGTCTCTGGGAAGGGAGTGTGACTGTGGGATAGCAGGTATAGTAGGGAGAGATGGTGCCTATAGTAACAGTGGGATAATAGTCTCTGGGAAGGGAGTGTGACTGTGGGATAGCAGGTATAGTAGGGAGAGATGGTGCCTATAGTAACAGTGGGATAATAGTCTCTGGGAAGGGAGTGTGACTGTGGGATAGCAGGTATAGTAGGGAGAGATGGTGCCTATAGTAACAGTGGATAATAGTCTCTGGGAAGGGAGTGTGACTGTGGGATAGCAGGTATAGTAGGGAGAGATGGTGCCTATAGTAACAGTGGGATAATAGTCTCTGGGAAGGGAGTGTGACTGTGGGATAGCAGGTATAGTAGGGAGAGATGGTGCCTATAGGAACAGTGGGATAAAAGCCTTTGGGAAGGGACCGCAAAAAATGTAGTTCAAGCTGATGCCTGCAGCATTAAGAATAAAATCAATTGAGAAGGAAATGTGGATGTTTGTTGTAACAATTTACAAAAGCAAAATTCCCATTGATTAGGAATTGCCAGCCAGTTTTATTCCATAAAGCATTTCCAATTAATGTGATTATACTTGGTTATTGTATTCAGCTTTTTTTCTACAGTACCCATAAGATTTTGTGCAGGGTAGGGTTAAAAGTGCAAAAAAAAACAGTTTTTGCACTTTTGCTCCTTGGCCCATAAGTGCATATCTTTCCTTTACAGAGACCTGTGCCTCACCCATGAAAATAGCACATAGTCTGAATTCAACAACACTGTTTTGATGATGAATAGTGACCAGGGTCAGTACATTGGTGCCCCATTGGATGCCCTCTAACTTGTATGTCATTTGCTGGCTTTAAGAACAGACCTATGTTGCGCTCATGTATTTTTTTTTTACAGTTTTGGCACAAGATGATCAGATACTTTGGGCTCAAGTAGATGGGTTCTAAGAGGTGCAGGTTTACATAGGAAGCCTGTAATGCTTTCCTTCTGAAAGAATTTTAAATGTGCCATATAATCATCATTTTTGAGCCTGAAAAAAATATTTTAAGATATTCTGGACTATGACAGTCAAGGTTAAGATATATATTCCCTTGTCACTAAATAGAGAATCTTGGGCAAAACTTGCAGATTCCGACTAATCATTGGTGGTTGTAGAAATGTAAAAATAAAACCCCATTTTTACTTTCTTTAATGAAAAAGAAATCTATCTCCAATATACTGTAATTAAAAAATGTGTACTGTTTTTATAAGAAACCTGACTGTATGCCGTGAAATTCCCCCTTCGTTTTACTTGCTCTGACTGCTGTGGATAGGATACTTCAGACAGTTCCTAACTGCTCTGCAGGGGAGCACCCCACCTTGCTACCCTGACCTCGAGCAGCTTTGTTTGTTTCCCTATAAAGCAGCCGGCGACTGTGTAGAGATTTGTATCCGTAGACCCAGTACAATCTCTATATTCTGTTTATTAATCAATCTTGCTGTATCGGCTTCTATGGCAGATAGTATTTGATTTGTACTGTTTTGATAATGTATGATGATCCCTAAGCTTAACCTTCCAACTGAAGCCCAAACCACACTGAGCATGTGTATAGTCTTGGTCTTTAATTAGGCTTCTGGTGCAGTAAGTTTGTTTATGTTTAGTATACAAAATACAGCATTTCTAGCATTATTCTATTTTAGACTTTAGTTCCCCTTTAAAGGGACAGTATACACCTGCAAGATAAGAAGAAACTCATACCAACAATGTATCTCTGAAGTGGTAATTCATTTTACTAACTCTGCCAACTGTAACTTGGCAGAACCTGGAAGCAAGAGAGAGAGAAAAATAAACTGTTTTAAATTTCTCATTTATTAGTGGTAGAACTTAGTGGTGCCTACCTCCCAAAAAAAATTTCATATGAATAAATGGCATATGCAGTAACCCATATTTTCAAATACAAATTGCTCCATATTTGACTACAGAAATAAGGTGGTAGCATTTCAATTCATGGAATTGTTTGTGGCCTGTTATATTTAGATGATATTGAAACAACAAAATCCAACATTTTCCTTTACAATTATTTTGTTTTTTAATTTTTTTTAGCCCAAACACCCTCATCCAGACTGGCGTTACTCTGCTTCACTCAGAGCTGCAATGCAGGGGTAAGTTAATTGTTATTGTTCTGTTCCAAGCTAGAGGTTTATCTTATATTAGAACTTTGTTTAATCATATATTATATAGTGCTTCGAATATTTAACTGAAAAAAGTATTTTGCATAAATCCTTATTAGTTTTTCTTCTATATAAAAAGTTTATCCCCTCCCCCTTCACAAATATGACACTTTCTAGAGCTCTACCAGCTTATTATATTTGGGGGGAGGTCTACCATTGTACATGGTTTTTTTTTATGCTAGTTGAAGTGCAGTTTCCAAAGTTTTGTAAATTTTTGTCATTATCAGCAATCCTTTATGGTGATATATGCTGTGTCACATGATGTGCTGTGTTGGCTTACCATTGCTTTGAGCCCTGAACCAACAATTGTATTTGAAGTTTTACAGTATATAATCAGTCTAAAGACAATAAAATTTGTGAATTTGGTTTCTTCTAATTGGGGGATTCAGAAGAGTTAATACTTAAAGTGGAACTATGGAGAAAATTAACATTAAAGGAGAAACAAACCATTTACTAAAAATTTTTTTTAAAGAGACAGTACATGATAAATTTCGATATTCAAATTTTCTATTTTTTTTTTCAAATTCGAATAAAATTTGGACTATTCCCAAGTCGAAGTACACAAAAAATAGCTTGAAATTCAAAATTTTTTTTCATTTGAAAATTAACCTCTACCTTTGATAAATCTGCCCCTCAGTATCTGTCTCTTTGCATTCTCTCTTCATGCTGGAATAGTGACCCTGATTTTGAATGATAGTTAAATCTAAAATATATTTTAGGGTGGCTCCTTTTGACTAGAAGATATATTAGGATTAACTCTTTTAAAATCACCGGAAATCCTGTCTCGCTATATGTAAGATTTGTGCCAAAGTTAGTTATTTTGCTGGAATCAGTTACTTGAATTAGCTCTAGTACATCTGCTATGAAAATGAGCCCCCCGTAAAAGATATATTGGATCTAATTGACACCCAACTCCTGCATGAGGCGAGAATGAAGAGAAACAGACGCTGAAAGGGGAAAGCAAAGATAAACCTTATTATTTCAGAAACTGTACAGAAATTTTTAATTGACTATATTTAAAATATTTTATATTTTAATTTTCACTATAGTTTCCGTTTAATTATCTAAGGGGTGTTTGACGGGTAAGGTTGCTTTTTTCAACAGTAACATTTCTCCTTAAAACTCCTTAGACAATTGTAATTTACCGATTCCAAATCCAAAATGGAGAACTTTTATTAAAAGCTAAATTTGCTGTTTTTTTATCTTCTGGTTGCAAGGAACTGGAACTATTCATAGATTTGACATTAATACACGTAGGCTGCACAGTTATGATGCTCAATTAAACACCCACATTTGTTCTGGTTTATTCAAGGGGCCTACTTTGTCAATATAGTTTGTTAAATATATTTAACAATATATTTGCCGAAAATTTTTCCTTGCAGATCAAATCCTATGAATTTAAATTGATGACTAAAACTGTAAATTTGTATAATGCTGGTATTTATCACAGCAGGCTGTCACAAATGGTAAAATGCATGTTTGTTGGTTGAAATGAGCTGTTTCTGTGATAACTACAGGGATTGCCCCTTTTCTATGACAAACTCCAGTGCAATGCTAATATAATTTCTTCATTTACTGTACTGTCAGTGATAACAATGTAATTAGTAGCATTGTCGAATCTCACACTAGAGGCACCTTCCCCTCAATCTCAGCCTCACCCTTCCTAATTATTTCTTGAGCATATTAAAACACAATCACTCCGGTGAGACACATATAGCCATTAATGAACTCCGTAATGGGTGATTTCCGATACTTTATTAGAGCATACAGCACAGTTAGTGCAAACACTCCTACTGAATACAGAATTCCCCTATGGAGAGAATTGACAAAAGTGGAGGTAGCCCATTTTCGGCGTAAAAGTGGTGGTAAATGGGTGTAAAATACTCTCTACATATTTACAAACATAAATTCGACTAAATTCCGACTCAACCTCCACTTTTAATTTTTTTAGTGAAGGAAGGACAGTTTACAGACACTTTTATGAATTTGTCTTTTAAACAACATAAAAATGGTGCAACAACGACATTTTAAACATCATTTTCTCCCGACATTTTAAAAATGGAGTAAAGCTCAGTGTAACTATTCCCCATGTGTCAGATCAATTCTACACTAATTTGCTCTGCTTTGGTTCAGCCAATCTTCATTTCACACTTCTTGTAGGTTCCCCATTAGGGAATTATTATCATATTAATAGGGATCCGCATTTTATAGTCCAGGCACAAGTTTCTGTCTAACCCTACAGCTCTAAAAGCCTCATTAAAGGACCAGTAACATCACAACGATTTATTTTAACATTTGTTAGTATATATTCAAGCATCCAAACACCAAGACAAATTAAACTTTAAAATCAAAGCCTTTATTAAGAAATAACTTACTGAAACTCAGCTACCGTTTCTCTTCAGAAAAGGTGATCGCGATCCATTGTGCTGTGCTCAATTTCTCCTCCCTGCCTTCCTTATAGGAGATAGCCAGGGAGGAGAAATTGAGCAGCACACAATGGATCCTTGCCCTGTGGCCTTTTCTGAAGAGTAGCGGAAGCGTAGTTTCGGAAAGTTATTTCTTAATAAAGGCGTTGCGATTTTAAAGTTTTATTTGTCTTCGTGGTTTTTTTTCAATGTATACTAATAATTTTTTTTTTTTTTTTTTTTTTTTTTTAAATTTGATGTTACTGGTCCTTTAACAAAACAAGTAGAACACTGACTAAATAAAAAAAGTGTATTTAATACAATTTTATATGTAAAAAGTTTTTAACTCACACTTGCTTTATTTTACTAGTTTTTAGCTTAATAAATGAGGCAATATTAGCAATTTGCAATATTAGCAATGTGACTGTATTATATAAATCTAAAGAAAAAGTAAAGCTTCCCAGACATTTTTTTAGTTTTAGCAGCACTGAGAGACTTGCCTTAAAGGACCAGTAACATCAATTTTGTTTTTTAAAAAATGTGTTAGTATACAACGAAAAAAAAAACCACAAAGATAAATGAAACATTGAAATCGCTAAGTCTTTATTAAGAAATAACTTACCGACATTCAGCTTGTGCTCCTCTTCAGAAAAGGCGACAGGGCGACAATCCATTGTGCGGCACTCGATTTCTCCTCCCTGGCTCCTATCCCTTCTCCTATGAGGATGGCAGGGAGGAGAAATCGAGCACTGCACTATGGATTGGCGGATCGCCTTTTCTGAAGAGGTGCGCAAGCGGAGTGTCGGTAACTTATTTCTTAATAAAGACTTAGTGATTTCAAAGTTTAATTTGATTTTTTTTTCTGTTGTAAACTAACTATTTTTTTTTTTTAAATTGATGTTACTGGTCCTATAATATAATAAACATATTCCTGATACAAATCCCTATATTATGCAAAATAGCATTTCTTGTATTTAGACCCTATATCTTGTTACAGAAGTAGAATTACACAAAACATGTAGGCAGATTTAGAAAGCCCATGTTATCCTGAAAAAATGATGTATAATTTTCATAGTTAACATAAACCCCTCACTCAAAAATTCAGATTTGATGGCTGACTGACAGGTGTGGTAAAAGCTAAAGACAAATTCAGAAAAAATGCCTTGAAAAAATTTGAAAAATGTCTGTTTAAAAGACAAATTCACAAAAGTGGAGATAGAGGTTTGTGAATTTGATGGGAAAGCCATCAAAATCACCACTTTTGTGAATTTCCCTCATAGCCTCTCCTTCTGTGTTAAAAACCGAAGTTGATGATTAATACCATTAATACCTCCTAATTCATGAACACTTTGCAGCTGGTTGCACGAGGGTCGCATCCCTTGGATGTTGTCATTAAAAGATTGTAATGTCTACTTAGATCAGTCTTATCTTTAAAGCTTCCATTGTTTCCAACTTGCTTCAGTTAGTTACAGTTCACTCATCCCTTTTTACCAGTCAAGTAAATGTAGTTATGGTCACTTTAGTGATGATAAATTCGTCCATATGACATTACCCTTTAAATAAGTGATTGGGTTTTCCAGATATTTCTTGTTGTTCTCCTTACTGCTATTTTGTATTTTAAAGTCTATAAAATATTCACAGTCTCATTGAAAAGAGCTAACTCTCTGTTCTGTACAGCGCTGTGCACATGGAAGGAGCAGCAATTTTACGCAGTGGGCCCGGAGGTCTGGAGCAGCAATGGCCAACAGTGTCCAGTGCAACATCAGGTTCGAGAAAACTATTACTATTTCTTTTTGTTGAACATGAATATTATTACTTCAGTGACATTAAATGGATTATCAGAATTATCAGTGTATGTTGCCTGATTTCATTATATTCCATGAACTCTTTACTAGAAGAACTAATACTATACTACTGCCATCAATTACAGAGAAACCAGAAATATAACAGCCTATAAAGGTGTCGAATCTGATAGTTTCAAGTCATATATTGCTAGGGTAACCATATCTTATATTATAAGAGCCTACTACTGATCTCTCTGATGCTGCAATTAGCAGATCATTCATTAACTTTAATCAAGCATCTGTCCTTTCTTTTCATCTGTACCCATCAACCATTGTGGCCCAACAATTATTTTGTCTAGTTGTTAAAGGACATGTAAAGCCTACATTTTCCTACCATGTATATACGTTGGGCTTCCCCACCCAAGCCACATCATTTGTACTGCATATACCCCCTCTATTTGCCAACGCCATCACATTGTCCTAAAAAATAGCTTTCGCCTGGCCGCCATTTTCCCTTTGACACATCATCAGTAACACTGACATCTGCAAACAGGACATGTATGCTGTAAAGTTCATGCAATGCAGAATGATGTAGGTTTAAACAGGCACAACATACTTTGATAAAAAGTTCTGCTGGGGTTGAGCACTATAGTGGTTAAGTTGAGCTCAGGAGAGGTGGTTAGGAGAAATAAATAGGATCAGACAGCTAGAGTTTCTATGGGAACCAGCAAAGTTATCTCTTCATTGGCTGTTAGAATGGAGGATGTGTTTAGTAATCTGAGCTGAGAAGAACTGAGCATGCTCATGAGCCAACAGCCAAGTGAATTCCTGAGGGCAGAGTGGGTTAGAGAAGTAGAAGGATTTCTAAGTGATCAAGTGGATGCTGCAGCCTAATGGTAGAGACACATGCTCAGATTTGGGAAGATTAGTCACCCAGCTACAAATCTCCTCTTCTTCTGTGCGACTATTCTCTCCAAACTGCCTCCCACCAGGTGTCTCTGCCCTTACTGTTAACCTTTTAATGACCAGAGTGGCCGTTATCTAAAGATTTCAAAGAGGCTGTTGACTGATTTTTGTGTGTGGGGGGGGTTGCATGTCCTTAAAACTAAATGTCCAGTGCAAATAACATTCTACAATGATGATGAGATGGGCCAAACTTGGGTCCAAGGTTTAGCAATAGTATTGGTAGTGATAGAGACTATGCATTATGGAAGGAATTTACTCAAGTTCTACCTTATTGCCTTATGTATGTGGATGAAGATGGTTTAGAAAATAAACCAAACTGAAATCTAGAGGCCTCCATCCTGGTTATGACTAGATATATGTGTGACTGAGGTAAGGATTACATTAAATGAAGTGAGTTTTGGTAATATTATAATGACAGTAAAGTTACAGATTAGGTAGGAAAGATGTGTAACGTAAAATATGCAAGAGAAGAATATAAAAATAATCAAGAGACTTGTTGAGTGATGGGACAGATGGAGTATGCTGAGTAAAAGTGCAGATGAAGCATATGCATACTTGTAATAACGTCACATGTTTTAGCTTCAGCATGTGACTCTGTGTTGGTGTATTTATAGCTACACCTCTCAGTCCATGCTGATGTTGCCTGACGTTGCTGATAAAATAGTTCTCTTCTCTAGCGCCACAGTGCAGCACAATTCATGCATATGCCTGTATATAATAAACAAATTGCTGCCCCAGCTTTCTGCTAAACTGACCTGAACTGTCACCAGGTTTTCACTGTTTCTACTAAAATCTCATACCGGCTACATTTATAGTATGTTTGTTTAAGCCCCAGTGTGGTTCAGGTACTATGAATAGGAAAATTCTTTAATAAGAATTTTGGAAAATTTAGTACATTTTAAAGAAGGGTTGGCTTTCTGCAAGCCTTTCTGAGGAGGTGAATATGTATTGGGCTACATTCCTGGCAAAACAGATCTTCATTCAAGGCCATGTACAGTCTTTTCATATTACTTTATGTGACCGATGTTCAGAGCTGACAACATAGATTAGGGTAAAGCTCAGATGAAAGACAAATGCTATGAGGCCTCAATAGAATTTCTCTGCAAATGCAATCTTAACACATCTGGTACAGTCTCAGGGAGGGGGACATGAGCTTCCTGTGAAAGACTTGGTACAAAGAAGAATAATAATCCTGTGAAACAGTAAACAAATGTAAAATTGTTGTCTATGTAAATTCTAAACTAGGGCACATTTACCAACAACGTTGTTTAAATTAACAAAGACTACTACATACTTGGGTTCAACTCTGCCGTTGTGCAATCCTATATAATAAAGTTGAAGTGTCTCTGCATCCAGTCCCTGTGTCCGTGGGATTGCGCTACTGCACATGTGCCCCACGGACCGTCTCTGGCGAATTTTCTACATATGTTCTAGCGCCCGTTAATTTAACGGGCTTAATGTCTAGTCAATAATAATACGTGTTGCTTCTTGTGCAGTATGTGTAATGGTGTCTTGTATTTTATGCCACCTTATCTGAATTTTACTCTGAATTTGAATAAGTATTTTGAGGTACCAGTTAATCCACCTGTGCTGTCAGATGATAAGACCCTAGTACGTGAAACTTGGCACTGGCATTGCACTGTAGTCTTATATTTTGCTTTACTAATGATCTATAGATATTTCCGTCATTCTGTAATTTGCAGCCTGTGGAAGGTACGCTAATTTTCCAATAAGAGCAGGTCTCAAGACATATAACTAGTTATGGGTGAATAAAGGCGCAAATTAGTCAATTTGCCACAAATTTGCAAAACTGCGAAAAATTCTTGAAATCCATTGAAGTCAATCGACGTGAAAATTATTTTCACTCATCAATTTCGACGCCCGCGACAATTTTTATATGTGCCCTATTTTGTCCAAATGCATTAAAAATTGTCGCGGGCAGTGAAATATTTTTGACACATTTAGCAAATTTTTCACGATTGCGCAAATTATTTGAAGTTTCGCGAATTTCACGCGAAATTTGTGAATTATTGGGTGAAACGGGACAAATTTGCCCATCATTACATATAACATTTTACGTGTGATAATACAAACAGTTTGAGTCTATTTCCCAGAACAATTGCAATCAATATTGTGCTATAGTTTTCGGAATCAAAGCTGTGCCAGATCTACACTACAGAGCTCTCAAGAGATGGTTTGTTTGCTCAGCAGCATTGCAGAAGGAAGACATTCTTAAAGAAGTGTATCCATATAGTCCTTATTATTAGCCACACATTATGTGCTGAACCACTCCCCATAGGTTTGTATAATATATGCAGGTATCAGCATCTATGTTAATGATGAGTTGATTTTAATTTGCATACTGATGAGTTAATTTACATGGTTACAGAATAAACTTTACAAATACAAGGTCTGATAATATAAATGTTTGTGCTCTATGCCACAAATAACATATTTATATAGCACAGATCAATCAACAAAGGTAGTTTTAAAACCATTCAATAAATAAGCAATGTATTATATTGATTAGCCAGTACATATGTGTTTTTTGCATTATGTGCTAATCTAAGATTGCATTCAAATTTAGTTCATGTTAATTGATAGAACATCTCAAGGCAGTTCATTCATTATTTCCATTTATCAAAGCTAATTGTCTTTCATTTATTCTGTTGTTCAGAAAATCAAGCCAGCACTCCAACCTTAAATATATTGGAAAATGTTATCTTGCCTGGGTGCTTGTACTGTCAATGCTGAATGTGACACACTTAAGTTGCTTAAGTTGCAATTAATGTTTCTTAAAGGGGTACTGTAATGGGATTTTTCATCAAAATGCATCAGCTAATAGTGCTGCTCCAGTAGAATTCTGCGCTGAAATCCATTTCTCAAAAGAGCAAATATATTTTTTTATATTTAATTTTGAAATCTCACATAGGGCTAGACATTTTGACAGTTTCCCAGCTGCCCCAGGTCATGTGACTTGTGCTCTAATAAACTTCAGTCATTCTTTACTGCTGTACAGCAAGTTGTAGTGATATCAACCCCTCCCTTTCGCCCCAAGCAGCCTAACAACAGAACAATGGGAAGGTTACCAGATAACAGCCCCCTGGTAGATCTAAGAACAGCACTCAATAGTAAAAATCCAGGTCCCACTGTGAATACTTCAGTTACATTGAGTAGGAGAAACAACAGCCTGGCAGAAAGCAGTTCCATCCTAAAGTGCTGGCTCTTTCTGAAAGCACATGCCATAACATACATTTTACATGGTAGAGTGAATTATTTGCAGTGTAAACAGTGTAATTTAGAAATAAAAACTACATCATTAAAATGACAGAATCTCATAGTCCATATCCAACCATCATGGTATATCCAGTAGATTATACATAATAAGTTATCTAAAACTACTACTACTTAATTAATTTTGCATAAGAAATCCATTTCCATAATTTTTATAAAAAACATTGCAAGTTAAAACTTTTGTTTAATCCTATTGGAGAAAGAGACTATTAAGAGACTTTTAGAGAGTAGCAGTATGGATATAAAAGTTGGAGTCTCTTTCTCCAATAGGATTAAATGAAAATTATGGAAAAATTAATTAAGTAGTGTTTTAGATAACGTATTATCATTGTATTTTTCTAGGTAATGGACTTAAATGTATAATCTACTGGATATACTATGATGGTTGGAAATGGACTATGAGATTCTGTCATTTTAATGATGTAGTCTGTTTACACTGCAAATAATTCACTCTACCATGTAAAATGTAATTACCGTATATACTCGAGTATAAGCCGAGTTTTTCAGCCCCCAAAATATGCTAAAAAACTCTACCTCGGCTTATGGTCAAGCGCAAAAACGGTCACCGGTGTCCAAGAATAGTCGCGTCATCCAAGAATAGTCACCGGCATCCAAGAATAGTCTTCAAGAATATTCGCCGGCATCCAAAAACGAGACGCCGGCACCTCCAATGGGAGCAGAAACCCTCAATTTTTTTATTGAAACTTACCAGAAGCTGCTGCATTTCTCACCCTAGGCTTATACTCAAGTCAATAAGCTTTCCCAGTTAAAATTATGTACCTCTGCTTATACTCGGGACGGCTTATACTCGAGTATATACGGTACTGAATTATGTCAGGATGGAACTGCTTTCTGCCAAGCTGTTGTTTCTCATACTCAATGTAACTGAAGTATTCACAGTATTTAACTGGCTATACCATGATGGTTGGATATGGACTGAATTATGGAATATGAGTTAAATGCCAATGTGTTGTGCTATTTAAAACACTAAGGGGTTAATAGATCACATGATGGTGTCACATGTATTTGAGTTTATGGTTTCATTGAGTGTGGAGTGCACCTGAGGAAGGGGGTATCCCCCAAAAGCTTGTGCTGTTTTTTCTGTTGCAATAAATTGATTGTAAATACATTGGCCATAGGTGTGCTCCTTCCATACAAAGTCACTGGATACTATTTGGTTTTTGAAGCAACCAGAACGTATATGTACCCTTAAGAATCAAGTAAGTGGTAAGAGGAATTTTGTATTGAACTGTCTATGGAGACAGCCATTCTGTAATTCTGAGCTTCCTGGATTCTGGTTTCTGGATAACAGATCGCCTACCTGTACTATGTGTTCAAATCATTTACAAAAATTTTCCCTACTGGTAACCCATGAACTCAATAAACTGTATTATTATTTTATTAATATAAAAGCATGGGGGACCTGGTGCAGTCATAGATTAATTTATTTATAGGCAAAGAACATGAAACCCCCTATTAGTTTAGTGATATGTGACTTGACTATTCTAAGGGCTATGAGGAAAGGGCGTAACTACTGAGGAGCAGACCCTGTGGCTGCAGGGGGGGGGGCAGGAGGTATAGAGGCCATGAGGCCCTAATTCATGTACAATTTCAATAAATATTGGTAAAACAAGTCAACCTCTGAACATTTTGGGGGCCTGAAAAATAATTTGCTGTGGGGCCCAATAATATCTAGTTACTCAACTGGGTGGAAAAGTCTTTTTGGAAAATCAGTTTTAGTTTAGAAAAAACCCACTTTCATATACAGTATTTATTTATGTTGGAGCTCATATACACATACACAAAAAAGTAGAGGTGAGTAAAAAGAGCTCTGCAGTATGCACAGACATTGTGAGCGACAATATTAGTGAAAAATAAACCCTCAATTATGACTGTATGTCTGTAGAGAAAGCCTGCTAACAGAGAAGAGCAGAACCAGGTCAGCTGCCAGATATGATTATGTTACTCAGTAAGGTTCTTGCTGGCCTTAGGCTAATGCAGAAATGTAGTGAAACTAGAAACGAATTCAAAGGCTAGTTTGTTAATGAACGCAGAAGCCATATATCTCAGACATGCCTAAACAATGGCATTATGTATCTGCTACACAAGTGCTTCACTATTACACCTTCATTAGATGGATAACCATGTGTCAACAGATTAGCTGCTGTGATTTATGGTGTGAATGAGTATTAAAGAAAACTCTTTTTTTCATTCATCATGGATCTGTTCACATATTAGATTTGAGGGAAATTGAACGTCATTGATACTATTAGGCTCCTTCTTACATTCATAGCATTTTGCAATTGATCAACATCTTCTAAAAACATAAGGATAGTCCTTACAGAGAGTGAAGGTGAATAGCAATGTCAATGACCTTTAAAAGAAATTTTTCCAAATTTTGACGTCCGCATCAGTTTTGACACCCGTGTTAATTTTGACGATGGCATTAAAATCAATGGGCGTCCGAATAATGTTGACGTACGAAGGTTTTGAAGTGAGCAACTTTTTCGGCAAATTTTCAGTCGAATTTTCAAGGTAGTTTCGTGAATTTAATCGCTGGTGGCGAAAAACAGAAATTCGCACCAATAAGAATAAAAATCCACATTTCGCAATGTAATATTGTTCCTTAAACTGTTATTGCATTGCGAATTTTAATTGTGCACTCTTAAGAAGTGCCTGAAGGTGCCGTAATCTTGTGGAGTTGTGGGTAAAGTTGCTGTACCGTGTTAGAGAATAAAAATGTTACAGGGCAACCCTTTTGAAACAAAAAATAACAAAAGTGGTATAAAGGTGATACCTTTATTGGCTAACTAATATAATCATAACAAGCTTTCAGAACGGTTTAGTTCCTTTTTCAAGCTGATTACAATGAAGCTTTTAGAGCAAACTTAACGACTTTTTAAATGAGAAGTTTTATTATATTTACTGCGCATTGGCGCAAACGATAACATTTGCAAACGGTCCTCCACTGTCGAAAGTGGTCGCTAAACAGTTTCCGGGTTTGAAAAAGCGATATTAAATTTGTGCAAAGCACATTTTTTTGTGCAAAGGCATAACTTTTGTCATTGTGAATAGTTTTTCCGTTACCAACTTTTATTACGTTCCCCCGTATATCTGTTGGGAGTTTGTGTGTTTTTTAGTCACCTCGGAAAAAACAATAAAACAAACACAAACTGCTTCAGAGTTTGGTTTATTCCTAATGGATGTCTCTAGGAAAGGGGGAATGCTAATAAGTAGGTTGATTAAGCCAGTCAGATTTTAATTGAATTATTATACAGTAGTTAACTGTACTGAAACAATGAGTCAAGTTAAGCATGTAATTAGAATAAAATAAATTGACATGAGAATTAATGGGACAAAATACCAATGGTAGAATTCTTTTGAACTGTATCCGCAGACTTTATATTTCATTTTGCTATATATACTGTATAGTGGTAAAGTGACCAAAACGATGTGGGAAAATGTGTGTTTTCTCTATACGTTTGCCATAGTGGGAGAGGTAATTGCCATGAAAGGTGATAATAAACAGAGACTGAGTTCTCTGTGTATAGACTTTAGTTGCGAGTTACTCCGATCCAGTGCTCCAGCTCACGGATTGTGGAAAGGTATTTAGTTCTAGTGAAGCTGTTAGGAAGGTCTCTCAGAGCAGGGTACAGGTGGTCTGCTAAATAATACTGGGGATGGCTATTTGACTCATCCTTACATTTAGAAAACAAAATTTTTAGACTTTTGTTGGCAACATGGTTCATTTCCAGCAAATAATTTTAGGAAGTGATTTGCTAATGGATAATTGTACTATGGAAGGACTAATCCAAATATAATTCTGCAATGAACTTGTGAACTCCTCAGATGGTACTTAGATGCGGGGAGCTCAAGCTGTTTGGCATTTTTCATCTGCTTTCAGTTCACTAGCTGCTCGCTGTGGCTTTCTGAATGCCTTGACTGCTGAAATGCTTGCATGGTCAGACACTTACAGTCATCTAAGATGCATGAAGCCCAGTGCACTGGAAGAGCGTAATCAGGTTATAACAACATTCTCCTCTTGCTTTCATGTCTGTTCCATATCAGACGCATCTTTGATGTTGCTAAATTAGGCAGGATCATGTAATGTTATAGTTAAACCCATTAGATATGCCTAAAATATCACGGCATGGGGTTATTTGACATAACACAGAAATAGGTGACATATTCCCACAACTGGAGACTTTCTGTAGCTTATAAGGGGGTAGGGATGTAGCGAACTGTTCGCCGGCGAACTAGTTCGCGCGAACTTCGACTGTTCGCGTCCGCCGCAAGTTCGCGAACGTCGCGCGACGTTCGCCAATAGGCGTTCGCGTCAAAATCGTTCGATCGTTCGACCATTCGACCGCTAAAATCGAAGGATTTTCGTTCGAATCGAACGATCGAAGCATTCAATCGAATGAAATCATTCGATCGAATGGCTTCGATCGTTCGATTCGAACGAAAATCCTTCGATCGAACGATTTCAATCCTTCGATCGTTCGAATCGAACGATTTTCGGATGTTCGAAGTTCGCGAACAGTTCGCGAACTGTTCGCAAATTTTGCCGGTGTTCGCGAACGGCGTTCGCGAACACATCGGCGGCGGTTCGCTACATCCCTATAAGGGGGCGCATTTTTCTTTTTACGGCTACAATGAAGAAGGAAACGTCTACCGCAGACAAAAAGAAAGCCTTTAAGGGTAAGGTCACACTGAGCGGAGATTAAGTTGCCTGGCGACTAATCTCCTCGTCTTTGCGGTGACCAATCTCCCCGAACGCCTTCCCTCACTCTGCGCTGGCTAAAATGAAAAATTGCCAGTGCTAATCACACGCGCCCGAAGTTTCCTCGTGACACTCCCCAAAACGCTCAGTGTGACCTTACCCTAACTGGATAATCAGTTTTCAATGGCAGTGGCCGGAATCCTATATATAGGAACAATCTGCTGAATGGAAGGAGGGTAAGGGAAGTCTTCTTTATAATATACACTGCAACAAACAATGGATTGCGTGATAGCAAGATAATTAACTTTTTATTTCTGCATAGAACTTTACCTTGCATTTATATAGGCATTTATATAATTACCTTATAATTATTTAGGGGATTATTTATTAATATCCACGACCAAACTCCCATGCCCAATTTTAGCTTATTTATTAATAATACAAAAAGATTGAATTGAATCGTGGAAAATCTAGATAGATTTGAGGGAAAACCTGAATTTTCCACGTTTTTTTGGGCTTTTTCCTGAGTTGCTCTACCCTTTTGGGCTTTTTTTTTACTTTTTGCCCGAAAACCCTGTTGGAATTTTTTGGCAAAAACCCCCCAAGACCCTGATAACTTCAGTTTGATATAGGTGCTTCTCCCATTGATTTATCCAGAGCCTCCAAAAGTAGAGGTGGCTAAGTGTGGGTTAATTGTAGGCTCAATTCTGCAGTACACACATATCTATATATCTATATGCCCATACTTTACAAGCATGAAATTTTCGAGTTACCAGTCAAGATAATGGTAAGATTCGGGTATTCCTTCCTATTGTTTATTCAAAGTATTGTTATATCATGTCATTGGTAGGCCCTTGAGTCCAGGGCAGTTCCATTTGGTTTCTGTATATCATTTTTGTACACTTTTCTGAATTTTTTTGTAATATTGATTTACATGTGAAGATACACTATGGTGGATTTAATGGACTGATATGCTAATGGACTATTTACCCCACTCTGTGGATGACATCATATCCTGTTTCTCACTATAAATATGTGCACTACGTGACTTGTACTTGATAAAGGGCCTGTGTGCCCGAAACATGTCATTGGAATAAACACTTTTGCAGCAAGTACTGCTTCATTGGCTCATTCATAGTTCCTATTTTCCTTATCCAGAGCCTCAACTGGTCTGAGATGGCGGATTTTTGGATTCGGCCTTTTTGCAGCATCAGGTTTTTTTCCGTGAAAAATGTGAGTTTTCTAGTGAAAAAATTAAAATTTTTTGAGTTTTTAACATTCGGATTTTAATAAATAACTCCCTTAGTCTGGTACAGACAGCTATGTAAAAAAACAACTGACCCTAAGAAACTCATATATAAACACTGGAAAATTGCAAAGTTGCCTAGTATAAATATTCCCCAGTGACTGAAAATTAAGATGAGTGAGACATGATTAGGAGAGGGCAAAGTTGCCCCATTTAAATAACCCCAGTCTTTTCGAATAATAAGTCAAACAGGTTGTACAACCTTTCAAGATTAGGTGGGTGTATGAAATAAATATAATGATATTAACTTCTTAAATTCATTATAAGCATATGAATGCATTAAATACATATACAGATTTATATTTCTTAACCTGAATAATAGAAAGTACTTAATAGATACTGGGATGTTCTTATAGTGTCATTACTTGCCCCCCAGCTTACATTCTACTGCTAGTTCACAGTCAATGTTTTAAGCTGGCACAAGTGGAATTTAGACAAATACAAAATTCCTCTGCACTCAACCCATTATCAATATATTTAAGACAGAGACATTTTGTGCATACTGCTACTGAAAAATGCCTTACCCTTTAAACAAAACATGGATTGTTTGTCCATATATTGCAATATATTTAAGCTGGCCAACTACGTCAAAGTCATCCCATATCTGGCCAGTCCTACGCTCAATTTTCATCTGATTCATTAAGAATTCTATGGTTCAATTATACATTTTATAAAAGGGACGAATACGTTTTACCTGCAACTTACTAGCTGCTTTCAAAGTAAAACTCCCAAACTTGGCTGCCCTTTTATTAGACACCAGTGGGATCACCTGACTATAGTTGAAGTGGAATTTATCCAAGCAAAAATATAATAATGAAGATCTAGGGCCTCATCAACCAATACTTTATCATAGAAAAAAATAAATAAAATGTTTGTAAGACCTGCCGAATTCATGTAGAAGTCAATGGCAGATGTTGCATTGATAATCTGACCTGTGTTGGGTTTCGTTCAATAATCCAAAGATTTTGTGGTTTTCGGGTGTCTGATCCAAAAATGTTGCAGGTTTTGGGTGTTAAATCCGAAAAAGCCACAGTTTTTGGTGACATCCGAAATATTAGTACGATTCTGATATTTTCATGGTTTTATCGATTTTTTTTCCTGCACAAGAAATTTTCTGAAAAATGTATTGTTAAATCGGGGGAAAAGTCAGTGCGGATTTGTTTTTGGAAAATAGTGAGAACTTTTCAGGTTTCGATAAATAACCCCCTTAGTTGTCCCTAGATACTAGAATTTGTGCTCCACAATGGCTGCACTGTTTTCAAAAGAGGTGAGCTAGGGGCCGAACAGCAGGGCCGCCATCAGGGGAGGACCAAAGGGACAAGTGTCCCGGGCCCAGGCCTGAAGGGGGGCCCGGCAGGGCTGTACTTTTCGAAGAGCCGGGCCCCCCTTGACAGCTCCGAAGCCATGCCGTCCGATCGAAGTCCCAAACAGCCGAATGCGGAAGTGCCGAACAGACGAAGTCCTGAAGCGGCAGAAAGAACCGAAGTCACAAAAACAGCTATAATTGAAGTCCTGAAGCCACAAGTTCAATTCTTCTGACACCAATGTGGGTTTTGGTTTGTTTTAAACCCCTGGCCACCAAGGTTTTATTTTAATACTCTATAGGCACCTGCCACCAAGTTTTTAAAAAAAATATTTTATGGAACCCCAATTTTTTTTAAACTTGTAAGGGTGCCCTGGCGCCATGGTTTTTTTAAAAAAATATTCTTGGGGCCCAATTTTTTTAACTTGTAAGGGGGCCCTGGAACCAAGGTTTTTTTTAAAAAATATTCTTGGGGCCCCAATTTTTTTAACTTGTAAGGGGGCCCTGGCGCCAAGTTTTTTTGTAAAAAAAAACTTTTATGGGGGACCTGGCGCCAATGTTTTTTTTTTTAACTTATAGGGGGGCCCTGGTCACCAATTATTTTTTTGAACTTGTAGGGGGGCCCTAGCCACCAATTTTTTAAAAGAAACTTTTATGGGGGGCCCTGGCACCACAGTTTTTTTTTTTTTTTTACTTATAAGGGGGCCCTGACCATCAATAGTTTTTTTATAACTTTTGTGTGTGTGGGGTACCTTTTTTAGTGCTGATGTCTGTGTGGTCTTTTAACTGTGGTGTTGGCAGGATCTGGGGTGGGGCCTGGGTTGGTGGTGCCCAGGGGGCCCCAAAAATTTTGTTGTACGGGGCCCCGTGATTTCTAATGGCGGCCCTGCTGAACAGTGGTGTTCTCTTGGATGCCCCCCAGTTGGTGCACCATGTAGACTCACAAGCTAGGGGGCACCAACACAGGCAAGGGGTAGAGCTCTGTTCTTACTGCTTATGGCAGGGGTTAGGTACAAGGTTCCATTGTGCCCACATTGCTGCAAGAACACAACTGTGTGTAGAGGCTAATTAATGCATAGGCTACATGCTAGGGCCCAGTGTAATCAGGGGCACATTTCTATTATCCTTTAATATTTATGTTTATTTGCTGCTTGTGATGATGCTTCCCATTATTGTATAAATTAGACAACATCCCTGCTATTTGTACAAATTGTTCTCAAAATACTCTATATACTTTCCTATGCATAAGGATCCATAAGGTGCATTACAGGCAATAGAACAATGTGATTTGTGCAAGACTGCCCTCTTTCATGTATTATAATGGTATTTAATCAGATCTTAGCCATCATTGTTGTTTCTTATTGATTTCCCAGCATTTAATTATTGCCTTTATTACATTTTAAGGCCATAAACAATGTTTTATTCGAGGAATCTGGAAACAAAGAGCGGTCAGAATTCCAGATAAAGATCTGCAATGTTCCACAATAAAATGAGACAGAAGTTTAATTTACTGAAAAGGCAGATAAAGCTCTGCTTATAAGCAAATCTGGTTAATGGCAAGTTTAGGATTAGGATTTGCTCTGTTGCATTGCTGGAAATTCTGCTGGTTACAGTATTTACTGTTTATATAACTGCAGCTTGTTATGAGACTTACTGGCTGCCCAAGATGGATACAAAGCAAACTCTCAACACTGTCATAATGAACAATAATTACCATTCAAATACCGACATAATGGCTGATATTAAAAAAGAACAATCATCAACCTTTGTGTATAGCAGCCTGGCCAACAGTCAGTCCCAATGGGCAACCATTGCTTTTTGGTACTTAGGGGCATGTTTACTAACATTGGAGATAAATATCTGGAGAGATTTCTGGAGATGTTGCCCATAGCAACCAATCAGATCTTTGCTTTTGTTTTCTAACTTGGCTGTGGCTGTTTAAATCTAATTGCTGATTGGTTGCCATGGGCAACATCTCCAGAAATCTCTCCAGATATTTATCTCCAATGTTAGTAAACATGCCCCTGAGTGTGAGCATACATTATCCATGGGCTTTTTTCCCCCTTCTACTTCTGATACCACTGTAGGGGAGAAGAGATATCCTTCCCCTGCTTTTCTGTCTGTGACATCATTCAGCCCAGTAACAGGCTGGAGAGTGACCTGATTGGCTGGACACCGCAGTGCATCCTGGGAGGAGAGGGTGTGCCAGACTGTGAAGCTGTGTGTGTAGGCCCTGCTGGATCTGTGTGTGTAGGCCCTGTGATTGAGTCTAACACGTGCTGTGGAGAAAGGATCAAAAGGGAGCAAAGTCCTGCAAGAGCTGCTGGATCTGTGAGGTCTGCAGGAGTGCAGAAAGAGGCTGCCTGTCCCCTGCCACACTGCTAAAGCTTCAGAGGAGGAAAGTGCCATTGGTGAGAGTGATTCTGGAGAAGAGTTACTTGTGATTCCAGTGTGATCTGCCTCTGAGAGAAATCGCTGAGTAAATCCCTTGAAAAGAGGATTTTGCCACAGGAAGACAGGCCTTGTGTAATTTTGCCTGCTACGTGGGAAGCTGCTACTGTATTTTCCAAGGGAAAATGTACTCTGGGAAAGGTAGTGGGGGAATAAGAGCTCTGGGGAAAGGGACATTGCATTTTGAACTGTGTGCTTTTTAACCCTTCCAGACAAGTGGGACTGTGATACTATACGAACTGTGTTTGAACAGAGAGTTAAAACCTAATAGGGATTTAGGTGGTGTCCCTTATATTCCCATACAGGCGTGACTTTTGTATTAGTTACTACTTTACAGTTTATATAAAGTTAAATATTGTTATCTGCAAAGAGTGTGTGTTTATTATTTCCTAGGGGATTCCTAGGTAAGAGGCAATGCACTGTGATTCCCAGTTCCCAGTACTTTTCGACTTGCAAAAGGGACTCAGGGCCCCTAAATTGCGAAGGAAGCTATTATTTAAAGGGACAGTAACCAAATTAGCGTTACATTTTGGAGGCACTGCTGAGATGTCGACTGGGAAGCTGGGGATGTTTGATTATTATTATTATTATTAACATGTATTTATATAGCGCCAACATATTGCGTAGCACTGTATTGTACCACAACTAATGGGCTTAGCTTTACTGTTTTTTAACTGCCTTGGTAAAGCAAATATGTTATCCAGAAACCTGTTATCCAGAATGCTCCTATTTACGGAAAGGCTGTCTCCCATAGGCTCCATTTTATCCAAATAATTCAAAGTTTTTAAATTCAGATCTGTTATACCTATTCTCTGTAATACAGTAGCTTGTTCTTGATCCAAACTAATATAATTAATCCTTATTGGAAGCAAAACCAGCCTAATGGGTTTATTTAATGTTTACATGATTTTCAAGTAAACTTAATATAGGAAGATGCAAATTACGGAAAGATCTGTTATCCGGAAAACCCCAGGTCCCGAGCATTCTGGATGACAGGTCTAATACCTGTACTTACTTTATTCTAAGGTATAAAAGACATTCCTCCATATGTAATAAAAGGCACTAAGTTTGCCCAGGAGCAGTAACCCATAGCAACCAATAATATGTTTGCTTTTAAACCGGTGACCAATATATGCTATCTGGTTACATTTGTAGTGGCACAATATATGCACCAAAGCATGTGATACCTGCCATGTTACAAGGAGAGCATTTCTTCATTTGCTTGTCTAAAGAGTTACTTACAGATGCAGCCACTTTGGTTTGTCTGTTTGACACAGAATAACTAAACACAGATATCCCATTTATCTCATTTAACCCAGAAAACTGCGTCACAACATCCCATCTAATTAAAGCATACACCATTGTGAACAATGGAGCTTTGGTATGCTAATGAAAAGGTTAAATGCATTAAATGAGTTAAGATGACTTAAGATAACACAGTTTCTTCAATTACCCCTGAGTCATGACGCATTTAACTCACAAATCCAAGTGGCTTCATCTGTACTTCAGTGTCGGACTGGACACCGGGAAAAAACACGGTGGGGCCCGCCGGCCCAGACTGCCTGCCTATGTTGGTTCATGTGTGCTTAGGGTCCCCATTGGCGCATGTACGCTCAGAGCACCCTGGTGGTGCATGCTTGCGCTGTAGTAGCACGTGTGGGTGCAGCGCATGGTGCGCCAGGGAATCGGAGGTCTGGAGGGGGCCGTCGGGGACCCCCGAGGTTCCAGTCTCACCCTGCTTTACTTTTCAGCTTATCTTTTACTCACATCCACTTAGATATATATTATACAGAGATGCCTGTTAAAATAAACTTGCACTTGCAATACCGTATATACTCGAGTATAAGCCGTCCCGAGAATAAGCCGAGGTACCTAATTTTACCTCCAAAAACTGGGAAAGCTTATTGACTCAAGTATAAGCCGAGGGTGAGAAATGCAGCAGCTTCTGGTAAGTTTCAATCAAAAAATTGAGGGTTTCTGCTCCCATTGGAGGTGCCGGCGTCTTGTTTTTGGATGCCGGCGACCATTCTTGGACGCCGGCGAATATTCTTGGAGACTATTCTTGGACGCCGGTGACTATTCTTAGGCACCGGCGACTATTCTTAGATGCCGGCGACCGTTTTTGTGCTTAACCCGAGTATAAGCCGAGGTAGCGTTTTTCAGCATATTTTGGGGGCTGAAAAACTCAGCTTATACTCGAGTATATACGGTACTTGTTGGTCTATTCCCTTAAACTTGCAAACTTGTTTGTTTACTCCCTGAAGTGCCAAGATACAGTACATTAGAAATAACTAAATATAGGTAAAACATATACAGCACTATAACACGTAAAGGAACTAATGTGTGATCTATGTGTCACAGAATGTATCAGCATTTAATGAGTGTCTTTATTGCTCTACATTTTCTCACTTTTACAAAGATTACAGTATGTGCTATTAAATCTGCATGACAAACTGCATTTCATTAATTATACAGATATAGGATTTATCATATCCAAAATCCTTGGAATCTGGTGTTTTCTAGATGAGGCATCCTTCCATAATTTGGATTACCACACCTTAAAGGGATACTGTCATGAGAAAACATGTTTTTTTTTTTTTTTTGAAAAACGCATCAGTTAATCGTGCTGCTTCAGTAGACTTCTGCACTGAAATCTGTTTTTCAAAAGAGCAAACTGATTTTTTTATATTTAAGTTTGAAATCTGACATGGGGCTAGACATATTGTCAGTTTTCCAGGTGCCCCCAAATGTGGCTTGTGCATTGATCTGAACTTCAGTAACTCTTTACTGAGTGATGCAGGGTCTCCTCCCCTGCGCCGCACATGTGCACATGCGTGTGCTCTGTGTTTTTGCCACGACCGGCCTGAAGAAGGGAGGTTGCAGCAGTAAGATTAGTGCAGGGAGCTGGGGGCCCACTGGGTTTTTGCCGGCCCCGTTCCGACCCTTGAGTGATATCACCCCCTCCCCCCCAGCAGCCCATCAACAGAACAATGGGAAGGTAACCAGATAGTTACATAGTTACATAGTTACATAGTTAAATTGGGTTGAAAAAAGACAAAGTCCATCAAGTTCAACCCCTCCAAATGAAAACCCATCATCCATACACACACCCCTCCCTACTTTTAATTAAAATTCTATATACCCATACCTATACTAACTATAGAGTTTAGTATCACAATAGCCTTGGATATTATGTCTGTCCAAAAAATCATCCAAGCCATTCTTAAAGGCATTAACTGAATCAGCCATCACAACATCACAACATTAGATCTAACAGCTCCCTGGTAGATCTAAGATCAGCAATCAATATTAAAATCCAGGTCCCACTGCGACACATTCAGTTACATTGAGTAGGAGAAAAAACAGCCTGTCAGAAAGCAGTTCCATAGTGCAGCACTGTCTTTACTTGAAAGCACATGACCAGGCAAAATGACCTGAGATGGCTGCCTACACACCAATATTACAACTTGAAAAAATACACTTGTTGGGTTTGGAATTAAATTTTACATGGTGGGGTGAACGAGTTGCAGTTGAACAGTGTAATTTAGGAATAAAAAAGACACCATAAAAATCACGACTGTCCTTTAAGCCTGTTAACATTCTGTTTACATTTTAAATAACCCTAATAGGATTGTTCAACCACCAAAGTTGGTGTAAATGCTTGAAGTGGGCACTTTTTATTACACATGTCCAAGTAAGCTTAATAAAGACATAAAAGTTCCTCTAATGCCCTAGACATGAGCCCACCCTAAAATATATGTGGCATGCCCCTCAAATGTGTTAAAAAAAATCTTTAATAGTTCAGACTTTTGAAGGCAATCCCACTTTGAATATAGAAAAGTTGCCTGCGTTTTTTACACTTTTAATGATTTTCTGGGGTACAGGATATGATGTCACTGACATCAGATTGAGGAAGATGTTGCTTCGTTTCAGCAGTTCGCCTGGTCTGAGGTGGCAAAGACAACTCTGGCGAAAGAGGTAACGTTCAATAAAATCCGCAATTTAGTGGATTTGCGGAGCAACGGCCATTCGCCAGACTGAAAAGTCACCTGGTGATAGAGTGCAAAAGAACGCTAGCGAATTGCTAGTGAATTGTCGTCTGTGGTTTTCATCTTATTTAACATTTTCTACAGCTGCTCTACAGTTTGCAATCTGGTTATTAGGGTCCAACTTACACTAGCAACCATGCATTGATTTAATACAAGACTGAATAAAAAGATGAGAAATAAAAAGTAGCAATAACAATACATCTGTAGCCCTACAGAACATTTGTTTTTAGATGGGCTCAGTGACTCCCATTTGATAGCTGAAAAGAGTCAGAAGAAGAAGGCAAATAATTCAAAAACGATAAAAAAGAAAATGAAAAAATTAAGGTTGAAAGTTGCTTAGAATTAGCCATTCCATAGCATGCTAAAAGTTAAATTAAAGGTCAACTACACCTTTAATGTTTCCTTGTGGATTTCTGATATAATGTGAGCAATGTGTTAATACTCGTATATGACTATATCTGATAATTCATTTGAATTTAAATATTTTATCTTTATCTTTTCAGAACCTCAAGGAGGAGAAGTATCTCCCCCTGTTGGAGCTGGCGTAAACTGCAACAGTTGGACCTTCAAGTATGGCCCGGACAATGCCAAACAACCAGTGCCACAAATCCCCCCTGATTTCCCGGAGAATTTCATCATCCCTGGATCACCAGCCATTATCTCAATCCGTCAGGATCAGCCATCTGCCCAAGGCCAAAAAAGCAACTTCATAACATTTGGCAAGAAAGAGGAAACCAAGAAGAAGAAGAGAAAGAAGAAGGGGAACAAGAATCAAGAAAAAGCAAATAATGCCGCTGGCAACAACAATCAATGAAAGGATAATGAAGCCAATAATTTACCTTTTTTTTTGTAAGAAATAATGTAGCAACTTCTAAATTCTTCCTACTGTTGATGCACTTCCTGTAAACAAAGACTTCAACATTCAAGCCTAAAAACTGTTACCGTCTGTCTATATTATTTACCAGATTATATGTCTTAAAGCTTTATTCTGTCTTAGTCATATCCAGCAGTTGTTTCTCGCATCCAAAGAACACAGTTGCAGTTCTGTGCATATGAAACAGTAAGTGACTGTTAAGGCCAATGTCTATGTAAATAGCATAATACAGAGTAACAAGTTATATTCAGGCATCCATGATAGGTATAAAATACATACAGACAATGCTGTATTCAGTAGTAAGAAAATGTGCAGAAATTAGGTAAACCAGAGGAAATAGAAAACCAAGGAACAACACATGAATTGTCGAAACATGAAGGTGGGATGCTTGTTATAGATTCCACCTGCTGTAGATAAAGTTCACAGATCACAGATAGAATACATAAGCAGTTGTTGAAAGGGCTTGTGGCAAAGGTGAAACGTAGGCATTGGATTCTGATTCTTCACTACTGAATAAGCAAAATGGACCAGAACACAACAGACAACACCATTGTTGCCTTTATTAAGGCAAGTCAAAATGTAACGCTTTTCAGGGGGGTAGTATGCCTGATTTGTCTCAATAATGGCACCATAGTTGACTTCTCTTACATTTTGGTATGTTTTGCTCATTATTGATGGGTAAGTACTGAAGTACTACAAGCATTATTCTCTGGGTGTGAACTTAGAGCTTCTGTTGTGGCTAAATCCAATTGCTAAATAAAAAGCAGACTTTTTTAAATAAACAAGCCATCACCCTTTCATTGAGTTAACTGAGTTCCACACACACACACACCCCCCGGAAAAAGGGGTCTGCATTCACTGATAAAGGCTACATTGCTGGCCAAAACATTAGTGGTTGTCTTGTCTAAATTAACACCTTTATTATTTTTCATCTAAGTCCTTTTGAGTGCAGACCCTTTTTCCAGTTGTCTATTATCGATTCATACATGGGAATGCCGGTTTCCTGATGATCGCTTATTATACATATATATATATATATATATATATATTTATATATATACATGTTCCAAAATGGCACTCAGGCAATCAACCAACTTGTTACTCACTTATCTTTCAATATATCTCTTTACTGCTTGATCGATATCTATTATTCTATCTGCTGTTCACCTGATACTGTATATATCTATGTATAAACATCACAAGCGGTGTGTTATTATAACTAGCACACGGACATTCAGCCAATGAGTTGCACATCTACATTTGACACACCAGCCTTTCCAAAGTCAAGTCATGGGAACAAAAAGAACTGTCTCCCAAAAAAAGTATTTGGGAAGCACATTTTATTGCGAATAATCTCATTAAAAATGGTAGCATTTGCATGTTGGTGATATAATCACCAGTATAATGAAGTCAAGTGTTTTTAAAACTTGGCGTTCCAGTGCTTTATTAGCCACAATATTTTGTTTTCTATACCTATATCTTGACAGATAGACTGATAGAAATCTACCAGCTGTTTATCACCTTATTTCTATCAATGTATATGTGGACACATTATATAATATCTGCTTTCTATCTCTGACCTGGCACCCAAGCATTTGACTACACATTACTCTAGCTTTAGCTTGATCAATACGTCAATATATAGGTGTCTTCTTATTTTTATATATTCTGAAATCATACTATATTAAAACAAATATCCACCAATCATGTCTCTTACTGGGGTGCTACTCAAGGCTGAAATGATTAGAGCTGAGTCTAAGGGACACTTACAGGGCTTAATATTGTGCTTTATATTCATACCATCAACTTCAGTGCAGCCCTTTGACTAATCCTCTTGACACAAAGTATATCAGTGCTTATAAATATCACGCTTTTTCCTGTGTTCCAGGTAGGTGGTATAATGAATGAGCACTGTAATAGTGGTTCTAGCACCATGCAGATTTGTTATACTTTATAAAAGATCATTAAGATTATTTTGGTGCTCCTTGAACTCAGTAATTTGTATAACACCTAAACATTTTGCATTATGAACCTATTTATCGGCCTTGTGAAATTATTTTATGCAAATATCAGAGTTTAAATAGAGGCGAATTCCTCAGGAATGAAAAAGTGAACAAAAAAAAAAGACATTACCTTCTTTTCTTAAAAACTTTCTGTTATGCACAATTTCTGCAAATAGCACCCAACCATTTTGGAAAAGATATGATCATAAACAATGGTCATTAGTCACTTGGCATATGTTTTAGGAAGAGTGGAAAATTTAAAACAAATGCTCTTCAGAACATCCAACGGAACACTACAAGTCATTGGGAAGGATAACTGCTGCTATTAAAGTGCATTAGAAAAAAATTGCCTGAATCCTATATATTGTATTGATTACTCTCCAATCACAGCTTTGTTTATTATGTTTGATCACTTTGTGGCTGGCTGTAGCATGTGTAAAAAATAAAATTGTTACAAAAATTAAAAAAAAAAAAATTAAAAATAAATAAAACTTAACTTCATATTCATGTCAAGGACACCAACATCTGAACAAATGTCCAGGCTTGAAATACTACCCTTTCACCAACTATGTGACTCACAAAGTTGATTTTTATTACAATGTGCAGTTTCATCACTAATGTGATTTGGTTTTACTGTCTTGAAGAACATGAACTGATGACCTTACTAACATCCATGTGATGATATCAAGTATCTATGCCCTATGCCTCTATGAAACATATTTATTCTGTGCTTGTGTATGTGAATGCAAATGCAGTTATAGTTGACCCAAACTGTTGAATGTAAACCCCTACCCCCTCTTTTTCTTTTTTTGTACACTCGTGAAGAAGTGAAATAGTAATGTTTTTTTTAAATTCACTGCTGTATATCATCATTTTGTTTAAAAAAACACAGTAAAAAACTTTGTCAAGTATTTTTTACTTATTTTTACAAATTTTTTTATTTGAACTTAATCTACAAAGGAGGAAAACAGGCTGCACTTTGTCTTATTTCAAATCGTAATTCAGACAGTATTTTATTATGCAATATAAATACAGTCTGGGTACCTTCTCACAAAGATATTGTAGTGTCGTTTGAACTATAAGAGGTTTTCTGATGATCCTTTATGACAGATGGAATAAAAGCTCTTATGCGTGATTGTTCGAAAATAAAATGTGTATTTGATGCTTGAATGATTGCAGAGTACTGGGAGATTAGCTTAACCACAGATCCTGAAGTTTAATGAAAAACAGGTATGGTTTTCAGAACAATCCAACTATATACTCACATTATAGAAGTGATATCAGAACAGGGAGCATTGGGCTTTGGAAAATCAATGCCAGAAATAAAGATTGAATAATCGAACTCAAATTTTCTGCCATTGTTTTTTTTTACCTATGATCGTTTTTGTTTAATTCCCGAATTGAATTTTTTTTTCGAACATAAACAGCTTGACAGGTTTTAGTTGGCAAGTTTTTTATTTTTGGAAAAAATTGATAGAATAAGAAAAAATATTAGACAAAAACAAATAATGGCAGAAAATGTGAGATAAGAAACCAACTTTTGTTTTGTGGTACTGATTATTCCAACTTGATGCACAGTAAGTAACAAATATGCCACTTAAAGTTGATGCAATGACATGTGCGGTGCTACTTTTTGCAATCTTAGAGCCATTTAAAACTTATGGGTAATGTAATTAATTGTCCAGAAAATAAAAATAAAAGTTTGCAACCACCTGCGCCATGTCCCACTTATATTTGGATCTACTTCCAGTAAGCCCTGCCCATTCCAGGACTCAAAACTGGACCTTTGTGTATGCTGGCATTGAAACCAGGCCTTTGACAGGACTCCAACCAGACCGCAGATGGTGACCATGTGTATTGTAAGATTTGTGTGCAAAAAGGGCACGATATTGTGTCCAGTGAAAAGTGTGTGGTTCTGCAGCAAGCTTGGCTGTACTTTTGTACCAGCATAGGAAAAGCTGGATAATGGGTCCCTGGAGTGAATGGAAGAGAGCAGGGTGGGCTTCCAATCCTTGCTCCAGTAAGGATTTTCAGCTGCCAAGCTAGAGGCAGTTAGGTAATTAAACTACAGGTGAGCTGTAGTTAAAAGGAGGTGTGAGCTACATCTCAGAGCTTCCCCCTAGAGACCTCCTTGAGTGGAGGAGGGTGAGGGACCAGTGGAAACCTCCTTGTGCAGGAAGGAGGTGCATGTGTGGAAGTAGCTGGGAAAGAGATTGTGATTCCCTCGGAGTTAAAGTGCTGGATAGAGCTCCAAAAGGACTGGAGAGAGGAAGAGAGAAACCCCTCCCAGAAGACAAGAATGTCTTGAGTGAGCCCCAGAGAGGATTCTGGGACTTGTGTTCAGTGATGGCTGGAAGTTTTGGAAAACGTGCGTGTATGTGAACACCAGTTAAAGGGTGTTAAAGTGGGATTGTTAATAAGAAGCAAGTGTACTGAACCTGCTCATTGTGTATAATAAAAGCTAGCCAAGCTGCCCTTAAATGAAAAGGTAAAAAATAGGCCATAGCCTCACAACTGCATTGGCCATAAAAGCAAGTCATATTACAGAACAAATGATTGATGCATTAGAAGTAAAACTGTATTCATTCAAAGACATCTAGTGGGTCATAGTATTTCCCAATCATGCTATTTGGTGACAGAATTCATCAAACACAATCTACTCAACCTGCAGAAAACTAATTTTTGTGTCTGCTGTAGCATATAAATATAATGAAGTGTTGCCCTGCACAGGTCCAACTGGTGTGTTTGCTTCAGAAACACTACTATAGTTTATATAAACAAGCTGCTGTGTAGCCATGCGGGCAGCCATTCAGGTTACAGGTTACACTGTAGGTAACAGATAATCTCTGTAGTGTACAATGGAATTCTTCAGAACTTATCTTTTATCTACAGTGTATCCTGTGCTGTGTAGTCCCCATTGCAGAGTGATTTGTCTAAGTTGGGCAGCAAACTGGAAAATGAGGTTCAATGTTGATAAATGTAAGGTTCTGCACTTTGGTAAAAATAATATAAATGCAAGTTATACACTAAATGTCAGTGTGTTGGGAGTTTCCTTAAATGAGAAGGATCCTGGGGATTTTGTAGATAACAAGTTGTCTAATTCTGGGCAGTGTCATTCTGTGGCTACTAAAGCAACTAAAGTTCTGTCTTCCATAAAAAAGGGCATTAACTCAAGGGATGAAAACATAATTATGCCTCTTTATAGGTCCCTGGTGAGGCCTCATCTGGAGTATGCAGTGCAGTTTTGGACTCCAGTCCTTAAGAGGGATATAAATGAGCTGGAGAGAGTGCAGAGACTAAGTGCAGTTAGAGGTATAAAGACTTAAATTATGAGGGTAGACTGTCAAGGTTGGGGTTGTTTTCTCTGGAAAAAAGACACTTACAAGGGGACATGATTACACTTTACAAGTACATTAGAGGACATTATAGACAAATAGCGGGGTCCTTTTTACCTATAAAGAGGATCACTGCACCAGAAGCACACAAACCAATTTTGCTAGTAAATAATAGTATATATAGTATATTATAGTCATTCCTTTAAAGTGCTAACTTTTTAGTGTTACTGTTCCTTTAACCTGTTGAAAAAAACAACAAAAAAAAATCATTCCTGACCCCTAGAGGCAGAAATGCAAGAGCCTGCAGTAATGACAGGGCCCCAATGCAACCTGCACCTTCTGCCAGTCTGTACAAGGTATGGGGTGGGTAGGTGGTGGGAGGGGAGGTGCCTACATGCCTCCTCCTGCTCATTTTAGCACTGTCAAAAGCAGGTAGTACTTGATTTTAGACACAGTCTGCAGGTCTCTTGGCCAATGTTTTGAAAAGTTTTGAAACCCCTTTCGTAGACTTCAATTATTGATACTTTTGGATGTGGTTGATAACTTGGGAAAACTAGGAAGTTAGATGACAAATGAGAAAAATGACACCTGCAATTTCTGCAAAACATATAAAAAACTACTTCGCTTTATATGGAAACATTTACACATGTATTTGTGCAAAGCTGGAATTCCTATTTTATTATTTGTGTCTTGTTTTCATATTTCCTAAACATAGCATAAATGGACTCAAAATTCTTCAAACAATTTACACAATTGAGCACATGTCTGTGAAACCCTGGTACAATGGACTTTGGAAAGAGTAATGAATAGAAATGAGAATCAAATTAATATTTGATAAACTGTACACATGATATTATAGCTGGAACCATTTAAGTCTATCGCAGGATGCAAATCTATATTTCCGAAGTGCACACTTCATGCATTTTTAATATTTTATATAACTAATGGTCTTATAATTCAAAGCAGACATTGAAAGTCTTCAGTAAGTGCATAAAGATACAGTAGTAAGTGATAAGAACTAACACTAACTGCTGAGCCAAGTCAGTTATTAAAACCAAATCATGACAGCCCCCATTGAAAACTATTTTTTTTCAAAACTAAGATGATGGGATGCCACTACTAGGAACAACTATCTTAAACATCCTTCAATTGTAAATATTGTAATATATATATGTATATATAGATATATATATATACACACACACACTTATAAACAGTTATAAACAGTCATTGGTTTTCTGCACACCATTATAAGTCAACAAATCACCCGGATGACATATACATTTACATACATTTTATCGTTGAACGTTGTGCACCCATCAGTAGTCTAAGGGTCCGATCAGTTTTTCCCACATAGGATAACCCACAAGGGCATGTAACTAAAAAAATCACATGGCTAGTAATACAAGGGAAATGATATCTAATCATAATCTATTTACCAGATTGTGGATGCAAAAAAGTTTGACAAGATGTCATATATCTACAAGAAGTACAATATGGGTAGTGAAAATATCAGGGTTTAGCCCCTGACAACCATGTATGCATTTTTTCCCATAATACTGTATTAGATCATTTCTAACCAAAAGGTCACGCACACTGGTACCCCTCTTATAATATATCTTAGGAGGTTCAGGGATAATGTTGCCTAAATTCTTATCAGCATGTATACTATTCAACTGATTTTTAACAAATGACCCATTCTTCTAGTACACTCATTATATTTAGCACAGGCATAGGATCCGTTATCCGGAAAGCCGTTATCCAGAGTCCTCCGAATTATGGAAAGGCTGTCTTCTATAGACTCCATTTTATCCAAATATTCCAAATTTTTTAAAATGATTTCTCCTTAATAATAAAACAGTACTTTGTATTTGATCCAAACTAATATATAATTAATACGTGATGGAAGCAGAACCAGCCTATTGGGTTTGTTTAATTTTTACATAATTTTCTAGTAGACATGGTATGAAGATCCAAATTACAGAAAGATCCATTATCCGGAAAGCCCCAGGTCCTGAGCATTCTGGATAACCGGTCCTATACCTGTACTAAAAACTAAACTTGAATGTCTTTTGTCATGTGAATCTGACCCTTGCATCTTTTATATGCTTTATCCAAAGCATATACGTAAAACACATTATCAGGGTACCCCTCTCTTTAAATCAAATCCACATATCCGTTAATTGTTGCTCATATAAAGAATGCGTGGAATTATTTCTCAATATTATTATTCTGGTTACGACTTGGTCATGGGGCTAAAATGATAACTATCATAATGTAGCATAACATTTTTGCCAGTGGGTTTAAGGTACAAGGTATAAACAACATAGTTACCATTCTCCATAGGTACCACATCCAGAAAATTAATTTTGTGTGGATGGATCTCATATGTAAAAAGCATAGGACTGACAATTAAATTGAGCTAATTCAGCATATCCTTCAACTGGGACTCAGTACCATAACAAATATTTATTATCATTATGTCATAGATGTGGCGTTGAAAGAAATGAAACTTAGATATGTTATAATGCTGTTTATACTGGTGAATATACAGGTTGGTATAAGATGGTGCCATGGCCATACCCATTGCCATGACCAACCTATAAAAAATAATCATGTTCTAAAGAAAACTTTCACAATAAAGGAATGGCAAAAGGTTATTTTCAAACCATAATTGTTTACTAAATGTGTCACCCATCAGGAGAATTATTACAAAATTCTATATAACTGGTACCTAACACCTTCAAGGATAGCAAAAATGTATCCCGAAGCTTCAAATCTATGCTGGAGATGCAACAAACATATAGGAGATATGCTACACATCTGGTGGGATTGTGATACTATACAAAGTTTCTGGCTAGCTGCAAGATCGTTTATTACAGAGGTCACTCGACAAAATATTCAATTATCCCCAAAAGCAATGCAGTTAAACCTACATGACAAGCTTCCAAATAAGAGCCTGGAAATGCTGACCTTCCAAGTACCAAACACCTGTAAACTCCTTATAGCTAGGAACTGGAAAAAAAAGGAAGTTCCAAATATCTACCAAGCACAAAAAGAAGTAACTTATAACTTAGAATATGGAAAATCAGTGCCAAGAGGTCTGAGGGAGAAAATAATAATACAAGAAGCATATACACTTTGGCTATCTAAGACCAAAACATAAAGCCTACATTGTTTAGGACTATCTTTAGTAGTAACTACCCTGGGAGTTATTATTGTTAGATTTATAGTTAATGCTAGATCTTACTCCTTAGAGAAGTATATGAATGTACAATGTATGCATTTGTTGAAAAAACACAAAAATAAAGAGAAAAAAAACTAATCATGTTCAAATGTAAAATAATTCAAAGATAGAGCTAACTTAAGCAAATCCAAGACAAACGTAATCGAGGGACCTTTATATACGTTATAAAGAATAACTTGTTTTTTTCATATTCATGAAATTAGGTCATACACCAAAATTACTTTTAAACAGACCTAATCGTTAAATAGAAGACCACACCCCTTTACTCAGATCCCAAAAAGGATTATCTGATGGCATATAATCATTTTTATTTCACTTTAACGAGGCGAGTATCTGTTTAACGGACATGTGTAGACCAAAAGGTGATGCCTCAATACTTAAAATTTACAGTACCTTAATAATGCCTTTACCTGACCTGTAAATTAGTATACTTTTAATAGAAAATCCCACTCAATTTTTCCTTTGCCACTCCCTATCGTTTGGCATCTTACATCACTATGTCACCGCATCACTTCATCTCTCCTGATATGGGTTATTTGCAGAACAGCTTCTATATTTAGAGGATCTTGTGGTAGATAATGAAACAAAATGTCAGGTTTAACTGATCTCAGTTAGACTGATCTATATCAGACCCTAGTTTTTAGGTGTGGTAAACCTCAGCAATCTAGTCTCCATGGATCCCTTTACATTCATTTTCAAACCTAAATGATTTTTGCTTTAGGAAACCTGCAATCACTTCTTTGAAAGCAAACACAATATTCTGCATTAGGAACTACTGTGCCATCTCAGATACTGAATTGTGTCATTTTGGATGATGCAATGGCAATGAATGCTTATCATGTTTTAAAATAAGCTTTCAATAAAGTTCTGCCATAGAATTCGTAGGGTAAAATGTTTTTGAAAATTGAATCAGTTTGTGCTTCAGTTGTAACTGTCTGCAAACTACTGATCTAAAGTTGCATTTGGCTTTCCTCCTCTGACAAATTGGATAGTAAGGACTTAACTGATTCTTCAGGATCCCAGAAATACATCACTGAAAATGCAGAGCTGTTTACATCAGCAGCACAAAGTTTTTTAAAAGAATCTTATGTGTGTTAGTCACTAATAATTGGTTTGTAATTGTTCTAAATTCTGTTATGGCATGAGTTTTTAGAAAGAATACAGACTACAATTGAATCAACCCTTAGCATCCACATTTGTCCTTATAGGCAGTGAAAGATTACAAGAGGACAGGAATCTGTTAATTTGTGGAATATAAAAGTACATATGGACCTAGCAGTTGTAATAAAAATACCTAGTAGGTGGCGGGGCTTCAGGGCCGCCTGCTTGTATTTGAATGCCGGCTCTTCTGCCTCTTCTGGGTTGTGCGGTGCTCGGGTGGATTTAGCTTTACCTGAAGCGTCATGTGACGTCATCACGCAATGGTACAAACTTCAAATATTTTAAGAGGCTTGGGAGTAAAATACATTGCCCAGTGTAAAGGTTCTTTATAGTTCCTAGGTGCATTCAATAGTGATTATTGATCTGGATTCTTGTGTTTTGACCCTTGTCTGTCCCTGATTCTGCCAGCTCGTTGTCTGTACTGACCATTGCCTGTTTTCTGGCCATTCTTCTGTTTCCCGATTTTGGTAGTGTGTTGATTGTTCCTGTGTATGACCTTGGCCTGTGACCCCAAACCTTGCTACTGCTACCTTCACCTTTTAACTTCAGATTATATTTTTATTCTGACCAATGAAGAATTATCTGGCTAAATTTACCGTGGGAAGCACCATTGCAATTGGTGGTAGAGGTATGAGATCCGTTATCCAGAGAGCTCCGAAAAGGCTGCCTCACATAGACGCCATTTTATCCAAAAAATATATATATTTTTTAATTATTTCCTTTTTTCTGTAATAATAAAACAGTACCTTGTACTTGATCCAAACTAAGATATACAATTAATCCTTATTGGAAGCAAAACCAGCCTATTGGGTTTACAGTATGTAATGTTTACATAGTAGAGTTAAGGTATGAAGATCCAAATTAAGGAAAAATCCATAATCTGGAAAGGTACAGAGAATACTGGATGGCAGGTCTCATACCTCTACGTGGAAGTTCTTGCTTCTTATTGTTAAGTATGGAATGATGGCATTGACTGGGTATTCAGAAATTCAGCATCTCTTGGTTTAAAAGAAGGAAATGTGAACATTATACACTACTGGTTGCTTTTAATGGTAAGCGGTATATATCTTAATGATTATAGCTCTTATCTGATGCAAAATTAGAAAACACAAGCAAGATCTTAATCGTATTCATGCTTTTTTGCATTAGTTGCTTTTTCCCTACAATCCCTACAATTACAGTATGGGTCATAAAAAACACTCTCCATATAAAACCTGAAGTGCTTATTATTTCCCGACCATGGATTTAAAGAAGAACTGAACACAATATTTTACTGGACTCCCCTCATTCATCAGGTGCATATAACATTCAGCAAACATTATTTTTGCACGTTTAGCTCATTATATATGTGTACTACATCTGTGTTTATACATTTGCTGTCTGGATGGAATCAATAACTTCTATAATCGATTACTTCCATAGTGAATATTTAATTTTTATTCCTTTATTAAATCAATGTTTGCTAGGGCCATATTAATAAAGGGTAAAATAGGGCATTTTATTTGCAGATACCTACATATAGAACTCCATCCTCAACAAAAATAATTCATTCAGCTAAAAATGTAACAAAATGAAACAGGAAGCAGTGGAGGCCAGGAGTGTAGAGGGCACAGTAAGGCCCTAAATAATGGATTTTAATTTATCATAGTAGAACACATCAACCTACCAGTGTTTTGGGCCCCAAAAATGTATTTGCTGTGGGGCGCAATAATATCTAGTTACTCCACTGCTGAGAAAAGATGTCAGGGTTTTGTTTACAACTCGTATAAAGTAGTAAACATTTTGAATGAACTAAAATTACATTCAGTTGATTTCTTTGTGTTGCCATTCTGCTTAAAAGATTTGGATAACCGGTAGCTCAATCGCATGTAAGCTTGCAGCTTTCTTTTAGACAGAGGAGAAACACAGACACCATGCTTCTCTTGCTTCAAGAAGACAAAACTTTAACACTTTTGCATTAGCAGACATGACACTGTGTCAGTATCCGTACCTTCCAACATTTTGGAAATAAAAAGAGGGATAAAAAAAGTTTTTTGACCATGCCCATTTTTGGGGCCACACCCCCTTATTACCATGTTCATTTTACAAAATTTGGCAGGTCATGAAAGTTTGAACATATTTCTGTGTTTTTTTCCAGTTATTACAGTTTTGCTAATGAAGGTGAGTTGCCCTTTAAGATATGAGTCTAACGTCTCCCAAAAGACCACACAGACCTCAGTGGAGACAATAGGGGTCAGATAAGCAACATCTGCCACCCATAGACTCCAGGAGGTCTGAGCCTACCTACCTGGGAACAATAGGTATTTATTGGAAGGTGGGGCTAGGTGGGGAATAGACAGAGTCTGAGGAAAGTGTGTGAGAGACAAGGACTTCTGTGCTTCAATGTTGGTGATCTGGGACTCTACATGCAGGCACAATATTATATAATTAGAAAAGGCAAATAATGAACTGAATAATTCCCAGAATTTATGGACAAATCTGTCCCGTTTCGCTTGGCAGGAAAATTCACGAAACAGCAAAAATTTGCACAACAAATCGAAGTAAAATTTTTCACTTTCTTTTCACACTGCTTGACTTTCTTTTTTTCGTGGGAAAACCTGGAAAAATAATTTGCCCATTCCCAGCAGTTACATCTTTTTTTTCTTTATCAATACCTTCCTAACAAAACACTTTGACACAGTTATCCAAGAACCTTGCTAATGGAAGGGAATGACCAGGGCAAGACAAGGGATTGATAAATAGTTAAAAACAGCACCCTCTGCACTCTTATTATGCATTGTGGCACATTTTAACCTCACTGGACTGGATTCACTCTGGATTAAAAATGATGTCCTGCTTTAAAGGAGTTTTGTGTAGCCAAACTTTAATAATTGCTTTGCTTTAATGTAAAAATATGATAATTTGTCTTGTGCTAACTGAAATGCATCTGTAGTTATACATACAGTATACAGCCTGTCTAAATAATTATATGATCAATAAATAAATTCCGAAAGTTACGCTAGACTAAAAATCAGCTTCATTTTTTAATAAAATCACATGAACAAAAAGAATTGTATCTTCTAACGCATTAGCAACAGAAAGGATTGGAACATGTGCAAATATTCCATAGATATACAGCAATTACAGTATTCTTCAAATTAAAGGGTGGCTGCAATTCTGAGAGTTGGTCACTTGGTGTCACTGTTTTCCACTTTGTGGAGAGAGGATGGATATTCTTTCCTCTGTTGAGCCTGATCAACACTGCAGCAAAAATATAATATTTTTTTTTGTTGTTGAATTCTGCAAAGATAAAAACAACCAATATACCATTTTTTATCTTAAAACACCAAATGGATCTGTAACTGAATAACAAGGGTCCTTGCTGGAGTCCATTGGATGTTCATTCACATTAGCCAGGTGCAATCTGGAGAAGGAAAGGCAAGTATTCATTTTATTGATGATCTGTGTTTTATGTAACATCCTGTATATGTGCAATTCATTATTTTGTGTTCCGGATAAAGGTTACTGGATCTGTTCCTGGGATGTGGCTAAACATCAACACACATAACTACATATAGACATTTTATAAAATAACTAACTATAACAATTAAATGTGAATGTGACATACTTATGCCAGATCTAGAAGAAGCAACATCATATCCAGGAAAATGTATAATCTGGTTACATAAAAGCGGGGACCTACTGTACTGGTTTATTTTGTAGAATTGCAAAAAACACTGCATCCATGTTTACTTTACTTACGACTATAGGCTAGACTAGAAGGCCCAGTTATTATAGATACTATAATTACCATAATTGCTGGCTTTCTAACTATCCTCATTACAATCATGAAGGAAACAAAATCCTCAAATTAAATTAATATATTGATGGGGATCGTTTTTTTCAGTAGAAGTCTGTAATGCCTGAATAGTGTGAGGACTCACCCTGGTGGGCTAGTGGGGGTGCGACGGGGATGCCCATTGCACTCTCGGCGGGGACGCCCGCCACGTCCATCTTCGTTGGGGCTGGCTCCTTGAATGCACATACCATCGGTTTTGCGCCGATTGGCTGTTTCCGGAAATATATCCATAAATTGCCAGATGTGACGTCATCGGTGGAGCAAAATTCAAATATTTTAAGGGCTTTCGGTGTAGTTTTCTTTGCCCAGCATAAAGGTCTATGTATTAGATCCCAGGCTGCGTTCTCTGTGTGTATACTAATGTTTGACCCTGCCTGTTTTGACAAAGTCCTGTCTGCTGCCTGTCTTTGACCCCTACCTGAATGCTGACCATTCTCTTGGATCCTTTTAACCCTCCATTATTTTGACCTGGCCTGTGACCTGATTATGCTTCTGTCTCCTGTTTTGTACTGCGCTGCCCGTTTGGTAAACTGACCCGGCTTGTGACCCCGACTACTCTACCGCCTACTGTTATTGTTCTGCTCAACTCATCTGGTGTATTGACACGGCCTGTGACCCCAACTACATTCCTGGTTCTCTCAGTCGGTTTAACGTGCGATTCCCTTGATCGTCTAGAACTCTTCCCTGGGTCCTCTCATATTAAGACCTGACAGCGTCCGAGTAGCAAAGGGCTCCTCCTGAAGCCAAAGGTGGCTGCTACAGGCAGAAGACTGAGCCGTGACTGGGGCCTAGGGGTTGGTTCAGGATACCAATCGTAACAAATAGGTTGGTATTAAGTAGGGAATAATTCCCTCCTGTCTTCAAAACTTCAGCCTTGGGAGTGATAAGATAAATACTTACTACCTGTAGCCTACAGGACAAACCCACTGAAGCAATGAAGCCACATCTGGTATAGTTCTATTCATATATAGTTTGTGTAAAGTATGTAGCACCCTAACGTGTGCACAGCCTGTGTGAATATTATTCGTGGGACAGTTATTAGTATAAATGGACAGTGCATTGCTGGGTTGCTCACCTGATTTGATCCAAACATAGATTTTTAAATTTCTGCATTTCACCAACTGCAAATCTTTCACAAACTGTGGCAAAAAAGTTGTCAAGACAAAACTGGACACCAAGGAAAAAGTCGCCATATGTAAAAACGGCCATTGACTTTAATGCATTTGGACAAAAAAGTCGCCATGACAACAGAGTCATTGAGATAAAAAAACTCGCCACAAGAAAAATGCCCATTGTCTTTAATGCATTTGGAATGAGAAAAAATTGTCATGTGCATTCAAATTTGCTGCGCATAAAAAAATGGTGCTGCCCATTGACTTCAATGTGTTTCAAAAAATTTTTCATCTTTCGCAAATGTTTCAACGAACGGGACAGATTCGTTCATCACTACTGATATTTCTTGAGTCAGCAGTGTTTGCTGGGAGTTATAGTAAACCTACATTTCCTGCAAGCTTCTGCTACAGGAAGTGGATGGAAAAGGCAAATAGCAGAACAGAAGGTAATATGAATTGAGGAACCAGCCAGGACAGAAGTGTTGTGCTGGGTGAATTAGAGACCAGCAGTTTGTATTCCAAACTATACCAATTTTACTTCTACAATTTCTAACGGATCCTTTCTTATAGCAGTTTCTTTAGTTGTTTAAGGAAGTCAGGCTTTACCTGACATTCTTGTGTGGCTGGTTAAAATCTCACTACTTGTACTTGAAGGAGCAGTTTAAGGGTGAAAGTTGTATAAGGCCCTAAAATATTTGTAATTTATTTACTTATTATTGTCTTGAATTTTAATACTTTTGCCCTTCTGTGATTCCCAGAACACATACTGTAGATATGATTCTTATTGTGCTACTAATACCTTATTGTGAGTATAGCACTCCATCTACTGTCCAGCACATGACTTTACAGCTAAAAACAACTACTAAACTAGTACTTCTAACACAGCTTAACTGTTACAGATTCTTTAAATTCAAATGGTAATTACTATGCAGCCACTATTTATAAAATGTTTATTTACTTTTATTATTACAGAGAAAAAGGGAATCATTTTTTTGGAATGCATGAGAGAGGACCTATCCATAATTCTGAGCTTTCTGGATAACAGGTGTAGGGAATCGTTGCAAAACCATTGCCCTTATCCCTGTAATGAAAGAAGCACAGAGTCTGTGTCTGTGTGCTGTAAGCTGTTACCTAGCAACCAGCTAGTCAGTGATTTCAGTGCTACAGGAAGTGGCACAGCAGCTAAGGAGTGGCTGGCAGGAAAAGGAAGTCACAGATACTGGCAAAAGAAGAAAGCCTGGCATAGAGAGCCGCATGGTGGACAGAGATGGAAGCAAGAGAGCTGCTGGTGGGCCCAGAGAGCTGAGAGGCTGCACCAAAAGTATTCATTTGGATCAGGCTGGCACAGGGAAGCCGCATACTGTGCCTAGAAAGATAGAGAGTGTGAAAGGAATCCAGACTGGAGGAACAAACAGCAGGAGATTCCTATCTGAGCATCCAAAGGGGCTGGTAATCGCACTGTATGAATGTACTGGATTTGCCGGGAGAGAGCTCTAAAGTATTCCGAAGAGGATTTGTGAGTATCCTGGTCAAAGGGATAGTACCCAAAAGAATCGCTGAAGATACAGAGACTGTTTAATAAAGGACTTTGGTTTTAGGTGCCCATTTATTTTAGATAAACAGTTATTTAAGTTAACCAATACTGTGTGTTATTACTGTATTCCTAGTGGGGCCACCCATAGGTGCATTCCCGGATCCCACTAGGATCCCACTAGGTGGAGGCACTGCGCTAGTAAGTACCAGGTACACAGTCTCTCCCAATACCACTGCGGAGTGGCTCGGGTTTGTCCCGTGCCATCAGGTAAGAGCCACACATGGAGTGTAACATCGACAAAGGGGTGTCGAAAGGGTTACACAGGTTTCCGATAAAAAATATATATATATATGTATATATAAGAAGATAGAAGGACTCGCACACCATTTTTCAGTGAATAAAACAGTGTTATTTTATTCCTTAATGCATTTCCAATGTTTTGGCCCCCATTTGGGCCTTTATCAAGGATAAAGGCCCAAATGGGGGCTGAAACGTTGTAAGGATAAAGGATAAAGGCCCAAATGGGGGCCGAAAGTTGGAAATGCATTAAAGAATAAAATAACACTGTTTTATTCACTGAAAAATGGTGTGCGAGTCCTTCTATCTTCCTGTATAACCAATATTGACCAATGCACCCGAAGTAACTACAAATCTGGTAAGAGTGCATACACACAAAAACTTTATATGTATATATTTGTGTATGTCATATATATATAGTGTTAAAATGTCGCTGTCTTAAATATATTGATAATGGGTTGAGTGCAGAGGACTCTTGTATTTGACTATATGTATTTTGTGGTCACAGCCTCATTGCACCCCTGTCTAATGGTTTTAAAAAATAGTGGTGAGCACAACTTTCCCTTGTTTGTTATATATATATATATATATATATATATATATATATATATATATATATATATATATACACATATCTACATATATATATATATATATATATATATATATATATATATATATATATATAGAAAAGCTGCAAGGATTGACAGCACTCCTAGGCAATAATTCACAGCATGTCAAAGTAGCATGGATATAGCATGTATATAAAGTGGAGAGTTTATTTGTGGTCCAACGTTTCGGCTCCACACAGGAGCCTTCGTCAGGGAAGACGAAGGCTCCTGTGTGGAGCCGAAACGTTGGACCACAAATAAACTCTCCACTTTATTTGCTACTTTGACATGCTGTGAAATATTGCCTAGGAGTGCTGTCAATCCTTGAAGCTTTTCTTCATATCTTTCGGACTAGCACCCAGGCTATGGATGAACTTTTGGTTGTGCACTCCATACTGCCAGTTATATATATATATATATATATATAGTTTGCAAAAATGAAGATGCACACCAGGATTTGACAAAAAGGTTAAAAATCCATTTTTTATTAATTTACATTTAAAAAAGAGCTGGTCAACGTTTCGGTCTAATTCTAAGACCTTTATCAAGACCCAGGGTCTTAATAAAAAATGGATTTTTAACCTTTTTGTCAAATCCTGGTGTGCATCTTCGTTTTTGCAAACTACGTAATCTGCCATTGAAGGTAGCACCCAGGTATTTCACTTTAACGGTGTGCGCTAGGAGCTTTTCGGATTGTATATATATATATATATATATATATATATATATATATATATATATATATATATATATACTGTATATATATTTATATATATAGTAAGAGGGATCTGCACTCACTGTGTTGAAGATGAAAAAAATACTTTTTATTGTGAAGTGATATACATCTTAATCCGACGTTTCGGTCCCACCTGGGGACCTTTTTCAAGGTGGGACCGAAACGTTGGATTATCACTTGACAATAAAAAGTATTTTTTTCATCTTCAACTCAGTGAGCGCTGATCCTTCTTACTATATACATACATTTTTGATCGTGCACCACTGGCTTCACTGCGTATTGAGTTCAATTCAATTTTAAAAATGTTTTTTTACAATCAAGTTTTCAAGAATTGTGGTTTTAATAAATACGTGCCCATTCGATTTGGACAAGTTTTTAAGTTTTTCTATGAAAAAAACCTTGAAAAAACCCCAAAGTAGGGCAGGTACATAAGGTTTTGTGCAGTAACATTTTCACACAAGAGCCATGACAACACATAATTATTTATTTATTTAGTTATAGTTTAGTCTCTAAATTCAGTACTATAATTATGTTTACTATGCTACCATGCGAAATGCCAGAATTATGGAATGTGCTGTCCATAGTTTGATTGCCTTTACAAGTAATAATTGAGATCATGCTAATATATAATAATATGGTAATTCACCATTGTTTTCAAAATCCTATTTGAAAGGTGCTATTTATAGATATATGGATTGCAGCACTATACATAATAGCAGTTGTAACATCTAATTTCTAGATAATATATTTTTTACTTATTAAAATTGTTATATAATGTGTGCTTTAACTAACTGATGCAAATGATTTTGTATTGTTTTAATATGTCATGTATATTAAATAAAAAAAAGTATTTTGACAATACTGTGACATGTTTTTCTGTGTGATTTTTTTACAATACATTTTACAGAGCTCAATAAATTGTTTATTGAGAAATATAACTTAATTGTTAACTGAAAACATATGATCTTTTTGTCCTGATCATTATTATATGGTAAGTTCAAATGCAATAGCCAATAATCAAGAAGAAAATTTCCTATTTTTAAAGGGGTTGGTTAGGAGAGGGACTGAATAGAAAAATTAGTAATAAAAAGTAACAGTATCAATACATTTGTAGCCTTACGGAGCATTTGTTATTTGGATGGGGTCAGAGACCCCCATTTGAAAGCTGGAAAGAGTCAGAGGAAAAAGGCAAATAATTCGAAAACTATAAAAAATGATGGCCAATTGAAAAATTGCTTTGAGTTTGCTATTCTATACTAAATAAAGTAAATGTTAACCACTCCTTTAAGAGGAATTTGCATAATAAAAATAAGCATTTTAAATAAGTTCATCTGAAAAAAAATGTGAGAGTATTTAAAAAAATAAACTAGATCTGATTTTGTTTACTTTAAACATAATTTTCTTTTAAAATAAATAATTTTAAATATTAAAATTATTAATTAATATCAATATAAACATTTCCAGATTAAACGCCAAATTTTAGTATGTAAAGCATTATCCTTATCTGTCTTCACCACGAAAATCCACCTATGCTGCTTCAAATGAAAGTTCTGTTCCTCTAATCTAAAGAGGCAGCCTCTGGTGCAGCTCAGAATATCTGCTTTTTCCCTGCTCTCATCAACCAACCGATCCCTCTCTTATAAGGGTTCCAGACCTTCTTGGTTTATTTTATTTAATATTTACAAAAATAATTTTGGGTTCATTTTACTCCTTGCTGCATTACACTTCTCCATCTCTATTTTAGCTTGTCTTATAGCATAGTGAAGTTTGTAATTCTGCTGCGAATCCAAGCCTGGTGAATAAATTCACTCATCACTATTTGCAACCCCCATTGATCCAGTCAATGTCTGAATACTTGAAGTCACCAATAATAACAACTTAACCTTGTTGTGAAGCCTCCATCATTTGCACTAATTGTTGGGAAATGTCATTTAGTCAAGGCTGTTTTCAGTTGTATCCATTAAAAAGAAAGATTGCTATCAAGACAAAACTGAACTTCATTCATTCACAGTTTTGAAATATCTGTATGGGATAGAGATACAGATAGAAGGTGGGGATACATCTCCTGAATATGTGCTAGATAAGAGAAACCATTGGTTTGTTAGTTGAAGATTATGTATGAATTACATGTAATAGCTACTGGTAAAAGAATTCTAGCAAGAATTTGCATCACTCTAGTTAAGATTCTAATTATAGATTTCAACATTAATATCCCGATGTTTATGTATCAAGCTAGTGTGAATGTTACCCATTAACAAATATTACAAATGTAAATGCTCCAATGCATGCATTTACTATCTCTTCATATATGATTATTAAGATTTTAATTCATCCATGTCATGGTATATCTAGTATAGGTAATTCTAAAAAAAACTGGACTTGCTGAGTAATCATTGAAGACATTTCACTATTCATCCGAGCAGCATCTTCAGTTGAACTTTTCATACAGGTTGGTTTTCCATTGACAAATAGTTTAATCAACCTTGATTTAAAGAAGATGCTGAATTATGAAATATGCAAAAGATGCAGGGGCCTTTTGCTCATTCCAAAATATCAACAAAAACGATGTAAACGACAATGGACTAGAGAAGTCCATTGCCTCTATAACTTCCTACATTCCTAAAGACACTATACCTGGAACTAATAGAACTGCTTGAGGCTCATGAACAAGACTTTGAAAAAATGGACTAGTCAATTAAGTAAAATACCTTTTGTAACAAACTCATCTAATAATAATTACTACTAAAACACTGTAATAAATGTTGTAAATTAGCAATCCAGAAGGCTAAGAAAAGAAATGAAGAGTTAATTGCGGTGGAGGTGAAAACTAACCCTAAAAAGTTTTTTAAATATATTAATAGTAAAAAGATGCAGGTTGAGAGTGTTGCTCCATTAAATAATGGTACCAGTATGGTTGTAACAGATACAGATAAGGCAAATGTGTTAAATCAGTTCTTTTCTTCAGTGTATACAATAGAGGAGTCTGGGTTCACAGGCTCACTTAATAACTGCACGAATGGTTCAGCTCAATCTAGTCAGTGGCTGACTCAGGATATGATTCAAAAAGCTTTAATACAAATTAATGTAAACAAGGCTCCAGGGCCTGATTGCATACACCCCCGGGTTCTAAGAGAGCTTAGTTCAGTTTTAGACCAGCCCTTATTTCTGATTTTCTCAGATTCACTGTCATCTGGTATGGTGCCTATGGATTGGAGAAAAGCTGATGTTATTCCAATATTTAAAAAGGGATTACGATCTCAGCCTGGCAATAATAGGCCAGTAAGCTTGACATCTGTGGTGGGCAAATTATTTGAAGGCTTGTTAAGGGATCACATTCAAAATTTTGTCCTAATGAATGGCATTATGAGCAACAATCAGCATGGCTTTATGAAGGATAGGTCAGGGCAGACGAATTTGATTGCATTTTATGATGTGGTAAGTAAGATTCTGGATAGTGGGGGGGCAGTAGATGTGATCTATTTGGATTTTGCCAAAGCGTTTGATACTGTGCCCCACAAACGACTGCTTTCTAAACTAAGGTCTGTTGGGCTTAATAAAGTCGTTTGCACGTGGATAGGAAACTGGCTACAGGATCGGGTACAGAGGGTAGTTGTTAATGGGACATTCTCTACTTGGAGTAAGGTTCTTAGTGGGGTCCCCCAGGGCTCAGTATTGGGTCCACTTTTATTTAACTTGTTCATTAATGACTTAGGGGAGGGTGTTGTAAGTAATGTATCAGTGTTTGCAGATGACACAAAACTATCCAGCCCAATTGATTCCATCCAGGATGTGGCATCCTTGCAACAGGATCTTGACAAACTGGCAATCTGGGCAGCTAAGTGGCAAATGAGATTCAATGTTGATAAATGTAAAGTCATGCACCTGGGATGTAAAAATATCCAAGCCACTTATACCCTTAATGGGACTGCACTAGGCAAATCCATTATGGAAAAGGACCTTGGAGTCCTTGTAGATGATAAACTTGGCTGTAGCAAGCAATGCCAGTCAGCAGCATCAAGGGCAAATAAGGTCTTGAGCTGTATTAAAAGGGGCATAGAGTCAAGGGAGGAGGGGGTCATTCTTCCACTGTATAGAGCACTTGTAAGGCCCCTTCTAGAATATGCCGTACAGTTTTGGTCTCCATCACTCAAACAGGACATTATTGTATTAGAGAGGGTACAGAGAAGGGCAACTAAGCTGGTAAAAGGTATTGAAAATCTTAGCTATGAGGAAAGACTGGCCAAATTGGAGATGTTCACGCTGGAGAAGAGGCGCTTAAGGGGTGATATGATGACTATGTATAAGTATATAAGGGGATCATATAATAATCTCTCTAATGCTTTATTACTAGTAGGTCTTTCCAGCTGACATGAGGTCACCCATTCCGATTAGAAGAAAAGAGGTTCCGCCTAAATATTCGAAAGGGGTTTTTTACAGTGAGAGCTGTGAAGATTTCTCTCCCTGAATTAGTTGTACAGGCTGATACATTAGATAGCTTTAAGAAGGGGTTGGATGGCTTTTTAGCAAGTAAGGGAATACAGGGTTATGGGAAATAACTCATAGTCCAAGTTGATCCAGGGACTAGTCCGATTGCCATTTTGGAGTCAGGAAGGAATTTTTCCCCCTCTAAGGCAAATTGGAGAGGCTTCAGATGGGTTTTTTTTGCCTTCCTCTGGATCAACTGGCAGATAGGTAGTTAATAAAAAGAAAAAAAAAAGAAAAAAAAAAAGGTTGACGTTTCGGTCCCACCTGGGGACCTTTTTCAAGGTGGGACCGAAACGTTGGATTATCACTTGACAATAAAAAGTATTTTTTTCATCTTCAACTCAGTGAGCGCTGATCCTTCTTACTATATACATACATTTTTGATCGTGCACCACTGGCTTCACTGCGTATTGAGTTCAATTCAATTTTAAAAATGTTTTTTTACAATCAAGTTTTCAAGAATTGTGGTTTTAATAAATACGTGCCCATTCGATTTGGACAAGTTTTTAAGTTTTTCTATGAAAAAAACCTTGAAAAAACCCCAAAGTAGGGCAGGTACATAAGGTTTTGTGCAGTAACATTTTCACACAAGAGCCATGACAACACATAATTATTTATTTATTTAGTTATAGTTTAGTCTCTAAATTCAGTACTATAATTATGTTTACTATGCTACCATGCGAAATGCCAGAATTATGGAATGTGCTGTCCATAGTTTGATTGCCTTTACAAGTAATAATTGAGATCATGCTAATATATAATAATATGGTAATTCACCATTGTTTTCAAAATCCTATTTGAAAGGTGCTATTTATAGATATATGGATTGCAGCACTATACATAATAGCAGTTGTAACATCTAATTTCTAGATAATATATTTTTTACTTATTAAAATTGTTATATAATGTGTGCTTTAACTAACTGATGCAAATGATTTTGTATTGTTTTAATATGTCATGTATATTAAATAAAAAAAAGTATTTTGACAATACTGTGACATGTTTTTCTGTGTGATTTTTTTACAATACATTTTACAGAGCTCAATAAATTGTTTATTGAGAAATATAACTTAATTGTTAACTGAAAACATATGATCTTTTTGTCCTGATCATTATTATATGGTAAGTTCAAATGCAATAGCCAATAATCAAGAAGAAAATTACCTATTTTTAAAGGGGTTGGTTAGGAGAGGGACTGAATAGAAAAATTAGTAATAAAAAGTAACAGTATCAATACATTTGTAGCCTTACGGAGCATTTGTTATTTGGATGGGGTCAGAGACCCCCATTTGAAAGCTGGAAAGAGTCAGAGGAAAAAGGCAAATAATTCGAAAACTATAAAAAATGATGGCCAATTGAAAAATTGCTTTGAGTTTGCTATTCTATACTAAATAAAGTAAATGTTAACCACTCCTTTAAGAGGAATTTGCATAATAAAAATAAGCATTTTAAATAAGTTCATCTGAAAAAAAATGTGAGAGTATTTAAAAAAATAAACTAGATCTGATTTTGTTTACTTTAAACATAATTTTCTTTTAAAATAAATAATTTTAAATATTAAAATTATTAATTAATATCAATATAAACATTTCCAGATTAAACGCCAAATTTTAGTATGTAAAGCATTATCCTTATCTGTCTTCACCACGAAAATCCACCTATGCTGCTTCAAATGAAAGTTCTGTTCCTCTAATCTAAAGAGGCAGCCTCTGGTGCAGCTCAGAATATCTGCTTTTTCCCTGCTCTCATCAACCAACCGATCCCTCTCTTATAAGGGTTCCAGACCTTCTTGGTTTATTTTATTTAATATTTACAAAAATAATTTTGGGTTCATTTTACTCCTTGCTGCATTACACTTCTCCATCTCTATTTTAGCTTGTCTTATAGCATAGTGAAGTTTGTAATTCTGCTGCGAATCCAAGCCTGGTGAATAAATTCACTCATCACTATTTGCAACCCCCATTGATCCAGTCAATGTCTGAATACTTGAAGTCACCAATAATAACAACTTAACCTTGTTGTGAAGCCTCCATCATTTGCACTAATTGTTGGGAAATGTCATTTAGTCAAGGCTGTTTTCAGTTGTATCCATTAAAAAGAAAGATTGCTATCAAGACAAAACTGAACTTCATTCATTCACAGTTTTGAAATATCTGTATGGGATAGAGATACAGATAGAAGGTGGGGATACATCTCCTGAATATGTGCTAGATAAGAGAAACCATTGGTTTGTTAGTTGAAGATTATGTATGAATTACATGTAATAGCTACTGGTAAAAGAATTCTAGCAAGAATTTGCATCACTCTAGTTAAGATTCTAATTATAGATTTCAACATTAATATCCCGATGTTTATGTATCAAGCTAGTGTGAATGTTACCCATTAACAAATATTACAAATGTAAATGCTCCAATGCATGCATTTACTATCTCTTCATATATGATTATTAAGATTTTAATTCATCCATGTCATGGTATATCTAGTATAGGTAATTCTAAAAAAAACTGGACTTGCTGAGTAATCATTGAAGACATTTCACTATTCATCCGAGCAGCATCTTCAGTTGAACTTTTCATACAGGTTGGTTTTCCATTGACAAATAGTTTAATCAACCTTGATTTAAAGAAGATGCTGAATTATGAAATATGCAAAAGATGCAGGGGCCTTTTGCTCATTCCAAAATATCAACAAAAACGATGTAAACGACAATGGACTAGAGAAGTCCATTGCCTCTATAACTTCCTACATTCCTAAAGACACTATACCTGGAACTAATAGAACTGCTTGAGGCTCATGAACAAGACTTTGAAAAAATGGACTAGTCAATTAAGTAAAATACCTTTTGTAACAAACTCATCTAATAATAATTACTACTAAAACACTGTAATAAATGTTGTAAATTAGCAATCCAGAAGGCTAAGAAAAGAAATGAAGAGTTAATTGCGGTGGAGGTGAAAACTAACCCTAAAAAGTTTTTTAAATATATTAATAGTAAAAAGATGCAGGTTGAGAGTGTTGCTCCATTAAATAATGGTACCAGTATGGTTGTAACAGATACAGATAAGGCAAATGTGTTAAATCAGTTCTTTTCTTCAGTGTATACAATAGAGGAGTCTGGGTTCACAGGCTCACTTAATAACTGCACGAATGGTTCAGCTCAATCTAGTCAGTGGCTGACTCAGGATATGATTCAAAAAGCTTTAATACAAATTAATGTAAACAAGGCTCCAGGGCCTGATTGCATACACCCCCGGGTTCTAAGAGAGCTTAGTTCAGTTTTAGACCAGCCCTTATTTCTGATTTTCTCAGATTCACTGTCATCTGGTATGGTGCCTATGGATTGGAGAAAAGCTGATGTTATTCCAATATTTAAAAAGGGATTACGATCTCAGCCTGGCAATAATAGGCCAGTAAGCTTGACATCTGTGGTGGGCAAATTATTTGAAGGCTTGTTAAGGGATCACATTCAAAATTTTGTCCTAATGAATGGCATTATGAGCAACAATCAGCATGGCTTTATGAAGGATAGGTCAGGGCAGACGAATTTGATTGCATTTTATGATGTGGTAAGTAAGATTCTGGATAGTGGGGGGGGCAGTAGATGTGATCTATTTGGATTTTGCCAAAGCGTTTGATACTGTGCCCCACAAACGACTGCTTTCTAAACTAAGGTCTGTTGGGCTTAATAAAGTCGTTTGCACGTGGATAGGAAACTGGCTACAGGATCGGGTACAGAGGGTAGTTGTTAATGGGACATTCTCTACTTGGAGTAAGGTTCTTAGTGGGGTCCCCCAGGGCTCAGTATTGGGTCCACTTTTATTTAACTTGTTCATTAATGACTTAGGGGAGGGTGTTGTAAGTAATGTATCAGTGTTTGCAGATGACACAAAACTATCCAGCCCAATTGATTCCATCCAGGATGTGGCATCCTTGCAACAGGATCTTGACAAACTGGCAATCTGGGCAGCTAAGTGGCAAATGAGATTCAATGTTGATAAATGTAAAGTCATGCACCTGGGATGTAAAAATATCCAAGCCACTTATACCCTTAATGGGACTGCACTAGGCAAATCCATTATGGAAAAGGACCTTGGAGTCCTTGTAGATGATAAACTTGGCTGTAGCAAGCAATGCCAGTCAGCAGCATCAAGGGCAAATAAGGTCTTGAGCTGTATTAAAAGGGGCATAGAGTCAAGGGAGGAGGGGGTCATTCTTCCACTGTATAGAGCACTTGTAAGGCCCCTTCTAGAATATGCCGTACAGTTTTGGTCTCCATCACTCAAACAGGACATTATTGTATTAGAGAGGGTACAGAGAAGGGCAACTAAGCTGGTAAAAGGTATTGAAAATCTTAGCTATGAGGAAAGACTGGCCAAATTGGAGATGTTCACGCTGGAGAAGAGGCGCTTAAGGGGTGATATGATGACTATGTATAAGTATATAAGGGGATCATATAATAATCTCTCTAATGCTTTATTACTAGTAGGTCTTTCCAGCTGACATGAGGTCACCCATTCCGATTAGAAGAAAAGAGGTTCCGCCTAAATATTCGAAAGGGGTTTTTTACAGTGAGAGCTGTGAAGATTTCTCTCCCTGAATTAGTTGTACAGGCTGATACATTAGATAGCTTTAAGAAGGGGTTGGATGGCTTTTTAGCAAGTAAGGGAATACAGGGTTATGGGAAATAACTCATAGTCCAAGTTGATCCAGGGACTAGTCCGATTGCCATTTTGGAGTCAGGAAGGAATTTTTCCCCCTCTAAGGCAAATTGGAGAGGCTTCAGATGGGTTTTTTTTGCCTTCCTCTGGATCAACTGGCAGATAGGTAGTTAATAAAAAGAAAAAAAAAAGAAAAAAAAAAAGGTTGAACTCGATGGACGTGTCTTTTTTCAACCTTACTTACTATGTTACTATGTTACTATGTTACTATGTAATATAAACTCATCTATAATAATTATTACAAAATATATTACTGTACATAATATGAATAGACAAAGGTCTTCATTTTACAGCATCGCTTTTTTATTAGTGGTTCTCTACAGACATTCAAAAAACATTAAATTAAATATTTTCAGTGTTAAATAAAATACACCACGGTTTTAGTTAAGTCATGACCTTTTGCCATAGTGGCTGAAAAATATTTTCCCTGTGTGCCCATATACAGTATTAGTGTTTTGGATTCTTATACTGGGGGAACTTGTAGAGTTTCTAGCACATACAAAGAAAACATTCAAACATTTTAAAAAGATTCTATTTCTCTCCAAACTTCAAGCATTAAAAACAATAATTTCTTGAACATTTTTTAGCATATGGTGCTCTGATATTGATAACAGTTTAAAGACCAGTTACATCATTTTTTTTAAAAAAAAAAAATAGTTTCTACTTAATGAAAAAAAAACACCAAGGCAGTTTTAACTTTAAATTCGCAAAGTCTTTATTAAGAAATTACTTACCAATTCTCTGCTTGCACTCCTCTTCTGAAATGGCAACAGGGTGTCGAGCCATCATATGGTGCTCGATTTCTCCTCCCTGCCTTCTATAGGAAATAAGCAAGGTGGAGAAATCAAGTGTCAAATGATGGATCGTCGCCATGTCGCCGTTTCTGAAGTGGAGCACAAGCAGAGAATCAGTAAGTAATTTCTTAATAAAGACTTTGCGAATTGAAAGTTAAATCTGCTTTGGTGTTTTTTTTTTGTTAAATAGAAACACATTTTTTTTTACATTTTTTATGTTACTGGTCCTTTAATAAATAAAGGATATAATTAAGTTCTAAAAGCTGTTAAGAGGATTGTTACATCGTTTGTATTACCCTAAGAATCTGAGAAAAACGATGCCTTGCTGGGCTACTCTGACAATTGTCACTTAAAATGATTAACCATTCACATGTCATTAAGCATGCCTGAGATATTTTATTTTATATTTATGCCTTTTCAGTTGACTCTAATAGTGCTAAGAAAGAACCACAATTACCATGCAGAACTTGACATTTTAAAGTGGCATAATAATATTTTACAGAAAATTAGCATAACGAATGCTTAAGTATTGATTATTAGTAAACTGAAACAGTAGAAATAAAAGATACTCCTGCCCTTCCCAAACACTCTCCCATTTCTCTCTCCTTTGTTCCATTCCCTGCCAAGTCTCACCAATGATAATAAGAATATTACATTTTCAAGCAGCCACTATAAGTTGTTGTGAGTAAGGTCTGCATCATGCATGGGAATGTTGGAGCAGTAAATGTAACCAGTAAGTATTAGTAACATAAGTTGTGCTTGGCATCTTGTTAATTGATTTAGAGCTTTGGCAATTAGTTGCAGTTCTACCAGAATATGCATGCATTTTTAATTATATGTTAATGTGTTTACTATGTATCTATCCTACTGTATATTTGTATACTCAAATTACTTTTGCTGGGGTGCAGTTTTATTTGTGGGGTCTCTTCTTTCTCTCTCTTTTTTGTATATATATATATATATATATATATATATATATATATATATATATATATCCTTCATATACTTCCTTTATATTCATACTGTATATATATTTACAGCAGGAAGTTCCAAATCATTTGAGGAAACTGATGCTTTGCCTGAGGTTTTGTTTTTTAAAAATTTTGTTTTCTAAAAAACAATTTGTTTAAAAAAATATTTTGTTTTCAGTAACTAAAACTGTGCCTGACATCTTATTAATTAATTGAGAGCTTATCTAATCAACTTTAGTTCAGAACTCAGAAGATGCACGCATTTTTAATTACTGTATATATTAGTGCACACTTCAACATACTGATCTACTCAAAGATTTGCCTTTACTAGCATTTGACAAAGACAAGAATCAGTGTAAAATAAGGCCTAAGTCTTTTCAAACTGATGTCCTGTCATAAATAGCAAAGCAATTGCAATAGAGAATGACAATATTTAAATGAGTTCTGTAACCTGTAACAACCAGGCAGACATGATGTGCCAAACAGTCAAAATTTGTTATTATCTTGGAGCACATTGGCACCATATTAGTGAAATGCCCAAAGTGACCCTAACCTAACTTATTGAAACACTTGCTTTCTTCATTTTACGCATAAAGGTTAATTATTGGAATTTAACTAAATATCATAAAATTTCTTAATTTTATTACTTTGGTATATTGGTTTCTGTGTAAGAGTAACTTCAAAATCTCTATTCAATTGTTACTGAACTAATATAAAAAAGGATCAAAAAGTGTTAAATTTTAAAATGCACATCATGTTGTTTTTTTTTATTCCACAATACAACATACTGAATTAATACACACAAGATTTTCTCAGTGCTGCAGTTTCACACATGAGCCTCAAAGCGTCACTGTTCACCAATAAGAAACGTTTACTTGTGTTCAGAAATATTCATGTCCTTCACATTGCAAACCTGCAAGAAGAAGAGCAGACATTTTCTAGATGTTCTCATCACAATTTGAGAATACAAAATGTGAAGTCCCTGTGCAACTGGATTTACTTTTCATCACCTAATTTTGGAATAGTGGAGATTTAAGATGATGGAAAGGCAAAAGTCCAAGATATTCAATGGTAAAAAATGGCAAGTACAGTTATTCTTATTCTCATGTCATTCTGTGTCTGGGAAGGTTTATTATTCTATTGCTGAAGAAATGAGAAAAGACTGTGATAGCAAATATTATAAATTATATTGGATTAACTATTAAGGAGCTTTCACCTAGAAGACTTCACATTGTTTCCCAAATCTCTGAAAAATACAGTATTTTTATGTAAGTTTAGTTTAGGAAATGTGTCTTTTAAATGCAGGGTAGATAAACACTGTGTGGGAGAGCAGTTATCTGCTTTTTAAGCTTTTATGCAGTGCTTGCAAATCCCTTAAAGGTTTTCACAGTAATAATTGAAATTAAGGATATAAAGGATAATGTTCCTATGTTTTATCAGAACACTAACAATCTAGAAATTATTGAGTTCACATTAGCTGGAGTAAGGGGCACATTTAGTAAGGGTCAAATATCGAGGGTTAATAAATCCTTGAATTCGACCCTCAAAGTAAAATCCTACGAATTCGAATATTGAATTAGAAGGATTTACCGCAAATCCTACAATCGATCGATCAAAGGAAAAATCGTTTAATCGAATGATGAAATCCTTTGAATCGAACAACTCAAAGGATTTTAATCGATTGATCGAAGGATTTTTCTTCGATCAAAAAAAACATAGAAAACTGATGGGGAAGGTCCCCATAGGCTAACATTGTACCTCGGTAGGTTTAAACTACCGAAGTATGTAGTCGATTTTTTTTTAAAGAGACAGTACTTCGACTATCGAATGGTCGAATAGTCGAACGATTTAAGTTCGAATCGTTCGAATCAAAGTCATAGTCGAAGGTCGTAGTAGCCTATTCGATGGTCGAAGTACCCAAAAAAATAATTCTAAGTTTTTTTACTTTGAATCCTTCACTCAAGCTTAGTAAATGTGCCCCTAAGTGTTTTTATTCAAAATGCAGAGGATCCAGATATTGGCATGAATTCCATTCAACTGTATCAATTTAGTCAGTATTTCAGTATTTTTTATCAGTTAATCTGAATGTAAAAAATAGTACTTCTCACATAAAAACTCTGGAAGTTCTATTAGAAAAACCTCTAGATTGAGAGGCACAAAGAATTATGAATTAATGTTAATAGCACTGGATGGAGGAAATCAAGTTAAAATTGGTATCACTTAAGTAAAGATCACTGTTACTGATGCAAATTATTACACAAGTTTGTTTAGTCAAGAAATGTATAAAGTGTGCACAAAAGAAAATTGTCCATTTCATTCTACAGTGCTAATGTTAAGTGCAACTGATACAGATAAAGGCCACATTCCCATATAATATATTAATTTAGCAAAACCATTGGACATGGTTATTGTTAATCCCAAAAGTGGTGAGATAACAACTAAAGAGAAAATGGATTTTGAGACAACAAGAAATTGTATAATTTCTGTACAAGCAATGAGGTGGCTTCATTGGTCAAGATATGAATTGAAATCATTGATGAAAATGACAATGCCCCTGAGATAACTATTGCCACATTATCTTCTGCTGTTCCTGAGCTGTTCCTAACTTTGTGGTAGGGCTCATTGTCTTTCATGAACAAGACTCGGAAGAAAATAGAAACATTAACTGTCATATGCTAGGCAACATACTTTTTGAATTATTAGCTTCCTCTGAGAACTATTATACAAATAGCAACAAGCAAGAGAACACATGACCTGAAATGTGTAGAGGACTTCTACAATGTTCCATCCAGGGAGCAGGAATAAGCTGGCCTTATATCCCACTTACTGCTTGCTGATAATATCAGTGAAAACTGTGATTCCCCTAACCAACAAACCTGAAGGACTGCAGGATCTGAAAAGTGCACAGTGGAGTAGAAAGACTTACATATTGGCTATATTTGCAGGACTCAAGTTGAATGCTGATAAGTATGCTTATTAATGTCCACATGCAATGTAACTTGATCTAGCAGCTTGTTTCCTGCACACCAGAAAATGGCATTTGCCTATGTTATTTTTAAATCACATACTTGAGAAAAACTGCACTATCAACATTGACTCTCAATCTGCCACACAGATTGCCACTTGTCAAGATCCTGCTGCAAGGATGCCACATTCTGGATGGAATCAATTTAGATGCATAGTTTGCCAAGCAGTTATTTGTGGGGCATGATGCATATCAGAAACAGACAACAATACCAATAAAATGTATTCCATAATAGACAAGGATAGTAAACATTTTACAATATCCTCTGTAGAGGACACCAGGGCTGGGTCATTGATGGGAGGTATATTTTCCCATTATTTTGGTTGTGGTCCCTTTAAGCAGTGTGTGTGTGTGTCAGGGATGGAGTCTGCGGATTTTTTGGCAGCGACACCAGTTGCTGTGTTTTTTTAGTTTTTCAGGACCCAGACTCTGGAATGGAAGGGAAGGTACAGAGTGGGCCTTCCCATTCCACCCAGGTACACACCTGGCTTTTACTTCAGCAGAGGGATACTCTGCATAAGGAGGAGGCACAGGTGCAATTAGAGGGAGAGCATGATACTGCCTGCAGTGTGTGAGTTGCAAGTCTTTCTACAAACCCTTGTGTAAAAAAGACAATCCGGCTAATATTGGACAGTGGGGGTTTTGTTGTTTGGCCTCAAGTGGACTGACCAGGCTTACATGGCTCAATTTACTAATTTGTGTGACAAGCCCAAAAACGTAAAACTTTTTTATTTTTGAATGAAAACCAGTGTCTAACATCCCAAAACCTTGGAATATCATGAAGGCGAAAAACATCTTCGAATTGTAAAATCTGCCCTTGTCTTTTGCATGACTTCAGGCTTTAGCTGGAGTATTTTCGGATTCTGATTTTTAGCAGCTTTGGAGTATAATAAATTCTGAAACATTCTAATTTTTCCTCTTGTAATAAATAGACCCCTAACGATCTGAATAGTTATTCAAATTGATAACACACTAAACATGTTGTTTCTATCAACAGAAACTGGTGGTTCAGTACTATATTAGATGATGGTCCCTTTTCAAATAACTGGCAAACAATTGCGTTAAATTGAGAGCAGAGTTTTAAAGTTTATCTAGGTTAAATATGCCTTATTGTTTTCTTGTAATTATTAAAAGACCTTAATTACTGTACATTTTTTGAAGGTTTTGCAATTAAAATGATAAAACAATCGGCCTGTATTTGTATTGTATTAAGTAAATAATTAACATGATATTTTCTGCACATCGTTGGCATACAATAATTAATATTTTTGTTAAATAAATGAATTGACTATATGCAAGGCAATATCATAACTACCTACAGTAAAAGAAGAAATGACTTATGTGAAGTCATTTAAATAAACTCAACACTCCTTGTATTAATTTAGAATAATAGACATTTATAGGCCGTAAAACACTTTATGCGAGACAACGCAACAACAATTGAGCTTAAAATAGTTTGCAGGTAGCCTTTCCCAATCACAGGAAACAAATGTACTTTAATTATGCGGTGTTTTCCCTGGCCTTCAAACTAGAGTTAATAAACATAATAAATATTTCCTACCTTGTTTAATTCAGCAAATGAAACGAAAAACTTTACTAATAGGACACATCAGTGTAGATTATTTTTTTAATCCGTTGTTAATGATCTGCCAATAGCTATGTAAATAAGTAAGGAATAGACAGGGCTTTCATAAAAGTTACTCAATTAAGGCTCTATGCATGATATTTCTAGATATATGCTTCCATATTAGAACATGAACTTCCACATGAAATATATACATATTATATGTTCTTAGAATACACTTGTTTGATACATAATCAGCATTACATTACCTTACATTCTGTCACTATCGTGGTCTACTTTTATACAGTTTTATTTGTATGATTAAGTGTATGGATTTCATGCTTAAATCATGAAAATTTAAGGACACATTTCTTTGCGTTATTTCAGCAACAACACAAAGCAGTGTTTTTAAGGAATGTATATGTATTTTACATTTCGTTAAACAATTTCTTGTACTATTACAATTTTGAAAAAATCCTGTAGTTCCCCAATTACGCCTCAAAGCGCCGCTGTTCACCAAAAAAGCAGATAACTGTGATATTTATATTATTTGCATCCACTGCAGTTCTGTTGAAACAAAGACAGACATTTTCTAGATTTTCTCTTGAACAGGAGGCTATATCTATCTCTCTATACACTTAAACAGAAGATTAGACTTTTATTTTCTACTGGACTAAAAACTGAGCATCTGAAGGAGACATTTTTTCTGGAAACAGCAGAGATGAAATTCCATCATTCAGAGAAAAGCAAGGAAATTAGATGGCAAGTAACATTTTCTTTCTTACTCTCATGGCTCTGTCATTCAGTTTCAGGCCAAATTCAATATTCTATTGTTGAAGAAATGAGAAAAGATTCTTTTATTGCAAATCTTGCAAACGATCTAAGATTAGATATTAAGGATCTCTCCTCAAGAAGATTTCGCATTGAATCAACTATTTCACAGAAATATTTTTCTGTACATTTAGAAAATGGAAATTTGTATGCTAAAGACAGGATAGACAGAGAGACTCTTTGTAGGACAACACCAACCTGCTTACTAACCTTTGACACAGTGATTGAAAACCCTTTAAATATTTTTAGTGTCAAAATAGAAATTCGGGATATAAATGATAATCCCCCAAAATTCTTTTATGACACCATCACATTAGAGATGATTGAACTCACTATACCAGGGACACGGTTCGCTTTACAAACTGCAGAGGATCCAGATATTGGCATTAATTCTGTACAAACATATAAGCTTAGTGAAAGTCAATATTTTACATTGCATGAAAAGACCAGAGTTGATGGAAGCAAAATTCCAGAACTTGTGTTAGAGAAATATCTAGATCGGGAGACACAAAATTTGCACAAATTATTCTTAACGGCTTTTGATGGAGGAAACCCTGTAAGATCTGGATCTGCTCTAGTTAGAATTATCATTAGTGATGCAAATGATAATATACCTGTATTTACTAAAGAGGTGTATAAAGTGAGCATAAGTGAAAATTCTCCAATTAACTCTACAGTAATTTGTGTAAATGCAACTGACAAGGACGAAGGTTTAAATGCACAAATTACATATTCTTTTAGCAAATCATCTGACAATCTGCTTTACACAGGTATCTTTGATATTAATCCTACCAATGGTGAAATTAGAACCATAAGTAGTTTAAATTTTGAGACAGTGCAGAATTTTGAAATGTCAGTAGAAGCAATGGATGGAGGTGGCTTTGTGGCCCATTCCAAGGTGTTAGTCGAAATTACAGATGAAAATGACAATGCTCCCGAGATATCAATTGCCTCATTATCTGCTACTGTCCCTGAGGATTCCCCACCTGGAACTCTCATAGCACTGATTAAAGTTCAAGATCAAGACTCAGGAGAAAATGGAGAAGTTGACTGTCAGATAATGGAAACAGCCCCTTTTCAGTTAGTTGTATCCTCAAGCACATATTATAAAATTATTACCACAAGTTCCTTGGACAGAGAGAATGCTTCCCAATATAACATAATCATTCTGTGTACTGACAGAGGATCTCCTAAACTTTTTACAACAAAACACATTAGGCTGAATATATCAGATATTAATGATAATCCACCCGTCTTTAAAAAATCAACATACGTAGCATATTTGACTGAGAACAATTTACCTGGAACCTCAATATACAGAATACATGCACATGATTCTGATACTGGAGACAATGCTAAGGTTATTTATTCAATATCCAGCACAAATATGAAGAACATTGCTGTATCTTCTTATTTTTCCATTAACATAGAGACCGGAGTTCTTTATGCTCAGCGATCATTTGACTATGAACATGATAAGGAATTTCAAATGGAAATAACAGCTAGAGACAATGGATCCCCATCTTTGAGTAGCAATACAACCTTAATCATCCATATAATAGATCAGAATGATAATGCACCTAATATTTTATATCCATCAAATGAAAGTGGCGGCTCATCATTATTTGAACTGGTACCTTTAATCTCTGAGCAAGGGACTTTGATAACTAAAGTGGTTGCAGTGGATGTAGATTCTGGACATAACTCTTGGCTTTCTTATAATTTCATACAAATTCTGGACACCTCTCCTTTTAGCATTAATCAGCACACAGGAGAAATCAGAACATCTCGTATCATTCAAGAGAAAGATGATTTGAAGCATAAGGTGGTAGTTCTGGTAAAAGACAATGGAGATCCATCTCTCTCAGCAACAGTTACTATAAGCCTTATTGTGGCAAACCATTTTCAGCAAGTGGTTCCCAAACTTAGTAATCAGTTCACCAATGAAGAATCACAATCTAATTTACATGTATACTTGATCATTGCAGTTGCATTGATATCATTATTATTTATCATAGCAGCTTTGTTAGTCATTATATCAAAATGCAAAGATTCAAAACATCCACCTGCTCTTGCACCTCTAAATACAAGTTTGTATTCTCAAGTTGATCCCAGAATGCTATCCAAGTTTAATAGCGGGACTCTGCCTCTTCCATACCCCTATAATTTTTGTGTAACTTTGGATTCCACTGAAAATGACTTTACTCTTATAAGACCAAATCAGACTGCTCCTATCAAGAATCTTATTGACACTGATAACTCAGACCTTGGAAAAGAAACCTTAGAAAATATATTATCTTCTGACATACACGAGGTAAGTAATTATGATTTAAATGATCAATTATTTTAAAGATGCACCTTGTCAGACTGTTACTATATATATCAGTAAGCAAATAAACATAAAACTTTGTATATCAATAAAATTAGAACAGGGCATTATTACTGTTAAAAGTTTGCAGCCATCATGGATTTACTGTAAGTTTGAAAATCAGTAAGGGAGAGAAAATAAAGCAGACAAAATTGCACATGATTAACATTTGGATGTGTGCTTAATTTTAGGGCATATTGCACTGGGTGTAAACTCCCTTGTATTAACTTATTGTCTGTGAAAAACCAACTTTACAGTCAGCAGTTCGACAGCTAACTTGAGGGTGAAGAACCATAAAGGCAGCTTTTTAGTGAGATACAACACACCATCAGCAATTTAATTGAGTGTATTAAATTGGAATGTTTCCTTTGCATTTTTCTATGATAAAATTCAGATTTGCTATCAATACACTTTTTCTTAAAAATTTTTATTCTTATGGGATACACAACATTGTATATTATGGTGTGTGTAGAGGTAATCTCTTGTTTAGAACAACTGAATTTATACTGAGTAATGTGAAAACTACAAACCATGTAGACACACATTTGTAGCCATCTCTTCAGGTTGGCACTTTGGAAACATAATTAGAAGACAACTGCTAAGGCTTTCATCTGTATTATTTTATAGATTTATTTTGTTACACTGGTTCCTGGGCAGCCAGGAGGCAAGAAAAGTTTCTCACATCTGCAAAACTTAGCCCTGCCCAAAACAACTTCTGTGATGCTGGAATTGTATCTGTATATACATGTGTTTTACTTAATATATTAACTGATAATTCTATTGAACAGTAGTGATGCTGTTCATATAGATCTTTGTTCCAAGAAGAAAGGAGCTAAAAGTTATAAAGGGAAAATGTTGATTTCTGAAAGAGTACAAATGTTGAGTCCAAATAATATTTAATTGAGCTTCTCCATTACAGCTTTATTTTGGTATTTGAACATTTTATATTTTTTCAACTATGAAATCTATACTCTGATGTTACCTATATGTTTGGTTTACATAAAGTAATTGAACATGTAAATTAAAACTCATTCAAGTTTTAACATGGGAGTAACATATATGTAAAAGAGGTTGAAAAAATTATATATTGAGGTGTAGGGTATTGTTCTTCAAAATACACACAAAACTTGCACAAATTGCATTTATTATCTCAGATACACCCACCTGATATACACCACCAATATACAGTAGCTTGAGAGTGGCTTTCAACTCATTTAGATGAACACTTTAAAATGATCCATGACAAAAGCTAAAACTAAAAATTGGTCTTATGAGTCAATGTGGTGGCTATCATTCATAAATTGTATTCATTGGTTTTTAGGTTTAATGAAGTATTTAACACCAGCAGATATAAAAAAAAAATATGTCAATAACTTCTTTCATCAATAAACCTTGATCCAGAAAGCTCAGAAAATGCAGAAATGTTATTGCTCATAGTTTCCTAATTAAAGTAGCAGTTCTTAATTTGATATCTTTGCTTTATCATTACACTAAAGTATAATATATTTTTCTGTGAATTTAGACAATGGAAATGTATGTTAAGGAGAAGATAGATAAAGAGATGCTATGTAGTGCAGCACCTACATGCTCTCTAACATTTGATGCAGTAGTTGAAAACCCCTTGAATGTTTTTTCAGTTGAAATGGAAATAAATATAAATGATAATTCACCTGTGTTTTTTTTTTCATGAAACAACTACATTAGAAATTGTTGAAACCACAGTACTAGGGACCCATTTGGTTTTGCATATTGCAGAAGATCCCGATATTGGCATTAATGCTGTGCAAACATATAAACTCAGTGACAATGAGTATTTTACACTACATCAAAAGATCAGAACTAATGGTAGCAACATTCCAGAACTTTTCCAGAAACCTTTAGATCGAGAGAAGTTAAGGATTCATGAATTATTGTTGACAGTCTTTGATGGATGCAATCCAGTAAAAATTGGAACTGCTTTTATCAGGATTACTATGTCTGATGTCAATGATATGCCTTTGTTTACCCAAGAAGTGTATAAAGTGAGCATTAGTGAAAGTATTCCAGTTAACACCATGGTGCATCAAGTTAATGCAATAGACCAAGATGAAGGTCTACACAAATCACATACTCTTTAATCAGAACATCTGCGGACAGCCTTCGTAGTACTTCCTTCAGCATCAATCCTGCAAACGGTGAAATTAAAACTAAGAGAAATTAAACTTTGAGATGCATAAAAATTATGAAATGTCAGTAGAAGCCAAAGATGGAGGAGGTTTTGTGGCCCATTCCAAAATATTGATAGAAGTTACTGATGGAAATGACAAGATACCAGCTATATCTATTGCTTCAATATCTAGTCATATTGCTGAGTATTCAACTCCTGGTACTGTGATAGCACTGATTGAAGTTTGTGTTCCAGATTCTTGTGAAAATAGGAACAGCAACATTTCAGTTGGTTGCATCATCAAGTCGATTCTGCAGAAATATTACTACTAATTCATTGGACAGAGAGAAAGTATCATGGTATAATATTACAAAAGTTGCTCCAGACAAAGGGCACCCTCAACTTTCCGGTCAAAAAATCATCAGATTAGATGTTAATGATAATCCACCTTTGTTTATGAAATCTACATATTTTGCTTATTTGCCTGACAACAACTTGCCACCATGAATTTCAATATTCAGAATGCAAGCATAAGACTTTGATATGGGTGAAAATGGGAGAAAATGCTTAAGTTATATATTCAATTTCTATAACCACAACAGAAGATTTTCCGATTTCCTCTTATTTCTCAGTGAACATAGAAACTGGAGTTATTTATGCTCATCAACCATTTCATTATAAGCAGCACAAAGAGTTTCAAATGGAGATAACAGCAAACGACAACAGATCACTCTTAGTATCAATGCAACATTAATTATCTGCATAATAGATATGCAGAATGATAATGTACCAAAGATTTTATATCCAACAATAAAAAGTGACATTTCACCTTTATTTGAGGTGGTACCTAATAGCTCTGATAAAGGAGCTTTAGTAACAAAATTGGTTGCAGTGGATGCAGACTCTGGACATAACTCATGTCTTTCTTATCATTTTATACAAGTGTCAGGAACATCTCCCTTTACAATTAGCCAGCACATGGGGGAAATCAGGATATCACATGTCTTTCAGGAGAAAGATGTCTTGCAACATAAGGTGTTGATTATGGTAAAGGACAATGGAGATCCATCTCTCTCTCTGCTACAGTTAAATTACACCTTGTAGTAGCAGACACTTTTCAACAAGTGATTCCAAAACTTGGCGATCAAGTGACAGAGGAAAAGCCTTCATCTAGCATGAAATTGTACTTGATTAAATTGCTCTTTTTTGTTATTATGTTATGCTGGTGATTATTTCAAAATGTAAGGACATTGTTTCTTCCTTACCCTTAAAATGTCTGGATTGTTACTGAAAGGGATTTAGTTTGGAAAACCCAAAGCTCAATGTTTCTTTAGACAATCTCATTGATGCTGACGATTTAGGACTTGAAAATACAACATCAAATGATACTTTGTCAGCCACCTATACCATGCAGGTGAGTCTTTTGAAAAATGAATATTAGAGCACTAAAAATAAGAATAATGACAGATGGTCATGCATGCAATGGTATGCAAATAACTTAAAAACCATTTCACATATTAAATTAATGTATTATGAAAATATGCTTAGAGTTACATTTTATTTTAGAGTTCCATTATGCAATATGGATACATAGATAATGTTCCTTTTTAATGGTCTTTTGATTTCTGAAAATGCATATATTTTTAATTTCAGTTTTCTTAAAATGTTTATTTTTTACATGTTTATAAGCTCCGTTACAGGCCTTGAAGGCTGATGTCTTTATAGGGTTTCATTATTTTCATATGTAGTTATTTAACAATATTCTGATAAACACCATTTATGTTCTTTTGATATGAAACCATTAAATTATTTAACATTTTATAAATATTAGGATTAGAGTTTTTTTAAATCGACGTGTCCATCTACAGTTTCCCTTTGAAATTAAATTATGTAAACGAGAGTATGTAACTTGTAGGGTTCCAGCTTATTTTATCATTGTTAGACAGTGGCTAAGTTTACATGTTTCAGTTAAATCTATAAATAGTATTTATATTTTTGTTATCAGCATATATATATTTTAAGAACATTTTACAGTGATACTGGTTCTAAGAACTACTATTTAAAATATTAATGTACATTAAACGTTGCCTATAGGTCTGCTCTGCTTTTGTAAGTAATTGTTACTTAAAGATCCTAAATCTGTTTTGCTAAACTGACCTTCTCAACTTGTCAGTTATAGTTTCTAATGCCAATGCGCTACTGTTGTACAAATATGGCAGCCTCCTTACAGAGGAACGTGGGGATTAGTGGACCAGTGGGGGATGGGCTTGGACCAGTTTGTATTGCCACTCTATTAATGTATAACACAAATCGAATAGTGTTCTGTTACTGAGTAGTACTGAGTACTCTTTAATAAAAATGATTCACAAATAAATCTTTAGTGAAGGATTTCATTAAATCCAAAATGTATCCAACTGTTTTAGCTAGACCAAAAACCTTTGAATTGAAGATAACATTAACAGACATATAATATGATGTGTAAAATGTAATTATCCTAAAAAGCTGTGTGGCTAATTTTATGCCATATGAATGCCAGATTTGCCACTGTTATTTTACGCCGCATCTGGTGAAAGTCTCTCTAAGAAAAAGCATATGATAAAATGATGCCATTTAGATAGATTAACCGAGCTAAAGAATGTTCATAGGTATATAATTTTTTAAATATTAATTTCAGATTATAATAGCAACCAGAAAGTGAATGCTATAGTTCTTCATACAGATGTTCACTAGTTGACCTATTACTATATCTGAACAGGGAAGTCAAAAGGTAAGGTTTCTAATCACTTCTTCTCTATGCTCTCCATCCACTACTTTACATACTAATGATTTACACCTAATGTTTGGAATTCATCTGCCATTGCTATTTATATATTTACCAGTCTCTTCCATTGTTGTTATTGAGCAGCACACAATATATTTTTCTTCACTGTGCACTTGCAGAACTTAAATTGTAAACTTTTTAAGACTAGAACTTCACAGAGCACAGTTCATGTTCTGTGCTGAGTACACTACTTTTGCTATTCAAATAAATATGAAAACAAACATTACATAGAGAGTTTGGTGTTTAAACCGAATAAAGAGTTTTAAATTGCAAAACGTTAATGATTTTAAAATGAGAGAAGCTGCTGAAAACACAGGAAAATAGAGCTGTTGAATTTATTATTTTTCATTAAATCAAGATGAATAGTTATGTATCTGATATAACTTTGGACATTGCAGCAACACAATTAAGAAACTGTCTGTAAACTGTAACATGCAAAATAAAACTGTTTACAAAGTTTACAAATTACAATTTTTTTTATAAATGTTTTATTAGAAACTGTTAAAACAAACTGAAAGGAAAATTGTCTTAAAATGTAGTTTTACTAAAAGTATTTCTTTGACAAGCATGGTGCATAAAGTCAATAACTTAATTTGTTTCATATAGTGTATCACATAACTATATTGGAAAAAGTGCTTAATATAAAGTAAATTTCAAGCAAAAAAAGGATTTTTTTTTCTGTGCTGTAGTTCCCTATTATTACCTCAAAGTGCCACTGCTCACCAAATAAGCAGAAGAATTTGAACAAGGAATCCAGTGATAGCCATATGACTTTATTGGAGGTCTGCAAGAAGAGAGACATTTTTCTGGATTATATAAATATATATTTATGTCCCTCTATTCTCAAGAAGGAAACAGCTGCATAGACTTTCCACTGGTTTAAACATCCAGATCACCTAAAGGGAAAAATTCACACAGAGTCTCTAAAAATGACTGAAATTAAAATACATCAAGGAAATCAAATGGCAAGTAACATTTTTATTTTTATTCTCATGGTTTTGTCATTCAGTTTCTTTTCAGTTTCGTTATACCATCATTGAAGAACTAAGACAAAAAACTCTGTAATAGCAAATACTGCAAATGATCTTGGATTAGCTATTAAGGACATTTAATCTAGAAGATTTTGCATTGTTTCTGGAGTTTCAGAAAAAAAGATTCTGTCGATTTAGTAAATAGTAATGTATATGGTAGAGAGAAAATAGACAGAGAAAAGATTTTCAAGGTGACAGCTGTTTGCTTCCTAACCTTTGATGCAGTGGTTGAAGTGGTGTCAAAATTGAAATTCAGGATGTAAATGATAATCTTCCAATATTTTTTCATGATACCATCACCTTGGAAATTATGAAATCAACAACACCAAGAACACATTTGATCTTACACAATGCAGAAGATCCAGATATTGGTATGCTGGCAATGCTGTACAAATATACAAGCTCAATGACAATCAGTAGTTTACACTGAATGAAAAGACCAGCAGTGATGGCAGTAAAATTCCTAAACTTGCATTAATAAAACCCCTAGATCGTGAGACACAGACCATTAATGAATTAATCTAAACTGCATTTGATGGGGGAAACCTAGTAAGAACTGGAATTGCTCTACTTAATATTATTGTTACTGATGTCAATGATAATTTACCAGTTTTTACTCAAGAAGTGTATAAAGTACTTATTAGGGCAAACATTCCAATAAACTCTACAGTACTTTCTGTAAAAGCAACTGACACTAATGAAGGTACAAATGCACAAATGATCTATTCCTTCAGCAAAACATCAGAAAACATCTTTCATTCAAGTATGTTTAGTATTAATACTATAAATGGAGCAATTACAACAAAAAGCTGAAAAAATTAAAATATATGTACAAGCTAGACGTAGGTGGCTATGTGACCCACTGCAAAGTTGTAATAGAAATTATTGATGAAAATGACTATAAACCTGAGATATCCATTACCTCGTTATCTAATCCTATTCCTGAAAATTCTACTCCTGGCACTGTCATAGTGCTGATTGAAGTTCACGATCAAGATCCAGGAGAAAATGCAGATGCTGCTCCACCCCCTTTGTGCACATCTGTCTCTGCTCAAGATATTGCTGAGCACTTCAAAAACAAAATTGACACTATCAGAAGGGACATTACACTACTCAACCCTCCTAGACTTACACCACCCTCCCTCCACACTCCCCAGTATCACCTGTGCTGCTTCACTGATGAGGAAGTTTCAAAGCTTTTGGCCTCTTCTCACCTTACCACCTGCCCGCTTGATCCAATTCCCTCAAAACTTCTCAGCAATACCAATCCTTGTCTAATCAAAGCCTCAACTCACCTATTTAATCTCTCACTCTCAACTGGACTGTTTCCTTCTCAACTAAAACCTCTTTTGATCCCTCCAATCTTGACAACCTCCCTCCTATCTCTCTGCTACCTTTCATCTCTAAACTACTTGAGCGCTTAGTCTACAACCGACTAACCTCATTTCTCGCTGACAATAACATGCTAGACCCCCTACAATCTGGTTTTAAGCCACAACACTCCGCTTAAACTGCCCTGACCCGACCAACTAATGACCTTTTAACCGCTAAAGCCAACAATCATTTCTCACTAATTATACTGCTTGATCTCTCAGCTGCATTTGACACGATAGATCACCCTCTCCTCCTCCAGCCCGTTCCTTCAGTGTCTCCTACAATGGAGAAGCATCTTCACTCCTACCTCTTTCTGTTGGGGTTCCTCAAGGCTCTGTCCTGGGACCCTTATTATTCTCCCTCAGCAAATTAATCAGCTCGTATGGTTTCCACTACCGCCTCTATGCTGACGATACTCAGATCTATCTCTCTTCTGATCTCAACCCAGAAATCCTTACTTGTGTCTCCTTCTGCCCTGTCATTCACTCCTCATATCCAGTCACTTATTAAATCATGTCACTTCCACCTAAGGAACATATTCTAAATACGATCATTTATCACCAAAGATGCTGCCAAAATTCTTATTTACTCTCTCGTCATATCACGTCTAGACTACTGTAACTCTCTTTTAATTGGCCTTCCGCTCCAGAGACTGTTACCTCTCCAGTCCATAATGAGCACTGCTGCAAGGCTCATACACCTCAGCAACTGCTCCTCCTCTGCCACGCCATTCTGTCAATCCCAGCACTGGCTTCCACTACCTCTCAGAATTAAATTCACATTAATGACCCTAACATTCAAAACACTTCATAACCCCACCCTACATCTCTGAACGCATCTCTATATACTCACCCAACCGCTTACTACACTCCTCTACTGACCTGCTACTCAACTCTTCTCTCATTATCTCCTCACATGCTCGCATTCAAGACTTTGCATTTAGGAAATGCTGCACCCCTCCACTGGAATTCTCCCCCGTGGTCTGTCTGACTTTCTCCCAACCTTTCTGCTTTCAAGAAATCTCTTAAAACGCACTTCTTTCGGGAAGCCTACCCTCACTCTGCTTAGCTACCAGACGCAACACCACATACAGTACCACCTTTCTCACCCACTTAATTCGATCTTGCCCACTCCCACACCTTGTGTATTACTCCCTTCACTTTAGAGTGTAAGCTCTTTCTGCATAGGGCCTTCCTCACCTTTTGTACCGGTATTGATTGTGATGTATGTAACTCCATATGTTCTATGTATATAATTTGTGTGATTTAGTTGCATAATCACATTTACTTTACAGCGCTACGCAATATGTTGCTGTTATATAAATACATGTTAATAATAATAATAATAATAAAAAACAAAGAAATACCTGCTGCAAAATGACAGACTAGGCACATGGAGGCAACATGTTAGGTAATGCAAGGCAATGTTTTAGGGGACTACAAATGAATGCAAATTACCATAAATATTTAATGTTTACCTAATGCTAAGTGGTAGTTGTAACAACTGTGAGACTTGATGCTTTATGCTTCTCTATATCCATCATATCCCATATGCTGGGTTCAACAACTTCTGTACTATATTTTATATGCCTTTATATGTTTGTCAGCCCATCTTACTATGTGTTTTAGTATATAAATATGCTTTTATGAACATTCTGATTTATGATAGTTTAAAACTCATTATAAAGTTGATTGTTGAATTCTTAGTTTTACCATATACAAAGTTTGGCATAGCAGCAATTCAGCATGTATGGGTTTTGAGTGAATGTGTGGTTTAATGCAGTCATTTTTAATTGAGAATTAAGGCAAGGTCATATCAGAAATGGAATATAATATAATAAGTGATAAAGTTACAACTATCATAATGCAGGCTATTCTATATCAAATTTTCTCTATTGCAGTAATTAGGGTACTCATAGAGATAATACAATGTTAATCAATTTAAAAATTAAAAAATAAAATTAAACCAAAATATTTATAAATTAAATACTCAATACATTTTAAATTAAAATGCAATTAATACAAATAACCACATAGTAAAATGACTTTCTCAGTTCTGCAGTACCATATTTATGCCTCTGAGCGCCACTGTTCACCAATAAGGAGAATAATTCTCAAACGCACTGCAGGCCAGCAAAAACAAAGAGCCATTTTTCTGAATTTTTTCATGAAGCAAGAAGATTGTATTTGTTTTCTCAAAGAAGAGGATTACAATTTATATTCCACATATTCTAAAAGATTTCATATCCTAAAATAGACAGAGATGAGCCTCCACCAACCACAGACATGCAAGGGATTCAGTTGGCAAGTAACATTTTTCTTCTTATTCTCATGGCTTTGTCATTCAGTCTCTAGTCAGCTTCATTATTCTATTGTTGAAGAACTGAAACAAGATTCAGTTATAGCAAATATTGTAAATGATCTTGGATTAAATATTAAAGAGGTAAAATCTCGAAGACTTCGAATTGTTTCCCGTGTTTATGAGAAATTTGTTTCTGTAAATTTAGGAAATGGTAACCTGTATGTTAAAGACAGGATAGACAGAGAGGCACTGTGTCGGACAGCACCTACCTGCTTCCTAACCTTTGATGCAGTTGTTGAAAATCCTTTAAATATTTACAGTGTCAAAATCGAAATTCAGGATATGAATGATAATTCTCCAATATTTTTTCATGACACCATCACTTTAGAAATAATTGAATCAACAACACCGGGAACTCATTTGGTTTTACAAAATGCAGAAGATCCAGACATTGGAATTAATGCTGTTCAGTCATATAGACTCGGTGACAATCAGTATTTTACATTAAATGAAAATATCAGCATTGATGGAAGCACAATCCTGGAGCTTGTATTAGACAAACCTCTAGATAGAGAGACTGTAAACTTTTATCAATTAATCTTAGCAGCCTCTGATGGGGGAAACCCAGTAAGAACTGGTACTGCTTTAATTAAAATTATTATTGCTGATTCCAATGATAATTTACCAGTGTTTACTCAACAAGTGTATAAAGTCAGCATAAGTGAAAGTGCACCGATTAACTCTACAGTGATTATTGTCACTGCGACTGACAAAGATGATGGTACAAATGCACATATTACATATTCCTTCAGCAAAACAGCAGAAAATGCTTTTCATACAAATATGTTTAGCATTAATCCTGATAATGGGGAACTTAAAACCAAAGGACATTTAAATTTTGAAGTTACAAAACATTATGAGATGTCAATACAAGCCAAAGATGGCGGCGGCTTGGTAGGACAGTCAAAAGTTTTAATAGAAATTATAGATGAAAATGATAATGCTCCTGAGATATCTATTGCCTCATTGTCCATCCCGATTCCTGAGGACTCATTACCAGGCACTTTAATAGCACTGATCGAAGTTCATGATCAAGACTCTGAAGAAAATGGAGAAGTTGAATGTCAGATAGTTGGCGCTTCACCCTTCCAGTTAGTTATATCCTCCATTAGATATTACAAAATTGTAACTACAAGCACCTTGGACAGAGAGAAGGTTCCATATTATAATATCACGATACTTGCTACAGACAGAGGATCTCCACAACTTTCCATTATAAAATATGTCAAGCTGGATATATCAGATGTTAATGATAATGCACCAGTGTTTCAAAAACCTAATTGTGCTGCCTATTTGCCTGAGAACAATCTACCAGGAGCTTCAATTTATAGGATCCATGCATCAGATCCAGATACTGGAGAGAATGCTAAAATTATTTATTCAATTTCCAACATTAACATGGAGGATTTTCCTGTGTCTTCTTATTTCTCAATTAACATTGAGACTGGAGTTCTTTATGCTCAGAGATCATTTGATTATGAGCAACACAAGGAGTTTCAAATTAACATAATGGCTAAAGACAATGGATCTCCACCTTTAAATAACAATGTCACCTTGATTATCCACATAATAGATCAGAATGATAATATGCCCCACATATTGTATCCGTCAACAGAAAGTGGTAGTTCTCCTACTTATGAGATGGTCCCTTTTGCCTCAGTGCAAGGTTCTTTGATAACAAAGGTTATTGCTGTGGATGTAGACTCTGGACATAACTCATGGCTTTCTTACCATTTTATACAAATGTTAGAACCACCTCCCTTCAGCATTAGTCAGTATACAGGTGAAATTCGGACATCACGTATGTTTCAGGAAAAAGATATTTTAACGCATAAAGTGGTTGTTATGGTAAAAGACAATGGGGACCCTTCTTTCTCAGTGACAGTTACCTTAAGCATTTATGTGGGTGATCATTTTCAGCAAATGGTTCCCAAAATCAACAATAAATTTAATGATGGAGAACCTTCTTCAAACATGCAAAATGTATACTTAGTAATTGCACTGGCTCTAATTTCCTTGTTATTTATCATAACCATCATGCTGGTGATTGTATCAAAATGTAAAGAGTCAATACCACCACCAGAATTTCCAACTTTAAATACAAATCTGTATTCCCAACCAAATATGGTTTCCCAGTACAAAAATGGGACTTTGAGTCTTCCCTATTCCTACAATGTTTGTGTAGCTTTGGATTCCTCTGAAAGTGACTTCAGTTTCTTAAAGCCCAGTAAGCATGTCCCTGTAGACAATCTCATTGATGCTGACAATTCAGGACTTGGAAATGAAAGTTCAAAAGAGACTTTGTCACCAGTGGAGGTGAGTTATACTTATACTAATATAGAATCTATTAAATTAACCATTTTCTTTATTGCTAACCAATAAATATATGTGTGTGATTTTTGTGCGATTTTTGGGTTGTAGAAATTATAATTTACAAATAATATCATCTAAAAATTAAGGAGGATTATTGAAATTTAAAATGTTTTGTGAATAATACTAGACCCAATTCTACCATAGGAGTAGTGTGCTGCATTGTAAACTGCTTCTAAAGTAGCATGCTTTGATGGATTAGGTGCAGTTTTTCTAAATTCTAAAATGAGAAGGAAAAATATCTGCAATACATTTACCCTGTCTTCTTTTGTATGATAATTGACACCTGGAGTGACATTATATTATACTGTATATATCTTTAGTGTCCTTTAAATTAAATACAAAATTGATTGTAGATAGGTCAAAAATGCATAATATAATATTACCTATGGATCAGGATCCAATTATAGTCTCCTTGGTATGCTACAGTGGGTCTCCATAATTCCCCAAGTAACATATGAAAATAGTATTATTAGTATCTGATATGTGTAGCCTTCTATAGTGCTGAGCTCCTAGGTTTGATTTCAGTCAAAGCACCATCTGCAAGGATGTGTCTGTGAGGGTTTGTTTTCCGGGTACTCAAGTTTTCTTACATACTCCAAAAACATAAGTTAACCTGCTCTTGACAATCTGATGATAATATGTGTTAATGTGATAGGAGCCTTATATAGTAAGTTCAGTATGTGTGGGGAGTGATGTGAATGATGTATAGTATGTCTTAAGTGCTGCAATATATGTATATTCTATAAATAAACAAAAATAATAGCGTATTGTTGAGGATATAGTCTTGTGTGCCTCCTAGGAAACATATTTCTAGCCAAGTACAAACACCTGCTACTGTCTTAAAGTCCCTGTATGAAAAGTAGCTGTTATAGAAGCAAAGGACTGTTCCTTAAACATGTTAAAGTAATGTTTTCTGCTAATATTGTTCTATATGATCCTGATTTTATTAAACCTATTTTAAAAGGTGTTTTATTAAAAATAATATTCTGTAAGGCTTTGCTCAGGCAAATATCATTTACACAAAAGCCATTTGCTACTTTTATAGCACCATATAAGTGTAAAAATAATACAATTCTATTTATTTTGAAGATTGACTTTGTCAGTACTAGGCAGGGATCATTATATTCACTAGCATTAACTAAATCAGAAACATGATTCAAAGTCTTATATGTCTATTTGTGTTACAGTATGTCTGTAAGGTTCAAGATCAAAATGTTTAAGGCCTTAATAATTGCAGAAAGACTTTCCTTAGTGGTGTTATTTGTTATTTATACAGAAAACTTTATTAAAAGGTTTTTTATTTATCATTTTACTTTAGAATACAATAGAAAAAAATATATTTAATACAAAAATAATGTGATATTGCAGTAATAAACCATGTGCATTTGACTGATATTGATGAACAAATCTGTCCCACAAGATAAATTGAAGTCAAGAGGCTTTTTCCAATTGTTTTTCCATGTAAGATACTTTGGAGTCTTTGGGCATTTTTTCACTATATATCGATATATTAATTGATGGTACTTCTATAATTGTAATAATATATTAATTGTTAATATTTTTCTTGAAGTATCAAAGTTGAACTCCACATATTTCGAGTAAGGTAGAAACACCCTTTATATCCTTCTTGTTTTTTTAGTCAGTAATTACTAGTAAAATTTACGATTTTTACTGATTATGTTTTATATTGTATTTATTACAGGTGGAATAGGATGCACTTTTACACATATTATCTGACTAGGATAGTTATTCACAAGAATGTGTTTTATTGGCAAAGACAAAGAAAACAGAACACTGTATAATCTTATTATTATGTACTGATGTATACACGTTTATGGATTTTAACACAATGGATACAAATGGTTAATAATCTAATGTATATTTGATGACCACCACTAGGGGTCACAAGTAGTTTTCCTATAAATTTTGTATAGTCTCTCGGGTTGATTGTCACTGAGGAAGGACCATACGGTCCTGAAACGTTTGATCACTGTGAAGTGTTGTGAGCACCATGGAATAAAGTTTGTGATTCCCCCGTTTTTCCTCATTTTTTCACTATAACCTTTCCAGATTACAATTCACCGGAGTTTATGGACATTTTTCACATGACTTTTTTTGTGCAAAATACCTTGGAGTTTTTTCATGGTGAAAGATTCTGTGGCAAAATTCTGAAAATATCAGTTGTTGGCGAACTGTGAAATTATGCCACAATTCCATATTTGGCAAAAAAAATCATGAACTGATATTTACATTTCCAAAACAATGCTGCACTTTAGGATGGAACTGCTTTCTGGCATGCTGTAGTTTCTCCTACTCAATGTAACTGAATGTGTCACAGTGGGACCTGGATTTTACTGTTGAGTGCTGTTCTTAGATCTAGCAAGCAGAAGTTATCTTGTGTTAGGGAGCTGCTATCTGTTTACCTTCCCATTGTTCTGCTGATGGGCTGCTGGGGGTGATACTCAAATTTGCAGTACAGCAGTAAAAAAGTTTATCAGAGCATATGACTGGGGGCAGCTGGGAAACTGACAATATGTCTAGCTCCATCTCAGATTTTAAAGTTAAATATTAAAAAATCTGTTTGCGCTTTTGAGAAACGGATTTAAGTGCAGAAGTCTGTTGGAGCAGCACTATTAACTGATGCGTTTTGAAAAAAAAAACAATTTTTTTTCCCGTGTCAAAATTAAAATTCAGGATATAAATGATAATTATCCAATTTTTTTCCTGAGATTTTCACTTTGAAAGTGATTGAATTAACACCAGCAGGAACTCATTTGGTTTTACAAAGTGCAGAAGATCCATTTATTGGAATTAATACTGTTCAATCATATAGACTCAGTAAAATCAGTATTTTACACAAAATGAAAATATCAGGATCAAAATCCTGGAACTTGTAGTAGAAAAACCTCTAGATCTTGATTACTCTAAAATGTCATGAATTGATTTTAACAGCCTCTGATGGGGGAAATCCAGTGAGAACTGGGACTGCTTTAATTAGAATTATTGTCACTGATTCCAATAACAACTTACCTGTGTTTACTCAACAAGTATATAAAGTCAGCATAAGTGAAAGAACACCAATTAATGCTACAGTGATTATTGTTACTGCAACTGACAAAGATTATGGTGCAAATCCACAGATCACATATTATATTAGCAAAACATCAGAAAACTACTTTAATATCAGTATTTTTAGTGGAGAAATCACAACAAAAGAAAATTTAAAATTTGAAGCCACAGAACATTATGAAATGTCAGAACAAGCTAAAGATGAAGGCGGCTTGGTAGGACAGTCCAAAGTTTTAATAGAAATTATAGATGAAAATGACAATGCACCTGAGATATCCATTAGATCACCATCTACCCATATTCTTGAGGACTCATCTCCTGGCACTTCAATAGCACTGAATGAGGTTCATGATCAGGACTCTGGAGAAAATATCCCTTCTGTGGAAAATAACCCTTTCAGTTATTGTCATCCTCCAGCAGATACTACAAACTTTTAATGATGGAGAGCCTTCATCGAACATGTAATACTTAGTAATTGCACTGACTCTAATTTCCTTGTTATTTATCATAACTGATAAAAATCAAGATAAGAGTCAAAAACACTACCAGAATTTCCAACTTTAAACACAAATTTGTATTCCCAATCTGATCCAAGGATGCTTTCCAAGAAGACTTTGAGTCTTCCCTATTCCTACAATGTTTGTATAGCTCTAGATTCCACTGAAAGTGACTTTGGTTTCCTAAAGCCCAATCAGCATGCCTGTAGACAACCTTATCGATGCTGATGATGATATTGTTGCAGTATTCTCTAGAGAATAAATGTAAAATAGGAAATTAAACGAAAGGCAGCTTTTTACAAGTAACTTCGCAAGTTGAATAAGCCAACATATGTTCAATAACTAAATAAAGCACAACAATTTTATTGGGTTGATCCATACCTAACTGTCTATTTAAAATAACCTATTGCTGTTTTGACAGCACTAGGTTTGTACTAGTTAAAAACTTTTTAAAAATGAAAATAATTTATACTAAATGATATTTTTTACAAGTCATTTTGAGCATAATTTACTAGTTGTTGCTATTTTTCACAGATCTTACTATCCACACATATAGCATATAGTGCAATTCATAAACCATTCTTTAACACCATATGCTTTGAGCTATCCCACAATATAGGCAGATTTATTATTATTTGTAGTTGCTTTTTTGCTGAGATTTGTACAAATTGCAATCTTAAATTAATGAACAGAATTTCTCTCTGTGATTTAAAATCTTAAAAAACTAAATATAAACAGCTATTCATCTTCTAGAATATAGGATAATTGGTTTTTTGCTGCAATTGCATTTTTGCCAGGAATCTTATTTTTTACTGTAATGTAACACAATTTAAAGATTTTTATTAGATATAAAATAACGGGGACACACAATTTTGCTCAGTAGTGAAAATCAGTAAAATTGTCCTTATGTGTTAATATCCTGAACTGATATTTAAATTAACAAAATATGAATTTTATTTGTATAACAATGCTTTTCATAGAGTAACATTTATAAAGAATGTACTTCTTAGTGCTGCAGTACCACATTTTCACCTCAGAGCGCCGCTGTTCGCCAATAAGTAGAATTATTCTGAACCAAATACCACTGCAGAGCTGCAAGAAGAAAAACATTCTCTGGATTTTCTCATGAAGAAAGAGTATTATATTTGTCTTCTCAAAGGAATAAATTTCACTTCTAGAAGATTTCATAAATTTCAAAAGCTGAGATGAAAACCCAAAAGACACAATGGCAAGTAATATTTTCATTCTTATTCTCATGGATGTGTCATTCAGTCTCTGGACAGCTTCATTATTCTATTGCTGAAGAACTGGGAAAAGATTATGTTATTGCAAATATTGTGAATGATCTTGGATTAGATATTAAAGAGGTTGTAGCTAGGAAATTTAGTATTGTTTCCCATGTTTCTGAACAATATTTTTCTGTGCATTTAGAAAATGGCAACCTCTATGTAAAAGACAGGATAGACAGAGAAAGACTGTGTCGGACTGCACCTACCTGTTTCCTAACTTTTGATGCAGTCATTGAAAATCCCTTAAATATTTTTATTGTCAAAATTGAAATTCAGGATATAAACGATAATTCTCCAATTTTTTTTCCTGACATCATCACCTTAGAAATTATTGAGTCAACAACAGCGGGAACTCATTTGGTTTTACAAAATGCAGAAGATCCAGATATTGGCATTAATGCTGTTCAGTCATATAGACTCAGTGACAATCAGTATTTCAGATTGAATGAAAAGACAAACAGTGATCTGAGTAAAACTCCAGAGCTTGTGTTAGAGAAACCTCTAGATCGTGAGACACAAAGTAATCATGAATTAGTCTTAACAGCATCTGATGGGGGCAACCCGTTAAGGACTGGAACTGCTTTAATTAGAATTATTGTTACTGATTCCAATGACAACTTACCTGTGTTCACTCAAGAAATATATAAAGTCAGCATAAGTGAAAGCACACCTATTAATTCTACTGTAATTATTTTAACTGCAACAGACAAAGATGATGGTACAAATGCACAGATCACATATTCCATCAGCAAAACGTCAGAAAACATTCATACTAGTATTTTTAATATAAATCCTGTAAATGGAGAAATTACAACAAAAGGAGATTTGGATTTTGAAGCCATGGAACATTATGAAATGTCAGTACAAGCTAAAGATGGAGGTGGCTTGGTAGCACAATCCAAAGTCTTAATAGAAATTCTAGATGAAAATGACAATGCACCTAAGATATCCATTAGATCACTATCTACTCCTATTCCTGAGAACTCAGCTCCTGGCACTTTGATAGCGCTGATTGAGGTCCATGATCAAGACTCTGGAGAAAAAGGAAAAGTTGACTGTCAGATAATTGGCACATCACCCTTTCAGTTACTTACATCCTCCAGTAGATATTACAAACTTGTAAATACGGTTTTTTTGGACAGAGAGAAGGTACCATGGTATAATATTACTATACTTGCTACAGACAGAGGATCTCCTCAACTTTCCACCATAAAATTCATCAAGCTGGATATATCAGATGTTAATGATAATCCCCCAGCATTTGTAAAACCTACATTTGTGGCCTATTTGCCTGAAAACAATCTTCCAGGAGCATCAATATTTAACATCCGTGCATCAGATCCTGATTCTGGAGATAATGCTAAAATCATTTATTCAATTTCTAACATGAATACAGAGGATTTTCCTGTGTCTCCTTATTTCTCAATTAATATAGAGACTGGAGTTCTTTATGCTCAGCGATCATTTGATTATGAGCAGCACAAGGGGTTTCAAATTAACATAATGGCAAAAGACAATGGATCTCCGCCTTTGAGTAGTAATGTAACCTTGATTATCCATATAATAGATCAGAATGATAATATGCCCAAAATATTGTATCCATCAACAGAAGGAGGTGGTTCTCTTTTTTTTGAGATGGTTCCTTTTGCCTCAGAGCAAGGTTCTTTAGTAACAAAGGTTATTGCGGTGGATGCTGACTCTGGACACAACTCTTGGCTTTCTTACCATTTTATACAAACATCAGAACCATCCCCATTCAGCATTAGTCAGCAAACAGGTGAAATCTATACATCGCGTAGGTTTCAGGAGAGGGATATTTTGAAGCATAAGGTGGTTGTTATGGTAAAAGACAACGGGGACTCTTCTCTCTCAGCAACAGTTACCTTAAGCCTTTTTGTGGGTGATCATTTTCAGCAAGCGATCCCCAAACTCAATAATCAGTTTAATGATGGAGAGCCTTCCTCAAACATGCAAAACTTATACTTAGTAATTGCACTTGCTTTAATTTCCTTGTTATTTATCATAACTGTCATGTTGGTGATTGTATCAAAATGTAAAGAGTCAAATTCCCCACCAGAATTTCCATCTATAAACACAAATTTGTATTCCCAATTTGACCCGAGGATGCTTTCAAATTACAACAATGGGACTTTGAGCCTTCCCTATGCCTACAATGTTTGCGTAGCCTTGGATTCCTCTGAAAGGGACTTTGGTTACCTAAAGTCCAATCCAGATGTCCCTGTAGACAATCTTATCGATGCTGATGATACAGGACTTGGAAATGAGAGTTCGAAAGAGACTTTGTCACCAGTGGAGGTGAGTTATTCTCATACAGAGCACTGCATTTAAATGATTTAAAAATATATTTTCTTTATTGGTAGCTATATACTGTATATGTTTATATTGATAGGATCCTTAGTTTAAGGCAATTACAGTTTACAAACAAGTATAAAATGAGAAGCAACAATATTTTATATATATGTTTTTTTTTATTGTGTATGAAAACAGAGATACATGGGGTACAGTTATATCATAGATAACTTTAGTGTAACTTAATAAAATTAAACATTCAACTGTGGATAGAGGGTTCTTAGTGCAAAGCAATAGATTCATAAGATCTTGGTCAGGACCTAATAATGGGCCCCCATGCTATTTAAGACAGGTGTTGGTAATGCACTTTAGCAACATGATTTTTTAAAGTACTGCATAAATGGGGTACACTGCCATTTTTTGCATCACAGAGCTGCAACATAAACTTTGTACCCTGGAAAAAATGAAAAAGGACTGAGGTATGTAATAACATTTTTAAAATTTGTATAAAGTTTTGTAAATCATACAGGCATGGGACCTGTTATCCAAAATACTCGGGACATAATTTTGATCTTCAAACCTTAAGTTTACTAGAAAATCATTTAATAATCCAATTAGGATTAATTGTATCTTAATTTGAATCAAGTACACTGTACTGTTTTATTAAAGTAACCTTAGCTTCTAAGGGTTACTTTACCTAATGCCTCTGAAGGGTTAATAAATCCCAAAAAAGTCTAGTTTTCTTTCACAAGACTTTTTTTAGATTTTTGTGAAAAAAGCCTGACCTTAAAAATCGACTTTGTTTTTCATTTCTTCAAAGTTTGACTATTTTTTTTAAATTTAAATTTTTATTGATTTCAATAACGAAAAGCATATACGATGCAATAAAACATAGCAAACATAGTGGCATGGTAACTAAGTCAAAAATGACCCAACAATTAAATAATTTCTTAGCTTGTCATCTGGAAATATTTGGGGGGAGGGGTGTGTTAGGGCATAGATGGGGAGTGTGGAGATTATTAATCGGTGTGCTGACTTGTTTTTCATTTATATCCAGCTCAATTTCTGAGCCAGTGTGAAATAAAGCTTAACTGTGTAACATTTTGTTTGGCTATCAGGCAGGTATAGTGCTCGTGGGGGGATCTTCTGGTGAGCAAGTGTTCAAATGTAGATGGGGTGATTCAGTATTGGAAATAATGCTGAATTGGGAAGAACTAATAATGATAAATTGGTGAGAAGGGTTTTGTTTTTATCAGCTGACCTTTATTACTGAGTTTGCCTTTATCAGTTTAACTTTTTAACAATTTGCTATCTGTCGCAGATACTACTATTGGCATAGAGAGCATACCGAATAAGTAACACCATTCAAAGAGCATCAGGTGATTAAAAACCATTCTACAAAATGTGTTAAAATACAGTGCTGAAATATGCTTCATTTTAAAAATAAAAATGTTATTTCTAAATTAATACAATATTTACATTACATTGGCGTTATTGGTTAGTGTTGTAGTACCACATTTTGGCCTCAGAGCATCACTGTCCACTTACACTAGGAGTGCCCATACTTACTAATGCAGGGTCTACTTTTAGTGATGATGTTCCATCATGATCTACATCCCTAATATCACTGTTAGCATTCTATTCCATGGAAAATATTACTTAAATATTGCTTTATAAGATAATTTTTATTACTATTTTTAAAAAACAACTATTTCTTATGTAATAATAAAATAAATAGCTGAATGAAAATAATAAAACAGATGGGTAATTTAGTCAAGCTGTTTGTTGACAGTGTCTTGAGATCTATTGATCATCAACTAAAGGTCTACTGGTAGATCTTGATCTACCTTTTGAACACGCCTGACCTACACAGTATAAGGAGAATAATTCTTACATAAAAAACACTGCAGGACTGAAAGGAAAAAGACATATTCTGGATTTATTCAATGTATAACACAAATACAAATGATTATTCCATGTCCTCTTTTTTTCCCATAAACATAGAAACTGTTCAGAAATCCTTTGATTATGAGCAGCACAAGGAGTTTCAAATGAAAGTCTATGCAAAAGACTATGGATCACCATCCCTGAGCTGCAATGCAAGTTTAACAATACATATAATAGTTCAAAATGATACTGTTTCAAAATTGTTGTATCCAACTTCATAAAGTGTTCAATCTTTCTTTGAGCTGGTTCCTTTGGCTTCTGAGCAAGGAACTTTGATAACTAAAATTGTTGCATTGGATGCAATGCCTGGACATAATGCCTGGCTGTCATATCATCTTATACAAGGACCCAAACCATCTTTTCTTTATATTGTGAAGCATAAGCTGATAGTTATGGATAATGGAGTGTCGCCATCTCTCTCAGAAACAGTTACATTAAGCTTTATTGTAGCAGATCATTTTCAGAAGGTTGTTCCCAAACTCAGCAATCAACTTAGTGATGCTGATTCTCCATCAAATTTACAAATATACTTGGTAGTTGCACTTGTTTTGATTTTTTTGATATTTATTTTATCTGTAATGTTGGTGATTATATCAAAATGCAAGGAATCAACCCCTTCCTCAGCCTTTGGACCTGTAAGTACCAACCTGTATTCTCATGCTGATACCAGGATAATTTCTAAATATAATAATGGGACACTGTCACTTCCACATTCCTACAATGTTTGTGTGACGATGAATGGGTATGAAAATGACTAAGAAGGGAAGGGAAAAAGGACTTTGTTTTGCCTTCTTGTATTCATTAGATAAAGAGAGCAGAAACGCAAGTTAAGCAAATATACTGTATATATCTCACTGATAAGTGTCTCTGAAAAGAGAGTTATCTCATTCATGATTATCCAGTAAGGGGATATATATCTGATTTGTAATCATATCTCACTGATATTTAATAATTACTTTATGTACCTAGTTCAGTAGTGTTCTTATAATATATGCTGTATCAAATGAAATGTTGTTTTTCACGCTGAATATTGAGAGGCCTATAAAGCAGGTAAAAATATTACAGGTAAAATAGACATCACCCATCAGTGAGTGAAATGTCTAATTTATTCAATATACATATTTTTAAATATTTGGACATAACCATTTTAAAATGACTGGTCATAAAAGTAATTTATACTGTAAACCATACAATTGGGCAGGATCACTGTTCCATGGCTTTTCACCAGCTAATAATATAAGCATGTTAATACTATTGTTTTTTTACTTGGGCTGCAGACTTGTATTAGGGGCATGAGACTAGAGTATTGAATAGAGTATGGAATGGAGTATGGAAAAGAGATGTAAACAATCTGTACAACCATACCATCTTTGGCTTTGTATATAATATAATAATATGAGCTTTAGTCAAGCCATACATCTTCTAAAATGTATTTTTTTTTATCAGGTCAGGACACTGTGTCACTCCCCCTGCCCATACAGTAGGCACACTACATTATACATTCCATTGGAATATTTTCAATGAGTAGAAAATAAAAAGAAAGAAGAAAATATTCATTATATCTTTTCCCTTCTTCTCACTAAAAACGGATGCATCTACGCTGATAGTGTCTCTCCAGTGCATTTCATAGCCACCAGTTCACCTGTAGATGTCTCTTTATGACAAATATTTTACTATATGGTTTGCAACTGGGAGGGTATGTGTGAGATTGTGTGGCACTAAATACAAGTGGATCACAGAGTAAACTCAACTCACCATTTATTTTATGTATAAAAGAGTGTTGTCGTGTATTTCAAATGCTGCCTGCTTCATTTATATTATCTCACAGAAGCCTAGATTATTTTTTTCTCATGAATACATATAAAGAGAATAATAGTTGGTTTGCTGTTGTATAATTTATGATTCACAAAGTAAAAAGTAATTTAATGAATTTGTATATCAATACTGTAGTTGATACCTATGTAGGAGGTCGGTACTCATGCTGGGAAGTATATTGAGTTAAACCATTGTACAAGATGACTGAATAATCATGACTTCTAAAAGTTTAGTAGAGTTTATTAACCTGAATAGGCAGGCTTTTCAAACCTACACATAGTTCTGATTGTATGTTACTCAAAGGTCATTTTTCTAGGTAAACAAATTAATATTTAGTCCCATGTGCTGTGTGAGCGCCATAAATGCTACTAGACTTATCACAGATTATTATTGTATGTTAGTTGTGTTATACCGTATAACAAACATTGAAGTTCCCAGAATTCCCAGAATTCCTTTGATATATGTTTCTCGTTGGCTCCTTACCTAAGTTTCCTCTTCCTGTGTGTGTGATATCCATTTTAACGGATGCATGCATTAAAGTGAATTAATAGTTTTATAAGTTCATTTCTTCTAAATAAGAAAATCTCTAGTAGGTCATCTTATCCCATAAACTTTAGAGAGTTACTCTGTGCTGTTACAGTTCTCACATTTCATTTTCTCTTTGTTACCTAAGGAATGCTAATTGCTAAGATTTGAAATTTAGAGCTATTGTAATTGTTTTCCACTGTATGAAACACCTTAACGTATACATGGGTTGAATGCAGAGGACCTCTTGTAGTTGACTATATATATATATATATATATATATATATATATATATATAAAGACTGTAGTATTTTATAGTGACATGCTAATCTGTAAACATTTATTTAAGACTTTATTTTGTATCTGGACTCAATGGGCTTCCAGATACGACTGACAAGACACACAGACATTTATTATCAGATGCACAGTAACAACAGACCACATACAATACATACAACTTCATAGATGGATTCTGGTGCCAGAACCTGTGGATCACGGACAAGACAATTTATCTCTTTGTATTCCTACATAATACGGCATTCACTAGATGGTCCCAGAATAAAAATTATTCATTTTGTAAGGTTTCTTACATATGTGCACTGGTGCATTGATACAAACTATAACATTTGCAAATGTTTTTCTACTGATGGTTGTAACTAATACTCATATTGATAAAATGATATTAAGAATATAATCCAAAAGTATCGCCAACAGACTTGATGCAAATCACATGGGAGATATTGTCTGGAAACTCAGAGTGCTACATTTCAGGAAACAATCACCCAAAAGAAGGTCTATTTCTTCATTTTTACATGTAAATGGCTATGGGGAACCTTCGGTTCTCCCTCCTGTTCTCCTGTGTTGTGACTGACAACAAAAGATAATGTTCAAATAGCTACTTTTCTGTCTCTGTTTCTTTTAATAGTGCATCATACATAGCGTTCCTCCCTGTGCAGTTTGAATACCTCCAATGACATTATTATGGGATATTTCCATTCCATCAAGTACAAGGGCTTTCCTTTCAGCGTTCTTCTCAATGTGCATGCCATTTTTAAGTCATCTTGTTTCTAAAGTATAAGAATCAGTTTAGCCAAATATAAATTGTGTTAAAAATGTTTTCTCATGTATTAAAATTGTTTTGTTATCAATATACAGTATATATGTATTTCAATAATTAAGTACTTTTGTCCCCCCAAAAAAAATATATTAAAGGGTAATCTGGAGAACAGATATTTAAAAAGGTATGTTTAAAGTTTAGTAAACTATACCAGGCATCTGTGGTACAAAATTAATTCTTTAATTAGCACTTGGTGTATTTTGCTGCAGCAATGGGAAACAAGATCACATATGTGTTTTAAAATGGAGTTTCTTTCATTTAATAAATAAGCATGCATTACATTACTCAAATAAGTATGCAAAGTAAAGGTGTTTGGGTAAAAATAAAGCTTTCAACACAAGCCTTGCTGAAAAGAATTATCCAGTACTGCAGTACCACATTTGCACCTCAGAGCGCCGCTGTTTACCAATAAGGAAAAGAATACAGAAGTGAAAAACCAGAATTATCCATACCACTCACTTACATTGCAGATCTGCGGAAGGAAGACAGACATTTTCTAAAGTCTCCCATTCACAGAAAACAATATAAATATCCTTGCTGCCTTAAGGAAATGATTTCAAATCCTATTTTATACTGCTACTGAACCTTTGTACCGGAAAAAAAGAATTCCTTCCATATGGCTGAGATGCAAATCCAAAAAACACAGACATACAAGGGAATCAGATGGCAAGTAATATTTTCATTCTTGTTCTTGTTGCTTTGTCATTCAGCCTCTGGTCAGCTTCATTATTCTATTGCTGAAGAACTGAGAAAAGGTTCTGTAATAGCAAATATTACAAAAGATCTTGGATTAGATATTAATGAGCTTTCCTCCAGAAGATTTCGTATTGTTTCCCGTGTTTCTGAGAAATATTTTTCTGTAGATCTAAATAATGGAAATTTATTTGTTAAAGACAGGATAGACAGAGAGACTCTGTGTAGGACAACAGCTACCTGTGTCCTAACCTTTGATGCAATGGTAGCAAATCCTCTAAATGTTTTCCCTGTCAAAATTGAAATTCAGGATATAAATGATAATCCCCCAAAGTTTTTTCCTGATATTATTCATTTAGAAATTACTGAAGGTACTGCAGTAGGGACTCACTTGGCATTACAAAATGCAGAGGATCCTGATATTGATATTAACACAATACAAACATACAGGCTCAGTGACAATCAATATTTTACACTGGATCAAAAATCCGAGAGTAGTTTTCCTGAGCTGGTTTTAGAGAATCCTCTAGATCGTGAGATGCAAAATACTCATGAGTTAACCCTAATGGCCTTTGATGGGGGGAACCCTGTAAGAACTGGAACTGCTTTAATTAAAATGACAGTTACTGATGTCAATGACAATGTGCCTGCATTTACCCAAGCTGTGTATAAAGCAAGCATTAGTGAAAATAGCCCAGTTAATACTACAGTTCTTTATGTAAATGCAACTGACAAAGATGAAGGTATAAATGCACAGATCACATATTCCTTTAGTAAAACATCAGAAAACAGCTTTCATTCAAGCATGTTTAATATTAATCCTTCAAATGGTGAGATTACAACTATAGGAAATGTAAATTTTGAGGTGACAAGACATTATGAGATGTCTGTACAAGCCAAAGATGGAGGTGGCTATATTGCCCACTCAAAAGTGTTAATAGAAATTACAGATGAAAATGACAATGCACCAGAGATGGCCATTGCCTCCTTATCTTCTCCTGTTCCTGAGGATTCCGCTCCTGGCACTGTCATAGCACTGATTGAAGTTCATGATCAAGACTCAGGGGAAAATGGAGAAGTTGACTGTCAAATAGTGGGATCAGTGCCTTTCCAATTAGATTCATCAGCTGGCAGGTTTTATAGAATTGTCACTACAAGTACACTGGACAGAGAGAAGGTACCCTGGTATAATATCACAATTGTGGCAACAGATAAAGGGTCTCCTCAACTCTCCAGTAGGAAATTCATCAGACTGGATATATCGGATGTTAATGACAATTCACCAGTGTTTATTAAATCGAATTATGCTACTTATTTGCTTGAGAACAATATACCTGGAGCTTCGATATACAGAATACAAGCATCAGATCTTGATACGGGAGAAAATGCAAAAGTTATTTATTCAATTTCCAGCATGGATAATGAGGATTTCCCTGTCTCCTCTTATTTTTCAATTAATATAAAGACTGGGGTTTTATATGGTCAGCGATCTTTTGATTATGAGCAGCTCAAGGAATTTCAAATACAGATAACAGCTAAAGACAATGGATTCCCTTCTCTGAGTAGTAATACAACATTAACTATCCATGTACTAGATCAGAATGATAACGCACCAATAATTTTATATCCATCAATGGGAAACAGTGGTTTGGTTTTGTTTGAAATGGTCCCTTTTTCCTCTGAGCAAGGTTCTTTAATCACAAAAGTGGTGGCTGTGGATGCAGACTCTGGACATAATTCGTGGCTTTCTTATCATTTTATGCAGATGTCGGAATCACCCCCCTTTGCCATTAGTCAGCACACTGGAGAAATAAGGACATCCCGTGTATTTCAGGAAAAAGATGTGTTGAAACATAAGGTGGTGGTTGTGGTAAAAGATAATGGAGACCCATCTCTATCAGCAACAGTAACAATAAGCCTCATTGTGGCAGATCATTTTCAACAGGTGGTCCCCAAACTCAAAAATCAGTCCAGCGGTGAAGTTCCTCCTTCTAATTTACCAGTCTATTTGGTAATTGCACTTGCACTTATTTCCTTGCTCTTTATTATAACTGTTACCTTGGCCATCATATCAAAATGTAAAGTGGCAAAACCTTCTCCCTCTTTAGACTTCAGTACAAATCTATATTCTCAAGTTGATCCCAGGATCATTTCCAACTTTAATAATGGGACTTTGCCTCTTCCCTACTCCTACAATGTCTGTGTAGCTTTGGAGTCAACTGAAAATGACTTTACTTTTATGAAGCCAAGCCAGAGTGTTCCCATAGAAAATCTTATTGATGCTGTTGATTCAGGTCTTGGAAATGAAATTTTAAAAGATACTTTGTCTCCCAGCAGTGCTATACAGGTAAGTCATTCTGATAAAATATATTTATCTATGTTAATAACAAGAAATATATCAAATGAATTATAGTTGTCTTAAACTAGGCCAGCCTAATGCTTTGCCTCATTCTCAATCAAACATTTGTTTACAACATAAAGAATTTGTAAAAATGTTACCTATGCAATGTATGTACAGTATGTAATGTAATTTCTTTAAGAAAATGTTATAGTTTCTTACATTAGTTTCAGCTACCGGGATAATTTGAACAAAAAGTGGTAGTGGGAGCACTTACCGGTCGCCTCACGATCATCCTATGTGCCTCACATCTACTGCGATCCCAGCAGTCATCATTGATTAGTAAAACAGTCCAATGATGGAGCACCAGAGAAAATATTTAAAAGATAAAGTTTTATTCCGTCATAATTAAAAATAGAAAAAATACACACTGCATGCCCCTATGGTCCCATGGAGCTTATAGCCCATGGGACCATAGGGGCACGCAGTGTGTATTTTTTCTATTTTTAATTATGACAGAATAAAATTAAATTTTTAAAAAATGTTCTGGTCTCTCTGGTGCTCCTTCATTGGATTGTTTCAACTGCCGGGGCAGTTTCTACATTGTTTGGCAATACATGCTTAGCTTGTATGAGCATAACATAGTAACATAGTAACATAGTAAGTTAGGTTGAAAAAAGACACACGTCCATCAAGTTCAACCTTTTAACTTTTTTTTAACCTGCCTAACTGCCAGTTGATCCAGAGGAAGGCAAACACCCATCTGAAGCCTCTCCAATTTGCCTCAGAGGGGGAAAAATTCCCAAAATGGCAATCGGACTAGTCCCTGGATCAAGCTACTGTATCTTCCATAACCCTGTATACCCTCACTTGCTAAAAAGCAATCCAACCCCTTCTTAAAGCTATCTAATGTATCAGCCTGTACAACTTATTCAAGAAGAGAATTCCACATCTCCACAGCTCTGATTTTAACAAACCCCTTCTGAATATTTAGGAGGAACCTTTTCTTCTAATAGGAATGGGTGACAGCATACTGTAGACAGAAAAATTTAAATAGATCCAGTAAGGTAATATCTGTGTATTGTGTTATCAAATCCCACCATATTACTCATAGTTTATAAACCTTTTATTAAAAGTCTACCAAAGCAGAACTCACCGATTCATATGACTTACAAGAAGTAAGCATACAAGAAGTAGAACATAAGTCTTTGTGTAATGTTCTGGGTTAATGCTTAATTTGATGGGAAATGTTTGTATGGAAAAACATGTAAGGCTTTAACAAAAACAAAAATATGTATACTATCTACAAAGAACTTCCAATTATGCAATTTTTTTATTGTCAAAAATGATAAATACAGTAAATTTGAGTAAACTCCTTTCTCTGCTGTAATAAGGAGATTTTTGTAAAGTGCAGTATGAAAAAGAACACTGCAAAAGATTTTAGATGTTTCTTTCAACACAGTAGCTCTAGCTATAAACATACTATAAATACTTATTTCAACCATATAGCTACAAAATATATCAAATAAGACTCATTTTTCGTTTTAAATATACAGATGTAGGCTTATGTGAGATTAACAGTTATGGTTCGGACAATAGTGCTGTATGTGCTGAGTATTGCTTTCCTTTTAAGGATTTCAAAGATAATTTTAGCAACAAGGAATGTTCTATGAATATCATTGTTCAAAGTAAACTCAGTAGTAGGCTACATTTAGAAGTGCCATTAAAAGTGCTGTCCCTTAGGTACCATTACCTTTAGGTTATTATTATTAGTCCAGTCACATGCAGTGGAAGTGCAATATTTTTGTGATCTACATACATTTTATATGTATACATTTTATACTGATGCTTACCTTTTGGCCAGGCATAATAAACCTAGCTAAAAATGACAGTTTACTTTACTGTACTGCATATAGTTAGGGTACTGTACAATAATATACTCTTTATTAGAAGCTATGGGGCCTATTTACTAACAATCAAATGTATTTTTTTTCCACAAATGTCTAAAGATCTTTGGTTTTCCTATATTTCTTAAAACTTCAAGAGCTATTAAGTGTAAAAAACACAAAAAACTACAAAAACTTGGCAGAAAAACTGATTTTTTTCTTATTAATTGTATCCTTGGCACACCATTCCACTTTTTTTTTAATTTGTGCATTTTACATTCGTATCTTTTGATACATTCCATGGCATTCCTGGTTTTAGAGAAAGTGGGTTTAGTGATTTCAAAAACCTCTAAAACCACTAAAATGAGGCTGTTGATAAATAGGCCTCCATGCGTTGCTCAGGATTCATTGCAGAAAATCTTTGCAGCATTATAATTGATGGAATATTTCTGGCCTGCTAGGATGCCTTTAATGACTTTTTTGAGGCCTTTCTTCTGATCCACCCTCTGGCTGCCAACAGCTCCTCATTCAAAAACAATAAAAATGTATGACTCAATGCATATAGTCAGTGATGAACTACCTGGCATGTAGGGAATGTGATCGCACCTGGGCCTGCACCCCCCTTGGAGCCCATCAGAACTGCGATAACCATACCGTGGTTGGACAACATGGTGGCTACACATGTCCAGCTGGTGGTGGGGGGTCCAGGTATACTGTTAGTTATGCCACTGCGTATAGTACAGTTAAAGCGCTGTTAGGACCTTACTACTTCTTCATATTATTTTTGAAACTCAAGTTCTTTAGGACTGATGTCACAATTGTGTAAGAAACTTATTGTAATAATTGATATTGGTAAATCTTGGCAATTGGTAAATCTAACTGTGATAACTATGAAAATCTTATCCTTTCTGTTGCTTCTTTAATAACACAAACAATGCCTGAATGAGACAATATATTAATAGTGTTATTTATTAGAATGAAAAAATACTACTTGTGTTGGCGTAGGGATTTGGCTGTAAAAAAAAAACATTTAAAAATGACACTTTCTTATGCAATAAAATAGCAATCTTTTTTAATCAAAATTGTTAGCCAATGCATTAATTCAATGAAGAAATGTGGATGCAGAATTAACATTTTGAATAAAGTGGTATGTATTGTGGTATTGTTCACAAGCCAGATAAAAAGCACCTAATGCATGGTATGCTGGACTTATTGAGAAAACCAATTATCTGGATTTGGAGAAGGGGTTTAAACAGATTAAATATAGACAGATTAAAATATAATGTTAAAAAGATAATTGGAATACAAGCCGCATGGAAATAAGTTTTCAGTGCTGTAGTTCCCAAACTTATAAGGAGAAGAATATGGAACTGGAAAGCCGGCAGCATTCAGTGTACTTGCTCACTATACAGATCTGTAAAAAAGAAGACAGACATTTTCTTTTTCTACTGGACTACAAAGTATCTATATATAAAGGCAATTTGGAAGATTTCTTGTGCTAAAATTGGCTGGAATGAAAATCCCCCAAGCACAGACATACAAGGGAATAAAATTGCAAGTAATATTTTCATTCTTATTCTCATGGCTTTGTCATGTAGGGGTTATTTACTAAACTCCAAATGCAAAAATTTCGAAAAATTCATGATTTTCTTTTATAAAATTGGACTTTTAAAAATCACTCATTTTTGGAATTTATTAAACCCCGAGGATGGAAAAATATGAATCTGAAAATCCGCCATCTCAGACCTGTCGAGGTTGCATATAAATCAATGGAAGAAGTCCCAATGATTTTTTGATGTGTGCTGGGCTAAATGCAATACCCAGAAGTTTTTGGAAAAAAATCTGAGTTCTCAGGTGAAAAACCTAAAAAAAGAGAAACTCTGATGAAAAATCTGAAAAAAACTTGAAAATCTGTTTTTTTTCCCGCAAAGCAAATTTTCAGGAAAATGTAATAATAAATAAGAGTAAAAAACCTGAGCAGAAAATATTGAGATAAATTTGGACTTTGATAAATAACCCCCGTAGACTCTGGTCAGTTTCATTATTCTATTGCTGAAGAACTGAGAAAAAATTCTGTTATAGCCAATTTTGCAAATGATCTTGGATTAGATATTAAAGATCACTCTTCCTGATGATTTTGAATTGTTTCTCGTGTTGCTGAAAAATATTTTTGTGTAGAAATAAAAACTGGAAATTTATGAAAGACGGAAAAGACGGAGAGACCCATGTAGAGCAGACATGACATGTGCCCTAAGTTTTGATGCTCTGACTGCAAATCCTCTAAATGTTTTCTCAGTCACAATTGAAGTTTGATATATAAATGATAATCCTCCAAGGTTTTTTCCTGATATTATTTATTAATAAATCAGTGACTCTTCATCTCTGGGAATGCATTTATCATTATAGAATGCAAACCCAGATGCAAGCAATAATTGGGCTACAAACCTACAAACTCAGTGACAATCCTTATCCATACAATGAGACAAAAGACAAGAGTAAATCTCCAGTACTTGCATTAGAGAAACCTCTAGATCAGATGTAGAATTAATTTTAACAGCCTCTGATGGAGGGAACCTGGCAAGAACTACCACAATTTTAAATAGGGTTATTGTAACTGAAGCCAAAGATAATGCAACTGTATTCACTGAAGTATACAGTGAGCACCAGTGAAAATACTCCAGTTAATACAACAGTGCTATGTGAAAATGCAGCTGACAAAGATGAAGGTCTGTATGCTCAGATCCATATTCCATTTTCAAAATATCAGAAACCAGCTTTGAAATTGCTGAAATGTTTAGCATTATTCATTATTCAAAAAAAATGGTGAGATTAAAACTGAAAAACAATTTAATTTTGAGGCAAAAAGAAATGATGAAATATTCATAGAAACCGAAGATGGAGGATGCTTTGTGACACATTCCAAACTATTAATAGAAATAATTGAAAATGAAAGTTCACCTAAAATGTGTATTACCTCAATAACAACACTGTTTTAGCTCTGGTTGAAGTTCATGATCAAGACTCTGGAGAAAATTGAGATACTGGGCACAGTACCTTTTCAATTGGTTTCATCCTCTAGTAGATACTACAGAATTAGTACTACAAGTGCCTTGGACAGAGAGAAAGTATCATTGTATAATATCACTATTGTTGCTACTGAGCATGGACCTCCTCAAATTTCCACCAGAAAAATCATCATGTTAATGACATGCACCATTGTTTATGATATCCATATTTGAGGCTTATTTGGCTGAGAACAATTTACCAGGAGTTTCAATATACTGCATGTTTGCATCAGACCTTGACATTGGAGACAGTGCTAAAGTCATATATTCAATTTCAAGCACAATTACAGAGGATTTTCCAGTGTTATCATATTTTTCAATAAATATGGAGACTGGCGTTCTTTATGCTCAGCAATCATTTGATTATGAGCACCACAAAGAGTTTCAAATGGAAATAATGGATTCCTACCTCTGAGTAGCAGTGCAACATTGTTTATGTTGCATTGCTACTCATTGCTTTGGCCTATGAGCAAGGTTCTTTGATGACAAGTGGTTGCAGTGGATTCAGACTCTGGACATAACTCTTGGTTTTCCTATCATTTCATACAAGTGTCAGATCTTCTACACTTTACCATTATTCAGGACAATGGTAAAATTTGGACACTGCACATATTTTAGGAGAAAGATAGTTTGCAGCCCAAGGTAGTGTGTAGTAAAGGACAAAGGAGAACCATCTCTCTCAGCAACAGTTATATTAAGCCTTGTTGTTGCTGATCATTTTAAGCAAGTGATTCCAAAAAGCAGAAATCAATCAAATGTACTTGATGATTGCAGTCACTTTGATTTCCTTGTTATTTATGTTAACTGTTTGATTTCCTGGTTATTTATTTCAACTGTTGTATGAAAAAATTGAGGTTTTTTTTTTCTCTAAAAAGTTTGACTTTTTCCCCTTTCAAACTCAACTAGAAAAATGTGAGGCTTTATAAATAGGCCCTCTAATGTTTATGCTAAAGATACACAAGATGACGAGGACCTAACCCTGTAAAGTAGTGGTGTAACTAGTGGGAGGTTCAGCAGCAGTAGGGTACAATATCAGTAATTGGAAGCAGATGGCTTATGCATAATGACCTGTTATTTTCTATTTTGCACAGCTGTGTCATACAGTATATGCTTTTGCTGACCAGGTCGACAAAAAGAATGCTTTGTTCAAATGTTTCACTCCCTTTATGTTGTAATTTTTTACTCCCTTTGTGTTCATGTACTTCACATGGAGGAATTTACATTTGTGTTGCCTTAGGAAACTTTTAATGGATTGCTATATGTTAGCATTGTTTTGATGCATTTTTAATATTGAAAATACACAAAATTTAACTTTATTTTGCCATAGCCCACTTTTAACAATTCCCAGATCAGTGTGTCAAACTTTGACTGTATTTTTGATTATAGAGCCTATGAAAAGTGCCAAAATCAGAGAGGAAAATGGGTGTTTGTTGTCCAATATAAAAACTACATACTGTACCTTTTACTTAAAGATTGAAAAACATGGTAGGATGTCATATTACATTTTTTTTTAATTACAAAGTTGCCAAAAAATATACCTCTTTTAAGCAAATCTCAAAAAATGTTTTAAATGTGCACAGTTTACATTAGCATGGTCATAATTATCTAATAAAAAATGTTATATTGCAAATGTATTTGTTTTCTTGTTTATGCATCTTTTTTACATTTCCCCCCAATAGTATGATAACATTACACTTGGCATGATTCCTTGATTATTAATTTTAGATTGGTCTTGTTTGTGGAGCTAGAGATGTTTCCAGAATTGGGCAGTTGACTACTGGCTATGCACAGTTTGTTTTGTTGCCATATTTATTTAAAACCATAAAATATTTAATTTGAGTGGCCTTGAAAAGATATGAAAAAAAGTATGCAGACATGTATATCTTTACGTTCAATTCTGAGAGCGTGTTCTGAGAGAGACAAAGTGTTGACTGTATTAAAATGTGAGGCTTGGGGGACTTGTCTTTCTCATGTGCTGATATCTCTCCATATTTGTACTGGTTTCATTGATTGCATGTGTTCTTTCTACTTATAATGTTGGTACAAATTTAAATAATGAGTTGTGAAATAATTGGTAATAATAAAATAGTATCTTAATTAATTTGCTTTATAATAATTGCAATAAGAAAGGTTACATATTAAAGTGTCCTGAAATATAAATACACTTGTATGTTATGGACAAAAAAAACCCTTATAGAAACTTGATAACATTGAGTTAGTTTTTCATTGCTGCAATTCCACATAAGCACCTCTGAGCGCCACTGTTGACCAAGAAAGAGAGAAATGTGGAACTGGAAATCTAGAGACATACCGTATACCTCACACTGCAGATATGCAGGAGAGAGACAGACATTTTCTGGAACATTAGACCACACATGCCTATTTTGCATCCCTAAAACTGTGGATTTAAAACAGGGCTTTCAACTGAATTGCAAACATTGTGCATCAATAAGGAATTGGATTTGCTTATGGCTGCAAAAGAAATACATAATTTTCAGATGTCCCAAGGAATGAGATGGCAAGTAACATTTTCATTGTTATTTTTTTGGCTTTGTCATTTGGTCTCTGGGCAGCTGCATTATACTATTATTGAAGAACTGAGAAAAAGCTCTGTGATAACAAATATTGCTAAAGATCTTGAATTAGACATTAAGGCACTTCAGCCTAGAAAACTTAACATTGTTTCACCAATTTCAGAGAAATATTTTGCCTTAGATTTAGAAAGTGGAAATTTATATGTGAAAGACAGGATAGACAGGGAGATCCTATGCAGAACAGAAACAACTTGCTTTCTTACCTTTGATGCAGTGCTGGAAAATCCTCTTAATGTTTTCCCTGTCACAATTGAAATTCTGGATTTAAATGATAATCCTCCAGCATTTTTCCTTGACACCATTACTTTAAAGATCAGTGAATCAACAGCAACAGGAACATTTATGGCATTGCAAAATGCAGAAGATCCAGATATTGGCACAAATTCTGTACAATCATACTCACTCAGCGATAATAACCATTTCACACTGAGAAAAAAATCTTCCACAGATCAGAATACATTTCCAGTACTTGTGCTAGAAAAACCTCTGGATCGTGAGACACAAAAGGTTTATGAATTACTCTTAAAAGCTTCTGATGGTGGAGACCCAGTACAAACTGGTACTGCTATAATAAGGGTTATTGTTACTGATGCCAATGATAATTTACCCATATTCACGCAATCAGTGTATAAAGTCAGCATAAGTGAAAATACTCCAATTAACTCTACAGTACTCTATGTAAATGCAAATGACAAAGATGAAGGTACAAATGCACAAATAACCTACTCTTTCATCAAAACATCAGAAAATGATATTCAGGCACCTATGTTTAGTATTAATCCAATAAATGGTGAAATTAAAACACAACAAAATTTGAATTTTGAGTTAACAAGAAATTACGAAATATCAGTACAGGCTACAGATGGAGGTGGCTTTGTGGACCATTCCAAAGTATTATTGGAAATTATCGATGAAAATGACAATACACCTGAGATAACTATTACTTCAATATCTTCTCCTATTCCTGAGGATTCTGAACCTGGTACTGCTATTGCACTCATCAAAGTCCACGATAAAGACTCTGGGGAAAATGGAGAAGTGGAGTGTCAGCTATTGGGTTCAGCACCTTTTCAATTAGTTTCAACGTCCAGTAGTTACTACAGAATTATTACTGCTAGTGCTTTGGACAGAGAGAAAGTTCAATGGTATAACATCACAATTCTTGCTAATGACAAAGGATCACCACAACTGTCCAGCAGAAAGGCCATTATACTGGATATAGCAGATGTTAATGACAATCCACCAGTGTTTTTGAAATCTACATATGTTGCTTATTTGCCTGAGAATAATTTACCAGGGGCTTCAATATACAAGATACAAGCATCTGATATGGACACTGGAGAAAATGCTAAAGTTATTTATTCAGTTTTTAACAAAAATACTGAGGCCTTTGCAGTGTCTTCATATTTTTCCATCAACATAGAGACTGGCGTTCTCTATGCTCAAAGGTCTTTTGACTATGAGCAGCACAAGGAGTTTGTAATGCATGTACAGGCTAAAGACAATGGATTTCTGTCTTTGAGTAGCAATGCAACATTGATTATTCGGATAATAGACCAAAATGACAATGCACCCAAAATTTTGTATCCCTCCACAGAAAATGGTGACTCATCGATATTCGAGATAGTTCCCTTTGCTTCAGTGCAAGGTTCTTTAATAACTAAAGTGGTTGCAGTGGATGCAGACTCTGGTCATAATTCTTGGCTTTCTTATCACTTTACACAAATTTCAGAGCCATTTCCTTTCAGTATTAATCAGCAAACAGGTGAAATTAAAACAACACGTGTGTTTCAGGAGAAAGATGTTTTGAAGCATAAAGTGTTAATTATGGTAAAGGACAATGGAGACCCTGTTCTGTCAGCAACAGCTTCATTAAGCCTTGTTGTGGCAGATTACATTCAACAAGTAGTTCCCCAGCTAAGTAACACACTCTCGGATGATAATACACCATTTCAATTGCAAATGTACTTAATGATAGCACTTGCTCTGATATCGTTGCTATTCATTTTAACAATTATTTTGGTGGTCATATCAAAATGCAGAGACTCAAAGCCATCCCCAGTTCTTGGTCTTCAAAGTGCAAACCTGTATTCTCAAGTTGATCCTGGAATGCTTTCTAGAATTAATAATGGAACTTTGCCTCTTCCCTACTCCTACAATGTGTGTGTGTCTTTGGCTCAATCTGAGAGTGACTTTACTTTCATAAAGCCCGAACAAAATGTTCCAGTAGACAATTTGATTGATGCTGATGATTCAGGTCTTGGCAATGAGGGCATAAAAGATGGTCTGACTCCAGCTCCTGCCTGGCAGGTGAGTACCAAAGAACAAACATTTTAATTTATATATATATTAACAACTTAAATGTTTGTATACGTATAGTTTACTGAGAGCTTCCTATAATTATCAGCTGTGGAGGAAGTACTGTAGTTCTGCTTTTCTTATTGTGTTATTAATTTTTAGGGGTTTAAAGGCTCTGCATTTAATAAACTTTCAGCAGCACTGGTATCATACATTGCATACAGGTATATGTTGGAATACATTAGTAATAGAATTGTGGAAATATTATGTTTAATTTTTTTGTTTAGTTTTATTCTTTGCTAATGGTTCATACCAGATGTCTCATAATACGCTAACCCAACTGAATATTTACATTTTAACCACTCATAAAATTGTGTGTTTTGTGTTTTATACAGATATCTACTTTCTTCCGTGGCTTTAATATACACTAGAGGTGTATATTATTGTATATAAATTTCAGGCTGTGATTAATGGCTACTGAAATGCAAATCATACTTTTTTTACAAAAATATAATTTGAGTTGACTATGTTTATTATTTACTGTAGTTAATGTATATAATATTGGTTGTGGTGGGGAACAATTGTTATGTCTAACGTTGTTTGCATTGTTTTTAACAATGGCCATAATCTGTAGTTTGTCTCTGGTTGTTATGTGAATACAATATGTTGTATATGTAATTTGAGTTTACATTTTTATTAATGTGCTATTAATGTAAGAACTCACCCTGGTGGTCTAGCGGGGGTGCGATGGGGGACACCCATCATGCCTACGGCAGGGACACCCCCCATGTATGCACTCTTCGGTGCCGTCCTCCTGAATGCACTCCTTTTCTTCATTACTTCTGGGTTTGTGCCACTCTGTTCTATTTGATTCATCTGGAAAATGTCAAACGTGATGTCATTGGGTGGTGTGAAGTTTGAATATTTAAAGGGCTTTTTGCTTACTGTTTGTTGCCCAATGTAAATGACTATTCCATAGTTCCTAGGTGGGATTCTTTGTATTTCTCAGTTGTTCTTGACCCTGCCTGACGCTGACCAAGTCTTGTTTTCTGCCATTTCCTGACCTCTGCCTGTACTTTGACCATTCTTTTGGATCCTGGCTCGTCTTTGTGAATTTAGAATTCGACCAAGCCTGTGACCTGGATTACTTTCCTGTCTTCTGATATTCTACTGCTCTGCCCATTTGGTGTTGTCACCTGGCCTGTGACCCGACTACTCTCCTGTTTTCGGATATTGGACTGCTCTGCCCACTTTGTGGTTTGACCTGGCCTGTGACTTCGACCACGCTTCTTGTTCCCCTTCCTGCATGATGTGTGGTTCCCTTGCCCACTCAAAACTCTCTCCCTGGTCCTCTCAGGCTAAGACATTGCAGCATCTGATTAGTGGAGGGTTCCTCCTGAAGCAAAAGGTGGCTGTTATAGAAGGAAGACTGAGCTGTGACTGCGACCTTGGGGTTTGTTCTGGGTTTGGGATACCAATTGTAACACAATGTTTGGTTAAAACATATTGACTTGAACGTTTCTATTCATGGATCATCATAATAAAAGATTATTTCTGATCTAAGGTGGCAAAGCAATAGCATCAACCAATGGCCCTGCTTTATTGATGAATTATCTGCATAATTGAAATATATGTAGAGATTTATCTTGTTGCTAAATAACACTTATCAGCACATTTAATCAGTAAACCACTGAACCTTTTTTCAAATTGTCCAAACTCGAAAAAGTTGTATGATTCGAGCATCAAATCAGAAAAGTTGCGCAATTTAAATTAATTAATGGTAAATTAAGGGGATTTGGGTTTTGGAGTTTGGTCAATTTTTTTTTCAATAAAGTGAATAGAAGTCAAGTTTTAGTAAATAACTCCTACCAAAGACACTTGTGAAGGTTAGTGACCATGTTTGTGTCCTTATTGACTGAGCAAGTTTGCGAACAAATAGTTTTATGAATGTTCACAGTGGATGTAATAAACTTTCACAATCGCAAACCCTTTTTTGCGCCAGAATATTTAAGGAAACTGCAGAGCAGGTGTTAGTGAAAATGTGCAGTGTAATATTCGCCGGTGACTGATTTTACATGGCGAGCAGTGCTAAACATTCCCAAAGACCTCATTTTAAATAACACTTACGACTTTTAATTATTCCCCCCATGTCTCTAAAACGGTAAATTGTTAACAGCTTCTGATCAGCTGACACTATAATTAACCTTATCAGTATAAATAGTGTGAACTTATTGCCATTGCAGCTGGGCCATGTTACTAAGTGAGCCCCTCAATTTTAAAATTATTAGACTATCCAGTAAACGGGAAAACATTGAACTGTTTGGGAGGCATATATTACCAATCCTCCATGGGGTTAATAGATAAGGATGGGTAGATAGAGTGGGATTAATAAACTTTTGGGCACTGAGAACAAAATTGTTTGAGGCAGTAAAGAACAAAAATGTGTTCCATCTCCAGTGAATTCCTTGTTACCTACCTTGTTACTGGGCTCAGGTTGTTACAACTAGTAACCTCATTACATCTGACTAATATACTATATATGTATACCTTTAGAAGTAAAACAATGTATTCCATCTTGGTTGTAATAAATGAATGTGTATTATGCACTTTTAAAAATTGTCTAGGCAGTACCATAAACATAAACATTTTAATATGGCTCATGTTCAATTTTATTGTTTTACTATATCTGTGCATATATTTCTTATATATATATATATATATATATATATATATATATATATATATATATATATATATATACAGTTCTCAATTTTTGCCTCAGAGCGCCGCTGTTTACCAAATAAGAGAAAGATTGAACTGGAGATTTAGAGCTACTCCTGCCCTTCATTCACACTGCAGATCTGCAAGGAAGAAGGCAGACACTTTCTGGATTCTCTCATGAATTGGACATATCATATCTGCATACTATTACAAAAAAAGAGATTACAAACAACATTTTCACTGGAATACAGATTGTGTGCTTTGTGATACAAATGTTTTGTTTTTGAAAATCTTGCATAGAGAAAATGGCTGAGATCAAAATCTATCCAGCACAGACATTGAAGAGAGTCACATGGCAAGTAACATATTTATTCTTGTTCTCATGGCTTTGTCAATTAATTTCTGGTCAGCTTCAATATTCTATTGTTGAAGAATTAAGATTCTGTTATTGCAAATATTGCGAATAATCTTGGCTTAGACATTAAGCAGCTCTCATTCAGAAGACTTCGTATTGTTTCAGATGTTTCAGAGAAATATTTTTCTGTGAATTCAGAAAATGGAAACTTGTATGTTAAAGACAGGATAGACAGAGAGACCCTATGTAGCATAGACACTACCTGCTTCCTAACCTTTGATGCAGTGGTTGCAAATCCTTTAAATGTCTTCACTGTTAAAATTGAAATTCAGGATATTAATGATAATCCTCCAGTTTTTTTCAATGATATTGTCACATTAGAAATGATTGAGCTTACTTTACCAGGGAAGTAATTTGTATTATAAACTGCTGAAGATCCAGATATTGGCACTAATTCTGTAGAAACATATCAGCTCAGTGACAATCAGTATTTTACTCTGAATGAAAAGGCCAGCTCTGATGGTAGCAAGTTTCCAGAACTTGTTTTAGAGAAATCTTTAGATAGGGAGTCAAAAAACATTCATGAACTATTCATAACAGCATCAGATGGGGGAACCCTAGTAAGAACTGGCACAGCTCTAATTAGGGTAATTGTTATTGATGCTAACCTGCCTGTATTTACACAGGAGGTTTATAAAGTGAGCATAAGTGAAAATACTCCAATAAACTCTACAGTGCTTCCTGTAAATGTATCTGATATGGATGAAGGTACAAATGCACAAATCACCTATTCCTTCAGCAAAACATCCAAAAACAACCTTCATGCAAATATGTTTAGCATTAATTCCTCAAATGGTGAAATTAAAACAAAGAAAATTTTGAATTATGAGGCAAAAAAGGAATATGAAATATCAGTACAAGGCAAAGATGGAGGGGGCTTTGTGGCTCACTCAAAAGTATTGATAGAAATAACAGATGAAAATGACAATGCTCCTGAGTTATCAATTACATCAATATTTTCCCCTATTCCTGAGAATACCACACCTGGTACTGTGACAGCACTGATCAAAGTTCATGACCAGGACTCAGGTGAAAACGGAGACGTTGACTGTCAGATACTGGGTTCAGTACCCTTTCAACTGGTTTCATCCTCCAACAGATTCTACCAAATTATTATCACAGATCCCTTGGACAGAGAGAAAGTTTCATGGTATAATGTCACAATCCTAGCTACTGACAGAGGATCTCCCCAACTTTTCAGCAGAAAATTCATCAGACTGGATATATCAGATGTCAATGACAATCCACCATTGTTTATGAAAGCTGCATATACTGTTTACTTGCCTGAAAACAATTTACCTGGAGCTTCTATATACAAAGTACATGCATTAGATCTTGATATGGGAGATAATGCCAAAGTTATTTATTCAATTTTCAACACAAATATTTTCCGATATCCTCTTATTTTTCTATTAGCATTGAGACTGGTGTTCTCTATGCTCAGCGATCTTTTGATTATGAGCAAGACAAAGAGTTTCAAATGAAAATAAAAGCTAAAGATAATGGATGACCATCAGTAGCAGAGTAGCAATGCAACATTAATTATACGAATAATCAGAATGATAATAGATTAGCAAAATAATAATGTAAATTTAACATTTTGACAGTTATTTAGCGTTTTCTGCTGGGTTTTTTGAATAGGCGTAATAATAGCACAAAATCAGTTTGAAGGTTCAAAGAACAGAATCAATATATGGAAATCCTGCATGCATGATTTCATTTCCATACATAATTCTCTCTGTACATATGGCATTATATAATTATTAGAAAGGGTTTGCATAGGGGCTGCAGGGGGTTTGCGTAGGTCAAAATACATGAATAAAATTAAACCATGGGGAAAGGGTAATGCTGAAAGAAATGAAGGGAGTGTATTGGCGAGTAGATTCTCTTTTTTATGCTTCCATTTTACCTAAAGAATTGTGTTAAAATAAATATTTACGCTGTATAGTGATGAGCGAGTCTGTCACATTTTGCTCTGCTGAAAAAATTGTGAAATTGCAAAAATAAGTGAAACATTTTGAAGTCAATGGGTGGTATTTCGCGGGGACTTTTTTCCATTCCATGGCATCTTTTTGAGCACACAATACATTGAAGAGTATGGCCATTTTTGGTGTATTTTTGCAACAAAGCCCATACCTGGCAAAAAAAGTTCTTTCTTCCCCTTGCAGATTATGCGGTGTCGTTTTGGTCCCCAGTGCTCAAACAGTAAGTTATGAAAGAGTCTAAAGAAAAGGCAAAAAAGCTGGAAAAGGGTATATAAAAACCTTAGTTATGGAGAAACGCTGGCTGAGTTGCATATGTTAGCAAATATCTAAGGGTGCCATATTATAAGCTATCTGATACTTTATTTACCAGTAAGTCTGTCCAGCAGACACATGAGGTTAAAAGAATGTAGGTTCCATCTTAATATTTAACAGAATTTTTTTACATTGAGAGCTGTGAAGTTGTGGAATTTTTTCCCTGAAGTGGTTTTACTGGCAAATACATTAGATAGCTTAAATAAAGTGTTGTTTGAAAGACAATACAGGATTACTAAAATTTGCTCTTAGCAGAAAGTTGATCCAGGGTCTGGTCCAATTGCCATCTTGGAGTCAGGAAAGATTTTTTTTGCCTCAGAGACGGTTCAGATTTCATTTAAACAAAAAGGTTGAACTTGAATGTTACACTATAGGTTACATTGATGTTTCTTGAAATATTATTATTATTTTTGAGGTTTGTGAGGGTTTTTCTACAATTCAACTCACATTTCAACAACATTTAAAAAAACTTGAATGTTTGCTTATTTATGAAAAAACAGCTTAAAATAACTCAAATTTATCATTTTGCAAATGTGAAAACTCTTGATTTAAAAATGGCTTGAATTTTGCTAGGACAACTCCTATTGACTTCTTCATAAACTTTCCAGCTTTTAGATGCTGATTATTTTTTATATTCCAGTTTCTGAGGTTTGTTTTTGCTTAATAAATATCAGACATTTAAGTTATTTAAAAATATAATTTGAATATGTGTTTTTGTGCAAAAAAAATTAAATCATGGCAAAAATTCAAACCTTGAGAAATCACCCCTTAAAGGAAAACTATACCCCCAAAATTAATACTTAAGCAACGGATAGTTTATATCAAATTGAATGACATATTAAAGAATCTTACCAAACTGGAATATATATTTACATAAATATTGCCCTTTTACATCTCTTGCCTTGAACCACCATTTTGTGACTCTATCTGTGCTGCCTCAGAGATCACCTGACCACAAATACTATAACACTAACTGTAACAGGAAGAAGTGAGGAAGCAAAAGGCAGAACTCTGTCTGTTAATTGGCTCATGTGACCTTACATGTGGTTTGTATGTGTGCACAGTGAATCTTATGATCTCTGGGGGTGGCCCTTATTTTTTAAAATGGCAATTTTCTATTTATGATTACCCAATGGCTCATACTACTAAAAAAGTATATTATTATTATAATGGTTCATTTACATGAAGCAGGGTTTTACACGTGAGCTGTTTTACTCAGTATCTTTTAATAGAGACCTACATTGTTTGGGGGGTATAGTTTTCCTTTAATGTGAAAATGTATTTTATTGTCTGTTCACATAAAATTAGTTTTATGATGAGTAAGTACTTTGTCCTGTAATTGTATAAGATTTCGATTGTGTTTGACCAGCTATATTACACTATTTTTGAAAGGGCATTTAGTGAGCAGTTTAACTGGTGTGCATTTATTTCTACTCACCTTTTAATTAATTGCCATTATGCTTTTCTACTACCTTATATTGCTCTGGTTGCAACAACTCATAGTGGTGTATGTTATATGATGGACACAGCAATTTCTTCAAGGAGAAACAATATGTATTGGAATAAGAAGGGACAGGGACAATGTTCTGGAGCAATAACCATGGGTTACAGGACAAATATGACATTACTTAATTAAGGGTGCATTATAATATAACTTTAAAAACAAATATATACCCTTTGCAAATGAATGCTTTGTAACTGAATGGTGTGTAAGTGGAATAAGATAGAAATAAGTGATCTTGATGGCTTTGTGGTTGACATTTATATAGGAATATACACTTTTTTACCCTTGGAGCTGCATATATTTAATTTACCATAAATTATCTGTATATTAGCACAGATTGTACAACCAAATGAACCTTGTTTGCAGTTCCTCATTGCCATTCATCAAAGAAAAAACATATTCAGTGCATTATAATGTGAATACTTTTTACTGTAGTGCCTTCAAAGATGGAAGAACCCATGTTATACTGTATTTAACAAGAATAACAAAGAGCTGGCCAATTATTTATAAGCCATACAAACAGTTATAAATGTGTTCTACATTATTCAAGTCATTATGAGAGCTGTATTATCTATATATGTATCTATTTATATCCATATCACTTTAGTGTTGCAATTAGTGCATTGTATAAGGTTATAGATTATAGATTATTTATTATAAATATAATAATACATTTTTTACAAAGTTTTAGTTATGCTTTTTACTTAAGGTAGTATGACTTACCATATATGTGTTTCCACTTGCGGAGATTATTACTGTTGTGTGTTGCTTATCTCTTTTTGTTGCAGCTGATATTTTGCTATTAAAATATTCTCTTGTTTATATCATATGGCCTATTTACAAACATACATTTACAGATGCCTACAATCATTTGAAAAATTAGATGTCTGTAGTTAAGTTCTGTGCCTTGTGGTGCATGGCATTAGACTTTTTGACAAGACAGAGAGCTAATAAAATTATATTTTTTCTATTTATTTGTATATTTTTTAATATCAATACGGTGTAACCAGTTTGTTCTTACACAGAAAGTAATATATAATAATATAAATGCCATATAATAAAAAATATAATACCTTTTAAAACATAATAAAAGGAAATAATTTTCAAAAACAAAAAGTTCTTTGAATAGAAGTTACACTGAATTATTTTGCAATGATGCAGTTCCCCATTTGCACCTCAGAGCGCCGCTGTTCACCAATAAAGAGAAAAATGTGCAACTGGAGATACAGTGATATTCATTCTACTTGCTCACACTGCAGAGCTGCAAGAAGGAAGTCAGACATATTCTGGATTTGACCATAAACAGTTGCAGAGAATATTAATTTTCCACTGGATTACAAATGCTGTCTGTCTAATAGGATTCCTCAATCTATATTTTGAAAATGGATGAAAGGAAAATTCAGCAGAGCAACTATGGAATCAAATGGCAAGTAACATTTTGTTTCATATTCTCCATTCTTTACTGTTCAGTCTCTGGACAGCTTTATTATTCTATTGCTGAAGAATTGAACAGAGGCTCTGTTATATCAAATATTGCAAAAGATCTCCAGTTAGATGTTAAAGATCTTACAGACAGGAAGTTTCATATTGTTTCACGTGTTTCAGAGAAATATTTTTCTATTGATTTGAGGAACGGCAACTTATATGTGAAAGACAGGATAGACAGGGAGACATTGTGTGGGACAGCAACTACCTGTATCCTGACCTTTGATGCTATGGTTGAAAATCCTTTAAATGTATTTAGTGTTAAAGTTGAAATTCAGGATATAAATGATAATCCTCCAAAATGTTTTCATGACACCATCACTTTAGAAATCAACGAATCAACTCCACCAGGAACACAATTGGCTTTACAAAATGCAGAGGATCCAGATATTGGCATCAATGCTGAGCTAACATACAGACTCAGTGACAATCAGTACTTCAAACTGAATGTGAAGACCACCACTGAAGAAATAAAATTCCCAGAACTCATATTAGACAAACCTTTAGATCGTGAAACTCAAAATATCCATGAATTAATTTTAACAGCCTCGGATGGAGGAAACCCAGTAAGAACCGGTACTGCTTTTATAAGAGTAATTGTCACTGATGCCAATGATAATTTACCTGTATTTAATCAATTTGTATATAAAGCAAGTATAAGTGAAAACACTCCTATCAACTCCACAGTTCTTACTGTCAATGCAACAGATAAAGATGAAGGTCTTAATGCACGAATCACATATTCCTTCAGCAAATCATCAGAAAACAACCTTTATACTTCTATGTTTAGCATCAGTCCTACAAATGGAGAAATTAAGACTAGAGGAATTCTGAATTTTGAGGGGAAAAGAAACTATGAATTGTCAATACAAGCCAAAGATGGTGGTGGTTTTGTGGCCCATTCAAAAGTATTAATAGAGGTTATTGATGAAAATGACAATGCACCTGAGATATCCATTGCTTCATTATCTACTCCTGTCCCTGAGAATTCCGCTCCTGGCACTGTTATTGCACTGATTGAAATTTCTGACCAAGACTCAGAGGAAAATGGAGAAGTTGACTGCCAGATAATTGGCACAGCACCTTTTCAATTAGTATCATCTTCAGTCAGATTCTACAGAATTATTACAACAGGACCCTTGGACAGAGAGAAGGTTTCTTGGTATAACATCACAATTTCTGCTACTGACAGAGGATCACCTCAGCTCTCCAGCAAGAAATTCATCAAATTGGATATATCAGATGTTAATGATAACACACCAGTGTTTCAAAAATCTACTTATAGCACTTATTTGCCTGAAAATAATTTACCAGGGGCTTCAATATACACAGTTCATGCAACAGATCTTGATATAGGAGACAATGCAAAACTTATTTATTCAATTTCAAACTCAAATACAGAAGATTTTCCAGTGTCTTCTTATTTTTCCATTAATATAGAAACTGGAGTTCTCTATGCTCAGCGATCATTTGACTATGAACAACAAAAGGAGTTTCAAATGGAAATATTGGCTAAAGACAATGGATCTCCACCTCTGAGTAGCAATGCAACCTTAATTATCCATATTACAGACCAGAATGATAATGCTCCAAAAATTTTGTATCCTTCATCAGAAAATGGGGATTCAACATTTTTTGAGATGGTACCTTTTGCCTCTGAGCAGGGTACTCTAATAACCAAAGTAGTGGCCGTGGATGCAGATTCAGGACATAATTCTTGGCTTTCTTATCATTTTATACAAGGGTTAGAACCAACTCACTTCACCATGAGTCATCACACAGGAGAGATTAGGACATCTCATATTTTTCAGGAGAAAGATATTTTAAAACATAAGCTAGTTGTAATGGTGAAGGACACTGGTAATCCTTATCTCTCAGCAACAGTTACATTAAGCCTCATTGTGGCAGACAATTTTCAACAGGTGGTTCCCAAACATAGTAATCAGATAACTGATGAAGGCCCTCAATCCAGTTTACAAATGTACTTGATAATTGCACTCTCTCTAATATCATTGCTGTTCATTTTAACTGTTATATTGGTGGTTGTATCAAAGTGTAAGGAGCCCAACCCTCCAGCCTTTGGATCTCTAAGCACAAACCTATATCCTCAAGTGGATCCCAGTATACTGTCTAAGTTTAATAATGGGACTTTGCCTCTTCCATACACCTACAATGTATGCGTGGCCATGGATTCATCTGAAAGTGACTTTACTTTTCTGAAGTCAAATCAGAATGTTCCTATAGACAATCTTATTGACACTGAGGATTCAGGACTTGTGTCTGAAAATGGAAAAGATAGCATTTCACCCAGCAATTATATGCAGGTGAGTTAATATGATACAGTATAAAATGGAAGTAATAAGAACAATGTGTTTCATGTTGTCAACTATATATTATTAATCATACATTCATAATTGAGCATAATATCTACATATATAGCTATATTACTGAATTGTATGACCACTTGTCAATGTGTGTGGTCCCTGAAAAGTTTTTTCTGTCATTATTATAATCAACTTGATCAAATGAATCTGAGGTTGACGTATGGTCATTATTGGTAATCAATCACATACTTTATACCAGTCCCAGTATTCATTACAATTAGTGATGGGCGAATTTGCGCTGCTTCGCCAGCATCTCGTTTTTGACACCGGCATCTGTTTTTGACGCCTCTGTCTGTTTTTTTACGCCAGCATCCGTTTTTGGATGCCGGCGTCAATTTTTTTTCACCAGAGAATTTTCGCGGCCATTTCGCAAATTTATTCGGCGGTGGTGAATCACGCAAATTCGCCACAAATTTGCACCTGGTGAATAAATTCACCCATCACTAATTATAATCATAGACCTGTTAATAGTTAGAAGGTATGGGGATTGAATGTATCAGGGCATGTCTGAATATAAAAGGATGTGGTGAAGGTATAAATAGTGCTGTTTTTAAATTCAAAGGTTGGAAGGTATGCAGTAATCCAATATTGATGAAATAGGTCTTCCTTAGTGATCCAGTTGGCTGTCCCACAGGCCAGATAATCTGATTAATGTGATTGGTTCTTACATATGTAAGGCTTATTAGTACAATAATGTACTGAGTGGCTCACATGCCAGTTTGTCTTATATTCCTGAAAACTGGTTGGTGTTTGATATCTGAGTGCCTGATGTATATTAAATTACAATAGCATTTTAGAAATATTCTAAGAATAATGAAGTATCAGATGATCTATTTTAAGAATTGCAATGAAATAGCAGAATTTGTTAAAAAAAAACTGTTTATTTTTATATTTAGTTAATTCAGCTTAATATGACCTTTGTGGAGTGTTGGTATTTGTAGAGGATATATGCTATTGCTAAATTTCTGGAAATGATTGGACATGATTGAAGTTGGTAAAGGGATGTGTTAACTGTGTCCATAATATGCCTTTATTATTTCCAAAAAATTCCAAACTGCTACAGGGACAATTCAGGTGATCTTGGTTTCCTTATTCCCATTATCCAGAGAACTTCAAAAATATGTCTACCATAGAGTCACGTACAAGCAAATACATTTTTTTCAGAATGATTGTACTTGATGGTAACTAAGCTGCATGAATTCATATTTGTGGCAAAACAATCCTATTGTTTTTATTTAAGGTTGAGATTTTTAGGTGAGTCAAATTATGGAAAGATCCTTTATCCTGAAAACCCCAGGTCCCTAGCACAGATACTTGTAGTAAATTTAAGTAACCTGAAGTCACAGGTTACTCAAAATTGCTAATAAGAGTTTTTGGTTTTGTTGAAGGGTTAACCATACATACAGTACTGCTTATGCAAACAGCTAATGTTGTACTCATTACAGTGGTTTCAGTCTTGTTAGTTCCTATGGCAACAATATTATTTCACTATTGCATTCCAAATTTTTAAAACTTCAGTTTTATTTGCAATAATTGAAAGAGAGAAATGGTCATGCATTGATAGATACAACCATTCAATAGTATAGCTTCTCTTATAGATCATTCATGACAAATCTAAGTCTACATTTGCAGATAAAACCAACATCAAACCAATAAACATGTCAGCTATCGGTAATAGTAAAAAAAAGAAGAAGCACAATATGTTAGTGTAATCTCAATAGTCCATTAAGGTTGGGTATATGCGTCCATAAAGGTGTACCATTCATCCCAAATTTCCTAATGCATTTCTAGTGTGTTATCTCTCTCTGCTGCCCCTTTTTCCATGCTACCTCTAACTTTTATTTGGGCTATGCATTCTTGCAAAGTGGGTGTTGTAGCAGATTTCCAGTATTTGGCTATGAGAGTGGTAGCAGATTTGAATATATGAAATAGTAGCTTCTTGGTGCTTTTGGCTAGTTGTATTGGGTAGATTTGTAGAAGGGCTACCTCCGGGTCCCTAGGGAGATGTTGTTTGAGTAGTTGAGTTAGCATTTGAAATTGTATGACAGTTTCACCACATATGTAGTAGCGTGCCGTGTTGTCCGCATCCCCTCCAGCAGTTCTTTGGGTAAGTTTGCCAGCCTATTCGGGGTTAGATGCCACCTGTATATCAGCTTGATGTGGGCTTCTCTATGATTGGTGCATTTGGTTGCTCCTTGTGGGGCAGTCAGTAATTTTTGCCATTGCTGTTATTGCATTCCAAATTTCAGTAAAATGTACAATGTTTTTAGTTTGGCTAAACCTATGTTTAATGTTTACATTTGGGTTGGTGAATGTTGTTGCACCATCTCAGAAACTTCAGCATAGAAACCTTTAGAGGGTTATTTTGTTAAAACCCGGAATTTTCTATTTGTTTATCCAGTTTTTATTTTTACACTGAACTGTTCCTTTAACATATCCTATTGTACATTATAAGAAGCCTAATTCTGAAGTATTTTCTTTTTGTTTTTTAAAAACAGTACACATTAGACAGAGTTACAATTTGTAGCTTTATAACTACACATTGGCAATTAAATATTAGTTGAAGATAAAATGCATTTACAACATTCATTTAGATTACATTATTATTATTATTAGCATTATTAATACACCAATGCATTTTTAAGCATAGAAACATGTCTATGAAACTAGACACATAGCACATACCCAAGGTTTTAGGAAATTCCCCCATATCAGTCCTAGTTATTCTCAGATACACCCCTAAAATCATTAACTACTTTACATTTAGCCATCTCAATTTTGTGTCTGTGATTTGGGACTGCCCACCTAAATCAGGCCATTGGGAGGAATGTATTTGTTGTGAAAGTCAACAATATATCTGCATTGGCCTGTATAATGAACTTTTATCCAGACATTTATAGGGGAATGTAATAAAAGTTGGTTACAGGAAAAATATTCGCAATGCGAAAAGTTATGCTTCTATAATTTATTTAATATAGCTTTTGCGAACCCGGAAACTGTTTAGCGGCCACTTCTGACAGTGGAAGAAGGTTTGCGAATTTTATATTTTGCGCCACTGCGTAGTGAATGGAATATAACTTCTTACTGAAAAAAATGCATGGCAAAATTCTAGCTCACAAAAAATTTGAAGCAGAAACGTTCATTGCACTTATACATACACACATATGTATACAAAACAGTAGATCATGAGATTACTCTAGCCGTGGATAGTATCCAAGAAGTCATATCACACAACATCAATCCCCTTACTATGACAAACCATTTGGATCGCTTCAAGAGAAAGCTGTTATTAAAGTCTAAAGGGTTGGCCTCTTGTTCTTTCCTATGTGAAAAAAGATCTTCCTGTTATCTATCATGTATTTTACTGTGCTTGCAAAGAGTAATCATCTTTCTAGAACATAAATATATATCTTAAAGACTGGGACCCAGAACTGTACTGTATACTCAAGGTGAGGCCTACCACTCATCTGCAAAGATGTCTAGAGTAGCACAGTCTGTTATCTATTGTTCAGTCAGTTCTTTATCCAAGTACAAATATTATGTTCAAGGCCTTTATTCCTTAATTTAATCAGTAAACGTCTGTGTGGTACTGTGTTAGAAACTAGATAACATCCACCTCAAACCCATTGTCTAGTTATCTGCTCTTCTCCTAACTGAATGAGGTTAAATTTGCTTCTTGCTTGTAAAACATACATTTATAATCATAAACTCATAGTATTGTGTATTGAAATGTATCCTAGTGTCTTATCCATTATTACCACCTTCAAAAGTTTTTTTTCCAAAGATATCTAGCAGGCCTATAGTTTTAAGGCTGAGAATAGGATCCTATTTTTATAAATTGGATCAAATTAGCAATTCATTAATCTCTCTGCATAATGTCAGACATCAAAGAATCCTGGAAGTTTAAGTAAAGTGGTTTGGCAATAACAGAGTTGAGCTCTTTAAGTGCCAAAGTCCTGCATCTTTGTTTACCTTCACATGTTCTCATGTCAATCAAATCATCAGAATTGAGACTATTAAAAAGCAAGTCTTCATTTAATATTTCTTCTTTTCAATTTCTTCCTTTACTTACTCTGATCAGCCAAATTTACTCTTTCTAATACAGAGTCCCACTCCCTCTTGCTTTATATTGTTATTATTTACATATTCAACAAATATTTAGGGATTGTTCCATGCTCTGTTGACTTCTTTGTAACTTATATAACTTCTAATTGATTCAGACAACTTGAATTCCTTAAATATGTTTTCTTGCCGACCTCGATGGTTTATTTTGCTTCGGACTGTTTTTCAATGCTTTCAACACAAATATAATGACTGGAATATTTTTTAAGTAACTTTTAAAGACATTCAAATTCCTTCTGTATTAATCCTGTGAAATGTTTTTCTCCATAAATATATTGCAGAAAAGTCCCTACGCTACCAAAGTTTTCAAATCTAAAAATGTTGTGTTTTAGTCACTCTCTTATACAACATAATGTAAAAATAGACCATATTACAACATATGATAGTTTCATAAATGTTTATTTACTCTAGAGCTAGAGATAAATTAGATATTACAGTTATAGATTACAAAATATTCAAAAGAGCATCTTTCCGATAGGTTTTTTAACAATTTAGTATATTCACAAACCTGTTTGCTTTATTCATGGTGTTGGTTAATTTACACTGAATTATAAAACCACAAGAAACATTTATATTTGCTATATTTGATTAAAATACTTCAATACTGCAAATACAAGCTAAAGTTACAAGATTTTTCAGTGGTGTAGTTCCCAAGTTGTGCCTCAAAGCGCCGCTGTTCACCAACAAGGGAAGAATGTGGATATGGAAATCCAGTGATATTCATTGAATTACTCACACTGCAGAACTGCAGGAAAGAAGGCAGACATTTTCTGGATTCTCTCATAATAAAAACTCAAACACAGAATACATTTCCAATGGACTAACATTTCTGTGCATCCTTAAGGAATTAACTTTAGAAGATTTCATTTTTGAAAACAGCTGAGATGGAAATCCAACAAGAACAGACATACAAGAGAATGATATGGCAAGTAACATTTTTATTTTTAATCTCATGGCTTTGCCATCCAGTCTCTGGTCATCTTAATTATTCAATTTCTGAGGAAATGAGAAAAGACTCTGTCATAGCAAGTATAGCAAAAGATCTCCAGTTAGATGTTAAAGATCTGTCAACCAGAAAACTTTGAATTGTTTCAAGAATATCAGAAAGATATTTTTCTGTTGATGAAAGAAATGGAGATTTATATGTGAAAGACAGGATAGACAGAGAGGCATTGTGTGGGGCAGCAGCCATCTGTTTCTTAAAATTTGATGCAATGGTAGTAAATCCCTTAAATGTTTTTAGCATCAGTATTGAAATTCAGGATATTAATGATAATTCCCCAGTGTTTTTTCATGACACCATCTCTCTAGAAATCATTGAATCTACTCCCCCAGGAACTCATATGGTTTTACAAACAGCAGAAGATCCGGATATTGGCATTAATGCTGTGCAAACATATAAATTGAGTGACAATAAGTATTTTATACTGATTGAAAAAACACGTGCTGATGGAGTGAGATTTCCAGAACTTGTACTTGAAAACCCTTTGGATCATGAGACTCAGAAACTTCATGAATTAATATTAACAGCATCTGATAGAGGAAATCCAAAAAGAAGTGGTACTGCTTTACTTAAAATTATTGTTACTGATGCTAATGATAATTTACCTTCATTTTCTCAAGAAATTTATAAAGTAAGCATAAGCGAAAAAACTCCAGTTAACTCAACGGTGCTTGTCGTAAATGCAGTTGATAAAGATGAAGGTACAAATGCACAAATTATATATTCCTTCAGCAAAACATCTGACAACAGTATGCACACAAGCATGTTTAGCATTAATCCTACAAATGGTGAAATTAAAACAAAAAGAAATTTGAATTTTGAGGATACAAGAAGTTATGAAATGTCTGTTCAAGCTAAAGATGGAGGCGGGTTTGTTGCCCATTCCATAGTTTTTATAGAGATTATAGATGAAAATGACAACCCACCTGAGATATTCATTGCCTCATTATCTTCTCCTGTTCCTGAGGATTCTGAGCCTGGCACTGTTATAGCGCTGATTGAGGTCCATGATCAAGATGCTGAAGAAAATGGAGAAGTTGACTGTCAAATAATGGGTATAGTCCCCTTTCAATTAATGATTTCCTCCAGTACATACTACCAAATTATTACTACAAGCTCCTTGGACAGGGAGCTGGCCCCATTTTATAATATAACTATTCTTGCTACTGACAGAGGATCACCTCAACTCTCTAGCAAAAAGTCCATAATTTTAGACATATCAGATGTTAATGACAATCCACCAATGTTTATGAAATCAATATATTATGCTCATTTGCCTGAGAACAATTTACCTGGAGCTTCAATATACAGAGTACATGCATCAGATATTGATAGTGGAGATAATGCTAAAGTTATTTATTCAATTTCAAGCACAAACACAGAAGACAGTCCAGTATTCTCTTTCCTTTCCATGAACATTGAGACTGGAGTTCTCTATGCTCAGAGATCATTTGATTATGAACAACACAAGGAGTTCAAAATGGAAATAACTGCAAAAGACAATGGATCCCCTTCTCTAAGTACCAATACAACTTTAATTATCCATATAATAGATCAGAATGATAATACACCGACAATCCTGTATCCTCCCACTGAAAGTGGTGGTTCAACTGCATTTGAAATGGTCCGTTTTGGCTCTGAGCAAGGTACATTAATAACAAAAGTGGTGGCACTGGATGCAGACTCAGGACATAACTCTTGGCTGTCATATAATTTCATACAAATGTCAGAACCAAACCCCTTTACCATTAGCAAACACACTGGGGAAATCAGGACATCCCGTGTCTTTCAGGAAAAAGATGTTTTGAAACATAAGGTGGTGGTTATGGTAAAGGATAATGGAGACCCTTCTCTCTCAACAACAGTAACATTAAACATTGTTGTTGCAGATCATGTTCTTCAGGTTGTTCCCAAATTTAACAACCAGCTAAGTGATGAAAATGCTCAATCCAGTTTGCAAGTGTACCTATTAATTGCACTTGCTCTGATATCGTTACTCTTTATTTTAACAGTTGTATTAGTCGCTATTTCAAAATTTAAGGAATCAAAACCATCACAGGCATTTGATTCTCTAAATACAAATTTGTATTCCCATATTGATCCAAGACTACTTTCTCAGTACAACAATGGGACACTGCCTCTACCCTATTCCTACAATGTATGTGTATCTCTGGATTCAAGTGAAAGCGATTTTACTTTTATCAAACAAAACCAAAATGTCCCAATAGACAATTTGATTGATGCTGATGATTCTGGCATTGGAAATGAAAGTAACCAGGGACCTGTACCAAGTAATGATCTTATACAGGTAAGTTACTTTAGGTTATTACATTATTTTTGGACCCAAACAATTGCACTGTATCTAAACTATGCCATTGCTGTGTGTAATAATATAGGTACTGTATACAAAGTATTTGCTTTGTACTTTCATATTAGAAGGGTTTATATGTTATTGTAATATTTCTTAATAACAAGCTTTAATTCTTTAAATTTCCCACATTATAACCACATCATCCTTTTAAGGGGTTGTTCACCTTTAAGTTAACTTTTAGTATCATGTAGGGAGTGATATTCTGAGATAACTTACAGTTGATTTTTATTTTTTATTATTTGTAGTTTTTGAGTTATTTAGCTTTGTATTCAGCAGCTTTCCAGTTTAAAATTTTAGCAATCTGGTTGCAAGGGTCCAAATTACCCTAGAAACCATGTATTGATTTGAATAAGAGACTGGAACATGAATAGGAGAGGCCTGAATAGAAAGATGAGTAATAAAAAGTAGCACTAACAATTAATTTGTAGCCTGCAAATCATTTGTTTTAGATGGGGCCAGTGGCCCCCATTTGAAAGCTAGAAAGAGTCAGAAGAAGGAGAGAAATAATTTAAAAACTATAAAAAATAAATAATGACCAACTGAAATTTTGCTCAGAACTGGCCATTCCATAACATACTAAAAGTTAACTTAAAAGCTAACCACCGCTTTAGTATGCTAAAAGACAATACAGCTGGTTATTTGGAGATGTACCTACTATATTTTACTTGATATTGGCAGTTTGGACATTGCATACATTATAATTTGTTGGGAGATCAAAAGTCTCAAAAGTCTCGAAAGTCTCCCAGATTATCATAAGAAACTATAAATGTTTACTTCAATTGCTATATTAAAATAAATCTTGTATTATTAATATTATATTAATTAAGTCAATTATAAAGCATCAGTCTGCATAAATATAAATATTTATATATATATATATATATATATATATATATATATATAAGCATCCCCTAACCAGTGCACTCTTAACCCGATGGCCAACCGCCTGGGTGCAGGTCAAAAAGGAAATGTAATCAATACAAAAAAGCCGCACTCCTAGGTCTTCTTTAAATAAAAAATGAAAAATTTATTGATTCAACGTTTCGGCAACAACACACGTGCCGTCTTCAGGAAGGACCTTCCTGAAGACGGCACGTGTGTTGTTCCCGAAACGTTGAATCAATAAATTTTTCATTTTTTATTTAAAGAAGACCTAGGAGTGCGGCTTTTTTGTATTGATTATATATATATATATATATATATATATATATATATATATATATATATATATATAGATATACACACACACACCTTTTTGGGGATTTCCTTTGCCTTTTGTTAGAAAATTCTAGCTAAGCACTCAGAGCCGGATTTCCTCAAGTGGTGCTTGAGGCCGCATGGTCCTAGCCCCTCCTCTCTACATGTGCGCATTAAGCTGTATGTCCCCAGTGCGCCTTAAGATGCAGCTGGGCGACATGATACACCACTAAAATGTTCTAGGCCCAAGCCTTTGTGGCCTTGACTGTAAGCACTTTTTATTTTGTTTTTTTTATTTTGTTCTTATATTTTATGTTTCTTTAGAGTATAGAGTGTATCCTGGCTTACCTGGAATTTGGAATGAGTTTCCAAATATATATATATATATATATATATATTTTATAAATGTTTGTAACTGACTGACTAGATATATTATATTGGTCTATATATATCAGACACCTGTGATGGCTATAATCTAAAATATATAGTGAATAAAGTAACCCCTTTTGTAAAATATAAGGAAATTATAAGTTACCGAGGAGTTTCATGACAATATAAAAACACGAGGCCGAAGGACGAGTGTTTTTATACAGGACATGGAACTCTGAGGTAACTTCTAATATCCTCATATTTTACAACTGGGGGTACTTTATTTATTATAATACAAATTTCAATGAGTCTAGTGACAGAAATGACATCAGAACTCACCGTTTATAACTGATGACATCAGAACTCACCGTTTATAAGGATATAATTTACAAGATATTCATAGCTTTTGTGTATTATATATTAATATTGAATTTGAACCTTTGTGATATGTCAGATTGACTAGTGGTCTACCACTTCTGACTGAAATGTACAGAGGTAATTATGTTGCTAGTAGATCATATGTGTATAGTGAGATAGCACTACTTGTGTACACATAATTGCATGTTTAACAACCATCAATAATAAAAATAGAGGACTAATCATACAAGTATTTGTAAGTATATTGTTTTCTAATGTAATATATGCCGTGCCAGGATATTTGCTTCATTGCACCTTGTAAAGTCATTTCTCCCTCTGGCTACGTTATTTGTCTAAGTTTAAGACTGTTAATGCCAATACTTTTTCTTACACATAAATCTTATTAACATTTATATTGTTAATAGTGAGAAAACAGGAAAACATTTAACTATTTTCTGCGAGTGTATTTGTGTTAAAAACTCAATTTCAATAGACTGTACCTTTATGAGTTGAGGAGTGGGGACTTGATAATACTGACAACTGAACATTGCAGGACTGATATTCTGGATACTGTTTACATTCTTTCTTTGAAATACATGTGCCATCTCTTGATTTAATCACAATAGCAAATAAGAACTCATTGAATAGCGGACCAGGCAACCACAGGGCTACATGAGGTAAATGCAGTATCAGTTTTTAGATGTGTTATAATCACTAAACTTAGTGGGACATGTGAATATTTACTTTGTCAGTGTCTTTTTATTAAGGCATTTTATTTCAGTTTTCTGACTATGAAGATAAACCAATGTATTTTTTCAGCATCTATAAAATATTAAAGAGTCCATGTTTTCAACTGAAGATCTCTTTTCCATTAGTTTACCTGATATAACATTTAAAATTTAAATTTTGTAATTTACGTATGAGTAGCATGAACAATACTTCATATACATGTGGATATTTGTTGAGATTAGATTTATGCAGATATGCCACTGTTACTGAACTTTTGCTTCTAGAACTTGTAAATTCAATGCAGTTTTTTTTATAGTCCATATTCATTAAATATTAAATAGATAGAGCAACATTTAAGTAGATTTTAAGCATATGGGAGGAGTGATTTTCTTTGCATTATCATTTATCTCTAGTAAAATAGAGATCAGATATTTTACTTTACCAGCTTTTTTTTGCCCTTTGGGACAGCACATACATTGTAGCTTCAGAAAAACCTAATTTAGACTTTTGGCTTCTATAAACTGTTGCAGCTTCCTTGGAAACTGACAAAAATATACTGTATAATGTTATTCATAACTTGTTGATTTTGTGATATTGAAAAATTTATGAAAATTGTGAATTCAAGCATCATCGCACAGTACCACCACACACACGCACGCATTGTCCACTTATATGACAATAATGATAAATAAGTGATAGTGTATTTTAAACTCACCATAATTTATAGAAATATAGTCAAATATAGTCAATTTAAGATAATATATGAAACATATTCACTACAGATATTAAGCTTTTCTGAAAAAGTGTCCATTTATGTATAATTTTCCAGGATTTAGAAATAAAAAAATCTTTTTATTATTAATTATTATAAACTATACAAACATAACATTATCTATGTATGTGTTAGCTGCAGTACCACAATTGTACCTCACAGCGCCGCTGTTCACTAATAAGAAACTAGAATGAAGATCCACTGGCCACCTTCATAAGGCAGTACCCAGACAGATTTGCACAGAGCAACTGAAAAACCAATTCAGGGTCTGTGAGGCTGCAGTTGATCTTATAGACAAGAGAATTTTGCCTTTTTTTTGCTTGTTTTTGATTGGATTATAAATATAGCAAAACAATTCTTTTGGATATCTGAAATGAAAAGGAAGGATAAAATGAAAATCCAGCCAGCACAGACTTACAATGGAATAAGATGGCAAGTAATGTTTTCTGTATTCTTTTCATTTCTATGTCATTCAGTCTGTGGGCAGCTTCAGTATTCCATTTTTGAGGAAATGCAAAAAGGTTCAATTATTGGAAATTTAGCAAAAGATCTTGGTTTAAATATTAAGGACATTTTATTTAGAAAACTTCGTATTGATTCTGATATTTCAGATAAATATCTCAAAGTAAATTTAGAAAATGGAAACCTGTATGTGACAGACACAATAGACAGAGAGGTTCTGTGTGGGATAACAGAGGAATGCTTCTTAACCTTTGATGCTGTGATAGAGAATCCCCTAAATGTTTTTCATGTGAAGATTTATATCAAGGACATAAATGATAACCCCCCAATATTTGTTCATGAGATAATTGAGCTAGAAATGAGCGAACACACAATACCAGGAGCAAGGTTTGCTTTAGAGAAGGCTGAAGATCTTGATGTGGGAAAGAATTCTCTGGAGAGTTATAAACTCAGTGCAAATAAATATTTTGCACTAAGAGAAACTTCCAGTACTGACAGTAGTACCATTCCAGAACTTGTATTAGAGGCTTCTTTGGATCGTGAAACAGAAAGCATCCATGAATTAGTCCTCACAGCATTTGATGGTGGGAATCCTGTACAGTCTAGTACTGCAGTTATTAAGATTATTGTTTCAGATTTTAATGATAATGCACCTATATTTACTCAAGAGGTATACACGGTGAGTGTGAATGAAAATATTCTGGTGAATTCTACTATTCTTCATGTCAGTGCAAACGATAAAGATGAAGGAATCAACTCACAAATCAAATATTATTTTTCTGCTACATCAAAACAGGCCATGAATATATTTTTCATCAATCATGTCAGCGGTGAAGTCAAAACGAATGAAAATTTGGATTTTGAAAAAATGCAACATTATGAAATATCTGTACAGGCAAAAGATGGTGGTGGCCTAGTCTCCCATGCCAAGATACTAATACAAATTATTGATGAAAATGACAATGCACCAGACATAACAATTACATCAATAAATACTCCAATCTCTGAGGATTCTGCACCTGGCACTGTGGTAGCCTTAATTAAAGCACATGACCTTGATTATGGAGAAAATGGCGAAGTTGACTGTGATATTATAGGTGCAGTACCATTTAAATTGCTGTCATCATCTGGAAACTTCTACAAAATTGTTACAATGAGCACCTTGGATAGAGAGAAAAATCCAAATTACAACATCACCATTCAAGCAAGAGACAGAGGTTCCCCACCACTAACAGCTAAGAAAAACATCAGGTTAGATGTTTCAGATATAAATGATAATGAACCTCTGTTTGAAAAACTGATATATATTGCTTATGTACCAGAAAATAATCATCCAGGAGCCTCAATATTCAATATACAAGCAATAGATAAAGACACTGAAGAAAATGCTAAACTCGTCTATTCTATTATCAGCAGCAGTACAGAAGATCCTTCTTCAGCCGCTTTTATTTCCATTAATCCAGTAACTGGGGTTATTTATGCTCAAAGATCATTTGATTATGAGCAGGAAATAGAGTTTCAAATCTGCATTATGGCTAAAGACCATGGTTCTCCATCTTTAAACAGCAGCACTAATCTGAGAATTTATGTTGTAGATCAGAATGATAATTCTCCAACTATTCTCTATCCGTCCGGAGATGTTGGAAGTTCTCCAGCATATGAGATGGTTCCTTTCTCCTCTGAACAAGGGACTTTAGTGACTAAAGTGGTTGCAGTGGATATTGACTCAGGTCACAATGCTTGGCTCTCTTATCATTTTTTGCAGGATTCAGAAATATCACATTTTATGATTGATCAATATACAGGAGAGATCCGAACATCTCATGTTTTCCAAGAAAGAGACGTTTTGAGGCACAAAGTTGTGGTAATAGTAAAGGACAATGGGGCACCCTCTCTCTCAGCCACTGTTACATTGACACTTGTAGTTGCTAACAATTTTCAGCAAGTGCTTCCTGAAATAAGTAACCAGCCCATGAAATCAGATTCTCAGTCAAACATGCAAATTTATTTGGTCATCGCCATAGCACTGATCTCTTTTATTTTTATGTTGACTGTACTGTCTGTGATCATATCAAGATTCAGAGGATTAAAATCTCCAGCATCATTTAGTTCAATGAGCACCTATCCTCAACTTGATCACAGATTTATTTCACAGTTTAATAATGGTACCTTGCCACTACCATACTCTTATGATGTCTGTGTTACTCTTGATTCAAGTGAAAGGGATTTTGCTTTCCTTAAACCTCACCACAATGTCCCAGTTGAAAGCTTAATTGACGCAGATGATTCAGTATTGGGAAATGAAACATTGTCAGTACCAGCTGCTGGAATTGTGCAGGTGAGTTGTTCTACTTATATGACTTTTTGCGAGCTACTACTATATCTACAATAATTTGATTTCTTAGCAATTTTATAATTATATATGTGTATATACAGTATGTAAATATAATTAGGAGTGGGCAGAAATGGCATGAGCCTGGAGAAAACAATGAGGGGCAATAGGAACATAACTATTTTTCCTCCCTAAACCTTGTTCAAGCCCATCTGTTACGCCATCAGCATAGTGAGCATGGGGAAAGATTTATTGCAAGTTTCCAGGTGGGGTTCAGATGGGAGGTTAATGCCATGGTTATATTATGAGTGGGGAGGTTGGGGGGAGAACAAGGGTGAAGGCCTGTCATTAGCTGTGAGGCTATTGCATTTTTATATGTCACCAGTGCTGTTCCTAGCATTTTAGTGAACCCATATTCACTCCCAGTATAGCCAAGAAGTGCTCTTTTATGTTTATTGTTATGGTATTATTACCACAGTTCCACCTTAATACAGTTTGACTTACTATATATATACAGCAGAATGTAGTGGTTGCTATATGGTAGCATTATGCAATAATCTATAAATACTTATGTAAAAGAGTATTTATCATTTGGACATTGTAGATTGTGTATTATATTGTAGAGTGAAAAATATATGCATAAAAATAAAAGATATTCATCACATTTCTTTCTTTCTTGTATACTCTTATGCTGTATATTTTGGTTGTATGGGCCATATTTTTTAATCCAGGCTCTTTTGTTGTTGCTGTTATTCTGTTAATGAGTTGTGCTTGACCTTATGATTTAAAGCTAAGATAAAATTTGGAACTGATTTTTTTCAGGGAGAAATTTTACATATATTGTATAACAGAATAATTATATATATTTATATATATATATATATATATATATATATATATATATATATATATATATATAATCAAATTATCGAATAAACCGCACAGCCAGGACTTCCATAAAGTGTGAAAAAAACAAAAAATTTTATATATATATATATATATATATATATATATATATATATAGTCAACATCATGATGGAAAAATGTTTGTCAGTTAAATAATAAATGCAGATTACCCAGATCTCAATTGGCCATGGTGTTTGTGGGTTTGCATATCTGCCCATGTGATCTGATTGGTAAAATGATTGTAAAAGATAAAAATTATTGTTTCAGCCTGAGTTGGTCCTATATGTGGCCAACTGGATGGCAGATGTTACGAAATGGCTGTGATTGTCTACTCTAGCTCAACACTTTAATGAGTCCAGATTTTAGTACTTGTATTATTTTATGAGTTTATTGTTAATCTGTGAATTGGCCACTTGTGACTGTACTGGAAGCTGCTAGTGGTGATTAGTATACAAATTAGCTTTTATAATCCTTAAATGATCATTTTGGTGAATAGCATACACATATTTCTTGGTCTTTAGCCCTCTATATCTCAAGATTGCTTTGTGGACATAGAGCCACTAAAAGCTGAAACGTTAAGCCCATTATCACACTAAACCAGTTTATTTTCAAGAATACAATTCCTGTAGGGTCACTAAAATAGCTCAAAATGTTGCTATATTTTTTGTTTTTGTTATAAATGTCTTAGGGGCAGATTACCAAAGTGTGAATTTAGACTTGACCACAATAACATTTCACACTTGCATAAACCTTTCCCTAAGAGTTTGTGCTAGCCTGTTTCCAACATATTGGAACTCATTTATAAACTTTGCGTAGGGCAGAATGATTCACACAGTGAATATATTTGCCCTGCGCATGGTTATATTTATAAAGCTGTGTAAGATTGGTTTATTGTGTGCAAACAGATTGGTGATTGTTTTTTTTTGCACAGCAAATGTCCATAAGAGCTTTTAAATATGGCAAAATTTGTGAATATTTATGCGCACACTCTGCGTTTGATTACGCCATGACTTTGACTTTAGTGGAGAAAATATTCTCAAAATAGTTTTGCATATAGTGAATGTAAATTACTGTCACCACTATTTTCATGCTCATCAACCTCACATAGTGGGCACTCACAAAAACACCTGTCTCATTTGTGAAAATTTGTGTGCTATGCAAATTCGGAAACCAGAAATATGGGTACAGCAGTGCAATATTTTACCGTTAAGTAAAAAACAGGGGCAATACAACCATTTGCAAATAAATATACGCTGTGCAAACATTATAAATAACCCCCATTTTACTTACATATATTCCTAATTTATTACTAATATCTGCTCTAGCTATAAATGGAAAGGGGGCATTATTGCAATGCAAATATTAGATTGCTGTGCAATAACGTTCAGTGATGGATATTCTCCAGCAGTAATTCCACAGTTTTGCACATATGTAGTGCCATGGACTTGACTAGAGGAAAGCAATATGGTTCTTGTCATACTTTATATGGTGTAACAATTATTTTGATATTTGTAACCCAACTGTTCCATCCCTATTACTAATGGAACATTGAGACAATGGGTAATGAGACGTTACCAAAAAAATTGTCATGTCACTGTTACTTGCAAAAAGTAGTTTCAAGGTGTTGCAACCTGTACATTATAGTGAACTTGAAAGAAATGAATGTAATAGAAAATCATAACAAATGTAATTTAATATGGCATTATAAAGACAATGGGGCTTATTTACTAATAGCAAAATCCTTTTCTGAAACACTGTGTCAATAAGGTATCTGAGATTGCCTAGTTACTCTCACTTGATCAACCACAAATAGCTTTCTGTGCTGAATAATGAATGACAATACTTTAATTAATAACTATAGAAATAAGAAAGAAACTCTTACATATATGTGTCATATGTTCCCTTTAATGCATTTGTGGGCAACCTTTGTGCTCTTCCTTTTTATATTCCTTTAACAAGATTACTGATGCCATTTCCCAATGAGTTAAGTGTTTTATATGTTTTTATATTGATAAAGGATTAATAAATATACATACAGTGTCTGTCCAAAAGTAGGCAACTTTTGACTTGATAAGGCTAAAATTTGAAGAGCATTCAAGAAAGTGCTAATTTCTTTCATAGACTGTAAATACACATGAGAAATGCAATTTCATCATTGGTTTTGTCTATTTGCTTTATATTATTACATTTGTATAGCACAAATGAATGCATTAACAATAAAGGAAAACAAACAGGGAAATATATTCTTTCTAAAATGTAGAACTTGTTATAATTTTTATAAATAATACCTGGTTCTGGAATTTGTCTGCAGTTCCCCATTTATTCCTCACAGCGCCGCTGTTCACTAATGAAAACAGTGGAGAATTTTTGGACTCTTACTCGGCACAACCTAGAAATACCATGCATATTGTCTGAGCATTCTCACAAGACAGAGGGTTTTAAATTTGGTTCTAGTCTATGGTGTGATTACAAAGCGAGGTTCATTTTGGATATTTCACATATGATACAAGGATTGACTGCAATGAAGATCCAGCAAGCACAGACATACAAGGGAATCAGATGGCAAGTAACATTTGCTATTTTCTTATCCTCTCTATGTGTTTCAGTCTGTGGGCAGCTTCAGTATTCAATTTTTGAAGAGATGCAAAAGAGTTCATCAGTTGGTAATTTAGCAAATGATCTTGGACTGAATGTTAAAGAAATATCTGTAAGAAAACTTCGTATTATATCTCGATCTTCAGAAAAGTATTTCAGTGTCAATTTAGAAAATGGCAACCTTTATGTTGCAGAAAGGATAGACAGAGAGACTCTATGTGGAACAACAGAAGACTGCTTTCTAACCTTTGATGCTGTGATAGAGAATCCCCTAAATGTTTTTCATGTGAGGATTGATATCAAGGATATAAATGATAATCCCCCAAGATTTGCTCATGAAATCATTGAGCTAGAAATGAGTGAATACACACTGCCAGGAGCTCTGTTTGCTTTAGAAAAGGCTGAAGATCTGGATGTTGGAAAAAATTCTCTTAAGGATTATAAATTAAGTGAAAATAAATATTTTGTACTATCAGAAAGTACCAGCACTGACAGCAGTACCATTCCAAAACTTTTATTAGAGACCACTTTAGATCGAGAAACAGAAAGCATCCATGAATTAGTGCTTACAGCATTTGATGGTGGAAATCCTGTGCAGACTGGGACAGCTCTCATTAGGATTATTGTTACAGATTTTAATGACAATCTACCAGTGTTTACTCAAGAGGTATACAAGGTTAGCATAAATGAAAACATCCCAATTAATTCAACCATTCTTTATGTCAGTGCAAATGATAAAGATGAGGGAATTAACTCACAAATTACGTACTATTTTAGTAGTTCATCAAAACAAATCAAAAATACATTTATCATCAATTCTATAAATGGAGCAATTGTAACTAAAGTAAATTTGGATTTTGAAAAGGCAAAACAATATGAAATATCTGTGCAGGCCAGGGATGGTGGTGGTCTAGTCTCCCATGCCAAGGTACTGATACAAATTTTAGATGAAAATGACAATGCTCCAGAAATATCAGTTACATCAATAACTACACCAGTCTCTGAGGACTCTCCATCTGGCACTGTAATAGCATTAATTGAAGCCCATGATTTAGACTCAGGAGAAAATGGTGAAGTGGACTGTCAAATCATAGGTTCAGTTCCTTTTAAATTGTTATCATCATCAGGAAACTTCTATAAAATTGTTACAACAAGCAACTTGGACAGAGAAAAGAGCCCACATTATAGTATTATTATTGAGGCTACAGACAAAGGCTTTCCACCACTAACTTTCAGGAAAACTATCAGATTAGATGTTTCAGATATCAATGACAATCCACCTATATTTAAATATTCAAACTATCTTGCTTATATATCAGAAAATAATCAACCAGGAGCCTCAATATACAGCATCCAAGCAATTGATAATGACAGTGAAGAAAACGCTAAGCTCATTTACTCCATTATCACCATGAATACAGAGGAGCCATCTATATCATCATATATTTCCATTAACCCAGTAACTGGGGTTATTTATGCACAGAGATCATTTGATTATGAACAGGACAGAGAATTTCAAATCCAAATCATGGCGAAAGACAGTGGTTATCCTCCTCTAAACAGGAGCACCATAGTGACAATACGTGTCACTGATCAAAATGACAACTCACCATTAGTTCTTTACCCATCAGCGGATGTAGGTGGTTCTACAGCATATGAGATGGTTCCCTTTTCTTCTGAACAAGGGTCTTTAGTGACTAAAGTGGTGGCAGTGGATGCTGATTCAGGTCACAATGCTTGGCTCTCTTATCATTTTTTGCAAGACTCAGAAATATCACATTTTATGATTGACCGACATACAGGAGAAATCCGAACATCTCGAGTTTTTCAAGAAAGAGATGCTTTGAGGCACAAAGTTGTGGTAATAGTAAAGGACAATGGGACACCCTCTCTCTCAGCCACTGTTACTCTGACTCTTGTAGTTGCTGATAATTTTCAGCATGTGCTTCCTGAAATTAGTAACCAGCCCATGAAATCAGACTCTCATTCCAACATGCAACTCTACTTGGTTATCGCCATAGCACTGATCTCTTTTCTTTTCATGCCGAGTGTGATGATTGCAATCATATCTAAATACAGAGAATCAAAATCTCCAACATCGTTTTGTTCACTGAGCACATACCCCCAAACTGATCACAGGTTTCTCACACAGTTTAATAATGGTACCCTACCACTACCATACTCATATGATGTTTGTGTAACTCTCGACTCCAGTGAAAGGGACTTTGCTTTTCTTAAACCTCATCCCAATGTCCCAGTTGAAAGTTTAATTGATGCTGATGATTCAGGAATTGGAAATGAAAAAGACATTGCACCTGTGGCCGGCATTGTGCAGGTGAGCCCTTGTTTCAGTTTTTGTGATTATGGGTAAAATTCAGTTTAGATTACTATTACTCTTGTATTTATTACTTTTTGTGTATTTATACAAATAAAGCAGGCTTTCATGATGCATCAAGCTAAAGAAGAATACTACAAAAGAAAAGGAGGTGTGTCATTTCCCTTGTGTTGGGTTAAATGCACCATTAAATCCTGCTCTTAGTTGGGGGTGGCATATGACTAATCATGATCAGTTCATTAGCATCATCCTTACCAAATATGTTTTAGGAAAAGTAACAACTCATTTTCAGCTACAAATTACATTCTCCTAACTAGAGATCTGCAAAGTGCATTAGCCCTTTAATATACAGAGGACTAGGTAAATATGTATAAGGCCGTAACAGGCACCACATATATTTGACTTCTTTTTATTTTGATTAAAAGCAATTACATTTAATCTAAAACTGGTTTCCAGTTACAGTAGTTCCTATTAATAAGATTGGCATTGCATCTTCTTCTAGGTATTATTAAAATTGAACCTCATATTATGTCCATTTTATGCATTCTGTATATTTATAGGACATCTTCTATATATATATATATAATATATATATATATATATATATATATATATAACTAAAAATCGTTCGACTATTCGACCATTCGATAGTCGAAGTACTGTCTTTTTAAGAAAAAACTTCGACCCCCTAGATCGCCATCTCAAACCTACCGAACTCATGTTAGCCTATGGGGAAGGTCCCCATAGGCTTTCCTAAGTTTTTTTGTTTCGTTCCATTCGAAGGATTTAATCGTTCGATCGAACTATTTGCGCTAAAATCCTTCAACTTCGATATTCGAAGTCGAAGGATTTTAATTCCCAGTCGAATATTGAGGGTTAATTAACCCTCGATATTCGACCCTTGGTGAATCTGTGTCACGATCGCCGCCCGGAGCAGGCCCAGGAGCTCAAGGCGGCGCGTCCCTCCTTGCCGCTGTCACTCCCAAAATGGCGGCGCCCATGGCGCAAGGGCGTCAATGACGTCAGAATGGTGCCAAATTCAAAATAAAAACGCCAACTAGACGCCAGAATGGCGCCCAAGAATAGGAATACTTTCCCTAAGTGTATCCTGGGTTTCCTGTGAGCTTTATTGCTAAATCTTGTTCCTGATTTGTATCCTGACCCTTTGCCTGGACTTTGGACTTTGTTGTTATCTGCCTGCCTGTGAACTCTTGCCTGGATCCTGACTATTCTTCGATTAACCCTTTGGACACCGTGACCATGTTCCCTCAAGAGGGCTTCCTCCTTGATCCTGACTACCTCCCTGGAGGGGGCTTCCCGGCTCCCTGACAATCGGCCCCTAAGTATTTAAAGTTATAAATACATATTTGCCATTAACTTGCTAATATATCTTTCCTTACTTTTCCCAATAATAAGAACCATAGAGCAGCCTCTGTATCTAGTATCTAGTGCTGGGATTTCCTGTGATATTAGAGCATGATCAATCAAAATGCTGTATCTTAGATAAGTGATACAATTTCAACATAAAGGGATCGTTTAATATGTGGTAGATACCGTGGTAGTCCCAATAATGGGCACACAATTTCATGCATGAAAATGATAGGCACCTAAAGGTCCAATGTGCTTAAGGGCAAGGGAGCCCTGTACTTAACAACCTCCTAGAATAGACATCCTGCTGCATGTTGTTCCTGTTCCTGTAGGTGATAACTATTGCTTTTACTGAATATTGCACAAAGGAAGGAAATCCAAGTGAATGCCTATACCACTCCTAACATGATGGGCAAAACTTCGACTTCGGATGCATGAAATCACTAGCCACCACAAATCCTTCAAGTCCAGATTTTTGTACTGTGTTATGATGGAAGTAATTCTAGGAAAGAATAGTCAAATCATGGGAAAAACACTACAGTTTGCACAAGTATTTTTCAATTTGCATCCGCTAATAAATAATCCTTATATGTTACTTTTAGTTTTATATATTATGTAGGTGGGACAATTATTAGCTAGTGTTCTGTGTTTCATTTGAGTTACTGAAGAGATCCATGGTCAGGTGCGGCAAGCACAAGATAATCCTAAACATTATGAAGGAGGATATGGGTGTCTCACATTGTGGTGGATGATCCAGATGTACAAGCAATGGCTAAAATCCTACATCAGCACAAGGATGCAGAACTAATCATGTTGTTACAGTAGGAATAGGAAAAAAATGTCAGTTTCCATATTATATCATCTAAGAAGAACATGGTACCTTCAGTAAAAGTATTCAGTAATATAAAGAGTAATTATTTAAACTATTAAGTATAAAAGGATTTGTGTTTTGTTGGTATGTATGCTGCAATATAAATTTGAAAAAACTCATGAAAACAGTATTATTATTATTATTATTATTATTAAAATAAAAAATACAAACATTACTTAATACATTTTAATTTTTGAGCTATACATATCTGCAGTTCCATATTTCTGCCTCAGAGCGCCGCTGTTCACTAATATTTAGAAACCTTGGAGATCCATTGGCACTGCCAGAAAACAAACATTGTGCAGATTTCCAAAGGATCACAATCATTTTAGCTTCTCATACTAAGGACTTATCTGTTTGTCTCCCAAGGAAGTGGATTTTACCTGTTTTGTCTCTATTCTCTTGGATATTTCTTAACAAAGCATGGAAGAGATAAAAAAACTTCACACACAGACATGCAAAAGCTTCAGATGGCAAGTAATATTTTCATTCCTGTTTTCCTGTCTTTTTCATACAGTCTCTGCTCAGCTGCAATATTCTATTTTTGAAGAAATACAGAAAGGCTCATCAGTAGGAAACATAGCAAATGATCTTGGATTAAATATTGAGGACGTTTCATTTAGAAAACTACGCATTGTTTCTCAGATCTCAGAGAAATATTTCATAGTAAATCTTGGAAATGGGAATTTAAATGTTGCAGACAGGATAGACAGAGAGGCTTTGTGTGGGGCAACAGAGGAATGTTTTCTAACCTTTGATGCTGTGATTGAGAATCCTCTAAATATTTTTCATGTTAGGGTTGAAATTAAGGACATAAATGATAATCCACCAAGATTTGTTCATGAGATAATTGAGTTAGAAATTAGCGAAACCACTTTACCTGGAACACAAATTGCTCTAGAAAATGCAGAAGATGTTGATATTGGTGTAAATTCACTACAACGCTACAAACTCAGCATAAATGAGCATTTCCTTCTAACAGAAAGGACAAACACTGGAAGTAGCATATTTCCAGAGCTTGTGCTTGAAACATCTTTAGATCGAGAAAAAGAAAACGTTTATGAAATAGTGCTTACAGCATATGATGGTGGACACCCTGTGCAGACAGGTACTGCCCTAATTAGGATCACTGTTACAGATGCAAATGATAATTTTCCAATGTTTTCTCAAGAGGTATATAAAGTAAGCATATATGAAAATCTGCCATTGAATTCTACTGTTCTGTATGTCAGCGCCCATGATAAAGATGAAGGAATCAATTCACAACTAACATATTCTTTCAGTTCTGCATCAAAACAAGCTATAAATACATTTGCTATCAATTCACAAAGTGGAGAAGTCATAACAAAAGACAATTTAGATTTTGAAAAGTCAAAAATGTATGAAATTGCTGTACAGGCCAAGGATGGTGGTGGCCTTGTCTCCCATGCAAAAGTATTGATACAGATCTTAGATGAAAATGACAATCCTCCAGAAGTATCACTTACCTCAATAACCAATCCAGTTTCTGAAGATTGTGCACCTGGGACTGTTGTAGCCTTAATCAGAGCACATGATCCAGATTATGGAGAAAATGCTGAGGTTGACTGTCAGATCATTGGAGCAGTACCTTTTAAGCTATTGTCATCATCTGGAAACTTTTATAAAATTAGTACAACAGACACCCTGGATAGAGAAAAAAGTTCACATTATTATGTTACTATTCAAGCTACGGACAAAGGTTCCCCTCCACTCTCTTTAAGAAAAAACATTAGATTTAATGTTTCAGATACAAATGACAATGCACCTGTATTTGAAAAAATAACCTATATTGCATATGTGCAAGAAAATAATCAGCCTGGAGCATCAATATATAACATCCAAGCACTTGATAAGGACAGTGAAGAAAATGCTAAAGTTACATATTCAATAACCAGCATCAATACAGAAGAACTTTCTCCAACTTCCTTTATTTCAATTAATCCAGTAACCGGGACTATTTATGCACAGAGATCATTTGATTATGAACAGGACAGAGAATTTCAAATACAAATCATGGCAAAAGACAGCGGGTATCCTTCTCTAAACAGCAGTGCAATGGTGCGAATTTGTGTCATTGATCAGAATGACAACTCACCAAAAATTCTCTACCCATCATCTGCTGGTGGTGGATCTTCAGCATATGAGATGGTTCCTTTCTCCTCTGAAAAGGGTTATTTAGTGACTAAAGTGGTGGCAGTGGATGCTGACTCAGGTCACAATGCTTGGCTCTCTTATCATTTTTTGCAAGACTCAGAAATATCCCATTTTATGATTAATCAACATACAGGAGAGATGCGAACATCTCAAGTTTTCCAAGAAAGAGACGTTTTGAGGCACAGAGTTGTGGTGTTAGTAAAGGACAATGGGACACCCTCTCTCTCAGCTACTGTTACATTGACTCTTGTAGTTACCGATAATTTTCAGCATGTGCTTCCTGAAATTAGTAACCAACCGATAAAATCAGATTCTCATTCAAACATGCAAATTTACTTAGTAATTGCCATAGCATTGATCTCTTTTCTCTTTATGTTGACTGTTATGTCTGCAGTCATATCTAAATACAGAGAATCAAAAACATCTACATCGTTTAGTTCAATGGCCACATATCCCCAAATAGATCACAGTTTTTTTCCTCAATTTAATACTGGTTCTTTGCCACTGCCATACTCGTATGATCTTTGTGTAACTCTGGACCCAAGTGAACGTAATTTTGCTCTTCTTAAACCTCATAACAATGTCCCCGTTGAAAGTTTAATTGACGCTGACGATTCAGAAATTGGAAATGAAAGTGTAAAAGAGAATTTAAATGCTGCTGGTGTTGCTCAGGTGAGTGGCTGTTTTTCTTTATGAATTTTGTGATACGGGTGAGTATTGTTTGTTTATATACATATATACAATGTTCATATATTGTTTTCTTAAGAATCATTTTACATGGGTCCAGGTTATAAGATACATTCATCTTCCAGTCCAATGATTTGTTTGTAATCATCAACTGCTCTACTGCTAATAAAATGCAGTTGCATCACAACTGTTGGATAATGTTCCAATGTTGCTATAAATATTAAAGACTTTTAAGTCAAAAAGTCCTAATTGTGTAAGGGTACATGATCAAAAAGCCAAGTTGGAGAACTATTATTGGTCTATTAACTTGACTGAGTTTCTGTGTAAAGTAATCCTTGTAAAATATCAATTTACTAAAAACTGTAAGATAAAGACTTTGTAAATAATTTTACAGTACTTTCTCTTTTTACAATTTTAACAACTGTGAGATTATATAGGAAATAATACTTCCACTAATTGTAAAAGGCTAAAAGCCAATTTGTGTCACATACTGAATTTCGTCTTTTAATAAATAATGAAAAATAATGTTGCCTAATAGTAATGTAAGTTCTTTAAATGTATAATGATATAAGATGTTAACTTGGAGTTTAATATGATCATGGAACTCATCAGTAGGGATGGGCGAATTTGACCAGTTTCATTTTGCCAAAAATTTGCCGCCGGTGAAATGACGCCTACGCCCATTAAAGTCTTTGGGCGCCAAAATTTTTTTGAAGTGCATCTTTTTATTTTGACGCCCAACGCCAAGTCTATGGGCATCATTTTTTCGGCGAAACAAGGCAAAAAAATTTGCCCATCCCTACTCATCAGTGACTTTTCATATACATTACTCTTTTGTTGATTTTAAATTAATATACTTCAGGAGTAGAGACTTAGGGGCTGATTCACTAAGGGTCGAATATCGAGGGTTAATTCTTTCGGTTGAATTCCTTCGTTCGAACGATAAAATCCTTCGAATCTAACGATTCGAAGGATTTTAATCCAACGATCAAAGGAATATGCTTCGATCAAAAAAAGTTAGGCAAGCCTATGGGGACCTTCACATTGACTTCAGTAGCTTTTAGATGGCGAACTAGGGGGTCGAAGTTTTTTTTAAAGAACAAGTACTTCGACTATCGAATGGTCGAATAGTCGAACGATTTTTACTATGAATCCTTCGATTCGAAGTTGTAGTCGAAGGTCGAAGTAGCCCATTCGATGGTCGAAGTAGCCCAAAAAAAACTTCGAAATTCGAAGTTTTTTACTTCGAATCCTTCACTCGAAGTTAGTGAATCGGCCCCTAATTGTACTATGAGCATTTCATCACCATTATATAGATAGTCATGAGTATTGGCTTAATTAATAAGCGTTTGTTAGAGATGTGGTTGGTTTTTATTCTTTTGTTGTAAGCACATTTTCTTATAACTGGTAATTTAACTTACTGCTGAGAGGGTACCCAATTGTGTGTCTTTTTTGGAAATGTTGCTACAGCTAGTTATTTATATGGCTTTAGGGGCACAATCTTTGGTTCTAGAAAATATTTGGGGTTTACAAAGTCATTATAGATTATGTTTCCATAATTTTTTTACACTGTTTGTAATAATTGATTAGTATAATCAACATATTCAACAATCAACAAAAACAGGTTTCCAATATAGTCACATATTGTATACTTGAATAAATATATGTGTTTATGACTTTTTTGGGGGTTAACTTGCCCTTTAACATGCATTTAACATGGCTCATGTGACTCCTTGTATCCTTGCATTTGTAGACAGGCAGATAGATAGCTATAGATGTGAGACCTTCAAATGGTGAGGATATATTTAAATGTTAAATATAATTCTCCCTAATAGAGTTTTGTTGGAATGTACAATGCACCCATCTTACAGCGTATCTTTAATAATAAAACATGTAAAGATGCAAAGTTTGCTTTAGGTCTAGTCAATACTAGCAATCAGTCAGAGTATAGCCTTTACAGGCAACTATTTGAAAGCAAACAGTCTCAATGGATTACTACTACTACTACTACTACTACTACTACTACTACTACTACTACTACTACTACTACTACTACTCCTACTACTACTACTACTATTTCTTTTTACATCTTTTCTTCTGGCCTCCACCTGCAAATATTGTATTAAACTTTCTCTTTTTTGGAAAACTTAAGTTTGCTCTTTGTGCCACTAATCCGGCTAACTGTAAGATCTCATGAGAGCTTCTTCTGAACATCTGATACATTCCTTTTTTTATTTGGATTTACATTTTTGATACTGTTTTTTATAATACAAAGCTGAAGAAACTTTAATTTCATAAAAAGGAAGCAGCCTGAATAAATTGTCTAACGTAGTAGACTGTTCGAAACAAATTACTAGTTGGCAACTGCTCTTGCACAATGTAGCCCCTACTGTATGTTAAAAAATCAGCCCATATGCAGGATAGGTATGTTAAAAAATCAGATATATGCAGGATATGACAATCCTCTTGCTTAACAAAGGCTGATATAAATACTTTAATGCTCAACTTTGTACATAGCTTACGGGTCATCATCTTTAAACTATGCAGCACAAGAAAAATGTGAATTTTCAAGTGAAAAATTTGAATATTTCAATATCCTACATTGTTTTTACAATACATTAATACATATGACTGCAGTTCCTCAGCTGTGCCTCAGAGAGCCGCTGTTCACTAATATTAAGACATTTTGGAGATCCATTGGTACAACCATACAGTATATATAATATTGCAGAGACGGATCAGAAAACATTTGAAATGCAAAAAAACTCCTTGACTGGAAATTTAGCAAATTTAGCTAATTTAGTTTAAATTTGAAAAATGGAAACCTATATGTTGCCAACAGGATAGACAGAGAGGCTCTATGTGGCACAACAGAGGAATGCTTTTCTATGGACTTAGTGAAACAAGCATTATGTATTGGGGAGAAGACCAGTACTGATGCCAATACAATTCCAGAACTTGTTTTAAAGATGCCTTGAGATTGAGAAACAGAAAGAATGGTAATACTTACCATTTACAAAATCTCTTTTTGCTCTCCTGGAATCAGAAAAGAATCAGCCAGAAGTTTGGTATGATTTAATTGAGCTGTCTTTAGCCAAGTGTTTTTTTAACCTCTATGATGTACTGTATGTATATTTACAACCTTTCACTTTCACATATGTGTCCTGATAGCACATCAGGGCAGGCATTAGCCTATGTTTTTGGGGTTCTCAGCCCTTAACTTGTTGGAATGCAGCTTTAAAGTTTGATATACCTTTCATGTAAGCTTTGAATCTTTTGGAGAAGTTGTGAGTGCCAAGTAGCATCTTCCTGGTGATATGCTCTAAATGCTGTAATAGGCTACTGCTCAATCTGTAAGCAGTAACCAGCCTATTCCAACACTAAGTTCATTCATATACCTGTTTTATAAAGCCATGACTTTATTATATTAAAGGTTATTTTATTATAATTATGATTACAATACGCAGTGACATTATTATATTAGAGGTTTTATAATTTGTCTGTTTAGCTAAAGATTTTTATGTCAGGTATATTGTATAAAGTAGCCCCGTTCATTTTGGTTCAGTTGCAAATCAGCATTACGTTACGTAATGAGTCCTACCAAAGTTACCTTGCGTTCTATTTAACTAACTATATTTAGTCTACCTTTCACTAATATGCAATCAGTGTAATAATAAAACAGTACATTATATGCAAAGTGAAGTGCCCTTGCATAAATCCATGAGCATCAATCTATGGACATTAGTTTCAATGTTGTTTTAAATATTTTCCAGGATAACACAGGTCCAAAGCATTCTGGATAACTGATCCCATACCTGTAGTGTGATGTTAGTAATAAAAGGTATATTTGCAATATTTATTAAGGTATGTGCTCTACCCCTTTTGTTGGGTTTTTCCCATAGATTAACCTTAAACCTAAAAGTGTTACCTTTGTTGTTGAATCTACCTTCTTGCAGGGAAAAATAACCATGACATAATTACATATGTACCATATATGTAGTATTGTATAGGAAGAGCAATGCTGTGTTTTGTTATTAATGCAATAGCAGTTTTGAGGCAAATTGCAATTCACTGTGGATTGTTTTTGGTTAGTACTACAAAGATAAAAGTCACATTAAGGATACTATTTTAATTGTTAGTTCAAGGGTTTAAATATTCTTTAAATATTGGGTTCCAGTTTATGTATGAGCAGCAAATCTTAGTGATATATTACAGTTCAGAAACCATACTTTTGTTACCATATATGATGTTCATGACTGGACAGTAATACCCACATAATAAATAAGTAAATTAAAAAATATAATGTAGGAATATTTAATTTATAGTTCATAAGTATTTTAAAACAAGGAAATAATGTCAAAAGCAGTGCATTTATTTCTGTTTACCAACCATATCTGCAGTTCCGTAGTTGTGCCTCTGAGCGCCGCTGTTCACTAATATTAAGAAACCCTTGAAAGCCATGGGTACTTTTATAAGGCAGACATACTACAGAATTACAAGGAGGGATCAAATTGTTTCTGATTCTCGTGCAGTACAGTGGATATATCTGTTGGGAAAGAAACTGTAGTTTTATTTTCTGTCTGTTTCTATCTGGATTACAAATACAGCAAGAAGCTTCATTTGGAATGTTCTCATTCTAGAAGGACAATGTGGAAAACTCAGCAAACACAGACATTCAAAGGATTCAGATGGCAAGTTATTCTTTCATTCTTCTTTTCCTGTCTTTATCATTCAGTCTATGGTCAGCTTCACTACTCCATTTTTGAAGAAATGAGAAAAGGATCATCAATAGGAAATTTAGCAAATGATCTTGGATTGAACATTAGGGAGATTTCATTAAGAAACCTTCGTATTGATTCTGATATTTCAGATAAATATCTCAAAGTGAATTTAGAAAATGGAAATCTGTATGTTGCAGATAGGATAGACAGAGAGGCTCTGTGTGGCACAACAGAGGAATGTTTTCTGTCCTTTGATGCAGTGATAGAGAATCCACTAAATGTTTTTCATGTTAAGGTTGACATTAGGGATATAAATGATAATGCTCCAAGATTTGTTCAAGATGTAATCGAGTTAGAAATTAGTGAATCCACATCACCAGGAGTGAGATTTGCTTTACAAAATGCAGAAGATCTTGATGTGGGTGTAAATTCTTTGCAAAGCTATAGACTTACTGCAAACAAATATTTTGTACTAGGGGAGAAAACAAGTACTGACAGCAATATGATTCCAGAACTTGTATTAGAGATGCCTTTAGATCGGGAAAAAGAAAGCATCCATGAAATAGTGCTCACAGCATATGATGGAGGAAGTCCTATGCAAACCGGGACAACATTAATTAGGATTACTATTACAGATATGAATGATAACTTTCCTTTATTTGAACAAGAGGTTTACAAGGTGAACATAAATGAAAATATACCATTGAATTCCACAGTTCTTTGTGTCAGTGCAAATGATAAAGATGAAGGTACCAATTCACAAATCACATACTCTTTCAGCGCTACTTCAAAACATCTCAGCCGTTCATTTTCTATTAATTCTGTAAGTGGAGAAATCAAAACTAAAGAAAATTTAGATTTTGAAAAGATCAAAAATTATGAAATATCTGTGCAGGCCAGGGATGGTGGTGGTCTAGTCTCCCATGCCAAAGTACTGATACAAATTTTAGATGAAAATGACAATGCTCCAGAGATATCAGTTACATCAATAACAACACCTGTTTCTGAGGATTCTGTACCTGGCACTGTAGTAGCATTAATAAAAGTCCGTGATCTAGATTCTGGAGAAAATGGGGAAGTGGAATGTCAAATAATAGGTTCAGTACCCTTTAAATTATCATTGTCTTCTGGAAACTTTTACAAAATTGTGTCAACAAGAACCTTGGACAGAGAAATAAGATTGTATTATAATATCACCATTCAAGCCAAGGACAAAGGTTCTCCACCACTAACTTTTATGAAAATCATCAGAGTGGATATTTCAGACATAAATGACAATCAACCTGAATTTGAAAAATGTATGTATATTGCACATATATTAGAAAATAATCAACCAGGTGCTTCAATATACAGTATCCAAGCAATAGACAAAGATGCTGGAGAAAATGCTAAGCTTATGTACTCCATTATCAGCAACAACACAGAGGAGGTTCCTGCAAGCTCTTATTTTTCTATTAACCCAGTTACTGGAGTTATATATGCACAACGGTCATTTGATTATGAACATGAAAGAGAATTTAAAATCCTCCTCATGGCCAAAGACAATGGGTCTCCTTCTTTAAACAGCAGTACAACTTTAAGAATTTGCATTATTGATCAGAATGATAATTCTCCAAACATTCTTTATCCATCATCAGATGTTGGAGGGTCTGCAGTGTATGACATGGTTCCATTCTCATCAGAACAAGGTTCTTTAGTGACCAAAGTGGTGGCAGTGGATGCTGACTCAGGCCACAATTCTTGGCTCTCTTATCATCTTTTGCAGGACTCTGAAACATCACATTTTATCATTGATCAATATAAAGGAGAGATCAGAACAGCTCGTGTTTTCCAAGAAAGAGATGTTTTAAGGCACAGAATTGTGGTAATAGTAAAAGACAATGGAATCCCCTCCCTCTCAGCCACCGTTACATTGACTCTTGTAGTTTCTGACAATTTTCAGCATGTTCTTCCTGAAATTAGTAACCAGCCTATGAAATCAGATTCTCAGTCAAACATGAAAATTTACTTGGTAATTGCCATAGCACTGATCTCTTTTCTCTTCATATTGACTGTGATGTCTGTAGTCATATCTAAATACAGAGAATCAAAAACATCTACACCATTTAGCTCAATTGCCACATATCCCCAAATAGACCACAGTTTTATTCCTCAATTTAATACTGGTACTTTCCCACTGCCATACTCCTATGATGTTTGTGTATCACTGGACCCAAGTGAACATAACTTTGCTCTTCTGAAACCTCATAACAATGTCCCGGTTGAAAGTTTAATTGATGCTGATGATTCAGGGATTGGAAATGAGAGCATAAAAGAAATTGCTGGCGTTGGACAGGTGAGTTATGATTTTAGTAAGTGATTTTATTCAAATGCTTTATTATAGTTCTAATTTCCATAGATTTTATATTGTTTATCATTTGCTTAATAGTAATACAATATAACCTCAACAATAAAAAAAACACCTTGAGATGCTGTCAATACCAACATCACTCGTATAATTCTTCATTAAAATATGAGAAAGCTTCAAGGTCTTTATATACAGCGTTGAACTATGATGTCAGGGGCCCACCAGGAAACCTTAGACCATGAACCCACTCTCCAAAATACAGTATTTTTCCTCTCTCCTCACTTGACTGCTTTAGTCTATAGTCTCTTTTATTTACCTTCCATAATCAATTCTATCTACTTTGCCTCTTTGTTTCCATACAAAAATAGGGAATGACCATAACATAGCCCAAATGATTAGTTAGCCCAAATCAGTAGTAGAAGGAGGACCCACTGATACTGTGCCCACTGGGAGTTTTCCATTATTTTGGACACTGTTTACATAACAGTTTGTGAGATTATTCCCTCATTGCCCCATCAGTAAATTTGGTTAACTCTGGCTCTGATACTGACACTTTCTGACCTCAGTTGGCATCAACTAATGACAGCACTGAATTTCCGAAGCAAAAAGCAAGCAAATGCCCTGAGCTTGATTATTTTATTATTATTTTTTAAGCTAATGTCTATTCTGATACATTCCCATATTTTTTTTTCTGTGTAAGATGTTAAGTGTCAGTTGTGGACGTTCTCCTGACACACAGGTGGTGAGCTATAACCAGTAGGAGGATGTACTGTATATACCAGTCAGGGCTGAAATACAGATCACAGCCAGCCTATTAGAGGACGTCAAACCCCTCTGACATTGCAGAGCAAAAAGTAAACTCTACATAGAGAATTGTGAGATTTGTGGTAAACTTATAAAACTTATTATATGAAATGTGGCTATTTTATACCAGAAATACAGTACTGTCAGAATATCAGACAGTTTGAGATTGGTAGAGCAAGTTTTTTGGTAGTACTTTTACTGTTGGGTGTTGAAGAAGATATGTCACAGATGCTGTAAAAATACTTTTCCTGTGCTCATCCAAAATCTTTCACTGTTGAAGTGATCACATTTTTGGAGTTGTTCTATAACTGGATTATAGTATTTAAGTGTTAAGAATCTGTGTGTTTCTCAATCCATTATGTACAAATAAACTATATTCCTTGGTGAATCCTCAAACATGCATTTGGGATAGTGGTGCATTGTAAGAATGCGGTTGCTTCTGAATAGTCAGCATTGATTTTTCCAATGCCTAATTGGTCAACACTTATCTTTCTGCCCTTGCATGATAATTTATACAAATCTATTAAGAATTGCCACATTAATTTATGAATAATCCACAGATTGTTCACTGCCTTCACTGTATTCAAACTGTATTTAAATACTTTGGCATAAATTCCATATGAAAAGGTTTTGGGTGTATTATTTAAAAAGTTGCATATGCTAAAATGAAACCAGAATTTACAATGAAAAAAAATAAGCCAATAGACCTGACAAAGTCCATTCAAGTGTTTGGCCCGAAAGTCCAGTATACGTATAAACAATCATAGTTACTTGACTTTTTGTGACCACTACTCTGCATTTCAAGTATGATTTTAAACACTGAAGGGTTGTAAAAAAAATAGTGTGGATTTGTATCCCCTGTATTATAGTATAAATAAATGTATAGTACTGATTCATTCACATGACTCAATTTTCATGTTTCAACTTGGGAATGGTGTCAGGTTTTGTATTATTTTCCCCTCCTCCGTATATCTGTAATGTAATCATGTGTTATATTAGGTGAGAAAGGTCTAATAGCATACAACAACCAGTTTAGAGGAAGCAGATCTGCAGTCACAGGGTAGTCCAGGCAGCAGGGTCAGCTTCCTCTGTTGACGTTCTTGCCCCTTAAAATTTGGGCACCCTGCTGTGAACTATCTGCATGTGTGAGGGGTGTGGGAAGTTGAAGGGAAGGGTGATGAAGGGGCAGGTGGGTAGGCTGTGCTGGGACCCTCTGGAGATTTTCTTTGGGATGGCTGTGCCGCTTTACTGGAATTTTGCGTAATGGCAAATAATTTGGCAAATGTATTGGTCTATGGGTTACACATATTTTTTGACTTGCAGTTCTTTTTTGACTTATTGGAGTCTATGCCCAGCTTTTTTGTGGCCGAAACCTGGTGAAAAATGTTTAACTTTCCTTATGCCTTTAACCCTTGACACATCTTGTAACCTTAATGTCAAGGTTACTCGGTGCTGTAAGTCTAATTTTTATTATTTCTAGTCAATACTTGTTATCATTAACAGTTCCATATTAGTAGTGCTGTAGTATAAGTATTCTTTTACTTAACTATTATAGATCACAGTGCTTTATATTCAACATTAATGTTCTAAAGTAATACATTTCTAAGATGTCTTTATTATTGCCAAACTATGCTCAATATTATAATTTCGATTTTTTGCAAAGTATTATCTGCAGTTCCACATTTGTGCCTCAGAGCGCCGCTGTTCACTTATATTAAGAAACCTTGGAGATCCATTGGTACTGCCAGAAAACATACAGTGCAAGTTTGCAAAGAGGAATCACAATCATTTTAGATTCTCATACAAAGGATTCATCTGCTGGTGGTGACATTCTTAGGAAGAAGATTTTACCTGGATTGTTTATTTCTAATTGGATTACAAGTACAGCAGGAATTTTCTGTTTTGATATTTCTTTTGCAAAGAATGGCTGAGAGGATTGTCCAGCAAACACAAAGATTTAAAGCTTTCATATGGCAAGTAATTTTTTCATTCCTATTTTCCTGTCTTTCTCATTCGGCCTCTGCACAGCTTCATTATTCCATTTTTGAAGAAATGCAAAAAGGCTCAACAATAGGGAATATAGTAAATGATCTTGGATTAAATAGTAAGGAAATTGCAGCTAGAAAGCTCAGAATTGTTTCTCAGCTCTCTGAGACATATTTTACTGTTAATCTTGGAAATGGGGATTTAAATGTTGCAGACAGGATAGACAGAGAAGCTTTGTGTGGGGCAACAGAGGAATGTTTTCTAACCTTTGATGTTGTGATTGAGAATCCGCTAAATATTTTCCATGTTAAGATTGAGATAAAGGATACAAATGATAATCCACCAAGATTCGTTTATGAGACAGTTGATTTAGAAATTAGTGAATCTACCTTACCTGGAATACATTTTGTTATAAGAAATGCAGAAGATCCAGATGTGGGCATAAATTCATTTTTGACCTATAAACTCAGTGCCAACAAGCATTTTGTTTTGGGAGAGAAAAGTAGCACTGATGGCTGAACATTTCCAGAGCTGATTTTGGAGACAAGTTTAGATCGAGAAACACAAAGCAACCATGAACTGATATTAATCTGATGGTGGAAATCCTGTGCAGACAGGTACAACTCTAGTTAAGATTACTGTGACTGATATCAATGATAATTTTCCTATATTCACACGAGAAATATACAAAGTGAATATACATGAAAACATCCCCATAAATTCTACAGTTCTTAATATTAACGCAAGTGATAAAGATGAAGGTGTCAATGCACAAATCACATACTCTTTTAGCACAACTGCAAATAATGTGCTCCGTATATTCTCTATTAATCCAAAAACTGGAGAAATTACAACAAAAGGAAATGTAGATTTTGAGGAAGCAAAATATTATGATATTTCTGTACAAGCCCAGGATGGAGGTAGCTTAGCTTCCCATGCCAAAGTCTTAATACAAATTTTAGATGAAAATGACAATGCTCCAGAAGTATTGTTTACCTCAATAACTACCCCAGTCTCTGAGGATTCTCCAACTGGCACTGTGGTTGCATTGATTAAACTACGTGATCTGGATTCTGGAGAAAATGGGGAGGTTGATTGTGAAATAATAGGTGTTATGCCTTTTAAATTATTGTCTTCATCTGGAAACTTCTACAAAATCATTACAACAAACTCACTGGACAGAGAGAAAACTCCACATTATAATATTACCATTAAAGCTACAGACAAAGGCTCTCCACCACTTTCTTATCTGAAAACTATCAGACTGGATGTATTAGACATTAATGACAATCCACCTCAGTTCCAAAAATCCAACAATGTTGCCTATGTAACAGAAAATAATCAACCAGGAGCATCAATATACAGTATCCAAGCAATAGATAAGGACACTGAAGAAAATGGTAACGTTTTCTATTCAATTATTAACAAAAACACAGAAGAGTTTTCTTCAATCTCCTATATTTCTATTAACTCTCTAACAGGGGTTATTTACGCATTGCAGTCATTCGATTATGAACAGGACAGAGAATTTCCAATCCAGATCATGGCCAAAGATAGTGGGTCACCATCTCTGAACAGTAGCACAATGGTGAGGGTTTGCATTGTTGACTTGAATGATAATTCACCAACAATTCTCTACCCATCACCAGATGTTGGTGGTTCTGCATCATATGAGATGGTTCCTTTCTCCTCTGAACAAGGGTCCTTAGTGACTAAAGTGGTGGCAGTAGATGCTGACTCAGGCCACAATGCTTGGCTCTCTTATCATTTTTTGCAGGACTCGGAAACATCACATTTTATCATTGATCAATATACAGGAGAGATCAGAACATCTCGAGTTTTTCAAGAAAGAGATATTTTGAGACATAGAGTTGTGGTGATAGTAAAGGACAATGGGACACCCTCTCTCTCAGCCACTGTTACACTGACTCTTGTAGTTAGTGACAATTTTCAGCTTGCGCTTCCTGAAATCAGCAACAAATCTACAAAATCAGATTCTCAGTCAAACATGCAAATTTACTTAGTAATCACCATAGCACTGATCTCTTTTCTCTTCATGTTGACTGTAATGTCTGCAGTAATATCTAAATATAGAGAATCAAAAACTTTAACATCATTAAGCTCAATGGCCACATATCCCCAAATAGATCACAGTTTTATTCCTCAGTTTAATACTGGCTCTTTGCCACTGCCATACTCTTATGATGTCTGTGTAACTCTGGATCCAAGTGAAGGGAACTTTGCTCTTCTTAAACCTCATAACAATGTTCCAGTTGAAAATTTAATTGATGCTGACGATTCAGGAATTGGAAATGAAAGTGGAAAAGAAACTGCAAGCATCGGACAAGTGAGTTAGCATTTTTAGCATGATTTTTTAATTTCTTTCTACATTTTATATATTGTTTATGAAGACACGGTATCTTTTGAAGTTAGATAACATTATGCTGCTTTCAAAACTAGTATAACTCTTAATTTCTTTATTAGATAACAGTAGATTTTTAAAAATATTGTGGTTCATTATTTTGTGGGTTCATTTTATGTGGGTCATTAAAGGATGAGAAAGCTACTTATTGCTTATTTATATACAGTTTGTGAGAACAACGTCATCATGATATTGCTATCCACTTAACATTGGTTAAAACTGACTTTATTTGAAGATGTGTGAGATTTTTACATTTTTATAACTTAAAAACATATAAAACTAATTGCATGGACTTTTTGAACTTGTAACTTGTTTGGACAATGTATACAACTGTAAGAACACATAAGATCATTATTATAAAGCTTTGTATTGAAACTGCTTCCTCTTTGCCATGAATTCCAAATATAAAGGTTCTGGATGCAATATTTACATAAGTTTGTATGCCAAAACTGGCAAACAGAATTTATAACAAAATAAAAAATTTCAATAAACCTGACACTGAAGTGTATGGGAACAAAGGCAAGCTTGCCTAAAATAAGTAGAACAGAAAAATCGAACTTTTCCCCTTGCATTTTATTTTATATTACATTTTACATATTTATAAATATGACCCCCTAGACTATTACTCATTGTTTGGTCTATGGTATACTGACAATTTATTTACATGCATCCATTTATTTACAAATTAGGAGATGCTTCAGGTTTTTAAACTTTATTATATTTTTTCGCCTCCTTCAAGTATGCAACATGAATGTATACAACATTTGCAGCTGAACCATGGTTTGTATGAGATGTGAAAGCAATCTAATAGCATATATAACAGCAGTCCATATTTTATAGCCAATACATGATTAATGAACTGGTCCTACCCTTCTTATTCTTATAATAGTTCCTCTATTTATGGGCAGTTCATTAAATGGAGCATAGGGTTCCAAATTGGTGGGCTGACCTAAAGGCCTTATATCTTAAGACAAATGTTTTTTCTTATATTGAATAGCCCTTAACTTATGTTGCCAACAGGCCATCATGTGTCAAGGGTTAAAGGCTGCTCATGTTTTCTTGTATCTGTAAAGGTATTACAGATACAAGAAAAGGGAAGTTTACATCTAAAAATCATGAAAAATATGCCTTATAGTTATGAGTTTATGGACTTCTATGAATAAAACATATTTTATTCATAAAATAAAGCTTTTGATATTACCTTTTAGTGCAGTAACTGCACTGTTTCAACTGTATAGCTTAATACATAGAATGTATTATATATAATACACCTAATAATAGAGAAGGGTTAGTTTTACTACGTAGTTCTTGCACAGAAAATATTATGGATTAGCAAATTAAAAGGATCAAAACAAATACCAATATGATTTATGTAGTGCTTATTCAACTTTATTATTTTGCATAGTAAAGGGCTGTACTTTGTTGCCATATTTTGTTACTTATCAACATTCATACGCTAAAATAATTCAGTTCAAACTGTGCACAGTTTTCTAAAATATCTGCAGTTCCACATTTGTGCCTCACAGCGCCGCTGTTCACTAATAGAAAGAAACCTTGAATATCCATTGGTACTGCCAGAAAGCAGACATTGCGCAGATTTGCAAGAAAGGATCATAGTCATTTTAGATTCTGATACAAAGGATTCATCTGCTGGTGGTGATATTATTAGAAGTGTGTTTTATCTGTTTTGCCTTTAACTGGATTACAAATACAGCAAAAAAAATTCTGTTTGGATATTTCTGATGCAAGGAATGGCTGAGAGGGTTGTCCAACAAACACAAAGATTTAAAGGGATCAGAAGGCAAGTAATGATTTCATTCTTATTTTCCTGTCTTTTTCATTCAGTTTGTGGACAGCTTCAATACTCCATTTTTGAAGAAATGCAAAAAGGTGCAACAATAGGAAATATAGCAAATGACCTTGAATTAAATATTAAGGAAATTGCAGCTAGAAAATTTAGAATTGATTCTCAGCTCTCTGAGACATATTTCAGTGTTAATTCTGAAAATGGGAATTTAAATGTTGCAGACAGGATAGACAGAGAAGCTCTGTGTGGGGCAACAGAGGAATGTTTTCTAACCTTTGATGTTGTGATTGAGAATCCTCTTAATATGTTCCATGTTAGGATTGACATTAAGGATATAAATGATAATCCACCAAGATTTATTCAAGAGAAAACTGAGCTAGAAATTAGTGAAGCCACCTCACCAGGAACAAAATGTATTTTACAAAATGCAGAAGATATGGATTCGGGGATTAATTCTATCTTGACCTACAAACTCGGTGCTAATAAGCATTTTGCACTAGGGAAGAAAAAGGGCACTAATGGGAGAACATTTCCAGAACTGATTTTGCAGACAAGTTTAGATCGAGAAACACAAAGCAACCATGAGCTGATATTAACAGTGTCTGATAGTGGAATTCCTGTACAAACAGGTACAACTCTAATTATGATTATTGTGACTGATTTTAATGATAATGTGCCTATATTCATACAAGAAGAATACAAAGTGAATATACATGAAAATATACCAATACATTCTACAGTTCTTCATGTTAACGCAAGTGATAAAGATGAAGGTGTCAATGCACAAATCACATACTCTTTTAGCACAACTGCAATGAATGTACTCCGTAAATTCACTATTACTTCCAAAACTGGAGAGATTACAACAAAAGGAAATGTGGATTTTGAGGAGGTAAAGTATTATGATATTTCTGTACAAGCTCAGGATGGTGGTGGCCTAGTTTCCCATACTAAAGTCTTAATACAAATTATGGATGAAAATGACAATGCACCACATATATCGGTGTCCTCAATAACCAACCCTGTCTCTGAGGATTCTCCAGTTGGCACTGTAGTAGCATTAATTAAAGCACACGATCTGGATTCGGGAGAAAATGGGGAGGTTGACTGTGAAATAATTGGTGTTATGCCTTTTAAATTATTGTCTTCATTTGGAAACTTCTACAAAATCATTACAACAAGCTCTCTGGACAGAGAAAAAACTCCTCATCATAATATCACCATTCAGGCTAAAGACAAAGGCTCTCCACCACTTTCTTCTCTGAAAACTATCAGACTGGATGTATTAGATATCAATGACAATCCACCTGAATTTGAAAAATCCAGTTATGTTGCCTATATAACAGAAAACAATCAACCAGGAGCTTCAATATACAGTATCCTAGCAATAGATAAAGACACTGAAGAAAATGGTAAAGTTGTCTATTCCATTACTAATAACAAAACAGAAGAGTTTCTTTCAATCTCTTATATTTCTATTAACCCTGTAACTGGGGTTATTTATGCTTTGCAGTCATTTGATTATGAACAGGACAGAGAATTTCATATTCAAATCATGGCCAAGGACAATGGGTCACCATCACTGAACAAGAGTGCAATTGTAAGGATTTGCATTGTTGACCTGAATGATAATTCACCAGCAATTCTCTACCCCTCACTGGATGTGGGTGGTTCTTCAGTTTTTGATATGGTTCCTTTCTCCTCTGAACAAGGCTCTTTAGTGACCAAAGTGGTGGCAGTGGATGCTGACTCAGGTCATAATGCTTGGCTCTCTTATCATTTTTTACATGACTCAGAAACATCACATTTTGCAATTGATCAATATACAGGAGCGATAAGAACATCTCGAGTTTTTCAAGAAAGAGACATTTTGAGGCACAAAGTAGTGGTGCTAGTAAAGGACAATGGGACACCCTCTCTCTCAGCCACTGTTACACTGACTCTTGTAGTTTCTGATAATTTTCAGCATGTGATTCCTGAAGTTGGTAATCAATCCAGGAATTCAGATTCTCAGTCAAATGTGCAAATTTACTTGGTAATTGCCATAGCAGTGATCTCTTTTCTCTTCATGTTGACTGTGATGTTGGGTGTCATATCTAAATACAGAGAATCAAAAATGGCTACATCATTAAGCTCAATGGCCACTTATCCCCAAATAGATCACAATTTTATTCCTAAATTTAATATTGGTACTTTGCCACTGCCATACTCATATGATGTCTGTGTAACTCTTGATCCAAGTGAAAGAAACTTTCCCTCTCATAACAATGTACCAGTTGAAAATTTAATTGATGCCGATGTTGGAATTGAAAGTGTTAACGGCACTGCTCCTACTGGTGAAATTCTTCAGGTGAGTTACTAGGTTCTATCTTTTGTGTGTATTTATGTGTATGAAGTTGGTAGGTCTACAGTTTGAATATCTACCATCTCTGTGGTTGAACCAATCTAAAACAATAACAAGTGTTATATTTTCCTACACTTATTCACAACACAATAGTTGTACCTGTTGGTCCATCTTTGTGACCTGTACTTATTTTAACTCTTTTAACTAAGCAACTTCTCAGAATTATATAATAAAAAAATCACTTGAATGGTAATATCTTGGAAGTCGTCAAACTCAAATGTCTAGCTCAAAAGTCTTCTAAATAACTTTTTATTAGTTCTGTAGGCTGTGTATAGAGAATCCCTTACCCAACTTAAAGCTTCAGGACATTCCAATACAAAACTTATTGTTATACATTCTTATACATAATATACATATTATAAACATATACATAATATAGGGAGTCATGTAGCCCATACTGGAAAGAAAATATACAGTTTGAATGGTCTAAGCAGTTCCATGACTATATAAGGGCACAAAAGTAAATATTTTTATACAGATTGTCTAACTGCAAGCCAATTTTCTTACATACGTGTATAGAAAGGCAGTATATTTTATTGTAATTAACAAGTTTCAATGATGTATGTGATAGGTGACAATAGCATCAATTAAAATATCAGTTTGCACTGATATAAACATTGTTTATAAGGATATATTTTATATTAATTAAATTAGTGAACATTATTACAACTCAATGATTTAATTATTGAACAAGTGAAGTGCTGAGATGTGCCTCCATTAATAGTGATAGTAAGTATTGTTTCAGCATAAACACAGTATTTATTTTTTTTACAAATGAACAAAATAAATTATCACTCAGACATTGATTTTGAAATAGTTTTTGACTAATTAACTTTATTTTGTATTTGTGATTTGCATTGCTATGCATTGCTTTGCATTATATTTAAGGAATTTTAGATTTTAGTTTGGACATAACTATGTTTATATACTGTATAGGAATATTATGCTATATTAAGTTAGCTGAACTGGCATAATATGGAAAAATAAATGACAAAATTTGACTGTAGTGGGATTCCGAGGTTTTTTTGTGGGTCTCCATGAGTTATGAGTTATGTTTTCACATATAATTTAAGTATTTACCCTATGCACCATCTTGATTGGGGTTGTGTTTAATGTTATGCCATCACCCATTCTTTTAAAAGTAACTAGAAGAATCAAAATGGGCTTTTGAATTTACAGTTACTTCCTAATGAAAATGTGCTTGATTGTACAACATTAGTGCCACTAAGGATAATATTTTAGAAGAATTATGTTCACTCAGTAGCATTGATGTGAACCTTGACCAGCACATTTTTTCATTCTTTAGAATGTAAAGCAACAGCCAACAAATAAAGTTATTTTGAATTCCAGGCTTTCACTCAATGGAACTGGGGCATTCAATATGTACTATATCCAGTATCAATTATTACTACTATGCTTCAGATAGATTAGGCAGGACTTCATTGTATAGGAAATGTAAATACCCACACATGCCCTGAAGAACCATGGTGGCAGTATGTATAAACTGAAGCCACTTTTCCTTGTATCTAAAATTCTACATATTATTATCAATAACAAACAAAAACTAACATAAGTCTTGTTTATTCAGTTCATGTTCACTACATGCATATATGATTCCTTTATATTGTTATAAAAGTAAAATAATATTCCAAAAAAGAATGCATATGCAAAAGAGAACATGCCATCATTGAGTTCAGTCATATACTTGCCCCATCTATTACAGCCTGCATTTAATGTATAACTTGGTTAAAATACTCAACCAACTGTAGTTCCACAAATATCCCAGGCAGCAAGAATTTTCTGATTTCACCCTGATTTCTTGCATCAAAAGCACAATCCAGCCTTAAAAGTGACAGACTTTCTCTGCAACACTGGATCTGATCAACTTTCCAGTAGAAACAATACTTTCTTTATAGCAGCAATTCTAACATGCTTGGGCAAATATTACACTATAAGATGATTAGTAAGATAAATAGAGAAGTTTTTGTAGGAAACTTCTAAGGCATCTTCTAAGGTGCAAAATATTTACAATGGCAATATATGTTGTTTCTGCTATGCCACAGCAGTATGTATTGTGTATATACATTTTGGGGCAGATTTATCAAGGGTCAAATTTCGAGTTTATGGGAGTTTCTAAATACTCCCATTAACTCGAAATTTGAAAAAAGACCAATCAAAATGTATATAAAAATTAAAAAAATGTAATTTGGGTGAATAGGATTGACCTGCAAAATCAAATAGAATTTGAATCGAATTCTAACCGAATTTGATTCGAGTATTTTCACACAAAAAACTAAAACTTTTTTTTTCAGATGTCCACCAAACAACTCCAAATTGATTGTAGGTGGTCCCCCATAGGCTAAAACACCAATTCCGCAGGTTTTAGGTGGCATATAGTTGAATTTGAATTCAGATTTTTAAAGGAATATGATAAATTTTGAAATTCGAATTTCAATTTTTTTTTTAACTCAAATTGAATTTGGACTATTCCCTAGTCAAATTTTACTAAAATAAACTTGAAATTCGAATTCAGAAATTTTAATTTTAATTTTGACCCTTGATAAATCTGCCCCTTAGTATTTCATTATATATTCTACATATAGAATATATATTTATGCCAATGGTGCAGTACAGACAAAATCTCCTGTTTGTGATAATGCATTAGAAAGAAGTATATGATAGCTATATGTAAAACAATCTGCATCCAGGACTTACACGTTTATGTATTACTGTAATAAAATGGCATTCAAATTGTTCAGCTACCTCAGATTTGAATATTATACTATATTCTCCCCATATTAATATATTTCTATATATATTGTTATTAATTAATCTTGTATATATTTACACATGTCTATTGGCATTATACTCTGCATTATTCATGCTGGTACCTAATTTGTGTCACAGTACTTCCTTGGTATACATCCTATTGCACCTCAGTTCCACTGAGAACAAGACCTTAGCAGGAGATGAACTCTTAGCATCCACAGATAATTATGGGACGTATTGGGACACCACAGGTAAAGAGATATATCTAAATAAGGATTACTGTAGCCTCATTTTACCTATTATTATTGATGATAGACTTATTTTTGCAAATTTTATATATTGAGCTGAAGCTATGATTATTCTCTGATTTACTGCAGTGACTTGCTGAAATCAGGGCTGGATAATATTAAAAAAATACTATATATATATATATATATATATATATATATATATATATATATATATATATATATATATATATATAACATTGTTACATTATTATTAATACAAAATTTAATAATTAGTTGTAAATACATTAAAGTGAAAATGATATTAAAAATATGATAAGAAGAACATATATAATAAAATTAAAGAGTATATTTGGCAAGCTTTAAACAGTAGTAATTAGTTATTCTAAAGAATTAGTACAAACATGTATAACATAGTTTAGTTATTTTTTCTAGTATACTTATACATACATGCAGTTCCATATTTGCGCCTCAGAGCGCCGCTGTTTACTAATATTCAGAAACCTTGGAGAACCATTGGCACTGCCATGAAGCAGACATTGTGCAGAATTGCAAGGAGAGATCAAATCAGTCCAGATTCTCATCCGAAGCATACTCTGCATTTGGTCTCATAAAGGAGATTTTGCATGTTTTGGTGGGTTTTTTTTTCAAATTGGATTACAAACACAGAAAGAAGATCCATTTGGGATTATTTCTCTTACAAAGAATAACTGAGATGAAGCTCCAGAAAACACAGACATGCAAAGGATTCAGATGGCAAGTAATGTTTTCATTCCTATTTTCCTGCCTATGTCAGTTAGTTTCTGGGCAGCTTCAATATTCCATTTTTGAAGAAATACAAAAAGGCTCATTGATAGGAAATCTAGCAAATGATCTTGAGTTAGATGTTCAGGCGATTCTAATTAGAAAACTCAGAATTGTTTCACGCCTATCAGAGAAATATTTCAAAGTAAATCTTGGAAATGGAAATTTAATTGTTGCAGACAGGATAGACAGAGAGGATCTGTGTGGAACAACTGAAGAATGTTTTCTTACGTTTGATGCTGTAATTGAGAACCCCCTAAATGCATTTCATATTAGGGTTGATATAAAGGACATAAATGATAATCCACCAAGATTCATATATGAGACAGTTGATTTAGAAATTAGTGAATCCACCTCACCTGGGGTACGTTTTGTTCTAAGTAACGCAGAAGATCTGGATCTTGGAATAAATTCTCTTTTGACTTATAAACTCAGTGCCAATAAGAATTTCATTCTGGGAGAGAAAAGCAGCACTGATGGAAGAACATTTCCAGAATTGATTTTGGAGACAAGTTTAGATCGTGAAAAGCAAAGCCAACATGAGCTGATATTAACAGTGTCTGATGGTGGAAATCCTGTGCAAACAGGTACAACTCTAATTAAGATTACTGTGACAGATTTTAATGACAATTTTCCTGTATTCACACGAGAAGTATACAAAGTAGATATACAGGAAAACATTCCAATCAATTCAACAGTTCTTCATGTTGATGCAAGTGATAAGGATGAAGGTATCAATGCACAAATCACATACTCTTTTAGCACCACTGCAACTAATGTGCACCGCATCTTCGCTATAAATCCAAAAAATGGTGCAATTACTACTAAAGGAAATGTGGATTTTGAGGAGGCAAAACAATATGATTTTTCTGTACAAGCTGAGGATGGTGGTGGCCTTCTTGCCCATGCCAAAGTCTTAATACAAATTATAGATGAAAATGACAATGCCCCTCAGATATTTTTTACCTCAATAACTACCCTAATCCCAGAAGATTCCACACCTGGCACTGTGGTAGCATTAATAGAAGCACATGATCTAGACTCTGGGGAAAATGGGGAGGTTAACTGTCAAATTATTGGCATGGTACCTTTTAACTTGCTATCATCATCTGGAAACTTTTACAAAATTGTTACAAACAAAATCTTGGACAGAGAAAAAAACTCACATTATAATATCACCATTCAAGTTACAGACAAAGGTTCTCCTGCCCTTTCATTTCAGAAAACTACCAGATTGGATGTTTCAGATATAAATGACAATCCACCTTTATTTGAAAAATCAACATATATTGCCTATGTGCCAGAAAATAATCAACCCGGAGCTTCAATATACAGCATTCAAGCAATAGATAAGGACAGTAAAGATAATTCTAAAATAATCTATTCCATAATAAGCAACAATTCTGAGGAGCTTCCTTTGTTCTCTTATATTTCAATCAACCCAGCAACTGGAGTTATTTATGCACAGAGATCATTGGATTATGAACAAGACAGAGAATTTCAAATCCAAATAATGGCCAAGGATAGTGGTTCACCATCTCTGAACAGCAGCACACTTGTAAGAATTTGTGTTGGTGACACGAATGATAATTCGCCGACCATTCTTTACCCTTCACCAGATAAAGGTGGTTCTTCAGTGTATGAGATGGTTCCTTTCTCCTCTGAACAAGGTTCTTTAGTGACTAAAGTGGTGGCAGTGGATGCTGACTCAGGCCATAATGCTTGGCTCACTTATTACTTCATGCAAGACTCAGAAACATCACATTTTATTGTTGACCAATATACAGGAGAGATCAGAACATCTCGAGTTTTTCAAGAAAAAGATGTTTTGAGGCACAGAGTAGTAGTTATGGTAAAGGACAATGGGACACCGTCTCTCTCGGCTACTGTTACATTGACTTTTATTGTTGCTCATAATTTTCAACATGTGATTCCTGAAATGACTAACCAGTCCAGGAAATTGGAATCTCGGTCAAACATGCAAATTTACTTGGTGATCGCCATAGCATTGATCTCTTTTCTATTTATGTTGACTGTGCTGTCTGCTGTCATATCTAAATACAGGGAATCAAAATCGCCAACATCAATTAGTTCACTGAACACATACCCTCAGATTGATCACAGGTTTTTACCTAAATTTAACACTGGTACTTTGCCATTTCCATACTCCTATGATGTCTGTGTAACATTAGATCCAAGTGAAAGAGACTTTGCTTTTCTTAAACCTCAGAACAATGTCCCAGTTGAAAGTTTAATTGATGCTGATGATTCAGGTATTAGAAATGAAAGCATAAATGGAAATGTTCCTGCTGCTGACATTATGCTGGTGAGTTTTTGCCTTCATATGCTGTTTTAGTGAGTTAATATTAGAAACTCTTTCTAGGACTGTATGGAAAATAATGCACAATATAGTAGTTTTACCTTCTGTGACCTCTTTACCTCAAGTGCTATTTTTACTAAAGCAAGTTACTATCAGTGTTTCTACTCTATGAAGATATTTTTGACCATACAGTAGATCATCTTTACTATACTTTGATTTTTACATAACTTGCATGTTTCTGATGTTCTTTGTGGCTAGAATGTTTTAACCAACTACATTATACAGAGTAGTGAGGTATGTTGGTACAGCGTTTAAGAGCTATTGTTATTATAAAGCCTAATATACGTAATAATGTAACCAGAACATTGTAACTAGAATTTTGCCAATATTATCAGAACCGATGAAAATTGGTTGAAAGGTGCTATAACTTTAATTTCAATGGAATACGAAAGTGTATATATATATAGAGAGAGAGAGGCATAAGGAACGCACAACCTTGTATCCATACAGGGAAGCAACCTTCCCTGACGAAGGTTCCGGTTAGGAACCGAAACGTAGGATGTATTAAACCTCACTTTTGATTCATAATACAGCTGTTTTGGTCAAATTCCTAGGAGTGCCGTCGTCTGCTGCAATTTTATATATATATATATATATATATATATATATATATATATATATATATATACTGCAATAGGAAATACATAGTTTTCATAAGAGTGGTAAAATATTTTATGAAAAGGCCACTATTCTGATTTCATTCTGTTCAGATTTCATTAACATATTACTTTATTTTTCCTTACTAAAATCTGCAAAGTATATCTAGCTGGGATAACGGCAGAATGAAATTAAAAGAAATCCTTTTACATAAGAGCTATATAAGGTACCCAGTGTTGCCTGCGTAACTTCGTAACTTTGATTTTTTTTTAAAAAAAAGTATGTGTTGTAAAATGTTTTTACTGTAAAACAGGTAAGCAATATTACTGTGAAACCGAAAATATAGAATCCCTTTTCTTGCTCACAGTAGATTACTTCAATTATAGGGGTCCGTTTACTAAAGCGCGATAAAAATATTCACACAAATATAGACAAATTTGTCACCAAATATGTTTTCACCAGTTTACTAGCCTGCAGTAAATATAAATTTGTGAATTTTCTTGCGCAAAAATATGTTTTCACAGTTATCGCATTTGCTGAAAATAAAGCTACGTACAGATTAACGCCTGGTTTACTAAACAGCGAAATTTGCAAAAGACAAAATTTACTCAAGAATATTCGCAATATTTTACCGCTACCTATGTAGTGGCGTAAAAGTATTTTTTCACCAGAATATTATCAAGGGGCAGGAAATATCCCATAATACTGTTTATTTTACCCATCATTCTTTGCTGACAGGAGAGAGAGATCTGTAGCTATTGCACATTTCTATGAAGCAAAGAGATTGACTGGTATGATTTCTTGTTCCTATGATTCTATTGGCAGAAGGGTTTATATGATGCATAAATGTTTGATTGGTGTTACTCTGGTAATGTTGTTGGATGGTATAATCATCAGTCAATAAAGTTTATGGGTTTTGAAGATGCATTTCTGGCCATAAATGTCACAGTAAAAAAATGCCATAATAACCGCCATAAAACAGGACTATTTTATAGCATAAATATTCGCAAAAACGTAATTTGTTGCCAGAAAATTCGCAACTCGCTAAAATTACCGCTAACGTAAGCAGGTTCGTTAAAGTAGTTACCGCAAGTGATCGCAATGACTTCTGAGCGCATCGCTGTTTAGTAAATTTAGTCGCTGCGAATATTCTGGCGGAAAAATATTCTCAGCGATAACATGCGGAAACTTAAAGTCAGATTTACTGCACTTTAATAAATGGACCCCTTAGTTCTTTATGCAATAAATCTGAATTGAGCAAGTAAATGTTTCTGCACAATACTTGTCCGCTTTATCTGTTGTTGGCAGCTACATAGCTTGTTAGTGAAATGTTACGTTGTTAGGGTTCATGTTGGCTTTTTTGTTGTAAATGAGTTAGTTGAAAGATGAAGTTGAAACAGTGTATTACGGAGCTTTGCAATTTTAACCAGCAATTTCTGTCCTTCAGCTCCTTGCTCCTCCGGCTTTAAACAATTGAGTTTGAATTTAAATACGTTTTTATATCCACATGCAAACATCAATAGCTGGAGTATACTTTACCACCACGACATTATGGCAAATGTTTTTCACACAGCGGCTGTAAACTGGAACTCTCATGCCGGTCCATCCACTGTAATATCGGATCTTTAGTAAATTTCCCAATAATGGGGTTCTCTTACTCCATTTTTGCCAGCATACATTCAGATTGGCAAGAACGCTCACATTTCTCACACCCTAACTGCGTTAGTTTGCAATGGGTCATTGCTTCAGCTGTCAGATCCAGAACAAGGGCTTATAGCTCATTGGTAGTAAAGAATGCATTTATATTGCTTTAAATGATTTTAGGATAACTCCTACACTTAGTAGGAGGACTATAATTCCACTTTTACCTTTCAATAAATAACTTAAGTTCTCTATCAGGATCTTTAAAATACTTGGTATCAACAGAACTAAAAGGGCTGGAGAATTTACTGCTGCAGAGAGCAATTTGTATTCAGAACTTACACTGTGTTCTTTAAGGCACTAGTATATTGATTTTATATCTTTCAACCTATTGGAACAAAAACAAATTTAAACTTCCCCCCCTTCTTTAATTTGCCAACATAAATCTAAATTAATTTGAATGTGTCTGTGGCTTTATGCTATTTGATTCACATTTTTCTGATAATCTAAAAAATGTTCCTTGTGTCTCAGTCAAATGATCAGTCAGATTCAATTCAGTGAGAAACATTTATCTCAAGGTTTATCACATGAAAAATTGAAGTAGAGGAAAAAAATGTTCTCCAAATTCAGTTCCCATTTTTTCCCATAGACTTCAGTTGAGTTTTCACATGATAAACAATGAGATACATTTTTCTGAATTGAATTTCTACCAATGAGTTTTCATGTTATAAACCTTTTTCTCACTGAATTGAATCTGGCCCAATAACTGCTAGAAGTCTTCTTATTACCCAACCTTGATACCCTTAGCTTCCAATACTGTATACAAAAGTTTAATAACTATGAAACCTGCATCATTTAGAATGGGAACTTATTTATGCCAAAACTGTACCTGAAATACTGAAGTGTGTGCCACATGTTTCCTCAGCGCCACTGAGATGTGAATACCCAAAACCTAACTGCAACAAATTTTAAGTGTGAGAATTGCAAGTACTATACTCCTTGTGCCTTCTTGGTGTTTAAGTGCTGCTTTGTGTACCTGCAGAGCCAGTAACAGTAGATGGTTTGGAAGCTACTAAATATGGACTTGGTTCTTTATAATTTCAAATTGGTTATACGTGGTATCTGAACTGTGAAAAATTATGGGCTAAAATAATAAGAGGAGCCACTACAGTATTTCTTCTAACAAGAAGAAACAACCATTCAGCATGGAGCAGTTTATTTTTCACGTCTGCTATTTAAAAGCAAACATCTCATTGATTTCTGATGGTTACAAATCCTGGACCATACTTTGCTCCTTCTTTTTCTTTAACCCCAAAATCTTTTATACTTAAAAACTTAAATACTGTAAATGGATGGACTATTGCAATTGTTTAATTGTACCTTTTGCATCCATTACTTTAGACATTTTTTTTTTACATTTTTTAAAACTCTAAATGTGACATGTGTTTACTATTTAACCAGTATGATTTCGGAATAGCTTATTTTTACTGGTACATCCAGAATAGCTAGTAACTGATGAAAATGTTTTTTTCCCTACATAATGTTCCAAATGATTGGGGCTGTAAATTTAGCATGCGGCATATGACATTTTTTAAAGATAGCAATAACTTGAATATTTCATGTGTTTTTCCTGTTCCTCTCTAAGAGGTGATATGGTTTTATATTAATAATAGTGTGTAATAGTTCACCCTCTTCATACAGGATTTTTAACAAATGACTATTTCTCATTTTACATTTATTAGAAAATATTAAAAACAAAACCATGTACGCAAGACTTGTACTAATATCAAGTCTGATCAACCTTATATAATATTGCATAGGTATATCTCCTATAAATATTATCTGCAGTTCCACATTTGTGCCTCAGAGCGCCGCTGTTCACTAATATTAAGAAACCTTGGAGATCCATTGGCACTGCCAGAAAGCAGACATTGTTCAGATTTGCAAAGAAGGATCACAACCATTTTAGCTTCTCATACAGAAGATACATCTGCTTTTGGTTTCCCAGGGGTGGATTTTCCTATTTTTATGTTTACAACTGGATTACAATTATAGCAAGAGTTTATTTGGGATATCTTTCACACAAAGGAAGGCTAAGATGAAAATCCAGCAATCACAGATATGCAAAGGATTCAGACAAGGATGGCAAGTAATATTTTCATTGTTATTTTTGTGCCTATGTCATTCAGTTTCTGCTCAGCTTCACTACTCAATTTCTGAAGAAATGCAAAAAGGCTCATTGATAGGAAATTTAGCCAATGATCTTGGATTAAATGTTAAGGAAATTGCAGCTAGAAAACTCAGAATTGTTTCACGTCTGTCAGAGAAATATTTTAAAGTAAATCTTGGAGATGGAAATTTGAGTGTTGCAGACAGAATAGACAGAGAGGCTCTGTGTGGGGCAACAGAAGAATGTTTTCTAACCTTTGATGCTGTGATTGAGAATCCTTTAAATATGTTCCATGTTAGAATTGACATTAAGGATACAAATGATAATGCACCAAGATTTGCTCATGCGAAAACTGAATTAGAAATTAGTGAACAAACACCACCAGGTACAAGATTTGCTTTGCAGAATGCAGAAGATCTCGATTTGGGAATAAATTCACTTTTGACCTATAGACTAAGTACCAATAACTATTTTATACTGGGTGAGAAATCAAGCTCTGATGGCAGAAAATTTCCAGAATTGATTTTGGAGACAAGTTTAGATCAGGAAACACAAAGCTACCATGAGCTGATATTAACAGTGACTGATGGTGGAAATCCTGTGCAAACAGGTACAACTCTAATTATGATTACTGTGACTGATATCAATGACAATTTACCTGTATTCACACGAGGAATATACAAAGTGAATATACATGAAAACATTCCAGTAAATTCTACAGTTCTCCATGTTAATGCAAGTGATAAAGATGAAGGTATCAACGCGCAAATCACATTTTCTTTTAGCACTACTGCAACTAACGTGCTCCGTATGTTTGCAATTAATCAAAAAAATGGACAAATTACAACTAAAGGAAATGTGGATTTTGAGAAAGCAAAATATTATGATATTTCTGTACAAGCTCAGGATGGTGGTGGCCAAATGTCCCATGCCAAAGTTTTAGTAGAAATTATAGATGAAAATGATAATGTTCCTGATATATCTGTTACCTCAATAACTACCCCAATCTCTGAGGATTCAGCTCCTGGAACTGTGGTAGCATTAATAGAAGCACATGATCTAGACTCTGGAGAAAATGGGGAGGTTGATTGTCAAATCATTGGTGTGGTACCATTTAAACTAATGTTATCATCTGGAAACTTCTACAAAATTGTTACTACAAGCACCTTAGATAGAGAAAAACATTCACATTATAATATTACTATTAAAGCTACAGATAAGGGTTCACCTCCCCTTTCTTTTCAGAAAACCATCAGATTGGATGTTTTGGATATAAATGACAATCCACCTCTATTTGAAAAGTTATCATATATTGCATATGTATCCGAAAATAATCAACCAGGAGCCTCAATTTACAGTATCCAAGCAATAGATAAGGACATCGAGGAAAATGGAAAAGTTCTCTATTCTATTATCACCAGCAATACAGAGGAGATGCCTTCAACAGCTTATATTTCCATTAACCCAGTAACTGGGGTTATTTACGCACAGCGTTCATTCGATTATGAACAGGACAGAGAATTTCAAATACAAATCATGGCAAAAGACAATGGGTATCCTTCTCTAAATAGCAGTGCAATAGTGAACATTTGTGTTGTTGACCAGAATGACAATTCACCAACTATTCTCTACCCATCACCAGATGTTGGAGGTTCTGCAGCATATGAAATGGTTCCTTTTTCCTCTGAACAAGGTTCTTTAGTGACTAAAGTGGTGGCAGTAGATGCTGACTCAGGTCACAATGCTTGGCTTTCTTATACATTTTTGCAGGATTTAGAAACATCACATTTTATCATTGATCAATATACAGGAGAGATCAGAACATCCCGAGCTTTTCAAGAAAGAGATGTTTTGAGACACAAATTTGTGGTGATAGTAAAGGACAATGGGACACCCTCTCTTTCAGCCACGGTTACACTGACTCTTGTAGTTGCTGATAATTTTCAGCTTGTGCTTCCTGAAATTAGTAACCAACCCATAAAATCAGACTCCCAATCAAAAATGCAGATTTACTTGGTGATTGCCATAGCATTGATCTCTTTTCTTTTTATGTTGACTCTGATGTTTGCTGTCATATCTAAATGCAGGGAATCAAAATCTCCAACATCAATAAGTTCACTGAACACATACAGATGCAGCCACTTTGGTTTGTCTGTTTGACACAGAATATCTAAACACAGATATCCCATTTATCTTATTTAACACAGAAAACTGCGTCACAACATCCCATCTAATTAAAGCATTCACCATTGTGAACAATGGAGCTTTGGTATGCTAATGAAAAGGTTAAATGCATTAAATGAGTTAAGATGACTTAAGATAACACAGTTTCTTCAATTACCCCTGAGTCATGACGCATTTAACTCACAAATCCAAGTGGCTTCATCTGTACCCTCAGATTGATCAGAGGTTTCTACCTACATTTAATACTGGTACTCTGCCATTTCAATATTCTTATGATGTCTGTGTAACGCTAGATCCAAGTGAAAGAGACTTTGCTTTTCTTAAAACTTCTAACAATGTTCCAGTGGGAAGTTTAATTGATGCTGATGATTCGGGTATTGGAAATGAAAGCTTAATGGGAAATGTTCCTGCTGCTGACATTGTGCCGGTGAGTCATTGTCTTCTTATTAGTGAGTGAATGTTTGTATAATAAGTAATGCCCAGTATTACATATGATTGCTCATAAACAATTTAATTTTACAGTTGTCTGATTCTTACGATTACATGAATGCTCCTCCTAGGACTATATACTTCCATAAAGGCAAAAAAATAAAACATAGTCATTTTATCTATTGTGACCTCTTCAGCTCAGCCATGCTTCAATAGCTACTTTTATTAGTCAGGGTTACTAAATCAGGGTTTCATCAGGGTTTCAGCAGTCATTAGTCTGCTGCTGTCACAGCCCCAAGCATGCTACTTTGCAATTGGTAATTGCCTCAGCTATCAGATGCTGAAGGACATTAGTGGGCCGATTCACTAACTTCAAGTGAAGGATTCAAAGTAAAAAAACTTCAAATTTCGAAGTGTTTTTTGGGCTACTTCGACCATCGAATGGGCTACTACGACCTTCGACTATGACTTCGAATCGAATGATTCGAACTAAAAATCGTTCGACTATTCGACTATTCGATAGTCGAAGTACTGTCTCTTTAAGAAAAGACTTCTACCCCCTAGTTCGCCATCTAAAAGCTACCGAACTCAATGTTAGCCTATGGGGAAGGTCCCCATAGGCTTTCCTAAGTTTTTTTGATCGAAGGATATTCCTTCGATCGTTGGATCTCACTATTTGCGCTAATATCCTTCGACTTCAATATTCAAAGTCGAAGGATTTTAATTCCCAGTCAAATATCGAGGGTTAATTAACCCTCGATATTCAACCCTTTGTGAATCGGCCCCTAGGTCTTATACAAGCTCATAAATGGAAGTAAAAAAATATATTGCAAAGTGCCAGATTCTATAAGAATCTTTAAGGATTCTTGCAGAAAACCTACACTTGAAAGGATTTATGAAATTTAAATGGCAATAAATAGCATGTGTATTTATGTAATTTTAATGAATGAAAGGCTAGAACATGGTAATTATTTAATAATTTGCATTCTATATTCCTGACTTTTTTTTACATATTATGCTCTAAATGCAACATGCGTTGTGTTAACACAGGTTTAGTTTATGTAGGTATCACTTATTCTTACTGTTAAACCTACAGTTAAACCATGAGTACAGCTACAGTGACATACAGGTATATGAAACATGTACAGATTTATGCAGTTTTAAATGACACCTATCATAATTTGAGGGACATGTTTACTTTTCTATATAGATGTACATCTATAATAGATGGAATATTTTTTTTTCTCTACATAAAATGCCATGAGTATCTCATATAAAATGCACAGGAATGTAAATTCAATGTAAGTTAACTTCTTATAATTGCAAATATTTTGTGAATGCAGCAGATTTGTAGCTTGGCATACAAAACTTTGAAAAGCGCAATAATTTACATGTTCAACTCTAACTTCGATCAACTCCGACATTAAAAAAAGTAAAAAAAAATCAGGCCATGCAAAAATCGGATAACTTCAGAGCTTTGCTCGAAAAGTACGAATTTTTTGTACTTTTCTGCAAATTCTATGAATTTTTCTGACTTTTCTGACGTTTTGGTCCAAAATCTCCGAAATTATTGGATAACGGTACAGACAGCAGCGCAAACTGGGACCTACCCCACTGGCTTATACAGGATTTCGAGAGCTTTGAGATGCCGGATTTCCAGAGTTGGGCTTTTAAGACCATCAGGCTTTAATAAAAGAATGCATTTATATTGCCTTAAATGATTTTAGGAGAACTCCTACACTTAGAAGGAGGACTATAATTTGACTTTTACCTTTCAATAAATAACGTATGTTCTCTACCAGGATCTTTAAAATACTTGATGCAGAAGAACTAAAAGAGCAAGAGAATTTACTGTTGCAGAGAGCAATTTGTATCCAGAGCTTACACTGTTTTCTTTAAGGCACTAGTATCTTGATTTTATATGATTTTATATCTTTCAACCTATTAGAACAAACATATTTGAAACTTCCCCCCCTTCTATAATTTTGCCAACATAAATCTAAGATATTCATTTTACTGTATCTGTGGCTTTATGCTATTTGATTGACATTTTTTCTGATAATCCACAAAATGTTCCTTGTGTCTTAGTCAAATAATCAGCCAGATTCAATTCAGTGAGAAAAATGTATCTCAAGGCTTATCACATGAAAACTCATGAATAGTTTAAATTAGAGGAAGAAAAAATGTTCTCCAAATTCAGTTCCCATCCTTTACCATAGACTTCAATTGGATTTTCATGTGATAAACCATGAGATAAGTTTTTCTGAATTGAATTTCATCGAATCTTGACCCATGAGTTTTCACGTAATAAACCTTTTTTACATTGAATCGAATCTGGCCTAATAACTGCTAGAAGTCTTCCTATTACCCAACCTTGATACCCTTAGCTTCCAATAATGTATACAAAAGTATAACTATGAAACCTGCATCATTTAGAATGGGAACTTATTTATGCCAAAACGTTACCTGAAGTACTGAAGTGTGTGCCACATGTTCCCTCATAGCCACTGAGATGTGTCTGAATACCCAAAACCATACTGCAACAATTCTTAAGTGTGAGAATTGCAAGTACTATACTCCTTGTGACTACTTGGTGTTGTAAAGTGTCCTTTGTATACCTACAGAGCCAGTAACCGTAGATGGTTTGCAAGCTACTAAACATGGACTTGGTTCTTTATAATTTTAAAGATGTTATACATGGTATCTGAACTGTGAAAAATGATGGGCTAATGTAATAAGAGGAGCCTTTGTTTCTTCTAAACCAAAACAACAATTCAGCAAGGAGCAGTTTAATTTTTAGGTCTACTATTTAAAAACAAGCATCTGTTTGATTTCTGTTGGTTACAAAACCTGGACCATATTTTGCACCTTCTTTTTCATTAACCCCCAAATCTTTTATATTGTAGTTTAAAAACTTCAACAACAACTGAAATAAGCAGATGGACTGGAATATGGCAATTGTTGAATTAAACTTTTTGCATTCATTACTCTTGAATTTTTTCTACATTTTCTAAAGCTCTAAATGTAACATGTGTTTACTATTTAACCAGTATGATTTTGGAATAGTGTATTTTTACTGGTACTGTGGTACTCGTTAAACATCCAGAATAGCTGTACTGTATGTACAAATTGTTATAGTTCAGTAACTGATGAAAATATTTTTCTCTACATAATGTTCCAAAAGATTGGGGCTGTAAATTTAAAATGCAGTATATCGGCATATGACATTTTTTAAAAATATTGCGTGCATTTTTCCTGTTCCTCTCTAAGAGGTGATGTGTTTTATATTAATAATGCTGTGTAATAGTTCACCCTCTTCATACAGGATTTGTAACACATGATTATTTCTACATTTTACATTCATTAAAAAATATATAAAAAACATATATGCAAGACCTGTACTAATATCAAGTTTGATCACCATATATAATATTGCATAGGTATATCTCCTGTATATATTATCTGTAGTTCCACATTTGTGCCTCAGAGCGCCGCTGTTCACTAGTGTTAAGAAACCTTGGAGATCCATTGGCACTGCCAGAAAGCAGACATTGTTCAGATTTGCAAAGAAGGATCAAAACCATTTTAGCTTCTCATACAGAAGATACATCTGCGTTTGGTTTCCCAGGGGTTGGATTTTCCTATTTTTTTTGTTTACAACTGGATTACAATTATAGCAAGAGTTTATTTGGGATATCGTTCACACAAAGGAAGGCTAAGATGAAAATCCAGCAATCACAGCTTTGCAAAGGATTCAGACAAGGATGGCAAGTAATATTTTCATTGCTATTTTCATGCCTATGTCATTCAGTCTCTGCTCAGCTTCACTACTCAATTTCTGAAGAAATGCAAAAAGGCTCATTGATAGGAAATTTAGCAAATGATCTTGGATTAAATGTTAAAGAAATTGCAGCTAGAAAACTCAGAATTGTTTCACGTCTGTCAGAGAAATATTTCAAAGTAAATCTTGGAGATGGGAATTTGAATGTTGCAGACAGAATAGACAGAGAGGCTCTGTGTGGGGCAGCAGAAGAATGTTTTCTAACCTTTGATGCTGTGATTGAGAATCCTTTAAATATGTTTCATGTTAGAATTGACATTAAGGACACAAATGATAATCCACCAAGATTTGCTCACGAGAAAACTGAATTAGAAATTAGTGAGCACACATCACCAGGTACAAGATTTGCTTTGCAGAATGCAGAAGATCTCGATTTAGGAATTAAATCACTTTTGACCTATAGACTAAGTACCAATAACTATTTTATACTGGGTGAGAAATCAAGCTCTGATGGCAGAAAATTTCCAGAATTGATTTTGGAGACAAGTTTAGATCGGGAAACACAAAGCTACCATGAGCTGATATTAACAGCATCTGATGGGGGGAATCCTGTGCAAACAGGTACAACTCTCATTAAGATTACTGTTACTGATTTCAATGACAACTTTCCTGTATTCACACAAGAAATATACAAAGTTAATATACATGAAAACATCCCAATAAATTCTACAGTTCTACATGTTAATGCAAGTGATAAAGATGATGGTGTCAATGCGCAAATCACATATTCTTTTAGCACTACTGCAACTAATGTGCTCCGTATGTTTGCAATTAATCAAAAAAATGGAGAAATTACAACTAAGGGAAATGTGGATTTTGAGGAAGCAAAATATTATGATATTTCTGTACAAGCTCAGGATGGTGGTGGCCAAATGTCCCATGCCAAAGTTTTAGTAGAAATTATAGATGAAAATGATAATGTTCCTGATATATCTATTACCTCAATAACTACCCCAATCTCTGAGGATTCAGCTCCTGGCACTGTGGTAGCATTAATAGAAGCACATGATCTAGACTCTGGACAAAATGGGGAGGTTCACTGCCAAATTATTGGTGTAGTACCATTTAAACTTCTGTCATCATCTGGAAATTTCTACAAAATTGTTACTACAAGCACCTTAGATAGAGAAAAACATTCACATTACAATATTACTATTCAAGCTACAGATAAGGGTTCTCCTCCCCTTTCTTTTCCGAAAACCATTCGATTGGATGTTTTAGATATAAATGACAATCCACCTCTATTTGAAAAGTTTTCATATATTGCATATATATTGGAAAATAATCAACCAGGAGCCTCAATTTACAGTATCCAAGCAGTAGATAAGGACACTGAAGAAAATGGAAAAGTTCTCTATTCTATTATCACCAGCAATACAGAGGAGATGCCTTCAACAGCTTATATTTCCATTAACCCAGTAACTGGGGTAATTTACGCACAATGTTCATTTGATTATGAACAGGACAGAGAATTTCAAATACAAATCATGGCAAAAGACAATGGGTATCCTTCTCTAAATAGCAGTGCAATAGTGAGAATTTGTGTTGTTGACCAGAATGACAATTCACCAACTATTCTCTACCCATCACCAGATGTTGGAGGTTCTGCAGCATATGAAATGGTTCCTTTCTCCTCTGAACAAGGTTCTTTAGTGACTAAAGTGGTGGCAGTGGATGCTGACTCAGGTCACAATGCTTGGCTTTCTTATAATTTTTTGCAGGATTCAGAAACATCACATTTTATCATTGATCAATATACAGGAGAGATCAGAACATCTCGAGTTTTTCAAGAAAGAGATGTTTTGAGAAACAAAGTTGTGGTGATAGTAAAGGACAATGGGACACCCTCTCTCTTAGCCACTGTTACACTGACTCTTGTAGTTGCTGATAATTTTCAGCTTGTGCTTCCTGAAATTAGTAACCAACCCATAAAATCAGACTCCCAGTCAAACATGCAGATTTACTTGCTGATTGCCATAGCATTGATCTCTTTTCTTTTTATGTTGACTCTGATGTTTGCTGTCATATCTAAATGCAGGGAATCAAAATCTCCAACATCAATTAGTTCACTGAACACATACCCTCAGATTGATCAGAGGTTTCTACCTACATTTAATACTGGTACTCTGCCATTTCAATATTCTTATGATGTCTGTGTAACGCTAGATCCAAGTGAAAGAGACTTTGCTTTTCTTAAAACGCCTAACAATGTTCCAGTGGGAAGTTTAATTGATGCTGATGATTCGGGTATTGGAAATGAAAGTTTAAGGGGAAATGTTCCTGCTGTGCTGGTGAGTCATTGTCTTCTTTTTAGCAATTGAATGTTTGTATAATAAGTAATGCCCAGTATTACTTATGATTGCTCATAAACAATTTAATTTTACAGTTGTGTGATTCTATTACATGAATGCTCCTCCTAGAACTATATACTTCCAAAAAGGGAATAAAATAAAGCACAGTATTTTTACCTATCGTGACCTCTTCACCTCAGCCACTCTTCAATAGCAACTTTTATTAATCAGAGTTTCATGAGTCTTATGTGTCATTAGTAGATATCTGCAATTAGTTCCTGTTGCTGTCACTAGAGAGCACAGCCCTAAACATGCTACTTTGCAGTGGGCCATTGCCTCAGCTTTCAGATGCTAGAAGACATAAGGGCTTATACAAGCTGAAGAATGGTAGTAAAAAGTTATATTGCAACGTGCTGGATTCTACTAAAATCTTTAAGGATTCTAGCAGAATACCTACACTTAAAAAATCTATGAAATTTAAATGGCAATAAATACCATGTGTACTTATGTACCAGGATGTTTAAAATACTTTTTTTGGTGTAATGGTATGAAAAGGCTAGAGGGTTTACTGTTACAGAGAGCAATATGTATTCAGAGCTTACTCTGAGTGCTTTAAGGCATTAGCATCATGATTTTACATCTGATTCATTTCTATTGGTCACAAGATCTGGAGCAAACTTTGCTCCTTTTTTACCCTCAAGTCAGATTCTGGGGCACAGGCACGGGCACGGGCACCAATTTTATTGTAGTATAAAATCTTGAATGAATGAAAGGCTAGAACAAGGTAAATATTGAATAATCTGCATTCTATATTCCTGACTTTTTTGCATATTATGCTTGAAATGCAACATGTGTTGTGTTAACGCAGGTTTAATTTATGTAGGTATCACTTACTCTTACTGCTAAACCTAGAGTTAAACCATGAGTACAGCTAGGCGTTGTGATATAAATGAAACATTTACAGATTTGTATACTTTTAAATGACACCTACAACAATTTGAGGGACATGTTTACTTTTTTTCTCTACATTAAATGCCACAAGCATCTCATGTAAAATGCATGTGGATGTAAATTCTGTGTAAGTTAACTTCTATAATTGCAAATATTTTGTGAATGCAGCAGATTTGTAGCTTGGCATACAAAACTTTGAAAAGCGCAATAACTTGCATGTTATTTTTCCGTTTACTTACTATGGGATGATATGTTTTCTTATATTAATATATGTGTGTACTGTGCCAAGTAGTTCCATAAAGCATTTTAAAAAAATTACTATTTCTAAAAAGGCCCACATTTTTACATTCATAATAAAATGTAAGACAATTTTATGTGCAAAGGTATATACAAGTCTGATTATTATATATATAATATTGCTTAGCAATAGTTCCTTTATATATTATCTGCAGTTCCCCATTTGTGCCTCAGAGCGCCGCTGTTCACTAATATTAAGAAATCTTGGAGCTCCATTGGTTCTATTGTAAAGCAGACATAGTTTAGATTTGCAAAGAAGGATCACAACCATTTTAGCTTCTCATACAGAAGACATATCTGCTTTTGGCTTTATAAAGGAACAGATTCTACCTTTTTTCTGTTTACAACTTGATAACAAGCAGAGCAAGCAATTTTTTTGGGATATTCATATTCACAGTCTAGGATGAAAATGCAGCAAACACAGACATGCAAAGGATTCAAACAAAGATGGCAAGTAATAATTTCATTGTTTTTTTCTTGCCTATGTTATTCAGTCTCTGCTCAGCTTCACTACTCAATTTTTGAAGAAATGCCAAAAGGCTCATTGATAGGAAATTTAGCAAATGATCTCGGATTAAATGTTAAGGAAATCACAGCTAGAAAACTCAGAATTGTCTCACGCCTTTCAGAGAAATATTTTAGAGTTAATCTTGGAAATGGGGATTTGAATGTTGCAGACAGGATAGACAGAGAGGCTCTATGTGGGGCAAGGGATGAATGTTTTCTAACATTTGATGCTGTGATTGAGAATCCTCTAAATATTTTCCGAGTTAGAATAGACATTAAGGACACCAATGATAATGCACCAAAATTTGCTCATGAGAAAACTGAATTAGAAATGAGTGAGCACACATCACCTGGAACAATATTTTCTTTGCATAATGCAGAAGATCTAGATTTGGGAAAAAATTCACTTTTGACATATAGAATAAGTACCAATAACTATTTTATACTGGGTGAGAAATCAAGCTCTGATGGCAGAAAATTTCCAGAATTGATTTTGGAGACAAGTTTAGATCGGGAAACACAAAGCTACCATGAGCTGATATTAACAGCGTCTGATGGGGGGAATCCTGTGCAAACAGGTACAACTCTCATTAAGATTACTGTTACTGATTTCAATGACAACTTTCCTGTATTCACACAAGAAGTATACAAAGTGATTATACATGAAAACATCCCAATCAATTCTACAGTTCTACATGTTAAAGCAAGTGATAAAGATGAAGGTGTCAATGGAGAAATCACATACTCTTTTAGCACAACTGCAAATAACGTGCTCCGTATATTCACTATTAATCCAAATAATGGCGAAATTACAACAAAAGGAAATGTAAATTTTGAGGAAGAAAAATATTATGATGTTTCTGTACACGCTCAGGATGGCAGTGGCCAAATTTCCCATGCCAAAGTCTTAATAGAAATTACTGATGAAAATGACAATGCTCCAGATATATCTGTTACCTCAATAACTACCCCAATCTCAGAGGACTCTCCAACTGGCACTGTGGTAGCATTAATTGAAGCACATGATCTAGACTCTGGAGAAAATGGGGAGGTTGACTGTCAAATCATTGGTGTGGTACCATTTAAACTATTGTTATCGTCAGGAAACTTCTACAAAATTGTTACTACAAGCACCTTAGATAGAGAAAAAAACTCACATTACAATATTATTATTCAAGCTACAGATAAGGGTTCACCTCCCCTTTCTTTTCAGAAAACCATCAGATTGGATGTTTTGGATATAAATGACAATCCACCTATATTTGAAAAGTTATCATATATCGCATATGTATCAGAAAATAATCAACCAGGAGCCTCAATTTACAATATCCAAGCAATAGATAAGGACATTGAAGAAAATGGAAAAATTCTCTATTCCATTATCACCAGCAATGCAGAAGAGATGCCTTCAATAGCTTATATTTCCATTAACCCATTAACTGGGGTAATTTATGCACAACGTTCATTTGATTATGAGCAGGACAGAGAATTTCAAATCCAAATCATGGCCAAGGACAATGGGTCGCCATCTCTGAACAGCAGTGCAATAGTGAGAATTTGTGTTGTTGATCAGAATGATAATTCACCAACTATTCTCTACCCATCACCAGATGTTGGTTCTGCAGCATATGAGATGGTTCCTTTTTCCTCTGAACAAGGTTCTTTAGTGACTAAAGTGGTGGCAGTGGATGCTGACTTTGGTCACAATGCTTGGCTTTCTTACCATTTTTGGCATGATTTAGAAGTATTGCATTTTGCGATTGATCAATATACAGGAGAGATCAGAACATCTCGAGTTTTTCAGGAAAGAGACATTTTGAGGCACAAAGTTGTGGTCATAGTAAAGGACAACGGGACACCCTCTCTCTCAGCCACTGTTACACTGACTTTTGTAGTTTCTGATAATTTTCAGCTTGTGATTCCTGAAATTAGTAACCAGCCCATGAAATCAGATTCTCCATCAAACATGCAGATCTACTTGGTTATTGCTGTAGCACTGATCTCTTTTCTTTTCATGTTGACTATAATGTTTGCTGTCATATCAAAATACAGAGAATCAAAATCTCCAACATCAATTAGTTCACTGAGCACATATCCCCAAATTGATCACAGATTTATTCCTCAATTCAATACTAATACTTTGCCACTACCATACTCCTATGATGTCTGTGTAACATTAGATCCAAGTGAAAGAGACTTTGCTTTTCTTAAACCTCCTAACAATGTTCCAGTGGGAAGTTTAATCGATGCTGATGATTCAGGTATTGGAAATGAAAGTGCGATTGTGCAGGTGAGTCACTACTTAAGTATATGACTTTTCTGTTACGTTGCTCAATGTGGTTTGAAAATTTACTTTTACAGTGACTGTTTATTAAAATCTATAGTATTCAATAGTGGTATACTTTTTTACACTCTTTTAGGTGCATTGTAAAACTGTAACAGTTACATAGACCAGAACACAGAAATTTTCCACAATTTGTCTTGCTCTTGATTAATGTAATGTTCTTCTCTTACTGATTTAACTACTTAAATTTAGAATCTATCAAAATTGAAAGGTAAACTTTTTAGAGATTTTTGACCTGTTCAGATTTCTTTTACCTTAGATGCTACATACTTTTCCATGTTTCTATAGATTTTGCATACCACATTTCTAACCCAATATCACTATATAGTATAAGCGATAATGTAATCAGTACTGTAAGTTATATTTTAGAAACTGAATTAACACTACCGTTTATATGAGTCCCAAAATGCTATGTATTTAATTATTCTACGTTGGTGGGATATTGTTAAATAGAAGGAGTATATGCCTTGAAATAATGTGTAATGTTTTGTAAAATACAATATTGTCTTTATTGGGAGTCAATATTTATACTTTTGAAAAACTGACTATTTTTTGCTCTGGAATGTTTCTTTAAAAATATGACAACACCTCTGTTTGTTTTCTGTGCAGTTTGCACCCTTACTAAATGGGTATCATATGTGTGGGCCATGGGCATAAAGTTATGCACATGCGTGTAAATCGCAAAGAGAGCCTGGTCAATGGAAGATTGAAACTCATGCTCCTTTGCACCTCTTCCCAATGTGACTTGCACCTAACAACTCCGTTATTTACTTATAGGCCTGCATGCATTAGTTCTAAGTATAAAAGCTTTCAAATTTGCTGTAGGCATAGTATATTGATGAAATGTTCTTGCATCTAGCCTTTGTTCTTACATTGATAAATGAATCTTGTTGCCTGCAAGAAATCATGTTATTGCTCAGACTTTAAGGGGCAGATTTGTCAAAGGTCGAGGTGAATTTTTGAATTAAAAAAAATGGAATCTCAAGCTATTTTTTGTGTACTTTGACTAGGGAATAATCAACTTAATTTCAGTTGGTCTTTTTGACTTCAAATTATGAAGTTTTTCACATTTGAAATTCGACCCTTGATAAATATGCCCCTAAATGTTTGTATATGGATACACATTGTTGCATTTGTGAGTGTAAAATGGACATAAGTAAAATCTGCATGCATCTGGGTGGGACCTTATTTGTGTAAAAATTTCTCTTAAATAGGGCAATTGTAATTGTGAGGAACTTGCATGTAGTTGGGGGTAGACAGTGATAATGCACTAAACTATTGAATGGATAAAATAATGGTACTCAAGTTAGAAAATAAACCAAACCCTTGGTGAACCCTCAGACAAGAATTATAGCATACTGTAATTAGGACATGATATGAAGTCTCAAGGGAAATGACTTTTTCCTCTTCAGGACACTTTCATGTCTGTAGACCAAGTGGAATATCTGCAGCTCCTGATTGTACAGTTGTGATTTACTTCTAATTTGGTTTTACTGTGTCTTAAATACATGTGCAAAATAAGAGCAGGGTGTATGATTCAGGAAATACAAGGGCCTTACCTCATTGCCAGGTGCATATATGATACAGCTGGTTATTATTACTTGCATCCAGCACATGTATGATGTATGCATTGATACCTGGTAGCAGTGTACATGTGCATGGATTTTTTTTACATTAATGAATCTCAATAGCAGAAATGTCTTTAACATGTATAGGTTATATAGCTGATTTGCCATTTTACTTGGGTTACACTAAAATATTTTACCTATAGCGTATTTGTTCTTTGTTATCTTTTTTCTCAGAATGCTACAGAGATTATTTATCATTCACATCAGTTCCCCTCAAATGTATAAATGGCCAGTTTCATTAGGAGCCATTGACCTGCCTGTACCCGTTGTGGTATCTGGGAGGAATCCTATGGATACATGGGAAATACTAATTGCAGATTGGTGAGAGGTCTGAATTAATCACCAGTACTGCAAGTAGGATTGCCACCCAGGCAGTATTTTACCGGCCTAGCCGGTAATACACCTGCCAGGGACAGTATTACAAATTTATCGGCAATGTAGCTGCCGGTAATTTGTAATACCCTTTACAAAAGCCCTTGCCCTCCAGTAAAAACGTACATTTCCTTTGGCTTCTGTGATATGCCCTTTTGCGACACTACCGCCCCCTTTAGCAATCACTGAATGCCGGCTCCACCCCCTTTGCGTCACAGCCCACCCCTTTATTATCCGCCCCCACCACTGGGCGGTATTTTTTTTTTTTTTAAAAGGTGGCAACCCCAACTGCAAGGCAGAGATGATATCATTAACAAGAATCAAATAATTCATAATGTAACCGTTTCTTTATACTGTGCCTTAGTGCACAATCTTCACGGTACATTTCTTATCAAACCCACAATTTTTTATTGTAGTACATTGTAGTCACCATGTATAGCACAGTTCAGGTATTTCTACTATGGATGTTATCTGCAGTTCCACATTTGTGCCTCAGAGCGCCACTGTTTGCTAATATTAAGAAACCTTGTAGACCCATTGGTACTGCTAGAAAGCAGACATTGTGCAGATTTGCAAGGAGGAATCATAGTCATTTTAGATTTTCATAGGGAGGATTCTTCTGCTCTTGGTCTTATATGGCTGTGGATTGTACATGTTTTTCTCTATTTACAATTGGATTACAAATACAGCAAGAAGCTTCATGTTGGATACTTCTCATATAAAGAATAACTGAAAGGAACATGCAGCAAACACAGATATGCAAAGGATTCAGATGGCAAGTAATGTTTTCATTCCTATGTTTATGCCTTTGTCATTCAGTCTATGCTCAGCTGCAATATTCCATTTTTGAAGAAATGCAAAAAGGCTCATTGATAGGAAATTTAGCAAATGATCTTGGATTAAACGTGGAGGACATTTCAGGTAGAAAACTCAGAATTGTTTCACATCTTTCAGAGAAGTATTTTAGAATGGATCTCAGAAATGGGAATTTAAATATTGCAGACAGAATAGACAGAGAAGCTCTGTGTGAGGCAAAAGAAGAATGTTTTTTGACCGTTGATGCTGTGATTCAGAATCCTCTAAATATTTTCCATATTAGGGTTGACATTAAGGATATAAATGATAATCCACCAAGATTTGTTCGTGAAATTATTGAAATAGAAATCAGTGAATCTGCCATACCCAGAACAAAATTTATTTTACAAAATGCAGAAGATATGGATTTGGGTATAAATTCTGTCTTAAACTATAAACTCAGTGCCAATAAGCATTTTATACTAGAAGAGAGAAAAAATAATAATGGAAGAATATCTCCAGAACTGATTTTGCAGACAAGCTTAGATCGAGAAACACAAAGCAACCATGAGCTGATATTAACAGCGTCTGATGGTGGAAATCCTGTGCAAACAGGTACAACTCTCATTAAGATTACTGTTACTGATTTGAATGATAATTTGCCTGTATTCACACAAGAAGTATATAAGGTAAAAATACATGAAAATACCCCAATAAATTCTACAGTTCTTCATGTAAATGCAAGTGATAACGATGAAGGTATCAATGCACAAATCACATACTCTTTTAGCACAACATCGACCAATGTGCTCCGTATATTCATTATTAATCCCAACAATGGAGTTATTAGAAGTAAAGAAAATTTAGATTTTGAGGAAGCAAAATTTTATGACATTTCTGTACAAGCTGAAGATGGTGGTGGCCTTGCTGCTCAAGCTAAAATTCTAATAGAAGTTATAGATGAAAATGACAATGCTCCAGAAATATCTGTTACTTTAATATCTAACCCAGTCTCTGAAGATTCTGCACTTGGTACTGTTGTGGCACTGATTAAAGCACATGATCTAGACTCAGGGGAAAATGGAGATATTGACTGTGAAATCATTGGTATGGTACCATTTAAACTATTGTTAACATCTGGAAACTTCTACAAAATTGTTACTACAAGCATCTTGGATAGAGAAAGAAATTCACATTACAATATTACTATTCAAGCTACAGACAAAGGTTCTCCTCCCCTTTTTTCTAGGAAAACAGTCAGATTGGATGTTTTGGATATAAATGACAATCCACCTCTATTTGAAAAATCTTCATATACTGCATATGTACCAGAAAATAATCAACCTGGGGCCTTAATATACAGTATCCAAGCAATAGATAAGGACACTGAAGACAATAGAAAACTTTTCTATTCCATTGTCACCAACAATAAAGAGGAGATTCCTTCTACTGCTTATATTTCTATTAACCCAGTAACTGGTGTTATTTATGCACAGCGTTCATTTGATTATGAGCAAGACAAAGAATTTGAAATACAAATTATGGCAAAAGACAATGGATCTCCTCCTCTGAACAGCAGTGCAATAATGAGAATTTGTGTTATCGATCAGAATGATAATTCACCAACAATTCTCTATCCATCACCAGAAGTTGGAGGTTCTGCAGCATATGAGATGGTTCCTTTTTCTTCAGAACAAGGTTCTTTAGTGACCAAAGTGGTGGCAGTGGATGCTGACTCAGGTCACAATGCTTGGCTCACTTATCATTTTTTGCAAGACTCGGAAATGTCAAATTTTGTCATTGATCAATATACAGGAGAGATCAGAACATCTAAAGTTTTCCAAGAAAGAGATTTTTTCAGGCACAAAATTGTGGTAATGGTAAAGGACAATGGGACACCCTCTCTCTCAGCCACTGTTACACTGACTCTTGTAGTTGCTGATAATTTTCAGCATGTGCTTCCCGAAATTAGTAACCAGCCCATGAAATCAGACTCTCAGTCTAATATGCAAATGTACCTAATAATCACATTAGCATTGATCTCTTTTCTCTTTATGTTGACTGTAGTGTCTGCTGTAATATCTAAATACAGAGAATCAAAATCTCCAACATCAATCAGTTCAATGACCACATACCCCCAAATTGATCACAGATTTATTTCTCAGTTTAATACTTTGCCACTACCATACTCTTATGATGTCTGTGTAACACTAGATCCAAGTGAAAGAGACTTTGCTTTTCTTAAACCTCCTAACAATGTTCCAGTGGGAAGTTTAATTGATGCCAATGATTCAGGTATTGGAAATGAAAGTGCACAAGGAGCTTTTGGTGATGCGACCACTGCCGAGGTAAGTCACTGCTTCAGTAAATTACATTTTCATTAAATTACCCAAAATTACTTGATTTCACTGATAGTTTGAGAAAATCAATTAGTTTTCAGTAGTATAGGATTCCATCCATTTTGTAACAATTACTCTTGAGCTGCAAACTTTTCTACAGCTTAGTGCAGTTTCAGATGACTGACCCACAAGAAATACCTTAGTATAGTGTTATGCAAGGGGCTGTGTATAGTGGAGTAACTATATGTTGCTGGGCCCCCATAGCAAATACATTTTAGTGCCCTAACATATCCAGAGATTGTCCTGTTTTACCAATATATATGTTGAAATTGCACATTATTTGGGCCTCATGGGTCCCCTTATATCTCCTGGGCCCCCCTTCAGCCATAGGGTCTGCTTTGTAGTTAAGCCCCACGCTGTGTGTAAGCTGAATTAATAACTATATTAGGCAATTTAGTGAAATATTGTCATTAAAGCAGATGTAAACAGAAAAAAAATATTTGGCTAATGAAAGAATAAGTTACACCAAAAAATGTAATTGTTTTAAAGTAATTATAATATAATGTACTTTTGCCCTAGGAAAACTGTTGTGTTTGCTTCAGAAAATTCACTATAGTTTATATAAAAAAGGCTGCTGGGAAGCCATGGGGGCAGCCATTCAAAGTTGAAAAAATAGAAAATGCACAGGATCCACAGCAGATAATAGATAAGCCTTGTAGTATACAATGGGATTCTACAAAGCTTATCAGTTATCTACCATGTGTCCTGTGCTTGAATGGTTGCCCCCATGGCTACACATCAGCTTGTTTATTTAAACTATAGTAGTCCTTTTGAAGCAAACAGTGGAGGGCATCAGTATATTATCTACTCATTCCTTTTTTGATTTTACTGTTCTTTGATTTTAAAGTTATCTGTATTTATTTGAATGGGTTATAACAAACAAGGGAATATAGTCAGGTGATCCCACTAGTGGCCAATAAAACAGCAACCAAGTTTGGGAGTTTTACTTTGATAGCATCAAGTAAGTTGTGTGTAAAAATGTAGCAGTTGAATTCTTGATTAATCAGATGAAAGTTTAGTGTAGGATTGGCCAGATATGGGATGACTTTGACATAGTTGGCCAGCTTAAATATATTGCAATATATGAACAAACAATCCATGATTTGTTTAAAGGGTAAGGCATTTTAGTAGCTTACGGCACATGTATTTGTTTGTATTTATTTGGATGGGACCTAATGTGTGTCAAACCTTCTTAAGTATCTTGTGGGTAATACTTCTTCCCTTACCTCCCCTGCTAGTACCTCATGAATATAGTGCTGCCAAAGGCAGGTGTTGCTGTATTTATGGGAGAAGCTACATGTTTCTGCACTCTAGATCTGAGTGCAGAGTGCTGCTAGAATACATCTAGGGTGGAATGCACAATGCAAAAATTAGGATTGAGTTTGCCTTTTTGCACTTTGCACCCTGTCTTTCAGGTAAAAATTACCCCATTCAGGTCTGCAAAAGAATGTAAAGGCCCTGTCTGTAACCAATTCTAACTTGAAATCTTCTGGCAGAGGAACGTATTAAATTGGGTTTACTGTTTTTAAGCACATGTGCAAAATAAGAGGCAGGTATCATTTTGTCCTTGCTTTATAATAAAGTTAATGCTTTTTACAAATAAATATGCAGCTGGAATGAGACTAAAGTCTGCGTTTCAGTGCAGACTTTTTCACTAACATCTCAACACCTATATTCTGGGCTACTCATCTCATGTTCTGAATACAATCCCTAAAGCAGTTGTAATGTATAGGAAACCAGTCAGAATATGTGTCCTGTTTGGGAATGGCATGTTTTGAATGTATGCTACACATTCGGTAGCCTATCTGGTACAGTTCCTCATTGTGATGTGTATATGGAACATGCAGCCAAAATTTATAGTAGCAGAAGATATTTTTGAGTCTGCTTGCATAAAGGTAGCATTAATAGTAATTGATTTCTTATTGAAGGGATATAAAATGAATCACATCACAATTTGTGTTTTGTACTTTGTTATTTGTACTTTGTACTTTACATCTTTACATATTTACTAAAAATTACATATGTAGGTCATTTCTTTATTATAAATTTATATAGCATCATAAAGATATATATAGTGCTTCACATAGATTACTTATCAGTCAAACTCCCCATGTCCTAGTGGAACACTCCCAGTATACAAAAACAAACACAGTATGAGGAATGAACTTTCCTAAATACTGTACGTTTGACATGTGCAAGGAGTATGCAATACCAGGAGAAAATCCACATAGACACATACAAGCTACTGCCTTCGCCAATAAATCCAATAACCCAGTTCTTCGGGGCAGCGATGCCAACAAATTCACCACCATATTGCCCTTCTTTTTCCTTACCAAGCAATAACATCATCTCTTAAATCCCCATTGTTATCAGCTAAGCCTTATAGTGCACTGTCCCTGTAAATACAACCACTAATTCTAAAAATTCGAAAAATAATCAGACAAGTTTAACTTTCACAATTTGATTTTAAAAATGTGTGACACATTTGTGAACTATTTGTAATATTTTGTGGTAATGATTTGCTTTGTACTGTGTTTGTGATACTATATGTTTGGGTGTTTGAGCTCAGCTCTGCCTCTGAGCTTTAAGACCACATAGAAGAGAGAGGCTTTGACTACACAAAGTAGTGTAACACCATTTGATGAATTGTTTCATTGATTTGTTTGGATAAAAGTGTCCTTTATGCACAAAAATATTACTGGGATTTTAAGTTAAAATGTTTCCTAAAGTTTTGTTAAATAGAAAAAATATTTTAGAGCTGGTAATCCAGTAATTCTCAGTTTGATATTTGATAAATCAGTTATATAGATGTTTCTGTGTATTTTCTGCAGTTCCACATTTGTGCCTCAGAGCGCCGCTGTTCACTAATATTAAGAAACCTTGGAAATCCATTGGTACTATTGTAAAGCAGACATTGTGCAGGTTTGAAAGGAGGGATCACAATCATTTTAGAGTCTCATACAAAGAATATGTCTGCTCTTGGTCTTACAAGGTAGTGGATTTAACTTGCTCTCTTACTTTTGAATTGGATTACGAACCCAGCAAGAAGCTTCATTTGGAATATTTCACATATTAAGATCAACTGAAATGAAAATGCAGGAAACACAAACATGCAAAGGATTCAGATGGCAAGTAATGCTTTTATTCCAATGTTTATGCCTTTGTCTTTCAGTCTCTGCTCAGCTGCAATATTCCATTTTTGAAGAAATGCAAAAGGGCTCATTGGTAGGAAATCTAGCAAATGATCTTGGATTAAATGTTAAGGAAATTGCAGCTAGAAAACTCAGAATTGTTTCACACCTTTCAGAAAAATATTTTAGAGTGAATCTTGGAAATGGGCATTTGAATGTTGCAGACAGGATAGACAGAGAGACTCTGTGTGAGGCAAGAGAAGAATGTTTTCTTACCTTTGATGCTGTGATTGAGAATCCTCTAAATATTTTCCATGTTAGGGTTGACATTAAGGACACAAATGATAATCCACCAAGATTTATTCGTGACAGCATTGAATTTGAAATCAGTGAGCACACCTCAGCAGGAGCAAGATTTCTTTTACAAAATGCAGAAGATTTGGATGTGGGAATGAATTCTATTGTTACCTATAAACTCACTGACAATAAGCATTTTGTACTAGGGGAAAAAAAGAGCACTAATGGGAGAACATTTCCAGAACTGATTTTGGAGACAAGTTTAGATAGAGAAACACAAAGCACCCATGAGTTAATATTAACAGCATATGATGGTGGAAATCCTGTGCAAACAGGTACAACTCTAATTAAGATTACTGTGATTGATTTCAATGACAACTTTCCTGTATTCGCACAAGAAGTATACAGAGTGAATATACATGAAAACATACCGATAAATTCTACAGTCCTTCATATTAATGCAAGTGATAAAGATGTAGGTATGAATGCACAAATCACATATTCTTTTAGTACAAATGCAGCCAATGTTCTCCGTATGTTCACTATTAATTCAAATAATGGAGAAATTAAAACTAAAGGCATTGTGGATTTTGAGGAAACAAAATATTATGACATTTCTATTCAAGCAGAAGATGATGGTGGCCTTGTTGCACATGCCAAAGTCTTAATAGAAGTTATAGATGAAAACGATAATGCTCCAGAGATATCAGTCACCTCGATAACCACCCCAGTCTCTGAGGATTCTGCACCTGGCACTGTGGTAGCATTGATCAAAGTGCATGATCTAGACTCTGGAGAAAATGGAGAGATTGACTGTGAAATCATTGGTGTGGTACCTTTTAAACTTTTGTCATCACCTGGAAACTTCTACAAAATTGTTACTACAAGCACCTTGGATAGAGAAAGAAGCTCACATTATAATATTACCATTCAAGCAACAGACAAAGGTTCTCCTCCCCTTTCTTTTAGGAAAATCATCACATTGGATGTTTTGGATATAAATGACAATTCACCTGTATTTGAAAAATCCACATATGTTGCCTATGTGCCAGAAAACAATCAACCAGGAGCTTCAATATACAGTGTCCAAGCAATAGATAAGGATACTGAAGAAAATGGAAAACTTTTCTATTCCATTATTACCAGCAATACAGAAGAGCTACCGGCGACCTCTTATATTTCCATTAACCCAGTAACTGGTGTTATTTATACACAGAGATCATTTGATTATGAACAGGACAGAGAATTTGAAATCCAAATTATGGCAAAAGACAATGGATCGCCATCTCTGAACAGCAGTGTAGCAGTGAAAATATGTGTTGTTGACCAGAATGATAATCCACCAACTATTCTCTACCCATCAGCTGATGTTGGTGGCTCTACGGCATATGAGATGGTTCCTTTCTCCTCTGAACAAGGTTCTTTAGTGACTAAAGTGGTGGCAGTGGATGTTGATTCAGGTCACAATGCTTGGCTCTCTTATCATTTTTCGCAGGACTTAGAAACATCATATTTTGCCATTGATCAATATACAGGAGAAATCAGAACATCTCGAGTTTTTCAAGAAAGAGATATTTTGAGGCACAGAGTTGTGGTGATAGTAAAGGACAATGGGACACCCTCTCTCTCAGCCACTGTTACACTGACTCTTGTAGTCGGTGACAATTTTCAGCTTGTGCTTCCTGAAATCAGCAACAAATCTACAAAATCAAATTCTCAGTCTAATATGCAAATTTACTTAGTAATCGCCATAGCATTGATCTCTTTTCTCTTCATGTTGACTGTAATGTTTGCTGTCATATCTAAATACAGAAAATCTAAATCCCCAACATCATTCAGTTCACTGAACACATATCCCCAAATTGATCACAGATTTATTCCTCAATTTAATACTGGTACTTTGCCACTACCATACTCCTATGATGTCTGTGTAACATTAGATCCAAGTGAAAGAGACTTTGCTTTTCTTAAACCTCCTAACAATGTTCCAGTGGGATGTTTAATTGATGCTAATGATTCGGGTATTGGAAATGAAAGAGCACAAGGAGCTTTAGCTGATGCAGCCATAGAAAAGGTGAGTCACTTCTTCAGTGAATAACTTTGCTGTTAAAATTCAAGTCTTATCTATTTATTTTGAAAAACAAGAGAACTATTTAATGGAATTGAAAAGGCAACATATTAGACTTGAATGACAGTAGATACGTTTTGATATAACTTGACTTTATTCGTTTTGACTTGACTAAGCCATACAGGCATTGCTGGCACCTGGTTTAGGGCATAATACAAGAAATGTAGTAGGTTATACCATATGTATTTTTTCCATGTCAGATTCAGTCCTAACTATGGATCTTAAATTTTCTTACTTAGCTTTATTCTATTTTATGTGAATTTGCCAGTGGATGAGCCAAATCCATACTTTTTGGCTGATGATATTAATATAATGATATTTGTCATATTGTAATTTAGGGAAGCATCAGCTTTTGTATAAGAAACACATCCTTTGCAGTAGTAACACAATATTTAAGAACATGTGTGGAATATTGACATTAAGGGGTTATATATACAAAAATAACATTTTTATCAATGAAAAATATACCTATTAAGCAACTTTTTCATGAAAACTCTTAAATAGTTACTTGTTAAGTAGTGATGAGCAGGCTGGGTCGAAACCCCTGGGACCCATGAACTTGCCTTTGGATTGGGTGGGTTTGGGATGACTTTCACACAAGATTAAAGGACATGAGTGGGTTCGGGTTGAGCTCTTCCTTCTGCTATAAACAGAATGGAAGTTCTAAATTGCAGGGTGGCATCACTGTATTCCTGTTTGTAAACATTATGGGCACATTTTTTTTTTTAAAGATTTTATTAAGGGCACATTTACTAAAGGGCAAAGTGGCTAACGCTGGTGATAATTCGCCAGCGTAATGTAATTTTGTTGCTTCACCGATGAAGCCACAGGTGTCACTTCGCTAGCAAAGGAGATAGAGTGCGAAGTCTAACGGCAGGTGAATTTTCATTCTGGTGAATGGACGTAACAAATTTACTAAGATGCGAATTTTACTGAACGTTACCTCTTTCGCCAGACTTGCCTTCAGCTGCTCAGATCAGGCAAAGTGCAATGGAGTGCATAAGACTTCCTCAATTTTTAGTGGGAAAATTTTCTAAGTCCCAAAAAAACGCTGGTGTCTTTTCCTGTTTTCAGAGTGATAGCCTGCAAAAGTCCTTAAAAATGGGTAACCAGGTTCCCCCATACATTTTCTAACATATGGAACACAAACTATACCGTGGGCTCATGTGTAGGGCATTATAACAACTCTAATGTCTTTATGAAGGTTCCCTGGACTTACATATATGTCCATTAAACTTTATAATTTCCTGCCGTATGCAAATTAGACCTATAATGAAGTTGCGATAGGTATAATTGAACACTAACACATCTTCTCTTTGATTTCCAATGTAACACTAGTGAAAATTCACCAGCGTTTGGCTCTCTGGACACAACTTTGCATATTACTAAATTATCATTGTCTGAATGAATTTTTGCCTGGCGAAGTGTAGCGATAGGTGCGAAGCCATCGCTGGCGATAATTTTCGCAGGTTAGTAAATTTCCCCCTATGTCTGTTTCTCTGACCTACAGTTGCATTATTAAAGGAGAAATAAAGCTACCAAAGCAGTTTATTGCCAATAGAGTAGCCACAATAGTGCAAGCTATAACACTATATTTATTCTGCCAAACCATACCTGAGTAGACAGCTGTAGAAGCTCTCTATGTTTGTTTAGGATAGAAGCTGCCATATTAGCTTTGTGTGACATCACTTCTTGCCTGAGTCTCTCCCTGCTCACTTATAGCTCTGAGCTCAGATTACAGCATGGAGGGAAGGAGGGGGAGAGGAGCAAACTGAGCATGCTCAAGCCCTAGCCCTGGAGGTTTCTGCTAAAAACAGGAAGTCTGATACAGAAGCCCATGTGTACACAATAGAAGGAAAGAAATTATGTGTTTGTTTTGACAGAGCAGAGCAGCATTACTTACTGATAGTGATGGGCGAATTTGCGAAACGGCGCCGGCGTCTCGTTTTTGACACCGGCAAATTTTTGCCGCTAATTTTCGCAGGCATTTTGCGAATTTATTCGCTGGTGGTGAATGGCGCAAATTCGTGCCTGGTGAATAAATTCGCCCATCACTACTTACTAAGGTTTTATTGATGTATTTATATAGACCTCTCTGATAAAACTTACTTCACTTTAGCCTTTCCATCTCCTCTAAATTGTTGTAACTGCCAGTTTGAAGCTTCTTTCGCCATTGTCATGCCAGGGCCACCTTGCACTGGCATTTTTAAAGTTAATACTGTAATTACTCAGGCTCACACAGAGGCCCTTTATTGTATATCTCACCAGGGGGCTGTGGAAAGGTGACATCCATATCTGTCATCTGAGACAGTCTGGAGCCACACCATTTGGGCAAGGAAGCTGATCAAAGAACAGAGCTGTGGACCTAGAGCAGCAGGGGGGGATAGCTAGTAGAAAATTATGGATTATAGGAAAGTATCCATATCTCCTGTGTCATAGGATTCACAACCTCATAACTTACATATTGGTTATGAGGACACATGCTTCCTAACAATACCAAACTGGGCTAGCTAACCCACCTGTTAGGAGGGCTGGTTCCTGGGGGACTGGAAAGTGGGAACCTATTAGTGTTTGGTATTGTTCTTCTTGCCCACATATGGATCACAGCCTGCCCATGTTTTTATTATAGTATTGGGTACTGGCAAGTACCCATATTATATTAAGGGATATTGGGGAATATTGCCTGAGAGTAGCAAACCCCCTGCAGAGGGTCGTAAATGACATGTTCCTGGGCACTCCTACCTCATGCATAAGGTAATGAGGGGAGTGTCCCAGCAGGAAATAAAAAGGTGGCATTCCCAATATCACATTGTCATACAAGGAGGCTCCATTTTTTCAGTGGATTGTATGTCCAGCTTCCAACTAGTGCCTCAGAGGAAATACACTGACAACTTCAAAACTTGGTAAAGTAAGGGTTTTCTTTGTGTTTTTACTCCCTTTTATTTTATTTACTGTATTTGCAACTATGTGTCATCTTTGTAATATCATTTTTATATATATACATATGCACTGTTTCTTTTAAACATTAAATATCATTTAATACGTTAGTCCTTGTGCTCTAAACAAACTCATTGCCCATATAAATGCTTGTGCCTACGTGTATGAACTCTTCGTATGTGTGGAAAGGGAAAGTTGCCTATTTGTATGTTGGATAACTAGTACGGCTAGCAGGAAAGTGTGTTTGAATGTAGATTAACCCTTTTGCTGCTGGAGTGCTTGTTAGACTAGTAGGATCTTACCCTGAGTAACCACCATAGGAGAGAGTGTTTGATGTATTGTGTAGTGTGAGTTATTACCTGTTATAGAGGGCAGGGGAATAGTCACATTAGGTTTATATCACCTGTTAATGATAGATGGTGGCAGCGAATGAACTTTGTGGGTGTTGGTGTGTTTTTGGGGTATCTGATGTTAGTCTAACCTGTGTGTAAGGTGATTGAGAGACTGATTGTAACCCCTTGTAGCCAAACCCAAGAGTTAAGTGTGGTTGAGTGAGGTGGTTTTGTGACAGCCATTAGTAAATGAAACTGGTGTATGACACTGGAATTAGGCACTGGTCTGTTGAAAAGCAGAGTTCTGTGAAAGTAAAATGGAAGAGTATACTAAACTTTTGATGGGCTCTCAGTCAGGGCTTGTACTATATATAAGGTACAAAATGGGTGTGGAAAATGATTGTATATTTGACTCTTCATGACTGCAGATCATACAGTGCACATCCAGTTTGTAAAACATTGCATTTATCTTGAATTCTTATGGCACAGGAGAACGTTTCATTTGTTTTTACAGTATTTTGCTTGTTCTATATTACTGTGTGGCTGGAATGTGACTGTTTGTCTGCTCTATTTGTATCTGAAATCTTCTATAACATTTTACTAAAACATTCACCTTCTATATCATTGGCCACTCACTTAATATTCTTAATGCAAACCGTGAAATGTTTATAATGTACAGAAAACCAGTAAGAATATAATTATCCTTTTGTGACAGGTTAGGAAACAGCAATTTTGCTTCCATGCTACAGATGCATCTCTGATGTAGATGCTAATTGTTACCTGTATGTGGCTGTACCTTCAATAATTTATAGTAGGAGTGTTTTCTTCTCTGTATGCATATATAAAGGAGCAATAGTAAAAATAACTTTTATACATACTATGGTCACTTTTATTAAGGGGCCAATCCTCTAAAAATCTGTTTTCTAAAATTCTCTAAAACCCTAAAAATTCAAGATTTATCAAGTGTAAAAAACACAAATAAATTCTAATAAAAAACTTTGCAAAGTAAAACTATTTCAGGTCCCACAGAAGTAAATGGAAGATGTGCTGAAACTATTGGATTTTTTTTTGAACCATTCAGACTTTTAGGGGGGAATGCAAATAAAAATTCCAATTGTTATTTAAAATAGTGTTTTTTGGAATGTGTGCTGCTCACAATGTAAAATCACTTGCTGGCAGATATTACAGTGCTTATTTTCACTAAGCAAACATTGGCACCTGGAGTTTCATTACAAAAATTTGTTGCAAAAATGACTTTGCGATTGTGAAATTTTATAACATACACAAACATTATGAGAAAGTCGCTGAGTTATTTCTATTTCTTTTCAGATGTTTCAGTGTTTTCTTTTTCTTCTTTTGTGCTTTTTATATTTGGATCTTTTAATAAGGTTCACACCATTTATGGTATAAAATACCACTAAAAGTTGACCTTTAAAAAATAAACTTTCAAGTGTCAGATAACTTGCCCATATGATTTTGAAGTTTGTGCGGAAGCTTAAGTGGGGGAAACACACACAGCCACAAAAATAAATTACAAGTTAATCTTCTACTCTAAGTAAAAGCCCTACTTCTACTGAGCAGCAACTGCAAACACTGCAAAACCATATCTTTCTTTTCTTTACCCATGTATAACACATTTATTTTAATCATAATTCCTTTATACCATATTTATAAAGCTTTCACTAAGACAATCCATAATTTTAAATATTTACAAAATGTATTGCAATACATCAAAAGCCAAAAGGACAAAAGACAACCCAAAAGTCTTAATAAAGCCTGAGATCTCAAAGTAGTTGAACAGTTCCCGATGAACTCACACATTGATCTGCTTGGATAAAAGTGTTTTTTATTGCAATACTGTAGTGGTCAACATAAATAATATAGAGCCTGATATATCAATGCCCAATATATTTTATAGAGCAGAAAATATGGTTATTGATTCCCTGATAAATCAGTCCTATATTTCAGGTATTTCTACTGAATATATTTTCTGCAGTTCCACATTTGTGCCTCAGAGCGCCGCTGTTCACTAATATTAAGAAACCTTGGAGATCCATTGGTACTGCCAGAAAGCAGACATAGTTTAGATTTGCAAGGAGGGATCACAATCATATTGGCTTCTCATACAGAGGATATATCTGCTCTTGGTCTCATAAGGTAGTGGATTTTACATGCCATTTTTCCACCTGGATTACAAATACATCAAGAAGGGTCACTGGGCATATTTCTCATATAAAGAATGGCTGATATAAAGATGCAACAAACACAGAAAAACAAAGGATTCAGATGGCAAGTAATCTTTTCCTTCCTATTTTCATGTTTTTGTCATTCAGTCTCTGCTCAGCTGCAATATTCGATTTTTGAAGAAATGCAAAAAGGCTCATTGATAGGAAATTTAGCAAATGATATAGAATTAAATGTTAAAGAAATTGCAGCTAGAAAATTCAGAATTGTTTCACGACTATCAGAGAAATATTTCAGAGTAAATGTTGGAAATGGAAATTTAAATGTTGCAGACAGGATAGACAGAGAGGCTCTCTGCGGGGCAAGAGAAGAATGTTTTCTAACCTTTGATGTTGTGATCGAGAATCCTCTAAATATTTTCCATGTAAGGATTGACATTAAGGATATAAATGATAATCCACCAAGATTTGTTAATGAGAAAATTGAATTTGAAATTAGTGAATCCACCTTAGCAGGAGCAAGATTTCCTTTACAAAATGCAGAAGATCTGGATGTGGGAATAAATTCTATTGTTACCTATAAACTGAGTGCCAATAAGCATTTTGTGTTAGGGGCAAAAAAGAGCACTAATGGGAGAATATTTCCAGAACTGATTTTGGAGACAAGTTTAGATTGTGAAACACAAAGTAATCATGAGCTGATATTAACAGCGTCTGATGGCGGAAATCCTGTGCAAACAGGTACAACTCTAATTAAGATTATTGTTACTGATGTCAATGACAATTTTCCTGTATTCACACAAGAAGTATACAAAGTTAATTTACAGGAAAATATATCAATAAATTCTACTGTACTTCAAGTTAATGCAAGTGATAAAGACAAAGGTATCAATGCGCAAATCACATATTCTTTTAGTACAGCTGCAACTAATGTGCTCCGCATGTTCACTATTAATCCAAATAATGGAGAAATCAAAACTATAAGTAATGTGGATTTTGAAGAAGAAAAATTTTATGATATTTCTGTACAAGCTAAAGATGGTGGTGGCTTTGTCACCAATGCCAAAGTGTTAATAGAAATTATAGATGAAAATGACAATGCTCCAGAGATATCTGTTACATCAATAACTAGCCCAGTCTCCGAGGATTCTATGTCTGACACTTTAGTAGCATTAATTGAAGCAAATGATTTAGATTCTGGAAAAAATGGGGAGGTTGACCTAAAAATCATTGGTGTGGTACCTTTTAAACTTTTGTCATCATCTGGAAACTTCTACAAAATTGTTACTATGAGCACCTTGGATAGAGAAAGAAGCTCACATTACAATATTACCATTCAAGCAACAGACAAAGGTTCTCCTCCCCTTTCTGTTCAGACAACCATCGCATTGGATGTTTTGGATGTAAATGACAATCCACCTGTATTTGAAAAATCAACATATGTTGCCTATGTATCAGAAAACAATCAACCAGGAGCTTCAATTTACAGTATCCAAGCAATAGATAAGGACACTGAAGAAAATGGAAAACTTTTTTATTATATTATCACCAACAAAACTGAAGAGCTTTCTTCAACTTCCTATATATCCATTAATCCCATAACAGGTGTTCTTTATGCACAAAGATCATTTGACTATGAGCGGGACAGAGAATTTGAACTCCAAATTATGGCAAAAGACAATGGATCACCTTCCCTAAACAGCAGTGTAGCAGTGAGAATTTGTGTTGTTGACCAGAATGATAATTCACCAACTATTCTTTACCCATCACAAGATGGTGGCTCAGCAGCATATGAGATGGTTCCTTTCTCCTCTGAAAAAGGTTATTTAGTGACTAAAGTAGTTGCAGTGGATGCTGACTCAGGCCACAATTCTTGGCTTTCTTATCATTTTTTGCAGGATTCTGAAACATCACATTTTATCATTGATCAATATACCGGAGAGATCAAAACATCTAATATTTTCAAAGAAAGAGATGTTTTGAGGTACAAACTTGTTGTGATAGTAAAGGACAACGGGACACCGTCTTTCTCAACTACTGTTACATTGACACTAGTAGTTGCTGATAATTTTCAGCATGTGCTTCCTGAAATTAATAACCAACCCATGAAATCAGGTTCTCAGTCAAACATGCAAATTTACTTAGTAGTTGCGATAGCATTGATCTCTTTTCTCTTCATGTTGACTGTAATGTTTGCTGTCATATCTAAATACAGAGAATCAAAATCCCCAACATCAATTAGTTCACTGAACACATATCCCCAAATTGATCACAGATTTATTCCTCAGTTTAATACTGGTACTCTGCCATTTCCATATTCTTATGATGTCTGTGTGACATTGGATCCAAGTGAAAGAGACTTTTCCTTTAACAAACCGCAAAACAATGTTCCAGTGGGATGTTTAATTGATGCCAATGATTCGTGTATTGGAAATGCACAAGGAGTCATAGGTGATGCGGCCATTGTGGAGGTGAGTCACTCTTTCAGTGAATGACTTTTTTATTAAGTTAACCAAAAATGTCCCATTGTTTTTGTGACACTTTATGAAAATGCATAGGATTTCAGCCATTTTATAAAAAATAGTCATGAGTTGCAAACATAATCGTATAATCGCTCTTTTTTTTAATGCGACTCTTAAGGTAAATTTTGAGACATTTGGCCAGTTTTCAGATACCCTGATATTTATGTCTTTACAGTGGATTTTGAATCTCTTTACTTTTGATGTTGCTGAATAACAATATTTGGTACTAGTACATTGTATTTTGTTAGTGGATGATCCAAATCTATACTTTTTGGATGAATACTGAGACCCTGTTTCTATCTCATTGTACTGAGTATCAACTTTAGTATAAGACCAAAATACTTTACAATGGACTATTTATTAAATGTGTAACTATATACTTAAGCAATTTAGTAGCATAATGTCTTTAAATGGGATGACAATAACATTTTACACAATGAAAGAATGTGAGCATTTAAGACATTTTACAGCATATATTCATTAAACATTTTACATTTTCGGTTGCAGTTATATTTTCAAATAACTTCGGAACCGCTAAACATCTGTGATAAAAAAAGATATTCTGAATTCCAATTACTTTAGGTAGGCACACAATTGTATTATTGAGTTTACATCCCCATTAAAAAAACTCATTAATGCATTGACAATTATTCCCTTCATTTTTACATATGTATTTTATTTAAAAAACAATAAAATATTGAAAATTTATAATACACATCCATATTGACTCATGTAAAAGTTCTCCAGGTTTTGGTTGATGGAGATTTTTACATTTGAATTTCTGAGACTTATTCATGCATTAAAAATTATTCCTGTCATTTTGACAAATGTGGATTATTTAAAAAGCAATAAAATAGCTTGAAAATATATAATACATATCCTTATTGACTCATATAAAAGTTCTCCAGGTTTTGGTTGATGGAGATTTTTATATCTGAATTTTGAGACTTTTTTCTAGATACAGAATTTGTATTTAAAATGAACTGGGGTGTATAAGCCACAAAGTTATCTGAAACCTTTGCCACTGCAGGGGTGGTAAATGGGCATCCACAGAAGTCATTTCTGAACCTCAGCTGAACCTCAATTGTGAAAATTGGAGCTGAGCAATCTATTATTTGGTAAGTATTTTTTTGGAAGCTGAAAGGACCCATAATATATAAAATGTTTGCCTACATTAGTAAATTAACCCTGTTGCATGCTAGAATACATCTTTTCATAGTTTATACTCAAGGATTTTAAGCTGTGCTAGAATACAGCTTTGCACAGCTTAAAATCCTCGAGTATAACTATAGTACAAAAATACCTTTAGTGAGTGTATAGTAAACATGAGTGAACATCTGTATTCTTCAGATGGGCCCTACTTTGTGTAAAGTACTTTGCTGTGTAATGCTTGTTTCCTTAGATCCAATGAGGCTTATATGGACAACATTAATAAAATAAAAACTCCAGTTTGCAGTACAGCAGTACTGTACTCTTGCTTTTGGCAATAATGACTGTTACCCTGACCTACATGTCAGATTAAATTGTGCTATTGTAAGTATCTAGCTTCTTGGGCTAATTAGTAACAGACCTGGTGGTGGGTCCTGAGATTTTGCACCAATCTCTTGAGCCCTGTGATATTAGAATGTATAATAGTTTAAATATGAAGTATTCATGCATTACTGCATACACGGCCTTGTATTATATTTAGGGTATGAAATCTGTATGGAAAGCAACTGTTGTATTCGACTTTTCATGGTACTTTATGTCTGTAGACTGCAGAGTTCACATCCATTTTATAAACAATTATATGTAACTAATTCTTATTATGCTTTACTGTATTTTAAGAAGAGAAGGGTATTGTTTTGATACCTTACTGTGTTTCTGGAATGGGAATTTTTTTGTGTACTATTTGTAGTCTACATATCCATAAGTTTTACAATGTTTTCACATATCCACACCACTTATTTAATATACAGTACTGAATACTGAATGCAAACTCTGAAATTGAAGTAGAGTAAACCAGTGAAATTATCATTTTGCAGAGTTTACTTATATTCTACAGATGCAGCAGCTTTACATCAGTGTTACCTGCACATTGCACTTGGTTCAGCATTATAACCTGCAATGATTTGTGATTTGTGACAGAAGAAGAAAATACAAGTTACTTCCTTGTTCACCAATATACCCCAATTCTGCAGGGCAGCAAGTTAATGATTACTCCACTGTATTGCCCTTCATTTTATATAAAGGAATAACATAGTGCCCTAACTCACCATTCTTTTTTAACTGTAACGTATAATGTTCTATGTTTATAGACCATTTATCAACGCATTGCGTAATTTAAAAAAAAAAACAATGTTGGAATAGTGTAAAAAAAATGTAATAATCAAACATGTGATACTTTGATGATATAATGTAAAGATCAAGAGACTCAGGGGCACATTTACTTAGCTCGAGTGAAGGGTTAGAATAAAAATACTTCGAATATCAAAGTATTTTTTTGGCTACTTCGACCATCGAATTGGCTACTTCGACCTTCGACTATAACTTTGAATCGAATGATTCAAACTGAAAATCGTTCGACTATTCTACCATTCTAGTCGAAGTACTTTCTCTTTAAAAAAAACTTCGACCACCTACTTCACCACCTAAAACCTAATGAGCATCAATGTTAGCCTATGGGGAAGGTCCCCATAGGCTTTCCTAGCTTGATCAAAGGAAAATCGTTCGATCGATGGATTAAAATCCTTTGAATTGTTTGATTTGAAGGATTTAATCATTCGATCGAAAGATTTTTCCTTTGATCGTTCGATCGTACTAAATGCGATAAAGTCAAGGATTTTACTTTGACGGTCGAATGCCGAGGGTTAATTAACCCTTGATATTTGACCCTAAGTAAATGTGCCCCTCAGTGTTAGATATATGGACCATCTGTAATTTGACTGCTAATGTTTAAAAAAACATTAATCCCACAAAAAACTTGCATTTTGGCAATTTTTACATTATGCTGATACAGAGTTTTAGGAATTAATGATTTGGTGGAGCTTCAATGCTCAGCTCTGCTACTCAGATCTAACAACCTAAAGACCCTTATAATGTTTGACAACTCAAAGCAGTGGAAAACTTTCTGATGAACTGATATATTGATCTTCTTGGATATACCTGTAAGTGCCCATTCTTTAAAGATTTTACTGACAGAAAATGTCTTGCACATCTTTATATCACAGTAATTAAGATTTTATTCATACAAAATGTCTTGCAAATCTTTATATTACAGTAATTAATAGTTAAAATTAATACAGAAGTGAACCTATCAATGGCCAATAATTTTTTTTATAAAGCAGTAAAGATGGTTATAGTGTTAAACTATAAAAAAAAGAGGAAACAGATCTTCTAGGAACCCTTCAGGATTTTCCATTTCAATGTTTAATATATCAGCCCTATATTTCTGGTATTTCTACTGTGTATATTCTCTGCAGTTCCGCATTTGTGCCTCAGAGCGCCGCTGTTCACTAATATTAAGAAACCTTGGAGATCCATTGGTACTGCCAGAAAGCAGACGTTCAGATTTGCAAGGAGGGATCACAATCATATTGGCTTCTCATACAGAGGATATATCTGCTCTTGGTCTCATAAGGTAGTGGATTTTATATGTCTTTTTCCAACTGGATTACAAACACAGCAAGAAACTTCGCTGGGCATATTTCTCATATAAAAAATACTGAGAAAAAATGCAGCAAACACAGGAAAACAAAGGATTCAGATGGCAAGTAATCATTTCATTCCTATTTTCATGCCTTTGTCATTCAGTTTCTGCTCAGCTGCAATATTCCATTTTTGAAGAAATGCAAAAAGGCTCATTAATAGGAAATTTAGCAAATGATCTTGGATTAAATGTTAAGGAAATTGATCTTAACAAACTCAGAATTGTTTCACACCTCTCAGAGAAATATTTCAGAGTAAATGTTGGAAATGGAAATTTAAATGTTGCAGAAAGGATAGACAGAGAGGCTCTGTGTGGGGCAAGAGAAGAATGTTTTCTAACATTTGATGCTGTGATTGAGAATCCTCTAAGTATTTCCCCTGTTAGAATTGATATTAAGGATATAAATGATAATCCACCAAGATTTGTTCATGACAAATTTGAATTTGAAATTAGTGAATCCACCTCAGCAGGAGCAAGATTTATTTTACAAAATGCAGAAGATCTGGATGTGGGAATAAATTCTATTGTTACCTATAAACTCAGTGCCAATAAGCATTTTGTATTAGGGGAGAAGAAGAGCACTAATGGGAGAACATTTCCAGAACTGATTTTGGAGACAAGTTTAGATCGAGAAACACAAAGTAATCATGAGCTGATATTAACAGCGTCTGATGGTGGAAATCCTGTGCAAACAGGTACAACTCTAATTAAGATTATTGTTACTGATTTCAATGATAATTTTCCTGTATTCACACAAGAAATATACAAAGTGAAAATAAATGAAAACATACCAATTAATTCTACTGTACTTCAAGTTAATGCAAGTGATAAAGATGAAGGTATCAATGCCCAAATTGCATATTCTTTTAGTACAGCTGCAACTAATGTGCTCCGCATATTCACTATTAATCCAAATAATGGAGAAATCAAAACTATAAGTAATGTGGATTTTGAGGAAGAAAAATATTATGACATTTCTGTACAAGCTAAAGACAGTGGTGGCCTTGTCGGCAATGCCAAAGTCTTAATAGAAATTATGGATGAAAATGACAATTCTCCAGAGATATCAGTTACTTCAATAAATACCCCCATCTTTGAGGATTCTCCACCTGGCACTGTGGTGGCATTAATTAAAGCACATGATCTAGATTTTGGAATAAATGGGGAGGTTGACTGTGAAATCATTGGTGTGGTACCTTTTAAATTATTGTTAACATCTGGAAACTTCTACAAAATTGTAACTACAAGCACCTTGGATAGAGAAAGAAGCTCACATTACAATATTACCATTCAAGCTACAGACAAAGGTTCTCCTCCCTGTTCTTTTAGGAAAACCATCAGATTGGATGTTTTGGATATAAATGACAATTCACCTGTATTTGAAAAATCAACATATATTGCCTATGTACCAGAAAACAATCAACCAGGAGCTTCAATATACAGTATCCAAGCAATGGATAAGGATACTGAAGAAAATGGAAAACTATTCTATTCTATTATCACCAGCAATACAGAAGAGCTACCGGCGACCTCTTATATTTCCATTAACCCAGTAACTGGAGTTATTTATGCACAGCGATCATTTGATTATGAACAGGACAGAGAATTTGAAATTCAGATTATGGCAAAAGACAATGGATCTCCACCTCTGAATAGCAGTGCAGCAGTTAGAATATGTGTTGTTGATCAAAATGATAATTCACCGACAGTTCTGTATCCATCACCAGATGTAGGTGGCTCTGCAGCATATGAGATGGTTCCTTTCTCCTCTGAACAAGGTTCTTTAGTGACTAAAGTGGTGGCAGTGGATGTTGACTCAGGCCACAATGCTTGGCTCTCTTATCATTTTTTGCAGGATTCGCACAATTCAGAAATATCACATTTTATCATTGATCAATATAGAGGAGAGATCAGAACTTCTCGAGTTTTTCAAGAAAGAGATATTTTGAGGCACAGAGTCGTGGTCATTGTAAAGGATAATGGTACACCCTCTCTCTCAGCCACTGTTACACTGACTCTTGTAGTTGCTGATAATTTTCAGCATGTGCTTCCCGAAATTAGTAACCAGCCTATGAAATCAGATTCACAGTCAAATATGCAAATTTACTTAGTAGTCGCCATAGCACTGATCTCTTTTCTCTTCATGTTGACTGTACTGTCTGCTGTCATATATAAATACAGAGAATCAAAAGCCCCAACATCAATTAGTTCACTGACCACATATCCCCAAATTGATCACAGATTTCTTTCTCAATTTAATACTGGTACTTTGCCACTACCATACTCCTATGATGTCTGTGTAACATTAGATCCAAGTGAAAGAGACTTTGCTTTTCTTAAACCTCCTAACAATGTTCCAGTGGGATGTTTAATTGATGCCAATGATTCAGGTATTGGAAATGAGAGTGCACAAGGAGCTTTAGCTGATGCAACCATTGTGGAGGTGAGTCACTGGTTCAGTGAATTGATTTTTTATTAAATTACTTTATTTCCCATGTTTTCTGTGATATTTATGGAAATCTGTGTATTTTTCATTTGTGCAGGATTTTAATTATTTTGTACAAAATATACTTGAGATTCAAATGAATATATACTATATACAAATATACTTGCGATTCAAACAATAATAGTTATATCTGACTTGTCAACAGCATCATACATTAACAGTGCATGAACCTAATCTATACTTTTTGGTTGAATACTATATCCTTGTTTACATAATGTTAAAAGACAGTAAGGAGTAAGGCCTTGCAGGAGGGACCTTACAGCTCTAGCTGGGTTAAAATTGCAATTCACAAGATTTCAAAAGCAAAATAAGTGTTTTAGGTTTGCAATGTTAACGCCATAAAAGTGAGTCTCCATAATAGATTGAAAGTGAATTAAGATTTATTAAAAATTCTAATATGAGTATTTTCAAGCTTTTTTGAATGTAAAAATTCATAAATAAATTTGATTTCTTGAAAATTGGAATAACTTATTTATGAAAAAACTCAGGTTTAAAAACTGATATGCATCAAAGATCATATTCCATCCATTTTGGAAAATTGTAACTACCGTATAAACTTGAGTATAAGTAGAGTTTTTCAGCACCCAAAATGTGCTGAAAAAGTCTACCTCGGCTTATACTCGAGTCACAGTGGAGATGCTTTAGCTCTGATTCAGCAGCAATGGGAGAGCAGCAGTGACAGCATACCTGTGTATTTATATATGATCAACGCGAATGTACAGACGGCTCCTTATTTGCACCATTAGTCACGTCACATTGCTGTGGACAAGGATTGTGGGAGGTGACATACTAAATCAATATGAGGTACAGGTTTACACAGCTGAAAGAAATGACAGGCTGTACCCAATGTGCATTTACAGTAACATGGAACTGCTTTGAGTGAATAAGGATATATTCTGCACCCGTACATGATAAAGTATGCTCTGTAAGCCTAAAACAAACATTCTTGAGGTCAGGGCAATTCATTGGTTTCTCTGTCATGCACGCCCACACAGAATGGATTTATTCAGCAGGAACCCCGCCCCCGTGACCTGCCCCTCCAGCCTACTTCATCAAGTCCCAGCAAGAAATCAAACACCTACTTGCAACCAAGAGCCAAGCTTTTCCTTCAATGACAGTATAAGCTGATCGTCACTCAGTCCTTCCTCCTTAGCCCTTAACCCTTCATGCTCAAAGCTGACATGATAATGCTAGCTCACAAAATTGAACACAGAGCACAGAGGGTAAAGATGGGAAGGGCTGAGTAAGGAGGACTGAATTACAACAGCTGAGAGGGGAGGGCTGAGGGCTAAGGAGGGAGGACCAAACCACGAGGGAGGAGATTACAACAGCAATTATGGGCAGCACGGAGATGTCACCTCAGCCTCTTCGGATCAGTGAGTAAGTGGCGAGTTCTTCCCTAGCAGAGCATTTCTCACCCTAGGCTTATTATTGAGTCAATATGTTTTTCCAGTTTCCTTAGGTAAAATGAGGTACCTCAGCTTATACTCGGGTCGGTTTATACTCGAGTATATACACTATTAAAAAACGTATAACAGTTTGAAAGCTGATAATATAATATATATATATATTGACTAATAAAGAAGCTGGTTGTCATAATTTTATAGTTACGCTTTTGAGATTTTTTTTGGTAACGTGATAAACAGAATTTGTGTGCAATATGGTCTGCAGAGGGGTGCATAAGCCACAAAGTCTCTAGCAATCCAGAGAAATCACTTTAACATATACTGTAGTTGTTACTGGGTGTGAGAGAGCACCACCGTGTACCATATTACATAACTTATTCCACTGACCACAGTCAGCAGTATTTGAGGGGTTGTTGCCATTAAAATTGAGCTTTATTTTGCCCAAGATAGCAGAATTCTAATAGTATGCAATTGGTTACTATTGTAGTTTCTGAATCTAAATGAAGCTGTGCAAGCTGTTTTTTGGTTAGTGACTTAGTAACCTGAGAGCACTTTCATCTGCAGGCTGAAAGGAGCCTAAATAAATCAAATGTAATAAAATTATTGCCTACATTACTAAATGAACCAAGCATCTGCTAGTGCAGTTTTTTGCAGAACATGGTTATAGTACCCCAATACCTTAAGTAAGTGAATAGAACATGAGTGGAATTAGTTTTTATATACACATATTATGTATATTTGTGTACCAATCCTTCTCAAGTAAATTGATGTGTAACAATAAGACCAATAAGACTAACTTGGACGCCATAAACAAAATGTAAGTTCCGAATGGCAGAGTTGCAGTATTGTATTGTTTGTGGTCAGCATGGCGGTTATCATGACCTGCATGTGCATGATTTAAATATGTTATCGCAAATGTGAAGCTTTTTATGCAAATATTATAAAACCAAGCGAAGGGTACAGGGATTATGTAATGATTTTTTGAGTCTGTGTGTATTTTACAATACAGTAAAACCAAATGAGATGTGATCCTGGTCCATAAAAATCAAGTAAAATATATATTTTCAAAACAGGATGTGCACTATGTGGTCTAGAGACTAAAGTGTGCTGAAGAGTGAAAGATAAGTATCTTTCACTCTTCAGCACACTTTAGTCTCTAGACCACATAGTGCACATCCTGTTTTGAAAATATATATTTTACTTGATTTTTTATGGACCAGGATCACATCTCATTTGGTTTTACTGTATTGTTAGCACAATAGTTAAATGAAGAGAATGGTGCTATGTTTATGCCTTACTGTATTGTGGTTTTCCAATTGGTATTCTACATATAAACTTATATAAATAAATATTATAAATAAATAATATTATAAATAAATATTTTCTAGTAATTTTCCGCAATGCATTTCACATTCTATAGCATAGTCCACTGATTTAATATTATAAATGCAAACCATGAATTGTTTATGAAGTACTGTATAGCAACTAGTGAGACTATATTTTTGAGATTTTGGTTGTATGCTGCAGATACTGCTGCCTTAAAACTGTGCCAGGTGCATCTTTGTTAATTGTGTGTAGTACATATACATATCATTTGTGGCAACAGTGCATATTTTATTGTTTGCATAAATAATGAAGTCATAGCAGAAATAGCTTTGAGACACATTATGGTCATTTCCATAGGAGCCAAATAACCTACTTAAATGTTTTTGAAGTGTGTGAGAATGCCAAAGTATGGTACACACAAGAGGGAAATACAAGCTACTTCTTTGACCGGTGAAGTGTCCAGGCATTGGTGGTCTCTAACCACCTTTTGCTACCCAAAACTTAAGATAAACACAATAGGGGCCCATTTACTAAAAATGGAATGATTTTTTTCCCCACAAATTTCATGAAAACCTTTAATGTCAACCTTCACCATGTAAAAGTTGTCGAGGTGCAATAGTAGTCAATGGGACTACTATTTTTCATCAAAACAGAATCTTAGAAGTTTTCTCATTTTTTTAATTATGATTGTCCAAAAAACTAGAAGATATTAGTTTTTTTTAGCACTTTGTTCATTGCCTTTTTTCATTAATACTTTTTTTATTTGGATCTTTTAATCAATTCAATGACAATCGTAGTTTTAGTGTTTATGAGTTTAGCCATGGTTTCAAAAACCTCTAAATCCACAAAAATTCAAACTTAAATAAACGGGCCAACTTTTTTTTCATAGCAGTTCATCACATTCATGGTGTTAATAAACACTACTACTTAACAAACAATGTTAAACTAATAATGACAATGGCAACCCTGGAATGCTTTCAGCAAAAAAACTCCACTTGTGTGAAAAGGCTACATTCCATGACAGCCATTCAGTTCTGCAGAGAGATTAGGAGAAGCCTACTCCTAACCCCCTCCATTTTTAAACCCTCTACAAGGCTGTGATTCCTACTTTTTGCTACCTTAGGTATTCTTCTCCTTGCCTTTCTCTTTCCCTCTATTCTTCCTTTTTTCCTCTATTCTTATATCCATTCTCACAGTTAAACCGAATACTTCAATTAAGTAAGGCAGCAATGCTAATAAATGCACCATTGCATTGCTCCTCATTTGTTCCAAGAAATAGGTCCTTAACTCACCTTTCCTTTGTACTGTCTTATAATGCACCATCTTTATAAACCATTTATCAAAACACAAGTTACTTTGAACATATAGGGGCAGATTGTGATAAATACTTCGAAATTCTACCATCGAGTGGCTTTACTTCGACTTCGAATATCGAAGTCAAAGCTTTTTTCAACGAATTTGACCGTTTTGCGGTCAAAGTAAAATCGTTTGATTTGAATGATTCAAAGGATTTCATCCATCGTTCAAACTATTTTTCTTCGAATTCAAAAAAATTAGAAAACTGCTCTAGAAGGCTCTAGGCTGCACTTCGGCAGGTTTAATTTGGCGAAGTATTGAAGTAGAAGTTTTTTTAAAGAGACAGTACTTCGATTATCGAATGGTCGAATATTAGAATGATTTTACTTCAAATTGAATTCAAAGTCGTAGTATCCTATTCGATGGTCAAAATATCCAAAAAATTACGTTGAATTTCAAATTTTTTTAATTCCAAAATTCCCTCAATTTACTTCGACCCTTGATAAATCTGCCCCATAATGTGAAGAAACAGTGTCAGATTTTTAACCATTGGTAATTTTCAGTGGAAATGATGGGTACTTTGCTGTAATAAAAAATTTAGATGTTCATTCTCTTTTGTGAATCTTTAATTTCCCCCTTAACTTGCACTATGAACGTTTTTACAATAACAGGTATTAATTTTTTTACTTTTACTGTAGCAATAATGTTTGATAGCTCAAAGCAGAGGAACACTTTCTGAGAAACTGACACATTGGCCAGCTGAATAAGTGATCATTCTTTAAAGACTTTTCTGATAGTCAGGAAATGTATTTTAAGTTGCAGATGTAAATATTGCAGTTCCATATAGTCAAAACAAATAATATAGGTGCCTATTTATCATTGCCCAGTATTCTTTACAGTATAGATGTTTATCTCTTGGTAAGATATACACTATCAGGGCAGTGATGTTAAAATGGAAAAATATATACCTGTTGAGTATCCTTTCAAATACCCAATTTTGATATTTGATAAATCAACTCTATATTTTAAGTACTTTTACTGTATATATTTCCTGCAGTTCCGCATTTGTGCCTCAGAGCGCCGCTGTTCACTAATATTAAGAAACCTTGGAGATCCATTGGTACTGCCAGAAAGCAGACATAGTTTAGATTTGCAAGGAGGGATCACAATCATATTGGCTTCTCATACAGAGGATAATATCTGCTCTTGGTCTCATAAGGAAGTGAATTTTACATGTCTTTTTTCGAACTGGATTACAAATGCAGCAAGAAGAGTCACTGGCCATATTTATCATATAAAGAATATCAGAGATAAATATGCAGCAAACACAGGAAAACAAAGGATTCAGATGGCAAGTAATCTTTTCATTCCTATTTTCATGCCTTTGTCATTCAGTCTCTGCTCAGCTGCAATATTCCATTTTTGAAGAGATGCAAAAAGGCTCATTGATAGGAAATTTAGCAAATGATCTTGGATTAAATGTTAAAGAAATTGCAGCTAGAAAACTCAGAATTGTGTCACGCTTTTCAGAAAAATATTTTAGAGTAAATCTTGGAAATGGGAATTTAGATGTTGCAGACAGGATAGATAGAGAGGCTCTATGTGAGGCAAGAGAAGAATGTTTTCTTACATTTGATGCTGTGATTGAGAATCCTCTAAATATTTTCCATGTTAGAGTTGACATTAAGGACACAAATGACAATCCACCAAGATTTGTTCGTGAAAAAAATGAATTTGAAATAAGTGAGCATACATCACCAGGAGCAAGATATCCTTTACAAAATGCAGAAGATCTTGATGTGGGAATAAATTCTATTGTTACCTATAAACTCAGTGCCAATAAGCATTTTGTATTAGGGGAGAAAAAGAGCACTAATGGAAGAACATTTCCAGAACTGATTTTGGAGACAAGTTTAGATAGAGAAACACATAGCAACCATGAGCTGATATTAACAGCGACGGATGGCGGAAATCCTGTGCAAACAGGTACAACTCTCATTAAGTTTATTGTTACTGATTTCAATGACAATTTACCTGTATTCACACAAGACGTATATAAAGTAAATATACATGAAAACATCCCAATAAATTCTACTGTTCTTAATGTTTATGCGAGTGACAGAGATGAAGGTATCCATGCACAAATCACATATTCTTTTAGTACAACTGCATCTAATGTGCACCGTATGTTTACCATTAATCCAAATAATGGAGAAATTAAAACTAAAGGTCATGTGGATTTTGAGGAAGCAAAATATTATGATATTTCTGTACAAGCTGAAGACAGTGGTGGCCTTGCTGCCCATGCCAAAGTCTTAATAGAAATTATAGATGAAAATGACAATGCTCCAGAAATATCTGTTACCTCAATAAATACCCCAGTCTCTGAGGATTCTCCATCTGGCACTGTGGTAGCATTAATTGAAGCCCATGATTTTGACTCTGGAGAAAATGGGGAGGTTGACTGTGAAATCATTGGTGTGGTACCTTTTAAATTATTGTCATCCTCTGGAAACTTCTACAAAATTGTTGCTACAAGCAACTTGGATAGAGAAAGAAGCTCATATTATAATATTATCATTCAAGCTACAGACAAAGGTTCTCCTGCCCTTTCTTATCACAAAACCATCAGATTGGACGTTCTGGATGTTAATGACAATCCACCTGAATTTGAAAAATCAACATATGTTGCCTATGTACCAGAAAACAATCAACCAGGAGCTTCAATATACAGTATCCAAGCAAAGGATAATGACACTGATGAAAATGGAAAACTTTTCTATTCTATTTTCACCAGCAATTCAGAAGAGCTACCGGCGACCTCTTATATTTCCATTAACCCAGTAACTGGTGTAATTTATGCACAGCGATCATTTGATTTTGAGCAGGATAGAGAATTTGAAATCCAAATTATGGCAAAAGACAATGGATCTCCATCGCTAAACAGCAGTGTAGCAGTGAGAATTTGTGTTGTTGACCAGAATGATAATTCACCAACAGTTCTATACCCATCACCAGATGTTGGAGGTCCTCCAGTATATGAGATGGTTCCATTCTCCTCCGAACAAGGGACTTTAGTGACTAAAGTAGTTGCAGTGGATGCTGACTCAGGTCACAATGCTTGGCTCTCTTATCATTTTTTGCACAATTCTGAAATATCACATTTTATCATTGATCAATATACAGGTGAGATCCGAACATCTCGAGCTTTCCAAGAAAAAGACATTTTAAGGCACAGAGTTGTGGTGATAGTAAAGGACAATGGGACACCCTCTCTGTCAGCCACTGTTACACTGACTCTTGTAGTTGGTGACAATTTTCAGCTTGTGCTTCCTGAAATCAGCAACAGATCTACAAAATCAAATTCTCAGTCTAACATGCAAATTTACTTAGTAATCGCAATAGCATTGATCTCTTTTCTCTTTATGTTGACTGTACTGTCTGCTGTCATATCTAAATACAAAGAATCAAAATCCCCAATATCAATCAATTCACTGAGCACATACCCAAAAATTGATCACCGATTTCTTTCTCAATTTAATACTGATACTTTGCCTCTACCATACTCCTATGATGTCTGTGTAACATTAGATCCAAGTGAAAGAGACTTTGCTTTTCTTAAAGCACCCAACAATGTTCCAGTGGGATGTTTAATTGATGCCAATGATTCAGGTATTGGGAATGAAAGTGCACAAGGAGCTTTAGCTGATGCAGCAATTGAGGAGGTGAGTTAGTTTTAGTAAATCCCATTTTTATTAAATTGGATAAAATGACTTGCTTTTAAATCCTTTCTTTGAGAGTTTATGAAAATCAAGCATTTTTTAGGATTTCAACCATTTTGTAAAAATGCTTGAGCTGCTACAATAGTCATAATATTCACCTTTTTTATAGCGCCATGCACGCTTTTAAAGAAAGGAAACCAAAAAATATATTGTTTGTCTCTCTGTCTTTTTTCTTTTGATTCCTCTACTTTTCTCCTTTTACTATTTAAGACAACGCTAAATGCAACCGATTAGAAATGTTTCATTGTAGATCAGTTTTCCTATACCTTGACATATATCATGGAGCTTTGTATTAAAAGTGTTTTACACAGTTACATCAGGGATGCAGATGGCTTAAAGGAGAACTAATCCCACCCAATAAGAAAAACCCCATAGATCTACACCATAGATAGTACACCTCCCTGCTTCCTCCCCACATAGTACAGTTTTCCAAAAAGTGTCCCTGAATAGCATGTTCACTTATTTATGCAGAGAAGATAAGCTGAATCTTTGGTCTTCTTCTGTAAGTTAACGCTGACATAGAGGTAGTCATACAACTGCACATGTGCCAAAAAGTTCCTAAAATTGCCAAAGGGAAGGAAGAGGATCCGAAGAAGACCAGCAATGCAGGAGATGGTGCTCCTGAGCTCCACTGGACTACTCTGCATAAATGAGTATAATATTCAGGGATACTTTTTGGAATAAAAGTACTATGCAGGGAGGAAGCATGGAGGGGGCCCATCTAGAGTAGTAAATGGGGCTTTTCTTATTCAGGAGTTTAGTTCTCCTTTAAGCGATAATGCAACCGGGACTGCAGTTTATATGTATTTGTTTCCAGTTAATTTCCTTCTTTAATGTGGATCTTGATAGCAGCATTCTTTGTAAGGAGCCATCTGAGCCCTCATAGCTAGCAGAGAGCCCAATTGCAGTCTCTTGCACTAGAAAAGCCAATTTCAAGTTAAAAAAATGGAAATTTAGCTCTTAAAATTTCAGAAACTGCAGTTTTACCACCCCTGTTACCTTGCTCTGTGCTGCTGCTGTCTGACGTGAGTTTTTTTAACCTGCCTCATTGGTGCAGCACCCCTGGATCTTAAATCTCCTTTATTTTATTGTTTAAATAGCTGATTTTTCTAGTACATTCTATGTTGTTGGTGGTTGAACAAAATCTATACTTTTTGAATACTGAGACCCTGTTTCTGCTTATTTTGGTTGGTGCATCAGATTTAGTATAATACACAAATATTTTGCAATGGACTGTTCATCAAACGTAAATAGGTTCTATATTACAGCGCTGCTCTTCCTTTCATGTCAGCAGTTAGTGTATGCTGCCAAGCTGACAAATGCATATACCAAGGTAATCCTTACAACCCTCCCATCTGGTCTTCTGTCTATTTTGTGCATCATCAGTGACCCACCTCCCTTTCTAAACAATCTCACCAATGGGAGACTAGGCCAAGGGCTTCCATTGCAACATAAGCTGCACTGTGCCAAACTATAGAGCAACTGAACATGGGAAAATCACTGAGGGAAGAAAGATGGCGGCTGCAATGCGTAGCATTTTGGAGGGAATAGCTAGAGTAAGACTGCATATATTAGGAAAAAACAAGCGGTTTTATTGGTGTAAATGTAAAGGCTAGCTTTTGTACGCATACCATACCTTTTCCTTTAAGCAATTTAGTGGAATACTGTCTTCAAAGGGATGTAAATAAAATGTTGCCCAATGAAAGAATATGAACTATCAATTCATTTTTGAGCATACATTCATTAAACATGTTATGTTGTTTAAAATGTAATTGCAATTAAAAGCAGAATTTTGCTACCACTACGGTTTGCTATTGTGGCTACTACCACCTAAGTCGAGTCTCTCAATTCACCTCTTGGCAGCAGTGCCCCTGTATATAGAGCATTAAAGCTGGGTGAAAAGTGACTGTTATAGTTTATATGTATATTTAACTTACAATTAACTTGATTTCCTATGGCAGAAAATAATTTCTTAGTTGGTTTTACTATATTTTGATGAATGTGTGGCTGGAATGTGACTACAATGTATTACTTGTCTCCAACATCAATCAGTGCACTGAGCATATACTCCCCAAATTGATCATAGGTTATTCCTCAGTTTAATACTGGTACTTTGCTTCTACCATACTGTTTTATAGATATCTAATTTGTAGAATTTCTATCTCATGGGCCACTCATTTACTATACTGAATGCAAGCCCTAGCGTATTTATAATGTACAGTAAACCAGACAGAATGTAATTATCCATTTGCAATGTGTTAGAAACAGCATATTTTGTATGTATGCTACAAATACAACAGCCATGTTAGTGTCATTAGTGTCAGCTGCATCTGTCATGTAGCTACTTATTACCTGGATGTGAAATGTGTATGGTTATGCCATTACGGCCTATGATAATTTGCCACAGCAGACAATGTTTTTTTGCCTGGCCAGGGTTGGACTTTGGCTGGCGGGACACTGGGTGCATAACATTGGTTTTGCCATGCAGAGAATCTTGCTGCTTGGGTGAGGAAGGCCCTAAGATGGAGAGGGCCCACAGATGGCAGCCTTAAGATGGCAGCTCAGCTGGACTACTCTGCATAAATGAGAATAATATTCAGGGACACTTTTTGAAATAAATTACTATGCTGGTACTATGCTGGGTGAGGAAGGCCCTAAGGTGGCAGCCCTGGTAGGCCATGGACACCCCAGGCCTAAATGAAACAGTGATAGCAGAAATGGCTTTGACACACATTATCGCCACTTTCATTAGGAGCCATTAAACCTGGAGTTTAACCTGTAGGTTTTAAAAATGTGTGAGGAAACCAAATTACTGTACTTGAATGCAAGCTACCATGATATAAGAAGAAAATACTAGCTACTTCCTTGTTCATAGTTAAGCCCAATACCCTGATTCTTCAGGGCAGCAGTGATAACAAATACACAACTTATTGCATTTACAATTCTTTACTCATGAAAACCAAAGCTTTCCTTTGTCCTGTGCCTTATAGTGTACCATCTATATAAAGCATTTATCAACATAATCCCTATTTTTTTCTTAAATGTTGGAATACAATGTTGCATCTTAAAGAGTTTATTAATAAAATAGGGTTATTTTGACAATAAGATGTTTAAAAAAAGCTTCGTTGCAGATTAATTTCAATGGTAAGGATTTATATAATATGGATCCGATCAACTTTTATTGTGGCAATGTTGATGTTAAGGTTTAGATTTAATGACACGGTTGAGTGTTAGTGCTCAATACTGTTGCTCAGCTCTAACAACCCATATAAAGCACTCGAACATTTTCTAATAAACCAATACATGAATCTGCTTCATAAAAGTTATTTGCAGTACCTTGTATTTAACATAAACATAATAATAATAAATAATCTAGGGGCCTGTTTACCATTGTCCAATATGTTTTCTAGAGCAGCAAAGAAGTTTATCACTTGGTAAGAAAATATTTCTCATTTGAGTGACTTCTTTAAAAACATTCCTGAATGTCTGAACAGTTTTGTTACAAAAAAAAAATCTGCTGTGAATACTTCTGGATTCGATATTTGATATATTAGCCCTATATTTCAGGTATTTCTAATGTGTATATTTTCTGCAGTTCCACATTTGTGCCTCAGAGCGCCGCTGTTCACTAATATTAAGAAACCTTGGAGATCCATTGGTACTGCCAGAAAGCAGACATAGTTTAGATTTGCAAGGAGGGATCACAATCATATTGGCTTCTCATATAGAGGATATATCTACTCTTGGTCTCATAAGGTAGTGGATTTTACAGTGTTTTTTTTCCAACTGGATTACAAATAAAACAAGAAGCTTTACTGGGCATATTTCTCATATAAAGAAAGGCAGAGCTTAAAATGCAGCAAACACAGAAATGCAAAGGATTCAGATGGCAAGTAATCTTTTCTTTCCTCTTTACCTACCATTGTCATTCAGTTTCAGCTCAGCTGCAATATTCTGTTTTTGAAGAAATGCAAAAAGGCTCATTGATAGGAAATTTAGCAAATGATCTTGAATTAAATGTTAAGGAAATTGCAGCTCGAAAACTCAGAATTGTTTCACGCGTTTCAGAAAAATATTTTAGAATAAATCTTGGAAATGGGCATTTGAATGTTGCAGACAGGATAGACAGAGAGGCTCTGTGTGAGGCAAGAGAAGAATGTTTTCTTACCTTTGATGCTGTGATTGAGAATCCTCTAAATATTTTCCATGTTAGTGTTGACATTAAGGACATAAATGATAATCCACCAAGATTTGTTCGTGAGAAAACTGAATTAGAAATTAGTGAATACACATCACCAGGAGCAAGATTTCTTTTACAAAATGCAGAAGATCTGGATGTGGGAATAAATTCTATTGTTACCTATAAGCTCAGTGCCAATAAGCATTTTGTACTAGGGGAGAAAAAGAAAATGAATGGGAGAACATTTCCTGAACTGATTTTGGAGACAAATTTAGATCGAGAAACACAAAGTAATCATGTGTTGATATTAACAGCATCTGATGGTGGAAATCCTGTGCAAACAGGTACAACTCTAATTAAGATCATTGTAACTGATTTCAATGACAATTTACCTGTATTCACACAGGAAGTATACAAAGTGAATATACATGAAAACATCCCAATAAATTCTACTATTCTTAAAGTTAATGCAAGTGATAAAGATGAAGGTGTCAATGCGCAAATCACATATTCTTTTAGTACAACTGCAGCTAATGTGCTCCGTATGTTCACTATTAATCCAAATAATGGAGAAATAAAAACAAAGGGAAATGTGGATTTTGAGGAAGTAAAATATTACGATATATCAGTACAAGCTGAAGACAGTGGTGGCCTTGTCACCCATGCCAAAGTCTTAGTCGAAATAACAGATGAAAATGACAATTCTCCAGAGATATCAGTCACCTCAATAAATACCCCAGTCTCTGAGGATTCTCCTTCTGGCACTGTGGTAGCATTAATTGAAGCCCATGATCTGGACTCTGGAGAAAATGGGAAGGTTGACTGTGAAATCATTGGTGTGGTACCTTTTAAACTATTGTCAACATCTGGAAATTTCTACAAAATTGTTACAAAAAGCACCTTGGATAGAGAAAGAAGGCCACAATACAATATTACAATTCAAGCTACAGACAAAGGTTCTCCTCCACTTTCTTTTAGGAAAACCATCATGTTGGATGTTTTGGATATAAATGACAATACACCTGTGTTTGAAAAATCCACATATGTTGCCTTTGTACCAGAAAACAATCAACCAGGAGCTTCAATATACAGTATCCAAGCAAAGGATAAAGACACTGAAGAAAATGGAAAACTATTCTATTCTATTATCACCAGCAATACAGATGAGCTGCCGGCGACCTCTTATATTTCCATTAACCCAGTAACTGGTGTTATTTATGCACAGCGATCATTTGATTATGAACAGGACAGAGAATTTGAAATTCAGATTATGGCAAAAGACAATGGATCTCCCCCTCTGAATAGCAGTGCAGCAGTTAGAATATGTGTTATTGATCAAAATGATAATTCACCAACAATTCTCTACCCATCACCAGATGTTGGAGGTTCTGCAGCATATGAGATGGTTCCTTTCTCCTCTGAACAAGGGTCTTTAGTAACTAAAGTGGTGGCAGTGGATGCTGACTCAGGTCACAATGCTTGGCTCTCTTATCATTTTTTGCAGGAGTCAGACATATCACATTTTATCATTGATCAATATACAGGCGAAATCAGAACATCTCGAGTTTTTCAGGAAAGAGACATTTTGAGGCACAAAGTTGTGGTGATAGTAAAGGACAACGGGACACCCTCTCTCTCAGCCACTGTTATACTGACTCTTGTAGTTGCTGATAATTTTCAGCATGTGCTTCCTGAAATTAGTAACCAACCCATGAAATCAGACTCTCAGTCTAATATGCAAGTTTACTTAGTAGTCGCCATAGCATTGATCTCTTTTCTATTCATGTTGACTGTAATGTTTGCTGTCATATCTAAATACAGAGAATCAAAATCTCCAACATCAATCAGTTCAATAACCACATACCCCCAAATTGATCACAGATTTATTCCTCAGTTTAATACTAGTACTTTGCCTCTACCATACTCCTATGATGTCTGTGTAACACTAGATCCAAGTGAAAGAGACTTTGCTTTGCTTAAACCTCACAACAATGTTCCAGTGGGCTGTTTAATTGATGCTAATGATTCAGGTATTGGAAATGAAAGTGCACAAGGAGCTGTAAATGGTGTGGACATTGTGGAGGTGAGTCACCGTTTCAGTGTATGACTTTTTTGTACATTTTCCCAAATGGCTTGAACTTGCTGCTTCTCTATGACAGTTTATGAAACCATGTGTTTTTAGTTTTATAGGATTTGTTTAATTTTACAAAAAATCCTCTTGAGCTGCAATATTAAATAATTGTGGTCTTAATAAATTTCCTAGGGCTTTATATTTTCTTAAGAGCAAAGAAACAAAAATATAGCTTATTTAGTGCCTGTTTCATCAACTACATCAAAATCTTATGGAAATTGGTTTCCTATAACTTTTTTACGTGTTTTCTAGATGTGTGAAACATTTTATCCAACTGTACCATAAAGTGACGTGGGAAGGGTTAGTAGATGACATAAGTCATCATGTAACTAGGATTAAATGCATATTTTTTATGGATCAAATTCTGTCTAAAACAACATAAATTGATCTTACACCTCTTTATTTGTTAACAGCTGGGCAGTATTTTCTGGACCAGTCATATCCATAATTATTGACTGAATTGTGAACCCTCCATAGAAGCTTTGGCTCAATTCTGAATCAAAACTAAAGCTTACAGGCAAATTCACATCAAAACAGACCTGAAACAGGCATTTATTTATCCAGAGCTGGGAATGGATTGTAAAACCTGAATAAAACTTAAATAAAACATAGCTGACCAATGCAAGGGAATTCACCAGTTAGAATGCCACAGAGAAAAAAGTTAATTTGAGATGCAAAATAATTTACTATTTATTATGTAGAATAATTGTTGCCAGCATTACTTACGTCAACTTATTGTTATCTTTAATAAGAGATTATTGTGTTAATTTAAATTCATGATATTTTAATTGTGTGGGGGAGGACATACTACCATTTAGGTTTTTTTAGTGTTCGAAAATTAAAGCTTCCAGCTTCAATCCTTTGTATTGTTCTTGGTCAAATTTTTCTGGTTGAGTTTTTAAAGGGGAAAACATATATTTATAGAGGGGATTTTGAGAGGGGAGCATTTAGTATGCTCTATAGCTGCTAAAAATCTGAATCCAAAAATACTTGAGGTTAAACCTGTTGAAATCATGTAGAAGTCAATGGCATTTGGTGCCTTTAACAGTTAAAACATGTTTTATACCTTCAGGAGTCTCAATCATTTCTGGCTGTTTGACATTGGTTTTCATTCGATAATCCGATAAATTAGAGTTGTCGAGATGACAGTTCGATAAAGTAATGTTTTTGGCGAGACAATTAAAAAAAATTGCATGATTCGAATTGATTCACACATTTTGTTGTGAATTTTTCCAGCATGGATTTTTTCCAAGGAGATTTATTGATAAATTAAGGGGATTGGGTTTGGGAGATTGGTCGAATATTTATTAATTATAGTTAGAAACAGTATTTATCCCTCTACAAGTTTGGATTACATGCGCAGAATGGTAAGTAACTGAACTAATTTGAAACTTGCAAAAGGTATTTGTCAACTAACAATCCAAAACTTTGTAAATTGTTAATGGTCAGTGTATGGTCAGGATATACAGAAAATGTGCAGTGTTCCACAAATATTCTTTAGTGTCTTTACCTAGTCACAGAAGGACATATTAATTCTTTTATTTCCTTTAAATGTGAAGTAGAGACAGAGTTTTATACTACATTGGGAGAATGTGTTTGAGACAGAGATAATTACAGATGGAAAGGATGTAGTAGTATAGAAAGCAATTTCATAATTATTACTTTTTCTTATATCATCATATTATAGAGATGGCTACAAAGAAACAATTGTCTATATGGAACTTTCTACTTGTTTTTATCATTCCTGATAAACTGAAACACATTTTACTCTACCTTTTGAATTTATCTACCTTCTGGACTGTATATAATTGCTAAGACTTCAAACACTTATATATATATAGATATACTGTACAGATATATATGTATGTGTGTGATTAAAGGAAAACTATACCCCCCAAACAATGTAGGTCTCTATTAAAAGATACTGAGTAAAACAGCTCATGTGTAAAACCCTGCTTCATGTAAATAAACCATTTTCATAATAATATACTTTTTTAGTAGTATGTGCCATTGGGTAACCATAAATAGAAAATTTCCATTTTAAAAAATAAGGGCCGCCCCCTGAGATCGTAAGATTCACTGTGCACACATACAAACCACATGTAAGGTCACATGAGCCAATTAACAGACAGAGTTCTGCCTTTTGCTTCCTCACTTCTTCCTGTTACAGTTAGTGTTGTAGTATTTCTGGTCAGGTGATCTCTGAGGCAGCACAGATAGAGTCACGAAATGGTGGTTCAAGGCAAGAGATGTAAAAGGGCAATATTTATGTAAATATATATTCCAGTTTGGTAAGATTCTTTAATATGTCATTCAATTTGATATAAACTATCTGTTGCTTAAGTATTCATTTTGGGGGGATAGTTTTCCTTTAACAAAAGTGAGATCTATACGATTTAGGGTGAGACCTATGTTGGGTTCCAACTTCCTTGCAGTGTAAGATGTTCTCTGTGGTTCTAAATAACCTGAGAAGTGTAATTTATTCCTGCTGCTTCCTTTTATAACTGACATCTAACTGAAGTCTGTAAGGTTTACATGTTGGAATGGCAATTGTGATCCTCCTATATGAAGTACAGAATTTGTTGTCCCTGATACTTAGAAGGAACATTTTGTTTTTTATACTGTCTATGTCTATAATGAAGCATTGTTTTTGAAGGCACTAGGGGGCAAATTTACTAAAGGGCAAAGTGACTAATGCGGGCGAAAATTCGCCAGTGTGACGTAATTTTGGTACTTCGCCGATTTACTAACGGTCGCGTAACTTCGCTAGCGAAAGAGATAGACTCTAGCGGTACTTCGCTCCCTAACGCCTGGCGAAGTTGTGCTTTGGCGAATGGATGTAACTACGCAAATTCATTAAGATGCGGATTTTACTGAATGTTACCTCTTGCACATAAACTATACACAGGGCTCAAGTGTAGGTCAATATAACAACTTTATTTTATTTTATTAAGGTTTCCCGGGCTTGTGTAGTGTAATGTATTGGCTGCAACATATACGTCCATTGAACTGTAACTTCCCGCCGTATGTTTGGAGGTTAGTATGTTTGCCCCTATGTTGGGGGTAATGTAACAACAAATGCAAAGTTTATTTCAAGTCTAGTAACCTTTCAAATAGCAAATGAGTAAAGTCTCCCTGGTTATTGGTTGCTATTAATTCACCTATCTGTTAAATATTTGAGAGTTACTGAGTCTGCATTACAGTCTATGCCAGTGATTCTTCTTTCTATGTTTTACATTCAAACCTTGTTCTGTTAATAAACTAATAAATGTAAAAGTATAATTATTCATGATGTGAAAGGGTATCATATAGTATATAATGTTTGCTTTGTAGAGATGGCGTTGTTTTACTTCAGTGCCAAGTGCACAACTGATATAGCTGTTTATTGTGACCTGCACGTGGCATTCTACATATTGTCATCATAATTTGTGGCAATAGTGCATCTCAGTATCCACTTTTACAACAGTAACAGCAGACTTATTTTTCTACGTATGTCAATCTTTTATGGGCTTATTGATCATTTGCATATTTGGCACTATTGCCTACTGCTTTGTCCTAGGCGCTAATGCTACCATGCATTAGTACTCGGTAAATATTGCTAGGATTTTTAAAGGGTTCTTAACAAAATCATTTTTGTTTAAAAAATAGCAAAGAATGTTTTAAATCAAAGAATTTGCTAATAAAACAAATGCTATTGTTACTCTTATAATAAAATACACATTGCAGTACTGATTTCCTATCAGACAGGATTACCATGTAGTTTAGGTATTTCTATTATATAAATAAATATATATATATCCCTCTGTAGTTCCACATTTGTGCCTCAGAGCGTCGCTGTTCACTAATATTAAGAAACCCAGAAGCTCTTTTGGTACTACCATACAGAAGACATTGTGCAGATATGCTAGGACAGTCATTTTAGATTCTCAAACAGGAGATACACATGTTCATGGATTTATAGGAAGTGGATTTTACCTCTTTTGTGTATTTCTATTTGGATTACAAAAACAGCAAGAAGCTTCACTGAGGATATTTCTCATATAAAGAATAGGTGAGATGAAAATGCTGAAAACACAGTCATGCAAAGGATTCAGATGGCAAGTAATGCTTTTATTTTTCCTCTCCTGCCTTTGTCACCCAGTCTCTGGTCAACTTCATTATTCCATTTTTGAAGAAATGCAGAAAGGTTCGTTGATAGGAAATTTAGCAAATGATCTTGGACTGAATGTTAAGGAAACTGCAGTTAGAAAACTCAGGATTGTTTCACGCTTTTCAGAAAAATATTTCAGTGTAAATCTTGGAAATGGGAATTTAAATGTTGCAGACAGGATAGACAGAGAGGCTCTGTGTGAGGGAAAAGAAGAATGTTTTCTAACATTTGATGCTGTGATTGAGAATCCTCTAAGTATTTTCCCTGTCAGAATTGATATTAAGGATATAAATGATAATCCACCAAAATTTGTTTATGAAACAGTAGAATTAGAAATTAGTGAATCCACCTCACCCGGAGCAAGATTTGTTTTACAAAATGCAGAAGATCTGGATGTGGGAATAAATTCATATTTGACCTATAAACTCAGTGCCAATAAGCATTTTGTGTTAGGGACAAAAACCAGTTCTAATGGTAGAACATTTCCAGAGCTTATTTTGGAGGCAAATTTAGATAGAGAAACACAAAGCAACCATGAGCTGATATTAACAGCTGCTGATGGCGGAAATCCTGTGCAAACAGGTACAACTCTAATTAAGATTACTGTTACTGATTTCAATGACAATTTTCCTGTATTCACTCAAGAAATATACAAAGTGAATATACATGAAAACATACCAATACATTCTTCAGTCCTTCATGTTAAAGCAAGTGATAAAGATGAAGGGATCAATGCACAAATCACATACTCTTTTGGCACTTCTGCAAAAAGTGTGCTGCGTATATTTGCTATAAATCCCAAAACTGGAGAAATTACAACAAAGGGAAATGTTGATTTTGAGGAATCAAAATATTATGACATTTCTGTACAAGCTCAGGATGGCGGTAGCCTAGCTTCCCATACTAAAGTCTTGATAGAAATTATAGATGAAAATGACAATGCCCCAGAAATATTAGTCACCTCGATAACTACACCAATCTCTGAAGATTCTCCAACTGGCACTATGGTAGCATTAATTGAGGTACATGATCTAGACTCTGAAGAAAATGGAGAGGTTGACTGTGAAATCATTGGTGTGGTACCTTTTAAATTATTGTCATCCTCTGGAAACTTCTACAGAATTGTTACTACAAGCAATTTGGACAGGGAAAGAAGCTCACATTACAATATTACTGTTCAAGCTACAGACAAAGGTTCTCCTCCCCTTTCTTCACAGAAAACCATCAGATTGGATGTTTTAGATATAAATGACAATCCACCTGTATTTGAGAAATCCACATATATTGCCTATGTACCAGAAAATAACCAACCAGGAGCCTCAATATACAGTATCCAAGCAATTGATAAGGACACTGAAGAAAATGGAAAAGTTCTCTATTCTATTATCACCAGCCATACAGAGGAGCTTTCTTCAACCTCTTATATTTCCATTAACCCTGTAACGGGAGTTATTTATGCACAGCGACCATTTGATTATGAGCAGGACAGAGAATTCGAAATCCAAATCATCGCAAAAGATAACGGTTCTCCATCTCTGAACAGCAGCACCATTGTGAGAATTTGTGTTGTTGATCAAAATGATAATTCACCAACAATACTCTACCCATCACCAGATATTGGTGGTCCTGTAGCATATGAGATGGTTCCTTTCTCCTCTGAACAAGGTTCTTTAGTGACTAAAGTGGTGGCAGTAGATGCTGACTCAGGTCACAATTCTTGGCTCTCTTATCATTTTGTGCAAGACTTGGAAATAACACATTTTACCATTAATCAATATACAGGAGAGATTAGAACATGCAGAGTTTTCCAAGAAAGAGATGTTTTGAGGCACAAAGTTGTGGTCATAGTAAAAGACAATGGGACACCCTCTCTCTCAGCCTCTGTTACACTGACTCTTGTTGTTTCTGATAATTTTCAACAGGTCCTTCCTGAAATTAGTAACCAGCCAAGGAAAATAGATTCTCAGTCCAACATGCAAATCTATCTGGTTATTGCAATTACCATGATTTCTTTCCTCTTCATGTTGACTGTGATTTTTGCCATCATATCTAAATGCAGAGAATTAAAGTCACTAACACCATTTAGCTCAATGAGCACCTACCCCCAAATGGATAACACATTTATTCCAAAATTTAATACTGGTACTTTGCCATTTCCATACTCTTATGATGTTTGTGTAACTTTGGATCCAAGTGAAAGGGACTTTGCTTTCCTAAAACCTCCTCACAATGTCCCAGTTGAAAGTCTTATTGATGCTGATGATTCAGGAATTGGAAATGAAACTGGGAAAGAAGCTGTACCTGCTGCTGGAATTGGGCAGGTGAGTCATTTCCAAGTTCTGAAAATATATTTGAGTGAGGGAATTGAGTGAAGCATGACTTACTTATTGGAAAGCTTATTTATGATTAGAAGTCACTGAAAAAATATCATATGCTGCACATTGAAGTGTTTTACAAATGATAAAAACACTTCAATGTGTTACAGGGTCTTGCATTTACTGTAAAAATAGTGTTTGAGTCTTATGTTTTGACCATTAGCATATAGGTACAGTATGTATTGATGTGTATGAATTCTGCACATTTATCAACAGCATACCCTGAGCCTTTATATTGGAATATTCATTGGTAATGTTGAATATACTGTAGTACTAATGCTGTGTCTTTATAAGTAGGCTTTTCATTTTACACCAAATGTTTTGGGTTGTTGTATTTGCTTGTGTTAAATTGTATTGAACTTTTTATAACTATGCTCATTTAGGCCCAAGCTTCATGGCTAAATAACTTAGTATGGCCTATCTAACATAGCTAGCCATAGTAAGCAGCTATAGCAGCAGGTGTTATAGTATGTCTTTTACATGGTGTTTCCAAAGGAATTTGATTATGTCCCTTGAAATAAATAGCACCTATGAGAAAAAAAAATTCTGTTGCAGCCAGATGTCTTATTGATGTCATAGGGTCACTGTTAGTACTAATTTTTACAATAAAAGAAGCACACGTGCAAAAAAACTGATGCAGAGCATCATGTTTTTGCATTTTTGTGCTCTGGCATGCATTTGGTAATTGACCCCTCATGGGACCCCTACATTTTGTAATTTGAAGTGAGGTGCATATCACAGATATGTCCCTGTCATAGTGCAGTGCATCTCTTAGTGCTCCTGCACGTGCAGCAAGGGCATAAATATATTAACCATAGAAAGCCTTATTTATTAGACAAGAGGATGCCTGGTATAAACAGGTATGGGATCTGTTATACAGAATGCTCAGGATCTGGGTTTTCCAGATTAGGAATTTTTCTGTAATTTGGATTTCCATCCCTTAAACCTATTAAAAAATAATTAAATCATTAATTAAACCCTATAGTATTGTTTTACCTCCAATAAAGATTTATTATGTAAAGATCTATTTTAGTCATGATCCAGTACAAGATATTGTTTTCTTATTAGGAAATAATTTTAAAAAAAGTAATTATTTGATTAAATGGAGTCTATGGGAGATGGCCATTCCGTAATTCTAGATAGTGGGTTTCTGGCTAATGGATCTCATGGATAATGGATCTTATATATGATATAATAATATAGCACACTGTGAACTTTTTCATGCTTTAAACAGTTATTATGTAGAACTGGTACTGCTTATTTTTCAAATTATTTATTTCACTGAGAGACTGAGTTGCATTCATAGTAATAATAAGCTATTTTTTTAATGTGTTCTGTCCACTAATTTTTATCACCAAGAAGTAGGATTTAATTGTGTATTATATATCACATAACCATTTTGTAACAGGAAACTGAGCATTTTATGTAACATCATGCAAAGCTAAATGCACAACTTATACAGGCTCCATTTCTAATCATTAAAAATGTTTGGGTTCCACAGTAATACCATGCACTCCAAGTAAATATCTATGTATGAATGGGGAGGATATTGTGCTATGATGATACTATGGTGGGGTCCATGCAGATGGGATGGGGGCTGTGTGGGTGACAGAGCCCCTAGCCCAGCTCCGGTGGGCCCAAACCCCACCTTCCAAGACTGGTGCTGTATTGTATATTGCTTTGTAGTTATTCTAAAATCCAAAATTAGTAAAATTCAACCTCATGTATTGAGAACTACAGCCATGAATAGAACAAGCCATTGCGTTATGTATAAAAAAAAATCGAGTGCATTATTATGTTATGTACTTGTAGTCAAAACTTGTTGATGCCAAATTCAATCAATGCATTGGCATTACTGCTTTGACATTTAAGTGATATAAATATTTAGTTCTTTTAAGCATTATTTCATGTCAATGTCAAAAATATGAATAAACATAATTCTGAAATGAAGAAAAAATTAACAATTTTTCACTGTAACTGATTTTAAATTGACCCTATAAAACTTGTATTTTAAAAAAGCTAGTTCATCATTAGAATATAAAATGTAAATACTGTATACATTTTCACATAGGTTATTGAGTTGATTAAAAGTAAAATCATAGATTTGCAGTTCTCAGTTGAGACACAGTGTGTCGCTGTTGACCAATAAGGTGGAAAATCCAGCCAAGGAGATTCATTTAATTTCCCAACAGCCAGACAGTGCAGATTGTGGAAAAAACATTCATTTTCATGCTGGAACCTCATGATCACAAGCTGCAAAACTGTGTGGATTTATTTCATCCTTTGTGTGCTCTTCTGGTGGATTTAAAGGATTTTACTCAATCTAGAAGACATATAACTGATAGCAATGGTTTTTCAGAAAATTAAGGAAGGAAATACAAAATGGACAATGAAATGGCAAGTAGTGTATTTCATTTTATTCTCTAGTTTGTGCAGTACAATTACCTCTCAGCTTCACTATTCACTTTCTGAAGAAGAAAATAAAGGCTACTTGGTAGGAACTATTGCTAAGGATTTGGGTTTAAACATCCAGGATCTAGCAAAGAGAAAACTGCGCATTTCCTCTATTACTGCAGAGAATTTGTTTAATGTGAATTTAGAAAATGGAAACATGTATGTATCAGATAGAATAGACAGAGAGTCACTTTGTGAGATGACACCAGTTTGTTCACTGAGCCTTGAAGTAGTGGTTGAAAATCCTTTAAATATTTTTGATGTGGAAATTGAGATTAAGGATATAAATGATAATTCACCAAACTTTTCCAAAAATACAGTGAATTTTGAATTAACAGAATTAACCCACACCGGAACCCGCTTTGTTTTGGGTAATGCTGTAGATCCTGACATTGGAATTAACTCACTGCAAATGTACAAAATCAGTGATAATGAATATTTTATACTAAGTGAAAAAACTAGTACAGATGGCAGAAAATATCCAGAATTAGTCTTGGAAAAGCCTTTAGATCGAGAAAAGCAATCCACGTTTGAAATAATTTTAACAGCTTTCGATGGAGGTAACCCTGTAAAAACAGGAAGAGCAATAATCAAAATCATTGTTACTGATATCAATGATAATCCACCGGTGTTTTCTAAAGAGGTGTACGAAGTGAGCCTGATGGAAAATGCACCAGTGAACACCCTTGTGATTTGCATGAAAGCTACTGATGAAGATGAAGGTGAAAATAGCCACATTGTGTATTCTTTTAGCCACATCTCAAAAACCACTCAGCAAATATTTAGTATTGATTCTCAAACTGGTGAAATAAAGACACAAGATGAATTGGACTTTGAGATGACAAAGGCTTATGAAATGATTGTAGAAGCCCAAGATGGTGGAGGCCTCTTTTCCCATGCTAAAGTAGTTATCAGAATTATAGATGCAAATGACAATGCACCTGAAATCATTCTGAAATCAATAATGAATTCCATTCCTGAGGATTCTTCAACTGGCACAGTAATTGCACTAATTAACATATGAGATATAGACTCTGGAGACTACGGGAACATCCACTGTCAGATTACAGATCCTCTACCTTTTAAAATAACTTTCTCATCGAACAAATATTTCAGACTGCTCACTACAAGTACTTTGGACAGAGAAGAAATGCAAGAGTACAAAATCACTATCAAGGCAACAGACAGTGGGTCCCCTCCACTATCTACTAGCAAAACAATAAGGCTTCTTATAACCGATGTGAATGACAACCCACCCATTTTTGACCAAACCAATTATGTTGTTTATATTTCAGAAAATAATCCATCAGGTTCTTCAGTATTTCAAGTGCAAGCCTCAGATCCAGATCTAGATGATAATGCAAAAATTACTTATTCAATTGTTAATACAAATACAGATAATTTTCCTGTATCTTCATATATTTCCATTAATTCCATGACAGGAGTCCTTTATGCGCAAAGGCCATTTGATTATGAACAGTTGAGGGAATTCAACATTCAAATAGCAGCTAAAGACAATGGATCACCACCTTTAAATAGCACTACAACTGTTACAGTATGCATTACAGATCTGAATGATAATTCTCCGAATATTTTATACCCTTCAACAGGAGTAGATAATTCTGCTATCTTTGAAATAGTTCCTCAATCTTCAAATAAAGGGGATATAGTTACTAAGGTGATTGCAGTAGATGCTGATTCTGGACACAATGCCTGGCTATCATACCAGTTTCTGCAAAGTTCAGAACCATCCTACTTTTCGATTGGCCGACACACTGGTGAAATTAGAACTCTGCATGTCTTTCAAGATAAAGAGGCCATAAAGCACAAAGTTGTTGTCCTGGTGAAGGATAATGGAATACCCCCACGATCCTCTACTATCAGTTTAAACCTTATTGTTGCTGAAAATTTCCAGCAAGACATTCCCAAAATAAATAATCAAGTGCAAAAATCAGATTCTCATTCTAGTTTAGATATTTACTTAGTAGTATCTTTGGTTTTGATATCTTTTTTGTTCATTCTGACTGTAATGCTGGTAATCATATCTAAATATAGAAAATCAGCCCATGCAAAATCATTTGGATCTGGATTATATTCTGAAGCAGGACCCAGGCTTCCCGTTAACTTTAATAATGCAACTTTGACTTTGCCTTACTCTTATGATGTATGTGTAGCTCTGGACTCAACAGAAAAAGAATTTGCTTTTCTGAAACCATTTCAGAGTGTTCCAACTGAAAACCTCATAGACACAGATGATTCAGGTATTGGAAACAATTCCGTGGATGCTTCCTTTTCATCTGATATGAGCAACCAGGTGAGGGCTTGTATTTTGTAATTAAATTGCTTGTACAACAAATTAATAAGAGAAAGCATAACTAAACTCCATATAGTATTAAATGTCCTTATGTTATATCTATGAAGGTCATCAGAAGGATGACTTTTAAACATGAGTTATGCAGGGTGTTAGTCATTAAGCTGCGAACAATAGGCCTGCTTTGTGTTTATTAACACTGACAAGTAAATCATAATTGCTGTACTGAATATGTATAAGGAATCGTATTAATAAGCTATGCTTTAGCATATTTAAGAATTCAAAATTCAAGCCAACATTGTTGAAGAACCACATGCTGGTTCAATACTGTTTTTCCATCTCTGCTTTTGAATTTCTTTCTTCACTCCTCTTTTCTCTTTTTTTATTTTTCTGCTTTTATTGATGTAATGATAGAGAGAGAAATAGATAAAGAGAAAGAAAGAAAAGCTTTATCTATGTACAGTATTGACATATCAGTCCAACCATCGTATTAGGTCTGGACTTCTTATAAGTACAAATAATGGTCAAAAAAATATCAGTTTATATCTAGGAAACATGAAGATATTGGTCAGTATGTTGTACTTCCTCAAACAGATATTTGGAGTGAGGAATATGAGTTACGTTTATATAATTTTACCTACTAAAAGAAATCAGGAATAATGGTAAAAAAATGAAATTTTACATTACATAAATGATATTATGAAGTACAAAATGACTTATAATTTTTGCAATTTGTATGGCTTCATTAAGAAAATTGTAACAAATAGTTAATTTAAGGGTTAGCTAAGAGCGACTTCCTAAAACTGTCGAAGCTATTAACATTTTAGGAGTGTGTATTTGTAAATGTCCTTTCAAAAATATGTACAAATGTAACTTCTTCTAATAGATACTTGTGTGTGCATATGTAAAATATTCTCATATATATATATATATATATATATATATATATATATATATATACGTATATATATATAGAGAGAGAGAGAAAGAGAGAGAGAGAGAGAGAGAGAGAGAGAGAGAGAGGAGAGAGAGATGGGAGTGGATTCACAGAGAAAATTTGCCTGTAAAAAATCCGCCACAACTAAGTGCAGTGTTGTTCTACCTACACAGAACATCATACAGTATGTCTTTGTCATTTTAATGATTTTTTGCAACATGAGTTGGTGGGGCTTCTATAATAATGAAATTGGACCCCACGATGGCACTTTAGGGCAGAATACCATGCTTTTCCCCATAATATGTGTGTTTTGGTGGTATTTCTCTACTCTACCTTTCTCAAAATTCTCCACTCAAGTGAAAACTTTCTGGCTTAGGTCAGGACAACATTATCTTGACATCTACAGAAGTTACACTGTTTTGACTGCATCTGTGCTGCACAATATTATTTCACAATACTATTTCACTTTTCACCTAAAACATAACTTAATACATTGTGATGTTAAAGAGAGCAGTGATAAGTTTGCAATGTATCATATTTTTAAAATTACAGTTGAAAACCAAGCCTAATGTTTTGTGACTTTAGTTCAATATAATAGTGGTGGAAGTTTATGTAGAAATGTTTCTTGCCCTGTAGTTCTCTGTTTTTTTATTTCAATGGTTTTGTAGTTGCTATGGTCCAAATAACAGACAGTGGTTGCTTGAAGTGAGACTGAAAGATGAATAGCTGAAGCTTTTTACAGGAGGATCTCTACAGAGGTTTTGTTGAAGCGGTCAGTGATATCTTACAACCAGATGGCTTATGCATTCTGGAAAGACATCAAAGTTGTTAAGTAAGATCATTCTGTAATAAGTGATTTTATAAGTGTTGAAAGGGCTGATATGCTATCTCTGCTTATATTTCCACCTATAAAAAAAGTAATTCCTAGCACTACAGAAATACCTAATACATACTGGGTATGCTTTCATTTAGTGCTGTTGCCAATTATTAATAAATAAATAATCATACAATATAATATAATAATAACATAGGTGAGACTGACATATCAGTGCTCCCTTAAATCTGTCTTTATTGTATCTACTTAGTTTAGCTAGACCTGAAAAGATCTAGCTTTTTCATTCACTTAACCACTACTGTATATCAACAAGGATCAGCAAACTAGACTTGAAGGGTTGGATTGTAGAATTTGGTGACGTGCTTGAATAAAAATCAAAAATCTCTAGTGATTCAAAACTAGTGTATCAGTATTACAAATAAATATGTAAACTACTGAACCGTATATCATAGGTGCAGTCTGTAAATAAAAAACTGTAGTACTCTTAACTGTTTCTTAAATATATTTTGCCTAAAATGCTTTCAAGAAAATCTGGTTGCAATGTTTAAACCTTTGAGTAATTCATAAAAATTAAAATGTTAAAATGAGAGTTACATTAAATATGTGCATTATGCATGTTTATAATACTAATTTCAGTTAGAATTTCACATGAGAAATAGAAATATTAACATTTTAGTAGACTTTCAGTTCTTAGGTGAGACACAGTGTGCCACTGTTGACCAATAAGTTGTAAACCCTAGTCATGGAGATTCAAGTTCTCAACAGCTAGGCAGTACAGACACTGTAAAACATATTCATTTTCATATTGGATTCTCATGATCACAAGCCGGGAACCTGAGTGGACCTGCTTCATAATTTTATTTGATTTCCTTCTGTGGATTAAAAGCCATTCAGTCTACCTGGTGACAATGATTTTTCAGAATATCAAGGAAAAAAGGACCAAATGGCCACTGAAATGGCAAGTAGGATATTTTCTTCTGTTCTCTTGTTTGTGCAAAGCAATCACTGCTCAGTTTCACTATTCAATTTTGAAGAGGCAAAGAAAGGCTTCTTGGTAGGCAATACTGCTAAGGATCTGGGTTTAAGTATTCAGGATATAGCAAAGAGAAAGTTCCACATTTCCTCTGTTACACAACTTTATTTTTTGGCAATCAGAGTTTACTAAATAACCCCCTTAATGTATAGACTTGAATAGTATCAGTTACATTCACCTTATGAAACTCATTTTTTGCCATTTCTGTGAATGGCCTTGGCTTAATTTTTAGGAAGAGACGAGGTGCTCCAAAATAAAAAGTAAATGACTCACCAAATAGTGAAAGTAGTCCGGGTGCACAAGCCCCAGACCCCCAGCTTTAGGGAGTGGTACAGCAAAGGATATGTAGAAAAAGCAGGGCCGACCAGCACTCAAACGGATCCACAGGACCAGAGAAATTCAATTAAAAGAATATAATTTTAGTTATACAAAGTTAAAAATCTGCATCTCCATGTACCCTACGCATTTCGCACCCACCCAGGGTGCTTAGTCATGGGTTCCTGACTAGTCATGGGTTCATGACTAGGCACTCTGGATGTTGGAATACTCAAGTCAGCTTGAAGCTTCTGGTAAATAAAGCATTAGAAAATGTATTATCTTGTCCCTTATAATACCTTGTTGGCATTAAGTTGGAGACATTGCATTTAAATGTGTTACATGATTCTGATTCAGTCTAATATCTAAAATCTAACTGTAACATCATTATACACTGATACCCCACACCTAAACCAAATGAAGATTTGTAAAGTAACAAATGACAATATACAGTACATTTGTGTGTGTAATAAAAGCAATTTATATTGTTTTAAATTTTCTTCATTCCTTTTCATCTTATGGTCACTGTCAAAATCATCTTTGAAAGGGAAAGGTCACCTTAAAATAACATTTATTTAGACTGTGATATTCTAAGATAATTTGTAGTTTTTTGTGTCTTTTTTTTCATATTTAGCTTTTTCATCAGGAGCTCTCCAGTTTGGTGTTTTAGCAGGCAGTGGTTTGAATGAGAAAATGGAAGATAAATAGGAGAAGGCCTGAAAACAGTAACATTTAAGCCTCACAAATCAATAGGTTATTGGCTTCCAGTGTCAGTGCCCCCATTTAAAAGGGGTACTCTAGTTTCCGTTTCCACACTTTAAAAATACTAATTGAATACAGATAATATAACATTCAAGTAAGATTTTCATAGGAATGTAATGAATTAAAGTAAACAATTGACCCATAGTAATTACACTATGTTCTTGGCTCAGTTACAAATCAAATTCCAAAATTTAATGTGCAGTCTTGGGGGTTTATAATAACAAATTATATAGTTACTTTTAAAACTCAACTTGATAAACATTGTAAAAATCAGAAACCTGCAGTTCTTAGTTGAGACACAGTGTGCCGCTGTTGACCAGTAAGGTGAAAAAACCTAGAGATAGAGATTCATGTGTTTCCACCAGGCACAGATTGTGGAAAACACATTCATTTTCATATTGGATCCTCATGGTTACAAGCTACAAACCTGACTGGACCTATTTCATCATTAATTTTTTCTCTTCTTGTGGATTTAAAACATTTCACTCTCACTCTAGAAGATTTCTACTTGGTGACAATGGTTTCCCTGAAAATTAAGGATAATTGGACTAAATGGACAGTAAAATGGCAAGTAGCACATATTCTTCTGTTCTCTAGTTTGTACATGGCAGTTACTGCTCAGCTTTACTATTCAATGGCTGAAGAGGAAAAAAAAGGCTACTTGGTAGGAAATATTGCTAAAGATCTGGGCTTAAATATCCAGGATCTAGCAAAGAGAAAATTCCGCATTTCCTCTGTTACAGCAGAGCATTTATTTAATGTGAATTTAGAGAATGGAAACCTGTATATATCCGATAGAATAGACAGAGAGGCAGTTTGTGATATAACACCCATTTGCTCCCTGAGCCTAGAAGCGGTGATTGAAAACCCTCTGAATATTTTTAATGTAGAAATTGAGATTAAGGACATAAATGATAATTATCCAAGTTTTTTGAAAAATCTTATGAATTTGGAAATAACAGAATTGACGCAACCTGGAACCCGCTTTGTTCTGGGTAATGCTCTGGATCCTGACATCGGTTTTAATTCACTGCAAACCTACAAAATTAATGAAAATGAGTATTTTAAATTAAATATAAAAACCAGCAGTGATGGACGGAAAATCCCAGAATTAGTCTTGGAAAGACCTTTAGATAGAGAAAAACAATCATCCCTTGAAATAATTTTAACAGCTTTAGATGGTGGTAGCCCTGTAAAAACTGGATCAGCTGTAATACAAATCATTATAAGTGATATCAATGACAATTCCCCATTTTTTTCCAAAGAATTATACCATGTAAACCTAATTGAAAGTGCTCCAGTAAACACTCTTGTGGTTGACTTGGATGCAACTGATGAAGATGAAGGTATAAATGGACACATTGCATATTCTCTCAGCCACATCACAAAAGCTGCTCAGGACAAATTTACCATTGATTCTCAAACTGGTGAAATAAGGACCACAGGTGAACTAGATTTTGAGACAACAAAGGCCTATGAAATGATTGTAGAAGCACAGGACGGGGGTGGCCTTTTTTCTAATGCTAAGGTGGTTATCCAAATTGTAGATGCAAATGACAATGCACCTGAGATCATTATTACATCAGTGTCTAACTCCATTCCAGAGAATTCTTCTCCTGGCACAGTAATTGCACTAATTAATGTTCGAGATATGGACTCTGGAGAAAATGGCAAAATCTACTGTGAAATTGTTCAACCACTACCTTTTGAGATAACGTCATCTTCTAGCAACTATTTCAGACTGCTCACTACAAGTTTCTTGGACCGAGAGGAAATACACAGATACAATATTACTATTAAAGCCACAGATAAAGGATCCCCTCCACTATCAACCACTAAAACTTTTACACTTTTGATATCAGATGTGAATGACAACTCACCAGCTTTTGAACAAAATAGATATGTTGTGTATATTCCAGAAAATAATCCATCAGGATCCTCAATATTCCAAGTGCAAGCCTCCGATCCTGATCTGGATGACAATGCTAAAATTACTTATTCAATTATAAATACAAATACAGCTGATTTTCCTATGTATTCCTGTGTATCCATTAATTCCATGACTGGGGTTATTTATGCCCAGTGTTCATTTGATTATGAACAACTGAAAGAAATTGATATTCAAGTAGTGGCTAAAGACAATGGATCTCCACCTTTAAATAGCACTACCATGGTTAAAATATACATTACAGATTTAAATGATAATTCTCCTAAGATTCTATATCCTTCTACTGGAGAAGATAATTCTGCTATGTTTGAAATAGTTCCTCAATCCTCAAATAAAGGAGACCTAGTTACTAAAGTGATTGCAGTGGATGCTGATTCTGGACACAATGCCTGGCTATCATACCAGTTTCTGCAAGGTTCAGAACCACCAGTTTTTACCATTAGTCAACATACTGGTGAAATCAGAACTTTGCGTGTTTTTCAAGAGACAGAGGTCCAAAAGCACAAAGTCATTGTCCTGGTGAAGGACAATGGGACACCCCCACAATCTACTACTATAAGTTTTAACATTATTGTCACTGAGAACTTTCAACAGGATATTCCCCAAATAAACAACCAATTTCAGAACTCAGACTCCCTATTAAATTTAGATATGTACTTAGTAGTGGCTCTGGCAGTTATTTCTTTTCTATTTACTTTAACTGTAATGCTAGCAGTCATATCAAAATGCAGAAAACCAAACCATCCAAAAACATTTGGATCTGTAACAGCTGGTCTCTACTCACAAGGAGCACCCAGATTCCCTACTAACTATAATGCAACATTGACTCTTCCATACTCGTATGATGTATGTGTAACACTAGACTCAAAAGAAAAAGAATTTGCTTTTGTAAAACCTGATCAGATAGTTCCAGTTGAAAACCTCATAGATACAGATGACTCAGGAATTGGAAATAATTCAGTTACTGATTCTTCTTCAGCCGAAATGAATAAGGAGGTGAGTTTTAGATTTTTTTGTGTAATACCTGGAATAATTGTAATTATCTTGTGAAAGAGGTATATCCTAATTTTGCACACAATATATAACAATCTATCTGCTGTGTTTAATGTGTTTGTACCTACATATTTAAAGTTTTATGTAACAATTATTATATAAGAGAAATATATTATTCTTCCTTCTTATATTAATATTTTCTTATATGTAATATTTTAAGATGTCGAAAATTCAACAAAAAACTAGCAACTGGATAGAGCAGTCTCCTCAAGAGCACTTTAAATTTAGAGCAGTTACAGTACATTAAACACAAGATATAGGACATGTGGGGTTTTCACAGTTCTATATTGTAGTAATCAAATGAAACAGAGGTGAGAACACAATGAGCCTGGCAAAGGCCAATTTACTGGTAAGAATGAAATCAGTTTTGATTTGTAGGTTTGGAGAAACCTTGATTTATATGAATAAGGAGGAGATAAAATGTTTGGGGAACTGCTATCTACTTGTAGCAAAGTAAACCAAAGGTGGTCTAAATGAAAGTTGCAACAATAGTGGGCAGTAAAGTACAGTACAAATATGGGTTGTGATGTGCTTTATTGGATAAGCATATCTAAAACATTGATTTTGGATCATGCCAGTGGACACTCTCAGAGGTCTGCAGCAGGTGCTGAATTCTAAGATCTGTCTATCTATCTAGAGCACTTCCAGGCATAGCAGGACTTTTTTTTGCTGGTTTTCACAGAAGCTTTTTATTTAGCATTTGTACTTTTGTACTTTCTGATAACAGAGATGTTAAAGTGTGACAGTTCTTTGTTTGTACACTAGTGTCTATTTACATCAGACCTAGATAGATAGATAGATAGATAGACAGACAGACAGACAGACAGACAGACAGATAGATAGATACTGAATACCTATATTAAACTAAATACCTATATTAAAACTAATCACGTTGAGGTGTTAAGAATAAGTGTAAATGTAAGAGGAAACATATTTTCTAGTACCACCTCCAGCAAATGTCCTCTCAGTTTAATTTTTAGTTTTAGGGACTGATCAGTCATTGCCAAGGTAAAACTGGTGTTGTAGGCATGGAGGCAGAATGGAGCGTGGTCTTTTTGGGCAAGGTGAATCTTGTTGCCTGAATTCAGCCCTACTCCTTTACTAATGAAAACAGCTTTTATTAATGTTCAGAGCTGTATTTAAGTGTCCTGCTTTTGTTTTTCACTTAGAAAGCTTTAAGTATTGTGAGATGTTTGTTTAGAGCAGTGATCCCCAACCAGTAGTTCGAGAGCAACATGTTGCTCTCCAGCCCCTTGGATGTTGCTCCCAGTGGCCTCAGAGCAGGTGCTTATTTTTGAATTTCAGGCCTGGAGGCAAGTTTTAGTTGCATAAAAACCAGATGTACTGCCAAACAGAGTCTCAATGTAGGTTGACAATCCACAATCCACATAGGGACTACCAAGTGGCCAACCACAGCACTTATTTGGCACCCTAAGAACATTTTTCATGCTTATGTTGCTCCCCAACTCCTTTTACTTCTGAATGTTGCTCACGGGTTCGAAAGGTTGGGGATCCCTGGTTTAGAGAGTTCCTATATAGGCTTTACTCATAGTGTTATATGTGTTTGGTCCTTACATCCAGCTTATTTTTAATCTTTGCAATGTTGTGTCTCTTCATTTTAACTAACTTCAATAAAAATTATGTTTTAACTATTAGTGCCTTCAAAATAGGAACGCTCGTCAAAAAAAACTTCCACTGACCATCTGCAAAACCTGTGCCTAAAAGCATGCCATGTCTGGGCATCAACAGGTGGATTCCATGAAAATGGCAGTTTTTGTATTAACTTTGTATATTTGAGTATACACCTTCTGTTGCAGAGCAGTGCTTAGTATATTGGTGCTTAATGAATAAATGTAAGCCCTATGCTTAATGGCTTCTTTAGTAAAGGAGACTGGGAGCAATGCCCAGTGCAGGTTGTCCATAAATGTATCAGTTTGTGCTATGTTTATAGCAATTTCATGACAAAATATGTCCAAATGGTGCAAACATCTTGTACAAGATTGCAACATCAGAATAGTTTCTGGCTTTGCTTTGACGGCTGTACTGATGCTACTGATCACAATATATCACCTTTAATTAAGTGACAGGATATCAAGAAGAATTTACATTCTTTGTAAGGTACTTTAACTTGAGTGATGTGTTTGCAAATGGTGCTCATTTACTAATCATCCTGGGTTAAAAAAAGATGTTTGACCTTGCTTGGCCTTTCACTTTACCCCCCATAGCTGCCCATGTTACAGTATATGTAAGACATTTTAGAGCAAATATAATTCCTTACTTGATTTCCCTTTACTGAGCTGCTCCTGAGAAATATGAGAAAATAATCTTAGTGGTCATAAAACACAAAGCAATTTAAAATGTAATTACTTATGGTGCTATATTTGAAAAGAATTGAACTGAAATGTATTTGGAAGGGTAACTTTAATAGGTGGTAAATAGTGATGGGTGAATAAATTTGTCAGGTGCAAATTTCCGTGTTTCGCCGGCGGCGAATAAATTTGTGCAACTCCGTCAAAAACATTTTTTTACTTCCTTGTTTTCTGAGAAAAAGTCACGCAATCTCGTTTTCTGACAAAAAGTCACGCAATCTCTCTCCCCTTCCCCTAATTTGCATATGCAAATGAGGATTCAGATTCGGTTGGGCAGAAGGATTCGGCCGAATCCGAATCCTGCTGACTAAAGGCCGAATCCTGGCCGAATCCCGAACCAAATCCTGGATTTGGTCCATCCCTAGAATAGTTGCTCATGTCAAAACAGACGCGCGTCAACAGTATTCAGATGCCCATTGACTTTAATGCAAAATTGACATCAATTGACACAGGTGTCAAAATTTGTGTTTCGATAATTTTTCGTTGTTCCGCGAATTTCACAGGAAATTCACAAATTTTCCTGCGAACCACAAAGGGACAAATTCGACCAGCACTGGTGGTAAGTTGTGCCTCCATTTTTTGTAATGTTACCTTGTCAGGTATAGGTATGCCCTAGAGTTGCTTGGTGCAAGAGCGCTCTCAAGCACTGGGGAGCTTTGAGTCCCCATTGCTTCTTAGGGATGCGACTAGGTGGCATGCCGCCCCCTAAAATCTTGCCACCCTAGGCCCGGGCCTTTGTGTCCTCTCCACAAATCTGAGCCTGGAGATAAGGGCAAAGGGAACACTAGATTATGAGATAAAAAAGGCCTATGAAATAATTTTGGAAGCACAAGATTTTCACATCCAAGAAAATAATCCTCCAGGAGCTTCCATATTCCATGTACAAGCCTACGATCCAGATCTGCATAACAATGCTAAAATTATATATTCTATTGTTCATAAAATACAAGTGATGTTCCTGTATCTTCTTTTATATCCTTAAATTCAGTCACAGGCATTATTTATGCAGACTGACCATTTGACTATGAACAAATGAGGGAATTCACCTTTCAAGTAATGGCAAAGGACAATGTATCTCCACCTTAAAGTAGCATTACCACAGTTAAAATATGCATAACAGATCTAAATGATAATTCTCCTAAAATTCTGTACCCTTTTCATGTGGCAGATGATTCCTCTCAATTTGAAATTGTTCCAAGATCTGCAATTAAAGGGAAATTCGTTGCTAAAATGGTTCAGAACCATCTTACTTTACTTTACTTTACATTGGTCAACAAACTGGTGAAATCAGAACGTTGTGTGTTTTTCAAGAGAAAGAGACCCTAAGACACAAAGTTATTGTCTTGGTGAAGGACCAAGGAAACCCTCCGCGATCTTCTACTATAAATTAAAATCTTGTTATTTTCAGTAGGACATTCAAGATTTTAAAACTGACTTCCATAATTCCAATACTTCAAATGTAGATATTTACCTTTTTCTGGCACTGGCTTTCATTTCATTTTTATTCACTCTGACTGTCATGCTTATCATCATATCAAAATGCAGACGATGTATCCATGCTCAAACATCTGGGCCTTTAACTGCAGGCTTATATTGTCAGTCACCAGCAAGGTTCCCAGGTAAATGTAATAATGCAATACAGACTCTTCCATTCCCCTATGATGTACTGTATGTGTAGCTGTAGACACAACTGAATAAAAAATTGCATTTCTGAAACCAGTTCAGAATGTTCCAGTAGGAAACTTAGTAGACACATTTGATTCAGGCATTGGAAATAATTATGTGACCAATTCATATTCATCTGATTTGAATAACCAGGTGAGCAATTTTCTTTTTTGTTCTTCCTAGGGGTTGGCAGTCGGTGGCAAAAATATTACTTATTATGGCAACTTTGTAGATAGTAACTCTTTATCTACCAGTTTATCAATTTCTAAATTTGCTTAAATTTTGCATCAGTTACTGTAATGGAAATTATTGTTTCTACATGTAAGTCATGTAATGGAAAACTAATACAACTACTGTATTTGATTAGAACTTGTGGCATTTTGTCAAGTCAATAACAGAACTTGAACCCGACCGTACCGTGTTTCCACCAGTATGAATTTATGCTAGTGGTACAAGGTTCTGCTATATTACTACAAAGGAAAAAGGAAACAATACAAAACATATGATTATTTGCTAAGATTGGACTTTATAGTAGATAACTTTTCCTTAATTCTGAGCTTTTTGGATGTTGACTTCCAAGATATATTATTTCCTATATGTCAGCATATGTATCTATAATTGTTATACTATGCATCAAGTTTGACTAACTCTATATCTTACATTTCTATGGTTATCACACCTTAACAAATTATACATTATTATTTTGTGAACATATGTCCCTTCTCTGCTATCTCTGTTGATATGACTTGTCAGTTTTGCAGCCAAATATACTCTGTGAGCATGCAACTAGATGCACCTCTCCTTTGCTCCATCACATTTGTATGGAGCTCATGTCTTCCTCACCATATTTCTCTATAACTATTGGTACTCAGTCATAAAGACTCTGAGCTGATTGACATCTGGTGCTTTTAGTTTTTTTGGGGGACTGGAGAATCTGGTCCAATTTTCTCTTACTAGTATCCACTGTTTACAGTATGTCTATTTTACAGAATTGAAATTATATAGAATGTGTTTGCTCTTACAGTTATCATAGTGGACATTGACTGTCTATACAAAATTATGGACTGTTTATACAAAAATATGCTACTGAATATTCCATGGTATAGTGTACAGCCCATTGAGATATAAAATGCACAGCTAAATGAAGTCTCTGCATAACATATGGAGGGATATTGGCAGTTTGACCTAACAAGTTGTACTGACTCCAGTGTATTGGATTTTATTTAAAAAAGTTTTTCTTTCTACCTTAAACAATGCCATTTTCTTTTTTGACTGTATGCTGCTTGTGTTGGTGGCACTTCCACCTAATCTCTCCACAACTAGATGTTTGTGCAAATCTCCAATTGTCTTATTATTGCCTTTTTCCAACAGAATGTAGATAGCTGAATCTCTTCTTTCGTTAGAAAGACTCTTCTCAACAATGAGAATCAATCAGTATGGTTACAATATTTTATAAATATAGGTCAATGTTAAATTTAGCAGCATAATATTTTATTGGTAAAAAAATCAATTCTCCAAGAGGATTCAGAATAGTTTGCACAATTGTTTTAGAACTTTTGAAAGAGTATAACCTTTGAAATGTTTTGATTTTTTTTTTTTGTGAAAAAAAAAAATAAAGTAAAATGTATGCAAGCAATTAGCCTGCAGTTCTTATTTGAGACACAGTGTGCCGCTATTGGCCAATAAGGTGGAAAAACCTAGTGATGGAGATTCATGTAAGTTTCCAACAACCAGGCAACACAGATTGTGAATAACACATTCATTTTCATACTGGATCTTCATGATCACAAGCTGCAAATATCAGTGGATGCATTTCATCATTTAATTCTGACACCCAATCTAGGAAGATTTGACTTTGTAATGGATTTCCAGAAAATCAAAGAAAAAAGGACTGAATGGACAGTAAAATGGCAAGTACTGTATTTCCTTTTATTCTGTTGTCTGTGCAAGACAATCACTGCTCAGCTCTGCTACTCAATTGCTGAAGAAGAAAAGAAAGGCTACTTGGTAGGAAATATTGCTAAAGATCTTGGATTAAATATAAAGGATATAACAAAGAGAAAATTCAGCATTTCATCTGTTACTGCTGAGCATCATTTTACTGTGAATTTAGACAATGGTAATCTGTATGTAGCAGACAGAATAGACAGAGAGTCAATCTGTGAAATGACACCTATCTGTTCACTAAGCCTTGAAGCAGTTGTTGAAAATCCTTTGAATGTTTTTCATGTAGAAGTTGAGATTCAGGATATAAATGATAATTCCCCATTTTTTTCTAAAAATATTATGAGTTTGGAAATCCTAGAATTGACACCCTCTGGAACACATTTTAATCTGGGTAATGCTCTGGATCCTGATATTGGCATGAATTCACTTCAAACTTACAAAATCAGTGAAAATGAATATTTTAAATTGAATGTGAAAACAAGTGGCGATGGCAGAAAATTTCCAGAATTAGTATTAGAGAGGCCTTTAGATAGAGAAAGGCAATCAAATCTTGAACTAATTCTAATAGCTTCAGATGGAGGTAATCCTGTTAAAACTGGAACAGCCATTATTAAAATTCTTGTTACTGATGTCAATGACAATGTCCCAATATTTTCTAAAGAACTGTACCAAATGAATCTGACTGAAAACGCACCAGTGAACACTCTTGTTTTTCGTATGAATGCTACTGATGAAGATGAAGGTGTAAATGGACAGGTTACCTATTCTTTTAGCCACATCTCTAAAATTGCTGAGCAAACATTTACTATTGATTCGCAGACTGGTGAAATTAGGACCAGGGGACAACTTGATTTTGAGCTAACAAAGGCCTATGCAATGAATGTGGAAGCAGCTGACGGTGGTGGTTTGGTTTCACATGCTAAGGTTGTTATCCAAATTGTAGATGCAAATGACAATGCTCCTGAGATCATTCTAACATCAGTGTTGGACTCAATTCCTGAGGATTCTGCATCTGGCACAGTGGTGGCATTAATAAAAATTCGAGATATAGACTCCGGAGATAATGCAAATGTGTATTGCCACATTACTGGTTCTCTGCCTTTTGAATTAACATCTTCATCTAGCAACTATTACAAACTGCTGACCACAACTTCCTTGGACAGAGAAGAAATGCATGAATACAATATTACTATTAAAGCTACAGACAGAGGATACCCTCCACTATCCACCACCAAAACAATTAGGCTTCTGATACTAGATGTGAATGACAATCCACCCATATTTGGCCAAACTAAATATGTTGTGTATGTTCCAGAAAATAATCCAACAGGATCTTCATTATTCCAAGTCCAAGCCTCTGACCCTGATATAAATGAAAATGCTAAAGTTATGTTTTCTATTGTTAACAAAAACAGTGATGGGTTCCCTCTATCTTCATATGTTTCCATTAATTCTATGACAGGAGTTCTCTATGCACAGCAACCATTTGACTATGAGCAAATGAGGGAATTTGATGTTGAAGTTATGGCTAAAGACAATGGATCTCCACCTTTAAACAGTACTGCCACAGTTAAAATATGTATTACAGATCTCAATGATAATTCTCCCAAGATTCTATACCCTTCTGTTGGGGTAGATGATTCCGCTCATTTTGAAATAGTTCCTCAGTTATCAAATAAAGGGGATCTGGTAGTTAAAGTGGTTGCAGTGGATGCTGATTCTGGACACAATGCCTGGCTATGATATCAATTTCTCCAACCATCAGAACCATCTTACTTTAGCATTGGTCGACACACTGGAGAAATTAGGACTTTGTATGTTTTCCAAGAGAAAGAGCCAACTAAACACAAAGTCGTTGTCTTGGTGAAGGACAATGGAAACCCACCAAGATCTTCTACTATAAATTTGAACCTTGTTGTTGCTGACCATTTTCAGCAAGTTATTCCTAAAATTAAGAATCAATACCAAAACTCTGATACTGAGACAAATTTAGATATTTACTTGGTAGTCGCCTTGGCATTGATTTCATTTCTGTTCACTTTGACTGTTATGTTTGCAATCATATCAAAATGCAGAAAATCATCTCAGTCTAAAACATTTGGATCGACACAGTTATATTTAGAAGCAGGACCAAGGTTTCCAGCTAACTTTAACAATGGAACATTGACACTTCCATACTCTAACGACGTGTGTGTAGCATCTGACTCAATGGAAAATGAATTTGCATTTCTAAAACCTGTTCAGGTCATTCCAACAGAAAACCTTATAGACACAGATGATTCAGGAATTGGAAATAATTCAATTATTGATTCTTTATCAGCTGATGGAAATAAACAGGTGGGTTTATTGTATTATATATACTATATTTCTCTATTTTTTTCTTTTTTCATCTTACTTGGACTTCGGCTTTAAAGTCCAGATTTGTTTCTGTGGCCCAAATTGTATTTTGATCATACATAATGAACACTTTTTTGGATTCAGCTGAACCCCAAATCCTTCTCGAAAGATTCGGCCGAATACCGAACCGAATCCAAACCCTAATTTGCATAATGCATATGCAAATTAGGGGTGGGAAGGGGAAAACATTTTTTACTTCCTTGTTTTCTGAAAAAAAGTCACACAATTTCCCTCCCCACCCCTAATTTGCATATGCAAATTAGGATTCGGAGTAGGTTCGGCCGGGCAGTATTATTCGGCCGAATCGGAATCCTGCTGAAAAAGGCTGAATCCTGGTCGAATCCTGAACCAAATCCTGGATTCGGTGCATCCCTAATATAATGTTTATTTATCGTGGAGGCATACCAATAATGCTGCCCATTGCAAGCAATCAGATCTTTGTTTGTTTTTTTTACTAACTTTAAATTTAATTTCTGATTGGTTGCTATTGGTAACATCACCAGTGATGTATCCAAGGCTAGAAGGAATAAGTAGAGGTTAAATCTATATGAATCATCATGCTAGGTGTCTCCTATAAATACTGGTTTACTTAATATTCCAGGGTAAATTACAGGTGTTACTGTAAGACATTTCATGTGTTATCAGGACCAAGGTTTCCAGCTAACTTTAACAATGGAACATTGACACTTCCATACTCTAATGACGTGTATGTAGCAATTGACTCATTGGGAAACTCATATGCATTCCTAAAACCTTTTCAGGTCATTTCAACAGAAAACCTTATAGACACAGATGATTCAGGAATTGGAAATAATTCAATTATTAATTCTTCATCATCTGAAATGTCTCATCATGTGTTACTGCGAGTCATTTCACTTGAACTTTATTTTAGATTGTAAGCTTTTTTGAGCAGGGCCCTCTTTACCTCTTGTATAGGTTATATTTGTGTTTGTAATCTATAGGCCTCATATGCAAAGCTGAATGCAGCAAACAAAAAGTATTTTATTGCACTTGTATGTGTGTTCCAATCTAGACAGTCAGACCTGTCTCAATGTGGAACATTAATTAGTGTGCAGTGTCTCCTACCAGAGATGATCAATCCAATACAAAGGCTGACTTGCTGGAGTTTTTAGACTATGACTAAGATTGAGACTGGAGCAAAACTGGACTGTGTGGAACTTCCTTCCAAAAGTAAGTAAAATCTTAGCCATTGGTTTATAAATGTTCTTCATGTTAATTATTATAGGAATAAAATGTTCAAATGCACTTTATTGCACTATCATTGTTCAGTAAAGCTGGAGATGAGGACTTATATTATCTGCTCATCATTAGCACAGACAAGTTAGATAACGATGTGAAACAGTGTCCCCTGGTGGAGTGATGGAAAAATAATTGAACATTAGTTTTTTTTTTTGCTTCTTCTTATTTTTGGACATAGATGTATCTCCTCAGCACTGCACTATTAGTTTTAAGAAAATACTAACCATTAAAAAATATTTTTGTTCTTAAAGCTATTTGCATGTGAAACTCATAATTGGTAACTGCAGGACTTCCTTCAAAATACTGTACAAAAACAAAGGAACATGGGTGTACTATGCATTTATATATGATTGCCAGAGCATACTGGTTACATATTTATGGATCAGTTACTTATAAGGTCATCTGTGAACTAAACTCAAATTTGTATGAGGCGTCCAACACTAGGAAAGGGTGTTTATAATTGATTTATAATTAATAATTATTTATGGGCAAGTGTGAAAATGAAGTACAGGTTTCTCCAAATGCTAATTTACAGATATAGTATTTATGAACCTGAATGCTTAGGACCTAATGGGTTTTTTTCTCCATAATTTGGATCACCAATGATTTAAACATTAAATAAAACAATAGGATGCTTTGGCACCAATGTGGATGTATGCAGCTTAGTTACCATCCTGTATAAGCTTCGGTTTTATTATTACAGAGAATAAGATTTTACATTTTAAACATTGCAATTGTTTAAATAAATTTTACCATAATTGTTATTGATATTGTTTATAAAAAAAATTACTAAATAATTGACTTGTATTGAAAGGCCTTATATAACGGAACAACCTACAATAAACTTCCCTACCCTTAAGGAAATAACCTGTACATATACTCATAGACTGCAACCTGCTTGGCTGTTTATTAATTCAGGCATATTTCATGACTGTACTGAAACCAGTCTAATCTACAATTTGCAGTTTGAGTGCTGAGTAGCCTTGCAGGATGTGAAAGTCATATGAAAAAAATAGATTCAAGCTCAAGAAAATGTATATATCATGAAAAAATAATGACTTTTCTCCTCTTCTATAATGTTGATGGTATAAGGACAGAAAAGCAATAGGCAAGCATGCTGGACATATTTCAACTTCCCATAAATTCAAACTCTCTATATGACACAAATATACAACCTAAATGCTATAATATTCATAAATTAACTTGCACGTATTCTGGCTTTGCCTAGAACACATAGAAATACCAGTATTCACTAATATGTCTGAAACTAACTAATTTTATGAATTAGAAATTACTTATTTTGTAGGTTGACTGCGTATAACCTAATCTTAATAGGTTTCATAAGGTTTCAATTTTTTTAGATAGAAAATATAGGCCGTGATATGTGAGCACCAGAGTAATGTATGCTTAAAGCATCACTAGAGGGGTAAAGCGTGATAATTTTGAAAGTGTCAGTAGATGGCAGCATTATCTCTCTCCATGCTCACATGTAACTAAGTACATCTTGGAATGGAATCTGTGTGTGTGAAAATGTCCTGAGATAACAGCAGTTAAGCAAACCCGATCCATTGAGGAGACTAGTAAGAAGAGTGCAGTTTCATTCTGTGAAACAAAAACAAGCCTGAATATACTGTTATCTGAACCCACTTTCTAATACAAAATTCAAGATTTTGACCTGAAAGATGAAGATCATGTCGAGTTGGAGAGTATTATTTTTATTTGCTGTTTTTAATTTGAGCTACATCTCTGCTCAGCCGAGATATTCTGTACTTGAAGAATCAGAGCCTGGGTCTTTTGTAGGAAATGTTGTTCAGGATCTAGGATTAAACAAGGTGGATATTTCTGAAAGAGGAATACGTCTGACATCAGAGAAAACCATGGAATACTTTGCCCTGAATCTGGAGAGTGGCACTCTTGTGGTGAAAAGCAGAATAGACAGAGAAAAGCTGTGTGGATTCAGTACAAGTTGCATGCTTCCAGTGGAAATTATTATTGAGAAACCTTTGGAGTTGTTTCGCCTGGAAGTGAAGATTGTAGATGTCAATGACAACGCCCCACATTTTCATAACACTGAACGTATCATAAGAATGACAGAACTCGCGGCTGTTGGCTCCCGTTTCCCCTTGGAACGAGCTCAAGACTCAGATGTGGGAACTAATACAGTTAGTGCATATAAATTACCTGACAATCAATATTTTTCCTTAGCTGTACAGAACAGGAAAGATGATAAACCTTTTCCCGTGCTTGTGCTAGACAAAGCATTGGATAGAGAAGAACAAGATGGCTACCAGTTAGTTCTCACCGCCTTCGATGGTGGCAATCCACCTAAATCTGGAACTATCATGATATCTATCATTGTTCTAGACTTTAATGACAATCCTCCTGTATTTGATAGCGCCGTTTACAAAATTAGCTTAAAAGAAAACTTACCATTTAATACCCTAGTTATACAGCTACACGCAGATGATAAAGACAAAGGTCCAAATGGTGAGGTCAGTTATTATTATGAAGATCAGACCTCGGAGAACACAGAAAATGTATTAAGTTTGAATCAACAAACAGGTGAAATACGTGTTCAAGGAAAGGTTGACTATGAAGAGAAAACGTCTTATGAAATTTCAGTAATAGCCAGAGATCATGGGGTACCTGAAATGGAAGGACATTGCATTGTTCAAGTGGATGTTGAGGATTTGAATGACAATGCTCCTGAAATTATTTTATCATCCTTTGTCAGTTCTGTTCCAGAGGATACCCCCATTGGAACAACGGTATTACTCTTCAGTGTTAAAGACCAAGATTCTGGTAAAAATGGAGAAGTGAACATACATATTTCTCCCAGTCTTCTATTTGAGATTTTATCTGTTCAAAACCATTATTCCTTAATCACCAATCAATTACTGGACAGAGAGCTTGATGATCAATATACAGTTCAGCTGACTGCCAGAGATATGGGATTCCCTCAACTGCAAACTGAGGCAACAATTGATCTGAAAATCACTGACACCAATGATAACCCTCCGACATTTGAGCAACTTCCAGCAGGTATTTATATAAAGGAAAACAATAAGCCTGGTGCTCTGCTCCATGCAGTCTCTGCTTCAGATCAAGATGAAGGAGAAAATGCCCACGTTCAATATTCTATAGATAACAGACTTGTAGATGGTTCCCCTACTTCAGCCTTTGTTTACATTGATAAACACAATGGAAAAATCTACGCCCAACAATCCTTTGATCGCGAAGAGGTGCAATATGTGGAGTTTATTGTGACAGCTGAGGATTTTGGATCTCCAAGACTTTCCTCAAATATTACTATTCACTTATACATCTTGGATGAAAATGATAATTCCCCTATAATATTATTCCCGGAAATATCCCAGAATCTCCAAGCACCACAGCCAATCCCGAAAGCTCTGCCAGCTGGTTCTTTAGTAACTAAGGTTGTAGCTGTGGATGCGGATTCTGGGTATAATGCATGGCTCACCTACAATTTAACTGAAGTCTCCAGTCTCAACCTATTTAAAATAATTCCCCACACAGGAGAAATCAAGTTAGCACGAAACATTCAATATACAGATCCTACCTTACAAAAACTCTTTATTTTAGTTAAAGACTATGGAAACCCTCCCAAGTCATCCACAGCTACATTACACATTTCCTTAGTAGACCATGGTAATAAGCAGAGCATTTTCTCCAATGATATAGCCATAACTGACAGCCCTAAACAAAGACATGATCTGACCCTGTATTTAGTGATCGCTCTAGTTGCAGTTAGTGTAGTGTCTGCTATTACCTTTCTTATATTGCTCACAAAATGCATTAGAAGGAGAAGCACATTTGCTAACTGTGACTGCTGCTGTTTGCACCAGTCACAGTCAAATCAGTACTTGGGCCATACTCACAAAACTATGCAGCTGGACCAAAATGGAACCTTACAGTATTTCGAATTATCTATGGCTTCTGAAGGTCAACAAAGTCAGTGTTACCAATTAGCCAGTACACCGAATATTGACAGTGGAACCCTAAACATAATGAGATCATTGAATTTCCCTCAACTGAAGGACTTGGTTAATAAGGATACTTTACCAGGAGGTTATAGGTGGAAAGAGACTTTACAGGTGAGGTAACAAAACATTCTGGATTTCTCAAGCAGTACAATTTCCTGGGCCTGAAAATTAATTTTTAAGGTTGCCACATTTCAATGAGGTTAGGGGGCAGGGAAGGTGGTGGGGACAGATGCATGACATCAGGGGTGATGAAGTTTTGTAGTGTGGTGATGACATCCAGTGGCATAGTCTGGGCCACCATTGGACTTCCCCCTACAGAAGTAAGTGTCAGCAGGCTCACTTAATGATTTCCCTCTGCCCTGTCACCTGTGACATCACATATTGTGACTTCAGTGGGCCCCAAGGAGGTGCAGGCCTAGGTGAGATCATACCTCCAGTAGTTACACCACTGATGTTGTAACGGACAGGGATTGCCCTAATTTCATTGTCTTATAAGCAATGTTTTTGCCAGGTTTAAGAACTCTGAAACCTGGGAAGGCCGTTTTGACAAAACAAGTGGCATCTCTGTGTATTGAACCCTTTGACTGGAAGCATATGCCGTTTTGGCAAAAAAAAAAAAATTACAAGTAAGGCAGAATCTTCATATCCACGTTCTGCTTCTTTGAATTGAAAAAATGCATTACTAGAGGTTTTCTCTGGTAGTTAAAGGTTTATAGTTACACCAAGCTTCCTAAAGTAAATGTTTTCATCAATAGAAATACATTGTCCATAAATTTAGTTTGATTGGTAAAATGTTTGCTTTATCCATTGGCGCAGAATGGACATGTGGCACAGATCAGGCAGCAATGTATGGTGTTTTTATTACTGTTTTTTGTATACAGCTTGAGGGATAGGAGCATTTGAGGGGATGATACATGTTAAATGATTTGGAATGGTGTTGATACTGCTAAACGAATGATAGTGTTGGTTTGCTGATGGGAAATGACTGCTAGGTTCTGTTCTTCATTTTAGTAAAAAAGGAATGATCTAACTTCAGATATATAAAATTGACTAAAAGGAGGGGATCTGACTTCCGTCAGTATTTAATTTTGTATAGGAGAAAAGAAGAAAAGTATCCCTGTCTTCTTAATCAGAAAAATTACAAAAGTATATATATTATCACTGTGTGATTTGTTTTCCATTAGGTCACGTGATCCAGTATCTCTGAGTTCCCCCCTTAATAGTTTATCCCACAAAGTGCTAGTGCTTAACCTCAATAAATTAACATTAAATAGGGTAAAACTAAGACACAATTAATTTTCCTTTTAAATATTGTGTGTATTTGGTAATTTCTAACTCATAAACAATTCATTTAACAATAATTAATGAATTACTAACAACCAGCTATTTCATTTTAGCTAATGTTTGATGTTGACTGTATTAGCACAAACATGAGACTTTTACCTGTAGCTTGGCCTGCTCCGAGTCTAAAGGACTTAAGGTCTTCTTTGTGTGTTGCCAGCTCGGAGTTGTTGGAATAACTGACAGTCGGTAATGTGGAGTCATACGAGAACTTTTACAAATCTTTTACAGGTGCTAAAAGGGTGCAGTTTTTAGAATTACGTTTTAATAAATACACAACACACCGATCTGTATTGTTATTGAAGGTTTTTCACACATGGCAAGATTTGTGATCATTTTTCCCCATCCTAGGTCAGTATGCATATAAAATTATGATTACTAATGTGATTTGAGCCCGGCAGTAATTTTGACTGATATGTTATTGATCCTGTATATGTATAAGGCCATAAAATGTGTAGAAGGAGAAGCACCAGCGCAGAAGTGCTTCCTTATTCTAGATTACGGTGTAAATTATGCATAGAACAGGAAGCATTAAGATACATAGAAGTATATAAGATGTTACTCCATATAGAGTACACTGGGGTGGTCTGCCCAAGTCAAAGGTTATGTTTTTTCAGAGCATTTAGCAAACAAAAGGTGCAAGGCCCACGACAGATTATGAAGGTTTTCTATGTTCCTCCATGCCAACACTACAATGATTTCTAATTCTGTTCATGTCTTTTTCTGCTTTCAATTTAATCTTTTAATGAATCTCTGTTAGATAAGGGAATATGCAACAGAATAAAAAAAAATGCATGCATATTAAAATGTAAAATTTGCTCCAGGCCTAGTAACACATAGCAGCCAATCAGAAATGTGCTATAAAATAGGTAACCATTAAACACTACTTACTGATTGGTTGATATTGGTTAATAGGGATGATGCAGACATTGCAAATTTTATGGCATTACCTCCAGAGAGTTCATTAGTTTCTGTGATTTCTGCGATTCTTACTTCTTTTAAAATGTTGCATCTCATTGTACATGCCACTGGATAATTGCATTTTGAAAGAGAAAAAGAAGCAAACAGCCTACTTGTCTCCATGCCCCCCTGCTCTCCCTGCTTGATAATGTCATTTAATGTTATTTGTACCAATCCAGTTCGGTGAATCTCTTAATAATGTAAAGTGCATCATTTTCCTGGGTTAGAGGAGATGCTGGTTCTGGAAAGAGCTTTTCCTTAATGGGATTTCCGAAAAGCCTGCAGGCTGTCACATGTAATCATTTTCAAGCAATCGTAGAAGAACAGCCTGGAAATATAAAAACAAGTGCTAGTCACAGAACTTTGCAACTACAGCCTGTCTGTAGCAAAAAAAGAGAACAATAATAACAGTAAAACAGAGAATCCTGGGTAGATTAAATAACAGACATTTTTGTAAAATGCCACACATGGAACAAATGAACAAGTTAAAATATTTGTTATGCAAGGTATGATAAACTGCATGTGTTGTAGTGAATAAAACACTAATATAATGTAGATATAAGGTGATGAAGACATAGATACATAACTGTAACTAGAACTAAAACTTCCCTTACAGTGAGACGTATGATTTGTATGAACCTGTTGGGCCGTGTGTCTCTCTCAACAACAGTGTGTGACAAACGTTCTGACATGTGCAGGGAATTGCATGGCTAGACTGGTGGCCTTTGAAGCTGGTATATTAATAGAAAACTGGTTTAGAATGGAAAGTAATCCTGTGACCCAGACAGCTGTTCTGAATAGCAAGAGCAATAAACTCACCAAGGGCTCTTACTGGCGAGCGGTTGAAGTTGCGCTCCCCTGCGTTCCATTTTTCTGCATTCAGCCGCAGGGGAGCGCAGGAATAGACACATTTAGCTTTTTTCAATGGGGCTGTACTCACACAGGCGCATGTAGGTGCCGAACGCAGGTTGAGACGCAACATGCTGCATTTTTCCTGCATTCGGTGCCTAAGCGCGCCTGCGTACAGCCCCATTGAAAAAAGCTAAATGCGTCTATTCCTGCGCCCCCCTGTGGCTGAACGAAGAAAAATGGAGTGCAGGGGAGCGCAGCTTCAACCGCTCGTCAAGAGCCCTAATACAAATGCTTTAGGAAAGTGCTTTGGGAGTCAATTATAGCACTTGTTAAGTATAAAACTATCTAATACAGGTATGGGACCTGTTATGCAGAATGCTCAGGACCTGGGGTTTTCCGGATAATGGATCTTCCTGTAATTTGGTTCTTCATACTTCAAGGGGGTTATTTACTAAACTCTGAATGCCAAAATCCGGATAAATTCTGCATTTTTTTATAAAATCGGACTTTTAAAAAATCACAAATTTTTCAGAATTTATTAAACTCAGAGGATGCAGAATCCGGCATCTCAGACCTGTCGAGGTTGCATAAGTCAAAGGGAGAAGTCCCAGTGATTTTTTGATGTGCTCTGGGTTTTGTGCAATACCCTGAAGATTTTAGAGGGTTTAGGCAAAAAAGCATTTAGGAAAAATCTGAAAAAAATCTTTGATCCTGCAAAGCAAATTTTCGGGAAAATGTAATACTAAATAAGGGTAAAAAAGCGGAGCAGATTTGATCAGAGTTTGTAGCAGAAAATGTTGAGATAAAATTGAACTTTGATAAATAACCCCCTAAGTCTACTAAAAAATTATTTTAACATTAAATAAATCCAATAGGCTGGTTTCACTTCCAATAAGGATTAATTATGTCTTAGTTTGGATCAAGTACAAGTGACTGTTTTATTATTACAGAGAAAAACAAAATCGTTTTTAAAAATTCGGATTATTTAATTATAATGGAGTCTAAAGAAGGTGGCCTTTCCATAATCTGGAGCTTTTTGATAACAGATTTCCGGATACCGGATCCCATACCTGTATAGTAGAAAAACAATGTCCTGTGGCTTATTAAACCTTTTTGCTTGGTGGAAAGGTTGTAGGTAATTTGTGCACAAGACTGAATGAATTGATACAAAACAATGTGCTTCTATGAAACTACAATAACTATACTGTCAAAATAGATGAGAAAATGCCTGTGTATAATAGAATTATATTTGTGAAGGAGGGCCAGGGCATATTTTTTTTTTTTTTTAAATAGAGTAGTGTTTAAAGACACTAGAGTGAATCTACAGTGCATTTTATTAGCTACTGGTCATTAAAACAAGGTACTCAGAGTTAGTATTTGTGACTAGGCTGAACTAACTGTGGTTTACGTTGGAATGCTACAGCCAAAGAGGAGGTAATGAATGCTGTTTATATGCTGTAATGTGCAATGGAATACTGTTTCTATTGTCTTGCTTAAAAGGATTACTGTAAGGGCTATCAGCCTAAAGAGCCACTAGCAATTCATAAAGCCTCAGATTTGAAAATCTAATTGTCTGTTAAACAGTGAATGGGAATCCTTTTCTGATTTATATTGTGATAACCTGATAAAACATGACATTTTGGAAATATATTTGCAGTGCGAAAATATTTTATGAATAAATGTAACGTTCCCAAAATGTGAAGAACAGTCATCAAACACCCAATTTTGTTTTTTCTCAGCAGGCGCAACCTAACGCAGACTGGCGAATCTCACAGGCTCAGAGACCAGGACCTAGCGGGTGAGTGCATTCTTTATAATAGATACACTGAGCTTGGGGATGGCAGTGGTAAAGCCAAAAAGTTATAAATGGAATGCAAAACATCTGATGGTGAAATAACTATAAAGATTTTCATCCACGTCAAGGTATATCTAATGTATGTAATTCTAAGGGAGGAACTCCACGGTGCAGCTTGAGCCGACACGTCGCCAAGCGACGAAACGCACAAGATGTGTCATATGTAGGTCCTGGAGATACAGGAAGTGAAGGAGAAATCGCAGGTAAGAACTACATTTATCCGACAGTTGCTCTGCGTTTTCATCCGACAGTTGGATAAATGTAGTTCTTACCTGCGATTTCTCCTTCACTGCCTGTCGGCTTGAACCGCAACGTGAAGTTCCTTCCTAAAACAACTGGACTTGCTGAGTAATTATTGAAGACGTTTCACTACTCACCCGAGCATCTTCTTTAGTTCAACTGACTGGTGTGGAAAGAGTGGAAGAATTTATATGCCGAGGACTTCCCATACGAGTCTGTTGAACTGAAGAAGCTGCTCGGATGAGTAGTGAAACGTCTTCAATGATGACTCAGGTTGTGGCACAAAGAAGTTACTGGGTGCTGATCTGGGCCAGCGGGGCTCACAAAAGCCGGGAGCCCACCGGGTTCTTTCCCAGTGTCCAGCCCAGTCCAACCCTGTCTGATGGTGAAGTTATCATACAGTTTTACTGTAACAACTGCAATACTAAACTTACGTGTTATCCAGAAATTGAACCGACAAGATGTGTCTGCACCAGGGCTGATGCAGTGGTTCTAGGTACAGGCAAAGAAGAAAGCTAATGTCAGCCATGGGCTGTTTTTATCCTGCACTTTTCCACAGGTTGAGATTGATCCCCATTTGGCCTTATGACTCAACACTGGTTAATAACCTCCTCCTAGTGAGGAGGCAGAGGGGCAATGATGGGGTCTTCATAGGCTTATGATTCTGTTAATGCCTTTGAAAGGGGCTTGGATGATTTCTTGGACAGACATGATATCAAAGGCTATTGTGAAACTAAACTCTATCGTTAGTATAGATATGTGTATATAGAATTTATGTGAAGGAATGGAGGGGTGTGTGTATGGATGCTGGGTTTTCATTTGGAGGGGTTGAACTTGATGGACTTTGTCTTTTTTCAACCTGATTTAACTATGTAACTATGTAACTAATACTATGTAATTAAACAGTTTTGCAGGAGTGCAAAGAGCCATTCTCTATATTTTTATGGGAGATGTTGCTATATTGCATGCCTTATATAATATGCTGCACAATCAACAAAGGAACAGTGGAACTGACTCTGGCACGTCTGCTGAAATGAATCTGCTCTTTATATAAGCATGCAATTATGCAGAAAATGAATGTTTTTCACTTATTGTTTAACAGGAAAATAAACACACAGTTCAGCAGGAATTTGTATTTAAATACATGACTGGCTCTATAACTCTTGGATTTCTTGGCCTTCCTGCTGGTCTCACATTTCAGGACAAAGATATGTGAACTGTTTGCATTTTTTTCGCTGACACTTGGCTTTGTGCTTTACTAAAAATCATTTGGTCTCTTTAGAGCTCAGCCAGCCGAGGAATCTGGAGTGTGGCCAAACAACCAGTTTGAAACGGAGAGACTGCAAGCCATGATTTTGGCATCTGCAAATGGTCAGTTTTCATCATGGTAAATGCACAAGTTGTTTTCTGAAACCGTTTTTATCCTATCACTCATAAGACGAAGCCAAATGAGAAAATCTGTTATTTAAGTGAAGTGTTTGTGGTGTAACATTCACAGAGATCTGGAGCAATTGGCACAATCAGAACAAAATGAGGGCAGTAATACCAGTAATGGCGTCCCACTGATGTACTATATATATACTATATATATATAACCCCAGGATGTTGTATATCAAGGGCCACTATAGCCTTACTTTTTATTTTCCCTTTCTGATTGGTCTGATGTAAATCATCAGCCTTGTTTTTTTCCCCCCTGGCTGGGTGCTACTGAGTCAGCTTGCTACTTTATTCTGGCATTGTCTCAAGTTGGCAGTATATAATCTTCCTTATCACCTCCTACTACAGTATAGTCCTTTAAAATAATATAGAAAGGGCAAGGTCTAATGTCAAAGAGATGTACAAAATAGGGGTGTGGAAGCACTCTAAAGGCTAAGTAATAGTATATTTAAGTATAATGGAAGTGCTAACAGGTTCAACAGACACTGATTACACTGAATGCTACTATGCAGTAAGACTTTTTATACTATGGCTGAAAGGCAAACAAGTTAGGGACCGCCATGTGGGGTTTACCTTGACGTGGTATGGTGGCTTTTCAACTTTATGATCATAACTTTGTAACTAAAAACCCCTGTTTTGTAAACTTACTTTTGAGACAGGGGCCCAGGGAATGTGCATTAAAACTAGCACTTCCATTATACTTAGATATACTATTACTTAGCCTTTAGAGTGCTTCCACACCCCTATTTTGTACATTCTAATGTCAAAGAGAGTGCGGGCAGATAACATTATGTAATGGCCAGTCATAATTAGCTGAATATATAGTGAATCTTTAAAGTACCCCCTCTTGTAAAATATAAGGATATTATAAGTTACCGAGGAGTTTCATACAGGTCATGAAACTCCGAGGTAACTTCTAATATCCTCATATTTTACAACTGGGGGTACTTTATTTATTATAATACACACATTTCAGCAAGTCATGTGACAGAAATGACATCAGAACTCACCGTTTATAACTGATGACATCAGAACTCACCGTTAATAAGGATATAATTTATAGGATATTCATGGCTTTTGTGTATTATATAGTTATACAGACACATTAGCTATGGACATAGTTATACAGACACAGTAGTAGGCTATGGCCATACATACATTTTCTGTGTTTTTTAAAAAAGCTGACCGCTGTGTATCGGTTTCAAGTTAGGGCTATGGCACTCCCGCTAGCGTATTTACGCAGCAGTCGGCTTTTTTAAAAACGTATGTGTGTGCATAGCCTTAGCCCTTCACACGTAGCTAAATTATTTTAGTATAGTAAACAACTATAGTTTAAAGTTTTGCTATAGCTCATTTCTTTCCAAGAAGCTAAGAATGAAACAGTAATACATGAAGAGGGAGGGAGTAATACATGAAGAGGGAGTGCATAAATAATGATGTTGATGCTGACAATTTAATTAAATAACAACAATTGTATTAACCTGCCCTGTGCAAAAATCTAACCTTGTGAAGAAATGGATTGAAAGAAGAGATCACTGTAACCTTATCACAAAATCAATCAGCCGCATTGAGTAAAAGCTTGTAAACTGCACTCGCTGCACCACTTCTTTTCAATGCTGCTTGCTACTGAATATCAGATTTCCAGGATGATGTTTTTGCCCCTTTCACTTGCCCCAAAAACATTGTCAGAGAAAAGGCATGATGGAGATATATTTTTGATCTTGTGTTCAGAATACGGATTTATATAATTTGCAATATAATTTTTTTATTTACACCTGAAATAAAAAAAATTATTCAAGCCACTTATTAATTTAAAAGCTGCCTGGAAAAGATTTGTGTAAAGGCCACAAAGCCTTGGTCCTAGAGCAGCACCACTTTTGGAGTGGCACACCACCTGCATGCATTTGATTGGACAAGAAAGGAATAGGTCAGCCCGGCCTAGGTATGCACAAACTGGAAATTAGGGAGCTGCCACATTGTGTGCACAGAAGTTAAAAGGAGGTTTTGAGAATACAGGGCAGAGACATTTACTCCTGTAGGAGGCTACAGTGATCTAGATTGGGTTATACGGGAACAGAAATTAATAAAAGATGCGCATTTAAAAACAGTTACTTGATTGCAGGGTAAATGAATGAAATACCACAAGGCATTATAATCCTTTTTTTTCTTTTTTGATCTATTTGACAACTCAACCCAGTAACCACAAAGCAAATCAGTCCGGAGGCCAATTGAATTTCATGCATTTTTTATGACCTACCTTTCTGTTCAGAGTCTCTACAATTTATTTGTGAGGCTGACATTCAAAGCACTGGGTAATTAGCACTCAGAAACCAGCTTGGAACTGCAAAAAAAGGGATAATAATTGAAAAACCACAAAGGATTAAAACAAAAACTATTTGAAAGTCACTTTAATACAGGGATATGTAACTGGAGGCCTATGTGCCAGATTTGACTCTTAAAGGAGAAGGAAAGCTACCGAGGCAGTTTACTGCCAATAGATTAACCATAATAGTGGAAGGTAGAATGCTATATTTATTTTGTAGAGTGCTTTACCATACCTGAGAAAACAGCTGTAGAAGCTCTCTCTGTTGGTTTAGGATAGCAGCTGCTATATTAGCTTGATGTGACATCACTTCCTACCTAAGTTTCTCATAGCTCTAAGATCAGATTACAGCAGAGTGGAGGAGGTAGGAAGAAGAAGGGAGGGGGAGAGAGGAGCAAACTGAGCATGCTCAAGCCCTAGCCCTGGAGGTTTAAACTGTAAACAGGAAGTCTGATACAGAAGCCCATGAGTACACAACAGAAGGGAAAAAATGCAGTGTTTCTTTTGACAGAGGACTCAGAGCAGCATTACTTTGAGGGTTTACTGGTGTATTTATATAGACCTTTCTGATAAACCTTACTTACTTTTAGCCTTTCCTTCTCCTTTAAAGAGATTTTTATTATCCCCCACTATGTCCAAGATCACAACACACTTTATTGTATGACATAGTAGTTTTAGCATAATCCAGTCCCCGCGCATGTAAAGGAAGAGATAATTGGTCCTTGGCATAATAAAATCTTGGACGGCACTGTCTAAAGCACAGTGCAATAGAGTCACACCTGGGCTGTGTGTTCTCAAACAGGTCATCAGTATATATTGCTTGCTGATTGGTTGCTATGAGTTACTAGGCCTAGTGCAAACGTTAAGCCTTTTACTACATTACCCCAGAAGTTGCAGGGTTAAAGTTGCATAAAAACAACATTATTAACAAACTAGAAATCCTACTGAGCACTATGAATATATTCTACAGTGTGTGGGATTCTTCTATAAAAGTATCTGTGAATGTTACATTATGGCTTTTCATATCATATTATGTTTTCTTTAAAATTTGCACCTATACATTTCTCTCTGGCTGTCATTAAGCAACCATTGCTATGCATTGTTATACCATCATTGTAATAATATTTCCATTCGTTTTCCTCACAGAAGCTGCTGAAGGAAGTTCAGCCCTTGGAGGTGGGACTGGAACAATGGGACTCAGCGCCCGCTATGGACCCCAATTTACCCTTCAACATCTACCCGACTACAGGCAGAACATCTACATTCCAGGAACCACAGCAACACTCACAAACGCTGCAGGGAAAGGGAAATCAGCTGCACCTTCAGGAGGAAACAAGAAGAAATCGGGCAAAAAGGAAAAGAAGTAAAGATCGACACCAACACCAACAGGGCAGAAGCCCCCCGAGAAACTTTCCCCAGCCTAAATCCTAGAGAGATGTGGAGAGAAATTGGAAAACAAGAATGATAATTGGAATTTATGTGTCATTTTTCAGAACTAGCGGTGGGAGACACTCATGGTTCTGCCGATAATTATAAGAGTAAATGGCCCTGTCGATAGTAGCCAATATTTTGCAGTCACATCTATATATTGCTGAGTTATTTCTTAGCTAAATACATTCTCTTTTTACTACATTCTATATAAATTTGACTTCCCACGTGTATAGCTGTGCAATCTTTTCCAGTGTATATAATTATGGCTAAATAGTTAATTTATAATTTATGCTCATTAGGGAGTTTCTGAAATATTACAGGTCCAGAGCTCATATTTAGATAGAGACATATGATTATTATTATTATTTTTTTCAGACACTGTGGATGATTTTTATGCTGCAATATTTCTCTAGAATGTCTCTAGGACACCACAGGGCACTGAATGGAAATGGAACACTTGCACGCTTGTCTAACAGCAATGCTGCCATCTTAATGAGAGACAGGCACACATCGTATTAGTGGCGTTCACACAAACACGTAGAAAAGATAAAGCCATTAATCCTGTTCAGTGCTTATTGGAATCTGTAACTTGAAAAGTGTTATGATCTACCCTAAAAGTGGCACTAGGGAGAAACAACTCTCTGAGCCTGAGAATAGAACCAAAAGCTGCTATGCACAGACATTTTTGTTGGGGTAATATTTTTTTTTTGTCCTCTGCTCTGAGTAATGAACAGAATAATTTCTATTTGTACACATATACATGCATGTGTATTGGGCACTCAGCACCACTATTTCCATGGAAGGGGAAGCCAGTTAAACTGCATGCACATATTCAGCATGGGGTCGTTCATTCTTTGTATGGAATGTTAGAGGGGTGAGCCTGTTTAGTGCAGGTCAAATATAAAGGGCTTGGAAGATAATTAGTAGGGTCTGGGAGGGAGGGAAGAGGTGGGTTGGGAGGTTTGAGAGTTCCAGAGAGTGGTTAGCCTCACACCAGAAGCAAATGAATCATCCTATTGATCTTGAATCATCTGACTGTTGAGTAAGTGCTTGGTCATGATGGAAACCCACAGCTTTATATGAATAGATACAATACTTTCACTCTTCAAAATGTGCCGGCTTGGCAGAGTCAGATATGCTTGTGGTTGTAAAGTCATCAAATGTCCAGAGATTAGGAGATCTGGATGGCACAGCATCTTATGGCATGATGTTGGGCAAAGACCTAGAGCAAAATGAATATGATGGCTTCTAAAATAGATTGTTTGGCCAAAACATGTTGCTGCTGCTGATTGGCCACGGATAATATAAAAGGATACATACCTTGGCAGAATATGAAATAGATGATCTGTGTATCAATAAATAAAGATGGGAAAATCTGTTGGAAAAAAACACATAAATCTTTTATCACTACAGAAAAACATTATAGATATTTAGACTAATCCTGTTGAAGTCAAATTATTTCTTTAAATATTTCCTTCCTATGCCAGCTATCTTGTTTTTTCCTTTTATATGTATTGTTTGTCTGAACACTGTTTATTTTCTTTGTATTTTGGTGATGAATGTCTTATATTTTCAACCGCATTACATATAGTCAGGGTGCAAGGACAGAGACAACCTTTGGAGGGGTTGAAGCAAGTTATTTAAAGTTCCTGCAGAACTTGTGATTAGCTCTGCTCTGTACAGATATTATAATCAGTTTGGCTGCACTGAAAGCATGTTGGTGCATGTCCAGTCTCCCTAAATCTCACAACCATCAGCCATTATTTGGTGGAAGTCTATGGAGGCTGGGAATGCGCTTGTGTTCCTTATGTGTGGAAAGTCTGAAAGCATCGCTTGCATAGACCTGTATCATGTTACATTTATTTACCATGGGGGTCTGTAGAAGGGTTTTATAGCTAATATATTAAGGCTCATTTATCAGTTCTGAGCACAAGTTTGCTGTGTCAAAAACTGAACTCATCAGCATAATCTACACACAGCCTATTGATCTATGCACTTGTGCCAGTTCAAGCATGTATGCCAGGAACACAAAGAATTGTGCGGATCAGTAAGAGATATATCTGCCAGGAGGCTTGTGCACCCAACATTGGGCTGGGGCTGCCACCCTTAGAGGTTGAGTCGCATATAAAGCAACTCAACTCAACTGCCCCCACCCCATGCGTACCTTATACTTAACCACTGTGGCCGCCATTGGGGTGGTCCAGGGGGGGACGTCAGTTTTCAGTGGGGAGCATGTCTCTGTCGGCAGGGCCCACCATTTATTTTTACCGGTGTTCCACCAGCCCATTCCAACACTGGGTGCACGGTGATCAAAGTAAATGGTATCTTGTGCCTGCTTTTTGCCCTACATGTATATACATTATAAATGAGCTGTAATATATCATCTATAGTCACTCTATACATTTAAATACTCCATTCCTCTTGTTCGAGTTTTTTCAAATGCCCCTGATAAGAAAGGGGCGTATTCACCAAACCAATGTCTTGCAAACCAATGAACCTGTTTCGTGGTAGTATTCCCAAAACCTTTATCCACCCATTTCTGCTTCCTATGCCACCCAACCTGCAAGGTAAACAAGGGAAAATACATGAGTGCACTAATAACCTTTTTCACGGCTGTTAACACTAGTACCAAGAATGTCATTTTAGCCATTTAGCTGTAGAATACATTTTGCAATTTAATTTCTAACGACCATTCATTGTAGCTGAGCTGGTGTTGTACATAGTAATGTGATACCCTTAGAGATTTTGTGGACAGCAGTAATTTAATTCCTCCTGTATCTTTTTTGTGTGGTTTGTGATATAAATGTACATGAAAGTAAATACACCTGTTCTTTCAATGTGTCTAATACTGAAACTGTAATTATATATAGAGAAAAAAAATGCTTTCACCCTTATATGCGTATAGGCTAATGTCAATGTACGACATGCAAGTTTTATACTCTGATATTTATATTGCTTTCCTTTCTTTGAACAAAAAAAATTAAATAAAACGTTTTCTTCCACAAAAATTACCGCTCAGTATATGACATTTATTTATTGATATAATCATATGTTTATGTTAAATACAAGGGATTTCCCCTGGAGGAAGAAACCCTGTAATTGATATGTAGCACAAATTATAGAATGTGCCCTTTAAAATTTAATCTACTTACAGAAAAGATGATGCTTTCACCTACATTTATTTTTGTAATCCAAAATGGCAAAATAACCCCTGTCCTTGATCGTAATAAAAGGCAGCATCAAGTGAAAGGGAAAAATGATGATCCAGTTTACTGTGTATCTTCATGAATAGCCCATATGATGGATCAGTTATAGGTATTATAGTTTTTAAAATTGGCACCTTGTACCTTACTTGATCTTACCCAGATCCACTTCTGTCAGCTGCAACCCCCTGCAGAGCACGTGTTACATGATCTCTTCTCTCTCAGGTGGGCCCACGCTATGGCTATTAAGTTTTTATTTCTCAGCGATTTCAGGAGATAAAGTGCCCCAGTGAAGATTACAGTCTGAGGTCCGTATCATTTATCACAACACTATGGTCAATTTTACCAGAAGACAATGCAGAAAAAGTAAAGTTTGGTGATAGCTTTTATTGGCTAACTGAATAAGTGTCACGTTCGGCACCCTATATCCAGAACCACAGCTAGGCTCCCTGGTCTCGACTCTTGCTTCTGCCTTTAACAGCCGCCTTTCTCTTGGGAGGAGCCCTCAGCTAATTGGATGCCGGCAGGTCTTACTAAGAGAAGAGCAAAGCTAAAGGTTCTGGACAAGCAAAGGGGCATGGTCGTCTCACCAAGGATACTGGATGGAAGAACACAACTTGAAAGACAGGCCAGTCAACACAGCCTGGAACAGGCAGGCCGGGCCAGCACAAGCAGATGTAGAATAGTCACAGGCCGCAAACAGAATTGAAGAGCGTAGAATAGTCAGACAGACAAGGATCAGCTTGGAGAGGTCAGAATAAACAGGCAGGCAAGGGTCAGGATACAGAGTTCAGAATAGTCAGGCAAGACAATGGTCAAAAACCAGAGGATCAATAGGAATCACTAAGGAATAGCACCAGGAACAAACTAATTGCACCAAACAATGGGCAATGTGTTTCATTACAAAGCCCCTTTAAATAGTTTGAATTTCACGCCATTGCGCGATGATGTCATCTCGCTGGCGCATAAACCTGGAAGCTCCATAGGAAGACCGGCACTGAAGGGAGCAGGCAGCATGCGACGGATGTCCCCGGCGGAGATGCGTCGGGGCACCCCGCCGCCCACTAGACCACCAGGGTCCTTACAATAAGTAATCCTTACACTGAAAAAGGGTTTAAATTCGAAAGTTACAGAACTAGACCAAGACAGAACAGGGTACGGTTAACATAACAGTGCACAATTAGGAATTGGACAAGAAAAAACCGAAGATACAGGTAAGAGTTCCACTAGTTGGATTAACATATGGAACCAGAACTTATCCACTTCACGCGTCCAAAACAAATAAACTACAAATAGGAATTGTGACCTGTAAAAATAAGACAATATTCAGCCCAGATATTGATAAGCCTCCAAGGGTGAGCACTTTAGCTTTAGTGAAGGAAGCAAACACTAGTACAGTCAGCTCCTTGTTGTGAGGAAAGTGTTTTTTAATAGTGGGTCCCTAAGCTCAGTAAGTGACAGCAGTACAGAGCATATGCAGTGAATCAGCAGAAAAGAAGATGGGGAGCTACTGGGGCATCTTTGGAAACACAGATCTTTACTGCTAAAGGGCTGTGGTTGCCTTGGGCTGGTACAGAAGCTCAAAACATAATGTACAACATTTCTAGCTACTAATAAAGTGCTTGGAATAGAGAACTGAGTGTCCTTGGGCCTTATTTTCATTTCCCTTCTGACACAAAATTCCCGACATTCCACTGAGTGTAGCTTAAAGAATAGCAATAAGATAAGAATAATACACTATAGTTATTTATTTCAAATATTTGTGCCATGGAATGTCTACTTTATTAATTTAAGATAATATAAGTGAGATGTACAGAAGGATATGAAACACCCCCAAGGCTGCTGCAAGGGGAGAAGAAGGGGAATAAAACTGGACTCATTTAACAATAAAGTTGGTGCAGCAAGAGAAACCTGTGTCTGTTCTTGAGCAAGTTATGAGCTGAAACCAGATATAGGACCATTGCTGAAGTTTTTTCACTTGCAAAGCTTTGCTCTTCCTTTGCTAAAGAACACATCGAAGTGTCATTTTTTAAGAGAACCTTATATGTATACGACGCAAGCTGCAGGTTTGACGTTATATGGGCAACACGTCTACAGAGATGAGTGAAATCCTGCTCCATAGGGAATTGATGGGAGTGAAGATCAAGTTCTAAATGTTAATCTGCTGATTGTTCAGAGGAAGACACACATATATCCATCAGCCAGTCTAGTATGTCCTTGCTTTAGACAAGCAGCAGATTTTTTCTTCTTTAAGACTCTCTCTTTTCTTTTGAGTCTGTGGCCACATTCCAGGAGACACTGAAGAAATCTATTTTACATCTGGCAGCCCATCTGCTCCCTCCAGGACTAACACATGCTAACACTTATTTATAAGGATGACCCAGAGACATGATTTAGCCTTTATGTACAAGTACTACTGAAAATTCTCTCATTCCCTTCCATTTAATTCATTTTATTTCCAGTCCTCCTTAGAGTGAATAAATATGCTGTACTGATCAAATATCAAATAGTTTCATATTCTAAATGTTGGAAAATAATCTAAGCCAAAAATAAGTTTTAAGAAATAGAACCAGAGGCAACAAAACAACAAGATCTAATATAATTATCTCATATTTTCATTTCATTTAGAAATAACAGTTTTTTTTCCTATGGCTGCAGTACACAGAAATAATGTTTTTATTTTTATAGCTGCGTAACCCCTTTTTGGCCACCTCCCTGAGCCAAAGGTTATACATCACACCAGTTCTTACCATGCAGGTCCTGAGTGAAAGGTACTGGTAAACTCCTCTCTGGCCGTGCCTCCACCTAATGGGACCTGGGAATAAAGGAAAAACATTCACTTACACACTTTATTCTGTGTAACAAATAACTTTATATAACATTAAAGGTCAAGTGAACACATTTACATTTCTCATTACCTACCCCTGGGAAATATATACAGTCCAAGATCCTGGCCCTCCTTGCCAGGCAAAGTCCCGTAACTCCTTCGGCAGACAAGAGTCTTAATTTCCTTTCCCCAAACAATGTCCCAGGTAGCGTTACCTGCCCCAGTACTTTTCCCAGCTGGTTAAAGTGCTGCTCCCGCTTGGCAGGCACAAAAAAATCCTCATCCTTTCCTACCACTTCCCTCAGGTAACACTCACCCCAAAGGAGTTATACAGTCGGGTCTCACACAGAGCTGACAGGCATCCACAGCGATGATCTCTTTATCGGCTCCAGACTCTCCCAGTCGAGCACATAACACGGTTTGAATCCTTCGGGTATTTGCTCCCAACACTGTCTTTAGCATGAGCTCTCCCGACATCCATTGCTGAACTGCAGCTCTCAACACTCTCCAAAGTGTGAACATGAAAATCTGGAAAACCAAACTTCAAACCTTCTTGGTTGAGCTTTCAGGCACTGGAGGATCCTGCCCAGCCTGGGCACTCCTATCGAACTCCCTTTTAGCCTAAATTTTGCCATATAGGATTCACTATCTCCACAGTAAAACAAGGTTCAGCAGCAAGACAACAGCAAAACTGTAAAACTGTAATGGCTGTGAGCACATGGCATTCTCCTTTTATATTGGTGCACAGTGGCACCTTGTGGCTGCCTTTGGGATCAGCCATGCTGCCCCAATCAAGGGCTCTGCCCCTTAGGAAACCCTCTCTCAGCCATGAAGCTCCAACCGAAGGGGAAATTAACCCTGCGGGGTCCCTACAGCTGCTTATTGTAATTCCCTAACCAGCTGTTTCTCTATGCCCTCCCCCACACCAGAGAGGCAGATTTAAGAAACCTTTTTTTGTCCATGCGTTCTTCCTGAAGAACACACTTTTTCACATTTTATTTGAATTCTTTCAACTTTGTTTTTATTTTTTTCCATAAAATACTTTAATTTTCTCAGAAATTTCTCAGAAATTTTTTGAATTTGTTGATCAAACCTTGGAAAAAAAGTGAGATTTTTGATATAGTTTAATGGCTGTTTTGACGTCTAAATTCCCATAGCCTTAATTATTAAAATTTTCCTTATTTGGATTTCCGTTTCTGTTGTCCGCAGGTTTGGGTTACTCAGCATCATTCAGACTGCCATAGATATGTTTTGCTCCATTAGGAGTCTCACCGATGTACACAGGACCATCCTCATTGCTCAAGAAGCAATGCTCAGTCCTATCTGTATGGAAGGGAAGACTAGCAATTGTGGCCTCAAGTAGATAACATATATTCAGGAGTTAATATTAGAGAAAGTAAAGGTAAAGTAAATGAATGTAAGTAAATTGAAGCCTAGGCATCTCCAACAGGTTAAGCACAAATGTGGGACCTGTTATCCAGAATGCTCAAGACCTGGGGGTTTCCAGATAATGGATCTTTCCATAATTTGGATCTTCATACGTACTACAAAATCAAATAAACATTAAACAAACCCAATAGGCTGGTTTTGCTTCCAATAAGGATTAATTATATCTTAGTTTGGATCAAGTACAAGCGACTGTTTTATTATTACAGAGAAAAAGTTATTATTTTAATAATAATTATTTTAAATTATTTTTATAAATCTGTATTAATTGGATAAAATGGAGTCTATGGGACAGCCTTTGAGTAATTCGTTGATTTCGGATAATAGGTTTCCGTATAACAGATCCCATACCTGTACAATGTCGCTTCCCACCACAGACACAAGGTCCCCTCCTTTGGGCTTGACATATGGAGGCACCACAGGTTCCCTTGGATGCTCAATTCTTTGCAAGAACCAAGACCCTTTGCACAGCAATCCAGAAACATTTTTGCAATTTTTATAATGAACGACCATACCACTGGATATGTGAAAAACTTCTAGATGGTGGTTCATGGGGAAATAACAAGTGCATCAAAATAATTATTTATTATTATTTCCCACTGAATCCGATTTAATAAAGCTTTTGTGCTTCTTGTATAATCTGGTTTATTCATCCTACCCTCTGATGAGATATTAATACCTGAATAAAATGACTACAGCTACTGGAAAGAAATATGTGCAACTTCCAAAAAAGACAGGATGAGAAGAGGAGTCTAATCCAACCTTCAGTAGCATGAAACAAAATCTGTTCTTCCTTACATAAAGACACGTAATAAATTGCGGTCGATCGATTCATGGGCCCCCTGGGAAGCCAATCCCATCCTGCAACTAGACCTAAAATTATTACAAAAAAAAGGATTCACATGGGGAAGGAGACCTTGAGGGTTGAATTGTCCAGATTAATACAGGAATAGTCGCATTGGGCAAAACCCACAGGAAATATTTCGAAGAAACTTACAGGGGCGTAACTACAGAGGAAGCAGACCCTGCAGCTGCAACATCTTTGGATGGGCGACATGATTCCATTACTGCCAAGTTTGCAAAATGTGCTCACTGAGAGTGTAAATGCTGATTAATGTTTGGATCACAGCAATTAAAGCAAAAGTAACATCAAAAAAAAGTGTTTTAAAGTAATACAAATATAATGTAATGTTGCCCTGCACTGGTAAAACTGCTGTGTTTGCTTCAGAAACTTTACTATTGTTTATATAAACAAGCTGCTGTGTAGCAATGGGGGCAGCCATTCAAAGGAGAAAAGGCTCAGGTTACACAGCAGATAAGCTCTGTAGAACACAATGGTGTTATCTGTTCTCTACTATTTAACCTGTGCCATGTAGACTTTTTGCAATTTCCGTCATTGCTACTCAGCAGCTTGTTTATATGAACTATAGTAGTGTTTCTGAAGCAAACACATCAGTTTTACCAGTGCAGGGCAACACTGCATTATATTTTCAGTACTTTAAAGCAGGGATCCCCAACCTTACTTATTATACCCATGAGCCCCATTCAAATGTAAAATAATTGTGGAGCAACACAAGCATGAAAAAAAGTTATTGGGGGTGCTAAATAAGGACTGTGATTGCCCATTTGGTAGCCCGTATGTAGACTGGCAGTCTAAATGAGACTCTGGCAGTACACCTGCTTTTTATGCAACTAGAACTTGCCTCCAAACCATTAACTAAAAAAAAAGCACCTGCTTTGAAAGAACAGTTCAGTCTAAAACTAGAAACTGGGTAAATAAATAGGCTGTGCAAAATAAAAAAATGTTTCTAATATATTTAGTTAGTAATAATGTAATGTATAAAGGCTGGAGTGACTGGATGTCTAACATAATAGCCAGAACACTACTTCCTGCTTTTCAGTTCTCTAACTCTGTGTTAGTCAGTGACTTGAAGGGGACATCAAAGACAAAGTCAAAGTGAACTTTATTGTCATCTCAGCAGTATACGAATACATAGTGAGACGAAGTGGCTCCAGCTAGTGAATATCACAAAAAGGCACTTAGAATACACAATAAATATGTAAACATTTGTAATGTGCAATATATTGGCAGAAAGTTTTCAATTTATCCTTAGCATGCAGCTCAGATTCAAAAGCAACAGTTATGACCCATGTCATAACTAATCTAACAACTCACTGATTGGTTACTTCCTGGTAACCAGTGGAAACCAGTTTTTATTTTTATACTTTTTATTTTTTAGTGTTCCTTTAAAGGACCAGTAACTTTCATTTTTTTTTAAATTCGTTAGTATACAACGAAAAAAAAACACAAAGACAAATTAAACTATGAAATTGCTAAGTCTTTATTAAAGGGATACTGTCATGAGGGAAAAAAAAAATCAAAATGAATCAGTTAATATTGCTGCTCCAGCAGAATTCTGCACTGAAATCCATTTCTCAAAAGAGCAAACAGATTTTTTTATATTCAATTTTGAAATCTGACATGGGGCTAGACATATTGTCAATTTCCCAGCTGCCCCTGGTCATGTGACTTGTGCCTGCACTTTAGGAGAGAAATGCTTTCTGGCAGGCTGCTGTTTTTCCTTCTCAATGTAACTGAATGTGTCTCAGTGGGACATGGGTTTTACTATTGAGTGTTGTTCTTAGATCTACCAGGCAGCTGGTATCTTGTGTTAGGGAGCTGCTATCTGGTTACCTTCCCATTGTTCTTTTGTTTGGGGGGCAAAATGGAGGGGGGATATCACTCCAACTTGCAGTACAGCAGTAAAGAGTGATTGAAGTTTATCAGAGCACAAGTCACATGAATTGGGGCAGCTGGGAAATTGACAATATGTCTAGCCCCATGTCATATTTCAAAATTGAATATAAAAAAATCGGTTTGCTCTTTTGAGAAATGGATTTCAGTGCAGAATTCTGCTGGAGCAGCACTATTAACTGATTCATTTTGAAAAAAATGTTTTTTCCCACGACAGTATCCCTTTAAGAAATAACTTACCAAAACTCCTCTTCAGAAAAGACGACCCCCTGGCTATCTCCTATAAGGAAGGCAGGGAGGAGAAATCAAACTTCGCACGATGGATCGCCGGACCGCCTTTTCTGAAGAGGAGCGCAAGCGGAGTTTCGGTAAGTTATTTCTTAATAAAGACTTAGCGATTTTAACGTTTAATTTGTCTTTGTGTTTTTTTTTCCTTGTATACTAACAAATTTTTTAAAAAGAAATGTTGATGTTACTGGTTCTTTAAAGAGTACCAAGTAAATAGGTTTTGTACTTTCCTTATGAGTCTATGGGAGATGGTCTTTCTGTAATTCAAAGCTTTCTGAATAACAGGTTTTCTGATAACGGATCCCATGCCCATACTACATATTTAGATAAATAGCTGCATCACATGCTGTATTACACATGGGTTTAACAGATTACATAATACCCCAGTAAAGTGTGAATTTACTGACATCTAATCCTACACAAGTTTAATGCAAGGGACTAATTAATGGACAAATGAGGGATAATCTAACACCTTTATCAGTTAAAGCAGGACGCTAGAACAATTATTTGACTGCTTTTATGCCCATGCCGGGACTTGTTTAAAGTACAAATACAAAAAGGGAATTTATAGAAAAATGTCTAAATAGAGAGAATTAAAATTCTTCTAGATACAAAGTGCTGCAGATTCATCTGAGGTCCTTATAACATGATACAAATAAAGCCAAAGCAACAGAAATACTGCATTTAAAGGGCTATACACATTTAGCATATATTTCAGGAATTCAATAAATACTGATCATGCATCTGCCTATTGTTTTTTTCATTTAAAATTTCTACTTTTGTATGTCATACTTATAGCACACTGAACAACGCTATTCATTCTTGTCTGTTTTATAATAAATAATTAAGAAAATATGGATTTTATTCATTACAATAATAGGCAGAATATTACATGTCCTATTTCTGTGGATTATAAGTATATGTCGTCCCTTTATAGAGTCACAGTCCATAAAACTGTAAGCCATTAGGTAAGGTAGAATATGACCTTATTGGCTTTAATACTGAATGATAGGTCCCATATCTGGAGTCTGAAGATCAGGAGAAACATTAGAATCTTGAAAGGTCATATCCCACTTTATTAGGGAAACAGAAAGATGAAGATGTTGAGGCGTAGGAGAGGTCCATGAGCCCAACTGCAACAGTTTTTGTATTATTTGCCTTCTTCTTCTGACTCTTTTCTGCTTTCAAATGGGGGTCACTGACCCCAGCAGCCAAACAAAAAAACTATTTCTCAGTGAGGCTACAATTTTATTGTTACTTTTTTTATGACGTATCTTTTTATTCATGTCCTCTTTAATTCATATTCCAGTCTTTCTTTCAAACCACTGCCTGGTTGCTAAGATAATCAGACCATGGCAACCAGACAGCTGATGAAATGTTAAACTGGACAACTGCTCAACAAAAAGCAAAATAATTTAAAATAATAAAATAATTTTAAATAATTAAAAAAAAAACACACACACAAATAATAAAAAATGAAGGCCAATGGAAAATGCCTTAGAATATCACTTTCTACATATAGTATTAAGGGGGTTATCTGTAGAAATAAGTCAAATCAACTGGACTTGCTGTGTTTATTTTTCCTTGAAGACGTTTCACCAGTCATCCAACTGGCTTTCTCAATTCAGAATAACTTGTACATGTCTGTTTTATTTTCTTCAAGGAAAAAAACACAGAAAGTCCAGTTGATATGACTTATTTCTACAGATATACCAAGACCTGGATATATGATAATTTTCACAAACATTTTAAGGAGGTTATTTACTAAAAAAAATATGATATTTTAGTATAAAATCAGACTTTTAAAAAATCACAAATTTTTTGGAATTTTTATACACCAAGGATGGGAAAAGTCTGAATCTGAAAATCCGGCATCTCAGACTTGTGAAGGTTGCATATAAATCAATGGGAGAAGTCCCAATGATTTTTCGATGTGCTGGGGTTTCGTGCATTACCCTGAAGATTTCTGGGAAAAAAACATACAAAATCAGAGTGTTCCGTTGGAAAATCTGGAAAAAAAAAGTGAAATTCTAATTTTTTCCTGCAAACCACGTTTATGGGAAAATCAAATAATAAATAAGCGGAAAAAAAACTGTGCAGATGTAATCGGAGTTTTTGGCAGAACATGTTGAGATAAATTTGGACTTTGATAAATAACCCCTAAAAGTTACTGCAAAGGTGAACAACCCCTGAACTGTAAACAGTCCTTGAATGATATTGATAAGTGATATAAATGTAAGCTCACATACTGTTCAATATTGTGATCAGAGAAGAGCAATGTAAAAAAAAAAAAGAGCAAATATCTAAACCCAGGAGAAAATTTGGATTGCTGTGTCATTTGCTTTAACTAATGTTCCTGTGTAGCCATGCTTCTTGGCTTCTTGCTTCTCAGTCATTTACAGCTTGGCGTTGGAAGGCAGCCCAATGAGCAGAACAAAACAAGCACAGACTGGTAGATCATTGCTAAGCTATTGTCACTGCCGTTCAGTTTTCCTATGCACATTATTATTATTATTATTAACATGTATTTATATAGCGCTAACATTTTGCGTAGCGCTGTAAAGTAAATGTGATTATACAACTAAATCACATGAATTATATAAATGAACATATGCAGTTACATACATCACAATCAATACCGGTACAAAAGGTGAGGAAGGTCCTATACAAAAGAGCATACACTTTAAAGGGAAGGGAGTAATACAAAAGGTGTGGGAGTGGGCAAGATCAAGTGGGTGAGACATGTGGTACTGTATGTGGTGTTGCATTTGATAGTTAGCAGAGTGAGGGTAGGCTTCTCGAAAGAAGTGCGTTGAAAGGTTGGGAGAAAGTCGGACAGAGCGTGGGAGGGAATTCCAGAGGAGGGATGCAGCCCTTGCAAAGTCTTGAATGCGAGCATGTGAGGAGGTAATCAGAGAAGAGTTGAGTAGCAGGTCAGTAGAGGAGCGTAGTAAGCGGTTGGGTGAGTATATAGAGATGAGTTCAGAGATGTAGGGTGGGGCAGAGTTATGAAATGCTTTGAATGTCAGGGTCATTAATTTGAATTTGATTCTGAAAGGTAGCAGAAGCCAGTGCAGGGATTGACAGAATGGGGTGGCAGAGGAGGAGCGGTTGCTGAGGTGTATGAGCCTCGCAGCAGTGTTCATTATGGACTGGAGAGGTGACAGTCTCTGGAGGGGAAGGCCAATTAAAAGAGAGTTACAGTAGTCTAAACGTGATATGACGAGAGAGTGCATAAGAATTTTGGCAGCATCTTGGGTGATCGATGATCATATTTTGGATATGTTCCTTAGGTGGAAGTGACATGATTTAATAAGTGACTGGATATGAGGAGTGAAGGACAGGGCAGAATCTAGGATAACCTCAAGGGACCGGGCCTGGGGAGAGGGGGTGACAGTGGAATTGTTAACTATGATGGATACTTCAGGGATGTTACTGGTGTTAGTTGGAGGAACATGAGCTGAACATTCCCATTTACATGTAATAAAGAAGTATCTGAGCAACATGACATTTACTAGTGCCTGAAAGGTTCCACGGGAGGATTTTTGACCCAGAAAATGATGGAGAGTTTATGGGAAATGTCCCTTAATACAGATTATTGGCCTCTGACAGCCCAGTATACGTATTGTATACGACCTGCAAATTTGCTAATTACCCATGAGCATCATTTACTGCGTTGGCATCACTACGTTGCCTGTGCCCTTGCATGTCTGGGAGTCTGTGGTTGGACCTCACATTCACTGTACATCAGACCCTTGCAGCTGCCTTTTGGTATGGCCGAAATATATATACGCATAGACATCTGCTGCAGCGGATACATTTTCATGAACAATGTCAGTGTCTTCTCTGTTTTCAAAGAGCCATTTGTTAACATAGCGAGCCTGGTATTTCTTGCAAGAAGTGTGTGTGTCAGTCTGCACTTTATTCACAAACTATGGAACATGACACAAAAATGATTAAAGGCAGAAAGAGAGATAAGATATTGTGATCCTCAGGCCCAGCATTACAGACTACTACAACATCACAACTTCATCTGGGAAAGTAGCTTTTTATGTATTTATTTATTGTAGATTTGAAAGAATCAGGTATGGGAAAAAGAGATTTGATACTTTCTCTATATTGGGTGACTTATGTGTTGTTATTGGGGACAGGAACTGGGTAATTGTTGTCAATGGTACAGTCTTTATACAAAGATTATTTCCTAAGTAGGGCATCTTAATTTACTTTAAGGCAGTCACTGCCCACAAAGCTCCATTTATCCTTTACCAGCAGCATGATAGAGTGTGCGTCATAGATGACAAATAAAAGCAGTTGATTTGTTGGCTTGGCACTCCCCCTAGAGGATGTTCTTGCTCTCTGAGAACTAGGTTTAGTATGGTTATCATCATGTATTGAGGTTTTCCAGGCTTCAGTATCCCATAAATAAAGCTTAGAGGTCTTCCCTGCATGTCAGCCATCTTGAAACAATAAAAGGAATGCCTGGTAGGTTTGGACAGAAAGCCTTTCTGATAAATGGCCATTAAATACAGGTTATAATATGATGAATATCTGTCATCAGTATAAAATGCTTAGGATTTTAATAATACAGGCATGGATGGGATCAGTTTTCCAGAAAACATGGAAATCATGGAAAGGCCATCTCCCACAGACTTCATTTTATCTAAATAATACAAATTTTTATGAAACAATAATAAAAATAAAACAGTCCCTTGTACTTGATCCAATCTAAAATATAATTAATTTTTTTTGGACGTAAAAAGTCTATTGGGATTATTTAAAGTTTACATGATTTTCTAGTAGACTTAAGGTATGTGGAGCCACATTACGGAAAAATCTGGTAAACTCCAGTCCTGAGCATTCTGGATAACATGATACCATCAAAGGCCCGGGCCTAGGGTGGCAAAAAATTAGGGGCGGCATGCCGACCAGCGGCAATATGGGGACCTGTTCGTTCAAATTCAACTGCGCTATTTATCGACGCTTACACGCATGTGTGCGGCAGAGGGGAGTAGTGCAGGTGCTAGGACCTGCATGTGCTAGAGGCGGGGGTTGCGGGCGAGTGATATGACCTAGGGGCCTAGGGGTGCCAGCCCGAGGAATCCAGCCCTGGATACCATTCTGGATTCTGGATAAAATACCTGTATATATATATATATATATATATATATATATATATATATATATATATATATATATATATATATATATATATATATATATATATATATATATATATATATATATATATATATATATCAAGGGGTTGAAATGTTCATGGTATCCTGCTGTAGTCATGGTATTATTAGATGTTATACTGAGGGATGAAAATGAGGATACTTTGGAATGTTATGATTTATCAAAAGAGAAGGATTTTCTGGAAGGAAGGAAGGCTATACACCATGAAATAAAGGGTTTTACATGGTATGAGATATACATACACAGATGTAAGTTTCAGCAGAACTGCAACGGACAAATAATGAAATTAAACAACATATTAAAGTAATTTAAGGAGACTGAAATTATCTAAAAAAAAAACAAAAAACAAAGGGCACCACATAAAATCTAATAGGGGTAAGTAGCAAGTGCATCAAACATGAAAGATGATCATGTAAAGGGATTATATACAGTGCAGCTAGAGTTGCGTTGGATAATTAGGGAGGGCAAGCAAAGCAGTCAATTGGTTCTTTCAATGTCATTGAATTATGTATTAAAATGTTTAAATGATTTAATGCTATTAGTAGAAGTAGAGAACTAATTATATGTCAAATTAAAAAAAAAACATATTATCTGAATAACTGTGATAATATTACAGGCAAAGTTGAAGGAAAAACCCCAGTACACCGTGACCTGTTCTTAATAATCGGTGTCTGTCTGCTGAATCATCTCAACACACATATTGTTCCATGTTGTCTCTTTGTTTCCAAAATGTTTTCTAAAATATACAGTAAATAGAAGTGAGTTAAAGAACAGCCAGAGAGTGCAGGCAACACAATAAGATGAAGGAAATCCAGAGAGACCTCTTTAGAATTATCATGGCCTAACCCAAGACAAGCCGATTGACTTATTAACTTACTGACTCGGTTATGGATTAATTCCCCAGTTCTCATAACATAAGAATGAGCAATAAGTGATTTTTGAGTCACATGATGTTCAGCACATGCTCCATCTGGCCTGAAGGGCGAAGCAAGGACATGAGTGTTTCTGGGATTGGGCGGCTGCACTGAGCAACTGAGTGAATGTGTCTACTGACATTGCCTCCATAAAACACAAGCAGTTGCCAGCAAGAGAATTTCCTTTTTTTATTTTCCAGTGAAAATCATATCATTAGCAATCATGGGGAAGCCACAGATCTCACAGAGTTCTTGCAATAGAGCTTTCATTATGTGAGACAGATGGCAGGAAGCATGTCTATCAGATCTGCACTTCGCTGAGGGAACTCATTATAAACAGGTCTTTATTAATGTGACTCACTCTGCATTCCCCCCCCCCCCGCGTGCACGCTTGTAACTCTTTGCCACGTCAGCGCGACCGTGTTCAAGGAAGGAGTGCAGGAAGAGGAAGTTCAGGGAGGGAGTGCAGGAAGAGGAAGTTCAGGGAGAGAGTGCAGGAAGAGGAAGTTCAGGGAGGGAATGCAGGAAGAGGAAGTTCAGGGAGGGAGTGCAGGAAGAGGAAGTTCAGGGAGGGAGTGCAGGAAGAGGAAGTTCAGGGAAGGAGTGCAGGAAGCGGAAGTTCAGGGAAGGAGTGCAGGAAGAGGTAGTTCAGGGAGGGAGTGCAGGAATAGGAAGTTCAGGGAAGGAGTGCGGGAAGAGGAAGTTCAGGGAGGGAGTGCAGGAAGAGGAAGTTCAGGGAGGGAGTGCAGGAAGAGGAACTTCAGGGAGGGAGTGCAGAAAGAGGAAGTTCAGGAAGCAGATCTGGGCCGGCAGGGCCTAAAAGAGCCGGGGCCCACCAGGTTTTTTCCCGGGGTATAGGCGGCCCAGTCAGTGACCCCTAGATGGGGTCAGTGACCCCTATTTGAAAGCTGGAAAGAGTCAGAAGAAGAAGGCAAATAATGCAAAAACTATAATAAAGAAAAAAATTAAGGCCAATTGAAAAGTTGCAATGTTAGAATGAGCCATTTAACAATATACTAAGAGCAAATTTATTAAGGATTGAATAGTAAATTAGAAATTGTATTTTTGGTCAAAACTGTGAAATTCTAATTGAGAATAATACAAACTCGATTCAAATTTGAATTCAAAATTTGAGATTTATCAAATATTGACCCTTGGAACTATTCGAATTCGACTATTCACCGCCTACCTAACACGTGCCGAGTACATGTATAAGTCAATGCGAGAGGTCCAGTGACCCATTTGAAGATGTTAATAGCCTTCCTGACATTCGATTTTTTTGGAGATGTGAAATAATGTTTTAGGAAACAGTACAAGGCACAAACCAGGGATACTGCTCCCTGGTGAAAATAACTAATGTTTTATTATTATTTGTGGTGATTATTATTTTATAATAAAAATGATATCATATTAGCACAAGAGCATAATGAATTACGCAATATCTAAAAATAGATAATGGTTGAAATGCATTTGGTAATTTATGTCACACTTGAGCCAACTTTAGTGAATATACCCCATCTATAAAACATTCTCATTATCAAGGTTTATATTGAGCTGCCTATCCTTCTTTAACTATAAATCATTATCTATTGATCAGCATTCTGTTGTACTGAAAGTGCTGGAGTTGCAGGGTGGCCCTCCCTCTAGTTTGATTGGCCTCAATGTGCATCTGAAGTTTCTCATGTGATTACCATCTCCTCACCATTCACACCAGCAATTTATTTGCCATGTATTAACAGTAAAGCTTTGTGCTGTACTTCTGCACATACATTCTTACTTTCACAGCAATGTGGGAAATTTAGTTCCAACTGGGAATACAGATTCCTTCCAGCCAGGTCATCCATGAAAAGTTGGAGGCCAATGCAAAAAACTAACCTTCCTTGGAACATTTCTCCTGGAATACACTTTGAGCAAAAACAGAACTGGAAAACATGTAGGAGATGGTCAGGTATGAGCGGGGGGTGTTGACTGAACTCCTACAACTTCATCTGCGTCCTTTTCATGCATCTATTTCAAGCCAGATTTAATTTCACCTTTCTTTATTTCATCTGTTTTTTCCTGAGAGCGATATCTGTTCCGTTGCCTGAGGCGTGTGTGGATCTGTGCGGTTGCTATTTTAAGGCTCCTATCTTTAGATCTAAGAGACAATCTGTGGTTCATGTATAATCAGATTGTTATTATATCCTCTTATAATGCAGGGCAAAGGAGAATGGTTTCACATGTGTTTAAATTATAAACATATCTCTATTTCTCTTCTGCAAACTCAGCCAATCTTCTTAATTGTGTGTTTAAAGGCAAATCTAACAATGAATACATTCTTTCATGTTATTGGCTGCTCTTTAGGGCATGTTTTGAACTGCGGAATACAGTGCAACTGATATGAAAGTAATGAGCACTAATGCTGTATTCAGTGAATATGGAACTGCTTAAAGGAAAAGTAAAGCCGAAAAATTAAACTTTTTAAAATGTTTAAAATTTTAAAATGTTTTAATGTAATGAAAATATAATGTACTGTTGGCCTGCACTGGTAAAACTGGTGTGTTTGCTTTAGAAAGACTACTAGAGTTTATATAAACAATCTGCTGTGTAGCCATGGGGGCAGCCATTCAAAGTTGAAAAAGGAGAAAAGGCACAGGACACTCAGTAGATAACAGATAAGTTCTGAAGAATCCCTTGCAATACTACAGAGCTTTTATGTTATCTGCTGTGTATCCTGTACCTTTTCTCCTTTTTCAGCTTTGAATGGTTGCCCCCTTGTCTACACAGCAGCTTATTTATATAAACTATAGTAGTACTTATCTGTTATCTACTGTGTATCCTGTGCTTGAATGGCTGCACCCATGTCTACACAGCAGCTTGTTTATATAAACTATAGTAGTACTTATCTGTTATCTACTGTGTATCCTGTGCTTGAATGGCTGCCCCCATGGCTACACAGCAGCTTGTTTATATAAACTATAGTAGTACTTATCTGTTATCTACTGTGTATCCTGTGCTTGAATGGCTGCCCCCATGGCTACACAGCAGCTTGTTTATATAAACTATAGTAGTACTTATCTGTTATCTACTGTGTATTCTGTGCTTGAATGGCTGCCCCCATGGCTACCCAGCAGCTTGTTTATATAAACTATAGTAGTACTTATCTGTTATCTACTGTGTATCCTGTGCTTGAATGGCTGCCCCTATGGCTACACAGCAGCTTGTTTATATAAACTATAGTAGTACTTATCTGTTATCTACTGTGTATCCTGTGCTTGAATGGCTGCCCCTATGGCTACACAGCAGCTTGTTTATATAAACTATAGTAGTGTTTCTGAAGCAAACACACCAGTTGTACCAATGCAGGGCAACATGACATTACACTGTGTAAGCTGCGGGATCCATAAGTGACACTTTTCTTCTCATTAAGGCAGTTTATTTACACACAGGGGTAACCATTTCAGGATACAAAACAAATCATAAAAATAAATCCTGCCCACTGGGCGCTACCTTCACACATGAAGAGTTCCCTTACTAAACTGGGCCCCTTATGGACTACCAGTAACAATGTAGAAATAAAAAGTCAGCACAGCTACTTACACCTTTTCTTTTGGTGTTGTGGTGCCTGTACCCCAGTGGCCACTTGCCACTAGAACAGCAGTAGAATAGAACTGCACCACTCAATCTTTTCCAGATAAAAATGCCTTTATTGTAGATCTCTAGGCATCACAGCAATGTTTCAGGCCTTAAATGGCCTTTTAGAAAGCTTGATAAAAGGCCATTTAAGGCCTGAAACATTGCTGTGATGCCTAGAGATCTGCAATAAAGGCATTTTTATCTGGAAAAGATTGCGTGGCGCTGTTCTATTCTACTGCTGACTACCAGTAAGCAAACACATAATTTGGGGGTCACTCCTGTACTCATGGTTCTCAGTCAGACAGACTCTGTGTCACTATGTCTCGGCTCTCTCTGTACCTTGCAGAGGCAAATGGCACCCCAGCCCCTCTGAGAGTCCCTCACACATGACGGGTGTCCTTCCTGCTCTGTGTCCTGCTCTGAGAGAGATTCCCAACAACCTCACTAGAACTAAATACCTTTCCACAGGACAGCCTTCCCATGGAAGGTGAGCTCTAAGCCATGAGCTGGACTACTAGATCGGAGCACCTGGCTTGCCTGTTCTTTCCACAATACTCCAGCTTTCAGGACCTGGCCACCACCAGCCTATAAACAGAGCAACTCTTCTCCGTTTATTAACACCCTTCCTGGTGCCTATATCTTCTTCTGGGGAGAAATCAAAGGAAAAACACCCCTTTTTAACCAATTCCTCTGTCACTCTACCACAACTGTCATTAGTTTAAAACACTTTCCATCACCTCTACTGTATATATGCAAAGCAATGAAATCAGAGAGCTAGTCAGTTTTACATTCGATGGGGTTGAGGTTTCCAATTTCACAACACACATAGTTGTGGTATCTTCCTTCTGCAATCCTGCTCTCCTGATCTCCAGGCCTGAAATGATGTTCCAGAGAGAGATGCCACCATGCCATGGACTGGCAACAAATGCAATGCCCTGTTGTATGAATCCTAGTTGAGCTGTTCTTCTTATATGTGCTTGATAATTCAGTTCCTGACTATTTTCAGTAACCCTGTATTCCCTCACTTGCTAAAAAGCCATCCAACCCCTTCTTAAAGCTATCTAATGTATCAGCCTGTACCACTGATTCAGGGAGGGAATTCCACATCTTCACAGCTCACACTCTAAAAAACATTTTCTAAACGTTAAGATGGAACCTGCTTTCTTCTATTCTAAATGGATACCCTCAAGTCTGCTGCAAGTACCTAATGGAAAATAAAGCATCCCCTTATACATTTTTATCATATCTCCTTTAATTGCCTCTACAGTGTTAACAACCCCAATTTGCCCGGTCTTTCCTCATAATGGAGACTTTCCATACTTTCTTTGGACTCGTTCTAATCAACTAATAGCTTATTTGAGCACTGGAGACCAAAACAGCAAAGTATATTCTAGATGGGACCTTTCTAATGCTTTGCAAAGGAAAATAATGACCAGTATAAGTAGGGTCAGACTGGTGGGTGCAGGGTCACCAAGCCGCCGCCCCAAAGGCCCCCCGCACATGCCAAGGGCTCCCCACCAAGTCCTCACACCCCTTTACATTGGCTGCCTGCCAGCTGCCCTACCCCTGAGATCAGCGACCTGGAGGAGCACCAGCAGGGATCAGTTTGAGTTTTTTCCCAGCGTCCACCTGGCCCAGTCAGACCCAAACATCTCATTGGTTGATATGGGTTATTGCACCTGGGCAAATATTGTGTCTTTTATTACATACTGTATAGGGGTAAGTTAGTAGGTGAATGCACTGAAGCTTCAGGTATCAGGTACATTGTACTGTGCTTTGCAGGGTTCTTTTAGAACCACATTTTCTGCAGAATATACAGCATAACCATAAAGATATCAAATATAATAATGAACTATATATATATATGAAGACAAATGACCAGCAACACCGAGGTATTTCGTGAATAATCAAAAGTGTATTAAAAAATCACATGTAAAGCAGACGTGACGTTTCGGTCCACACAGGGACCTTTTTCATATATATTACGGAATGTCTCCCATAGACTCCATTTCATCCAAATTTTTAAAAATGATTTCCTTTTTTTCTGTAATAATAAAACAGTAACCTGTACTTGATCCCAACTACGATATAATTAATCCTTATTGGAAACAAACCCAGCCTATTGGGTTTATTTAATGTTTAAATGAATTTCTAGTAGACTTAAGGCATGAAGACCCAAATTACGGAAAGATCCGCTATCCAGAAAACCCCAGGTCCCGAGCATTCTGGATAACAGGTCCCATACCTGTAAATGTAAAGGTGTTGAGAAAAAAGTATAGAATATAAAGTATATACAGCAGTGATGCGTCACTGTCTAATAACATAGGCACTAAATTGTCAGTTTAGAGCAGATAATAAAGCAATCTCAGTGCTAAATTAGGCTTCCTGGCATTTGTCAAATCACAGATTGCTCTTAAGTAAAAATAGCTGTATAAGAGCCAGTTGGCATTTTCTTTGCTTTTATTTCCTTCGGTCTGCAGTGGTTGGTGTTTATTCTTTATTTATATAACTTAATTATAATAACTCTATCACCTCTGCAGTATTTATGGCACTGTCTTATTTTTGGACCAGAAATCACACTAACTCATTCTTTTTCAAATATCCTGTTATTTATACAGTGCTGACACATGCCTGCAATGCTTTGCAGGATTATACATTATTCACATCAGTCCCTGTACCAGTGGAGCTTACAATTTAAGCTCATTTTCTTCAAATGGTTTTTATTATTAAGGGGCCCATTTACTTAGCTCGAGTGAAGGAATAGAGGAAAAAAAACCTTTGAATTTCTAATGTTTTTTTTGGCTACTTCGACCATCAAATTGGCTACTTCGACTACGACTTCCAATCGAATGATTCGAACTAAAAATCGCTCAACTATTCGACCATTCGAAGTACTGTCTCTTTAATAAAAAACTTCGACCCCCTAGTTCGCCACCTAAAAGCTACCGAAGTCAATGTTAGCCTATGGGGAATGCCCCCATAAACTTTGCTATCTTTTTTAGCTCGAAGAAAAATTGTTCGATCGATGGATTAAAATCCTTCGAATCGATTTAATTAATTTTTCGTTTCATCGTTCGTTCGAACGAATAGCAGTAAATCCTTCGACTTCGATAATCAAAGTTGATTATGTTCAATTCCACAGTTTCTTTACACTCCCCAAACCACTGGAAAACTAAAAAAAAATTGTTATTGTTGTTCTGTATTTTTTTGGTCTATTTTTTTGGTCTTTATTCACCTCCAAAAGTTCAAATAACAATTTGTTTCAGTTCCCTAACTCAAGGTTACCATACAATGGTTGTTCCCAGTGTTACATTTATAACCATCCAAGTTCCTAAATACAATACTTTCTTTAAACAGAGACGATCCAGAACATTTTTTAGAGTATGAATAAATGGAAATTTGCAATTATGCTTCTCTCCAGCAGAAACCTCCCCAAAGTCTTTGAGAAAGAAACAAATGAAGTATTTCACACAATGAAGCCATGCTGGCATTGAAACGGTCCTTAAGACCAAGTAAGCACAATTACTGCCTCCTCCATTCACCCGGTAATGGAATGGGATGAACACCAGTGAATCAGGGTGAATCAGCTGAGATGTTAGTCTCTTGATAGTCATAGCACGGGCCCAGCTAAAGTTATTGTGAGTTTGTACAGACTTCTAAAGTAGGGAAAACAAAGGAACACTTTGGACAAGACAACTATTTATTCCCATGGAAATGCATTCAAACTTTCTGTAATTAAAAAGAATATTTGGAAAATATCTCTACCCTAGAGAGAAACAGCAGAAGAAACCCACCTTATAGCCACTTGGGTGGCAATTGTATGTCCCTGGAAGTATGAATACTAAAGTACTGCTGATATGGATCTAGTAGGAAAAAATATATGATAGATGGTATCAAGTGACTTCTGAAACTACGTGGGGAGGTGGTGATCCAGTAGTGACTCTCTGGGAATCCCCTCAAGTCCATGCCAAACAGTCTTTAGCAGACAGCTTCAGGTGCAAGTCTGGATTAAAAAGCCAATGAATATTGCCTTTATAAAGACAATTTGTCCTTTTCTGAATTATTGAGGAGAGATCAGACAAGGCTGTGGAGAGTCGTAGAAGAATAGACCGTGTGTTATAAGTATCAGTGTAAAGAGACCCAATCTAAAAGTTTCAAATAGGGAAGTTAAGAGTCTCTTGAGAGTCCTAAGATTTGCCAGAAAGGGATAAGAATGAAAAGTGTGAATACTGTTATACTGATCTTAGATCAATACATCTTAGGGATTTTATATGTCCAGCTCATGACCTCATAGTTTATAGTCTGTATATTGTTACTGACCCTGCAGAGGCAAATTTCCTGTTTCCTCCCGTGGAAATCCTGGAGTAGGCATTATACTTTCTACCCAGTGCCCCATTGACAAAATCTTCATGATATGGGATCCCTGACCTTGGCATTCTGGATAAATATTTATAAGTTGAACAATGAAATGTATTCATAAACAAATCTCCCAAGTGTCCTGTACAATATCAGCAAAACCAACGTTTTGTAACCAATTTACTAGTGTTTTACGTACATTTTTGACTCCCATTTTAAGACCTGAACATGAACTTATTAGCTAGTAGAATAAATGTACGTGTAGCATGCATTATACCCACATAACACACACACAACACAACAGGGCATTTAAATAGTTAAGAAACAAAGAAAACTCTTTAGTGACTTAAAAAAGCACAGTATTTATCAAAATAACTGGTAATATAAAACTCTAAACAGATAAATGATAAGAATATTATATTCTCACACACAGGTCTGCCAAGAGAAAATGATGGCAGCCAAGGAACAGATGGCATGATTACCAACTGCTATGAAATCACACAGAGTAAATTTGAGAGAATGATGAATCAAGATAAAAGTAACTGAAAAAATTCAAGTGAAAGATGAAAAGAGATAGCCCTGTTAATGGGATACTGTCATGGGAATTTTTTTTTCTCTAAACGCATCAGTTAATAGTGCTGCTCGAGCAGACTTCTGAACTGAAATCCATTTCTTAAAATAGCAAACAGATTTTTTTATATTTAATTTTGAAATCTGACATGGAGCTAGACATATTGTCAGTTTCCCAGCTGCCCCCAGTCATGTGACCTGTGCTCTGATAAACTTCAGTCACTCTTTAAGGATGCACTGCAAGTTGGAGTGATATCACCCCCTCCCCTCCCCACCCCCCAACAGCTTAACAACAGAACAGCAGCTCCCTAACACAGGATAACAGCTGCCTGGTAGATCTAAGAACAGCACTCAATAGTAAAATCCAAGTCCCACAGAGACACATTCAGTTGCATTGAGTAGGAGAAACAACAGCCTGCCAGAAAGCAGTTACATCCTAAAGTGCTGGTTCTTTCTGAAAGCACATGACCAGGTAAAATGACCTGAGATGCACCTACACACCAATATTACAACTAAAAAATACACTTGCTGGTTCAGGAATTACATTTTATATTGTAAAGTGAATTATTTGCAGTGTAAACAGTGTAATTTAATAATAAAAACTACATGACAGAATCACTTTAAGTATTGTTTTGTCCATGAGTAAGATCTAGGGGTTGTCTATATAGTTATGATGTTGCTTATGTAAATAGAAAATACCCTCGTGGTTGTTTACAAACACACACAAAAGTGCAGGTGATGGACACAATGGAGAGATTATATTGATGCAAACATGCTCCTGCGCTTCCACTTGGTTGCCAATCTACCCATCCATGAAAACTGAGTAACTTTTAGAGCAAAGACCTGCCCAATAAAACATGTAAAAAAGCAAAACATTAGAACTTCAATATTTAAAAAGGAATTAGGGTCTGGGTAGCCCTTTAATCTATAAACCAAATTCCTAGGTGAAACAGTCTGAATATTGTGCAGGGAAAGGTTTGCTGGGAACTGTGAGGAGCTTCTGCTAGACTGGGGTTTGTTTAGACATAAGCACTCACACTTTTTCCTTTTTTAGTATAAATATGTTCCGAGTTGCCTTTAAATGTATGTTTAGACTTAGAGCATAGATTTTCGCACACTCCCAAAATGCTTGCAGTAACTGACTTACTGGAGAAATGATGTGAGTTGCTGTAAGGAATGTTGCCCATCCCATATTTATTCCTTCTCCAGTGATAAAGTCTCGTGCATACTTTTAGCTGTTTAGTCGATGGAATTGTGTCCATATTCCGTCAGCATTGATCAAAGTTACAACATACTGCAACGTAGGGTTCATTGACTGAGGCAGAGAAAACTTTACTTGATGCCATTAATGTCCTCAAGAGGCCTGACCAATCAGCATTGGACTGGAGGGTCTGATGCCCACCCTGGACTTCAGCCACAGGGGTCCCCACCCCCCACACCTCAGCTGTAGCCCCCTTCTAGGCCCCCCTCCCCAGCCACAACCTCCCCACACATACCTGTTCTTTAGTTGTGGCCACATCATCTGGGTCAGTGGAGCCCCAGGTGGGCCTGGGACCACCAGGTTCTTACCCAGTGTCCCACCAGTCCAGTCTGACCCTGCGACCAACTTGGCTCAGAATTGCAGGAGCCAGTGTGAAAATCCTGAGACAGAAGAGTGTGTGTTTGTTTGTCTGTGTGAACTGTTTGACCAGTAAAATAAGTACTTAGTTATAGTTCAGTCAGCACTCACCAGCGTCCAATCTCAGCAATTATCAGTGCTCGTGTTCAGTGGTCCACTCTCCACCTCAAATGTGAATATCCAGTATATAACACAGCACAGCTTCAAGGAATATTTAAATAAAAAGCCTTTATTGTAGCATTTGGCTTCTGATCCGGTACATGCAACGTTTCCGGCCAAACCTTGGCCCTTTATTGATGAAGGGCCAAGGTTTGGCCGGAAACGTTGCATGTCCTGGATCAGAAGCCAAATGCTACAATAAAGGCTTTTTATTTAAATATTCCTTGAAGCTGTGCTGTGTTATACACTGGATATTCAGTAAAATAAGTACTAACAGCTCCACAATCCCAAGATTATATTATTTTGCTAAGACATAACATGACTATCCTGTAAATTATGTCCCTATAAACAGGGTTTAGTGATGTCATTGCTTACAATCGGTGCTTAGTGATGTCATTTATGCCACATGACTCACTGAAACGTGTGTAGTATAATAAACAAAGTACCCCCTGTTATAAAAGCAATTTACAGTATTTACCTTAAACTCTCTAACCATATTCTTCTCTTTCTATTATAGGTGCTGGAACCTTAAAATGAACTTTCAGTATGCTGAATACTTTATCTATATATTCTCTACAGCAGTGATCCCCAACTAGGGACTCATGAGCAACATGTTGTTCACCAACCCCATGAATGTTGCTCTCAGTGGCCTCAAAGCAGGTGCTTATTTTTGAATTCCAGGCTTGGAGACAAGTTTTGGTTGCTTAAAAACCAGATGTACTGCCATGTAGGCTGCAAGTTTATAGAGGGGTTAACAAATAACCAATCACAGCCTTTATCTGGCATCCCCCCAGAAACCCTTTTCATGCTTATGTTGCTCCCCAACTCTTTTTACAATTAAATGTGGCTCACGGGTAAAAAAAGGTTGGGGACCCCTGCTCTACAGTTACCAACCTTTACTCGCTGATGCAATGGGTTACTAGATGAAAATCAGTCTTTTCGTTATAAGAGCAATAATACACCAACAAAACATGACTTCGGCAGTGTGGGGTAGTAATATTATAACATCAGTTTAAAGGTAAGGGCACACACTAAGATTCTGGGAGATTTAGTCGACTCTTCTTCGGGCAACTAATATCCCAGAAAAGCCTTCTTGCGGTATGGAACTCGGGAGTGCTTCATTTTCTGAAGTTGGCCGAAGCTTTCTCGTGAGGCAACTTCGGGCGACTTCGGAAAACAAAGTGCTCCCAGTGGCATCCTGCCGGTGATTTCGATTTTAATTGGCAGTAAGGCTTTTTAGGGAGATTAGTCACCCGAAGAAGAGTCGCCGAATCTTAATGTGTGCCCTAAGACTCTGTTACCTCCCATGTATGAGTCACTCTATGTATTCTAAACAAGAAGTGCTTACAATTGGATCAGCTAACCTTGATGGCTAAACAATACATAAAAGTGCCATGCAGTATAGTGTTTTTAACATTTAGAAAGCTTGCTCATTTCCTCCTGCTGTAAATTCATATTGTTTATACACTCTTCAACAATGGATCATTTATCTTAAATATAGACATTGAACTCAGCAGTTAGGAAGTTTATATCAATAGGATTTATATCCTCACTTCAGACTTTAATTGCAATGGTCACAGGCAGAACAGCTAATTATATAGAAATACAATCATTCTACGTATAAATGGGAAGCAAGAACATAATTCTAATTGAATCCAATATATAGGTAAGCTCAAAGTCAAAGTCAACTTTATTGTCATCTCAGCAGTATACACAGTGAGATGAGACAGCTGTTATCCAGAAGGATCTGAATTACGGAAAGGCAGTCTCCCATAGACCCCATTTTATCCAAATAATCCAAATGTTTAAAATTCATTTCCTTTTTCTCTGTAATAATAAATCTGTTGCTTTTACTTGATCCAAACTAAGATATAATTAATCCTTATTGGAAGCAGAACCAGCCTATTGGGTTTATTTAATGTTTACATGATTTAATTGTAGATGTAAGGTATGAAGATCCAGATTACGAAAAGATCTGATATCTGGAAAGCCCCAAGGCCCGAGCATTCTGGATAATAGGTCCCATTCCTGTAGTATGAAGATCAGGAGAAATATTAGAATCTTGAAAGGTCATATCCCAGTTTATTAGGGAACCAGAAAGATGAAGAGGCTGAGGAGTAGGAGAGGTCCAGGAGCCCAAATACAAGAGGCACTCAGTTTATTAGTCTCATCCCCAAACCCCAACTTGTAGGATCCCAAAATGACCATTAGAGTTTCCTTTGTTTGTAGTAAAACATCTGTAGTAAATGATTTGCCCCTGGCCGGCCCCACTAATGTGAAGAGCCTGGCTGCGATTACAAGCGCTGTGTCTATGTGAAGGTCTATAAGAAGAGAGTAATGTCACTGTGGGGTGCATTATACATTATATTTTTACACTCCAGTAAAGCCATCCCAACAGAACTGCAGCCACTGTCCAGTTAGGGTTGCCACCCGGCCGGTATTTTACCGGCCTAGCCTACCAAGGCCAGGGCCGGTATTGCAAATTTACCGGCAACATAGTTGCCAGTAAATTTGTAACACCCTTAACAAAAGCCCTTGGCCCTCCGCTCCAAACTTACCTTCGCCTTCTGGCCATCGCCCCTTTTGCATCATGGCTCCACCCCTGCCCCTTTTGTTCCCGCCCCCACCACTGGCTGGTTAATCTTTTTTGAAAAGGTGGCAACCCTATGTCCAGTATATATCATATCTTTTTTTACCAGACATTTGAGGGCCATGGAACATATATTTTATGGTGGGCTCATGTGTAGGGCACTATTCAGGTTCCTTGCACATTTGTAATTTGCACCAACATCTCTAATAAAGACGTCCATACAACTTTAATGTACCTGCCCTACTCAAATTGACCTAAGAGTAAGAGGACTTATGAAGTTTCTCTGGGTAGAAGCAATCGCTAGCGTAATTTGGCTTTGGAACACTCGCACTGCCGAAGTAACGCTACTGAAAAGTCGCCAGCATTCGCAACTTCTCGTTTTAGTGAATTAGCACAATGGTAACGCATTTTCGCCTGGCGAATTGTTCGCTGGCGACAATTCGCCCCTTTAGTGAATCTGCCCCAGTGTATTGGGGAACTGATGTTTCACAGCATACTGTAGTATCTGAAACCAATATCATGTTGAAAAGCCAGAAAGTAACAATCCCAGGTATTCATGGAAAGAATCGGTGATGGTTTCTACAAACTCAGTGCTGTTACAGAAAATAAAAGTAATTCAAATACTGTACAGTGCTAAAAAACAGACCCTACCATACCTTAAGCAGTAGCATTTGTACACATTGGATGTCTTTTTTTATATTCCACTTAAAGGCATTTATAATTCATGCAGAAGGAAAGTGCTTTGGCAGCACAAATGAAGTAAATAATTATCTCGCTGCCATTATTTAAGCCAAGCAGACATTGTGACGGTGTAATTGGTAGGTGAAAACAAAGACAAATGTAATGTCTCACAGTGTTGGCTTCTGGGTATTGGCACCCAGGCATCCCTTGGTATTAATGTGTTGTATTTTGCCCATGTTCCTGCACATGTTCCTGCACATGCACTGAATTAATGTGCCTGATGGACAGTTGTTGGGGGTATAATAAAAAGAGGAGCAGAATCACAAAGGTGATAAAAATATAAAAATCTTATTACAAAATATCTTGGAGATTTTAAAACATAAACTCAGATTCAGCGAAGCAGTTGTTATTCTTATAATGCTAAGCAGTAGTGATGGGCAAATTTGTCCTGTTTCGCTTTGTCCAAAAATTAGCAAATTTATCACAAAACAGTGAAAAAATGTCAATGGGCGTCAAAATAATTTTTCAATTTTGATGCCCGCAACAATTGTTCTATGCGCGCCTATTTTGTCCAAATGCATCAAAGTCAATGGGCATTTGAATAATTTTGAAGCGAGACAGTTTTTATGGGTTATAGGTCCAATATGCAGAACTTTACTGCAAAACTCAAGTTATTTAATGCTGATTCTAAGAAAGCGCCCAGCTCGATGTCGTGACACATTAAAGCACTTGAGTTTTGCAGTAAAGTTCTGCTTATTGGACTTATTATTAACCACCACCTTTATTGTTTGAATGTTCCTTACCTAAGTAGGTGTGAGAAGCCAAACCAACACAGAGAGACACGGAAATGGATTATGGTTATGGAAGAAACTAAGTTCCCAGCTTTCTGTCTCATAACACACATACATTGGTATTTGCAGAACAAAAGTAATTACCATTTAGAATTGCTGTTCCGTATGCGCTCCTGCACCCACAGCTGCACGCTTCCTGGCTTCTCAAGATCCACAGATATAAGAAAATAACACCCTCGCTCTATAAAAAATTTAAATGTATTTATTCCATTAAAATCAAACCACCCCTAGACCAGCTCCTTACATGTTTTGGGCGCTGACGCCCTCAGTCATAGGCATTTTTATGTCATATTTTACTGATTTGTGAACATTTATCATGTACTGTTCCCTTTAAGAATTCAAATTAGACTATTCCCATCTAAAACTGCCGAATTGGTGTTTTAGCCTATGGGGGACCTCCTACAATCTCCTTTAAAAATTCAAATTTTTTAATAAATTTTGATTGGTTGTTTTTTTCGAATTTCGAGTTTATGGGAGTTTTTATAAACTCCCATAAACTCTAAATTCGACCCTTGATAACTATGCCCCCAAATGTTAAGTCAAAGATGAATAGCCCCATTCAAATAAAAAAAACAAACAGTTGGGTACTCCAGTCTAGTAGGCATGGGCTGAAGTCTAGTTAGAGGATGGAAGTTTTAAGGTACATTACTTTTTCCTGGTCTGTACTGCAGTGGGATAGATTTAGCCTACAGACAGATCATTTATCCGTTGCCCAAGACAGGGTTTCCTCATCCCCTGATGCTGCTGAACTACAATTCCCAAAAGGTAACTACTTATAAAGGGACCTGAGATTTGTAATGCAGCAACATCAGTTGATCCAATGAACTAAACCAAGCCTTCATATCAGGCATATCATATCAGGAAGTTACTGGTTTCCATTGCCTCAATATAAAGAAAAAACACAAACAAGACTCTATGAAAAAAAACTTCCATACAGATTTATTAACGATTACAAAGGCTGTGCAACATACACATCTGCAGTTTGCCAGACTTATGAAAAATGGATTTTGGCAGATTTTTATTTTGAGTCAATTAACAGCAAAGCAACAGCAGCAGTCTGAAAAGCCTTCAAAGGTCATAGAAGTAACAATCACAATCTTTCTTGGAAACGATCTTTCCAAGAAAGATTGCTCGTTTCAACACACAGGTGTAGAGCTGAATCGTCACATATATCGGTGGAAACAATAGAATTCTACCTGTATCTGACGTATCAACACTAAAGGTGGCCATAGACGTACAGATAATATATAATAGATATTCGGTGCATGTATGGTGGGAAACGAGCCGACCGATATCGGCAGAAGACTTGGATATCGAGCGACTCGTCGATCGGGCTGGCCAGAAAATTTTGATCAGATGCCGTTGAAGGCACCCAAACATCGGCCATTGTTAGTGCTGAGTCATCAGAATTCTATTGTTTTTACTTGCATATCTGACGATTCAGCTCTACATGTGTATTGAAATGAACAATCTTTCTTTGAAACATCTTTTCCAAGAAAGATCTTAATTGTTACGTCTATGGCCACCTTGGCCGATGTTTGAATGCCGATGAAGGCACCCAATCAAAATTTTCCGTCCAGCACGATTGACGAGACGGCCAATATCCAAGTCTTCTGCCGATATCGTTTGGCTCATTTCCCACCATACACACACTGAATATCATACGAAAATTTGTTTAGTACAATATTATGAGTGTCTATGGCCACCTTTAGGCAAATGTAAGCAGCCAATCTGAAAAGTGCTGCAGTGAACACGTTTTGTGACAAAGAAAGTGCTTGAAGGTAGTAGTTATGTGATTGAAGCTCAAACCTCCCCGCACATCACTTACCTACAGTGATTCAATGCTGGTGCTCAAGCAGCCAATCAACTGGCTCACCAAAGTTTTACACTCACTGGAGGGCTTATTTGCCCCAGAAAAGGTACATTCAATACAAAGTTCAGTGCCACTGGCTTTTGAGACGTTATAGCCACTGTCAAGGACTTCTATAAAGCCCCAACTATGGATTTATATGTCTTTTATTTCACTAGGAACACATGTTCTTTTCCAGTTGCCGCCAATGTAAACCTTGTGAACAATAAATGAAGACAGAACAGACGGGGAATCATAATACAGTTATACCGACACAGAATGTGTGAATGTGCCATAAGAGTGGGTGCTAAATAATAAAATACATATATTACTGGCTATTTTTCTGCTTCTTCTTTATACCCTTCCATCAGGAATGCGTATATGTACCAATCAGCACAGTGCCTCTCTTCTCCTTCCATTTAATCTGGTACTGATACAGTACAAGTTGGACAATCATTTCAAGATGGGCAATAATAAGCCATAATAATAATTACTCCAGTTTGATTCTAGCTTTTTTCCCCATAAAATAAAATAAACATATAAATCTGAACCTATATAATGTATAGTGTATAAAACAAAATACCAGTTTAAATACATTCCAGCATTTGAGAAATACATCTGCATGAGCATAAAAGAAAAACATCGCCCTTGCAGTGACTAAATATTCATATGAATGGTACGTTTTTGTTTTTTTCCGGAAGGATGAAAATTCACCAGTGACATCTACACAGGGGCATCAAGCTGTAGCCAGTGACAAAATTGGGGGCTGCATTATACGGTCCTGGGGATACTCTCGCTATTATCATCAAAGCCTTAAAGGGACACACCATGTTATTAATGTGTGGACGCAGCTAAGTACAGAACCCTCCATAAAAGAGATGACCAAATACTGAAATTGATTGAGTTTCCATATTAAACACAATCCAATTGTATCTGAGCAAAGCTTTGTTACCAAAGCAGAAAACTTTCTAACTAATTTGGAATCAGTTGGTATCGGCTAAATTGCAACCTTGCAAAAACAGTCCATGAATCACTCAAGTTGTTTTTTTTTTTTTGGAGGGGGTGGTCACTGAGCTGCAACAATGTGCTTTATTGTTCTGTAGACCTGCACAATGCACTAGTGATGTGCAGGCCGGCCCGATACCTGCGGGTGGGTTGGTTTCGGGCCAACATTGCACCCCCATTTGCAGGTGGAGGGTCCGGGTTGAGCTCTTCTTCCTGCTCTCCCTGCCCGCACCTGCCGGCTTCCAGTTTTATAGCCATGCGCCTGCTTGCCCCACCCCTTTTGTGATATCATCGACGGGGCTATAAAAGGAAACCGGAAGTCAGGCTTGGGCAAGCGCGAGTGGAGGGAGGGCCGGTTCAGGTCGGGTTTTACTACATTGCACAGATCTCTGCTGGTGTTTTGGCTTTCCATTTTCATATGTTCTACGTAGTGGCTACTGGGGACCACAACCATATAAGTCTATTTTTGTTCTTGGTCTTCCATTCTTGCCCATACAATATAGCAGGAACGATGATTGATATGGTAAAATGGATGTATGTTGCAGTTACATACTCATAAGATTCTGATTTTACATTCATTAAAAATAAAATACAAAAATAGATCAATTTCAACAAGAGATTGATAAGAATCCTAACAGAATAAAAAACCCTGAATCGAAACACAGTAAAACCTCATTGAGTGAATACTCCCAAGCCCCAACATTCATGACAAACGTACTTGTATAAAAATGAGTTTGCCAGCGTATATCATAGGTAATACTAAAATGATATGTCAGAGAGGTCGGTTGTAGGTATAATCCTGTGTCATACGATGTAGAAACAAACATGGATGCGGTCTTGAGGCATGACATTATCAACCAACAGAAGGATCCAGTGTGAACAATGAAGAAGAGCTCAAAATTCAAAGCAACTAAAGCAAAATGTTTGTTCATTTGACCTATAAACATTATGGGGGCACAGCAAAGAAGCTTGAACAATCCATGGTGTCATCAAGCAAAATGGACAGTGACTGATATGAATGTCCTCGGTGTGTGAGACTCCATCACAAAGAAACTGTATTTAAGGCAGTATATCCTATCTAAGACTTTGGTGAGTGAAGCTATTTTCACTTTGTATACAGGTCTTAAAAATCACCCTCTAACCTACCAGCCCAGGATTTCCTTCATTGGCATGTGAACTGCAGCCAATCTCCACTTAGGTCTGTAATACATAGCAAGCTGAAGTTACACCACTCCTGTCCCATTCACTTTCTGAAACGAAGCATACAAAGGAAAAGAAATACCACCGATGATCCCCACCGCTTCATATAAATTATTAAACTACTAATGGAACAAAGTGCCATGCTTGTTTCCTCAATGACAGTCCAAAGTGATTCAGTGTTGATCATATTCTGAGATCTGCAAAGTTCCACAAAGGTTTCCTATACATAAGCTTAAACGTGGTTGTAAGCTGCCCCGTTAACTTGCTCGTGTAAGCATATCTTGGGAATCTTCTTACAGTCATACGTCCTTTTCTATCAAATCCGTCTCAGTGGGTTTTTGCTTCTTAGCGGCCACTGGGGCCATTGCATCTTCTTTAGTGAGCTCCGCCGCTAGCAGTGAGGTGACAGCATAGCCGGCCTTTCTGTTAGCTGCAAAGGTAGAGAAAAATGTTTTTAATGAAGTGTTTTGGTAAAACAAAATCTTGCTGACAGCTGACCCTAAATGGAAAAGGATACCCAATGTACCCCTATTATTTTTTTAAGTCACCATGGAGATCTTAGTCAAGACAAAAGTATAAGAGCACAGTCCAAACACTTTGATAAAGGTTTCCTGAATGCTAAAGCTACTTCTCATATTATCGTTTATAATCTATTTCTAAGTATATTATTTACGTCGGTGCATTGTCAAAGGCCCATAATGTATATTATGTATGTGTATATGATACAGATAAACAGCCACATGACCTAAAAGCCTCTTAAATCAGTTTTTGGTATGAGCCCAAAGTAGCAGATCAAATGGGAGAGCCCTTTGATCTGCAAAGGCGATCACCAGCCAAAGCAGCAGGTTTGCCTGGAATCACTTCTATTGACAAGCGGTTCATTTAAAAACACAGTCAGCTCTTGTCATGTGCAGTCTAAAAAAATGCCTGAACTGGTGACTATGAGTTGGTATGTGCCCAAGTGGTAAACCCTTTTGCACTGCCTTTAAAGCTTTGATAAGCACAGATTTTTGATGCAAGTATATATATATATATATATATATATATATATATATATATATATATATATATATATATATTTATATATGTTTTCGATATATGTTTTCAGTAAAGAAATAGGTATGTATTAGACTTTTAGAGACTGAAGAGAAATCATATGCAGTGTTAATGCTATCAGTTTCTAGAGAAGGTTTAGTGAGAGGGAAGTCCATGCAACAAACCAATATGCTGAATTCTATATATGATTTTACACCTTCCATAACCTTCTTCCTGTTAGGGATGTAAGACTGTGTTAAAGGAACAGTAACACCAAAAAATGAAAGTGATTTAAAGGACAATATAATATACTGTTGCCTGCACTGGTACAATTGGTGTGTTTGCATCAGAAACGAAACTATAGTTTATATAAACACACTGCTGTGTAGCCATAGGGGCAGCCATTCAAGCACATGATACACAGTAGATAACAGATAAGTACTATTATAGTTTATATAAACAAGCTGCTGTGTAGCCATAGGGGCAGCCATTCAAGCGCAGGATACACAGTAGATAACAGATAAGTACTACTATAGTTTATATAAACAAGCTGCTGTGTAGCCATAGGGGCAGCCATTCAAGCACAGGATACACAGTAGATATCAGATAAGTACTACTATAGTTTATATAAACAGCTGCTGTGTAGCCAGGGGGGGCAGCCATTCAAGCACAGGATACACAGTAGATAACAGATAAGTACTACTATAGTTGATATAAACACACTGCTTTGTAGCCATGGGGGCAGCCATTCAAGTACAGGATACACAGTAGATAACAGAGTCGTTCCCAATGTATACTACAGAGATGATCTTTCATCTTCTGTTAAACCTGTGCCTTTTCTCAATTTTCAGCTTTGAATGGCTGCCCCCATGGCTAGACAGCAGCTTATTAATGTAAACTACTGTAGAGTTTCTGAAGCAAACACACCAGTTTTACCAGTATTTTCATTACTTGAAAACTTTTAAATTTTTTGGTGTTACTGTTTAGGATAATGTACTATCACTAATAGAACATAGGCTTCTGTATATAAAGATCTCTTCCTGCCCACCAGCCCATTAGCACTTCTGAAGTTCTTTAGGTAAAGAGCCAAACATGAGGATTTTTCCCCGCATGGCCATCCAAGGCTAATCTAAATGTCTGACCCTCAGACCAGCAATTGGGTTACAATGTAGGCACAGCTGTCAACCATGAAATGCATTTGGTCCTCACTTGATGGGATTATCAACTTGCCAGAAATTGTTCTAAAGTGTGTTGGGATTAACTTCCCGATATACTTTAAAACCCAATAAGTGGTATAGTTAGTAAAGCACCGATGGAGAAGAAGGGATTTATTTTATCCATTGATGTGAAACCGCAGTTCTGAAAATTAGAAACAAACATTATTATACTATTCTCCTAGGGCCTTGAGCACAATGAACTGCAAGTGATCTGACTGTACTCCAACCCAAGAGAGAATATGCTCAGTCAGTGCAATGGTGGTGAATTTTACCCCATTTTGTATTTTTTTTTTGCACCACAGCACAAAAGCTAAGCAGCCTTATTATTGTGCCAGACAAACAGGTTTGGGGAGAATAGAGAGTGCGGTTTCATAGGAGCAGCACATCAGCACCTGCTTCAGAATTACTGCCAACAACAACCAAATATTTAAGTACAGCTCCAAGTGTCTATTAAATTAGCCGAATGGTGCCAAAAGGCAGAATATTTTGCAGAACCACATATACACTTATTTAAAGGAATATTTCTATGTTTTAGGTATGATGGCACTAGCCATTAGAGCAAGGGAATGTACAGTATATTATAAAACATTATAAAGTACATTAATAGCCTTGGAACATCTGTGCATAGGTTTTGTAATTACAGCTTTATAAATCCCCTTGAAGCTTGACCTTGCTTCAATCAATATAATCAAAACAATTTCTTTTTAACGATAATGTTATTGTTGGTTGATTCCACGTGGTTAATAACAAAGGACTAGTAGCTCCTATTTACTGCAAAACACCAGGTTTGAGAGATGTATTTGGTTCTGATAACATTTTCCCAATTAAAGTGAAATCAAGAAATTATTTAACTTAAATTAAATACTACGGTGTGAGCCTCATACTATATTTGTATCAGGGCAGTGATTTTCAAGGTACTAACTACTCCTTCAAGGGTCCATCATCCAAGGTCTGCATCAGTAAAGGTCTGTTTCAACACAGATGCAGGCACATTTTAGAATTGTGGCTGCAGGAACATGTATTACTGACAACCATAAACCATCTCTCAATCCATTAAATGGACTGATATCTAAGTAACGATATAGTTGGTGAAACAAATAAAAAGTCAAATGAATATAAAAATGAATAGGGAAATGGTGGGTGTGCTGTTAAAAGGGGGTTGTTAGCGCAAATACATGACACGTAAAGGCACCCAACAGTTACCAAATCCGCTGCCCGCTCCTCAGGAGAGAGTCTATTGAGAAGAAAGTGTCCATTAGCAGGGGGAATAAAACGGGTCTTTTTTGACTTGGTTTTTGGAAAACTCTCTTTGCAACTTACCCTTGCAAAGAACCAAGTCAAGAGTCAAAGTCAAGGAAAGTCAAAAAAAGGGCTCATTCAGACTGTATGGGTCTGATTTCAGGAGCATGAAAATCAAATATGCAGGATCCAAAAGAAAATGCAATGCGGAATCATATAAGGTACTAAGATGACATGTGAACATCCAGCCATCAGATTCTCATGCAGCTTCCCTCGGAGCATGCTCAGGAAGCATTACTATCACTTTCCCCATCGTATTCTGGAGAATACAACAAAATACAAAAATGTATGGAGTGCAACCTTTTGCTATTATGGATCCCGTGTTGTTTTACTTTGTAACGGGTTAGCTCAAACTAATTTGGAAGAAAATGTAATTCTAAGCAACGTCCTAGTATTTATCAACTAAACATGGTTTTTAAATTATCTGTAATATTGAAATATCATTTGTATGTTCTTTTCTGCACTGCTGGTTCTTTACAGCTCTGTTAACCTGTTCTAGTACCCTGTTTCAAGAGTCAGAACAAGCAATGCAAAAGGATACATACTGCTTTTAATAGCTATTTTATTTCCAAATAACAGAAAAATGTTTTTTTTGGAAAGCAGCTTAGAATTACATTTTCCTTTACGGTACAACAAATTGGGGTAAGGCACGCCTTTAAATCAGTAGACTTTTACGTTTCCTTTTCTGAGTATTCTCCAAAAGTAAAGACCAAAATTAAGATAAAAAATTCAAATAATTTATTAGAACATACAGATGACTGCCTAATGTGTTTCGTGCCTACTGGGGCACTTACTCATAGCCTATGAGGAATTGCCCAATAGGCACGAAACGCATTAGGCGGTCATCTGTATGTCCTAATAAATTATTTGAATTTTTTATCTTAATTTTGGTCTTTACTTTAGGAGAAAACTCAGCTTTTTGCTGTTTTGGATTTTTGCACCCATGGACTGGGTGAACTGTGAGTATTTTTCTGCTTTCATTAATTATTTTTTGATACTTTCTTTCTGATTAATAAAGGTATAGTTACTGGCACTGCCCACCAATTTCTTTAATATTTTTACGTTTCCTTTTCTCAAAAGTAGTTGAAATGATGTTTGCCTGTTTATCTTTATAGGGCTACCCGTAGTCATGATGCCAGAGTCTTCTCTTGGTAACAAAACAACACTGTGATTAGAAATATTGTATACATCCCAGGAATAAAGGAATTCATATGAGTGTCACGATGTGGGTGAATGAACAAACATCCCGTTTCCTCCCACCGTGTCCCTTAAGCATGTAAGAGGAAGGAACAAAAGCCAGCACAGTGAAAGAAGTGAATATATTCCCTGTTGCCATCTTTGGGGACAGCCAGATAATTAACTGAGGGGCAGGAGGACGGTGTGAAGATACAGAAGAACATACAAAAGAAAATACAGAAGAAAAGAAGATATCACAATTTTCATACAACTTGTATCAATTAAAAAAGGAAAAACCTGTGCCAACCAAACTGTATAATAATCAACCAGTGTCCATAATTAATGCAATTTCTTGGAATGTTAGGACACCAATATGCAGAAAAAAATTTTTTGTGCAGAAAAAAATTGTGCAGAACTATAGGTTCCATGCAGGATGCTGCCACTTTGCAGAGTGATTTGTCTAAACTGGAAAACTGGGCAGAAAACTGGAAAATGAGGTTCAATGTTGATAAATGCAAGGTTATGCACTTTGGCAAAAATAATATAAATGCAAGTTATACACTAAATGGCAGTGTATTGGGAGTTTCCTTAAATGAGAAGGATCTAGGGGTCTTTGTAGATAACACGTTGTCTAATTCTGGGCAGTGTCATTCTGTGGCTACTAAAGCAAATAAAGTTCTGTCTTGCATAAAAAAGGGCATTAACTCAAGGGATGAAAACATAATTATGCCTCTTTATAGGTCCCTGGTGAGGCCTCATCTGGAGTATGCAGTGCAGTTTTGGAATCCAGTCCTTAAGAGGGATATAAATGAGCTGGAGAGAGTGCAGAGACGTGCAACTAAATTGGTTAGAGGGACGGAAGACTTAAATTATGAGGGTAGACTGTCAAGGTTGGGGTTGTTTTCTCTGGAAAAAAGGCGCTTGCGAGGGGACATGATTACACTTTACAAGTACATTAGAGGACATTATAGACAAATGGCAGGGGACCTTTTTACCCATAAAGTGGATCACCGTACCAGAGGCCTCCCCTTTAGACTAGAAGAAAAGAACTTTCATTTGAAGCAACGTAGGGGGTTCTTCACAGTCAGGACAGTGAGGTTGTGGAATGCACTGCCGGGTGATGTTGTGATGGCTGATTCAGTTAATGCCTTTAAGAATGGCTTGGATGATTTTTTGGACAGACATAATATCAAAGGCTATTGTGATACTAAGCTCTATAGTTAGTATGGGTATATAGAATTTAATTAAAAGTAGAGGGGTGTATGTATGGATGCTGGGTTTTCATTTGGAGGGGTTGAACTTGATGGACTTTGTCTTTTTTCAACCCAATTTAACTATGTAACTATGTAACTATGTAATATGTAGGCTTTAAAGCCACAAAGCACTTTATAACATTTTGCCCTTAAAAGAAACATTTCTGCATCAAAACTAAAGCTGGATACACAATTGTAGTAACACCTACTGGTACATCTTTAGTATACTGCATAAAAACTCAATGTCAAGTACACATTCAGTTGAAAAAGAATTTGAATATAATTTCTTGGTTGAACACAAGCAACACTGGGGATGTGCATTAGTGATGTGTGGGTCAAGAAAAACTCGACCTGCTCCCGACCCTAACCCCAACTTCTGCCTTCCTTTTGTAGACCCGTGCTGACCCGCCCCTCTGATGAAGTCACAAAAGGAGCGGACAGGCAGGTACTAATAATACTGGAAGTCGGAAGCTGGCAGTGGCGGGGAGATCAGGCTCAACCTGAACCTGCCCGTGACCCGCAAAGAGGGGGTCCTGCAGGTATGGGGCCGACCCACACATTAATGTGCATTAGTAGCTGATTATGGAGAACTTGCCTTGCCGGGGACCCCTTTTCCTTCTGAATGCGGCTCCAGATTGCAAAGCTTCAAGCAGACTGTCCATCACACCAGTTTCGTCACCCTCTGCAGAAAGAAACACAGCCATTTTAAATTAAGAATTTCCATGTTAAACAATGTATGGTCAACAATTGACAAATTATTCAATTATACATACACAGAAACTCCAGCTTTCCTAATATAAATGTCACATTGCAACCGAGTTATGTACAGTAACGTATCAGTACTGGAATTTGCTAAGCTGCTTTTACAGTAGATAGGGGGGCTGTAAAAGGATTTGCTGTGCTTGTGGCCTCAGGGAAATCAGTTCGTAGCTGGGTTGTAGAAACACACAGCTCTCTCCTGCCCTGTCCTGTAAAGCATCCTTTAACCGGGTCACTAAGCTTTAATAAGTAATGAATCTCATGGGAACCTCTCACAAACAGACACCCAACTCAGATAGTATAAATAAATGCACTGCTGCCATTTTTTACAAAACAGGATATAAACCATCCCCCCCAGAGAACTGCCATATAAAGAAAATAGGTTACTAGAATAATAAGCCCTGATTGGCTGACTGCAATATATTAAAGGGGATCTGTTCCCCTAAGAAATAATTCGAAAATTCTATAAATCTATTGTGTTAAGCAAAATAAACTTTTCTTACATTATACAAATTATTTAAATCTTTGTTGCCACCTGCCTTGAAATGCACAACCACAGCAAGTAGGTAGCAGCCATTTTGTGGACACTGTTATTGAGATAAGCTTTGTAACACCTTTAAAACCTCATGTGCCAGAATGGGGGACCTGATACCCAAGCACTGGCTACACAATGAGATGATGAGGACGGAGGGGGCATGTGAGGAGGGCAGTGACATCTAGGAAATGCAAAATGAAAAGTCTAAGGCATAGAGGAGTGGCAGGCTATATTTACAGCTGAAATCGTTAAATGCATTTATAACAGGTAGGGATGTTTTAATGAAAAAATAATTTGGGTTTCAAGATTAATGTGTAAAGGACTTTTTTCTTATAGAACTTTTTACATCTGGGTGACAGGTCCACTTTAATGGGAGAGGGCTTATGGCATAGATCACTGTATCAAGCATTACCGCCTGCATCAGGCTTTCCACCAGAAGAATTATATGCATTGACTTTTATGTAGAGATTGCTATGCTTTTTCTAATTCGAAAATCATACCTTAATAGCTATATATCTGTTTAGTGTAAAAATAAAAACTGGGTAAATAGACTGGCCAGAGATGCAAAGATCCGATCGTACGAATCCTCGAATGATCAGACTTCCCCATCTCCCGACCTGCCACTAACCATTCAGATCAAATAAAGTAGTAAAGAACAGATCAGCAATTTCTGCCCCTGACAGCAATTGTACGAAAGTTATGTCCGACCAAAGCTAGTGACAGTCTCCCACTGAAAATCGTACGATCAGCAATACACGCAGAGATATTATTGGCAGCCGACAGAAATCTTTTAACCTGTCCGATCGACCAAACGACCGATCAACACCGTAAAAAGAATGTCGGGACTCTCTTCACACGATCTGAAAATCATAAAAATCCTTGATTCATACGATCAGATCTTTGCGTCTATGGCCAGGTTAAGTGTCCCTGGTAGACACGAAACATGTCAGGCCTTGGTTCTTAAAGGGATACTGTCATGGGAAAAAAATTTTTTTCAAAATGAATCAGTTAATAGTGCTGCTCCAGCAGAATTCTGCACTGAAATCCATTTCTCAAACAGATTTTTTTATATTCAATTTAGAAATCTGACATGGGGCTAGACATATTGTAAATTTCCCAGCTGCCCCAAGTCATGTGACTTGTGCTCTGATAAACTTCAATCACTCTTTACTGCTGTACTGCAAGTTGGAGTGATATCACCCCCCTCCCTTTCCCCCCCCCCCAGCAGCCAAACAACAGAACAATGGGAAGGTAACCAGATAGCAGCTCCCTAACGCAAGATAACAGCTGCCTGGTAGATCTAAGAACAACACTCAATAGTAAAAACCCATGTCCCACTGAGACACATTCAGTTACATTGAGAAGGAAAAACAGCAGCCTGCCAGAAAGCATTTCTCTACTGAAGTGCAGGCACAAGTCACATGACCAGGGGCAGCTGGGAAATTGCCAAAATGTCTAGCCCCATGTCAGATTTCAAAACTGAATATAAAAAAATCTGTTTGCTCTTTTGAGAAATGGATTTCAGTGCAGAATTCTGTTGGAGCAGCACTATTAACTGATACATTTTGAAAAAAATTTTTTTCCCATTACAGTATCCCTTTAATTTATGGAAAATAAAATCTAAACTCGTTTAACCTTTTACCATCTGACTCCGGCTTTACTATCTCGTGGGTCCAGGCCTGTGTCAGCCTCTTTTAAACCTCTATTTACCCAGTTTTTATTTTTATACCGAACAATTCATTTAAAGCTTAAAGAAATCATCTGAACTAGCAAATGCCTAGGATTTCATCTTTGGAAGATGCCGAGTGTGCTTCTAAACAACAAGCTGTGTGTCTGGATTCATAAGCAGAGAACAATAAATAAAAAAAAAGATAAATAAAGCATGTGTTACAGTGACTTCTTGCTTACGTTCATTACTAGACATTCCCCTTCTTCACCGCAGTGCAGGCCTGTCCTCCCTGTGTCTCTCTGCATTGCTCAAGTAAACAGGAGGCTGAAGCAAACACAGTCATATACTGTACACGGGCGGTTCCATGCGCCCTCTGCTGGCTGACTATCAGACTCCTCCAACCACATTTATTTATTCTTTCATTCATTAAAGGATAAATACATCTAAACTGTGTGTGGGGGGGATTTCTATATCACTTAATTTGTTCTTTTCTGTAATATCGGTAACTCTTATACCATAAATATGTCACTGCACTGCAATAAAAACAGAAAGGTCTACTATATACCCACCTGATAATCACATAGTGCTGCAGCATTAAGGTTAATATAAATGCTTTATGTTTCCCTGCGTTATGTGCTTTCAAGATTATATAGCCTTTAATGCCTACAGCCAACATGGGCTCAACTATGGGCTGAGATCAGCTGGATTTGTTGCATTTACTAAGGAGATAAGCTTTTAAAACAAATGCAGCCATTGGTTGAGCTTCTTACAGAACACATGCCTAACAAATCACATTCCCTTACACAAGAAAGTGAAATTGTATGGCTGCGATAATCTTCTCACCCCCCTTCCTGCAAAGACAACCCCAAAACACAAAAAGCAGCTGCCGTTCTCAAAAGGCAGATGGGAAAAGGAATACCAATAGAGTGCGTGCTTAGCTTCCATCCCAGAAAGCAGAGGGTTAAAAGCCATTTAATCAGTGTTTTACCTCCCTGTTGCTACAGCAACAAGCAGTCAATGAGAGCTAAATCTATAAAAGCACATTGGAACATCTGTCATTGCGTTACCGGCATCTATTGCTATTAATGGCGCCATCTGGTGGAGGAGCGGTGCTTTTAAAATTTGACCTAGATATGAATAAGCAATAACAAAGGCGAGTTTTACATCAATACAAATATGTATATATTTATAGGGCTGTTTATATGATTTTCTGATATCACCAGGCAAATTTCATTACAAGTTAAATAATGAATGCATAAATGCATTCCACCTCCAAATAGGAAACCCTTGGCAGTGTTAACTCGTGCGTTCTCTTACGGTGGAACACAAAAAACTTCTGTCTCAAGGAAACGTGTAAGAGCCATTGAATTCCAAGGTATTAGAAGTATTCGATACTTAATGATAAAGCTTAATTATGGGAGTAAAGCACAGTTAATAAATGGAGTATTATAGATCCTACTAGACAGTGTCGGACTGGGCCGGCGGGACACTGGGAAAAAACCCGGGGGGCCCGGCTCTCGTGGGCCCCACCGGTCCAGACCTGCTCCCTGCCGCCGTTGCACTGACCCACTCCTGCTGGTTCTGGTCAGAAAGGTGCAAGCGCAGGGGGGCATACGTGCTGGTTAGTGCTCGTGCGCGTCCCCTCTTACGGTTTCCCAGGGACTTAGCAAAGATGCAATTCGGAATTTGTGCAAGTTGATGCTGAACCAAACCCATTCAGTGCTTAGTATCCAATAGCGAGGATAAGGATTACATTCTCATTGGAGCAAACTTGCACATCACTTCCGGTACAAGCGCGGGGGGCGTGTTGTGCGCACGAGGCTGGGGCCCCAGAATGGGCTTTGTAGTATGGACGGGGTTCGGAAGGGGACCCCGAGAAATCAGCCCCGGTGGGCCCCTGGGAGTATATACTTATATAATACACAAAAGTCATGAATATCTTGTAAATTATATCCTTATAAACAGTGACTAGTGATGTCATCAGTTATAAACGGTGAGTAGTGATGTCATTTTTGTCACTAAAACGTGTATATTGTAGGGATGCACCAAATCCACTTTTTTGGATTCGGCCGAACCCCCGAATCCTTCACGAAGGATTTGGCCGAATACCGAACCCTAATTTGCATATGCAAATTAGGGGTGGGAAGGGGAAAACATTTTTACTTCCTTGTTTTCTGACAAAAAGTCACGCAATTTCCATCCCACCCCTAATTTGCATATTCAAATTACGATTCGGATTCGGTTCGGCCGGACAGAAGGATCCGAATCCTGCTGAAAAAGGCCGAATCCTGGCCGAATCCCGAACCGAATCCTGGATTCGGTGCATCCCTAGTATATTGTAATAAATAAAGTAACCCTTGTTAAAAAATATGAGGATATTAGAAGTAACCTTGGAGTTCCATTACCTGTATAATATGGTCATGGAACTCCTCGGTAACTTATAATATCCTTACATTTTACAACAGGGGGTAATTTATTCACTATATAATTATCATAGAAGAGAGGTTGTAGACATTACATGCAAGCCATAACAATCACAGCCTTACTACTGGGAGTTAAAGATCTTGCATATCTTAATTTGTAGAATAGGATGTATCAAGTATTTATATTTACTCAAACTTTGCAAAAAGACAAGGCCACGGGGCTCTCGGGGCAGATAACTAGTGCAGGCTCTTCTTTGGCTGCATGAATGAAGTGCATAACAAAGGGTTATTGTATAAACTGTAGGGCCAAACAGCACTGCTCTGTTTTGTAGCCGGAGCCACGAAGGCCGCCTGGAGTTAATCAGCAACTGGCCCTGCAGGATATCCTCAAAATACACAAGTCACATTCTTTGGAAATGTCGAAAAGTTTGGAGAATAAATTAGTCTGAAGTTTGGAGAATAAATTAAAGAGGTAACACACTTTTTTTTATGAGCCATGATATAAAATACAGCTCTCCCAGATGATTATTACAAGATGCCAGGTATTTCTGGGAGATGCTTAGTACAGGTATGGGATACGTTATCCGAATAATATGGCAGCCCCCTCATACAGGAACATGGGGCATCAGACAGGTAATGTAAAAGCCTCCTGCAAATACTTTATGGCAAAGTTATAAGTAGCTTTCAAAGGCAATATTATGATAGATCCAAATTATGGAAATATCTGTTATCCAGGAAAACCCCAGGTCCCGAGCATTCTGGATAACAGGTCCCATACCTGTACTTAAGTTATTGCATGGCAAACATCAGCGTAATGCCTCGGGTTCTTGTTCGGTTGTATCCCAGGACATGCTTTTCAGCAAAACTGTCACAAAAACGGATTTAATAAGCGTCTCTACTGGGGCAAATGATGATAAATGGGTCCAGCTCTGCTTTAAAAGCCCACACAGGACACATAGAGCAGAGCGAAATATGCTTAGTCACTTATTGCACCAATAGCTGTTGTGGAATTCCTAGCCCACCCCTGCCAAATCCTGAGAAAATAAAAGATTGCTACCAGAAATTATTGCTAAAGGTCACATTTTCGCAACCATATTCTGAAAATCTGGATCCGAATATAAAACTTCCCAGCAGCTGGAGTTAGAAAGCACATCACACACTAGTCTCCCTTGCTCGTTGGTTCCCTGGCCATTTTCTATACTTTTTACAAAGTAACATTTAGGGGGAAATGTATCAAGCGTTGAAAAAAGCAGTGCAAAACGGCAATCGTCTCGGTTCTTGGCCTGTAACTTTGAAGTTGTCTAAGTGTTGATGTAGCCCTTTGTACAATGCTGCTTAAACGGTGTAAATTTATCATGTACTGTCTCTTTAACAATTCGACTTCGATCATTCGCCATCTAAAACCTACCGAATTGCTGTTTTAGCATATAGGGGACCACCTAGAACCTATCTGGAGTCAATTGATGGACTTTCTTTGGGAAATTTACTTCCTATGATTCCTATGATTCGAATTTAGCTGAAAACGGACCTATTCGGCCAAAAAAAAACTGACTTAATTTCGGTTGGTCTTTTTGAATTCGAATTTCGAAGTTTTTCAAATTCAATATTCTACCCTTGATAAATATGCCCCCAAATAATGAATGGGTTTTACAGGAATGACTGTATAATGTACTGTGGCCCTGCACTGGTAAAACGGGTATGTTTGCTTCAGAAACTCTAGTTCAGTTTATAGAAACCACTTTCTGTGTAGCTATGGGGCCAGCCATTCAAGCACAGGATACACAGTAGATAACAGATAAGTACTACTATAGTTTATATAAACAAGCTTCTGTGTAGCTATGGGGGGCAGCCATTCAAGCACAGGATACACAGTAGATAACAGATAAGTACTACTATAGTTTATATAAATAAGCTGCTGTGTAGCTATGGGGGCAGCCATTCAAGCACAGGATACACAGTAGATAACAGATAAGTACTACTATAGTTTATATAAACAAGCTGCTGTGTAGCCATGGGGGCAGCCATTCAAGCACAGGATACACAGTAGATAACAAATAAGTACTACTATAGTTTATATAAACAAGCTTCTGTGTAGCTATGGGGGGCAGCCATTCAAGCACAGGATACACAGTAGATAACAGATAAGTACTACTATAGTTTATATAAACAAGCTTCTATGTAGCTATGGGGGGCAGCCATTCAAGCACAGGATACACAGTAGATAACAGATAAGTACTACTATAGTTTATATAAACAAGCTGCTGTGTAGCTATGGGGGCAGACATTCAAGCACAGGATACACAGTAGGTAACAGATAAGTACTACTATAGTTTATATAAATAAGCTGCTGTGTAGCTATGGGGGCAGCCATACAAGCACAGGATACACAGTAGATAGCAGATAAGTACTACTATAGTTTATATAAACAAGCTGCTGTGTAGCCATGGAGGCAGCCATTCAAGCACAGGATACACAGTAGATAACAGATAAGTACTACTATAGTTTATATAAACAAGCTGCTGTGTAGCCATGGGGGCAGCCATTCAAGCACAGGATACACAGTAGATAAAAGATAAGTTCTGAAGAATCCCATTGTACACTACAGAGTGTATCTGTTATTTGCTGTGTATCCTGTGCCTTTTCTCCTTTTCCGGCTTTGAATGGCTGCTCACATGGCTACACAGCAGCTTGTTTATATAAACTATTATAGAGTTTCTGCAGCAAACACACCAGTCTTACTAGTGCAGGGCAACACTACATAATACTGTCATTCTTTTAAAACGACTTCATTTTTTTGGTGTTACTGTTCCTTTAAGCTTGGTTTTGTACTACAGACCAGATTATTACTGACTCATGTGGGCCCATGGGTACTGGTATTTTATTCCAGTTCAGCCAGCTCATATATTTGAGTGGATCTGGCTGAACTCAGCAGTTGGCTAGCATGGGAGGGACGCCATTGTAAAGGTTAGAAGTACAGGATGAACATGGGACCTGTGCCAAAAAGAGGAAAGATCCACACATGCTGCACTGCTGAAGTACATCTCATGCTTGTACTGGTCCTTATACCCTTGTTAATAACTAGAAAAATTGTGCCCAAGCTAGAGCCAGTTAAATGGTGACTATGGAACCTGCAGGAAAGCTACATGGCTCCAAATTCAGCCAACTTGCAGATTTCAGGAAGACTATTGCTTTTATTTTAGGGAAAACAGTATGTTTTTAATAAATGCTCTTGTTCTTCTGGGTACGGAGAGAACAGGATATTTAATTAGTCTATTTAAATAGCAGTTTTAAATAGACCTGGTTAATTCTGTGAATTATATAATCTGGCATGTAATGACAAGATGGAAATAACACCCTATTCTTATAAGAAATGACTCACATTCAATGTACCAGTCCACTCCTGCCTGCCTGATCTTTACTGCAGCAAATCTGCAATTACAATCCAGGATTTTGGACTGAAAGTGAGAAACCCCTTTAAATGGAGAGATTTAAAGAGGTTCTTCTGCATAAGCTTTGATAGTAACCAACATCTTAAGCATTCACTGTACCAAATAGGATGCCCCAAATTAATGGAGCAAAAAAAAAAAAACTATTAAAGTAATAGTACTCTGATTTAAATAATTCTGCTATTTGGGCAACTGTTACATCCTTCAGGTATTTTTTTTTTTTTTTTTTTTTTTTTAAGCTACAGTATTTCATTTTAATAGAGCAAGCAAATAACTAAAGCTAACTTTTAAAACTTTCCTGTGAGAGTTAGAACCTTTCTATAATGCAAACTCTCTAGAACAAATGCACTTTTTCCTCCCATTGCCATTCTACATGTGCTTTTTTTCCAGCCTTTTCCTTGTTTATAGCAATGCAAGACCTTGAGGCCCTAGGCCAAACGATTGGATCACAAAGACAGACTTCTGCTAACAAAACAGTCACAACAAAGGGTGAAGGGAGGGGCTAGTATACTGGTAATGTGGAAATCAGAGATGAAGATTAAGGAAGATTTAGCCTCCCCAAAAAAGAACCAATTGCTATGTACCACACATTAATTAGTGTAAGGCAGGGGTCCCCAACCTTTTTCACACGTGAGCCAAATGTAAAAAGAGTTGGAGAGCAACACAACCATGACAAAGTCCATGGAGATGTCAAACAAGGGCTGTGATTGGCTGTTTGGTAGCCCTATATGGACTGGTAGCCTACATATGACTCTGTTTGGCAGTGCACCTGTTTTTTAAGAAACTAAAACTTGCCTCTAAACCAGGAATTCAAAAATAAGCTCCTGCTTTGAGGCCACTGGGAGCAACATCCAAGGGATTGGTGAGCAACATGTTACTCGCGAGCTACTGGTTAGGGATCACTGGTGTAAGGGTTCAATGCCCTTTCTTGAGTATGTATATATATATATATATATATATATATATATATATATATATATATATATATAATATGTTCTTCTTACCTGCATTCATATCAATCAATTGTTCTTTCTTCTGCTGCTTTTCTAACCTCTCCTTCTCTGCCTTCTCCTTGGCAAGTTTGGCTCTTTTCATCTTCTCCTCTGTTTCCCGTCTCTTCTGGTTATCTTTGAGAGCTTGCTGCATGAAGATAATATAATCTATCTTCAGAGTAATCTAAGGATGGGTAGGTGTGAGGAATAAAGAGGAAAAAGGTGCTACAGAGTACCAATGTAGATAACTACTTCAGGGAGCAGCAATCCGCAGGGCCAAAAAAAAAAAAAAACATTGTTTATGGATTTATAATTTTTTTTGGCCCTGTGTATTGCTTTGAGTTCCGGATTGCCCCATTTGTTCTATTTGATAGTGAATCCCCATTTGTATACAAATAACTTTGCATTAAACGACCCAGGCCCAACAAACAAAGTTTCATTTCTTAAGCATAGGGAGATGGAGAAAATTGCCCAGTGCCAAAATGAATTGACCCAGAAATCAAGACAATGCTTCCATTTGCCTTTTACTTATCCATTGTTGCTGCTTTTCTTGTTCTCCATTATAACTTTAACTCCCCAAGCTTCACACAAGACTTGAAACGCTAAAGAATTACTGAGAATATTGTTAGTGGGAGAAAGAAGATGAAAAATCAGAAATAAGCCAATGTTCTTTTCACTTGCCAAGAACATGTTTCTGAAATTCTGCAGGTCTGAGAAGAACTCTTCAATGGAAGTTTTCTGGGGGTCAAACACAAAGTATTTCCCCAAATCTTGGAACAACGACAGCATGTTTTCGTGCATCATGCAAAGTTTTGTATACTGTTCTTGAGCTTCTTTGACAAATATGTATAAACAATGGTCAAGGTTGGTGAACAAAAAGATAGCATTAAATAAGAGAGAATGGGCTTCAGCTTTAAAAGCTGTATGTCGTAGATGCCTCATTTAACTGTAACACTAATGATAACAATAACAACAACATCAACAAGGTGCCCATTTATTGAAAAACACTTATGGGGAGATTTTTGAAAATTCAAATTTCAAATTAGAATTTTTATGGCAATTGTCAAATTCGACTAGGGAATTATTAAAATTTGATTCGAGTTTTTTTTTTTAAAAATTTAGATGTTCGAGATTTATCATACACTAGCCCTTTAAGTATTCAAATTCAACTATTCACCACCGAAAACCTGCTAGATTGCTGTTTTAGTTAATGGAAGATGTCCTGGGATCAATTTGGAGTTGTTTGCAGCCTTCCTGACATTCAAATTTTTTTCGGAGATATAACTTGAATCGAGTTTTCAGGCCGATCCTATTCACCTGAGCTTTGAAAATTCGATTTTTTTTTTTTATTACATTTCGATTGGTCAAATTTTGAGCTCGTGGGAGTTTATGGGAGATTTAAAAAACTCCCATGAATATGAATTTTTTAAAAGAAGGCAATACAAAAGGAAGGAATTTTCCCCCCCTGAGGCAAATTGGAGAGGCTTCAGATGGTTTTTTTTTGCCTTCCTCTGGATCAACTGGCAGATAGGTAGTTAATTAAAAAAAAAAAGTTGAACTCGATGGACGTGTGACTTTTTTCAACCTTACTTACTATGTTACTAAATGCCAGCCTTAATACAACACCCAACATTTTCAGTCATTTAACGAAATAACCTGTTGCTCTAGAACATCTGTAGGCCAGTCATTAAAGCTGGGTACAAAAAAGGTCCAAACCAACTGAATTCCAATTGTAACCATGCAGATTTTGGAATGGACATGCTGTTAAATCAGTTCAGACAATGGGTATTGTACAAACAACTGCCTAAACAACTGGATCAGGGTGCATAGGACATTTTGCCTACTATTAAAGAAATTTAGCCATCAAGGCAATAATCTTAAGACCTTCTTGAGATAACACTCAACATTGAACTTTACTTTATATTTTCCCATGGTAAAATCACCCTTGAGTTTGAATTAACACTATCAAATTGTGTTTTATTTTTTATCTGTCAAGCTATATATATTAAAAGGATATTGACATCTTTTCTACAAACATATCCTTGTCATCTTCTGCTGGTGGGAAGCTCTCAATGTCTCTCTGAAGGTCTGCAATCTGCTTTTTCATTTGATCCAAGTTCTTTTGCAATGTTTCAGCCGACACTGGAAGAATAGGTAAGAAATTATGTACAGTGTAGCGCTGAAGGCAAATTATAGCTGGAAGTAGGCCCGGACTGGCAATCTGTGGGTTCTGGCAAATGCAAGAGGGGCTGCTGTATGGTTTCATAGAGAGTTAATATATAGTGGGCTGGTACAGGGCAGTTTGGGCCTCTGTGTACTTGGAATGGCAGGGCCTATTTTGACTCCCAGTCCAGGCCTGGCTGGAAGTATAGAATGTTATAGAGCCACAATATACTGCAACTGGGAAGTGAAAGACTTAACATACATTAATAAATTACAAAAAAACAGGAAAAAGGTACCTCTACTGGCCTTTTCTACATGAACCATCTCATCTGGAAACTTCAATACATCAGGGTAGTCATCCTCACAGGTCTCAACAAGGAAATGTAGCAGCGTTGTTTTCTGGTCTGCTGATTTGGTATCTTTTAACTTGCAGAAAGAGATGGAGATATAGCTATGGTTTTCAAATTTACAGATCAGGCCATTTATCGGTTTTAAGTGTTTGTTAAGTGAAACACAACTGACACAATGCTCTATGTTGCACAATGCACATTCTAATTAATACAGTAGAACCCCCATTTTAATTATTTCAGGGGACCAGAAATAATTGGTGTAAAATCTAGGAAAATGTAAAATCAGGGTAATGTATTGTGCATAATATACAGAAGGGACCACAAATAAACAATGTAAAATGAGAGAAAACTTAAAATCAGGGGACTTAAAATGGGGGTTCTACTGTATATACTATTACTTAATGAATGCTTTTCATGTGTGTAACTTTCTGGTAAGCTAAGGGACCTCTGATCAAAGGTTGTTCTTGCTTCAAGGGGGTCTTGAACCAAAGAAGTCGGACAACGATTACACTAAAGCTGGCCATACTCGGGCCGATAAAAGCTACCGACAGTTTATTGACCAGTGTGTGGGGGCCTCCGACAGACTTCCCCGGTATCTGGTTGAAAGTCGGGCAGATGTCGATCAGGCAGAGTTAAAAATGTTGTCAGATCGCGGGCGCATCTGTTTGTTGATGCGGCTCTGTGAGCCCTAGGACCTATGATCAGATCAGCCCGATATCACACTCCTCAATGTGGGCATATTGGGGAGAAATCCGCTCATTTGGCGAAGCAGATTTCTACGTGTATGGCCACCATCAGGTATGATGTGAGGTAATTTCACCTTCTAATCCTATAACAGGCCCCTCTGTAAAGGCCCCCATACACGGACCGATAAAAACTGGTGACAGACCGTGTGTGGCGCCATCCGACAGGCTTCCCCGATCTCGATCGGGCAGGTTAAAAAATCCTGTCGGGCCCACAATCGGATCAGCCCGATATCGCCCACTTCAATGTGCGCATATTGGGGAGAGATGACCACCTTAAGCCACAAGTCATGCAAATGAATAGACCAGCTTCTATGCAATATGTCACTGCTTTGACTTGTTAATGCCTCTAACCCTTAAATGCAATACTGTAAAAAAGAGGTGCTTATTTGATTCCAACCTTGCAAAGAAAACTAATGTCAAAGCCAAAAGCCCCAGCGTTCCTTGATCCAGCGTTCATATAGTTCCCAACCAGCAGTATGATTTCCAGGAGACCGGCAAAGCTTTGGCACTTTCGCACTTCTTCACAAGCAGCTGTCACCGACACAATGTCTGGCTTAATATTTTCAACTTGCTCGTTAAAGAGAAGTTTAAAGAGAATGGCATTGAGTCGTGGCTGCAATTGGGGGACACTGCACATCTGAAAGAGTAAAGGGGGAAGAAGTGTTGGTATTCTTTTTCCTGGCGATTGCTAAAAATAAATGTATATTGTCAAATAAAATATATCTGCCTATATTTTTCATAACATTTCTGTATTTTTATGCAGTTTTAATGCATTTCTACAGACATGAGGGTTTAAATCACGTAGGCTAACCAGCTACTCAGGTACAGTTGCATTCTACAGCTTTCTTGTGATGCCCACAGCAAAAAGTTGTCACCATCTGAGTCTAGTGACGTGACTATTGACTATAGCCATGTAAACATTAGTTTCAGCTCTGTGTCATGTGCCCCCCCCCCAATCACTTTCCAAAATGCATAATTCTGCACAAATATTTGATGGCAATGTTGAATAATACTTACCACTACTCCAAACTGCTCTGGCTCTGCCAAATCCTTGTACTCATCCTTGAACTCTGCCAACATCTGTAAGTGATCTGGTTCTGGTAACTGCTTGACCAGATTCTAAAGAAAACAAGATTGTAGCGTTAGAGGAGCATCCTTGGTATGAGTCATCATAAATTAGCTGAAATGAAGAACATGAACAGTTCTATTGCTGTAACAAAACAGAAAAGCACCAGGAGATATTCTTTCATCAGTGACTTAAACCTCTGGAGATGTTTGGACCCTGCTCAGACAAAGTTGCACCCAACCATGTCATACATTTATATAACTTGTATAGTAAACTGTTACAATCATGAAAACAAGACAAAAAAATATTGGAACTGCAAAATTACACAGAACAGTACTCTGAGTAATATTACATTACATTTGTGTGAGGTTCTATTTAAGGTTCTATTTAAGGTTTTTATCAATACATTTACGAGAAATGGCTGCCTCCAGCTTTTGCTGGAGACTTTGTCATAATCAACAAACACAGAAAAGACATAATTTCACAAAGCCAGTAAACACTCTTACAGGGTTGGAGGTGGAGAAGACATAGATCTAGAGTGCTCTGTTTTGTGCCACAGCCAGAGACCAACAATGAGATTCCAATGTCCTCCTGGGATTTGTCGCACGGCGAAATTATTTTGTTGCGCGTCTTTTTTTTTTTGACGCATGTCTCCATACAAGTCTATTGGCGTCATTTTTTCGGCGAAACGAGCCGAAAAAATTCGCCCATCCCTAATCATTTTCACATGCTAATTTTTATGGGCATTTCATGTGATTGGTTGAGGAAAAAAACTTGTCAGGCTATATATATATATATATCCTGTCAACTACGCTGCGTAAAGATAATTAGCTACTAAAATGGGTTTTCATTCCTAGCACCAGTCTTTCAGCCAATCAGTTTTTTTATATTCCAGCAACCGATGTTTGATTTGGCGAATGGTGTACTAAATGTGCAGTCCTCTTCTACTAGAGCTTCTTCCAACAGGACAAATGACACAACATCATCAGATCACCCTCTCAAGAGACACTAGAACATAATAATGGCTTTTTGTACTCACTGAAATCATTGATTCAGTTAACACTTCTTCGTTCACCTCTAGGATGACATTTTTGATGTCCTGGTATGGCATTCTGAACGAACCAAGGAAGATTGCTGCAAAGGCAAAAAAAAAAACACCAGTAAATATTGTGCAAACATATTTAACATGGAAGACCATCTGCATCTGTTTAAGTCAGCTAAATAGGGGGAGTTTAAGGAATATAAATGATGCTATTGTATAGTAGGGGTATAATAAATCTACGGTGCCAAGGTTTTCAGTAAAAAAAAAAAAATCCCAAGTTTGCCCTTAACTGTGCATCAAATTCAGTGCCACTACAGCTTTTCTCTAAATATGTATTTATATGGAACAATCTCATAAAGTACTTTACAAGACAGCAAAATGCATGTATATTATTTACAAACCAGTGATTTTAGTGCATGTATGGATGCAAGTATCTTATTGCATCTGGATAGATGCAATGTGGCACTGCGCCTCCTAAAAAACAAGCTATGAGTTAGGCCTTAGATCCCATATTTAAATTCTGATGCCCCAAATGTATTCACGCTCTTCATTTCAATAAATACGATTTTCTCTATTCAGTTTTTCCTTATTAGTAACTGCACAGCTTGTTTCCTGAATTTTTCTGAGCCAGTAGCATATTTGCAACTGAGAAACACAGCACATGACATATTTGCATATTGTTTTTGCATACATGGTTATTGACTTCTTCTATTTCATTCAAAAGAGGTTCTGATAAAATTACCGAAAGCAAGTTAGATATCTTTTAAAGAAAAAGCATGAAAAATGAGCTCATTGTCCAACCCATGACATGTGCTTCCTCCTGCTGAGCAACTGTAGGCCTGGCTGTTGGTGGAAAGCTGGAAGTTGTAGGACATAGGCTACAAGTTGGACATACTTGATAAAAAAAATTTTTTTTGTGCTTTGATCATCATTGTGATGCTGAGAGGATGCTCTCTGTAAAACTCTGCTAAATCTCAAACTAATTTATGAAATCAATAAACCTATAAACTCAATGATGAAGCCGTTGCCTTATTTCCAATAGACTTCTGCTACTAAAGCTGGCTATATGTGGGTGGATTTAAGCTGCCGATTTGGCCCCTATAGACCGAGCTGGCAGCTCATCTGCTGGTGTGTGGCCCCTCCCCAACTTATTCCTGGCCAAACATCAGCCACATACTGAGAAGGTTTGGAAATCCTGTTGGGCAAACATCACGTCTGCACTTGATGAAATCCTGTCCCATTCTCATACAATCGTTGGCCTCATGGGTGAAACCCCGAGTTTGGCCTCGCCAAACAAGCAGATGTTAATGTGTATGGCTAGTTTAACACCAGTAAAGGACACACATAACGGTACAATTGCACATGCTCTGCAAATGTTTTTTTCCGCCTTGAACCTGACTATGTAGGTTTACGGTCATTAAAGCACATGTTTTTGTCAGCTCTACAAAGTAGTACCTAGTAAATAAAACTCGACAACCCCCAGCATGCCAGACCTGAAATGGCTATTAACTAGTCCTTGCTGTGAGCAAGTAGCATGCTTTAATTTAAAGTCAAACAGAATCAACGAATATTCAGAAATGTGTACAAAAAAATGTTATTCCATATTAGATCAGTTTACATTTAGTATTAGTGGCCCTTTGATTTCAGTTGCTTTTCCTTGCACTCTTTTTTTGGGCTACTGAGATAAGTATAGCAGTTCATGAATGCTCCCCTGTGTCAGGCCAATTTGCACAGCATCATTTTTGAATAAACACAAAACATAAGGGCCCATTTACTAAGGGTCGAAATGAATTTTCGAATTCAAAAACTGCGAATTTTTGGGTACTTCGGCCATCGAATAGGCCAAAATTTGATTCAAACTGAAATAACGTTGACTTCGAAAATCAAAGTAATGTCTCTTTAAAAAAAACTTCGACTTCGATACTTCGCCACCTTAAACCTGCTGAATTGCTATGTTAGCCTATGGGGACCTCCTAGAACCCATAGCCAGTATTTGGCTACGTTTTTAGAAGTCAAAGTTTTATTTTTTTATAAATCGTTTGAATCGTTAGAATTGATTGATCGAACGATTTTTACTTCGATCGAAAATGGCCGTTTTCGATTGAAAAAATACTTCGACTACCGAAGTATCAAATTCAATGGTCGAATTTCGAAGTTTTTAAACTTCAAAATTCGACCCTTAGTAAATGTGCCCCATACTGTTGTGTAACAGAATGCAGACCCATTATGCCACAACTTAAAGGGTGTATTGAGTTTCACCAAATGCCATAGATGTAACCCTGAGGGACGTTTAAAATAATTTACAAAAATAACCAAAATTTGTCATTTTAATTCTGATTTTAGTGATCTATGGTGTTACAGCTAATTATCTCTGGGATTAGGACTTACACAGGTTCTGGGCTGTCTTGGAATCCAACACTTTGAGTTCCTTTGCTTTCTTCTTCTGTACAGTTTTTTTGTTATCACCTTCTTCACCTTTTTTTGCTAGAAGACAAAAATAAGATTATAAGAACCAAAACAATGGGAACAGAAATGATACTTAAAGAAGGAGGCTGATCCTCCGGGTATTTATTGTTTTCTAAGACAATGACATCCGCATACCTATACAACTGCTGCAAACAAAATTCAGCTGATTAGAAATTAATTTTACTGCAAAAGTCACCCTGTGAAATCACTCTGCACCCCCCTTCTGGGGTGCTAGTAAGGTAAATGTTATGCTCATGTGGGTTTATGAAGAAATAGTAAGCAGATTTCCCCCAGTGCACAAACCCATAGCAATTAACCAAAATTAGTATGGATTAAAGGGGTGGTTCACCTTCAAACAACTAGTTGGTTTCAGACAGATCACCAGAAATAATGACTTTTTCCAATGACTTTCTATTTTCTACCGTTTTTCTAATATTGAGGTGTAAAGCATTTTTCACCTTCTGAAGCAGCCCTGGGAGGGGGTCGCCGACCCTATAAACTGTTCTAAATGGATACATTTAGTTGATCTGAAAAAGTACCTCATAACTCACATATCTATCAAAGTGTTAGAAAACTCATCTCTATTCACTTGAAAAATGTATAGGTATATATATATTTCAATACAAGTCAAAAGAACTGTGGTATGTGATCTATTGGTTTCAGTATAAAAGCAACACAAAAACAAAATGCTTCCAATAATGGAGAATTGGAAGCAGCATTATACAACAGAGGTTTCCATATGGAACAGGAGGATGCTTTAAATTCCCCAATGACATTTTAAATTTAGAACATATTAATGGAGAAACAATCGACTGATGGATTGCTGTTCCAATGCTTTACTTGCCAGACACCTTATCATATGGCTGAAAGTTCCGACTCCTTCCTGGGACAGACTGCAGACAGCTTCTTATTGTAAAGCTAAATAAATCAAGTTTTGAACTGTGCTGAATACATTATTCTGCAGGTTTTGCTAATTTTGTATCTTGATCATCCTTGACTCATTTCTCAGTATCATACATTTACTGTATGGGGCAAATTTACTAAAGGGCGAAGTGGCCGATTTATTAACGGTAGCTGGCGTAATTCCGCCAAGGAGATACACAGATAGACTCTGGTGCAACTTCGCACCCTAACTCCAGGCAAATTTTCGGTCTGGTGAAAGAGCACTACTACACAAATTCACTAAATTTTGGATTTTACTGACCGTTACCTCTATCGCCAGACTTGCCTTTGCCACCTCAGACCAAGCGAAGTGCAATTGAGTAGATAGGAGTTCCTCAAAAAAAAGTTGAAAAAAAATGCTGGTGTTTTTTTCTATTTAAAGGGTGATAGACTGAAAAAGATCGTAATTCTTTTTTTGGGGTACCCTTGATTGCACCTTGATTGCAGTTATTGCTGCTAAGGGTGGCCCAACCAGTTATTAGGTTCAGGGGGCAATTACTTTTTCACACAGGTTTGGATTTCTTTTCTCCCTAAATAATAAAAACCCTCATTTAAAAACTGCATTTTGTGTTTACTTGTGTTATCTTTGAGTAATAGTTAAATGTGTTTGATGATCAGAAACATTTTGTGTGACAAACATGCAAACGAATAAGAAATCAGGAAGGGGGCAAATAGTTTTGCACACCACTGTATTTGCTGCAACATATACATCCATTGTACTTTAACTGCACGCCATATGCTAATTAGCCAACGCTAGCGTAACTTCGAACTGCTGAGCGTAATTTCGCCATCGTTCGGTACCCTGTGCGCAACTTCGGATCTTCGTGAATTAGAGTTGTCCAGGCGAATTTAAGCCTGGCGAAGTGTTGTGATGTGCCTGTTAGTGACTTTGCCCCTATGTATACAGTATTTATTTTTGGGGGGGGGGTAGTGAATGTCTATTACTAAAAACGTCTTTCCCTGTGGGTGATGAGTTCTATTTGGAAGATTATAAAGAGGTACCATATATATGGCACAATGGTTACTCTTCTGTTATGAAACATTACACAACCATGAAAAGATGCCGATAATTCAATTGGCAGCACTCGAGTGCTAAAAAACAGATTCAGCACTTCAACAGAAATGTGTACAAGTATCTCTCATCCTCTCAGGAAATGTGTGTGGGCTTTTCCCTTGGGAATGCCCTACAGCAGGACGTGACAAAAGCCATTCAGAAATAGACCAATAGTCTAACCAGGGAGCCGGAAGGATCCCTTCCTAAGACTGACAGGTGCCGGAAAGACTATTGGATGTGTGGATAGCTAAATATGGACATCTGGAAATCCTTGCAGTTGCCCAAAGTGATCAAATCTAGCCTAAAGGAAATGTCCTCGTACTCACACAAAAAAGGGACTGAACTTATTATCAAGTTTGTTTGTTATAAATATACTGTATTATTTAAATGATCCACACTCCAAAAGGTACAGATAATAAAGATTTATGTTTATACTGTGAACCTTGGGCTTTTACAAATATTTAGGTGTCAAAAAAAAAAAAAGCCACTGCTCCAGGCCCCGTAAGGGTCAGCTCCAGAGTTTTGGAAATACTGATCTAGACTCTCCAGTTACTCTGACAAAGCAAGAGAAAATGTGCTTTTTCCACGGATACATTAAACGAAAAACCCAAATTTTCACAAATGTTATGCTATAACCTTTAAGAAAGCCAGCACTGGCTGATGTAACCTGTTGGGAGTTTTGAGCAACATGCTGCCTGTTTATTGTGTAATAGAGAATCTCATAATAATCGTTATTTATTTTTTATACTTTTATATTTGTACACAATGTGACACATTTTTGTATTTCTTATAGTCCACCAGCGCCCTTTGTCATGTGTTATGGTAGATTTCTAGACTACCAGGGAATACAGGTATGGGACCACTTATCCAGAATGATCAGGACCTGGGGTTTTCCGGATAATGGATCTTTCCGTAATTTGGATCTTCATGCCTTAAGTCTCTTAGAAAATCATGTAAACATTAAATAAACCCAATAGGCTGGTTTTGCTTCCAATAAAGATTCATTATATCTTAGTTGGGATCAAGAACATGCTACTGTTTTATTATTACAGAGAAAAAGGAAATAATTTTTAGAAATTTGGATAAAATGGAGTCTATGTGAGACAGGCATTCTTTAATTCGGAGCTTTCTGCATAACGGGTTTCCAGATAGCGGATACCATACCTGTACAATTCTCACATGCACATTATAATGGGCTTAATTTCTTTGGTTTGAATAACAAAGGTAGGGGATGAATGATTTCACACAAAATTATGAACATTTGCAAAGCAACTGCATTTCTCATTTTAACACTATATCTGTAACCATTCCAGTTCCATTTGCAAATCCTTCCCATGGAAAATAAAATTTGAAAATGTGACTAGCTTAGGTAAGTCAGGATATTTCCTGCTGCAACGTAAAAAATGAAAATGCAAGGCTTCGACACCATGTTGCTTTTATATAGTGTAAATGCATGTCATTATGGTGGTGCTGCTTCTATCTGTGATTAGGGTAGCCACCTAGCCGGTATTTTACCAGCCTTGCCAGTAAAAATTATGGTTGATCCCAAAGTTATTAAAGCTTAACCACAGCCCTTTAGCAGTAAAGATCTGTGTCTCCAAAGATGCCCCAGTAGCTCCCCATCTTCTTTTCTGCTGATTCACTGCACATGCTCTGTGCTGCTGTCACTTACTGAGCTTAGGGACCCACTCACAATATACAGTACACATAGAATAGAAATGTCACAATATAAGGCTGATTAGTAATTAATACAGATAATTACTACATGGCAGCACAGAAAGCAGTGCAATTAGCATCAGAATTTCATAATCAGCAAACCTGCAGCATCAGCTTATATTACAGGGGAAGCTCATTTTCTGCTGGATAATTAGTGACGAGCCCTAAGCTTAGCTTCTCAACAGCCAATCAGAGCCCACTGAGCATGTGAGTGTCACAGACACTTTCCAAGATGGTGACCCCCTGTGACAAGTTTGAAGTCCTGGATCATTGCTGCTATTGACAAGCTGAAACTTTAGCCTTGTGCAATAAGTTCACTATATAAAATATGGCATTTTTAGCCCAATTCATATTTAAGGTTTAGTCCTTCTTTAATATGGAAAAAAGATAAATATACAGGAAGGCCAGTATTTTTTTCCAGAAAAGGTGGCAACCCTATCTGTGATGCACCGACATTTCTCCCAGGCCCCTCTACTGTATTTTATCAGAAATCTATTGTTTATAAGTAATACCACAGCTTTTCCTGTGCAAACTCAGCAAAAAAACAAGCCGACTTTCTCTGGACAGCTTCCCTGTGAAATTTGTTTTTAACATATCTGCGTCATTTGCACAAAATGGAGAGCAGGAGCTTAAAATGGCCTGCAGCTGGGAGAAAACAAAATATATATAAAAATACAGCCATCTCCCCAAAAATAGCTCAATTGCACAGCCTGCTGCTCATACGCATGAAGTACAGGCTCTGTTTTACATTTACAAAATATTTTATTTGCCATTCCCTGGGATTCAGATAGAAGTAGGCCTGGGCTAGGGTTGCCACCCGGCCGGTGTTGTACCAGTCTGGCCGGTAAAAATGATGGTTGATCCCACTGTTATTAATAGGGAATAAAGATAAATATATAGGAAGGCCTAAAAAGGTGGCAACCCTTAGCCTGGACTGAGAATTGGCGCAAATTCACTAAGCGCCGAAGCGCCGAACGCTAGCGTCAATTCGCTAGCGTTTGGCATTTTCGGTACTTCGCAAATTCACTAACGAACGCTGGCGTAAATTCGCTAGTGTTACTTCGCACACTTACGCCAGGCGAATTTTCGCTAGCGAAGTAACTACGCAAATTCACTAACTTGCGCAGTGTACTGAACGCTACCTTTTACGCTAGACTTCCTTCGCCACCTCAGACCTGGCGAAGCGCAATAGAGTAGATAGGGATTGTTTCCAAAAAAGTCAAATTTTTTTCTAAGTCCCAAAAAACGCTGGCGTGTTTTCTACATGATGGGTGATAGGCTGAAAAAGATCAAAATTTTTTTTGGGGCTCCCCTCCTTCCCCCCTACATTTCCTGACTCATGGCAACTTACCTAGACAGTGGGCACATGTGTAGGGCAAAATAAAATTTTTATTTGCTGATTTGAAGGTTTTCTAGGCATTTGTAGTGCAGATACGTGTTCCTCCATTGAAATTTGAATTTCGGGCCGTATGCAAATTAACCATCGCTAGCGAAACTTCGCTTGGCGAATTAAGGCTAGCGCAACTTCGCAAACTAACGCTATCCCTGTGTGCAACTTCGGATTTTAGTGAATTTGTGGAGCGCTGGCGAAAATATGCCTGGCGAAGTATGGCGAAGTTGCGCCTGGCGCAACTTCACATCTTAGTGAATTTGCCCCAAAATAGGCCCTGCCATTTCAGGTACACAGAGGCCCAAACAGCTCCGGCACCAGCCCAATAAACAGTAATTGTCTGTGGCAACTTACAGAAGCCCCTGTGGCTTTTGCCAGAACCCACAGATTTGCCAGTCCGGGCCTGGATAGAAGTACATCAAATATCTGGGTGCTCTTTTGGGGGCTGAGTTCAAAACAAGAGCACTGACCCTGTGTCACTTTTGAAAGAGGGAATGTAAGGAACAATTGTAGTTGAGTATAGGGGATTCTTTGTTTAGGACTGTGGGAGCCTTTTGGCCATAAAAATACTTTTAATTACCCTGTTCCCTGCCCCATTACAGAGGCCTAGTTTCTGCCTATAAAATATATTCTTTTGGAGCAGTGAAAAGCATATTAAGGCCACTTTTATTTATAATAAGGTTTCATTTGATTGGGGGAATTATTGCCACAGGTTTTTACTTTATTATATATGTCGTGACCAAGATAAAATGATTTTATTGTGAGGGGGACATCGTGTGAAGCAATTTTATTGCCAGGAGAGGCAGTTAAAGTTGAAGCAGCAATATCTTTATTTAGACAGTATTTAGTGTATGTACAAATGTCAGGTGATTTATTACACAGTCTGCAATCGAGTCCTTCTGTGCTGAGGCAGAAATAACTCAGGAAAATGCGAGAGAGAAAGGCTCAGAGGGCCGCAAAGGCTTGACACAAACAAGCGTGTGGATTTACAACATAAAGGAAACTGCTTGATAAAAAGCAGCAGATGGTGAGGTAATATGAAGCCTCTCTGGCCGGAAGAATTCCAGGCAGAGCTCATTGTTTTCACAATAAACATGGCGCCTGCCTTTTATCACTGCGCAAGAGGAAAGGACAGGGTGGAGAACAGAGGAAGGGGGGTGAAGCAGCTCGGTGGAAAGGGAGGCTGGGCCGTTGCCTTGATTACAGAAAGTCAGCTGACGCGCCCACCAATCAGAGAGCGCTGACCTCACTGCGGTAATCCGAGCCAACCGTAGCTCAACTGCGCTCATCTGGTGGACAAAAATGGGTACTGCAAGGCAGAACTGAAAAATGTACTTTCCTATGAAAAAGTTGTAGATAAAATGAAAGGAACCGCGGGTTTTTGTACAAAATACACATTAATAAAGTATTTATAAAAATACAGAAAACACAGGATAAAAACCAGTGGAGGAGACAATAACTAATAGCAAAAAATACATCTCAACAAGGGATTTAACCTGCAGGTTTTAATGATGGGCAAAATGGTTAACAGCAAAACAACACTATTATTGTTGTGTACAGTGATAAGAGCCCTGTCATATATTTATTTAAAATAGTTTTGTAGGGCCCTTAGGCAATAAAAGGATTTTTAGAACAAAAAAATGCACCTTCCACCCCAGGTCTGTAATAAAAACACACACAGTGAGGCCCATAAATCTTTGGACAGAGACAACATTTGTCTAATTTTGGTTCTGTACATGAACACAATGAATTTTAAATAAAACAACTCAGATTCAGTTGAACTGCAGACTTTCAGCTTTAATTCAGTGGGTTGAACAAAAAGATTGTATAAAAATGTGAGGGACTAAGGGCTCTTACAGACGAGCGTTTTGAGCTGCTTCCGGTTTCGTGCGTTCAGCCGCAGGGGAGCGCAGGAGTAGACGCACTGAATTCTTTACAAAGGGCGCCGTACTTACACAGACGCATGTAAGCGACCAACGCAGGTTGTGACGCAGCATGTTGCATTTTTCCTTCGTTCGTCACTTACATGCGTCTGTGTGAGTACAGCCCCATTGACAAGAATTCAGTGCGTCTACTCCTGCGCTCCCCTGCGGCTGAATGCATGAAACTGGAACGCAGGTAAAACGCTTGTCTGCCTTTTTTTTAACAATATCACTTTATTTCAGGGTTCAAAAGCAATTGGACAATTGACTCAAAGACTAGAACTCTACGACGCGTTTGGAGTCGACACGTCGCTATGCGACAAAACAAATGCAACGTGTCGGATGTTCTAGAACGAAGGTAAGAACTACATTTATCCGACTGTCGGATGAAAACGCAGCGCCTTATGGGCCTAACTGTAGATTTACTAAGGTTCGAAGGGTAAATTCGAATTTTCTTATTTTTTTTGGTGTTTAAAATTTCAAATTTAAAACCACCAACTTCAATTTGAATTCAAGATTTATCACACCTCAAGCCTGGAAACAGTTCTAATTCGATACGTGGCCACCTAAAACCCGCCGAGTTCACGTACAAGTCAATGGCAGAGGTCCGCTGCACCATTTAAAGTTGTTAATTGCCTTGCTGACATTCAAGTTTCATTTTCGGAGGAAAACTCGATTCGAATTCGATTTGGATTTGCGGGTCGCTCCTATTCGATCGAGTTTTTTCATAAATAACCTCCCATTCAAGTTGTTAAAAAAAATCACATAACAAATTTGACCTTTGATAAATAACCTCCATAGTAAATGAAAAAAAAAGGGCTGTTCATGTGCCATTTTATTTGGGCAAAACCAGACTACACCAGACTATACCAGTATTTGATACTTTTATTATCACACCCCCGTGTACTCGTCTGACATATAAACCCCACTGATGCAAGGACTGATGTATAATCTCTGTAAAGTGCTGTGGAATATGTCAGCGCCATATAAATAAAGAATAATACTAATAATAATACAAATTATTGTATTATTTTATTTTGTAAATAAAAGTACAGCATCCACTTTGGTTCAGGTATGAGCAGAGGTCGGCCCAAAAACACAAAGGCAGCCATTCAGGCCTCCACTCCATGAACCGGAACTAGAGCAGAAGCTGTACTTTTAAGTGCAGGTCAATTGAGCTGGGAAAGGGGAGCCAGCTCTCTGTGTCCTGACCCTAAAATAAATGGGTAAAGTAAGAAACAGTTGGAAGTCCTCCAGGATTATCCAGTTCAATATTTGATAAATCAGCCCCAAAATTTAGTAGCTTTGTCCACATATCAGATTGTATTGCTGTCTGTACCTAAAGGCCCCCATATATGGGCCGATAAAAGCTGCAGACAGACCGAATCAGCAGCTTATTGGCCCGTGTGGGGCCATCCGACGAGCGTCCAGAAAATCGGCCAGATATCGATCAGGCAGGGTAAAAAAATCTGTTTGTTGACGAATGCCCGTATTGCCTCCATTTTGATCCGATCGTTCAGATCAGATTGATATTGCCCAACTCAATGTGGGCATATTGGGGAGAGATCCGCTCGTTTGGTGAGACATCTCCCTGTGTATGGCCACCTTTAGGAAGATATAAGAACTCTCAGAGGAGTTCAGCCATCATATAAAAGCACCAGCGTTGTTTATACAAGTATTATTTGGCATCTACGTGATTTTGTTACTGAAAAGTTGGGGATCACACTGGGAACACCCAGAAACTGGTTACTACTGAGCTGTAACAAAGAAACAGAAACATCATTATTTCTCCAACTACTAATTCTTCTCTCCGTATAATATTATTTAGGCGTGATTACATGTACTTGATTGAATAAATAAAGGCTTTGTCAGGTTTTAGTTGATTCAACCCTGGCCTACACCATATAAAAGTACAGAAGACTGACCCCATAATATGCAGTAAAATATACGTGGCTATATGTGTCCTTGAAGGAAATCTGGAAGAAAAGTCCAATTATTGTTTACTGTACAATTCAAGGCACAGCAAAACCAAAAACTGAAAGTGTCTTACAATATAATGTAGTCTTGCCCTACACCCATGTGTTTCCTTCAGAATCTCTACAATCGCTTATATAAACAAGCTGCTGTGTAGCCATGGGGGCAGCCATTCAAGCACAGGATACACAGTAGATAACAGATAAGTACTACTATAGTTTATATAAACAAGCTGCTGTGTAGCCATGGGGGCAGCCATTCAAGCACAGGATACACAGTAGATAACAGAGAAGTACTACTATAGTTTATATAAACAAGCTGCTGTGTAGCCATGGGGGCAGCCATTCAAGCACAGGATACACAGTAGATAACAGAGAAGTACTACTATAGTTTATATAAACAAGCTGCTGTGTAGCCATGGGGGCAGCCATTCAAGCACAGGATACACAGTAGATAACAGAGAAGTACTACTATAGTTTATATAAACAAGCTGCTGTGTAGCCATGGGGGCAGCCATTCAAGCACAGGATACACAGTAGATAACAGATAAGTACTACTATAGTTTATATAAACAAGCTGCTGTGTAGCCATGGGGGCAGCCATTCAAGCACAGGATACACAGTAGATAACAGATAAGTACTACTATAGTTTATATAAACAAGCTGCTGTGTAGCCATGGGGGCAGCCATTCAAGCACAGGATACACAGTAGATAACAGATAAGTACTACTATAGTTTATATAAACAAGCTGCTGTGTAGCCATGGGGGCAGCCATTCAAGCACAGGATACACAGTAGATAACAGATAAGTACTACTATAGTTTATATAAACAAGCTGCTGTGTAGCCATGGGGGCAGCCATTCAAGCACAGGATACACAGTAGATAACAGATAAGTACTACTATAGTTTATATAAACAAGCTGCTGTGTAGCCATGGGGGCAGCCATTCAAGCACAGGATACACAGTAGATAACAGATAAGTACTACTATAGTTTATATAAACAAGCTGCTGTGTAGCCATGGGGGCAGCCATTCAAGCACAGGATACACAGTAGATAACAGATAAGTACTACTATAGTTTATATAAACAAGCTGCTGTGTAGCCATACACAGCAGTTTTAACAGTGCAGCATAACAATACAATATATTTACATTACTTGCAAGACTTTAATGTTTTGGCGTTAGTGTTCCTTTAACATACTAGCAAACTACATTATAAGGATAGTTCACTGCTAGAACCTGAGGTGTGTGTAATGCAAGGAATTCTATGTATTAATATCACACACTGATCCATTTTTACGAATAAAAGAGTAACAGGAGCTCGCAGTGAAACCAGGAATGCTGATTTGTGTGGGAATGTGGGTGTGAGCACCTTACACGTCATTTATTCAAGGATTGTTGTGGATTCCAAATTGTTGTTGAATCCTTGGAAGCCAAACCTCAGATAATAATCTGTTCTTGTTTCAGCACTTCTGAATCACTCAGGGTGGGGCACGAGATGTAAACGTGTGTCCTTGTGCCATCTGGTGTACAAAAAGCAGTACTGCAGGCATGTCACAGCATGGAACAGATAATGAAATATATTATATTTTTAGGTATTTTCAGTCCCCAAATTTTAAAGCATTATGACCATAACAAACTATAGCAAGTAGAAAGAGTATACAGTAATCCTGTGAGCTCACAATTTCACTTGTGACAATTTGAAGTGCTCTGCTTGTCTTTAAGTAAATGAGATACATATATATATATTTATCATGTCTAAAGGACAGGGTCATATTTTATGAATATACGAAGAGTCAAATACCCAGCTGACAATCTGATGATCTTGCCAACAAAATTATACTGGGAACATCAATATGTCCCCTTAAACATACCTCCCAACTGTCCCTTTTTCGGAGGGACAGTCCCTTTTTTGACAGCTCAACCCGCAGTCCCTCATTTGTACTGGAAAGCAGGCCTGGACTGGCAATCTGTGGGTTCTGGCAAATGCCAGAAGGGCTGCTATAAGGTGCCATAGAAAGTCAGTATTTAGTGGGCTGGTGGGGGCTGCTTGGGCCTCTGTGTACCTGAAATGCCAGGGCCTATTTTAATTCTCAGTCCGGACCTGCTGGAAAGTCCCTCTTTTCTCTGCACTGAACAGCCAGAAAAAGAAACAAAGTTTCTCACTTACTTGGCTTTTAGCAGAGAGCCCAGAACAGCTAACAGGTGCAAATAAGATACTTTGTAACAATTTTGAGACACAAAAACAGTTTAGATAAGGAGAAATATTTTCAAACTTTCATAACCTGCCAAATTTTGTAAAACAAACATGGTAATTAGGGGGTGTGGCCACAGAAAGGGGTGTGGTCAAAAAATTGCTGTGCTACGTGCGTAAAAAAAAATTTTGTCCCTCTTTTTACTTCCAAAATGTTGGGAGGTATGCCTTAAAGAGGTAGTTATGCTTTTCTCTGAGGAACTGGAAGCAGGTTTGTACTACAGTATGTAGCATAGACTTAAACACCGCTAGGCGGGTATGTACTGCATTAAGTTGCAGCAGATATAAACCCGTAACTTAGTATTTTGTTAAAATCTATACATTTTCCAAAAGCCAAAGGGAATATCAGTGAGCATAACTATTCGTTAGTGAATGATGTAGGAAATGGTTTCTTCTTCCCTGGATAGATGTGCCCCTTAGGCTAAACTCACTCAGGCCTGGGTACAGACACAATGAATAAAGATTGGTACAAAAAAATCATACTCAAGCTTTTTGGCACCAAAATTCACTCCATGGGGCAGATTTACTAAAGTGGTCAGTGATAGCGAAAATTCGCCAGAAATCTCATCCGCAGGGACATCGGCAATTTACTAACAGGAGAAGAGGACAATTCACTAGCTAAAGAGACCAAATTTTCGATCAGGCGAACGACTGTTACTCCGCAAATTCACTAAAGTGCGAATTTTACCGAATGTTACCTCTTTCGCCAGTTTCCTTCACCGCCTTAGACTGGCGAACTGATAAGATGAAGCTTCACCCTTCGCGATCTTATGTCAGCGACATCATATCCTGTATGCCGGAAAAGTCATAAAAGTTCTAAAAACACTCATATTTTTTTCATATTTTAAAGTGGTATTGTCTTTAAAAGTTCTAACTATTAAAGATTGTTGTGTTAATATTTGTTATTGTAGGGATGTGAAAATTTAGACACCCTTACCCTTTATTGACAGGCACATCCTTAGTGATATGGACGCCTAAGTGGGTCTTTATGGGGGCTTTGTGCTTATGTAATCCCTGCAGTTCTCACAATGGATGCTAGATGGCACTGTGGCATAGTATAAAAGGCTTGAAAACCATGAGGTCAGCGTCCATTGCTGCTGAACCGTTCCTCTGTTATGCAGCAGAGGTTAGGGGTGGTGGAACTTAGCCTGAGTATAGTGAAGTGATAGTTATACCGTTTAATAGATCACTCTAGGAGTGATAGATAGGGTATGTAGTTGAGCAGCTCAACGCTCCGACGAGGATATTAGAGGGATTAAGATCCCGGGTATTACTGACCCCATAGTAGGGCCTAAATTTTAGACTCAGGGGAATACGTAGTCTTCTGAGTTCCACCTAAGGTAATGCTGAAGATTGGGGAAATACCTTCTCACAAGCTGCATAACTCTCTATGTGTACTCTCTACTTTGCAGAGAGTAATTCTATGTTCAGTACAGTGAGCATATATTGTTATATTGGTTGATCTATGTGTTACTCTGTGTTCCATACTCCATTGTGAACTCTGGTTTTGGTTAATAAACTCAGTTTATGTTTAAGCAAAATAAAACTACTGGCGCCCAAAATAAAACTACTGGCGCCCTGCCTCCACCCCGGTACGAGGGCTTACCCCTGAGAAAAGAGTCTTATGGGTGGTATTAACCCACCAGGAAAGTAGCTAAAACAGATTTCTATAAAGTCTGTTGATTATAGCGCTACATTATATTTGAGGGGCATGCCACATTTGTTTTAGGGTGGGCTCATGTCTAGGACATTAGAGGATCTTTTTTGTCTTTATTTTGCTTCCTTGGACATTTGTAATAATAAGTGGCCACTTCAAGCATTTGCACCAACATCTCTAATAACGACGTCTATATGACCTATATGTACCTGCCCTATTCAAATTGATCAAAGCGTAAGAGTACTAATGACGTTTCTCCAGGCAGAAATGAACACTAGCGAAAGTTCGCTGTGAAATGCTCGCGCTATGAATTAACGTTAGCAAAACTTTGCCAGCATTCGGCAACAGAGATGCAACGTTGCATTTTAGTGAATTAGTGAAGTGTTAATGAATTTACGCCTGGCTAAATGGCGAAAAGTGTGGCAGAGCCTTTGCTGCCAAAAATTTGCTCTTTACTGAATTTGTTCCCATGTGTCTGCACCCAGGTGAACAAAGTTCCTTTCACTGCAGACACAAAAAAAAGCGGATGCCCGTGTGTAGAGCCCTCAGATGGGCTTTCCTGATCAATATCTGGCCAAAAGTCAGCCAGATGTCGATCGGGCAGAATTAAAAGTCCCATTGGATTATGGCCGCATATATTCGTTAATGCGATCCTGCGATCCGACCACCCGTGTTGACTACTTTATGATTTGATTGTTGGGCCCTAGGGCCCATGATTGGATCAGCACGATATCACCCACTTCAATGTGGGAATATCGGGGAGAGATTTGATTGTTTGGCGACATCGCTAAACGAGCGGATCTCTACGTTTATCGCCACCTTAAGCAGCTTATTTGTTATCTTCTTCACATACCTGCAATCTTCTGAGCCACTGTGTTGGCTGTGGGTGCAGACACAGATAGTTAATAGGTGCCACATCAAAATATGCTACATATGTAACCCATAAATCAGGTCCCAGGAATATGACAAACATCTTTTTAATGTTTTTGCAGCTGTAGAAACAAGGGCATCCTTTCATACATCCAGCAGGCGTGTGAGAGCAGGAGGTCCTGTTTCATCATTCCACAATTACTGTCTCACAGCAGGACCACAAGCAGAGCTCAGAGCCACGCTGTGCCATGTTGATCAGCATCAGTCTACCACCCCCTGTTCTCACCACTGAGCAGCCTCCACATCAAACAGCACAAGCAGCAGGAGGGAACCTATTGATGCAGCAATTGCACGTTTTTAGGATCTGCTAGTCCTGCAGGTGTCTGATTCATATCTGATAATCAACCTCAAATAGGGAACAATTTTAGCCTGGCTCATCATTACGAGGCACAGGCACAAGTAGGTGACATGGGAATTTGTCCCTGATAAGAAGAGTCAATAAAAACACAAAGAAGAAAGGGAGAAAGAACAGAGGCCTACGTGCAACCATCAAGCACATGTCTCATTAGACAAAGTTTACTTGTCAGAACAGGGGCCTAACATTGCAAATATATTCTACAAACATGTTTACATGACGGCGGAATGACAAAAGCCATTTGTGGTATTACTGTTCCATCTGCTGTTTGCAAAAGAGAACTAAGCAATTGGCTGAAATAAAAACTATGCTTCATAGTTTCTCTTTTACTTCCAATTTGATTTACACTTGGCCAATAATTATGTACAGATATGGGATCCCTTGTCCATAAACCTGTTATCCAGAAAGCTCTGAATTACAGGAAGGTTCTCTCTCATAGACTCAATTTTATCCAAATAATCCATATTTTTAAAAATCTCCTTTTTGTCTGTAATAATAAATCAGTCCCTTGTACTTGATCCCAACTAAGATATAATTAATCCTTTTTGGAAGCAGAACCAGCCTATTGGCTTTATTTCATGTTTACATGATTGTATATCTATCTATCTATCTATCTATCTATCTATCTATCTATCTATCTATCTATCTATCTATCTATCTATCTATCTATCTATCTATCTATCTATCTATCTATCATCATCTATCTATCTATTATCTGTCTAGGATCTATCTATCTATCTATCTATCTATCTATCTATCTATCTATCTATCTATATATATCAAGCAAATCTCTGTTAAGTTATGTATAGTTGATTGAGAATAAGGAACTGCACTATAAAAGCATACCTCCCAACTGTCCCGTTTTTAGTCCCTCTTTTGACAGCTCAACCCGCAGCCCCTCATTTGTACTGGAAAGTCCCGTTTTTCTCTGCACTGAACAGCCAGAAAAAGAAACAAAGTTTCTATCTTAATTGGCTTTTGCCAGAGAGCCCAGAACAGCCACAACTGCAGATAAGATACTTCTGTAACAATTTCCAGATAAGCAAATAAGTAATTCTAACAATATAAGAGAAAAGGTCTCTTGGGAGAAGTTAGACTCACAGCTTAAATGGCAACTCACCTTCATTAGCAAAACTGTATTGAAATACAGAAATATGTTCAAACTTTCATAACCTGACAAATTTTGTAAAATGAACATGGCAATTAGGGGGTGTGGCCACAAAAATGGGCGTGGTCAAAATTGCAGCTCTTCATGCAGCAACTTTTTCGTCCTTTTTTTTTATTTCCAAAATGTTGGGAGGTATGTAAAAGGAGCACGCCTTATAATTACAATATGTACAGCTCTGTGATTCAAAGTTTTAGAAGAGAATTAATTTTTGGTCAAGACCCTTTCTTCCTGAATAAGAAGTTCATACAGAACTGTGTGCTTGTACAGCCAAGAGAAATGCCAATTCATATATGAGGCATTGCCATGAAATAGTACAGATGGATGCAAACATTCAGCAACTACTCCATCTTGTGGATATATGCAGGTACAGACTCAAAGTATTTGTATAAAAGTTTTTATTGCCACTGTGTATATATATATATATATATATATATATATATATATATATATGTGTGTGTGTATGTGAATTTGGATCAAGTACTGTTTTATTAATACAGAGAAAAAGGCAATTTTGAAAAATATGGATTGTTTGGATCAATTTGAGTCTATAAGAGATAACCTTCCTGTAATTCAGAGCTTTTTGGATAACAGGTTTCTGGATAAGGGATTCCATTTCTGTACATAATTATTGGCCAAGTGTAAATCAAATTGGAAATAAAAGAGAAATTTTGAAGCATAGCACACAGCACATCTTTTTATTTAAGCCAATTGCTTAGTTCTCCTGTACGAACAGCAGATGGAGCAGTAACTGTTAAAGATATTTTCAACATAAGACGTAGAAACGACCGGCAACAAAGACGAGAGTATTCTATACACTAATTTATAGTCTCTAACAGCAATCTAGCCTTAAAATACCTTCGGAATAAAAGAACTATATAAATATATCTATAGACAACTACAAGAGTCCTCTGCACTCAACCCATTATCAATATATTTAAGACAGAGACATTTTGTGCATACTGCTACTAATAAATGCCTTACCCTTTAAACAACACAGGGATTGTTTGTCCATATAGTGCAATATATTTAAGCTGGCCAACTACGTCAAAGTCATCCCATATCTGGCCAGTCCTACACCCAACTTTCGTCTGATTCATTAAGAATTCTATTGCTTCATTATACATTTTACAAAGGGACTAAGTTTTACCTGCAACTTACTTGCTGCTTTCAAAGTAAAACTCCCAAACTTGGCTGCCCTTTTATTAGACACCAGTGGGATCACCTGACTATAGCTGGGGAGGGCTATATATATATATATATATATATATATATATATAGTCAAACACAAGAGTCCTCTGCACTCAACCCATTATCAATATATTTAAGACAGAGACATTTTGTGCATACTGCTACTAACAAATGCCTTACCCTTTAAACAACACAGGGATTGTTTGTCCATATATTGCAATATATTTAAGCTGGCCAACTACGTCAAAGTCATCCCATATCTGGCCAGTCCTATGTTCAATTTTATCTGATTCATTAAGAGTTCTATTGCTTCATTATACATTTTACAAAGGGACTAAGTTTTACCTGCAACTTACTTGCTGCTTTCAAAGTAAACCTCCATTATACATTGTAAAATGTATAATGAAGCAATAGAATTCTTAATGAATCAGATAAAATTGAGCATAGGACTGGCCAGATATGGGATGACTTTGACGTAGTTGGCCAGCTTAAATATATTGCAATATATGGACAAACAATCCCTGTTTTGTTTAAAGGGTAAGGCATTTTTCAGTAGCAGTAGCACAAAATGTCTCTGTCTTAAATATATTGATAATGGGTTGAGTGCAGAGGACTCTTGTATTTGTCTATATGTATTTTGTGGTCACAACCTCATTGCACCCCCGCCTAATGGTTTTAAAAAATAGTGGTGAGCACAACTTTTCCTTGTTTGTTATATATATATATGGCTATGCACTACAACATAAGATTGTTTCATGACGATGGCAAACAAGTGGTTGGGCCCTATTCGGCCACAGATAGGCTGGGCCCGTAGCCAATGTCCCCTCTAATTTCTGCTCAACCATTTGCACTAAAAAAATATTTTGTGCACACTTTATAGAATCATGTGCGCACTTTAAAAAAAAAACAAAAAAAAAAACTGGTTTGTGTACTTCAAAATGATATGTTTTCACACAATGGGTGTATGTCCATCTTTATACAATACAAACTGTGGTACAGCAGTGGTTCCGCAACTGTCTTAAAACTGTACCGATCATAGATAATGGGAAATGAATTGATGTGCTTAAATCATATATGAACAAACCTAACCTAAAAGTAAAGTGTAAAATAATTCCTCACATCAACCATAACCCCAGCTTTATGGATATTTCTCGAGCAAACACAATCCACTTCTTTTATTTGCTTTTTATAAAAGCAAGGCACATTTTCTCTTTAAATCTCTTTACAATAAGATTCGGAGAATAAAGATATTAAAAAGGATGTAATTATCGCTCCACCGAGCCGTCTGCTCTTCTTTCCTGTGTCTAATCAGTGGAAAGTGCCCGGCCCGCAGCTAAATGAAGAGCCCAATTAATTAAAAGCGATTGTAAGCAAAGATTGTAATGAACACTGATCCCAATCTCTGTAACTGGTGCCTGGCTCCATCTCTCTAACAGAGAGGCTTTCTATCAGCCTGAGGAGCCTAGGAACCATTGCAATTCTGGCACAATCGGAGTTTATATATAAATGAATGGATATTTGTGATCTATAAGTGAGCACCATGCCTGGGTCCATAAGCACTAAGCCAATAATTATAGACAAAAAATGCACGGTAACTCACTTCAAGCATTTATTTGTGCACATTCAACAATGAAATTGAATTACAAAATAGTGATAAATAAGTTGATATCATACCATATGGCAGCGTCTCACCCCTGTCTCCATACCTCATGTAAGCCACTCCTTCCTGACACGTTTCAGACCATTGGGTGCTTCATCAGAGGAGGTGTGGCTATTACAGGTCATATATATATACCTGAATAATTCTTGTATGCATATTACAGGGTTACCCATTCAATATAATTTAATATATCCAAAAAGTCACGAAATTTCCCTCCCCACCCCTAATTTGCATATGCAAATTAGGATGCGGATTTGGTTCTGCTGGGCAGAAGGATTCGTCCGAATCCTGCTAAAAATCCTGGATGAATCCTGAAACGAATCCTGCTTTCAGTGCATCCCTACTTCATACCCATTATGGCAACCTATAATATATGCATGGTATGTTCACAATGAATATCGACCTGTATATCTACAAATATTGGTAATAAACTTATTTACATATTATAATTACTAAATCCATCAAGTTCAACCTTTGAACTCTATTTTAACCTGCTTAACTTCCAGTTGATCCAGAGGAAGGCAAAAAAAACATCTGAAGTCTCTCCAATTTGCCTCAATTGGAAAAATTTCCTTAATGACTCCAAAATCGGACTAATCCCTGGATCAACTTGTACTAGGAGCTATCTCCCATAACCCTGTATTCCCTCACTTGCTAAACACCATCCAACCCCTTTTTATATATAAATATTAACCCATATTGTGATAAGAAACTATACATTCTTCATACCAAAATTCTTCTGCACATATAAATATAGATAGAAATATAAAAGTGCAGGGCGGGGAGGGAAATTTCGTGACTTTTTGGATATATTAAATTAAATTGAATGGGTAACCCTGTAATATGCATACAATAATTATTCAGGTATATAAGGGATATGACCAGTAATAGCCACACCTCCTCTGATGAAGCACCCAAAGGTGCGAAACGCATCAGGAGGGAGTGGTTTACATGAGGTATGGAGACAGGGGTGAGACGCTGCCATGTGGTAAGATATGAATTTATCATTATTTTGTATTTCAATTGCTTTGGTGATTTTGCATAAATAAATGCTTGAAGGGAGTTACCGTGCATTTTTGTCTACAATCAGAGTTTCTAGCAAAGATCCTGCTCACTGAACTTCTAAATTTGCTGAAGTAACAAATGGGTCTGGCTATAAACAGATGTAATCCTGAAATGTGCTACAGCGAAGCAGTAACTTGCAAGGTGGCATCAACAACTCCCATAATCCTCAGCCAGTCAAAAGCTGCGGTTTGATGTATCTTTTTTTTTTCCTGTCCTACACAGTTAATCTGCCCCACTGATACATACGAGGAAGAGTGCGTGTCTGACAGAAAGCCCGGCTCAGGGAAACTAAGCTCAATTGATTGCAAAATAATAAAAAAAAAATAGTATATCTTTCTAGAACATCAAATCTCACATCTTCCTTTATCTCAGCCAACTGCGGCGCGCTGGAGTTCTCAAGAGGGGGATATAGCAGCTATAGACGCATCAAAACCCAGAGGAGTCTCTAAAAAAATAAAAACTTATTAAACTCAAATCTTTCAGATCTTACCAAGTTTCAAAAAATGGCATCAATAAATCAATGGTGCCACTCACAGCGACAGAGAGCGGGACGGGGCTAGTCGTATCATTTCAAAAGTAATTTATTAAAGCCCCCGTGATGTGATCTCGGTTTGTGCCAACGTTTTAAAACAGATGAAACCTGCATTGAAAGTGATGTGAGATGACGATAGTAACCATTCAAAAGAGTAACGCCATGATAGTCGTCTGACTTTTTGGATTCAGGGCCCAGTTTCGGCCAAACATTTGGTTCATTTTTCCTTGGCTCCTAACAAGGTTTCAGTGTTAGGGCAAATTTGCCTTTGGGCAGTAACCAGGCCCGGACTGGCAATCTGTGGGTTCTGGCAAATGCCAGAGGGGCTGCTATAAGATCCCATAGAAAGTCATTATTTAGTGGGCTGGTGGGAGATGTTTGGGCCTCTTTGTGGGCTGATTGGGCCTCTGTGTACCTGAAATGCCAGGGCCTTTTTTAATTCTCAGTCCGGGCCTGGCAGTAACCCATAGATAGCAATCAGCGACTGGCTTTTTTCAGCTGCAGGTAGAACAGTGATCCCCAGCCAGTGACTCGAGAGAAACATGTTGTTCGCCAACCCCTTGGGTGTTGCTTCCAGTGGCCTCAAAACAGAAGAAACACTGATCAACTTCCTTCTGCCATAAAACCACTGGGCATTGGCGAGCATGGCATTGACCTGTGACTAATTCTAGCCGCATATGGAACTAAATGGCCTACTGATGTGGTCATGTTTTACCCAGTTTGTTGTGCCTTCCACCAACTTTTCTGAGTGAAATCAAGCCACAAAGGCTTCCCCCCCAGTATCTACCCAAAGTCTTTACATCATGAAAGAATAATGTTAATCACTGGCTGTGTACTTCAAATGCAATCTGTTCATAAAAGATCAGACCACCCCTTTGAAAGACCTCATATAAATCCTGCTGGGCATTGTTGTGTCTTACTACTTTGGTCTCATACACAGCATATTAATAACATTCTCATGATCAGTCAATAATGGCAACACAGAATGTGTGTGGAACCAGTACAACTATATTTCTTTTAAATATCAACGGTTTCTATTTTTACAGCAGCTACTTAATGTCCATTGGCATCGGTGGCACATAAATGTCAATAAACCAACAACCTGAACCACCTTTTTTCATAACATACCATCTGCACCAGCAACAGGAATTCCAGCATTACTTTTAACAAGCAGCTATATACACTGCAGTAGGTTGTTTGTTGTAAATTGAAAATAATGTATTCATTAGATAGAACTGTCAATGTTTACAGCGAATACAGCAGAATGTATGATCAGCCTTACGTGTACTGCCGATTCTAACCATTGAAATGGGATACAGGAAATAATGTCTGACACCAACTAGATGCTGCCAATTTAACATATATGTATTAAGCTATCTTAATACAGGTATAGGACCTGTTATCCAGAATGCTCAGGACCTGGGGCTTTCCAGATAAGGGATCTTTCCATAATTTGGATCTCCATTAAAGGGCATGTAAAGGCAAAAAAAAATAAAATCCCATTTTTACTTTCTTTAATGAAAAAGAAACCTATCTCCAATATAAGTTAATAAAAAAAATGTGTACTGTTTTTATAAGAAACCTGACTGTATGCAGTGAAATTCCCTTCATTTCCTGCTGTGGATAGAAATTGTCAGACAGTCCCTAACTGCTCAGCAGGGAAACAATCATACTTATGAACAGCAGGGGGAGCCCCGCCTTACTTCCCAGCCATGCAGAACTCAAGCAGCTTTGTTTGTTTCCCTGTAGAGCAGTCGGTGAATTTATAGAGATTTCTATTGAATTTTATTTTTGCCTTTACATCCCCTTTTACTATTTCCAACTCCAGCTGCAGGGACAAAGATCATGGAGCCAGATTTAAACAGATAAACAGGGATTCTATTTGGAGGATTATTTTGCAACAGCCACTGGTTCTGGAGAGTTGGAGAAAGTTTGTATTAAACAATACAAAAACTATAAAATCCACATTCGATTACATGACAACACAGATCCCAATGCAGTCTGCATATTCTGATTATTAATTAGTCTTGCTGTATTGGCTTCTGGCAGATATTATTTGACTTGTGCTGTTTTGATAATTCATGATGATCCCTAAGCAGCCCAGACCACACTTGGTCTTGCAAAGATATTTAACAAAGTTACAAGATGGTGACCCCTCTGTGGCCAACTTTGAAAGCATAAATTATTTGTATGTCAGCTTGGTTTCACAAGAACATTCTTTTATCTTGTCAGATCGTAAATGATCTGTCCAAAGTGAAATCTTCAGCAAGGTGCCATGTTGGCATCAGCAAATGAGAAAATTTAAAGGGGAACTCCACAAAAACATAAATTTTTTTGAAAAGTAAACATAATTTCAAGCAACATCAATTAAAAAATATGAAGACTTTTCATGATTTTTAATGGTTTCTGGTCCCTAAGCCTAGCCCCCTGCTCTCCTGCTGATCTATCTGACTATTTGCTGAGCTGTCTGACTACTGTTACTTTGTATCAACAGCCATCTGTCCTTAGCCTGTATCCTCCAAACCCCACAATTCCCTGCACATGTGATTTCAATAAGGAACGAAACAACCCAGTGCAATGCATTGTGGGTTATGTAGTTCCTGCATGCTGTCTGTAAGCTGTGGAGAAGTTGTTACAATTTGTAACATCAGTGTTTACTCCCTCCTTCCCTGCCAGGATTTCAAATGATGCAGAAAGAGAAGAACAGCTGGATTTCAGCATAGTAAATGGCATTTATTCAGACTTTTTGAAGAAACAGGTAACTGTGATGGGTATATTAGGGGTTTCTGTGTTATATGGGCCTCTTTATAAAATTTTGGTTTAGAAGCAAGAGTTCCCCTTTAAGAGAAGCCACAGCTTGGTGCACAGGGGGGGGTCCTTAAAATTTCTCCCTCTCAAGAAGTTGCCAAACAAATCAGAGCAATTAAATTCTAGCTCTATATGAAACACAATGATCTACTGATGTTAGGAGTCCAAACCACGGGGGACCCTCAAAATTCCCCCTCCCAGTTCTGATTTTAGGGTAGAACTACACAGACGTTTTCAGGCGAGATCCATGTAAGGTAAGAAATAGAAATGTCGGATGAAGTCGCAGCATTGATCCGTCGTGACACGACTGGCGGATGCAGACGCTGCATCTGCATCCAATAGTTGTGTCATGTTGGATCGACGCTGCGACTTCATCCGACATTTCTATATCTTACCTTACTTTCGTCACAGGCGTTTTGTCGCAGCGCCTTGGATCCGTGTAGTTCTACCCTTAAATGCAGGTGGGTGTGACCTAGTTAGCATTTAGCTTACCTCCCAAAGCAGAATCATCATGGCCTGTGGCTAGGGTTGCCACCTTTTACGAAAAAAAAACACCGGCCTTCCTATATTTTATAATTTTTCCCTATTAATAACATTGGGATCAACCATTTTTACCGGCCAGGTGGCAACCCTACCTGTGGCCCATGTCATGGTTTCTTTCTCAGTTCTGGCTGCTGGATGTGTCTAAATGCTTCCACCCAACCAGCCAAAAGGCAGTGAAATAGTGGTCTATGCAATTCAGTAGTCCATTCAGTAGTCAGTGGATCCAAAAAGCAGATTGCAGGGGATATGCATATTTTGTAAATCTTTATTATAATACTTAGCTACCAGAAATATTACACTACAGTCCTGGACATTTCTATGTGCCATTCATAAATGCCCATAATGTCAATGTGCAACCCTTTCCCTAAAATATAGAGAAAATAATACACTACAAAACTGAAAACACAAGGTTTAATTTGGTTAATCAAGACATGTGTGATCCATTAAATGTACTTCACACGCAGATTCATATATAACCAGGATGGCGATTTTCCAAACAAACATCTTTTCTTATAACAAAGAACTACAAAATGGATAGTTTCACACCTCCCTCTCTAAAGGTTAATGAGAAAATTTATTTTTAAAGCTGCTATTAATTCCTTGGAAATTAAGACTTTTTCCCTATTAATTTACTTCCCACTGTTGCTTTGTGACACAGATGGGGAGAAAACGTTGGCATGTCATCATGCCTGGGCAAGGTCTTTTAGAAAGAACAATGCAAGCTGCCTTATTAATTATTCAGAAAAGAAATTCAGAAAAGAAATCTTGGCGATCAGAGGCTTTTGAATTCGGCCTTAGAAGTATAATTAGTTAGATCAAATACCGACGAGTTAAGATACAAGTGAGTGTGCCGATGGATATCAGATCATAATTTAGTATTTCGAAAGGTCACCCTCAATGAGACAGTTGATCTGCACAAGAAAGACAATTGGTGTCAGACCTAAGCAAATGTTTGTTTAATAGAAATCCATGTTCATTTACTAATAGAGAAGCATACAGTATGTAGTCGGAACTGTATAAGGTGACATTGGTCGTTCAGGACTAGCAGAAACAATCTATTAGGGCAGGGGCACACGGGCAGATTCAGGGAGATTTAGTCGCCTGGCGACTAATCGCCTCATCTTCGGGGCGACAATCTCCCCGAACTGCCTTCCCCTTGCTATAGTGAGAAAATGCCAGCGCAATGGCACTCGCGTCGCTTCGATTTCCGAAGTCGCCCAAAGTTGCCTCACGAGGAAACTTCGGACGACTTCGGAAATCGAAGCACCGCGATTTTTAATTTTAGCAGGCGGAAGGCAGTTCGGGGATTAGTTGCAGGCGACGAAATCTCCCTGAATCTGCCCGTGTGCCCCTGTCTTAAAGAGGAGAATGTGTTCCCATACCGAAAATACTAAATGTAGCATGTAAGTAGTCAGAAAAGATTAAATCCCGTTTTTTATTTCTTCTACTGGCCTATGCCCAGTTTACTCGTGTTATCCCAGCATCACAAACTGACACTAACTCCTCCTTTTCAAGTACACAAAGAACTAACATGTGGCCCAATATAGGGTTAAAAGCTCTAGCTTGTACCAGCAGTCGGGGGGTTCAAGGCTTAAGAATTATTAGAGCCAAACAAATACCAGCTCTTGGCATAGATATGTTTATAAAACATATTTTCAGACTAATACAATTACACAGGCATAGACAGATACAGGTTAGCTTATAGGAAGACCGCAGTGATGACCAGCTTTGTTATGATTCTCCTTTGGTAAGCTTGCAAATTAAAAATACAAACAATGTCCTTTACATTAAGTTAAAGACACTTATTACTTGACTGGTTGGATAGTTACAATTACATATACATTTTTTTATTTATTTTTTACATAAACTAAGCCCAGATCACATAACCCCTAAATCACACTTCCTTCTGAGCCACACTATTCAGCATATTTGCCCATGATACATATTTTCATTTAAATACAACGCCACCTATATTTTGTTAAAGCCTTTACCTCTTTTCAATTTCATATGTCACAGTTCTCATCAATATAGTTCCAGCTGTGTTTAAACCTTCAATTCCCATACGATTCATCACCATCCACTGCAGCATGTTTTAGAAGGGGTAAGTGCAACCTCCATGTCCTTAGACAGCAGGTAACGATCTTGAAGTATTTGTTTTTATTGACTTTTTTTTTTTTACATGACCACTAAAGTTTTCCTACAGCGGATTGGATAATGAAGTTACAAATTAGCCAGCTCATGGAAACAGTGCCACTCTATCACCATATAATGCATTAAAACAATTTTCAAAGTTCGGCAGCAACAACTGAGCTCATAGGACTGCACCAATTAGCCAATGACCCCTGCAGACTGAAGGACACAGCAGCAGACAAATGAATGGCTTTTTGCAGACAGTCCTTGCAAAGTCTAAGTCAGCTCACTGTGAAATATAACAATAATAACTCAGAACCGCGTGAGAGGCCTTATCTGAAAAGACAAAGCGGCTTCACTTAGAAGGTACTAAGTTTGCCCTTGGACAAAAGCTGCTGTAGGCTTGCAGAACCGCCATGTATAGAATAAAAGATGAGCTTCAGTTAAAAGGGAGCGGCGAGGGAGGGAGAAAGTGAGCAAGAATATAATTTAGATGACCCCAATAAACAATAAGTGGTGCTTGCAACGACTTCCATATGAACCCCCTCTCTTGTCCTTCAGTGCATTTATAGTCACTAGATGTTTGCCGGCTTGGGATTCATGGAAAATAATGTCACATTTTGCAGATAATGACGGTTACAGAACACACAGCGAAGGTCCTCTTTAGAAGGACTATGCCAGGTGTGCTAGGAATTGAAAGAAAATCTGCAGTTTTGCCAGATGGCTGGGGACCACAAAACACATTTGGTAAAAAAAAAAAAAAGTATTTTTATTGAAATCTTTTTCATTTTCTATGGCAGTCTAGCGCTGGCAATCGTACACACTTACATCGGAGAGCAGATTTGAGCAACATTTTCTTCTGCCTGCTGTGTCGTATGTAGGTTATGCTTTTGGAATTCTAATTGGGCTCACTCTGAGCAGGCTTTTAATATAAGCGCTCCATTGGAAGTTCATTCACGAAAACATCTAAAAACCCAATACACTGATTGGGGAGAAGAAAGCTGTGTCTTCTAAGTGTGTTTTTAAAAGGCAGAGTCATTTCTCGGAGACTACCAAACAAAATATGTGCTGCCACTTATACGTCTGGCCATTATCCTTTGCTAAGTTGCGCAAATAAAATCGCGGGCACTTCACATTTGTCCTTTGATTACAATTTCTGAAATATATACGGCATAGAACATGTCCTAGGGGAATCAGACAAAACAGAGACACTGTGGATTTACATCGTTCTGTGTTTTACCTGTGTTTTTTTTTTTTTTTAAAAGATTTATTTATTAATCCAACACATAGCCATACAAAGTAGCATGATCAGTACATCAGACAAATAATGCAGTTGGCTGCGCATCAGAAAATTTTTTAGTTAAACCCCTGGAAAAACAGAGAGGATGCAAGAAGGCATCCGGGGAAAGGCGGAAGGTCCAAGAAAAGCAGCATAAGAAGAAGATAAGAGAAGAGGTGAGATAAGGAGAGAGGAGAAGAAGAAATGAAGAAAGAAGAAAAAAAAGAAATGAAGAAATGAGGGAGGGAGACAGTGAGCGATACAGCATCTACAGGAGATTCCGAGACGTAATTAGATGATCGGTGTATTCTCCAGCGTGCAGTTATAAGTGCAAATATAGACTAGGAGACAAACATTCTAAAGGACCCAAGACACATGAGGCATACACCAAGGTCCGTTCAACCCAAAGAAGAGAGAGCAGCAGCCGGTTATTAGGGATCTGGTGGAAGCCAATCAATATGGGGGGAGTGTGAGTCTCCAGGTCTATTGGAGTAGGAGTCGTTGTGTAAAATCCACAGCGACCAGGTGTTGTTAAATTTAGCTGGGCAACCCCTAGCTGCATAAATTTGTTCCAGAATGGGCAGGGTTTGTTCCACCAGACTGATCCAAAAGTGTAGTGTGGGCGGCTGCTCCTCTTTCCACTTAATAGCAATGGCCTTTTTAGCCTGAAAAAGCAAAAAAATAAGGAGAGTCCTTTCTGATCGTGAGATCACAGTGTCCGCGAGATAGTTGAGAATGAGAACCGTTGGGTGATGTTCTATAGGCAAGACCATGAGCTGTGTGAGATAAGTAACAATATCAGTCCAGAACCGATGTATCTGTGGGCAAGACCAAACCATATGGAAAAAGTCAGCTTGTGAACTCTTACATCTGTTGCATTGATCAGGTATTGCAGGGTTAATTTTGTGGAGCAGGGAGGGCGTATAGTACGCTCTATGAAGATATTTAAACTGAATGAGTCTGTCACGAGACCTAATAAGAGGAGAGAGGGTATCCTGCAAGATTGCATTCCATTGTTCAATGGTGAGGTCAGGGATATTAACAATCCATTTCTCATATAGACCCTGGGCAGGGGAGGACTTGGCTCGACCAATCTGGCCATACAAAGTCGAGAGAGGTTTGCGGAGATGTTGCCTGCGAAGTAGGTCTTCAATTGGGGAAGTTTTGATCTGTAGAGTTTTGGAGTGAAATTGCTGGGTGAGGGCATGCCTCAATTGCAAGAAACGGAAAAGCATTCTGTTGGGAAGATGAAATTTATCCTTGAGCTGACCGAAAGTGAGTAATACATTATCTGCATAAACATCATTGACATATTTAACATTGAACTGTGCCCAAACAGCGGGGTCAGGTATAGTGAGCAGTTGGTCAAGATGCGGATTACACCATAGCGGAGTGAACGGGGAAAGAGCTACATCAGAGGTAGAACACCCCGGGTGTACCTGTTTCCAGGCCCTAACCACATTTCTCATCATAGATGTGCAATGAGTCAGATGAAACTTATCCCTGTAAATTAAGTTCCTAAGCCCTTCCAGAGAGCCAACTACTTGAGCCTCAAGGAGAGTAACCGGGTCCTCCGGGGTAGACTCAAGCCACCTTTTTATGGGTAATAATTGGGAGGCTAAAAAATAACCCAGCATGTCAGGGGCCGCTAGTCCACCTTCAGTGAGAGGAGGGAGCAACGCAGCATATTTGACCCTTACCGGCCCAGGGGACCAGTAAAGTTTGATGAGCAAGGAGCGCAAATGCTTAAAAAAAACAGTGGGCAGCCAAATAGGTGATTGTCGGAACAAATAAAGGAATTTAGGGAGAAACTTCATCTTAAAAAGGTTAATCCTGCCGATTATGGAAAGTGGAAGCCTAAGCCATCTATCTACTGCTTTTTGTAGGGAGGCCATAAGCGGGTCGACATTCAGTTCCTGGAATCTCCCTATTTGGGGGTGGATGTGGATACCTAAATATTTCAGTACAGGAACCTGTTGCAACGGGAGGTCAGGGTCAAGTAGGGCCGTCGCCTCCGGGTCAAGAAGGAGAATGGTGGATTTGGCCCAGTTGATTTTGAGGCCCGAGAAGATGGTATGAGAATTTATTAGCTGAAGAGCTGTTCTAAGGGAGGGACCTGGGTCGTGTAGGTAAAGGAGGGTGTCATCAGCAAAGAGGGATATTTTCTCCCTAAGTTGGCCAAACTCAAATCCCCGAACCTCTGGGCAGGACCGGATCAAGCACGCCAGGGGCTCCATAGCCAGTGCAAAAAGACCAGGGGAGAGAGGACAACCCTGACGGGTCCCCCTAGCCAAGGATATGGGGGGGGAGATATCTAGATTCGACATGACTCTAGCCATGGGATTAGTATATATAGCCCGAAGCCAAATTAAAAAATTTTCCCTAAAGCCAAATTTTTTGAGGGTTTCCCAAAGGTAGGCCCACTCAACAGAATCAAAAGCCTTCTCGTTGTCAAGTGAGGCTATAATCCTGGAGCCCATATTGTCATGGGGAATAGTTAAGTTGGTATAAAGGCGTCTGATGTTAAGTTCCGCGGCTTTATGGGGTATGAATCCAACCTGATCTGGGGCCACTATGGAAGTAATAACATGGTTAAGTCTTCTGGCGAGAACCTTGGTTAAAATCTTATAGTCAGAGTTGATAAGTGAGATAGGTCTATAGGAGGCACTTAAATGTGGGGGTTTCCCAGGCTTCAATATAAGTACTATGATGGCTTCCTTAAAGGAAGGCGGGAGCTGGGCCGTGGCAAGAGTGTGGTTGAAAACAGCAGTTAGGTGCGGGGCTAACAGAGGGGCATAGGTGGTATACCAGAGATTGGGGATACCGTCCGGGCCCGGGGTTTTTCCTGTAGGTAAGGTTGATATGGCCTCTAATACTTCCTGCTCCTGAATAGGGGTATCTAACAGAGCCCTGTATTCCAGAGGGAGAGTAGGGAGATCAAGGTTCTCTAAGTATTCTGCAATCTCGATGGGTGATTTTTGAAGTTTGGAAGAGTACAACTCCGAGTAGAAATCAGCTAGACACTTATTAATTGCAAACGGGCAGGTGATGAGCTCCTTATCAGTGTTCTCTAGGGCATGAATGGCCGGCCTGGTGTATTCATCTCTAGCCAAAAGAGCTAGCATCCTACCATTTTTGTCACCTTTCTCATACAGTGCAAATTTGTGATAGAGTTGTCCCTTGTGGGCCACCTTCCATAGCGCCTGGGCAAATTTCCGCTGCGCTACTACATGGTCAAGTTTAGTTTGTTCATTGGGGCATTGGATGTACCGCGCCTCCGCCTCTCTCAAACCATCCTCCAGCTCAGACATCGATCGTCTCGCCTGTTTCTTGGCATAAGCTATTTTGGCAATATAAGACCCTCTAAGCACAGCCTTCATGGCATCCCAGACAAAGGGGAGAGGGGCACTGTCTAAATTAACCTGAAAATATGATTCAATCGTCTGGTGAATCTCCTTCTGGATGTCGGGATGGGTAATCCAGTAAGGATTGAGTCTCCACAGTCTGTGGACAGGACTAGAGTGCATACGCCAAGATATTACTAAAGGGGCATGGTCAGATATGCCTCTGGAGAGAAACTCAGATTTAAGGATTTTGGGAGACAGATCGATCGAGGCAAAGGCGAGGTCAATCCTGGACATAGAACCCCTGGCATAGCAAGAAAACATACGTTTGCTAGGATTACGAGCCCTCCACACATCAACAAACCCCGAAGTGTCCGCCCACGACTTTAGTGCAGTGGGACCCGATCTCGGTGTAGAAGACAGCGAGAAACGGTCCATCTCAGGGTCCATGACTGCATTAAAGTCACCCATAATCAGAACTGGGTCGGGATTCAGAGCTGCGAGAAGCTGTAACAGGTGATAGAGAATATCGTCTTGGAAGGGCGGAGGTATATATACATTTACTATAATATGAGGGGTTCCTGCAAGGGATGCATGTAGGATTGTAAACCTCCCTTCAGGGTCATTCTGGATACTAAGCAGTTGGAATGGAAGAGCCTTGCTGATTAAAATGGAAGTGCCCCTGGCCTAATTAGAATAAACAGCGTGATAGGCATGTGCTATCCAGGGCTTTTTAATTAGTTGTGGGCTAGAGGTTTTGGAAAGGTGGGTCTCCTGGAGACATATAACATGGGGGGAATATTTTCTCAAGAAATTAAATACCAGGGACCTCTTCATGGAGGAGTTCAATCCTCTAACATTCCACGTTATAGCTGTGATTTTCGACATAAAAACAAAGGGATACAATACCTGTCGAAGTCCCCCCCCCATAGCAAGGGTAGGCAGAGAAAAGAGTGAAAAGAGAGAACAGAGGGAGAAGAGAGAGGAAGAAAAGAAGGAGAGAAGTAATCCCAAAATTTCCCACCCTACTTGCTCCCATAGTGGAGAAGCTTGGAGCCCGAAACATAACAATTGCTAGAGGGGTGTGCCGAAACAATGAGCACACGCAACAATAAGTACAAGGTAAATAACAACTGAACAAAAAAATAAAGGATATGTGCAATGATCACTGGGAGCAGATGATCAATAGAGTTCCACCAAAAGAGTGAGAACAGATGCCAAAGCGTAGTTCCCTGAAACCGCTATGGCGGAGTAAGTCCCCAGCAAACTTACAGTAACTAAACTGATGCAGAAGGAGCAAGATGGCTCAAAGATTGGGTGCTTGCAAGAGGAGACATCTGGGAGGCACATAAACCAATGGATCCCCAATCCATTAGTAACAAAGGCAAAACGGGCCATTCCTGCCCGGTGTAGAGTACCCTCCAGAACTCCCTCAAGGACGTCGATCCAGCCATTGAGATGCCTCATTAGGAGAGCTGAAGAAGAGGGATTTGCCATCCAGGGAAACCCGTAGCTTTGCAGGGTACATCATACCATACTGTATGCCAGCATCTCGAAAGCGCCGCTTCACACCCATGAACTGTTGGCGTTGTTTCCGAAGATCATTCGAAAAGTCCGGGTAAAGGGAGACAACTGTATTTTCGTAGCGGAGCTCACCCTTTTTTCGTGCTGCAGCCAGAGCCGCATCTCTGTCTCTAAAGTTCAGGAGACGGGCTATCAAAGGCCTAGGAGGTGCGCCCGGTGGCAGCGGCCTAGCAGGGATGCGATGCGCCCGCTCGATTACAAAGGCAGAGGAGAACGTAGCGTCACCAAATTCCGCCTTCAACCAATTTTCCAGGAACTTAGCAGGGTCAGGTCCCTCCGATCGCTCAGGGAACCCGACAAACCGGACATTATTTCGCCTGAGGCGATTTTCTAGGTCGTCGGATTTGGCCTCAACCGATTCAAGCCACCGGTGCAATAAGTCAATGCGTTCAGGCAGAGGATTACAGGTGTCCTCGAGATCACTCACCCGACGCTCCACCTCAGTGGTCCGATCCCGGACCCGCTGAAGGTCCTGTCGCAGGATCGCGAAGTCCACACGGAGCTCGTCCACTTTAGCCATCGTCGCCACGTGGCAGGATTGGATGGTGGAGCGGAGGGTCGCGACTACCTCCGCCAGGGTAAGATCTTCCTCACCAGTAAGGCCTGGAGGCTGTCCGCAATCTTGAGGTGGAGGAGCGGGGACACTCGCCGCCGAGGGCTCAGCATTGGTCTCTAACGCCTCTGAGTGTGGAGTCGAGGCAGAAGGTGAGTGCACTGGCCGCATACGCTGTTCCTTAGGAGACTCCGGGCGCGGCTCGTCCGCCATTTTGGAAGGCCGCACAGAGTCTCGCAAATGTCTCCGAATATCAGGGGATTGTGCCACTGGATGCTTCTTTTTCCCCATAGGCGTGAAGGAAACAAGATAGAGTATCTGTTGAGCCACAGAGAGGCTGGGTAAGTCAGGATATAGACTGGAGAGAGCGGTAAATCAGCGGAGCTCCGACGGCGTGCGACTGCTCACATCAGTAGTTGGCCACGCCCCCCGTTTTACCTGTGTTTAATCTAAAGGTCCAACTTTTTTTTACCCGTGAGCCACATTCAAATGTAAAAGGAGTTGGGAGCAACACAAGCCTGAAAAATGTTCCTGGGGGGCCAAATAAGGGCTGTGATAGGCCATTTAGTAGCCCCTATGTGGACAGACAGCCTACAAGAGGCTCTCTTTGGCAGTACATTTGTTTTTCATACAACTTAAACTTGCCCCCAAGCCTGGAATTGAAAAATAAGCTCCTGCTTTGAGGCCACTGGAAGCAACATCCAAGGGGTCGGTGAGTAACATGTTGCTAATGAGCTACTGGTTGGGGATCACTGATATAGGACATAGCTGAAATATGGGGGTTTATGAGAAGATTAAAATGGAGATTTCACTAGAGACACAGAACCTTTTGGCATGAAGAAGCAAAAGTTACTGCACTACTCACTACAAAATGTGACTTGTGATTATAGAACACATTCTTCTATATCCCCACTATTCACTGTGAGCCCAAAAAGATGTCCATGTTACCCCAATGGCCAGGCTTGAATGCAATCACTTTCCTAGTAGAGATGTCCACTCTGAATTCAATACAGGTAAGAGACTTGTAATCCAGAATGCTCAGAATTCCTGATAACAGATCATTCCATAATTTGGATTTTCATACCTCTACGTCTACTAGAAAATCATGTAATCATTAAATAAACCCAATAGGCTTCCAATTTGGATTAATTATATCTCAGTTTGAGTCAAGTACAAGCTGCTGTTTTATTATTACAGAGAAAATGGTAATAATGTTTAAAAATCTGGATTATTTGGATAAAATGGAGTCTGTGGGAGATGGCCTTTCCGTAATTCAGAGCTTTCAGGTTTCCAGATAATGGGTCTCATACCTGTATCAGACTTTGGGAAAGGAGTTTGCCTCAGTTGCCACTCTCTAGCAAGTAATGATGTGTAGGCCAACCCAAAGCCAGTGCGACCTGCAGGTCAAGCGGAGTAAAATCGACTGCCATACAAAGTTTGCTGGCAACAGGTGGGAGTGGGCTGAACTTTTCACGCTGGCATGCTCCGCACCGTCCGTGAAATCAGAGCAGGGCAGGCATAGGTATATAAATAGGAGCACCCTGCGGATTAAGGTAAGTGTGGGTTCTGGGGGGTTGGGCGCGGGTCGAGAGAAACTGCTAGCAAGTCCACATGAAGTTTAGGAAGGTGCAGTAAGTCTTGCATTATATCACAGCTGTACAGCAGCAATATAATAGGACAACGGAATTTTCGCAAATGACTATAATGCTATAATAAGTAAGTCAATCTATAGGCTTTTATACAGTTAATTCCCCAGTTTACTATAAAACAAACTATCTCTAGGAAAACGTCTTTCAGCTGTCCCTTAGGTCAACTTTAAGTATGTTATAAGTCCTATTCCTAGCAACTTTGCAATTGGTTTTCATTACTTATATTTATATATTTTTTCAATTATTTGCCTTTCTCTTCTGCCTCTTCCCAGCTTTCAAATGGGGGTCACCGAGGTCAGCAGCCAAAAAATATTGTTCTGTGAGGCTACAATGCTATTGTTACGTTTTATATTCCCATCTCCCGTTCAAACCACTGCCTGGTAATTAAGATCTGCTGGAATACCAAATGGAGCGTTGCTGAACAAAAAGCTAAATAACTGAAACACCAGAAAAAAAAAATTATATATATATATATATATATATATATATATATATATATATATATATGTGTGTGTGTGGTGTCTGGTACCCCTTTAAAAGGACCATAACACCAAAACTATGCATTTCAATATAATGTTCTGTTACTTTGCACTATGTATTTTCTACAAACCTGAATAAAGTTTATATAATAAGCGACTAGCATGAAAGTGTTTTGTATGTCACTGGTTCACATAGCAAATCGCACGTTGTAATATTCAGTGGTTCTAACCCAGTGATATACACAGAGCCTCTGATGAAGTGAATTGTTCACGAAACGCGTTAGGCCAGAAAATGCGATTTTAAATGTGTGTACTATTTATTGTAATAAATATTAAATCCTTTTTTGAGCATTTTTCCTGCTTTGCTCGAAACGATTTCCTATCCCACAATGCCTGGACCGTGCTGTTTGCTCCAAGAGAGAACCCGCCGGATCACAAGAAGTGATCCAGCGCATGTGGAGCAGAAGGCAACGGACGAAACCGCAATTAGAGCTGCACTGTGAACTCCTACATGCGACTCAAGTCTGGAGGATCCTGTAAGTAATAAAAAAGCAGGGGCTCTGTGTCTATATCACAGCAGTGTACAACTGCTCTTTTCATTTTTGTGTCTTTGAGGTTGAGCAGCGGGACGGCGTGTGTTTGGAGAGGGGGAGACTAAACACACAGAAGGGATACTTGTAAAAGTCACGTGGTTTAAGAGACACTACAGGTCTTTCGGACAGGAAAGAGACTCAATATTTGGTTAAATCTTTATTACAGGAAGTGCATACATTCCATTATAATTTTATGGGGCAGATTTACTAAAGGGCAAAGCGTGATGTCATTTCGTTACTTCGCCGATTTACTAACGGGCGCAGGCATAATATTGCTAACGAAGGAGATAGACTCTGGCGAAGTTGAACTCTGCCGAATGGACGTAACTATGGAAATTCACTGAGATGTGGACTAAGACTAAGTTACCTCTTGTGCCAGACTTGCCTTCGCCACCTCAGACCAGGCGAAGTGCAATAGAGTAGATAGGAGTTCCTCAAAAAATAGTTGAAAATTTTTCTAAGTCCCAAAAAACGCTGGCGACTTTTCATTTTTCAGGGTGATAGGCTGCAAAAGATTGTCAATTTTTTTGGGGTACCCGGCTTCCCCCCTTTATTTCCTAACATATGGCACATAAACTATACACTGGGCTCATGTGTAGGGCAATATAACAAATTTATTTTATTTTATTAAGGTTCCCTGGGCTTGTGTTGTATAGTGTATTTGCTGCAACATATACGTCCATTCAACGTTAACTTCCCGCGGTATGCAATTAAGCGCAACTTCGATTCAGTTGCTGCAGTAACGCTGGTGCTACTTCGCCAGCGTTCGGCACCCTGGACGCAACTTCGGATTTTAGTGAATTAGAGTTGTCCTGGCGAATCAACGCCTGGCGAAGTGTTGCCATGTGAGCAAAGCCGTCACTGGCGAATTTTCGAAGGTTAGTGAATCTGCCCCTATAGTTTTTTGGAGTTGGAACCCTCTATTGTATTGCGCATCCGATTGTTATAGTTACATAAGAGATCAAATGCCATTCATATTTTCCACTGAATGAAAACCTTTTCATATAAAATATCAGATACTGTATAGCTAAGAATATTTTTTTTTCCAGGCTCTGGTGAACAGATACAATATATATATATATATATATATATATATATATATATATATATATATATATATATATATATATATATATATATATAGGCTTTGGATCTGTTATGTGGAAGACATGCCTTAAGGCTACGTTTTTTTGTTTTGTTTATTTGTTTTTAAATCAACATTGCTTTGTTTTAACATAGCTATGCACTCTCTTTGCTGTATTTTGGATCCTTCTGGATAACAGGTGTCAGGATGTTTGATGCCATAGCATATCATTTCTTTTTCAGGTGCCCTTGTAGTCATGCAAAACCATGATGCCAATAACACGGAGCTGACAGTAACACAAGCAACACAGTATGAATCTTTCAGATCACCCGGTGTTCTTGTGGTATTTCAGCTCTGTATTATTAGTTCAGAAATAATAAGAGACTACCAAAAAGGGAAAACCTGAGTGAATCACGCTTTTGTGACCTTTGAAGCTGCTGCCATGAGATCTGAGCTGTTCCTGCAAGCAGCTGTCAGATGGGAGAATGCATTAAGCTTTTTTCAGCCAACAGTCTCACTTGAAGTTTGACATTTGCAGAAAAATAGAAGGAATAAAATACATTAAAAAAGAGAATGCACTAATTAGAACATGGAGATTGGAAAACTTAATGAAGGTCTTTTCAATAGGTTGCCATTCAATAGAGGAAAAGTGTCAGGGAATGTGACTACATCAAGTACCAGACAATCCAATATGAGATGTTTCTAAGAGAATTACATTATAGTCTGCATCAGTAAGGCTCCCTGACACCCATGCCAGAAACATAAATTCTGAGAACCTGGATTTTTTTCATCAGTTCATCCACAACCATACGGTGATACGTTTATTGTTCTTTTCCATAATGCAATCACCAGAAGTAAACAACCCATCTGGGATGGCAGAGGAATCTTAATTACATTGTCTTAACTACTGCTCGTAAGAAGCATAAATACAGTCATTTCCAAAGCAATATGGTTTTTGTTCAATTTTCGACAAAAGAACATTCTTAATTGATTGTCTTGTGCAAATATTTTGATCTGCAATTCACAGCAAAATACCAGCCCCTGAGCTGATCTTATACACCCCAATGGAGCTTTTGAAGCTGACAACAGAAATATAAAATATTCTTATTTTATGGCAGCTGTTCAAATTCAAAGCTCCAATAACCCTGAAAGTCAACACTGTCTTATAAAGAAATGGCAATAAAGCCATTATAGAGTATGTATCAGCTGCTTATTCCCATTAGCATGGAAAGCACAGAAACATTAAGCCATGTTAAATTAAGACAGAAATGTGCAAATTGCAGCAAAAGCATAGTGCAGAGAGTGCCAACATGTAAAGATTGTCTTGCAACAGGGGCACAAACCGTTTTCCCTTACTATTGTTCACCTCAACCTCAATGCATCTCTGCTGCTGGCTACCTCTACAGAAATAGAAAGTCTATAAACAGCCAATAGGGCAGGGCCAACTGCCATATCTGGCAAAATGCTTGTTAGTAAAGGCTTTGTTTGCCTATAAATCTGTACCTTGCTCGCACTTAATAAACTCGGAATTTACCTTCACTCGTTATACAGGGCAACTATAAGAAATTCTGGAGCCCCATACTGCTAAGTTAGAGGACACCTGGGCAGCAAACATAATTTGCCCTAATTAAAAAATGACCATAATCTTCCCAGCCAGGCTCCATTATGCTAAAACTGCACTGGTGACCCACCCAAATCTTGCCTGCTGCCTACCCCAAGCACCACGGCACAGAATTTGCTCTTTGGGCACCTCTCAGCTACTGGAACACCCCTATCATTCACAGGAAAGATCTCTTGGATGCAAAAGCAATGTTTTTTGTTTAGGATGTAATCATTTTTAAATATTGTAAAATTATTTTAAGGCCAGCTACACAGGTATTGTCACATGAACAAAGAGATGCGACTGACATTTTCAAGTGTGAACAGGCTTGGGTTGCTCCAAGTTGCTGGACACGGCTTTTCAATTTTTTTAAAATGTTTTCACTTTTTGCAATGCGCTAATTTTTTAAATTCGGTTTGTCTACAAATACGTCTCCAGTTGCTGGCTTGAGACCTACAAGTGAACACCTATCATCACAACGGATGATCACCACACCACTACATGGGTAAGAGCGCTCTAATTCTCAGTTACGCTGGACAAAGCTTTGTCATACATTTGCCATGTTTCTGTCCCACAAATGCCCTCTTGATAAAGAGCACAATAGGCCCCAAAATTTGGTGTGTGACTGGTAAAGCTCTAGTAGTTTAATCTGCCTTGTCCAATGCTCTTCTTTGTATTGGCTATTTATTCAAGCACTATTGGCACATGTATGAAAGAAAAGTAGATTGTCTCTATTTTTGTTTGTCCCATCTACTGAACTACTCAAACATCAGCACAAGTAATGTTTGTTTTTAACAGCAGGTCCGTTCCTATTTGTAGTGAAGCCAAGATCTACATTAAGAAATAACTACTGCATTGTATCACTATGTGATGTGCTTGGCTTGAGTTTTTTTTCCCTATACAGCAATACAGCACATTCATATATCTTGCTTTTGCATTGAAGACTGAATATCCCTCCATCTGGCAATTATCTGATCCCTTTGCTTGCGCCGCTCTACAGAATGATGTGGATGTGTCTCGAGATTTATTAGAAAGGGTTTTGCAGTGTATTGTTTATGATATCTGTGGAGGCACGATCAAAATTTATAGCCAGCTGAAATCTTCCAAGAGCAATGAAAGAGAAATGCATAATTCTGCTGGATGTCTGCTTGAAGGACTCCTGCCTGGCTGAGTCTCTTTTGAACAGCTTAAGAGACATTTATTACTAGATCGATAGCTTCTTTTTCAGAAAGCTTCCAAGAAAGTTTAAGAAGAAGAAATACATTTTGAGAGTTCAGATACCTTATAACTATAGTTCTGTATATTTTTTTTAATGAATATAGAAAAATTAAAAGCATACCAGTGGCTCTCTGCCAAGAAACACATCATCCAGAATGCTCCGGGTAATGGGTCTTGTAATTTGAATCACCATACTCTGTCTACTAAAAATTAATCTGCACATTATTAAAAGGAAATACGATTGTTTTGCCTCTATTATAAATGTATGTGGCTTAGTTAGGATTAAGTACAAGGCAATGTTCCCTCAAAGGTGTGCGCAATTTTTGAGGCCAACACAACAAATTATGGTGCACACAGTTTTGGTGCACACGGTTTTCTAAAAACTGCAGACACAAGTTTAAAATGTGCGTACATAACCGAGAAAGAATCAATGGGAGCATTGATAAAAGTTACTGTTTTTTATTAAAGTGGGAGATGGCCTTCTTGTAATTTGGCGCTTTCAGGATAACAAGTTCAGATACATAATAATAAATGCTGCAGGGTTTAAAGGGTAGGCTGTATCCAAGAAAAGAATGAAGGGCAGGACATGGAGCTTCTTGCAAACTGATTGGCAGGATGCACTAGAATATTTGTTTCCATAGACACATAAATTGTGTTGTGTATTGCGTTACTGTATTATCTCCTTGGTTCACGATGGACGGAAAAGTAGAGAGGGTTTGTTTTTGTACATAGCCTATGGACGAGGCAAGCACTTGGTAGCTAGCATGGAGCAGTATTTTGGTTTCCATCACACACTCTGTAGAACATTAAACTTTAAACTTAAATTTTGGGTAAACGGTAAAAAACCTAATATGGAAAGCAACTGAAAAAAGTATTTTTTGATGGTGAACAATCTGAAAACTTAACTGAAAAAAAAATGTTTGGAAGGTGGACAACCCCTTTAAAGCCAGATACAGTTCTGCATGTCACTTTCCACTGAACTTTTTCCAATACACATTGCTTGTCAGTAGGCTTGGGTGAATTCGATCCGCTTCGTTTCGTCAAAAATTCACCACGTTCAAAATGTTGCCAACGCCCATTAAAGTCTATGGGCGTCAAATTTTTTTGACGCGTATCATCTTTTTTTGACGAGCGATGCCATAAAAGTCTATGGGCGTCATTTCTGCAGCGAAACAAGGCGTAAATATTTGCCCATCCCTACTTGTCAGGTGGGATTACCAAATACAGCCATGCTGAGCAGAAAAGCAGAACTATTCAATTTCATCTGGAGGCTGGAAAGCAAAGCTGCCGATGATTGAAAAAGAGCCTTAACTACTGGAGAATACAATGAAACGTGATAAAAAAAAAAATATTGAATAATGGTATAGGAAGGGTAAAGAACGGCTAGAAGAATGCCACGCAGATGGGTATAAGCACTCCCATTGCACATTAATATTTTGGCATATTTTTTTCACAAAGGTGATTTACTATACATGCATTTTCAATTACAGTTCCCACCTGCAGACCTGGCAAGGCTCTGGAAAGAGAAAGAGAATGGAAGAAATAATAGCCCATGAGTGTACCAGCGGGATGGGAATGCACTCACAGGCACTTCCCAGAGGTACATGTTAAAACACACCTGGTTAAGCTTGCAAATGTCATGTATATTCCACAAGCACAGAATTCTCATAAGACACAAATATTTCAATGCATGAGTGAACTGGGCTGGGTTTCTCTTTCAGCAAAATAAAAATCATCTTTCGTGTTATTGTCAAACAGCACTGAAGAAGGCTACTGCCATTATCAGCAGCGCAAAAGCATCCTCCTTATGGAGAGCGCAGGACAGCCTGAAAATGCAAGGCTACTTATCCTTCCAAAAAATATAAGGCACCAAGTTGCCATGTGATAAACACATTGAATGAGGGACTGATCAGTACCTTATATCAAGAATATATCCTCCTTATAATCAATGTTTATATCTTAACTAGCCAGGAAAGGTATTGCTTACCTTTCCGCATATTTGCATCACAGTTATGAACTGAAGCTGGCATGTTGCTTAAAGCTGGCCATAGACGCAAAGATCTGATCGTACGATTTTCGGACCGTATGTGGAGAGTCCCGACATTTTTTGTCCAGCGGAGGTCAGTCGTTTAGTCGTTTAGTCGATCGGATAGGTTAAAAGATTTCTGTCGGCTGCGGGTGATATCTCTGCATGTATTGTCGATCTGGCGATTTTCAGAGGGAGACTGTCACCAGCTTTGGCCAGACATAACTTTCGTACAATTGCTGTCAGGGGCAGAGCATCAGCTCATCTGTTCGTTTGTTCTTTATTTGATCTGAATAGTTAGTGGCAGGTCGCGAGATGGGGAAGTCCGATCGTTCAATGATTCGTACAATCGGATCTTTGCGTCTATGGCCAGCTTTACTCAACAAAGACATTGTTCTGCTTCCCTTTCTAAGCATTGAAAGTGTGATCTATTTAACTTATCAAGTTGTCTTGAGATAGCAATAACTTAGAACCTCGGGGATTTCAGCAGACAGTTGAACTCAATCAGAATGGCACCTTGAAGATCATTTGAGTAGTTTATTTGAAAACTGTGAAGATCTTGATAACAGTGAACCTCCGGATAGGTCAAAAGATTATAATTTGAACCACTCTAGCAATATAGATGCAGTTTAAAATGAAGCCTAACATACTGTATACTACCGGACAAGTGGAGTAAACCAAACAGATAGAGATCAAAGGGGACAACAGGGGGAGAGATAGAACAAAACAAAAAAAGCAGACATCCTCCACAGATACAAACACAACAGGGAAATCTTGTATGATAGCTAGGGGTGCAGTCACATTGATAAAAAAAAACTGTCTCAGGGTCATAGTTTCTTGAAACATGACTGACTCTCAAACTGTCACTTCTCTAACAATCAGCCTTTGGTGGTCCACTACCTGATCTCTGCATTTTTCAAAAGGAAAGTGGCAGGTGGAAATCAATAGGAAGATTGGCTGCGTCAGTGTCAAGATGATAATACACATAAAGATCCGCTTGTTTGGCAAGATCTTTGCCCACATACATTCTTGGCCAATTCAGGCTGACCTGATCACTTGATCATCAGACCAAAGATAGGATTATAATGGGTCCCTATGCAGACCCGATGGAAGAGGTTGCACTATGTAATCGCTGTTCAAGTGAATTTTCTAACCTAATAGGCATCTCGTCAAACACCATGTAGTCATTTATCAGGTTGGCTGCTGAGCAGGGCACATTCATGGGCAGATAAGCTGCTGACTTAGTCTGAAAAGGGCGAATCGGCAGTTTCAATCTGCCCCTGTATAGCCAGCTTTAGAGAGAAAAGCGTTAAAATGGAGTATTTCATTTGTATGTATTTCAGTAGAAAAAAGAAATGGCATAGACTGGTAGCTTGGTAACAGCATCCATCCTGTATTATCTCAAGCAATCTCATAAGGGAAAAAAAAAAAACAGAAAACGTTGTGACAGTATTATATTTCCATCAGGGTTTGAAAGCCGGTTTCATGCGGGAAAGGATTATCCTAGAAACAATAGTTATGACATCCATTTCTACAGCTATACTGGCCATCTATTATTACGGCTTAGTTCTCCGTCTTTGTGTCAGTTCAAAGGAGCACCAACAATATCGCTGCTTGCTAAAGCTATGCTGAGCCTTGGGTGAATATTGCAGCCATTGTGCAATTTAATTTGCTAGGAACAGCAGGAAAAGGCTTATTGGAAAAGCTAGGCTCTTTATTGTAGTGTGGTTAATTGTAAGTATACAATGAGTAATATCTGCACAGGCTGAGGAACCTGTTTTAAAGGATGAATTATGTGTTACCCTAAATTAAACAAAAATAGCCCATGCCATCTTGGGCCTGGATAAACAACAAAAAAAAATCATAAACTGGCAGTGCCCTTAGAGAAATAATTTATCCAGTCTGGATGGAGGATGGTTTGACATTTTGACTGACACCATCTGCAATTGAATGAGTTTAGGCAAGTTCTCTGTCTGAGCACTCAATGAAATGGAAAAGCAGCCCCAGGGTACAAGAGGGAGTCAGGGAAAGGAACTTCTCCAGCACTTAAAACTGATCTACTTGAAGGAACAGACATGGTTTGTATATGCCAGTCACTCTTAATTATCTATGCACAGCTACAGTTACACCAGTCATTCAGTCTGAGAAAGCAGAGAAAATAGCATATATTTGAACAAAAAATTGTTTATTATCACTGGCAACATTACCCAATCTCATTCGGCACTAAAAAGGGGTTGATCTTTTTTTAGTGAAGACGACCCCAACCACTGAAAGTGAAGCATGGTGGCACAAGCATCTTGCTATGGGGATGTTTCTTATACTATGGTGTTGGCATTTATATTATATCCCTGGGATCAGTTTCAGTTAGGGATGCACCAAATACGCTATTTGTATCAGAGTGAGCTACACAGACAAACGTGCTCTTGTAACCCCAGCCTTAGCACATCAGCCATCTTGATCAAAGAGAGTCCAAAACCAAAATAATGTTTGCTCATTCCACGGAAAAGTCACTGGTTAATTACTGGGTGGAAAATATAACCATTAAACAATATAAACAATGAGCTGATATAATAACTGTGAATCTGAGTTTATCCAACTTAGTATCCAAGGCCTTTGCCATGGAAAACCAGAGATGGAGAGCCATCTGTTCTGATGAATCTTTTTATTTATTTTTCTTTATTATGTTTCTTTCTAGTCAATTTGTTGTTGTTGTTGTCTGTGCATTCCCTGGAGTAATAGTGATGTGCTGAGATGAAGTGCCATGTCTCCTGCAATGTGCAGAGGTTAGAATGCTCTATGGACAAAGTAAATCATTGAGAGTAAGGGAGGGAGCATGGCATGGCTGATTATTCTTTAGAATACTTTATATTCTTTCTTTTTAACCTTGAGCAGATTAGGACTCATTGCTGCATGTTACATCGGTGCTCTCTGTGGCATAAAATAATACATTTTTCAGATGTTGTTAACTTCATGCAAAGTGCATTACCTTGTTTAAGGCTAAACACTCTTAAATTAAACGTGGTGAAGAACATGTATGCTCCAGTGTGCTGAATGGCAATCTTCTGTTAAATATATACAGCAGGTTAGCCAGGGGGTTGTAACTATTCCCTACTGAGTGTTTAGAAGAAATGCATAGCACTTACAAGGCTTTTAACTGCATTTCCCCTCTATCGTGCCCAAGACTACAATCAGTAAAAACACTGAAATGAAAGCTTTTCTATCAGTAGACTTTTGTCACTTGTCCCCTTAAACTATACAGCACTTCAAAATGCACTACCACGTGATTCAGTTATTTTTGAGGGACATTATCTATGGGAACATAGACTAATGCTTAAAGGAGAATTCAACCACTTATTAAAAAAACTCTAACTTTTTACTTACCCTCGATGCAGATTCAGGGATCACAGTTCACGGTAGCCATCTTCCAGGTCTTTGGTAACCTGAGAATGAACCGTCGTAGTGGCACATGCGCAGTTGGAGCAATTTCCCAGTTTGCAACAACTGCATATGCGCCAAAAGCGTCGGAAGAAGACACCTGACCCATGGAGGCACCGGCAGGGTCAGAGGCAATAACATGGAAGTCAACGAAGGGGCACTAGTTGTGTTAAAGGTAAAGTATAAAATATTCTGTCTGTCACTACATGAATATATTTTGCAACATACATTTACAAATCTAAATTTAAGGGAATACACAAAAATGTTCCCTATTGCTCCAGAGACAAGCGTAAAAGTGGCCATACACTATTAGATTCCCCTCATTTGGTGAGATCACCAAACAAGCAGATTTTAACCCGATATGCCCACTAACGGCTGGGCGATATCGGGTGAATCCGAACATTCGGCCCTGGGGATCGGATTACAATGTTACGTATGAGCACCGACGGGTCGCAGGACCGCATCAACTAGCTAATGCGGTCCTGGATCGTGGAAAAAATTCAAACTTGACCGATATCTGGTTGATTTTTGGCCTGATATCGATCGGGAGGACCCGCTGGGAACCCCCACACATAGGCAGATAAGCTGCCGAATCGGTCTAAAGGACCGATATTGGCAGCTTTAATCTGCCTGTGCATTGCCACGTTTAGCACCACGAGGCAAACTAAATTGTGAATTAATTTTTTTCTAAGGCACAATTGTTTGTTGCTTGTGCTAGTCTGTGCTGTTGTAGGTTATCTGCTGTACTAACAACAGATGCAGCTTGTGAGTTTAGGCTTCACTCTACCCCTCTGCCTCTACGGTCTGCTCAGATTGTCTATAAGAGTATCTTGCCTCTGACCAGGATTATGATTTACCTGCTCATGAACATACAAGTTGAAGTTCCAACAAACCAGTATGATACACAAAACTTTAGTCCCTCACTCAGCAATTAGGTCAGTCAGTGTTAGAGAAGTCAATCAAACAGGGTAAACAAGAGGCCACCTATTAACCCAATTTTGGGGCCATGGACAGAACTAGCCAAGCATGGGCCATATAGTAATACAACCAACTGTCTGCCAGGCCATTTACTTGTGTGGCCAGTTGTACAAATATCTGACTGACATGCTAAGGATATTTTTCAAGGATTGACTACAGTCACTATTCAAATTTCAAGCATTTTCAGGCCAAAAAACACCATTGACAACACTGACATTTCCAGGCTGAATGGACATCACTGGAGGCAACCACAGGCCATAATGAACCGCATCAATATCTCTTTCTTCACATAAATATCTCTGAATCGGTATGCCAAATCCTGGCATCAAAACAGCATTCTTCATTTCTGACCATGCACTTATGCAGTCTTTAACTTGATTAGTGAATGCATAAAAAAGGTAAAGGAAAATAAAATTCCGCAAACAAAAAAACTCCAAAAACTTCAAATGAAGGAAGACACTTTCAACTCCTGTCAATGGGGCTGCAGGAACACTTAGGTAATAGCTGGTAATAAAGAGCCTTTGAACACTCAAGCCATCCATATTCAGTGGGCCACCCGAGCTGATTAACTGTGGAATGACATTCGGAAAGACACATGGGAAACTGCTGCTAAATGTCAAAAGGTAGATGCTTTTGTCCCTCTTTGAAACTGGCTGTTCTTTCTAATACTCTGACATTTTTATTTCTTCAGCAATATTAAAAATAGCCACTCAGTATTTGAATAATTGAACTGCCACCATTGGTTTGATGGACTAATTGAAAGAAAACCGGAGGTAGCTACTGTAGATCAGGAGCATGAAAAGGAAAGAAAAATTAGGGGGAAAGGAATGGCAGTCAGACGACTGACATTTAATTTCTAATTTAAATTAAACAGAGGGGGAAAGAGAGAATCTGAGTTTCTAAAACCCTCTGAGGAAAGAAGAGGAAAAAACTTTGAAATAAGAGAACTATAAAAGTGCCAATTCCATGAAGCGTGGGTAAGGGTAAAAAAAAAAAAAAAAAAAAAAAAGGCTGATTTTTTTGAAGTTGGCAAAAAAAAAGCTGAATAGGTTGAAAAAAAATCGAACTGTGAAGCAAATGACGGGGATACGTATTTAGCGTTGTTCTTTTATAGAAGGCAGATAAAGTAAAGCAAAGGAGGGTATATATAGCTCCAGATCTGTTGAAATGTAAAGTACAGAGATTAAAAAAAGAATAATAAAAGAGCTGGATAATATTAAAGCATGAAATTGACAGTTAGAAGCCCCATACCTATGGAACATTTATGTGCAGGATGCCAGATACAAACTGGAAAGCATAATACAAGACAAGCCTGGCATTATAAGGCTCTTCACATTCTCTGATCTAATTATATATTCCTTTTCATACTCCTTCCAGGCTCCCTGGGTCCCCTTGATGCTTCCTATCCATTTCTTTTCTATCAATGTGAATCTGACAGCTTATGGGGTCCTTATGTTTTGCTGAAAATGATTTTACAGCCAGAACAAACAGATTACCTTTCATTTGTTTGCAAATGTCTCAAAACAAGAGCGTTTCAGTCAAAGAAAACTGTGGGCTGTGTTTAGTCTCATTTTTTATTTCTGTCCAGGGCATTAAGAGAATGTATGAGCTTTTATAGTCTGCAGTAAACTAGAACAAGAACATAGAGCAATGTTTAAGTATTTGTACTATGTGTTTTCTTTTAAACTTCTATTCCCCGAGCAGTTGAAGGGGACCTGACACCCCAAGAAACAATTTCAATTCGTGTTAGTTGAGCAAAATGTAATTTAGACTATTGAAATTATTTAAATTTAGTTTCCTTCGGTCTCAGGAATTCCCAATTGCAGCAAACAGGCTGGTGCTATTTTGGTATATCACCCTAGAATCTTACGTATGTGGCAGAATGGGTGGAACTAACCCCATGGGCAGTGCTCTACACAATTATTGAGTGTGGGGAGTGCAGTTATATCTAGAAAGTGCTGAATGGAAAGTTTAAGTAATTGACTGCCCAGCCTCGATGCCTCAGGCATAGAGACAGGACAGGCAATAAATGATTGACAGCTCAAATACTTAAAGGGATTCTCTCATGATTTTTATGATGTATTTTTTATTTCTTAATTACACTGTTTACACTGCAAATAATTCACATTACAATATAAAATTTAATTCCTGAACCAGCAAGTGTATTTTTTTTAGTTGTAATATTGGTGTGTAGGTGCATCTCAGGTCATTTTGCCCAGTCATGTGCTTTCAGAAAGAGCCAGCACTTTAGGATGGAACTGCTTTCTGGCAGGCTGTTGTTTCTCCTACTCAATGTAACTGAATGTGTCTCAGTGGGACTTGGCTTTTTACTATTGAGTGCTGTTCTTATATCTACCAGGGAGCTGTTATTTCGTTACCTTCCCAGTGTTCTGTTGTTAGGCTGGTGGGGGGAGGGGGGAAGGGAGGGGAGAGATATCACACCAACTAGTACAGCACCAGTACAGCAATAAAGAATGACTGAAGTTTATCAGAGCACAAGTCACATGACTGGGGGCAGCTGGGAAACTGACAATATATCTAGATTTCAAAATGAAATATAAAAAAATCTGTTTGCTCTTTTGAGAAGCGGATTTCAGTACAGAATTCTGCTGGAGCAGCACTATTAACTGATGTGTTTTTTAAAAAAAAAAGTTTTCCCATGACCGTATACCTTTAAACGCCCTTATAACAGGTATGGATGTTAATAAAAAACAGAACTTGTTTTTCATGTTTTCATCTGCAAAATACTTTCATTATACAGTTTTTTATGTGTGGGTGACACGTCCACTTTAATGTAAAAATTCAGCCCACTGAAGGCATCAAGTCTGTTAAATCAGAAAACAATGAGCATTACTATGTAATGTAGAATGGTGTATGAAATGTTGGGTTTTCAAAGAGATTTGAAATTCCTGGTAATCACATCATATTTCCCTTCTGGAGAAAAAAAAATACAAAATACAGACCCAAATGTTCTACTGTCTCCTTATCCAGACTCTGCAGTTCTTACTAACTGAATAAGTCATGAGCTCATAAGAATTCTTTTATAAATAGTTGCTACATTTTACTTCTGGGTAGAGAAGCAAATGACATATTCCTTAGAGTAGATAGTCTCCCCACTGCATGGGCTAGTCCACTAACTCAAATGCAGCTTTTTAGAATAAGTTTCTTCAGCTTTAAAATCACACATTAAATGAAGGTTGGAACTTCCATCAGATAAAGAAAATGAAAGCTCTCCCTGCCAAGTGGCTACTGGCACAAATGTCACATCTTCTCAAGAAGACACATTACAGGCAAATTTATAAAAGTGCAAAGTGGTCTCATAGAGATTTTCATGCAGGGGGACAGAGTCGATTCGAGGAACAGTGGAGGATACAAGTAACACAGTTTTAAGCCTTAAATGTAACACCTTGCAACAGTTAGAGGCCTATTTATCAACAGTCTCATTTTAGTGATTTTAGAGGTTTTTTGAACCCACGAAAAAAACTCAGTGTATCTAAAGCCATGTCTGCTGTGGAATTTATTAAAGGAGAACCAAACCCTTGCTAATAAAAACCCCTACCCCTTTACCCTACATATACCCCCCTCCCCAGCCTAGGTGGTACCTTTGGTAAATGCTCCTTACTCTTTATTTACCCCTCAGTGCAGATTCAGGGTACTGGAGTTCACGGGCACCATCTTCTTCTATTCGGTAACTTTCGGGAAGTAAGTGCCGTATCCACGCAGTTGGAGCAGTCTTCTTGTTCGCCATAACTGCGCATGTGCTGAAAGTCACGTAAATTGCAGATGCGCCAGAAGAAGATCCAAAGATTATGGAAGAGAAGAAGATGGTGACTGTGAACTCTGATGCCCTGAATCTGCACCGAGGGGTCAGTAAAGAGTTAGGGGCATTTACCAAAGGTAAAACCTAAGCCTAGGAGGGAGCAGGGAGGTGGGTCTATGTAGGGTAGGGGATTTTAATAAAAAGGGTTTGCTTCTCCTTTAAGAGATCAGACTCTAAAAAGCACAAAAGAAAAAAAAAATCCATGAACAATTTGAGTTTTTCGGACAATTCAGAAAGCCTCTAAAAGCCAGAATTGATTAAAAAAGGTCCAATAGGATCAGCATAACTCACACTGACTTCTATAGGACCTTGACAACTTTTACCTGGTGAATTTTTTTATTAGAAGGTTATTTTGTGGTTTTTACACATAATAAATCTTAATAAATCTCAAGTTTTAAATGTACACAGAAAAAACACAATTTTTTTAAATTTGTAAAAAAAAAAAAAAGAAATGGTAAATAGGTCCCTCAGTGTGAAAAAGAGTAGAATAATACATGTGAGTTTGTTGGTAAGTCCAGGAACCAGTCACCAACATAGGATGCATCCAACTGCATCAGCCATAGTTCAACAGTGTAAAACATGGCAAACTAGTCATGTCTTCAGCATGCAATAATCTATACACCCTCAGCGATGCAATCTATCTGCCCAATCATACAGCACTGAGGAACATATTGGCACCTTTAAAATAAAGTGAAATAATACTTAATTATGCAGCATATTTTCCCTTTCACTATAAGCACGACAAGGAAAAAGGAAGAAAAAAAAAATAGAAATGTAGACTTCAATGGTGCAGTAAATTCAGTAAGTTCTGCAAGTTTGTAATGGACAGAGGTTTTAAAATGCAAATGTAGATGCAGATTAAAAAGCACTTGATGGAAATTTCAGACTTGCGCTGCCTTTTGTGTCCCTTTCAACTTCTTAGCATTTAAATTATGACCCAAAGGTACCATTATTAAAGTTGCCAGGGCAACATTCAGTACAGATATCTTGATTAAAACGGCTCTTGGAAATAACAGTCATTACAAAATAAAAGACCGGTAGCGGCATAAAGCAAAACTATTTTTTTACATGTAGTTGTAATCTGTTAATCCAGACCTGCCACTACTACTACTTTTCCTTGGCAACAATTGTTCTATTTTGTTTGAGACAAGTTTCTGTTTTTTTGTCGAACTTGAATGGCCACTTCCATGGCTACACAGCAACATTATTTATGTAAACTATAGCAGTGCTTCTGAAACAAACACGCACATTTTAGCAGTTATAATACAACCTATTCACAATAAATAGTACATCTAGCCAATGGGAAATTAGAACACTTTACAGAAAACAAAGGGAGACCCCAGCATGTCCAATCACAATTCCACAACAAGGCTTTTGAGCAGTTGCAGCTGAACAAGTCTTCAGAAATCCTTACTAAGCCCAAGGGCCGGGTCAAGTCAACTTGTCGCCCTAGGCAACCTGGTCTTTTAACCCCGCCCCCCCGCTTGAGTATGAGCGCGTGCGAACCATAACATTGGTGCAATGAAGTGGTTGCAGAGGGGCAGTTTTTGGGCAGGGATGGACAGAGGAGGAAGGGGAGGTAGGGACGGACAGGGGAGGTGGGTAGGGACACACAGGGGAGGTAGGGAGGGACTGACAGAAGAGGAAGGGAGGGAGGGACAGAGGAGGAAGGAACAGACAGAGGAGGAGGGAGAGACAGAGGAGGAAGGGAGGGTCAGACAGAGGAGGAAGGGAGGGACAGACAGAGGAGAAAGGGAGGGACAGACAGAGGAGGAAGTGACAGAGGGGGTAGGGGAGACCTGCAGAGGGGAGTGAATCTGGACAAGGGGTAGGCAGAAGAATTTTGAACAGGAACCTGCCCAGCGCCCCAACAGCATTGCGCCCTAAGATGGTGCCTCTTCTGCCTACCCATAGTTCTGGCCCTGTTTATCCCAAACAATTGGTGCAGAACCCAGTTTGAAATATGCATAATTAAGCAACAACAGAAGGCACAACATACTGGTTGTTGCCAAGTTCTTACAAATAATGGATACATGCAAAAAAAACACTGCCTATTGGTATGTGCCAATTTTTTTATGTTACATACTGTAGAAGAAAAGTCAGTAGGTGCTACACCGTTGTGTAACATTGTGAACAGATAACTGACATATAAAAAAACATTAAAGCCTATAGTACTTGAACCTTATGGCAAAGTTATAAACCTTAGGTCACAAACCTAAATAAGATGCACCAGGCCTCTGTAGGAAAGCCACACAACCATGGCCAAGGACCAATCACAACACTGTGTATAAGTGCAGTGAGGCTAGGACATAGCAGACATGTTACTGATTGTGAAAGACAATATGAAGGGCTCCTAGCTATCAAAGACATGTTGTAAATGTAGGCCTATACAACAGCCTTTGGGCACAAGTGTGGGGAGTGTCAAAAGGCAACATAACAAGTAAAAATACAAGGCTGGAAGAAGGTGGAAGGCGAATGAGAATTGATAATTAAGGTTCACCGTGTTGGTAAGAGGGCCTCTAGTCCTGGCAAGGCCCCAACACAATGAGATCTATGAATATGTTGCCCTGTTTGTGTGTGTAGCCTGTGTTGATCTAGTTGTGTTGAAAGGCCATTACCTTGCTGGAAACATTCGCAAACTGAGAGATTGCTGCTAAGTTTCTAAATTCCTAAGAAAATCCAATAAAGTTTCAGTGACTTTGTCCTGCAGGAGGAAAGTCACCCATCTAACCCTTTCTATAAAGGCACCTATGCTTTGATAATGTGATATAAACGGCTTATGGAAGTAAGCCAGGAACTCTGAGTATGGACATCTTCATGAGGTCAAATACATAGTTAAATATACATAAAATTTTTACACTTGGCAGAAAATACATTAGGGTATACATTTAATTTAAATAAAGAAAAAAGACTGATTTGTAGGAGAAATATTCTACTTACAAGCAAGGTTTAACCTTTAACGATGAAGTTATGAGATCATAACTATAAACATATGGATCGGGTGGGAAAATGTTTCATATGTGTTTCAAACACTTCTAGTGTACTTTTATTGACTGTGTTCAGCTGCTATTCATTTGTATAATCCACTGTACCCCACCAGCCTTCACCATCACTTTTATAAACACTGCATAAATATAGAGTTATTTGTACTTGTCACAATGCTGAATGCTAATTATACTGTATTATGTCCTTTTGTTCATTAGTGCTTGAACAATGTTAAATCATTATTATAACATTTATCAGTGGTAAAGCTACAGTAACTACCTGTAGTATTTACTGGCATCTATTTAATCAAGCTTATTGGCATGTGCTGCACATGAAATGACTGAGATGGTCCCCACAACCCAGCACAGATCTTCTCTGTTCCCCCGAAGTGCACAAGATGGGGCTTTTATTTCATTTAGAATTGTGATTATCAGCTGAAAGTCTTATTATATGTGCAGCTTTTACATGATAGGAGCAGAGGAAAAGCCTTTTCAATGCAAACCATTGTTAAAGGGGAACTCTGCAAAAACATAACAAGCTTTTTGAATAGTACACATAATTTCAGGCAACTTTGCAATATACATCAATTAAAAAATATGCAGACTTTTCATGATTTTTAATGGTTTTTGTCAGTTCCCTAAGCCTAGCCCCCTGCTCTTTTGCTGATCTGTCTGACTACTGTTACTTTGTATCAACAGCCATCTGTACAGAAAGCATTTTAGGACATCTTCCGGGGGAAATCGCTCTCCTGCATGCAATCTCATAAGGCAGAGGAATGCAACATTGCCTGCTTTTTCTCTCACCAATCCTCAAAGGCTGACGTTACACCTCTGTCCTGGGTCCTCCCTCCTCAGCCTTTAGCTCTTCCTCCTCAGCCCACCCTCCTCAGGCTTCAGCTGTCAACCCTCCCTCCTCGGTCCTCAGTACAAACGCTCTCCATCCTCAGCCATCAGCCTGCCTGCCCTGGATTTGGGCATCATCTAGCCCCTAGAGCAAAGACAAAATCCAAGGCAAAGAAGTCCTGGAATTGCTGGGTATTACTGGAGTCAATGAAGTGCCTGGAGGTCACATGAACCATCGAAAACACATTACCGTATAGCTCCTCTACTCCCATTATTGACGTACAATCAGCCTAATTATCCCCTCGTAACAGCAATCAAACTTTACTACTGAAAACTAATTCAGCATCTGCGCTGGGTTATAAAGTTTAATGAGACTTTATGCAGAAAGGAAACTTTGGGAAAATTGGCATCTGTTTTTAAAAAGGTAAACGAAAAACAATAAAAATTTGATCAGTTGATGAGCCAAAGGGAACGGGTTGCACAGGGGGGAAATGTCACCAGGTAATTCTCTTGAGGAGGATGGCCGTGATGCTATGCAGTGCTATTTATTTTCTTACAGGAGAAGGCAACTTAAAAGGTTTGCCATTTTGGTTGCCATTTTAAAGCGATCATTAAGACTGAGATAATTTTAGCTGAGCAGCCTATAATTCTCTGCACTTCTTTAAATATTTTCTAATCAAAGTATGTTGTTCTTCTGAACAATGTCTGAAATGACCTATTTGGCTGGAACTACACTGTGCGCGTCCTTCCGATCTGACGCGATGAGAGGAGGCGCAGGCATCACGTCGGATGCCCGAATCTAATGTAAGTAATACAAATGTCGCAACTACAAACTGATTGCATCTGACATGACACGACTGTCGGATGCGAACGCTGCACGTTGCGTCTTTATCCAACAGTCGTGTCAGGTGAAATCAGTTTGCACATGCACAAAATGCAAGAAGAAGACTGAAGAATACAGTAGAGCAAAAGATGGCACCTGTGAGCCCCGCTACACTAAATCTGTAAAGAGAGGTAGGGTTGATTAATGAAGTTTACTCTTAGGCTGGGGGGGGGGCGGGGAGGGAGGGCTATGTAGGAAAGGGGGTATTGGTTTTTAAGAAAAAAGGTTTGGTTCTACTTTAAGGACTGCCCCTGTGTTGGCAGGTTACAAAGGGTTTAAACCCATAAATACAGTTTTTCCAAGAAAAAAAAAAATGTGGTTCTGAGCAACATTCCCTTATACATTATATAATTGCTGCCAAAAGTAGTATTTATCTGTCCCTTGCTGTTCTCTGCACCGGCAGTTCTTAATATTAAAATAATATAGCAGAAACCAGATCAAGTAGCAAAAAAATGAAGGATATCTTTGTTATCTTTGTTGGTACATGTTCCCATGGATATTGAGAAAAGAATAAAGCAGAGAAATGTGAATAATGGATGAAAACTGGAAGTAATGTAAATATTTACATACTTATTAAATATATATCTAATACTGAAATACTACGTAGTGGCCACAGCTGCTGGTCTTGCCTACAAAACAATCAAACACATAGACTTAGAACTAGTTAATATTTTTTTTTCCAGTCTGGAATGCTTCCCATAACTGAACACAACTCTTGAATGTCCTCTTAGAACATCCATAACTTAAGTGTTCAGCCTTATATTATCTGCAGTTTAGCAACAGCTTTTTCAGATCAGCACCTCGAGAAGAAGGAAATGGCATTCATAATGAAAAGCATGCACAGATCGTTGTCTTGCCAATTATACTGTCAAGGTTAAACACTTGGATGGCAGCTGGTGTAGTTCTGGACAGATATCGATCGGGTTGGCCCATACCTGAACAGATAAGTTGCCCACATGGTTTGAAAGGGCTGAATCAGAAATATAAAGCTGTCCCTATATGGCTTAAAGAGTTAAGCTTTAACTTTTAGTTTGTTTTAGAATGGCCCATTCTTACCAACTTTTCAGATGGTCTTCATTTTTATAGTATAGTTCTTGAATGTTTTTGCCTTCTTCTTTTGACTCTTTCCAGGTTTCAAACAACTATTGCTCTGTTAGGATACGGTTTTAGTGTTATTGTTACATGGTTATTGGTATTCATATTCCAGTCTCTCATTCAAATCTTTTCTAGGGTCATTTAGAAACTAGCAACCGGATAGCTGCTGAAATTCCAAACTGGAAAAATGCTGAACAAAATAGAAATTGTTACAAAACCACAAATAATAAAAAGTGATGACCGATTGCGTATTGTCTCAAAATCTCCCTCTTTACACCATTCTAAAAGATAATTGTAAAGGGAAAAAACACTTTGCATGTCAACTGTGGGGGACGCTGTATATTGTGAACGCATAGTTACATAGTTACATAGTTAAATTGGGTTGAAAAAATACAGAGTCCATCAAGTTCAACCCCTTCAAATGAAAACCCAGCATCCATACACACACCCCTCCCTACTTTCACATAAATTATATATACCCATACCTTTACTAACTATAGAGTTTAGTATCACAATAGCCTTTGATATTACAGTATGTCTGTCCAAAAAATCAATTAAAGGCATTAACTGAATCAGCATCACAACATCACCCGGCAGTGCATTCCACAACCTCACTGTCCTGACTGTGAAGAACCACCTACGTTGCTTCAAATGAAAGTTATTTTCTTCTAGTCTAAAGGGGAGGCCTCTGGTACGGTGATCCACTTTATGGGTAAAAAGGTCCCCTGCTATTTGTCTATAATGTCCTCTAATGTACTTGTAAAGTGTAATAATTTCCCCTTGCAAGCACCTTTTTTCCAGAGAAAACAACCCCAACCTTGACAGTCTCCCCTCATAATTTAAGTCTTCCTTCCCTCTAACCAGTTTAGTTGCACTTAGTCTCTGCACTCTCTCCAGCTCATTTATATCCCTCTTAAGGACTGGAGTCCAAAGCTGCACTGCATACTCCAGATGAGGCCTTACCAGGGACCTATAAAGAGGCATAATTATGTTTTCATCCCTTGAGTTAATGCCCTTTTTTATGCAAGACAGAACTTTATTTGCTTTAGTAGCCACAGAATGACACTGCCCAGAATTAGACAACTTGTTATCTACAAAAACCCCTAGATCCTTCTCATTTAAGGAAACTCCCAACACACTGCCATTAAGTGTATAACTTGCATTTATATTACTTTTGCTTATTTTTCCTTAATTTAACCAGTAACCTTTTGTGTGGCACTGTATCAAATGCTTTAGCAAAGTCTAAGTAAATCACATCCACTGCCATCCCAGAATCGAGGTCTCTACTTACATTCTCATAAAAAGAAATTAAGTAAGTCTGGCAAGATCTATTACGCATAAAACCATGCTGGCACAAACTCATAGTATTATGATTTGCTATGAAGTCCAGTATCTTATCCTTTATTAACCCTTCGAAAAGCTTTCCTACCACTGATGTCAGACTAACTGGCCTATAGTTTTGAGGCTGAGAACGGGATCCTTTTTTGAATAGAGGCACCACATTAGCAATTCGCCAGTCTCTCGGCACTATGCCAGATCTCAATGAATCCTGAAAAATTAAGTAAAGAGATTTGGCAATCACAGAGCTAAGCTCGCTAATTACCCTGGGATGAATACCATCTGGCCCTGGACCTTTGTTAATCTTAACATGTTCTAGTCTCTTTTGAATTTCCTCATGTGTGAACCATGCATCATTAGTTGTATTACTAGAATTGGGACTATTAAGAAGGAAACCTTCACTTACTGGTTCCTCATTTGTGTAGACAGATGAAAAATATGAGTTCAGAATTTGCGCTTTTATTTTGTTTTCAGCAACCAGCTGACCCTCCTCTGATAGTAAGGGTCCCACCGCTTCCAGCTTCATTTTTTTACTATTAACATATTTAAAAAATAATTTTGGATTTTTTTTACTGCTTGCTGCAATATCCTTTTCCATATCAATTTTAGCTTGCCTTGTAGCTACTTTGCATGATTTATTGGCCTCCTTGTACCTTATAAATGATTCGGCTGTCCCAGCTAACTTGAAAGCCTTAAAAGCACGTCTTTTCTTACCCACCTCAACACCAACGCTTGTATTAAACCAAAAAGGTTTTGCTTTACAACGACGTTCCTTGCTTACAAGTGGAATATACTGACAAGTATATTTATTAAGCAGCATTTTAAAGACTTCCCATTTTTGTTCTGTGTTTAACCCTGTGAAAAGCATTTCCCACTTAATATGTTGCAGAGATGCTCTTATACTGTCAAAGTCAAAATTTAGTGTTTTAGTTACTCCCTTATAGAATTGCTTCTGCAACAGAATCTCAAAGGAGACCATGTTATGGTCACTATTCCCTAAATGCTCACCCACACAAATGTTCAGATTGCAAATGAAGTTCCATTATGAAGGGTCTAGCATTCTTTCATTCCCACCCACTAGGCAGTATCTCAAATCATTCAAGTCTATATTTGTCAGGGCAGCTTTAAGAAACATTCATGAGGAATCTAAGAGGAAGGCCGAATGTTATCCTTCTATACATGTCTGTAAGCAGTTACAAAGAAAGGGAACAGCCTAAAACGAAAATTCTAAGGTATGGCGCTTATGATCCAAAATGCTCGGACCTGGTTTTACAGATGAGGGATCTTTCTGTAATTTGTATCTCCATACATCACCTCTATGAAAAATGTATTTAAACATTTAAAACTCCTTCTAATAAGAATTAATTATATCTTAGTTTCGATAAAGTTCAGGTATGGGATCCATTATCTGGATCCCCTTATCCAGAAAGCTCTGAATTACAGAAAGGCGACTATAGACTTCATTTTAACCAAATTATCCAAATTTTTAAAAATGATTTCTGTTTTCTCTAACAATACAACAGTACCTTATACTGAATCCAAACTAAGATATCATTAATCCTTATTGGAAGCAAAACCAGCCTATTGGGTTTATTTAATGTTTACATGATTTTCTAGTAGACTTAAAGGGGTTGTTCACATTTGAGATAACTTTTAGTATGATGTAGAGAGTGATATTCTGAGACAACTTGCAATTGGTTTTCATTATTTATTATTTAATGTTTTTGCGTTATTTAGCTTTTTATTCAGCAGCTCTTAAAGTGGACCTGTCACCCAGACATAAAAAGCTGTATAATAAAAGCTCTTTTCAAATTAAACATGAAATCCAATTTTTTTTTTTTTAAACTGTTCATAGCTGTTGTAAGCTCATTTAAAAATCTCAGCTGTCAATTAAATATTGTGTGACCCTCCTCTATGTCTTAGGCATAGAGGCGAGACAAGCAATTACTTTCACTTTCCATTCAGCACTTCCTGGACATCATGGACATCAGGTTCCCCATTCTGGTGCACAAACAAGATTCTGAGATGATGCAAGGCTTGTCTTAATAACAGTGTCCACAAAATGGCTGCTGCCTGCTTGCTGTAATTATGAGTTCTGATGACTGATGGAAACAAGATTCAAATAATTTATACAGTGTTATTAAAGTTAATTTTGCTTGACTAACATGATGAAATAGGATTTGGAATAATTTTTTTGGGTAACGGGTCCCCTTTAAATTTGCATTTTAAGTAATCTCTTTGCTAGGGTCCAAATTTCCCTAGCAACCATGCATAGATTTGAATAAAAGACTGGAATATGAATAGGAGAGAACCTTACTGGAAAGATGAGAAATAGATACTAGCAATAACAATACATTTGTACTCTTACAGAGCATTTGCTTTTTAGATGGGGTCAGTGACGCAGAAGAAAAAGGCAAATAATTGTAAAACTATAAAAAAATAAATAAGATACCCAATTGAAAAGTTGCTTAGAATTGGCCATTCTATAACACAATAAAAGTAAAAAACTTAAAGGTGAACCAACCCTTTAAGGTATGAAGATCCAAATTACGAAAAAATCTGTTATCCCGAAGATCCCAGGTCCCACGCATTCTGCATAACAGGTCCCATAACTGTACAAGGTACTGTTTCTTTATTACTGAGAAAAAACATGTAAATATCTGAATTATTTAATAAAAATGTGTCTATGGGATGTGGCCTTTCTGCAATTCAGAGCTTTCTGGATAACAATTACCATACATGTTTTACAGTCTTTTATTAACAATTCTATTGTACACACACGTGGGCAATAGTAAAAAATCTGTTGGTGCATCCATAAAACTCAAACTAAAGGAAAAATGACTGCTTCAGAAAGAAGTTGTACCTAAACACATAAAATAAGATGTTTTCCATTTCTGAAACAGCTGCTGTGTAATTTTCTGACACCTATTTATTTGCAGAGATGAATCCATCTCTCCTGAACTGGTGACTAATGAGCACACGAGGCATGTGGTAAATTGGACATTCCAACTGTAATCATTCCTACATCCCCTGTTATTGATCTTCCATGGGTTAAAATCTGAATTCACAGCCAAGGATCTCATTTTAATACATTGATAGGAATGAAGGACAGCTGGTTCCAACTGGCGCTTCTGTACAACATCATCAGGAGATAATTACACAATGGAAGCGGCACATACCTTTCACAGCAAGACAGGTCTGAATAAAACGCTAATGAAAAGGAAGAAGGAGGGGGAAAAAAGGCTTAAAAAAGAAAGATAATTCATCCAATGCAGGACCATTAGCAGCACATTCATATTATGCAAATGCGTGAATCACTTCCCTCAAACTGCCTCAAAAATCTGAGCTTTTTATTGAAACAAATTAAAGTGCAGCCCACTGCTATCAGATCAGCTAAAGAGGGAAAATTATAATGTCCATAAATATGCTAATTCCACCCAGGCAGAGGGGAGGAGGACGAGGGGGAAAGTTTGGAGTGTTTTGAAGCTACCCTTATTAGTTTCACTCACCAGGGGGTTAGATGAACAGCGAACTACAGCAGAAAGAAAGCAGAAAGACAAAATGCTAATTTTTTAGGGCACATTTACTTTGCTTGAGTGAAGGAATAGAATAAAAAAAACTTCGAATTTCGAATGTTTTTTTTCGACTACTTCGACCATCGACTACGACTGCGAATCGAACTAAAAATCGTTCGAATATTCGACCATTCGATAGTCGAAGTACTGTCTCTTTAAAAAAAACTTCAACCCCCTACTTCGCCACCTAAAACCTACCGAGATGCAATGTTAGCCTATGGGGAAGGTCCCCATAGGCTTTCCTATGTTTTTTTTTGGTTGTAGAAAAATCGTTCAATCGATGGATTAAAATCCTTCGAATCGTACGATTTTTCGTTCGATCGAACTAATTTGTGGTAAATCCTCCGACTTCGATATTCGAAGGATTTACATTCGGCAGTAGAATTAACCCTCGATATTCGACCATATGTAAATCTGCCCCTTAAATTCGGGGAGCTTAGTCGCCCAGTGACTCTTCTTTGGGCGACTAATATACCCGAACTATGGCACTCGGAATTATTTTGTTTTCCGAAGTCGCCCGAAGTTGCTTCACGAGGAAACTTCAGGCGACTTTGGAAACTGAAGTGTTTCGAGTTCCATCCCACCGGCGATTTACATTCTAGTCGGCGGGAAGGCAGTTAGTCGCCCGAAAAAGATGAGATTTTTTCGCTGGGCAACTAATCTCCCTGAATCTTAGCATGTCACTGCCCTTAGAGGATGGAACCATTTGTTATCTCATTTCGGAGATATCACCTCAAAGAGTTACTAGGAGAAGGATTACTGGTCAAGCAGGTGTGTGTCTCTCTGGAAGCAAATAAGACAATGGTTACATTTAAAATTCAAAGTTCTCCCAAATCAAGTGTGAGTCAAAACAACTCATTTAGATGCAGCTCAACGAGGAGACATTATGGCTCCGTCTCTGTAAAGAACATACTACAAACCCATCCATTCCTGAGGTCAAACGTGTTCTGCCATTTATTAAGTCTGCTAATTAAATAGTTCATGGTTCTGGAAAAAACTCATTTGGTTAAGTATGTAGCGAGCAATCATTCCTTAGGCTAATGGCACATAAGTAGTTTTCTTGGCTGGCGCAGCTATGGCGGCATACAAAAACCGATCCAGGGCCTGGCGCGCTCCCTCTATCTGTGAGAACTTGAACAGCCTGTGCCTGTTCAAGTTCTCACAGATAGAGGGAGCGCGCCAGGCCCTGGATCGGTTTTTGTTGGCGCTAACACAGGTCAGATTTTGGGGCAGAAATGTATAAAATACAAAAGAGGAGGGTTGTGGGTGCACTCCAAGGCTAAGTAAAAATGTGTTTAAATACAATGGAAGTGCTACTGATTTGGCCAATTAATCAATGCACATTCCCTTGTCCCTCAGTATAAATGCAAGTGCATGTATTTAGAAAAACAGGGTTTTTTAGTAACGTAAAGTAAAGTTATGATAATAAAATTGATAAACCACCATACCACGTCAAGGTAAAGCGTGTACGGTGGTACGATGGGCACTTGAATATATACTGAATTATTTGAGTGAGTCAGGGGACAAGGGGATGTGCATTGATTAATTGGCCAAATCATTAAACACATTTTTACTTAGTCTTGGAGTGCACCCACAACCCTCCTCTTTTGTATTTTTTGCAGAAAAGTATACTCCAGAAATGTATGTTCCAAAATTCACTTTTTGTGTGTGCTACCTGCAAGACAAGATAATCATACTTATGCTTATCCTTCTTCATTGCCAGTCTATTAACGTACAAAAAAAAATATAAATCATTATTTTAGGAGTTGCATTGTGCAATAGGCCATACATTATCCAACTCAGAGAGGAATATCAGACAGTGATTCCCCACCATGTATCAGACAGCATTTACATGTCATAAAGTCCCAAGTTAGTCTCTTAAACTTGCATTGGTTGATTTCGCTATACCAGGGAAGGCTCTCGCATCCTCGTTTGGTAGGGAAAGGCAGCAATTTTGGCTTCTTTGTTTATAAATTGTTACAATTTTGAGTGTTAAAATGAGTTGCTCTACCACATTGCTTACAAGAAAAAATACACTTCACCATGCATTTTGGACTCTATACTGGGTGATGTTCACCAATGGATAAAGTATATTATGCTAATTAATTAAATGATGTTGTTATAAAAGCAGTGGTCCCCAACCAGCAGCTCATGAGCAACAAGTTGCTCTCCAACCTCTTGGATGTTGCTCGCAGTGGCTTCAAAGCAGGTGCTTATTTTTGAATTCCAGGCTTGGAGGCAAGTTTTATTTGCATAAAAACTAAATATAATGCACAGTAGAGACTCCTGTAAGCTGCCAGTCCACATAGGGGCTACCAAACAACCAATTACAGCCATTATTTGGCACCCCAAGGGGTATTTTCATGCTTGTGTTACTCCCCAACTCTTTTTACATTTGAATGTGGCTCACGGGTTATAAGGTTGGGGACCCCTGTTAGCTTTGCCATTTGCTACACCTGACGATGGGAAGTGTCCCTGAAACATTACATTCCTCTGCAAATAAACACACAAGGGCGGATGTCCTACTTGCAATTGCCACACACTGTTTGGCGAGGGTGCAGATCCCTCGTTATTACTGAGCATCGGGCAGAATGCAGACGAGAGAGCAGGGTGTGCAGTTGGGGAACTTCCCTTTTCAATGGTGGCTTTATATGATGTTTGTGAGCATGTGTTTATTTGTAATGATGTTAAAATAAAGGGATGTGTTTCAATCATATATACTCTATGAACTCCATGTTTGTAGGGATTCAGGTATCACCACAGTAATCTGTAGAGGGTACTTTGTTGTTTTTGTTTATTTGATTTATTACATTATTTAGAGGAATAAAGCCTTTCACCTACATTATCAGAGTAAACAACCATATGTGAATCTATGTCAAAGGGTTCTATTCATGTCCTACTACTGGCAGTATCAAACATTAGGCATATTACCTATGATGAAAGGTCGGTGCAATGAAGCCACTTCAGAAGTAAATTACTCTGATTGAGTACATGAAGCCTTAAAGCCACAGCTTTTAGTTCAGCGCTAAAATTGAGCAAACATACAGCAATGCACTTTGCAACAAGGCTTCTCTTGAGGTTCAGCAAAGAAAAGTAAGATGACAAAAAGCCTAACATTGCCCCTGGCACGTCCATTATATGTATAATATTTATAACAATGTACAATTATAACAGACACAAATAAATATAATGTGGGTTTCAAGTTGCAATTCTAAAACAAACAGCCACTAAGGGTGAAGACACACAGAGCTACTAGTAGCAGCTACTTGTCATGGCTACGAAATAGATATTGGTGATAATTGCGAAGACACTACGGGTGTTTTAACAGAGGCAATTCTCACTGTTGTCTATGGTAGGGTATTTTTCCAGAGCTTCTAGTAGCGGCTACTTGTCATGGCTACAAAATACGTTGCCATAGACAATATTGAGCATTGCCTCTGCTAAAACACATGTAGCATCTTAGCAAAGCCAATTATCCCTATTGTCTGTTCTGTAGCCATGTCAAGTAGCTGCTACTGGTAGCTCTGTGTGTCTTTCCCCTTAGAGCAGGGGCACACAAAGCTACTGGGGGAGATTAGTCACCCAGCAACAAATCGCTTCTTCTTCGGCTTTGACTAATCTCCCCAAACTGACTCCCCGCCAGCTGGAATCGAAATCACCGGCGAGACCAGCTGCTTCACAAGGAAACTTCGGACGACTTCGGAAAACTAAGTGCTCCGAGTGCCATACCGCCGGCAATTTAGATTGTAGCCGGTGGGTAGGCAGTTCAGGGAGAAGAAGCGATTTGTCGATGGGCGACTAATCTCCCCCAGTAGCTTTGTGTGCCCCTGCCCTAAAAAGAATGTTACTTGTTATTGACTATCTTTGCTTTACCCTGAGCATAAATAAGTCAAGGATAATGATAAGAGAAGTTAAAGCAAAATATTAAACTGAATGTGGCATCTCCACTTCAACTATTCATTCTATGAGCCTGATAATAGTATAGGGTAAAGAAAATGTTTCTCTGTGTGCGACGTAGAGCTTAGTAATGGCTGAAGTTTCATTTTCCCCAATCAACTCATACTGCTCCCTGAGCCTTGCGGAATGCTTTAGTACATTAGGTCAGGGGAAATTTACTGTAAAATAAACTTGCCTAACAAGTTCAAACTGCAGAGTACTTTAACTCCATTCTATAGGAATTATTCTTGCACTGGAATGAACTCACTCAGTCTTGTCACGTCAGTTAGCTCAGAATGTCTCTCCTTCGAGACCGTTGTCAGTATCTTTCCAATGATTTGCTAGACTAGATAGACTGGATAGGGAAAGAAAAAGGTTGAACTCACCTTTAGAAGCTGTAGACGCGACAGGAAATATTCATACATGTCAAAGAAAAGAGAAAGGGACAGAAAACATTAACATTCATGAACAGACTATTTTCCATCTCTAAAGTGATACAGGACCAATATTGTTATACAGCCGCACACACTACCACCTGGAGATCCAATGCATAGCTAAAGAAGCAGTTTATGTTCATGGGGAACATATCCTGCCATGAAGTGTTTTCTCTGCATAGTAAAACATTTTAAAGCGGCTGCAGTTTGCAAGCAATCCCTGGGATTCATTCATTCGTCCAGTTCATTTTCCATTAACTTTTGAAAGGCTCTTATATTGAGTTCTGAGTGGTCACTTCTAAGGGGGTTCCCTAACCTTCTCTTGTGGGGTTTTCTTCTTCTTTTTCTGGGATTGTTTTCCCCTTGGAGTTGAATTAAAATTAAATGAATTCTCTTAACCCTGGATTACATTTACTTATAGGACAGTTCTGTACAGGAATGAGGTGTAGTTATTGATCCAGAAATCCTCAGGTCCCAAGCATTCTGGATAATTGCTACATACAGGTACCGTATATACTCGTGTATAAGCCGACCCGTGTATAAGCCGAGGTACCTAATTTTACCTACAAAAACTGGGAAAACTTATTGACTCGCGTATAAGCCTAGGGTGAGAAATAAAGCTAAAGACTCTCTGTGTCTCACTTCTGTGTGCTGTGCTTTTTTTTTTTGGTGAAGAGAAACGGGTCAGATTTGCCCATCACTAATCAGAAGCCATTAGCAAGTACAACTTGACTGCATTTTGGGCCAGAGGGAAAGATAAGCATGCAACGCAGCACTGTCTAACCAGCAATTTCTCCAGCTGAACTTGAACTACAACTCCCAGCAAGGCTTTGCCATAGGAAGAGACATCAACGAATGCTGGAAAACTATTCTCTACGCCAGATATGTGACACTTTCAATAGAGTATTTCCAATATAATTTAAGAAACGCACGAACATTGACTGAATTTACAGCCAGATCAGCAAAATTTGGGGTGTTAAAGCGGGTTACCTGCCCCCTGCTGTCATTGAATTACAGATGTGTGAGCACAGGGCCATTGCTATGGTGCCAGCATCTTTCTACCCTAAGCCACTTTGTGTACATATAGAGCAGTTTTCGTCCCAATAGAGGCGACTGGATAGCCTGGGGCTAAACTTCACCCTGTAATCCACGTGACATATCGGTAAATGCACAGCTCCGCTTTCCCTTACACTGCCCGTAGTCCCAAATCGCTACTTACACCTTCTCCAAGGCTGTAAACTCCAAACCTTTTCCTCCCATCTATTAAAAATCGCGCAAATGTCATCACGCGAGACTGGCATCACAACTTCACGTACGCGTATTACCTAGCTGCATTGTGGGAGCGACGAGCAGATTGTTTTACTAAATGAGAAGGGGCTGGACTCAGTGTGGTGGATAGTTCCCTCAAACATTTTACCTGTGCCCGCTGCTTTTGTTAGATACAAAATAAAACTTTCTGTGGTCTTAGTTACTCATCTCAGAATCGTGTCAGAGTTTTTTTAACTGACCCGCGTATAAGCCGAGGCAGCGTTTTTCAGCTTGTTTTGGGTGCTGAAAAACTCGGCTTATACGCGAGTATATACGGTATGTCATCTAAAGATAGAGTGAGGCATTATTGTACTTATGTGGAACCTTCAGTTTTGAATCAAACACATATAATACAGTATGAATGAATACAGAGCTGAGGAGTAAAATATATAGGAAATACAATTGGAACACTCACACTTGGTTTGTTGAGAAAACGTGAGGGTTAGTTTAGCAAACAGCTCTTCTTTTTCGTAACGACCTTCTTTTGCCTGAGTCCAAAAAGATTTCTCCGAGAGCTCAGTAGGAGTGATCTGGAAATGTAATTACATATTGCTTTGATGGAACAAGTGCAGGCTACAAGCACCTTTCAAAGATTCACCAAATGAGCAACTGGTAAGGGCAGAGACACGTGCTGCGATTCGGGGAGATTAGTCACCTGGCGAGAAATCTCCTCTTCTTCGGGACGACTTTACTATCCCCTAACTGCCTCCCTGCTGGCTAGAATGAAAATTGCCAGCGGGATTGCACTCGGAGCGTTTGTTTTCCGAAGTCGCCCAAAGTTCCCCGTGAGGCAACTTCGGGTGCCTTTGGAAAACGAAACGCTCCGAGTGCCATCCTGTCGGCGATTTTCATACTAGCCGGCCGGAAGGCTATCCGGGGACATTAATCACCCGGAAGAAGTGCAGATTTGTTGCCGGGCGACTTCTCTCCCCGAATTTCAGCGTGTGTCTCTACCCTAAAGAAGAATTCTCTGCACAAAGGATTAGGAAGTTTAGAACATGAGTTTATGTAATTTCCAGGAAAATAGCTTTGTAGCACTCACAGAAGCACAGAAAAGCAAGAATAACTATGAAACTAAAATGTAAATGACTGAGAATTTTCCTGCGTCCCAAAAAAAACACTTTTCACACTGAGTGTATGATAAGGATTTCACAGATATGCACATTCATTATCTTTGTTCAGTTCTTCTAAAATATAATAAAAGCAGAGCAAGGTAATTATCCAATGCTTGCATATTTTAAATGAAATGTGATTATTATAATGTGCGTTGCCATGGGGATGGCTTTCTACAAGGCAAAGGGCAGAAAACATTAAATAAACAATAAAAAAGAATTAAATTAGTGAAATTAAAGGCGAGGGTCCATTAATCAGATCCTTCAGGCAGAAAACAAAGGCAAGCACTGGAACTTCTCTGATGTTCGACAATTTTATATCCTTAGAACTAGACTACAATAGCAGAATACATTTATTCCTCCTTATACATATATTAAACAAAACAAAAACCATAGGTTGTATATCAGTACACATACCTTTGACCAGTTGGGTCTCTTCAGTTGCACCTCTGGCTTATAAACCTTCTTAGGAGCCAAGCCAAATGGTAAGGGTGCTGCTGCCCCCCAACCTCCAAATCCTGGTGGTGGAGGTGGAACACCAGAGCCACCAGGAAATGGTGGTGGAGGTGGAGCTCCTGGACCAGAAGGAAATAGGGGAGGAGGAGGAGGAATTCCAGGGCCACTTGGAAATGGCGGTGGGGGAGGTATACCAGAGTTACCTGGAAGTGGGGGAGGGGGAGGAATACCAGAGCCAGCTGGAGGTGGGGGAGTTGGAGGAATACAAGTGCCATCTGAAAGTGGGGGATGTAGAAGAATACAAGTGCCACCTGGAAGTGGGGGAGGTGGAGGAATACAAGTACCAACTGAAAGTGGGGGAGGGGCTGGAATACCAATTCCACCTGGAAGTGGTGGTGGAGGAAGGGGTGCCGGAGGATTGGCAGTGGAGGGAGGAAGTGAAGGTGCTGGTGGCACATTTCCAGAGGAAAGAGGTACAGGGATTAAAACGGCAGATGTGGACATCGATGCCATTTCTTGTTTGGTAACTTCAAGTTCCTTTGACAATTTTTCAACCTGCAGAAAAACAGTAACAATTAACCACTACCTAGAAGAGTTTCTTCCAAGTTTTGAATATAATGTATTCTATAGCCAGTAACAATACCTATAGATTTTTCACATTGTTTTTAACCTTGGTAAATAATACAATTCATCCCAAATGGCAAGATTGGATCTGGTGCATTAGGAGACCATTAGGATGTTAAAAATCTTTTTACTTTGAAACAATCAGAGTAGGGATGCACCAAATCCAGGATTCGCTTCGGGATTCGGCCTTTTTCATCAGGATTCGGGCGAATCCTTGTGCCCGGCCCGAACCAGAATCCTAATTTGCATATGCAAATTAGGAGTGGGGAGGGGAATCACGTGACTGTCACAAAACAAGCAAGTAAAAAATGTTTCCCCTCCCTACACCTAATTTGCATATGCAAATTAGGATTCAGATTCTGTTCGGTATTCAGCCAAATCTTTCGTGAAGGATTCTGGGGATCAGCCAAATCCAAAAAAATTGGATTCAGTGCATCCCTAATTTAGAGTGAAAAGATTGCAATGCACCATGGACATTGTACTCTTTTTGTACTTTTGGAACAAGGTTGGCTGTGTGTTGTAGCAACTGAAACAACATTTTAGAAGCATCTTTGGTAACTAGGAATTTACCCAAAGCCACTTGGAAAACATTAAAAATTACGCAATTCCAGCTGATTATTTCCCTCTAGATTTTTTAATACACAACCTTGTGTTGGGGAATTAACACAACCTACAAAAATCAATAAGGGCTTCTTAAACCTTAAATAGGCAGGAAGAAGCTTTATCTCAGGTACATATATAATTACTGCTACAATATACAGTGCTTTGCAAAAGTATTCACCCCCCCCCCTTGGGATTTTTCATGTTTTGTTGCCTCACAACCTGGAATTAAAATGGATTATTTGAGAGCTTGCACCATTTCATAACTTTCAGAACATGCCTACAACTTTGAAGATTTTTTTTATTGTGAAGCAAACTATAAATAGGACAAAATAACAGAAATCTTCAGCGTGCATAACCCTCCCTAAAGTCAGTACTTTGTAGAGCCACTTTTTGTGGCAATTTCAGCTGCAAATCACTTTGAATAAGTCTGTATGAGCTTGCCACATCTTGCCACTGGGATTTTTGCCAATCCCTCAAGGCAAAACTGCTCCAGCTCTTTCATGTGGGATGGCTTTTGCTTGTGAACAGCAATCTTCAAGTCTGACCTCAGATTCTCAATTGGATTCAGGTCTTTGACTAGGCCATTCCAACACATTTAAATGTTTCCCCTTAATCCACTCGAGAGTTCCTTTAGCAGTATGCTTCGGGTCATTGTCCTGCTGGAAGGTGAACCTCCATCCCAGTCTCAAATTACGGGTAAACTGACCCAGGTTTTGCCCACCTGTATATCCCTGTATTTAGAACCATCCACCTTTCCCTTGACTCTGACCAGTTTCCCAGTCCCTGTTGCTGAAAAACCTCCCCACAGCATGATGTTCCACCACCATGTTTCACTGTGGCAATGGTGTTCTTGGGGTGATGGGATGTGTTGGGTCTGCTCCAGATATAGCATTTTCCTTGGTGGCCAATAAGTTCAATTTTAGTCTCATCTGACAGAGCACTTTCCTCCATGCATTTGGGGAGTCGCCCACATGCCTTTTGGCAAACTCAAAACGCGCTTTCTTATTTTTAACTTTTTCTGCCCACTCTTCCATAAAGCCCAGCTCTATGGAGTGTACGGCTTATTATGGTCCGATGGACATATACTCCAGTCTCTGCTGTTGAACACTGCAACTCCTTCAGGGTTACCTTTAGTCTCTGTGCTGCCTCTCTGATTAATGTCCTCCCTTGCCTGGTCTGTGAATTTTGGTGGGTGTCCTCTCTTGGCAGGTTTGTTATGACTAAATGTCCCAGTGACACGAAACACGTCAGGCATGAGATGTTTATATAAATACAATTTTCATATTTTTACTTATCATCAGTCTGATCCATGTGTGACCTATCAGAGTGCCTTGCTCCAACTTTTTGTTTACCTACATATGGATTGTCCGCTCCCTTGGGATGAAGGCCTGGGGCAGGAGCACCTGTTCAATTCGGTGAGTTAGTCTACTAGTGAAGTTTTATGCTTAGATATATTTGTTGCTGTACAGGTTTGTTGTGGTACCATGTTCTTTCCATTTAAAGATGATGGATTTGATGGTGCTCCGGGGAATCATCAAAGATTTGGATTATTTCTTTTATAACCCAACCCTGACTTCTCAACAACTTTGTCCCTGACTTGTTTGGAGAGCTCTTTGGTCTTCGTGGTGTAATGCCCCTTGCTTAGTGGTGTTGCAGCCTCTGGGGCCTTTCAGAAAATGTGTTTATACTGACAGATCATGCGACACTTAGATTGCACACTGGTGGACTTCATTTTGTGACTTTTGAAGGTAATTGGTTGCACCAGGATTTTTTTAGGGGTTTCATGGCAAAGGGGGTGAATACATATGCACATGCCAATTTTCAGGGGGGTTTTTTTAATTCTTTTTTATATATATTTTTCTCATTTCACTTCACAAACTTAGACTATTTTGTGCAGATCCATCACATAAAATAAGAGTAAGAAAGAGTAAGAAACATTTAAATTACAGGTTGGACTGTAAAAAAATAGGTAAAAAGCCAAGGGGGTGAATACATTTCCAGGGCACTGTAAATGGACACCTACCGTATATACCGGAGTACAAGCCGAGTTTTTCAGCATCCAAAACGTGCTGAAAAAGTCTACCTCAGCTTATACTCGGGTCAGCGGTACCGGACCCGACTAGCTGAGATTGCAGTCACTTTTAATCATTCCTATACCAACAGTACACTTGGGGAGAGACTGCAATATCCCACAATGCCCTCTGTTGGTTATATGAAAGAATAACAGTGCGCCCTCTGTTGGTTATATGAAAGAATAACAGTGACTGCAATATCACACAGCGCCATCTGTTGGTTATATGAAAGAATAACAGTGACTGCAATATCACACAGCACCCTCTGTTGGTTATATGGAAGAATAACAGTGACTGCAATATCATACAGTGCCCTCTGTTGGTTATATGAAAGATTAACAGTGACTGCAATATCACACAGCGCCCTCTGTTGGTTATATGAAAGAATAACAGTGACTGCAATATCACACAGCGCCCTCTGTTGGTTATATGAAAGAATATAAGTGACTGCAATATAACACAGCGCCCTCTGTTGGTTATATGAAGGATTAACAGTGATGGCAATATCACACAGCGCCCTCTGTTGGTTATACGAAAGATTAACAATGATGGCAATATCACACAGCACCCTCTGCACATGGTAGTGGGACAGTGGGACAATGCACACAGTAATCCGTTTGGCAATTCTCTGTCACCATCAACTTTGCAAAGAAGTCCAGTTGATCGCTGCTGGGAGACAGGGCTGTAGTTGTGTCTAGGCTTATACTAGAGTCAATAAGTTTTCCCAGTTTTCATAGGTAAAATTAGGTACCTCGGCTTATACTCGGGTCGGCTTATACTCGAGTATATACGGTAAATCAGCCCAACAGGAAAGTCCCCTTTCCCAGTTCAGACAGTGGCACTTCTTATAGGGTTAAAAAAAATTATACTTATGGAAAACATGGCATTTTGTTCTCTGTATTTTCTGCTCTGTTCAAACTCCCTGTCACTTACCCTTAACTAATGTCGAACTCAAAGGAAATTGTGTGGAAGTGTGGACCCAGTGATTTTGCACAACCTCTTGAAAACAAAGGCAAAAATTATAAGATGAAATACCTGAACCACGAGAAAGGTGCCATCTTCAAACTTTATTAAAATATGCCCTTAAATGGTAAGTATACCTCACTGTTCATACATTTTGAGCTGATCATACATTTTGCCTGCTGTTTTTAATAGAAAAAATGCATGGCCTTAATTTATTTGTTGAACTAGAGAAAATGAAAGTACCTTCACTTTCAAAATTCCTGGTTCTTCACAGCAACAGCATGAAAGGGAAGGGGGAGGCATAAGTTCAGATATGCATGGATAGGTCCCTGTAACTAATTTGTCTATGTAAGACAGAGACAACAACAGTATCTAGTAGGGACTAATTTGTTTACACAGAGGTCATTATCTCTACTTAAAGGGATACTGTCACGGAAAAACATGTTTTTTCTCAAAACGCATCAGTTAATAGTACTACTACAGCAGACTTCTGCACTGAAATACAGTTCTCAAAAGAGCAAACAGGTTTTTTTATATTCAATGTTGAAATCTGACATGGGGTTAGACATATGTGAGTTTACCATCTGCCCCCAGTCATGTGACTTGTGCCTGCACTTTAGGATGGAACTACTTTCTGGCAGGCTGTTATTTCTCCTACTTAATGTAACTGAATCAGTCTCAGTGGGACTTGGCTTTTACTATTGAGTGTTGTTCCTTGATCTACCAGGCAGCTGTTATCTTGTGTTACCTTCCCATTGTACAGCAGTAAAGAGTGATTGAAGTTTATCAGCGCACAAGTCACATGACGGGGGCAGCTGGGAAACTGACAATATGTCTAGCCCCATGTCAGATTTCAAAATTGAATATAAAAAATCTGTTTGCTCTTTTGAAAAATGGATTTCAGTTCAGAATTCTGCTGGAGCAGCACTATTAACTGATGCATTTTGAAAAAAACATGTTTTCCCATGACAGTATCCCTTTAAACTAAGCTATATACTCCCTTATAAGTTAGCAAAGGCGTAACTATAGAGAAAGCGGCTGCAGGGGGGCCCAGGAGGTATGGGGGTCCCATAAGGCCCTAATTAATATACAGTTTCAATAAATATTGGTAAAACAAGTAAACCCCTAAACATTTTTGGGGCCTGAAAAATAATTTGCTGTGGGCCCAGTAATATCTAGTTATGCCACTGTAAAGCTGGCCACAGACGAAAAGATCTGATCGTATGAATCAACGTTCAATCGGACTTCCCAATCTCCCGACTGTAATTAAAATTTTATATCTGGAACGGTCTAATTCCTATGACGGACGAATGGCTAGTGTCAGAGGGTTGATAGTTGTCACCCCCGTCCTCTATGACGCCATAACGCTATAGGGCCCAAGCCAGGATGGACTATAAGGGCTAATGGTCTACTGTGGACAATGGTCACTCATATAGTTTATACTAGGCCATACAAACAAAACTGTCCGATCGACCAAACGACCGATCTCCGCCGGACGAAAAATGACGGGACTCTCCACACACGGTCCAAAAATCGTACGAATCCTCGATTCGTACGATCAGATCTTTGCGTTAGCTTTAGTTAGCCATATTTCAGTTACGGTAAATGCAGGAAGGGAATAGTTTGAGTTTACGCTACTCTGGCCTTGATATAAAGAGATAGTTATAAGTATATGTAATGTTCTTCTTGCAGATCAGCCATAAAAACATTAGCATATTCAGATATCATGCAGGCTTTCCTGTGCCAAACCATTAGTTCCAAGTGCATTCCATTGCCGAGATGGCGTTTAAGCTTTTTAAGCTCTAAAAGCAATGCACATTTACTGTAATCTTCCACAACCCAACTTCACATTTTTGAATGCTACATTTCACATTCTATCCGTCTGAAATTGAGACAGGACATTATAGTTAAAGTACTTGCCCGTTCTGCATCATTGGGCTCAAAGCAGCTGCTCTAATTTATTCACACACACAGTATACACAGACAAATAGAAAATTATGTTATTGTTCTGGTTTATCACGGATGTTGCAGCAAGCTAATCTGTCTCAGCCATACTGAAAAGAGCATTTCTTAATTAACTTCCTTCCTCATTTGCATCACTCTGCTTGTGAAGTTTTAAGCCAGTTTCAACAATAATTTAACAGTTCTGATACGCCAATATTGATGTTCTTTTCCTTAGAATCTAAAATTATGTTTTGGAATGATTTAAGCTTCAAAAATTGTGCTCGATTTCTTCTGTAATTATAACTCTCCCTTCCACAAGGTGCCGTAAATAGTTGGAACAAGTGGATTTCCATTTCCAACTAATTTGTCCCCATCACTGAATGAAACATAAAAAAAAGAAGGAAAAAGGAGGAAAAAACGAATCCAGAGTCCTGACTGAAATACATTGACCGCTGACAAATCGCCTCTTCTTCGGGCGACTAATCTCCCCGAAAAGCCTTCCCGTCGGCTACAATCGAAATCGCCGGCAGGATGGCAGTTGGAGCACTTTGTTTTCGGAAGACAACAGAAGCTTCCTTGTGAGGCATCTTCGGAAGATGAAGAGCTCCGACTGCCATCCCGCCGGTGATTTCGATTCATGCCGGCGGGAAGGCAGTCCGGGGAGATTAGTCGCCCAAAGAAGAGCAATTTGTCACCAGGCGACTAAATCTCCCCGAATCTTCGTGTGTGTCTCTGCCCTTACTCTCAACGGAGAGGTTTTGTTACTGTGAGAGAGTACAATCGTAAGAATATATTACCCATACTGTACTAAATATTACCCTTTGGTTGAATAAACAATGGGTCGCATTTATAAACACTGGGCAAATTTGCACCTGGGCAGTAAATAATAGCAACCAATCGGTGATTAGCTTTTTTTTATAGCTAGCTGCAAGTTGAACATTGAGGGCAAACATCTAATTGGTTGCAAATTTGCCCAGTGTTTATAAATTAGGGATGCACCGAATCCAGGATTCGCTTTGGTATTTAGCCAAGATTCGGCCATTTTCAGCAGGATTCAGATTTGGCCAAATCCTTGTGCCTGGCCGAACCGAATCCTTAAAGTCATGTGACTTTTCATCATAAAATAAGGAAGTAAAAATTTATTTTTCCCTCACTGATTTGCATATGCAAATTAGGGTTCGGATTCAGTTCCGTATTTGCCCGAATCTTTCACCAAGGTTTTGGGGGTTCGGCCGAATCCGAATAACTGGATTTGGTGCATCCCTATTATAAATGTGACTCATTGTTTAATAATAAATGCCCCCCACTGTTGTGAATGTATAACTGGGCCTTTTTTCATTTTGTTTTATTTATTCTTTTTATCCCTTACACTCTGCTACAATGGGCCTTTCCATTCCTCTGGACATAAACCACCGCTAACCGTTCTCCACCTCTTCCTTTAAGGGGACCTGTTGCCCTAAGAAATAATTCCAAATTATTTTATATCATGTTAGTTGAGCAAAATGAAATGTACTGACACTACATTTATTATTTACATTTTGTTTCCTTCAGTTTTGGAATTACACAATCACAGCAAGCAGGCAGGAGCTATTTTGTGGACACTGTTATTAAGACAAATTGTGTATCACCCCCAAAATCTTATGTATACTTCAGAATGGGGGACGTAAAGCCCATGCACAGTACCCTACCAAATTATAGAGTGTAAGGAGGGAGGAGGAATGTGTGGAGGGCAGTGACATTTAGGAAGTGCTGAATTGAAAGTGAAAGAAATTGTTTGCCCCACCTGTATGCATCTGGCATAGAGGTGGAGCAGGTAATATTTGATTGACAGCTCAGATATTTATGATGGATGCTTTAACGAAAAAAAAAAAAATTTGGGTTCCATGCTTAATTTGCAAATTACTTTTATTATACAACTTTTTATGTGTAGGTGACAGGTCCACTTTAAGGCTACACCTACCCTCTGATTGTGCCAATACCTCATTACTAATTGTAATCCCCTCCTAATTATCCAGTTATGCAATGAGCACGTCGTTACTTTGGACACTGTATTTTCCTGCTGCTTCAATATCTGTATTCACCCCTCCATAATAATACACAGAAATTCATTAGAAGTGAAATTGAAGCTTGAGTCTTAATATCATTATCTTAATTTCAATATTTGCCTTACCGGAATTGATCAATGCAAGGCCAGACATACAATGGTTCGCATAGATCTCCGATGCCTTGCTTTTAAGCACTTTGCTAAACTCATGCCTGTGTACTTTAGCTCAGTGATCCCCAACCAGTGGCTCAGGAACAATATGTTGCTCACCAATTCCTTGGATGTTTCTCCCAGTGGCCTTAAAGCAGGTGCTTATTATTTAATTCCTGGCTTGAAGGCAAGTTTTTATTACATACAACCAGCTATAAAAGCCAAACAAAGCCTACTGTAGTCTGCCAATCCACATAGGGCTAACAAAATAGCTAATCATAGCCCTCATTTTGCACCCCCAGGAGCTTTTATCATACTTGTGTTGCTCTCCATACCTTTTTAGATTTGAATGTGGCTCATGGGCAAAAAAAGTTTGGGGACCCCTGCTGTAGAGGGACCCTGCACATTATAGTTGCGGCCTACTACTTGGCCCATTACCCACAACTGTAACTTAATACACAATCTCCTGTAAGCCAGACAGTAGTACAGCTTTGCTCAGCAGTTATCGACATTTTTAGAAATTTCCAAACAAAAAATGCAATCATAAATAACTATGAACTGAGATTACGATCATGGGCATGGACGTTCCATTAAGTCTTACAGAAGGGTTACCTTCTCTTCAAGCTGGGTGAGTTCTGTCTCCAGTTTTTGCTTGTCAGCAACGATTTGTTGCTTTTCTGAACCTAAAGCTTCTTTCTCCCCCTGCAGCTCTGTTATTTTCAGTTCCAAATCACTCTCTTTGGCTTTCATTTCCACCTGGAGCTCATGGCGTGCGGTTAGCTCTAGATCCAACTGTGCAAAACAGAAAGGCAGATTAGTAAAAACTCTGTAAGAAACCAAAGACACACAAAATGCAGCGTAAGAAGTAAATTTAGTGTTGAAAAAAAAGATGCAATACAGTATGGGATCTGTTATCCGGAGACCCGTTGCCCAGAAAGCTCCGAATTACAGGATGGCCGTCTCCCATAGACTCCACTATAATCAAATAATTAGAAATTTTAAAAATGATTTTCTTTTTTCTCTGTAATAATAAAACAGTACCTTGTACTTGATCCCGACTGATCTATAATTAATCCCTATTGAAGGCAAAACCCATTGGGTTTATTTCATGTTTTTAAGATTTTTTTTTTTAGTAGACTTAAGGTATAGATTAGCGATGGGCAGCCATCCTATTTGCCAGCCATGGATTCGTTTACAAATTTAGCCATGTGCGAATTTTTACATGAAACTGCAGCAAAAATTTGGTGTGGTTATTCAAAATTTTTATCTCATATTGGAGTTCTTTTTGAACTAGCACACTTGTGTGTTACTTGCTGTGTGATTTTGATCCTGCAGGAAAGTAGCAGTCATGTTATTATTCCCTTGCTGTTTTTTGTGAAACATCTAATAAAACATTTAAAAACACAAAAATAAAGAATAAAACGCCCATTGACTTTAATGCATTTGGACAGAAATAGACCCCCATAAAAAAACGCCCATTGAGTAAGCAAAAAAAAAAGTCGCATGTAAAAACGCCCATTGACTGCAAATTTTTTTTGCCACTTTGCGAATTTTCTGGCGAGAAGGGACAGATTCGCTCATCACTAGTATAGAGATCCAAATTACAGAAAGATGTCTTATCCCAAGTATTCTACAGGTTCCATACCTGTACAAGTTTACAAGTTGAAAAAACTGTGGACACTTTAAAAATAAAGCTAGAAGACCTGCACTGACTGCATTTAATGAAATGCAATCAGTTTGCAATCAGTGCATTTCAGCAGCTTGCATTTTATTACCAGTCTCCCAGGTTTTTTAAATAATTGGTAAAACAAGAAACTAATATAAATATAGATTAGTATAGAACAGAGGCAATATGGGTGGCTGGATCACGGGACCGCATCAACGAACAGATTCGGCTGCGATCCGACTGCATTTTTAACCCTGCCCGATCGACATCTGGCCGAAATTTGGCCAGATATCGATGGGGGAAGCCCGTCGGAGGGCCCCTCACACGAACCAATGAGCTGAAGGCTCGGCCTGTTGGCAGCTTTTATCGGCCCATGTATGGCCAGCTTAAATATTACTGTGATATTAAGGGTTGCCACCTTTTCTTAGAAATTTTACCGGCCGGTGGGGGGGTGGGTACAAAAGGGTTCAAGAGGAGGGTTGTGGGTGCACTCCTAAAGCCATATAAAAACATATTTAAATACAATAATCCCCTGTCTAAAAAAAGAAAAACAGGGTTTTTTGTCATCATAACATTGGTAAGCCGCTATACCACGTCAAGGTAAACCCCATACGGCGGTCCCTAACCTGTTTACCTGTGATCAAAATATAAAACCTTGGTTTCAATTATAGTCTCTTCACAATCACATTTTTTTAAAAAAAAAAAAAAGTAAAAATGTGCGTTGGTCTCCCCTTTGAAAGCCGCATATGCAGGTGGCGGGGAGGATCTAGTCCACAGATTGAAACCAAGGTTTTATATTTTGATCACAGGTAAACAGGTTAGGGACGTATGGAGTTTACCTTGACGTGGTATAGCGGCTTACCAATTTTATGATCATAACTTTGTAACAAAAAACCCTGTTTTTCTTTTTTTAGACAGGGGATTATTGTATTTAAATATGTTTTTATATGGCCTTAGGAGTGTACCCACAACCCTCCTCTTATACCTGGGAACAAAAGGGGGCGGTCCGTGACGCAAAAGTGTCGAAGGCCGGTAAAATACTGCCGGGTGGCAACCCTAGTGACATTTGGATCAAGTAATTAATGTATTATGGGTTTTCCCACATGGCATTCGATGCAGTGTTACACATTTGATAAGAAAAAAAATTTCAAGACTGCAGTAGGCAAACAATTTGGCCAGTACATGAGAAATATTGGAAAGGCTTCCAAACACTCCGCTGGCCCTTCTAATTACATCCCAGTCACAACTTCAATTATCCCCTATCAGCCTGGGGCATGGAGACCACCCCATCAGCAGTATCGCGCTTGGGAATGAAATTTCTTGGGTGAGGCCATCCGACAGCTCAACCGCGGCACTATCTCTTCTCACGCTGACAGCTAAATTATTTTTTTTAAAATTGAAAAAGTAAACATGTGAGCTCTGTGCTGCAGATAAGGGTCAAAAATGCTGAGCTGCCAAAGTAATAAAACATTGCTGCTTTAATCCTCACCAAGTGAGGGGGGAAAAAAATAACTAAATAAACCAAAGATTATAAGGTAAAGGTGCCTGAGGCGGAACTGAACTGCAGACCCTACTGACAGTCAGCCAGCAATAAACCAGCACTATGAATTTTTGAAATCTCTTTATAGTGCTCTGTTCTCTTTTTTTTATAACTGGCCAGCATGAGATGCCTTAGAGATATTATACTCCTCACACAAAGCACCTTTAAAGAGCATATTTTACACTTCTTTTGTGTTAGATTTCTGTGTGTCCTTTCTGATAACCAAAGGTGCTAGAACACCTACAGTTTTTGACAGCCTAGGGATAAGCAACGGTGAATCCATTATAATCCAATAGTCACTTGTCAGTAGGGTTGCCACCTTTTCTGGAAAAAAATACCGGTCTTCCTATATATTTACCTTTTTCCCCTATTAATAACATTGGGATCAGCCATCATTTTTACCGGCCATGTGGCAAGCCTACTTGTCAGTGTTTTTCTTGAAAACTTCCCTTTAAAGGTAAAATCAACATAAAAGGGCATAGCAATGTTATTATTCACTACTACAAATAGCAAGAATTGTAGACTCATATCATATACAGTATGTGCCTCAGTATCCCCTTCTATCCAGGGTAGAAGGAGTGTCCCAAACCATTTTTTATATGGTCCCCAACTGTGTTGATAAATAATTGAACCCAAAAAGATCTCCTTATTGTGTACCTTTTTCACCAGATCCCGTGCTTTTGCCTCACTTGTTTCTACTTTCTTTTTGTCGATTAAATGATCTGCAGTTTAAAAAAAAAAAAAAACAACAATATATTGGAAAAAGAACAAAAAAGAAATCAGAGCTATGAAAATGATCCCGATAGCAACAAAGCAATTTTCTTTTTCATTAGGTATTTGACCAAATCAACATGGCTCGTTTTTCTGCACAATTACAACATAATGTAAAAAGTTATAATATAGTGTGGGAAGAATATTTCCTCCAAAGAATTATTAGACACAGAGCAGTTAGAATTCTTATAAATATTAATCGCGGTGTGTCATATAGACTCTGCGCACAAGGCAACCAACACCTTTGTTGTAATGGAGGAGACTTCATGGAGGCTCAGGATATTCACAGTACAGTTTTTCAGGTGCTCCTGGATTCTCTCTTAGCGCTAGCAGCTGGACTTTATATATATATTATGGTCAAGTGCAACCACTGCACCTCCGAAGCCAGAGAGTTTTTGCTCAGAGCAAGGAAGGTAGGGATTAAAACACACATTATTCAGTGGCCCCCCTTTCATGTGAGAAGCAACCAGCCTGTGGTTGAACCTCTTTTTAAAGGGATACTGTCATGGGAAAACATGTTTCTTTCAAAACACATCAGTTAATAGTGCTGCTCCAGCAGAATTCTGCACTGAAATCCGTTTCTCAAAAGAGAAAACAGATTTTTTTTATATTTAATTTTTAAATTTGACATGGGGCTAGACATATTGTCAGTTTCCCAGCTGCCCCCAGTCTTATGACTTGTGCTCTGATAAACTTCAGTCAATGTTTACTGCTGTACTGCAAGTTGGACTGATATCACCCCCCCCCAGCAGCCTAACAACAGAACAATGGGAAGGTAACCAGATAACAGCTCCCTAACACAAAATAACAGCTGCCTGGTAGATCTAAGAACAACATTCAATAGTAAAATCCAGGTCCCACTGAGACACATTCAGTTACATTGAGTAGGAGAAACAACAGCCTGCCAGAAAGCAGTTCCATCCTAGGCGCAAATTCACTAAGCGCCGAAGCACCGAACGCTAGCGTCAGTTCACTAGCGTTTTGCATTTGCGGTACGCAAATTCACTAACGAACGCTGGTGTAAATTCGCTAGTGTTACTTCGCACCCTTACGCCAGGCGAATTTTCGCTAGCGACGTAACTACGCAAATTCACTAACTTGCGCAGTGTACTGAACGCTACCTTTTACGCTAGACTTCCTTCGCCACCTCAGACCTGGCGAAGCGCAATAGAGTAGATAGGGATTGTTTAAAAAAAAGTCAAATTTTTTTCTAAGTCCCAAAATACGCTGGCGTGTTTTCTACATGATGGGTGATAGGCTGAAAAATATCGAAAAATTTTTGGGGGCTCCCCTTCCTCCCCCCTACATTTCCTGACTCATGGCAACTTACCTAGACAGTGGGCACATGTGTAGGGCAAAATAAAATTTTTATTTGCTGATTTGAAGGTTTTCTAGGCATTTGTAGTGCTGATACGTGTTCCTCCATTGAAATTTGAATTTCGCGCCGTATGCAAATGAACCATTGCTAGCGCAACTTTGCTTCGCTTGGCGAATAAACGCTAGCGCAACTTCGTAAACTTACGCTACCCCTGTGCGCAACTTCGGATTTTAGTGAATTTGCCCCCTAAAGTGCTGGCTGGTGCACATGACCAGGCACAATTACCTGAGATGCACCTACACACCAATATTATAAATTAAAAAAAAAAATACACTTGCTGGTTCAGGAATGAAATTTTATATTGTAGAGTGAATTATTTGCAGTGTAAACAGTGTCATTTAGAAATAAAAACGACACCATAAAAATCATGACAGAATCCCTTTAATGAAAAGGCTCTTGTGCATCCGTTGTGGAAGCCTATGCTATTTGCTAATTATAGTAAGCAGGCAGGAGCCATTTGGTGGACACTGTTATTAATGCAAGTCTTGTATCATCTCAGAATTTTGTTTGTGCACCAGAATGGGGGACCTGATGTCCATCCCTATGTACTGGCTACACAATTAAATGGTAAAGAGAAAGGTGAATGTGGGGAGAGCAGTGAGATCCAGGAAGTGCTGAATTGAAAGTGAAAGTAATTGCCTAAGGCATAGAGGAGGGGAAAACAATATTTGATTGACAGCTGAGATTTTTAAATGAGCTTACAACAGCTATGAACGCTTTAATAAAAACTAGAAATTGGATTTCATGTTTAATTTGAAAAGGACTTTTATTATACAGATTTTTGTGTCTGGGTGACAGGTCCACTTTAACTCAAAAATCCACTAGCACTTACCAATCAGATTTTCAATTTCGACGTTTACATGCTTGCATCTGAAGTCTGGATCAGCACCGTTTCTTTGAAGGATTATCTGTGCTATAACTTCATCTATCAATTTATAGTACTGTGGCCTATGGGAAACAGAGGCAAGTAATTACAACCTGTGAAACCTTGCATAGTAACAAAGTAGGGCCTCAGCCCAGTCAGAAGCCTTATGCAAATAATAATTCAGAAGATCAGAAGAATCAATACATTTTTCTGAAAATCTCCTGTGCGGGGAAAAAAACTCAATAAAATCGTGAAAAAGTTAAAATCCTGCAAATTTTTCAGATTTGACGGCTGAAATCTCAGATTTTTTCAAATGTTTGCCAGAAAACCATAAACTCTTCAGATTATGGCTCGTAACCCAGCGCAGATCAGGATATCTGCGGGACTTCTCCCATTGACTTCTACATGAACTAGGCAGGTCTCAGTTTGAGTACTTTTCTATTCTGACTTTTAACACCCTCTGTGTTTGATAAATTCTGAAAAATTCTAGGTTTTTTTTCCACAAAGAATTTGGATTTTATGGTAAAAAAAAACTTTCGAGTTTTTGGCATTCGGACTTTAATAAATAACCCCTGCAGTGTTAAAAATAGCTGGTGGTCATATAGATATATAAAGCACACTTAGGGGCAGATTTACATATGGTCGAATGTCGAGGGTACTGCCGAATGTAAATCCTTCGACTTCGAATATCGAAGTATTTACCGCAAATAGTTCGATCAAACGAACAATCGGAAAGGATTTTAATCCATCTATCAAACGATTTTTCTTCGACCTAAAAATTTTTAGAAAGCCTATGCTAGGCTAACATTTCACCTCGGTAGGTTTTAGGCGGCGAAGTAGGGGGTCAAAGTTTTTTTTAAAGAGACAGTACTTCGACTATCGAATGGTCGAATATTCGAATGATTTTTAGTTCGAATTGGTTTGATTCGAAGTCGTAGTCAAAGGTCCAAGTAGCCAATTCGCTAGTCGAAGTAGCCAAAAAAACATTCGAAATTCGAATTTTTTTTTATTCTATTCCTTCACTCAAGCTAAGTAAATGGGCCCCTTAAACTATTTTTCATTCCAGGTGTTCCTTCTTTATATCCATTATACATCATCATATTTTGAGTGCGTGCCAACAATGGTCTTGTTTCTAATTACTTTGTTGTGTGCTCAGTGGCGTAACTACTTGTTACTGGGCCCCATAGCAAATTCTATTTAGGGCCTCAAAATATTTATAAGTTGGCCTATTTCACCAAGATGGGCCCCCCTGCAACCGCAGGGTCTGCTTCCTCTATAGTTACGCCCCTGTGTGTGCTGGATAATGAGTGTACAGTTCAGATTGGAGTTATCTGTATGTATGGAGCCTACATATATCTGCATGTTCTATGTTCTTTCATATACTTCAATTTTAATTTTCAAATCTAAATAAAACATGAAGTAAGCAGTTTCTTTAAATAAAATGGTATAATAAGCTTGACATGCTTTGCACTAGGCTATATATTTACACACTTAACCCCAAATCATAAAAAAAATGTATGTTAAAAGCAGGCACAAATGAAGAGCCTACAGACAGATGTGTAATCCAAATGACATCTACTGGTAACTAAAATAACTACATGTTAAGGAACACAGCTTTCAAACCAGTTACAATAGCTTTACCAGTAATGTTTCATTTACAAAGGCATCGAGATGTTTACCTTACAACAATAACAACTGCAAAAACCTACCTCGTTTGTGCTAACATTAAAAGTGTTGAGTATTGTACAGCCAACGCTTTGTAGACTATAATACAGCAATGTATTGTTCTATCATGAATGCAGCACCTGGGGCCTAGGTTTGAATCCAGCCAAAATACTTTATGTTTGTTCCTCCTGCTCTTGTGCCTGTTACTACTATGGTTTCCTCCCACACTCCAAAGACATTCAGGCAGGTCGACTGGTTCCTAATAAAACTGAACGCTTTGTGCATGAATAGGATCTCTCCACTGGGAAACAGACAGATAGACTCTTGTATAATCTCTAAAAGTACCACGGACTATGTTGGTGTGATCTAGCAATTTCTACCTTAGCACCCTCCTTCTCCGTTTATATCCCCTGATCGTAACAATATCACACGTACAATAAGGCCATGACAGCTCATGTCAACTACATAATAGTGCTGGTAAACAGAACTACGGTTGCTCTGTTTTGAATAGAGCCCTACCTGGCATCGTAATCGTTTCTAATTAGTAGAAGATGTTGGAGGATGGAAAGAAACAATGGTTCTGCGGAAGAGTCCTTGACGGTATTCAGAAGGACTTGGAAAACATCACTGAAGTCAGTACAGTGGAGTTAAGGAGAAATAATAATTGACTGTAACACAGATACACATATATAATTATAGAAATGGCAGCCTCAGGCAATGCACGGTCATTATATAAACTGAACATACAGTACAATAACAAAATTGGTTACAAACCTACATCACATTATATCAACTTCTCTTATGGCAAATAGCTACAGGGTAACTTCCAAAAGCCAGCAACCCTGTAAGACAGAGCACCCCTCACCAGATATGCACCACCTCATCCTCAAAGTGCAGGATTTAGTTTATATGAAATACACGCTTTCCAGGTGGAAAAAAGAAATATGTGCTATGCCACTGTGAGATATATGCTGGAATTAAACTGCAAACATGTATTTCTCTCAATGGTACACTTTTATCACATTTCTACTTTTTTACCATACTAACAAATAGTCATTTCACTAAGCTGGATAGAAACACTTGACTTGAGTGGTCTGCGACAAATCTACTCTTCTTCGGGCGACTAATCTCCCCGACAAGCCGGCTAGAATCTAAATCGCCAGCGGGCTAGCACTGGGATCGCTTTGTTTTCCGAAGTTCCCTTACAAGGAAACTTCAGACAACTTCGGAAAATGAAGCGCTCTGAATGCCATCCCGCCGGCAATTTCGATTTTTGCCGACGGGAAGCGGGCGACTAAATCTCCTCCAATCTTAGCGTGTGCCCTTACCCTTAAAGTAATATTTTGTGTGGAGTCTTAGGGGACAGACAATTTAAAAAACAAACTTTGTGTGCAACAAAATGTTAATTTTAGGGCATAATGTTTATGTGCCCACCTAGTGAAGCTCTAGTAATAAAGAAATCAACAAACACGACTAACAAATGCAGACCTGCTCAGTTTACTAAAATATCAAAGTTCGTATATTAGTGCAGTGTTATTCAAAGTTTTTAAACTACTGAAGGGAAGAGTTAAAACTTTACTGAATACAGTGAGCACAGAGGTTAAAGATACTCTCTCCAATATTTGACTGGTCTTTAATAAAAAAAAAAAAATCTGTAACTCAGTAACAAAGAAGCCATTGCGTGCATGTCTCAAAAGGATATTCCATTTCAATGCGGATGTCATCCAAACGTCCTCGCAAGTCATCAGAATCAAGTTCAGAATGCTCTTCAAAAATAGCAACTTGCACCTTCAGGTCTTCGTTTTCAGTATTATGTAATTCCTGAAGACAGAACGCCAATTTTTTAATTAATTACAAACAATTCATTAAGAAGCTCGAACGGCCTACAAAGTTTTCCTAATATGTTAATGTAAATTCTTTGGAACTGCACATTTTTAATGCTTTGTAGGTAAGTATAACTTTCATTTACTGTGTACAATGATTCAATCACAATGATTTCAATTTAGTTTTAAGAAATTGGAGCAAAAGACTGCAGTAAAGCAATTTTAAACAGAGATAAAATGCACCAGCATGCAGTCATCACTGAGCTTCGTTAGGTGCAAAGAATGCCTGTGACATTATAACAATATGGCAGCACAACACACACATGGAGATTCGGGGAAATTAGTCGCCTGGCGACAAATAGCCTCTTCTTCAGGCTACTAATCTCCCCGAACTGCCTTCCTGGCAACTAGAATCTAAATCCCTGGCAGGATGGCACTCAAAGTGCTTCATTTCCCAAAGTCACACGAAGTTTCCTCTTGAGGCAACTTCGATCGACTTTGGAGAACAAATCGCCCCTTGGGATTTTCATTCTAGCCATTGGGAAGGAAGGGGAGGCAGTTCAGGGAGATTAGTCACCCAAAGAAGAGGCGATTTGTTGCCGGGCAACTAAATCTCCCCGAATATCCACGTGTGTCTCTGCCCTAAAAATTACCCCAACCTGGTGCATATTTAGAAGAAGTGTGTTGGACTGGCATACAGACTTGGCACCCCCAGGAGAGCTTATCTTTAGTTCTCCTTATTGGTTTATCTCACCACAATCGACCATTATGAGCATTAGGGTGGTGGCACTGTAATAATGCGAATCACCGGCAGGATGGCATACGTGTCAAAGTTTCCTCGTGAGGCAACTTTGGGCGACTACCAAAGCGATACATTTGCCATCCCACCAGCTATTCACATTCTTGCCAGCAGGAATGTTTTTCGGGGAGATTAGTTGCCCGCAGTAGCGGAGATTTGTGGCTTGGTGACTAACCTCCCCATATGCCACCACCTCACAAGGAAACTTCGGAAAATGAAGTGCTGCGTGTGCTTTAGCGCAGTCGACTTTTCCTTATAGTGGACGGAAAGACACGCAAATCAGTTCTGGGAGATTGTCGCCCAGAAGAAGAGGCGATTATTCGCCAGAAGACTTAATCTCCCCGAATCTGCCTGTGTGTCACAACTCTAAAGAGTGAAAGCTCTTCAACTCACTAGGATATTATAAACCACTTGATGGAAACAACAAAAAAGTTAACAGATTGAATGTTTATGTGGCCTTGTGCATACTTCTTGTATTTTATATTATCTTATATGTAAGCAGTGATAAGGGCTATTGCATTTAAAACAAAAATATGGACATGTACTGTGGAAACTGTACATTATATAAGAGGCATTTCAGGGAAAATTTAGGCATGAACACAGTGTTAAATAAAGTTAATGCATACAGCTATGTGTATTACTAAATGTCCTATAAATGTTAAGTTAGCTTCATAAAAATGTTTTCCTATCATAAAGCAGGTACAATATAAAGCAAAGTTATCTTGTCTTCAAAGGGATACTGTCATGGGAAAAAATGTTTTTGCAAAACTCATCAGTTAATAGTTCTGCTCCAGCAGACTTCTGCACTGAAATCCGTTTCTCAAAAGAGCAAACAGATTTTTTTATATTTAATTTTGAAATCTGACATGAAGCTAGACATATTGTCAGTTTCCCAGCTGCCCCCAGTCATGCGACTTGTGCTCTGATAAACTTCAGTCACTCTTTACTGCTTCACTGCAAGTTGAAGTGATATCACCCCTCCCCCTTTCCCCCCCAGCAGCCTAACAACAGAACAATGGGAAGGTAACCAGATAGGTTAAAAAATACACTTGCTGGTTCAGGAATGAAATTTTATATTGTAGAGTGAATTATTTGCAGTGTGATTTAGAAATAAAAACGACATCATAAAAATCATGACAGAATCCATTTAAGTAAAACAGTTTGATTTTTTTATAGGGATTTTTTTTTATAAGGATTCGGTTTGTGATTCTGCCTTTTTCATCAGGATTTGGCCGAATCCTTCTGCACGGCCGAACCTAATCCGAATTTGCATATGCAAATTAGGGGCAGAAGGGAAATCTCGTGACTTTTTGTCACAAAACAAGGAAGTAAAAAAATGTTTTCCCCTTCCTATCCCTAATTTTCATATGCAAATTAGGATTCAGATTAAGTTCGGTATTCGGCCAAATCTTTTGCAAAGGATTCGGGGGTTCAGCCGTCCAACATAATGGATTTGGGGCATCCCTATTTTTTAGCTCAATATCAGGGCACCAGAATGCTGGATAGATTGGATTTTGAAACAATAAGCCATTCTAGTACTTTAACAACTTTTGAAAAAGAAAGCACATGAGTCAGGTGCCTTTAAAATCACTCCTACCTTTAGGAGCTTGTTCAGTCCTGAGCGCATCAGTTCACTTCGGATGTGAACTCGGTAATCTAACTCTTCTCCTTGGCTGATCAATGCATTGATTAGTTGCATACAGCTCACCTAATGAAGAGAAAATTGCAAAGAACAATTCAAACAACTGCCAGCAATCCCAAAAATAATCATTTTAAAATCAAGAGGTATAAGGCTGCAAAGATTTACTTTTTCAGATGAGATAAAACATAATACTGAAATACTGAAATTAAACGCTGAAAGTCAGAGCGGCATTGTATTTCATCGAAGTAGTATTTAATGGCTTTAATTTATACTTTCTTTAAAGAGATTGTAATCCCTTTTACTAAAGCGAATTTAGCAAATTCATAAAAGTTATTGGCAGAGTGTATCGAAAATTGGGTTTCAATGATATTCGCTTCTGTCAAAGATATGTGTTTGTACATAAGTTAAGCAATGTGCAGGCGAATAGGAACTAGATGTTTCCGAAGTGCTTACATGAGCACTTTGTTTTTATTTTAATACATCTTAACAATGTGTTGCCGTCCCTACTTGGTCCAAAACCTTGAAGAATACAGAGAAGACAAGGTCACAGTTCAAACTGTCAGATGTATGGTGAGAAAAGGAAGCTAAATATTATTTTATATATAACTCAAGGTAGTTTGTGTAAAATGGAAATAGAAAAAACACTCGCGGCTCTATCCAAGTGAATTAAATTTCACTTATATGGCAATTATAAGCCAAATGGCCAAAAAACTCACCCGGTGATAAAACGCGTGAAGTCCGTCTCTTAAGGGTGAGATTTAATAAACCGTTTAATCCAAAACATGTATCTCAATCAATATGGAAATGCTTGCACACACCGATGACGGGGGTGGCCCTTGATAAATCTGCCCCCAAATGTATGATGAACGGCTAAAAAAATCAATGTGGGATGGAAATGATGATGGAAGGGGTTCGAAAAGAAAATGGTGACAATGTGAAAGTGAATGAAAAATCAAGGTATGTGTGGACTATTTCGTTTGAATTAAAATCGATTCAAAAATATTTATAAAAATATATCCATGTTTATTGGCTTTAGTATAGATTCTCTTATGTAAGAGTTGATGTTTCCCTCAATGAAGGGGAAGGGGGCAGTGGTATTTATTTCAATGCCTGTTATCCAACAAGTGGATGGCTTCTGTCATCCACACATTATTAAAAGAACATCCTGCTCTAATTCATTAAAATAAATGAATGAAGTTTATGCCGCTTTTGTATGTGAACAAATGAATTGATTCAATAATTCCCATGCCGTTTTTTTTCTATCTGACTGATGAACTTAAAAATGAATTAATAATGATCAAATCATTGTGTAATGCTTTATTTAATAATTTAATTATGTTGGTGCTAAATTTATGAAGCACAATTAATTTAATAATTTAATGGGTTCCATTCATATACATTTTTAAAAATCTGAAAATTTAAAATCTGAAAATTTAAGAATTGTAATTCTTTACATTTGAAAGCTTCAAACCTCATACCACAAAGAATGTACATCAATGGTTTTATCAATATTTAATATTTATCTTATATCGTAGTTATATTTATACTTCCATTTCTGTAATGAAAACTTTACACTTTATATGATTATGGTGTTAGGATAATGGACACTGGATTTTTTGTACCCTAGGGTTAAATGTTTTTAATGAGATTTATTCTTACATCATTTTCTCTTTTGAGGTTTAAAAAGTGTAACGGTTTATTTTGAATCTGTGCCTTTGACTACGTATCTTGGGATACGAAACGCATCAGGATGTTTGTTTTTACCCTTGGAATAAAGATCTAATTTTTACAAACCTGGTGGTCGCAGGAGTGCGTGCCTTTCCACACATCTAGTTTGTGATAAAGACTTCAATACTGTCAATAAGCAACACTTCCTTTTATCAAGAACAAATAACCAAGGATTTTTTTTTCCCAATATACAATAGAAATACCTTCAGGGCCACGGGACTTCCGGTGCTTAACCCATCTAGAAGAGGTTTAAATCGTTCCATTTCCTCCATCTCTGCTCTTTCAGTGAGGGCTTCAAGAACCTGTTCATGCCTTAAAAAAAAAATGCATTGGTAATTCAATTAAAATATAATGAAATTTAAGTGTAATATAAGAGAACCTGATTCAAAGCAACATATTTCATGATAATACCAACTTGTACATGACCAAACTGCTTGTAATAGAAAGCCTGTATAATTATGTTATAACCTAAATAGTAGGGATGCACCGAATCCATTATTTTGATACGGCCGAACCCCCAAATCCTTCCCAAAAGGCTCGGCTGAACACTGAACCAAATCCAAATTTGTATATGCAAATTAGGAATGGGGAAGAGAAAACATTTTTTACTTTGTTTTGCCACAAAAAGTCACGCAATTTCTCTCCCAGCCCCTAATTTGTAGGGGATTCGGATTCAGTATTCAGCAGAACCTTTCACGAAGGTTCGGCCGAATCCAAAATAGCGAATCCAAAATAGTGAATCCAAATCCTGCTGAAAAAGACCGAACCCTGGCCGAATCCCGAACCAAATCCTGGATTCGGTGCATCCCTACTAAATAGTAACCTAATATTTTTTCAAAAAAGAAACAGAAGTCCTTAAAGGAGAAGGAAAGGCTAAAATTAAGTAAGCTTTATCAGAAAGGTCTATATAAATACACCAGTAAACCCTCAAAGTAATGCTGCTCTCAGTATTCTGTCAAAAGAAACAACTCACTTCTTTTCTTTTATTGTGTACACATGGACTTCTGTACCAGACATCCTGTTTTCATCTTAAACCTCTAGGGCTTGAGCATGCTCAGTTTGCTCCTCTCTCCCTCCTCCCCTTCCTGCTGTAATCTGAGCCCAGGGCTATGAGTAAACAGAAAGATACTCAGACAGGAAGTGATGTCACACCAAGTTAATATGGCAGCTGCTATCCTAAACAAACAGAGAACTTATAGAGCAGGTATGGTAAAGCATTCTGCAGAATAAATATAGTGTTATATCTTGCACTATTGGGGCTAATCTATTGGCAATAAACTGCTTTGGTAGCTTTCCTTCTCCTTTAATAGCTCTGTGGTACATCAAAGATGCTAACATTTTTCACTTGACTTTTATAGCTGTTTATCAAAATCAATGAAGATAATCCATGAACGAAGCACTGAGAAAGATGCACAAGGTAAATAATGGTTTGATAATCTTACATGTCCTCTGGCTGCGGGAGGATGCACAGGGCAGAAAGCAGCTTCAAAGAGTCAATCATCATCGCAGGGACAGATCGATCTACTGCTCTTGCTAACAGCAAAATCCCGTCTTCTGTGCCCAGCATTGTCTTAATTCCAAACTTAAGAGTGATTTAAAAAAAAAATCAATATTGCCTCTTGCATTCAGCTTTTTCGTCGTATTAAATTATGTTTGTAAAAATAATAAAATGACCACCAAAATATCAACCAAGGCAATGGCAAGATCTCAATATCATATCTCAAGAGTAGGGCTATGGCAGCTAGGATCTAGGCACACACTGAATTCAGGTTTCAATACAGGCTAGGAATTGGAAGATTATCTGAAAGATACTTAACCAGAGTTTGGTGCAATGAAAGGCTAAACATTGTTGCCCCGTGATTTTAATTTTCTGGAGAACGTGTTGCTTTCAGAAGCTAAAATTTTGATTGCTGAAATCAATCATGCTTTTGATTGTAATGAGTTCTTTGACCAAATTCTGTGAAATATTTAGCTGCGTACAGATAAAGTGCAATCTCAAATTTAAGTACCCTGATTTTAAGTTTTCCTGCATTTCACATTTCTTATTTGTGGTCCCAGAACTATACAAATAGTGGGAGCACTTACCGACACCGCAAAGCTCCGATGTGCTGCACGCAAGCCGCGATCCCGCACAGCTAATATTCATAGAGGATTTGAAGAGCACGGAGCACCAAAGGAAGCCAGCATCCATTCTTTAAAAAAATTGAAATGTATTGGTCATCATTAAAATCCAAAAACAGCGAGGCCAGATATAATAAGGGCTGCCCGTTTCTGTCTGGGCACGCTGTTTTTGGATTTTAATGATGACCAATACATTTCTATTTTTTTAATGAATGGATGTTGGCTTCCTTTGGTGCTTCTGTGCTCTTCAAATCCTTATTTGTGGTCCCACCAATTTATAATGCATTTCAATGGGTGCATTTCTCTGATTTAAGTAATGTTTTCCCGGATTTTACATAAAAATTTTGCCCTGGTGTACCCATAAAATGCTTTTTTGTCTCTATGAATGTTATTATTTGTGAAATAAAGAGGCTTAAAATACTAACCAGATGTATAGTTTGCCTTGGTTATGCATTTAAATAGTGAATTCCAATTAGTCAGCCCCAATCACTTATTTTTTTAGGTTGTGTAAGTGACTGACAGAGAGTTTTGCAGATACCCCCAATAGTGTAACATTAACACTGCAATGCTTAACCCTTGTTATTAACACAGTTAACTTTATATCTCAAAGTAAAATGGACTCCTTATATCCTTTCAGAAATAGTTACTTTAACACATTTCCCTGAATTTACATTTTCCCGGATTTTACATAATTTTCTCCTCGGCCCCCCAAAAAAAGTAAAAAAGTGCAATGACCACTTTTTTGACAGGGAAAGACAGCTAACAGAATTGAATATACCACTGGACTGTATAAAAAAAAAAAAGAAATAACTTACATTGTTATTCATAAAAGCTTTCAGACATCGGATGATCTCATGTTCGCTTTTCGTATCCCGCATGCTATTCAATAAGGAAAAAAAAAAGAATAAAAACCACTGTCAACATATTATTTACATAAGTGCACATTTTGCATTGTCTCTATGATGGCCTTGTTTTAATCATGCTTTAAGGTGGCCATACGCGATAAGATCCGCTTGTTGGGCGAGTCTACCAAAAGAGTGGATCTTTCCCCGATATGCCCACCAACGGCTGGGCGATACCGGGTTAATCTGAATGTTGCGATCAGATTAAATGAGGAAATAAACTACGATGGATCATAGGTCCAATGCGGTCCTCGATCGCGGGAAAAATCAAACCTTGCCGATCGATATCAGGCCAGATATCGATCGGGAAGACCCAGCAGATGCCCCCACACATGGGTAGATAAGCTGCCGAATCGGTCTAAAGGATTGATATTGGCAGTTTTAATCTGCCCATGTATGGCCACCTTAATACAGGGAAGATCATCTGATTAACAGTTTTTACAGTACCACTCTCCAGAGGCTAGACTAAAAGGTAGTTGTTGATTCTGCTACTGCTGATAGAATATAGTACACTAACGGGGGAATGTAATAAAAGTCGGTAACGGAAAAACTATTCACAATGTGAAAAGTTATGCCTTTGTGCGAACAAATTTAGCTTTGCGCGAATACTCTTCTCTCATTACCTCCTCACATGCTCGCATTCAAGACTTTGCAAGGGCTGAACCCCTCCTCTGGAACTCTCTCCCAAGCTCTGTCAGACTTTCTCCCAACCTTTCTGCTTTCAAGAACTTAACTTCTTTCGAGAAGCCTACCCTCACTCTGCTTAGCTACGAAATGCAACACCACATACAGTACCACATTTCTCACCCACTTAATTCGATCTTGCCCACTCCCACACCTTATGTATTACTCCCCTTCCTTTAGAGTGTATGCTCTTTTACATAGGGCCTTCCTCACCTTTTGTATAATGTATGTATACCCTTGTGTGGGCAGCACAGAGCTGTGACTGCAGCCTCTTCGGATCAGTAAGTAAGAGGTGAGTTCTTCCCTAGCAGAGCGCACGCAGGAGCATGTCTTCTGCTGAAGATGTCCTAAAATGCATTTCTCACCCCTAGGCTTATACTCGAGTCAATATGTTTTACAAGTTTTTGTAGGTAAAATTAGGTACCTCGGCTTATTCTCGGTCGGCTTAGCGTTTAGCGACCACTTCCGACAGTTAAAGAACGTTTGCGAATCTTATGGTTTGTAATAAATAAAACTTCTTACTGAAAAAGTCGTTATGTTTGCTCCAAAAGATTACGACACTTTCAAGCACTTCTTAAGAGTGCGCAATTAACATTCACAATGCAATAACAGTTTAAGGAACAACAGTACATTGCGAGATGTGGATTTTTATTCTTATTGGTGCGGATTTCTTTCCGACTTTTATTACATTCCCCCGTAAGCCTTTTCAGCTACTATCATCTGTGCTATCAGAGCAACCATCTGGCTTCTAAAAATCTCAGCTTCTCAAATAAACAGACTAATTTTGGGAAGAGATAAGATGGATTAGGTTTATGTCACCCACTGTATTTTCTCCAAGTGCAGAGAAGGCACAAATGTGGTGAAGACATCTCTTGTGCTCTGTGTACATGACTTTTGGGGGCATGTCACAACATGTGTTTTTTAACTAATTTGCAGCACACTAGCTGCTTAAGCTAAATGTAATTCCATCAGGAGTTGCAGTGGGTAGTAAATCCTTGAATTGGGTGCAGGAAGCAAGTAAGAAGGTTGGTTGTGTGTGGCGGGTCTGGGAGTTTTTTTTTTTTAGAAATTGGACTCGCTTAGGACTCTACTTTGACATTCATTGAACCTGTCATTGTGGACACCAGAAGGATTCCAGCAGATAATGCTCCTTTGCATTCTTAGGCCAAAATCCACCCCATGTGGCTGTAGTTACCAGAAATGTCAGTTTGCACTGGAAGTATTGTCAGTTTTCCAGTCAGCGGAGGAAGCAGCACAAGTGACATTAGACTTATAGGAACAAGGCAAAGAAGAATAGAACACCATGCAGATGCTGTGCAGCAGAGTGGAACTTTTTTTATGTCTTTATAAAGAAAAACCTGTACTTACAATGCTTGCTCATCCTGTATTCTTTTGAGAATATCTAAAAGGCACAAAAGACCCTCAACACCAAAATTCTGCACCCAGCTGTAAAAACAAATGAATATTATAGCATTAAAACCTGCACTAAAAAAAGCATAAAAATTAGAAATTGAGAAAAAGAGACAAATATATGCATAATAACAACGAAAACAGATCACTGGAAAATCATTTTTTTTTAAAAAAAATACCTTCTTGATTTGTTCTTGTATAAAATAAACAAACAAAAATAAATAAAGCCCTTTACCTGACAGGATTGTTATTTAAAGATACTCTTAGTGACTCTAAGCAAGAAAGCAGGGAACCTTCTCCTATTGCAGACTTTAAATCTTGAATATACATTAATGCAGAACGAGAACTCTCCTTTTTGCTCATGCCCTAAACAAACAACAAAAACAGAGTGCATTATTATCATTATATAATACATCATTTTTTTAAAGATAAATGTTCCATAGTGACATTTGTGTGTGGCAAAAGAATGGGATGATCGGTGTGAGTGTGGGAGGCCCTGCCTTATTTAAAGAACAGAAATCAGGCTCTTCACTATCCAAGTCTGATAACGACACACACATATGTGAAAGTGCATTATGGCTTGACCTCTAAAATAGTTACTGATGGACACCAGACTGAAAAGAACTATTTCGGGCAGGCAGATGTTAAGCTGGCCATAGACACAAAGATTTCCCTGCAATATCGGATGAACGATCGTACGTCCACATCTCCAGACCTGCCACTAACCATTGAGATGAAACAAGGCAGTAAAGAACAGATCAGCCGATGTTCTGCCCCACAGCAATCGTAGGAATGTTTTTGCCCGACAAAACTGACAGTTTCCCACTGAAGATCGTCAGATCGGCAATACATACAGAGATTTCATCGTCAGCCGACAGAAATCTTTTAGCCTGTCCGATCGACTGAACGACCAATCCGTATGGCAAGATAAATATCGGGACACTCCTCACATGATCCGAAAATTGGATCTTTGCGTCTATGGCCAGCTTTACCCTCCCAACAAGTGGTCAACCAACAAAGACCACTCCAAGAGCTCAATGTGTAATATTCTGGGAGGTTGCAACGAACCCCAGGATAAGCAAAGACCAATCTTGCATTGGTGAATGTAAGGGGGTTATTTACTGAACTCCGAATGCAAAAATCACGAAAAATTCGATTTTTTTTTATATAAAATCTGAATTTATTAAACCCAGAGAATGGAAAAGTCTGAATCTGAAAATCCGGCATCTCAGACCTGTCGAGGTTGCATATAAGTCAATGGGAGAAGTCCCAATGATTTTTTGATGTGAGCTGGGTTTTTTGCAATACCCTGAAGTTTTCAGGCAAAATTTTGAGTTTTCAGGTGAAAAATCCAAAAAATTCATTAAAACCAGATTTTTCACGTCCGTCCATGATCTGAAGATCAAGAGAACCTAGGTCATGCTGCATGACAACCACCCTAAACACATAAGTTGATTCTAACATCCTGCCTGGAGTTGAACCAGTGACCTGTTGTTTTCATTCGTCTGCATTGCCTCTGCTCTATATGAGCAGACAACTATGGTCCTGGTTCACTGCTATTTCCATCGCTGTATTTGCATGGCTTGTGTCATCTGTTACTAATCTGGCCACAGGTGACCAGTGTAAGCCATTAGGCTGGCTATATAAACCCCTTTTCTGCACTGACTCATTGCCCAGCATAGGTCTAATCTGAGATAGTTCCTGTGTGTGCTCTTGATCTGATTTACTGTTTTGCTGCCTGAACCGACCTTGCCTGATTTACAGACTAACTTTCCAGATTATGATTCTGTACTGCGCTGATTGATTGGTTTTTGACCCCGGCCTGTTCCACTACTAATCCTACTCTTTCCTCATTCCTCCTGTCCCACGTTCCAGTTCCCTTGCCTGTCCAGAACTCTTGCCTTGGTTCCCTCACTTTAAGACCTGGAGGCATCCGAGTAGCAAAGGGCACCTCCTGAAGTAAAAGGCGGCTGCTTGAGGCAGAAACGTGAGCCGTGACCAGAACCTTGGTGTTTGTTCTGGAGTTTGGGATACCAAGTTAGTTTTACTATACCCCCCTGAATAATGTAGGTCTCCTTTTACAGTTAGAGTTGCAGTATTTCTGGTGAGGTGATCTCTGAGGCAGCACACGGACCATCACAAAATGGTGGTTCAAGGCAAGAGATGTAAAAGGGCAAGATTTACTTTAAGGGATACTGTCATGGGAATTTTTTTTAAAAATGAATAAGTTAATAGTGCCGCTCCAGCAGAATTCTGCACTGAAATCCATTTCTCAAAAGAGCAAACAGATTTTTTTATATTCAATTTTAAAATCTGACATGAGGCTGGACATATTGTCAATTTCCCAGCTGCCCCCAGTCATGTGACTTGTGCCTGCACATTAGGAGAGAAATGTTTTCTGGCAGGCTGCTGTTTTTCCTTCTCAATATAACTGAGTGGGACATGGGTTTTTACTATTGAGTGCTGTTCTTGGATCTACCAGGCAGCTGTTATCTTGTGTTAGGGAGCTGTTATCTGGTTACCTTCCCATTGTTCTTTTGTTTGGCTGCTGGGGGGGGGAGGGAGGGGGTGATATCACTCCAACTTGCAGCACAGCAGTAAAGAGTGATTGAAGTTTATCAGAGCACAAGTCACATGACTTGGGGGACCTGGGAAATTTACAATATGTTAGATGTCAGATTTCAAAATTGAATATAAAAAAATCTATTTGCTCTTTTGAGAAATGGATTTCAGTGCAGATTTCTGCTGGAGCAGCACTATTAACCAATTCATTTTGAAAAATATTTTTTTCCCATGACAGTATCCCTTTAAATATATATTCCAGTTTGGTAATATTCTTTAATGTGCCACTTAATTTGATATAAACTTAAGTATTCATTTTGGGGGTATCATTTTCCTTTAAGGTGTTCTAAAAGAACAGAATCCGATGTGAAGGACTGGAGGACAGTAGTTGCAGTTAATACTTTCCGGGGGGCACCTTATGAAGGGAGGATGTACTCCCTGAAACGTTGATACTGGTGGTGTTACAAATAAAGAAAGGGGCACTTCCCCGACTGCAGAAAAATTGTGTGTGTGCAGATCCATGAACAAAAATAGCTGTGGGACCTTGCTGGGTCAACGGATGGCCAGCACCACCATTGCAGTGTAAATTAATTGCAGGGTGCGTTGGATTTAAAACACATTTCTGGGGGGCACACCAGTTATTGAGAGCAAAGGCTTACATTCTTTTGCCACACACAAATATATAACTTAATTGAAATAACTTAATTTTCCCTCAGTAACTGAATTAAAAAATATTGTATTTAATTGGGTTTTCATTATGTAGTTTTAGGATTTGAAAAGCAAATCCCATTTTAGATCATATGTATGCAGAAATATTACATTTAGGAGGTTTCACAAAAATGTCAGCATATGAAATAAAGATAGATAGATGATTTATGTGAAATTTTCTGCTAAATAGTGTAAGTCTTTGTTTAGTGTGCACCCTCAAATTATCACATGCAAACTTAAGTTCCATGCAAAATCAACTCACGGCTTTGGATGTGTGCAGATATTGGGACACCATCTCTCTTTTTATCATTATGTCCTTCTCTCGTAGCGGTTGCTGCTTCTCCAGATTGAGGTTCATATCATCCTACATGCATTCACAAGAGTGAAAAAACACCTATCATTACCAGACAGATAATATTAAACATTAATTAAAGCAAATGGTACCCTTATGTAACCTTATCGTGGCCAAGAATATTCCCATTTCATTCAGTTGAGAAGTATTTTGAAGCAAGTTTGTGGTGCATTCACTACTTTGATGAATGCAGAATAGTTAGAATAGTATAGAATAGTTAAGCATTGCTCCGCAGAATGATGGTGCCCTGTCACTTGTCCCTCTGTAGTTATTTATGTCTGTCCAGTAAGTTAAAAAAAAATGCTTCCCCCTGAAACACCCCATAAAGATCAAAGTAGTCTGGAACCTGTTGAGAACATCAAGTATCTCTACTATATACCATAACATATTTTGTTTTAAAGGAGAAGGAAAGGTTAAAACTAAATAAACTTTATCAGAAAGGTCCACCTAAATATACCAGTAAACCTTCACAGTAATGCTGCTCTGAGTCCTCTGTCAATAGAAACTAGGGAAGCACCAAATCCACTATTTTGGATTCGGCCGAACCCCCGAATCCTTTGCAAAAAATTTGGCCGAATACCGAATGAAATCTGACTTTGCATATGCAAATTAGGGGTGGGAAGGGGAAAATTATATTTACTTCCTTGTCACGTGATTTCCCTCCTCGCCCCTAATTTGTATATGCAAATTGGGATTCGTTTGGCCGAGCATATGGATTCGGCCGAATCCTGCTGAAAAAGGCCAAATCACGAACCATATTCCCGGATTCAGTGCATCCCTAAAAGAAACACTGCATTTCTTTCCTTCTATTGTGCGCACATGCACTTCTGTATCAGACTTCCTGTTTTCAGCTTAAACCTCCAGGGCTAAGGCTTGAGCATGCTCAGTTTGCTCCTCTCACCCCTCCCCCCTTCTCTGCTGTAATCTGAGCCCAGAGCTATGAGTTAGCAGGGAGAGACTCAGGCAGGAAGTGATGTCACACCAAGATAATACTGCAGCTGCTATCCTAAACAAACAGAGAGCTTCTAGAGCTGTTTACTTAGGTATGGTAAAGCATTCTGAAGAATAAATTTAGTGTTATAGCTTGCATTATTATTATCTATTGGTGGTAAGCTGCTTCTGTATCTTTTCTTCTCCTTTAAATAAGTGTGTTTAAGAGATATTTTGAAAGAAGAAAGTTTGTGACAAAGTCGGACAGACAATGGGAGAAAATTCCAGAGGAGGGGTGCAGCCCTAGCAAAGTCTTGAATGTGAGCATGTGAGGAGTTAACTAGAGAAGAGTTGAAGAGCAGGTCAGTAGAGGAGCGTAGTAAGTGGTTGGGTGAGTATATAGAGACAAGTTCAGAGATGTAGGGAGGGGCAGAGTTATGAAGTGCTTTGAATGTCAGGGTCATTAGTTTGAATTTTATTCTGAAAGGTAGTGGAAGCCAGTGCAAGGATTGGCAGAGTGGCATGGCAGAGGAGGAGCAGTTGCTGAGGTGTATAAGCCTGGCGGCAGTGTTCATTATGGACTGGAGAGGTGACAGTCTCTGGCGGGGAAGGCCAATTAATAGAGGGTTACAGTAGTCTACACGTGATATGATGAGCGAGTGAATACGATTTTTGGCAGCATTTGCCATATATCTGACTCTAAGGATGAGCCCTCCAGTCACTGTTCAAGGCCTCCTAGAGAGGACAGATCCACAGTTTGGTAATCACTGTTCTAGAGTTTTCATTTCAGCCTTGCTGCAGATACCATGAATAATGTCTGGGTCAAATTGTATCCTTTATATTTACAGTATTTTTTTATTGCCTAATTTTTTACAATTTGATCTCATTTCATAGTGTGTGAAAAACACAAGACCAGTGAGCAAGGAGCCAGAAGACAACAAGCTGAAGGCATCACAGGTATAACTCACATTGTAAATCATACCCGTCCCAGACCTTATACTTCATACATTCCGAACGGAGATTTCCTTATTCTCATAATTTCTTACAGCCAATTAAACATACCAGCATTTTTTCAAACAGCTGAAGCACAACTTCATCTTCAAGTTCCTGCAAGGTTTGGAGGGGGCTTGCGTTGTCTGTGAAGTTAGTGGAATTTCTGTGCGACGCATAAGGCTTCTCCTTTTCTTTCTTCACCCGCATACTGGTAAATCTCAGCTGAAAGAGTATTTATATATGTATCCATTATTATTTATTAGATATGCAAAAATCAGGAAACTTGTTCATCTTACTGATTCCAGTTTATAAGGGATAAAAATGATTTACAACATGACATTCCTATAGGAAAGATCACTATATGTTTGTACGCGTGCTTGCACACAGTCTTAAAGGGATTGTTCCCCTTTCAAACACTTTTTTCAGTCCAGTGGTTTTCAGATTGTTCCCCAGAAATAAAGACTTTTTTTCAATTACTTTCCGTTATTTACTTTTTACTGTTTTTCCAAAATCTAACTTTGAAGAAGACAATTTGTGTTAAAAATTAAAATGTACCAGTGCATTATACTCATTTAGATATGGAAGAATTGTGCTTTAAAAGGTAGTTTTTCAGGCTGATTTAATGAATATTTCTCCAAAAACCCTAATAATTCCTCCCTTCTCTTCCTGTTCCCTGAATTCCCAGGCTGTGCAGGGGAGCCGGCGGCTCTCAGCTCACTGCACTGTAGGACAGGAACCAATCAGCAGCTAGCAGGACCTGATAGGGAACTGAAGCCTGTCTGTGCTTATGTGACTGCAGGGCTGTGATTGGCTGTCCCCCTCTTACTGTGCTTCTGGCAAGGACTGTTAGGACACGCCCACCCCTCATTTGAAACATAGACAGGGACCAGAGAACATCTATATATAAACAGGTGATTTTTATAGATAATATAAATTTTTAGCACCATGTAAAAGCAACACCATATATTACTTATAATTGCCTACAAAATTCATGTATCCTATAAAGTTGAACCTGTCTCTGGTGTTTGAGTCTTGCAGCTCAGTAATTCAGGCGCAGACTCTAAACTGTTACAATTTTGCAACATTTAGTTGATACATTTCTCAGCAACATCTCTGGAGTATTAGCAACTATTGTATCAATTCTAACAGCTGCCTGTAATGAAACTCAGAGATTCTGCTCAACAGTGAAATAAGAAATGCATCGACTAAATGTATCAATTTAGAACAGTTTACAGGGTCGGCGACCCCCTCCTCCCAGAGCTGCTTTAAAAGGTGAAAAATGACACTTTACACTCCAATATTAAAAAAACGGTGACACATAGAAAATAAAAAGTAATTGGAAAAAGTCATTATTTCTGGCGATCTGTCTGAAACCAACTAGTTGTTTAAAGGTGAACAACCCCTTTAAAGGAACACAGAAAAATAAAGCAAAAAAATAACAAAGAAGTTGAGTTTAAAGGCAAGCTTCTTGGAATATTTATTAAGGGCGGACATATGATATTAGGTAAAAGCAGGGTCTAGAATCAGTGTTGAGAAGAATGAAGCAAGTTATTTCGGCCGATGGCATTTTTTATGGCAAATCAGCCTAGTGTGTCCAGTGGAGAGCAAGGTGGAACTGCAGACTGCAATGAAATAGATTCTAATTTGAGTTTCAATCTGCAGTGCTGCAATAACATGAGACATGAGGAGGTCAGTTAAAGCAACCTGGGGCCAATTGTTCCACTGATTTGTCCCACAATATCATCTACTTTTTTGGCACCCTGGGAAACAAGCAGATCATTCCTTACCGGTATGGCTAACTTATATAACTCATATGTAAACGTGTATTAAAATCAATATTCCTATTCAGGACATTAAAAAAAAATATCATTTAATCAGTGCTTCATTTAAACAGTATCATGATGTTAAAGGGATACTGTCATGTTTTTTTTTTCCAAAACGCATCAGTTACTAGTGCTGCTCCAGCAGAATTTTGCACTGGAATTCATTTCTCAAATAAGCAAAGAGATTTTTGTATATATTTTTTTTTTTTTCAAACTTGTTTTTATTAAAGGATCTTCACATAATAGTTACATAGATATGATCAAAAAGAGAAGTATACGTCAGTTTTGTAACATTATGTTCATGCAATAGACATGTTGTAGCAAGAGTAGCAATAACAAATTAAACTAAACAAACAGCTCAGACGAAGTACTTTGATAATCAGAGAGAGTCCCTATATAGGATTCCGTGAATAAGAGCCTAATAACCTGTTGGTGAGATGGCTCCCGGGGGGGGGGGATTTTTGTATATTTAATTCTGAAATCTGACATGGGGCTAGACATATTGTCAGTTTCCCAGGTGCCCCTAGTCATGTGACTTGTGCTCTGATAAACTTCAATCACTCTTTACTGCTGAAATGCAAGTTGGAGTTATATAACCCCCTCCCTTCCCCCCCTCCACCAGCAGCCTAACAACAGAACAAAGGGAATATAACCAGATAGCAGCTCCCTAACACAAGATAACAGCTGCCTGGTAGATCTAAGAACAACACTCAATAGTAAAATCCAGGTCCCACTGAGACACATTCAGTTACATTGAGTAGGAGAAACAGCCTGCCAGAAAGCAGTTCCACCCTAAAGTGCTGGCTCTTTCTAAAAGCACATGACCAGGAAAAATGACCTGAGATGCACCTACTCACCAATATTATAAATTTTTAATAAAATACACTTTCTGGTTCAGGAATTACATTTTATATTGTAGAGTGAATTGTTTTGCAGTGTAAACAGTGTCATTTAGAAATAAAAACGACACCATAAAAATGATGACAGAATCCCGTTAAAGATATTAGTTACTGCGGGGAAATCAGACGGCATATGAACATAGAGGGGGCAACCAGGCTGTTATATGTCCAAATTGGCCATGGAATTGTACTCAGTCTCATACAGTGAAACATTTTTAGGTAGATTTATACAGGATTGATAGATGCCCAATTAAAAATGATGAGGTGGCAACCCTGTCCAGGAACCAAAAGAAACGTCCACCGCTGTATTTGCATGCAGTTAACATGAAGTCGAAGGAAGCACACGGATGCAGAAAAGAAAACATTCTTAACTCATCTGCCATCAGCCGCTTAAAGGTCTTTGTTGTGATGTTTTAAAAAAAAAAAAAATTGGAGAGGAGAAACGAGGGGAAAAAATAAAAAAGAAGAAATCAATTGGACAGAAGAAACAGACCACAGAACCCCCAGATGAAAATTTAGACAGAGACACCAATTATCGTTAAAGAAAAAACGAGTTCACCAATTTATGTAGAATAAAGGCATCAAGCATAGAATCCCACGTATAACCTGCTACACCCCCATGCAACAAAGCTCAAGGGCAATACCACAGCTTTTGCAATATACACACACATTCCCAACATTTTGAAAACATAAAGATAGAGAAAGATTTTTGCAAGGTGAAGATTTTTGACCACACACATTTTATAATCATAACCATGCTCATTTTACAAAATGATGGAATGTTTGCAAACATTTCTGTGGTTTTTATGGGTTATTACAGTTTTGCTAAAAAAGGTGAATTGCCCTTTAAACTGCAAGTCATAGTTTGCCCATGAGACCTGCTTGTCTTAAATAGTTACAATTATTTTTCTTATCTTAAAGTGGACCTGTCACCCAGACATAAAAAAAGCTGTATAATAAAAGTGCTTTTCAAATTAAACATGAAATCCAATTTCTATTTTTTATTAAAGCATTCATAGCTGTTGTAAGCTCATTTAAAAATCTCAGCTGTCAATCAAATATTGTCTGCCCCTCCTCTATGACTTAGGCATAGAGGCGGGGCAGACAATTACTTTCACTTTCCATTCAGCACTTCCTACATGTCACTGCTCTCCCCACATTCCCCCAGTTCTCTTAACCATTTAATTGTGTAACCAGTACATGGGGATGGACATCAGGTCCCCCACTCTGATGCACAAACAAGATTCTGAGATAATACAAGTCTTGTCTTAATAACAAGTGTCCACAAAATGGCTCCTGCCTGCTTGTTATAATTATGAATTCTGATGACTGATGGAAACAAGATTCAAATAATTGATACAGTGTAATTAGTTAATTTAGCTTGACTAACATGATAAAATAGGATTTGAAATACTTTTTTTGGGTGACGGGTCCCCTTTAAATTGTAACAAATATATCTAAGTGCACCTGCCACTTATTCCGGGTTCTCTGCTAAAAGCCAATTACGTTTTAGAAACATTGTATCTTTTTCAGGAGATCAATGAGAAAGTCGGGACATTTCAGTAACAAGGACAGGACTGCAGTAACAGGACTGCAATGATCATGGGGTACTCCAACAACCGTCAAGGTATTTCTCTGACCTACTTGTTATCTCGGGAAAGACTGGAGAATCTAACCAAACTTTTATCACCACCACATCTGAAACTAGTCCTGGGAATGAATGCAATAGGTATAGGATCCGTTATCCTGAAACCTGTTATCCAGAAAGTTCCGAATTATGGAAAGGTCATCTCCAATAGACTCCATTTTATTCAAATAATCCAATTTTTTTTAAAAAATATTTCCCTTTTCTCTGTAATAATAAAACAGTAGCTTGTACTTGATCCCAACTAAGATATAATGAATCCTTATTGGAGGCAAAACCAGCCTGTTGGGTTTATTTAATGTTTCCATGATTTTCTAGTAGACTTAAGGCATGAATTACGGAAAGATCCGTTACCAGGAAAACCTCAGGTCCCAAGCATTCTGGATATCATGTCCCATACTTGTATGCCTGAACCCAGATTATGCTATTCAGTTGGGAATTAATGTGCTGAAATGGTATCAAGGAGCACAACTGAGGCTGCGGTCAGCTATTTATTATGATCAATGAGATCCAGCTATGCTTGTTTGCTTACATACAGCTAACACTCAACATTCAGCGAGCTAAAAAAAAGTGCTTTAATTACTTATTTCTTACCATAAAACAGAAGTCATAATACCCACAGCAGCAAGGAAGTCAAGATTTATGCCCATCATCTCAAATGCTAAGAGAGAGCCCATATTACTGCTCAAAATTAGCTTTAAAACACAAAAAAGAAGATTTCAAACATGTACGCTGCTGACTTCAAAGCAATATCATAAATCATAAATCAGCATGTACAGAATCCCACCTGCTAAAACAGAACTTTACATAGAACGGGCAATATTGTTCTATTCAGGGTCTATAGATTTGCAGTTATGGATAAATTCCACAAGAGGGCAGATAACAACTGGGAAACAAATCTCTGCATCTTTCATGCTCTCTGAGGTTACCAAATTGAACGAAGACAAACTAATTTATACAAAGACAAGCACCAGTGCCCTATATCTTCTTTTACTTATAACGGCCAAAATTATGCAGGACAATTATTCACATCAGCCCATGCCAAAAATGTTACGTCCTCAGCGTATTTTCCACTCTCACTCTCTGGCGCAAATTCACTAAGCGCCGAAACGCCGAACACTAGCGTTAATTCGCTAGCGTTTGGCATTTTTCGTTACTGCGCAAATTCACTAACGAACGCTGGCGTAGTTTCGCTAGTGTTACTTCGCACCCTTATGCCAGGCGAATTTTCGCTAGCGACGTAACTATGCAAATTCACTAACTTGCGCAGTGTACTGAACGCTACCTTTTACGCTAGACTTCCTTCGCCACCTCAGACCTGGCGAAGCGCAATAGAGTAGATAGGGATTGTTTAAAAAAAAGTCAAATTTTTTTCTAAGTCCCAAAAAACGCTGGCGTGTTTTCTACATGATGGGTGATAGGCTGAAAAAGATCGAAAATATTTTTGGGGCTCCCCTCCTTCCCCCCTACATTTCCTGACTCATGGCAACTTACCTAGACAGTGGGCACATGTGTAGGGCAAAATAATTTTTTTATTTGCTGATTTGAAGGTTTTCTAGGCATTTGTAGTGCAGATACGTGTTCCTCCATTGAAATTTGAATTTTGCGCCGTATGCAAATTAGCCTTCGCTAGCGCAACTTTGCTTTACATAGCGAATCAACGCTAGCGCAACTTCGCAACCTTACGCTACCCCTGTGCACAACTTCGGATTTTAGTGAATTTGCGCAGCGCTGACGAAACTACGCCTGGCGAAGTGCGGCAAAGTTGCGCCTGTGAATATTAGTGAATTTGCCCCTCTATATCTAACCCAGGCATTACTTCCCTGGCTGCATACTCTGCACTCCAGGTTCTGACTCTTGAAACAATGTAGCAGATGTCAGAGAAGGGAAAGTGATAAAGTGGTTTCAGCTGCAATAACAAATAACTTTAAAACCAGCATCATTTAAATAACGTATGGAAGTTGCTCAGCAGTACTTTTTCCATAAGGCAACAAGCAGTTTTTGGGCACAGGAGCCCTGTCGAACTACATTGACTTAAAAAAGACAGACTAAATCAAGTGTTGGGTCCTGAGTTCCATTTCTAGCAGATCTGCAAGGAGTTTGTATGTGTCTGTGAGGATTTCCACCAGCAATTCTGCTTTTCTCCCACACTCCCCCAATAACCACAAAGGGAGGTAAATTTGCTCTTGATGAAACCCTATGTGCCACCTAGACTGTAAGCTTCATAGACTAATGATCTCTGTATCAGGCTGTATAAAGAATGATAGTGGGATAGTGTACTACAGGTATACATCCCTTATTTGGACACCTTATATCCAAAAAGCTCAGAATTAAAGGAAGGCCATCTCCCATAGAGTTCATTTTAAGATGATCATTTTTTACCCTTTCCCTGTAATAATAAAACATTAGCCTGTGGCTGATTGTACCTAAGGTAGTATAAATCCATACTGGGGATGGCAATACAATCCTGTTGGGTTTATCTAATGTTTAAATGTTTTAGTAGAGTTATGGTATGGAGATATAAATTATGGGGGAAAAAAACCCAATCATTCTGGATATGAGATCCTATACAGGTATGAAATCCGTTATCCGGAAACCCGTCATCCAGAATGCTCCGAATTACGGAAAGGCCATCTCCCATTGACTCCATTTTATCCAAATAACCCAAAGTTTTAAAAATGATTTCCTTTTTCTCTGTAATAATAAAACAGTAGCTTGTACTTGATCTCAACTAAGATATTATTAATCATTATTGGAAGCAAAAGCAGCCTATTGGGTTTATTTCATGTTTACATGATTTCAATGGCTCTCATCACTCCATAAAGTATTAAAGTATTTAAGACAGTAAAGTATTTTTACAGTTCAGTTGTTTTCAGATTGTTCAACAAAAATAAAGACTTTTTTTTTTTTTGCAATTACTATCCATAATATCCATATTTATTTTTTACTGTTTTTCCAAAATCTTAGTTTAAAGTTTCTGTTAATGTTCATTTCGGATTTTTCAAGTTGTTATCATTCGGACTTTAATAAATAACCCCCTAAATGTTTTTTTTTTTTAAATAAATTAAATACATTGTTTTGTCTCCATTAAGGATTCATTATATCATAACTGGGATCAAGTATAGAGTACTGTTTTATTATTATGGAGAAAAAGAAAATCCTTCTTTAAAATGTGAATTATGTGATTAAAAAGGGAGTCTATGGGACTTCCCCAAGCTTTATGGCTAATGGTTTCAATAATTTCAATAATGGGCAGTAGCTAAAACAGAACAAAAATGTTCTGACCATATTTTCCATTCCACCCTGGCACTCTTGCAAGTTTATATTTTTCCTCCTTGGGCAAGTCAGGTAGTGCCATTGTATAGACTGTGGTGGTATAATAATATTTCCTTGCCTGACTTGTTAATAAAATGTCTCTTTATCAACTTTATCAAAAGCCATGTTTTTCTTTTAACTACAACTCTGGATGCCAAACGTCAAGGTATGTATGTGATCTCTTATCTGGAAGCCCGATATCTAGAAAGCTCAAAATTATGAGAAGGCCATTTATACTCTGCAACTGGGCCTCCATGTTAAGAGTAGGATTAGTGCTATTGCACGGATTTATTTCTTAAAGGGGAACTCCACAAAAACATAACTTAAGCTTTTTGAAAAGTAAACATAATTTCAAGCAACTTTTAAATATACATCAATTAAAAAATATGCAGGCTTTTCATGATTTGTAATGGTTTCGGACAGTTCCCTAAGCCTCGCCCCCTGCTTTCCTGCTGATCTGTCTGACTATTTTGCTGAGCTGTCTGACTACTGTTACTTTGTATCAAAAGCCATCTGTCCTTAGCCTGCATCCTCCAACTCCCACAATTCCCTGCACACGTGATTTCAATAAGGAACAGAATATCACAGTGCAGAGCATTGTGGGTTATGTAGTTCTTGCTGTCTGTAAGCTGTGGAGTAGTTGTTACAATTTGTAACATCAGTGTTTATTCCCTCCTTCCCTGCCAGGATTTCAAATGATGCAAAAAGAGAAGAACTGTTAAACAGCTGGATTTCAGCATAGAAAATGACATTTATTCATACTTTTTGAAGAAACAGGTATCTGTGATGGGTATATTAGGGGTTTCTGTGTTATGTGGGCCTCTTTATCCAGGTTTGATTTGGAAGCCAGAGTTCCCCTTTAACAGCCAAGTAACTGGTTTTAAAAATAAATCAGAAAAAAGGGCAATTTTTTTTTCTGACCTCCGCCAACTATGAAACTATTTCTGGTCAGAGTGCAGTTCCCTGAGTCAGCAGGGTGGAATGTTACAAAGAGAATTCTGATTCCACCTATTCAGCAGGGAAGTTGGGTGTGTGACCAACTCTGCTTTTTCCGATCCCAACCCAAACCTTGGAATAACGACAAGGAGTTTGGAAACACCATACCGGTCTCCTTACGGAAGCAAATTGCACTATTTTATTTGTACTCTGACTGTGCTCATTATTGAAGCAGAGTAGAACAGTGAAGTCTGTTTTCTGCCATAAGAACAATCTATTAACAATGTCTCCACCAATGTAGTTTAAGTTCAGAGACAAATGTTGAGATTCAGGGAGATTATTCGCCCAGCGACAAAACGGCTCTTCTTCGGGCGACTAATCTCCCAGAACTGCCTTCCCGCCAGCTAGAATCTAAATCGCTGGCAGGATGGCAATCAGAGCGCTTCATTTTCTAAAGTTTCCTCACAAGATCGGGGAGATTAGCCGCCCGAAGAAGAGGCGATTTTATTTCCGCCGGGCTACTAAATGTCCCCGAATCTCCATGTGTGTCTCTGCCCTTATGGCAGTTTCCAAGAATTGTACAAATATTCAGAGAAAAAAATACACACATAAAGCAAATCAGTCCAATGACATTTGCACTTTGTATAAACACTACATAAATATAAGTATAGGACCTGGTATTGAGAATGCTCTGGACCTGGGGTTTTCTGGGTCTTTTATAATTTGGATCTTTTCTGAGCATAGGGTGCATATTCCCCTTGCTGCTGATGGACCTACATTCAGCCTTATTGCCATCATACTAGCCAACTACAGGTATGGGACCTGTTATCCAGAATGCTGAGGACATGGGTTTACTAGATGAAGGATCTTTTTGTAATTTGGATCTCCATACTTTAAGGGGGTTATTTATTAAAGTCTGAATGCCAAAAACTTGAAAAATTTGATAGAATTCAATTTTTTAGTGGGGAAAAAAACTAAAATTTTCTAGATTTATTATACCCGGAGTATGCAAAGAGTCAGAATCGGAAAAAAACATCATTTCAGACCCGTTGTATTTAAGTCAGTGGGAGAGGTTCCTATCCTATTTGGAAGTTTCTGTGGTCTGCGCTGGAATTAGCCTGAAAAACCGACTATGTTGGGAATTTTGAGCAAAAATCCGAAAAATTATGGCTTTTTTGGAAAAAGCCCGAAAAAAATTGAGCGATTCCCGGAAAACTTCCAAAAAATATCACACAATACTGGTTTTCACCGAGATTTTTTAATAATGAATAAGGTCAAATCTAGTTTGGTAAGATTTTTTGTATTGTAAGCTATCAGAAAAATTTGGATTTTGATAGATAACCCCTGTAGATTCGGGGAGAAGCGGGGCTTCGTTTTCCGAAGTCGTCTGAAGAAACTAAGGGCCGCGAGTGCCATGCCAGTAATTCCATAGAAAAGATTGTTTCCCAGAAATAAAGACTTTTTTCATTTACTTTCCATTATTTTTAGGGATGCACCGAATCCACTATTTTGGATTCAGCCGAACCCCCGAATCCTTCACGAAGGATTTGGCCGAATACAGAACCGAATCCGAATTTGCATATGCAAATTAAGGGCGGGAAGGGGAAAACATTTTTTACTTCCTTTTTTTGTGACAAAAACGTCACGCAATTTCCCTCTCCGCCCCTAATTTGCAAATGCAAAATTAGGATTCGGATTCGGTTCGGCCGGGCAGAAGGATTCGGCTGAATCCGAATCCTGCTGTACAGGCCGAATCCTGAACTGAATCCTGGATTCGGTGCATCCCTTATTATTTTATTCCAGAATCTAAGTTTAATGTCCCTGTCTCTGGTGTTTGAGTCTGACAGCTCAGTAATTCAGGTGCAGACTCTGAACAATTTTGCAACAATTAGTTGACACATTTCTCAGCAGCATCTCTGGAGTATTAGCAACTATTGTATCAATTCTAACAGCTGCCTGTAATGAAACTCAAATATGGAAATGTATCAACTAAATGTATCAATTTAAAAAAGTTTACAGGGTCGGCGACCCCCCTCCCAGAGCTGCTTTAGAAGGTGAAAAATTACACTTTACACTCCAATATTAGAAAAACGGTGATACATAGAAAATAGAAAGTAATTGGAAAAAGTAATTATTTCTGGTGATCTACCTGAAAACAACTAGCTGTTTGAAGGTGAACAACCCTTTAGGTTATTAAGATCCAAATTACAGGAAGATCTGTTATCTGGAAAACCCCAGATCCCAGGCATTCTGGATAACTGGTCCCATAGCTGTACATGAATTTTGGAACGTTACAAAACTGCATATTAATGAAAAGCAGGATAAGCAATGGACTAATAATGCTATTGAGAAGAGTAAAATAATTTCACAGCAACATAATAGCTTCTAACCTATATTAAATATGGCTCAGATATATAGACGGCGTTTTCCTTACAAATGCACACAGCCTGTGACAATAAGGGAATGAGCCCTAGCAATGCTGCTGCTCTGGGCCTCACAAGATCCGGTTCTGCTCTCCAAGTCATTTATCCAATTAGAGAACAATTCAGGGAATGATTTCCACTCGAGCACTGAATCAGCTGACATGATGCTTGTCCTACTTATGCCCTACTAATTATATGCCTTGCTTATCGTTAGGATTACCATATCCAAAGCCTGACACACACACACTATAACAACAAGAGATCTTTCATGAATTATCAGTTTCATGTATTCACAACATATCCAGCCATACCAGCTTGTTTTACAAAGAGGCAAGTATGTTGTGTCATAGATTCACTAATTACAGCTCAGGATAAAAAGTTATGTAGAGAGCAGATTATACCAGGTGATTAACATTATACCTGTGAACACGTGTAGGAAAAACGGAATGGCTATAGATTGGCCTGAAGCTAATTTTCCTCTATCTGGTTGCTGGGGTCACGGTCCCTGGCAACCAAACGTTCAACAATTTTATTGTTATCTTTCAGTCTGTCATTTAAACTGCTTCTTTGTTACTAGGGTAAATTGAACCCCATAAACCACATAACCACTGAGAAAAAAAAAAGTAAATAAAGTATTTCAAAAACAACTACAATTCAAATGCAGACCAATTGCAATAGTCTTCGAATATCGCTATCTACTCCATAGTAAAAGTTTATTTCTAAAGGCAAGAGAAATCAGACAGAGATGTAAAATCTATAAAAATGGTAACTTGCCACCTTGCTGTGGCATTTATAGTAGGGATGCACCGAATGCACTATTTTGAATTCAGCCGAACCCCCGAATCCTTTGCAAAAGATTTGGCTGAATACTGAACTGAATCTGAATCGTAATTTGCATATGCAAATTAGGGATGGGAAGGGGAAAACATTTTTTACTTCTTTGTTTTGTGACACGTAATTTTCCTACCCGCCCCGAATTCAGATTTGGTTCTGCCGGGCAGAAGGAATCCTGGATTGGGTGCATCCCTAATTTATAGGCTCATGAAATGCCTCGGTGGCTACTAATATCCTTATAATTTACAATATGGGATATGGGATTATTCTCTATATTACCTACAGAGTAGTTAACATGTAGGGGGTTATTTATAAAATACCCAAAATTTTCTCACTGTTTTCTGAAACCACTCCAACCAAATCAGCACAAACTTTTCCCCATGTATTTATCAATAAAAAGACTAGATAAAATTGTTAAAAAAATCCGAATTGTACATTTTTTTCAGATTTGTCACCCGAAATCACTAAAGGGCAGATTTATCAAGGGTGGAATTGAAAATTCGAAATAAAAAAATTCGAATTTCTAGCTATTTTTGTGTACTTTGATTAAGGAATAGTCCAAATTTGATCTGAATTTAAAAAAATGACTTTGACCATTCGCCATCTAAAACATGCTGTTTTAGCCTATGGGGGACCTCCTACAACCTATTTGGAGTCAATTGGTTGAAAATACTTCAAATCGAATTTGCTCGAATTTGATCTTACTTCAATTCGAATGATCGAATACAGCCTATTCACCCGCAAAAATAACCATCGATTTTTTTTTAATACATTTCGGTTGGCCTTTTTTTTATTTGAATTTTGAAGTTATGGGCGGTAAAAAAAAACTACCATTACATTTCTTAATATAAAAGGTGCTCAGAATTAGCCATTCTATAACATACTAAAAGTTAACTTACTAACCCATCCACTAACTCTTTAAGGCTGCTACAAACAATTACAGTTTTTTTTTTTCTTAATATAGTTATAGGATATGCAGTGGGGTCAGCAGACTCCAAGTTACAGCATAAAACGTACTCAAGATCTGAGTCAGACGTTTAGAGCCACTGAGTCAGTCCATATAGCTTGCCTCGACTGTCTCTTCATTATTTAGGAACTGAGAGATTACTCTCAATGAACACTGAAAATGGGTCGTGGACTTTGAAAAGGAAGCTACGGGTGATTTATCCAATATCCATTTACATGCCGAGATGAAACCATTGAGGAGACAGTGGGCAGTGTTCAGATTTCATGAAGAAGAGCAGCTGGTTCCCCTGCGCAAAAGAACTTACATATACGACAAAGGAATATTTAATTTAATTACATTTTAATTAGGTTGTGATATGCTTTCATCGGGTTTTACATGTGCGAGTCTTTAGAACAGCAGAAGCTTTTTGGTAGACACGTATTTCGAAATGATGTATTCGTCATTTCTGACTGCAAAATAGTCCATGGCAGCTCCATATAGAACTGCTCTTGTTTAACAGCTGGTATAGGAAAAGGTCCCCCATCCCATCCATCTTAGGGTAGGACTCCACGAGCGATTTTGTCGCGATCCGACGCGCTGCGAATTGTCGCATGCGACAAAAATAAGGTAAGAGATATCGGATCGTGGCAAAATCGCTCGTGGAGTCCTACCCTAATAGAAACAAGATCAAAGCTGTATCTAAGTAAGAAACTGAATAGGATTACCTACTGTATTTAAGAAAAAACAAGAACATTCTATTTTTTAGCTTAGTAACGGTCTCATCTGCTTTGATGAATGAGAGTTTTGGCACCTGGGCAATTACAGGTATGGGACCTGTTATCCAGAATTATCGGGACCTGGGGTTTTCTGGATAATGGATCTTTCTGTAATGTGGCTCTTCATACCTTAAGTCTACTGGGAAATCATTTAAACATTAAATAAACCCAAGATGCTGGTTTTGTTTCCAGTAAGGATTAATTAGATTTTAGTTGTGATCAAGTAAAAGCTGCTGTAGTATTACAGAGAAAAAGGAAAATTTTAATTATTTGGATAAAATGGAGTTTATGGGAGAAGGCCATTCTGTAATTCAAGAGTTCATTTTCAATGAGTATATCATTCAATATATGCTTGGACAACAGACTGCTGCATATACATTGCCAATGAATATTCATGAATATGCAGTAGGGCCCCTGAAAACTTACTAGTTGCCCATTACTGCCTAAAGTACTGTAGCGGTCCAAACACGATTATTCTGCATAGTTTCCCCGTCTTGCTGACTTGCTGATCATCTTGACAATCACCCATCATCCAGTCATCCATCCCCTTGGTGCCTGATGCATATACTTTTGTAATAGCTTAAGCTCACTCTTATTAATGAATGCCTAATTTACAGAAGAAATTGTGTATCTGGCACAGACAGACATAACATGTTCTACACTGCAACAAAAGGTGTTGAAAACAATATGTGTTATGTGAGCCAAGTGCTTAAATCGAAGTGTCTCTGTATCTGCATAATACAGAAAATGTAACATTTGGTGATACCTTTCATAGGCTAACTGAATAAGTAAAAATTGAAAGCTTTCGGAGCAGGTCAGACTGAGAATTAAAATAGGCCCTGGCATTTCAGGTACACAGAGGCCTGAACAGCCTCCACCAGCCCACTAAATACTGAATTTCTATGGGACCTTATAGCAGCCCCTCTGGCATTTGCCAGAACCCACAGATTGCCAGTCCGGGCCTGTTTCGTAGCACCCTGGCCCCTACACCAGTCAAAATACCTGTATTTGCCAAACGAAGGTGCCTGGGTGCTCCGAAAGCTTTCAGTTTTTACTTATTCAGTTAGCCAATGAAAGGTATCACCAAACGTTACATTTTCTCCATTTCTTCAATGGCTAAAGCTCCCCATAGACGCGCCGATTCTTCTTGCCGAACAACCGATTTTAGCGAAGTCCGACCAATCCGGTTAGTGGAATTCAAACGATCGTACATCTTACGATTTTTCGGCCGACATCTGTCAGGAAATTGATCGGCCAGGTTAAAAAATCTTTGTCGGTCCCAGTGCAATCTATCTATGTTTCCAGGGCCAAGCAGGCAGCTCCCCTTTGTTTTCCTGGCAAATTGGTCTTTTTAGTTGATGGTCAATTCGTACGATCGTTCTGAGAAAATCGTGGTCTCACGATGAGGATCGGATCTTTTAAAAATCTCAACATCTATGGCCAGCTTAACTCAGAACAACATCTTAAAACTATCTGTATAATAATAAACAAAACTATAGTCTTATATGAATTAGCACAGGCTGATTCAACCATACTTTCATTATTTGGTCTATTTGGCCTTTGCCTTTCATTTTAGTTGAATTTCATTGTGACAAGCAGCCAGGCAAACAAGAGAGACTTGTGCAAGGCAGAATACGCATGCTGCATTTGTTCAGAAGTCCAGTAACAACAGTGCATTCATCTGTATTGCATGGTTATCTTAAAAAATGGGCTACCGTAAAACCAAATGAATTGCTTTTGGGAATAAGGAAAGCCAATGCTAGTAACCCTAAAAGCAAGCTGACTACATAAGCCTGCCTGGCTCTCAGGCATCACAAACACACACACGTTGTTAACGGACACACCCAATTGGTTTGTATACATTTCCTCCCAGCAACACAGGAAAAGATTGCAGTCAGCTCTTGTAACTATAGTTGTGGTTTGTAGCCTCATACAAAGGGAGAATGTTTAATGTCTCTGCTTATCACAGGGGCAAATCAGGTTAGTAAAACAGTCTCTTAGAACTTTAAAGGGCAATGTTCCCTCTGAATAAAAGTGTTGAAAGAGAAGCGCAGAATGCACTGAATGCTATGGATGATCATCCAAACAGTTATGCTACTTTCAAGCAATATTCTCAATAACAGGACCATTCTCAAACAAGATAAAACAACAAAACTTTACTTGTATCACCATAACATCAACCCTACAGAGATGCTGGGGCAAATTCACTAAGATTCGTAGTTGCGCCAGGCGTAACTTCGCCGCACTTCGCCAGGAGTAGTTTCGCCAGCGCTTCGCAAATTCACTAAAATTTTGCCCTACACATGTGCCCACTGTATAGTTAAGTTGCCATGAGTCAGGAAATGTAGGGGGGAAGGAGGGGAGCCCCAAAAAATTTTTCGATCTTTTTCAGCCTATCACCCATAATATAGAAAAAACGCCAGCGTTTTTTGGGACTTAGAAAAAATTTTAACTTTTTTTGAAGCAATCCCTATCTACTCTATTGCGCTTCGCCTGGTCTGAGGTGGCGAAGGAAGTCTAGCGTAAAAGGTAGCGTTCAGTACACTGCGCGTGTTAGTGAATTTGCGTAGTTACGTCCATAGCGAAAATTCGCCAGGCGTAAGGGTGCGAAGTAACACTAGCGAATTTACGCCAGAGTTCGTTAGTGAATTTGCGACGTAACGAAAATGCCCAACGCTAGCGAATTGACGCTAGCGTTCGGCGCTTAGTGAATTTGCCCCGCTCTGTGCAGCTACTCAGATACCATGTCTGGGAAAGTTTATTAAGTCAGTAGGGTTACAGGTCTCTAGTGGAGTTATTAGTTCCCAGGTCTTGAATCCAGAATATAGTAATCACAGAGAAAAGAACATATTCAGGTATATGTTTGTACTTTCATCAGGGAACGCAGCAGGACAAGGGAGCAAATTATAGACTGTGTGTAACTGGGAGGTTTAGTTATTGTCAACTGATCTGCTTTTGTTGGAAGCTAAGGGGCACATTTACTTAGCTCGAGTGAAGGAATAGAATAAAAAAAAACTTCGAATTTAGAATGATTTTTTGGCTACTTTGAGCATCGAATTGGCTACTTCGACCTTCGACTAACGACTTCGATTCGAACTAAAAATCATTAGACTATTCGACCATTCGATAGTCAAAGTACTGTCTTTAAAAAAAAACTTCAACCCCCTACTTCGCCACCTAAAACCTACCGAGGTGCAATGTTAGCCTATGGGGAAGGTCCCCATAGGATTCCTATCAATTTTCTGATCGAAGGAAAATCGTTCAATTGATGGATTAAAATCCTTCGAATCGTTCGATTCGAAGGATTTAATCGTTCGATAAAACGATTTTCCTTCAATCGTAGGAAATGCAGTAAATCCTTTGACTTCGATATTCGAAGTCGAAGGATTTTACTTTGACTGTCGAATATCGAGGGTTAATTAACCCTCGATATTCGACCCTAAGTAAATGTGCCCCTAAATTTGTGGCACTTTATACTAATAACAATCTGTTTGGAAATCAGTCTAAAGAAGCAAATAAAACAGAAAATATCAATACTGTGAAAGTAATACAGTCTCTTTCGGTAAAAGCCCTACTTTTTCTACCTAACAGTGGAGCAGATAAAGTTCTATTCTATTACATACACTTATGCTAGAGTATTTTTTTTCTTTTTACATTTACCCACTAATGTGAGCAGATTCTGGTTGCCAATTTGAACATTTGTAATGCAACTGGCATTTTGTGGACCAATATACGGGACCAAAAGAAAATATGACTGTATACATTTAGGTATGGACCCAGCCAGGGTTCCTTTATCACTGGCTTCCCGTGCAATTTGATCAATGGTCGGAGGGTAGAACCTTTGGATCAGTCTAATTTGGCACACCATGAAAGTGGATAAATCAGGTTAAATGTAATGACTTGAGCAAACAAGCAGATATTTTAATGGGTTCCATTGGACATGGATATTTCGAGGTGTTTCAGTGCGGTGGCTTTTTTGATGTTTTAATGGAATGTAGTGGTTAATGGTGACCATCAGATGAGGAAAACCCTAGGTCCCAAGCATTCTGGATAATGTATTCCTATATGGTGGGACACCATCTAAAAGCCACACATGACTGAGTGTATCCTTAGTCACGCAAAGAGAACTATTAATGTACAGCCTTCCACCCTATCCTCCCATCTGCATGCTAAACAATCTGAAGCTTAATCTGTAGATAATCTGTAGATAAATGAAGGCACCATAATACTGTATTAATTATCTGTTGACATGTAGGCATGTTTGCCTCTGTATCTGTACAGAACACTATGCAAGCAAAGTAAGAGCCACATAGCTACATATGGGACTGTGCAGTGCAACTCACTGTAACTGCAAGATTGAACTGCAAAAATATAATTAACTCTAAGTCCCCGGAAAAAAAAACAGTTTGCTTATAAGCCCTCATATGTAGTATCTTTAAAGGGGTTGTTCACCTTCCAAACACTTTTTTCAGTTCAATTGATTTCAGACTGTTCACCGGAAATAAAGACTTTTTTCAATTGCTTTCCGTTTTTTATCTTTTACCGTTATTTCAAAATCGAAGTTTAAAGGGGTTGTTCACCTTCAAACAACTAGTTGTTTTCAGATAGATCACCAGAAATAACGACTTTTTCCAATTTCTTTCTATTTTGTATGTGTCACCATTTCTTTAATATTGAAGTGTAAAGTGTAATTTTTCACCTTCTTTAAAGCAGCTCTTAGAGGGGGGTCGCCGACCCTGTAAACTGTTCTAAATTGATACATTTAGTTGATATCTTTGTCCCTGCTGAGCAGAATCTCTGAGTTTCGTTACAGGCAGCTGTTAGAATTGATACAATAGTTGCTAATACTCCAGAGATGCTGCCAGACTCAAACACCAGAGACAGGAACTTTAAACTTAGATTTTGGGAAAGCAGTAAAAAATAAATAATGGAAAGTAATTGAAAAAAGTCTTTATTTCTGGGGATCAATCAACTGAACTAAAAAAAAGTGTTCGGAATCTAAACAACAGCTCAGTAATTAAGGAACAGACTCTAAACTGTTACAACTTTGCAACATTTAGTTGATACATTTCTGAGCAGCATCTCTGGAGTATCAGCAACTATTGTATCAATTCTAACAGCTGCCTGTAATGAAACCCAGGGATTCTGCTCAGCAGGGACAAAGATAAGAAATGTATCAACTAAATGTACCAAATTAGAACAGTTTACAGGGTCTGCGATCCCCCTGCCAGAGTTGCTTTAGAAGGTGAAAAATTACCCTTTACACTTCAATATAGAAAATAGAAAGTCATTCGAAAAAAGTCGATGTTTGGTAAACTATCTGAAACCAACTCATATGAAAGAAATGTTCGAACCTCTTTAAAGGATAAGTAAACATTTAAAATAAGTGAATGTAAAACTGATGAGGGGGCTATTCTAAGAACTTTTGTCATTTAAATTCATTATTTATTTTGTTTACATTCCAAGATATTAAGGGATACATGTACTGTTAATATGAATGAATTTTGTTACAACAGCGCCACCTGCTGGTCAGTTTCCCACCCGTCTGACCAGCAAGTAGTCAAGGAAGTTGTCAGGAGAAAGAAAGAGGCTGCTCTGATGTTCTTCTGCTTAGGAAAGATGTGAGAGAGGATTCTAATTTTATTCCTAAGCAGAAGAACATCAGATCAGCCTCTTTCTTTCTCCTGACAACTTCCTTGACTACTTGGTGGTCAGACTGGTGGGAAAATGACCAGCAGGTGGCGCTGTTGTAACAAAATTCATTCATATTAACAGTACATGTATCCCTTAATATCTTGGTATAAAAACAAAATAAATAATGGATGTAAATGATAAAAGTGCTTAAAATAGCCCCCTCATCAGTTTTACATTCACTTGTTTTAAAGGTTTACTTATCCTTTAAACGAATCATAAAATTTAAAATATAACCTAATGGTCACAAAAATAAACAGTAGAGGCTGTAAACATTACAGCACTATGGGTTCCACACAGTGTCAAGCAAAGCAATCATCTGACCTCAAGACACAGGCCTAATAAAATATGAATAACAATGAAAAATACTTAAATTCTTCAACAACACATTCAGTTAGAAAGTTGTCTCTTTCTGCAGGTTCTGAGAACACTAGAAATTCACTTTAAACAGACGCAGCAGCTTGTGAATTACAGTCATTTGCATTACCGGAACATATCCTCTAAAATTTCACCTCTGGGAAAATCCACAAGTAACAATTTAAGCATTCGGCTCTCTGAAATCTGTTCAATGGAACCATGTGTGACAATTACTAAGTGTAGCAATGAATTGTAATTACGTCAGGATGACTTTGCTTTTGTGCTTTTGGTTCCTCCAACAACAAAAAAAAAAAAATACTCAATGGTATGATTCAATATAAGATGATACACTGTATATTTAAACTTTTTCCATAAAGCTGTGTTTTCACACACATGTAAATCCCAATCGTGCTCAGGTGGCCCGGATTATGGGTAGGTTGTAGTTTAACGTTGCATGGGCCCCTCTGAAAATGTCTTTGCAGGGGGGGCCCGGTCCAGTCTAGGTATGCCACTGCTCCAAAGACTTAAGTGTGCCTTACTTAAGTTAAACCAATATTTACATTTCTTCAGTGAATTCGACCAATTACCCATTAGACCAGGGATCCCCAATATTTTCAACCCATGAGCAACATTCAGAAGTAAAATGAGTTGGGGAGCAACACAAGCATGAAAAAGTTTCTTGGGGGTGCAAAATAAGTGCTGTGATTGGCCATTTGGTAGTCCCTATGTGGATTGTCAACCTACATTGAGGCTCTGTTTGGCAGTACACCTGGTTTTAAACAACCAAAATTTGCCTGGAATTCAAAAATAAGCCCCTGCTTTGAGGCCACTGGAAGCAACATCCAAGGGGTTGGAGAACAACATGGTGCTCACGAGCTACTGGTTGGGGATAACTGCTCTAGACCATCAGTTCAGGGCCTAGGGGATATATTCTGAAAAAAATAAATATGAATTCAAGACTATTGAATCCTAAACTAGATTTCCAGAACATTTCCATGCAGGACCACATCTGGCCCTCAAGATAACAGGTCTTCCCCTTAAAGTAGCTTTACTGTTCTTCCAAGCAACATTAATTCCTACGGATTTCTAGAATAGAAAAGATCACAATTAATTTACTAAACAGAACAGGTTGTCTACATGTAAACAGTGAGGCCTGTCAAAATATGGATGCCTAACAGCAAGTCATTTTGCCATGGGTTTACATACACAAATGGATATAAATATATCTTCATCTAAATAAACACTAGACCATTATTATTTGACAATCAAGTCAATCATTTCTCTCACCAGAAATCATGAACAAATTTTAAAAAAATGCCATACTGATAGATCAGCTGTCAGACAAGGCGTTTCACAATTTTGTAAAATGAACATGGTAATTAGGGGGCGTGGCCACACAAATGGGCATGGTCAAAACTTTTTTGTCCCTCTTTCTATTTCCAAAATGTTGGGAGGTATGCAACTGTGTTTTATTATTGCATAGCCCAGCTAATGTTTAGTAGCATCTCTAGTTTAGTAGCATCTCTAACTTTTGGCACCCCCAATTAAAGAGCGCCTTTCCTTCTCCTTTAATCAAGTTAAAAGATTAAATTATATCAAAGTATTGCACAAAACAAGTGGGTGACAGCTAAATGGATGAGTAAAAAAAAATCTGCATGACATGGCCCTAATTCCCTACCCACCGGAGCACCCAGAACCCCATTTTTTTAAGTTCTTGTCAAATTTTGTGAATTTATGCATTCAAAGCAATCACAGAAAGAGAGAAATCTGACAGTCCACATTTCCATGCAGCCAGTTAACTCTCAAGGAACACTATTGTACCCCATGCTGGCGACAAACGCTGTATATACAGCACAGGAATATCCAAATGGGACTGATTCTGTAAAAGCGGGTTTATTTGCACTAGAGAAGTCATCCATAGCATCCAATCAAATTGCAACGTTCATTACCGTTCCAGCAGCTGGCTGAATGTTACTATGGTTTACAGGAATCTGTTCCGCCATATTCATGAGATGAATGAATGAAATAAAGATGGTGCCACATGGCCCAGATTTATAGAATAAAACACAGCTTATATATGTGCTTTTGGTTATTCTTTACAGCGTGAGTATTTAGGCATGAAAAATATTTGACTTGTCATTATTCTTATATTTTCTTCCTTAAAGGGATACTGTCATTTTTTCAAAATGCATCAGTTAATAGTGCTGCACCAGCAGAAAGCTGTACTGAAATCCATTTCTCAAAAGAGCAAACAGATTTTTTTATATTCAATTTTGAAATCTGACATGGGACTAGACATATTGTCAATTTCCCAGCTGCCCCAAGTTATGTGACTTGTGCTCTGATAAACTTCAATCACTCTTTATTGCTGTACTGCAAGTTGGGGTGATATCACCCCCTCCCTTCCCCCCCCCCCCCAGCAGCCAAACAAAAGAACAATGGGAAGGTAACCAGATAGCAGCTCCCTAACACAAGATAACAGCTGCCTGGTAGATCTAAGAACAACACTCAATAGTAAAAACCCATGTCCCACTGAGACACTTTCAGTTACATTGAGAAGGAAAAACAGCAGCCTGCCAGAAAGCAGTTCTCTCCTAGGGGCAAATAAACTAAGATGCGAAGTTGTCGCACTTCGCCAGGGGTAGTTTCGCCAGCGCTCCGCAAATTCACTAAAATCCGAAGTTGCGCACAGGGGTAGCGTAAGGTTGCGAAGTTGCGCTAGCGTTGATTCGCTATATATAGCGAAGTTACGATAGCGAAGGCTAATTTGCATACGGCGCGAAATTCAAATTTCAATGGAGGAACACGTATCAGCACTACAAATGCCTAGGAAACCTTCAAATCAGCAAATAAAAATCGTATTTTGCCCTACACATGTGCCCACTGTCTAGGTAAGTTGCCATGAGTCAGGAAATGTAGGGGGGAAGGAGGGGAGCCCCAAAAAATTTTTTGATCTTTTTCAGCCTATCACCCATCATGTAGAAAACACGCCAGCGTTTTTTGGGACTTAGAAAAAAAATTTACTATTTTTGAAACAATCCCTATCTACTCTATTGCGCTTCGCCAGGTCTGAGGTGGCGAAGGAAGTCTAGCGTAAAAGGTAGCGTTCAGTACACTGCGCAAGTTAGTGAATTTGCGTAGTTACATCGCTAGCGAAAATTCGCCTGGTGTAAGTGTGCGAAGTAACACTAGCGAATTTACGCCAGCGTTCGTTAGTGAATTTGCGAAGTACCGAAAATGCCAAACGCTAGCGAATTAACGCTAGCGTTCGGCGCTTCGGCACTTAGTGAATTTGCGCCCTAAAGTGCAGGCACAAGTTACATGACCAGGGGCAGCTGGGAAATTGACAAAATGTCTAGCCCTATGTCAGATTTCAAAATGGAATATAAAAAAATCTGTTTGCTCTTTTGAGAAATGGATTTCAGTGCAGAATTCTGCTGGAGTAGCACTATTAACTGATGCGTTTTGAAAAAAACATGTTTTCCGGTGACACGACCCCTTTAAAAACAGAAAACCCTGTTTATTATTCTCATATTTTCTTCCTTAAAAAACAGAAAATCACCCCCGTTTATATGAAAGGTTTCTCTTTTATGCATTTCTCTTTGGCAATAAAACAAGAATGAATCTTTTATCCCCAAACCCATCATTGAGATAGTTCTAAAATACAGCAGCGTCGGATTGAAAACTGCAAATTGTTAATTTCAAGTCTTTGCAGTTCATGCTAACTAAACCCTTGTTAAATCCTTGTCAATGTTGGAAAACAATAGACAGACATTGTTCCAGTGGATGTTACTTAATGTAGGGAGGGTCTATTGTTGCTTAGCGATGTGATGTCATGTTTGACCTGTAACCCTGTGTGATTTTGTAGTAGCCTTTAGGCATGATGATGATCTACATTACCAAAAGAACCATAAACAAGTCGCTGAACATAAAAAAAACAAGATTACTACAGTCAATAAATCAGTATTCTGTTCAGGTAAAAGGCCTCAGTAAAACAATATGGCAACAATCATTAATGACAGATTATAGAATTATACAGATTATAGAATTGTAGAATTGCACAGTCTATATATAAAAACAACGATTTATAAGCAAAGTGGATATTCCTTTTAATTCCAAGAAAAGAAAAACAAACCCTTGCCACCCAAATCCCTCCACAATCCTTCACATACGAACAATCCAACCTTCACTTGTGGTACATTGCATAAGGGTATTGGCAGATAATCACTTTTTTGCCATTTTATTGTTTTGTAATGGGCTATAGACTACTATTACAGGTATGGGATCCATTATCCGGAAACCCGTTATCCAGAAAGCTCCAAATTGAGGAAAGGCCGCCTCCCATAGATTCCATTTTACCCAAATAATCCAAATTTTTAAAAATGATTTACTTTTTCTGTGTAATAATAAAACAGTAGATTGTACTTGTTCCAAACTAAAGGTGGCCATAGACGCAAAGATCCTATCGTATGAATCAAGGCTTCGTACGATTTTCAGGCCGCGTGTGGAGAGTCCCGACATTTTTCGTCCGGCGGAGATCAGTCGTTTGGTCGATCGGACAGGTTTGATTTTGTCCCGACCAATCCCGCCGGAGCCCATTGCGCTCTCATCATAATCTGATCGTTCAGATTACCCCCGATATCGCCATGCCCGTTAGTGGCATATCGAGGAAAGATCTGCTCGTTTGGCGATGTCGCCAAACGAGCGGATCTTTTCATCTATGGCCACCTTTAGATATAATTACCGTATATACTCGAGTATAAGCCGAGTTTTTCAGCATCCAAAATGTGCTGAAAAAGTCTACCTCGGCAGTAGCTGAGATTGCAGTCACTTTTAATCATTCCTATACCAACAGTTCACTTGGGGAGAGACTGCAATATCCCACAATGCCCCCTGTTGGTTATATGAAAGAATAACAGTACGCCCTCTGTTGGTTATATGAAAGAATAACAGTGACTGCAAAATCACACAGTGCCCTCTGTTGGTTATATGAAAGAATAACAGTGACTGCAATATCACACAGCACCCTCTGTTGGTTATATTAAAGAATAACAGTGACTGCAATATCACACAGCGCCCTCTGTTGGTTATATGAAAGAATAACATTGACTGCAATATCACACAGCACCCTCTGTTGGTTATATGAAAGAATAACATTGACTGCAATATCACACAGCACCCTCTGTTGGTTATATGAAAGAATAACAGTGACTGCAATATCACACAGCGCCCTCTGTTGGTTATATGAAAGAATAACAGTGACTGCAATATCATACAGCGCCCTCTGTTGGTTATATGAAAGAATAACAGTGACTGCAATATCATACAGCGCCCTCTGTTGGTTATATGAAAGAATAACAGTGACTGCAATATCACACAGCGCCCTCTGTTGGTTATATGAAAGAATAACAGTGACTGCAATATCACACAGCGCCCTCTGTTGGTTATATGAAAGAATAACATTGACTGCAATATCACACAGCACCCTCTGTTGGTTATATGAAAGAATAACAGTGACTGCAATATCACACAGCGCCCTCTGTTGGTTATATGAAAGAATAACAGTGACTGCAATATCATACAGCGCCCTCTGTTGGTTATATGAAAGAATAACAGTGACTGCAATATCACACAGCGCCCTCTGTTGGTTATATGAAAGAATAACAGTGACTGCAATATCATACAGCGCCCTCTGTTGGTTATATGAAAGAATAACAGTGACTGCAATATCACACAGCGCCCTCTGTTGGTTATATGAAAGAATAACATTGACTGCAATATCACACAGCACCCTCTGTTGGTTATATGAAAGAATAACAGTGACTGCAATATCACACAGCGCCCTCTGTTGGTTATACGAAAGATTAACAGTGATGGCAATATCACACAGCGCCCTCTGCACATGGTAGTGGGACAGTGGGACAATGCACACAGTAATCCGTTTGGCAATTCTCTGTCACCATCAACTTTGCAAAGAAGTCCGGTTGATCGCTGGGGGGGTCGATTTGGCAGAATGTGCGCTGCTGGGAGACAGGGCTTTAGTTGTGTCTAGGCTTATATTAGAGTCAATAAGTTTTCCCAGTTTTCGTTGGTAAAATTAGGTACCTCGGCTTATACTCGGGTCGGCTTATACTCGAGTATATACGGTAATCCTTATTGAAAGCTTATTGGGTTTATTTAATGTTTACCTGATTTTCTAGTAGACAAGTTATGAAGATCCAAATTACAGACAGATCCTTTGCCTGAGCATTCTGGATAACAGGTTCCATTCATCTGTCGGACGTTAGAGGTGGAAACTGATTTTTACAAGGAAGGTGTTTGGTGGGTTACATATTTAGAGAGAGAATGAAATAATTAAAATGACAGTAACATAAGTGCTTTTATACAGGTCATAGAGGTCATCGAGGTTACTTTAATATCCTCACCTTCAGTGAATTTGGTGGTTTGGTGGTCGATTTTATGATGATAACTTAACTAAAGAAACCCTGTTTTTTGTAATATCTGGCACCGGCTGGAAAATTCACTTAGAAACATGACAATTATTTCTCGATACGGAAACTTGACTTTAGCTGAAAATTCATCCAAAGGCTAAATTCAATTGCAAAATAAGTAGACACACTTCAGTTGGGCCACAGTCACATATGCAGTATTTCACATGATGCAACAAACTAACTGTTTATTTCGTTTTTGTGATATTAACAGCACATCACCCGTTTGGCTGTTACACTCTTCCGGATGAATAATACATTAGCACATAGTGAGGAAGTCACTTCCCACGGCTTCACCTTCCACATACCAATAAAAAGAGGTAGAACACACCTTGAAAGGTAAAAGTCTACATTCTTGCAGGCTCACTCGTCTGTGTGTGATACGGTATCCACAACATGACTACATGTTCTCTACACTCCATATCTATGTTATATCTCAATTGCCAAAGAGATTATTAGCAATAAACCACATAACTATGCCACTCTATGAACTCTAACCCCTAACTCAAGAGTTTAAATTCTTCCAAAGTGAAGTGTTCAGCTATTCCATATACATGGTACAGGTATGGGATCCATTATCCAGAAACTACAGAAATTACAGAATGGTTGACTCCATTTTATCCAAATAATCCAAAATTTTAAAAATGATTTCCTTTTTCTCTGACATAATAAACTTCATAACTTGTACAGGTATGGGATCTGTTATCCGGAAACCCGTTATCCATAAAGATCCAAATTATGGAAAGGATGTCTGCCCTAGACTCCATTACAATCAAGTAATCCAAATGTTTACAAATGATTTCCTTTTTCTCTGTAATAATAAACCAGTACCTTGTACTTGATCTCAACTAAGATATCACTAATCCTTATTGGAAACAAACGCAGCTTATCAGTTTAAAATTTACATGATTTTATAGTATACAAGGTATGAAGATCCAAATTACGGAAAGATCCATTATCTGGAAAACCCCAGGTCCCGAACATTCTTGATAACAGGTCCCATACCTGTACTTGATCCAAACTAAGATATAATTAATCCTTATTGAAAGCAAAACCAACTTATTGGGTTTATTTAATGTTTAAATGAATTTCTAATAGACTTAAGGTATGAAGATCCAATTACGGAAAGATCCATTATCTGGAAAACCCGAGGTCCCGAACATTCTTGATAACAGGTCCCATACCTGAACTTGATCCAAACTAAGATATAATTAATCCTTATTGAAAGCAAAACCAACTTATTGGGTTTATTTAATGTTTAAATGAATTTCTAGTAGACTTAAGGTATGAAGGTCCAATTAAGGAAAGATCCATTATCTGGAAAACCCCAGGTCCCGAAAATTCTTGATAACAGGTCCCATACCTGTACTTGATCCAAACTAAGATATAATTAATCCTTATTGAAAGCAAAACCAACTTATTGGGTTTATTTAATGTTTAAATGAATTTCTAGTAGACTTAAGGTATGAAGGTCCAATTACGGAAAGATCCATTATCTGGAAAACCCCAGGTCCCGAAAATTCTTGATAACAGGTCCCATACCTGTACTTGATCCAAACTAAGATATAATTAATCCTTATTGAAAGCAAAACCAACTTATTGGGTTTATTTAATGTTTACATGAATTTCTAGTAGACTTAAGGTATGAAGATCCAATTACGGAAAGATCCATTATCTGGAAAACCCCAGGTCCCGAACATTCTTGATAACAGGTCCCATACCTGAACTTGATCCAAACTAAGATATAATTAATCCTTATTGAAAGCAAAACCAACTTATTGGGTTTATTTAATGTTTACATGAATTTCTAGTAGACTTAAGGTATGAAGATCCAATTACGGAAAGATCCATTATCTGGAAAACCCCAGGTCCCGAACATTCTTGATAACAGGTCCCATACCTGAACTTGATCCAAACTAAGATATAATTAATCCTTATTGAAAGCAAAACCAACTTATTGGGTTTATTTAATGTTTAAATGAATTTCTAATAGACTTAAGGTATGAAGATCCAATTACGGAAAGATCCATTATCTGGAAAACCCCAGGTCCCGAACATTCTTGATAACAGGTCCCATACCTGAACTTGATCCAAACTAAGATATAATTAATCCTTATTGAAAGCAAAACCAATTTATTGGGTTTATTTAATGTTTACATGAATTTCTAGTAGACTTAAGGTATGAAGATCCAATTACGGAAAGATCCATTATCTGGAAAACCCCAGGTCCCGAACATTCTTGATAACAGGTCCCATACCTGAACTTGATCCAAACTAAGATATAATTAATCCTTATTGAAAGCAAAACCAACTTATTGGGTTTATTTAATGTTTAAATGAATTTCTAATAGACTTAAGGTATGAAGATCCAATTACGGAAAGATCCATTATCTGGAAAACCCCAGGTCCCGAACATTCTTGATAACAGGTCCCATACCTGAACTTGATCCAAACTAAGATATAATTAATCCTTATTGAAAGCAAAACCAATTTATTGGGTTTATTTAATGTTTACATGAATTTCTAGTAGACTTAAGGTATGAAGATCCAATTACGGAAAGACTCCATTACAATCTAATAATTCTAAATTTTTACAAATAATTTCCTTTTTCTCTGTAATAATTAAAAAAGTACCTTGCATTTGATCTCAACTAAGATATAATTAATCCTTATTAGAAACAAACCCAGTTTATTAGATTATTTAATATTTACAATATTCTATAGTAGACAAGGTATGAAGATCCAAACTATGGAAAGATCCATTATCTGGAAAACCCCAGGTCCCGAGCATTCTTGATAACAGGTCCCATACCTGTACTTAATCCAAATTAAGATATAATTAATCCAACACTGTTATTGAACTCTATGGGATCCGCTGCCAAAACGCTCGCAAGATGGATTTCGCATATATGTATTTACGGCGTTGCATGCTGGTGACGTAATTACATTGCGTATTGAGAAGCAGTACGGCTACATTCTGCATGTAAATTGTTTTCCACTTGGCTTTTTTTTTTCGTAAACCATTACTAAAATTCTTCTAAGTGGAATTGTGGGGGATGAGAACAGAAATGCATGTTGGGAAAAGAAAACTACAGGCTGAAAAAGGCATATTATCATGCGTGTGTGGTTTCATTGGCATATTTATGCTCCACTGTGAATTTTTAAAAACACAATGTAAAAACGCCACGTGTGACCTTGCCCTAAAGCGTTCCAATCTTTATTATGGTATGCAGTTTTATGTTTATATAATTTTTCCTTATAGACTTTTTAGCACTGAGTGGTTTTTGGGGAAACCAGTATATTATTTTTATAAGGAAAAATTATTGAAAGACAGGATTCCAGGCTTTGGAAAAGATGATGGGTGTAGGCACTTAAAGGGATACTGTCATAGGAAAAACATTTTTTTTTTCAAAACGCATCAGTTGATGCTCTGGCAGATTCTGCACTGAAATCCATTTCTTAAAAGAGCAGATTTTTTTATTTTGAAATTTGAAATCTGACATGGAGGTAGACATATTGTCAGTTTCCCTGGTGCCCCCAGTCATGTGACTTGTGCTCTGATAAACTTCGGTCACTCTTTACTGCTGTACCGCAAGTTGGAGTGATATCACCCACCTCCCTTTCCCCCCAGCAGCCTAACAACAGAACAATAGGGAGGTAACCAGATAGCAGCTCCCCGATACAAGATAACAGCTTTCCTGGTAGATCTAAGAATAGTACTCATTAGTAAAATCCAGGTCCCACTGAGACACATTCAGTTACATTGAGTAGGAGAAACAACAGCCTGCCAGAAAGAAGTTCCGTCCTAAAGTGCTGGCTCTGAAAGCACATGACCAGGCAAAATTACCTGAAATGCATCTACACATCAATATTATAAATAAAAAAAATACACTTGTATGTTCAGGAATTAAATTATTTGCAGTGTAATTTAAAAATCAAAACAACATCATAATAATCATGACAGAATCCCTTAACCACTGACAAAGAAGGGAAAGACATCAATATTTCTTGGATTCCATACCAGCACTGACACTCATACTCAGTAGATACATAGCATAATACAGGTAAAGGATCTATTATCCTGAATGCCTGGGGGTTCTGGATAAGAGATCTTTCTGTAATTTGGATCACCATACCTTAATTCTGCTAAAAATCATTTAAACAATAAATAAACCCGGCAGGATTGTTTTGCCTCTAATATGGATTCATGCAGTTTAGTTATTTATCAAGCACAAGGTACTGTTTTATATTACTGAGTAAAGGGAAATTTTATTTTAAAACCAGAATGATTTGCTTAAAGTCAGCTTTCAGGGAGCCAGCCTTCCTGTAATTCAGAGGTTTCTGGATAAATAGGGAAATGTAATAAAATTCACAGAGATAACAAATTAGTGAATAAACTACTTTCGCATTGTGAAGGATTTTTGTGTTAGTGACCAATATTACATTCCCCCAAATGAGTTCCCGGAAAAGGGGTCTCATACTTGTCCATCCATCAAGTTTAACCTTTCTGTCTACGTGAAACCCAGAGATTCTGCTCAGCAGGGATAGAGATAAGAAATGTATCAACTAAATGCATCCATCCATTTAGAACAGTTTACAGGGTCGGCGACCCCCCCTCCCAGAGCTGCTTTAGAAGGTGAAAAATTACACTTTACACTTCAATGTTAGAAAAATGGTCACACATAGAAAATAGAAAGTCATTGAAAAAAGTCTGGTGATCTATCTGAAAACCACTAGTTGTTGAAGGTGAACAACCCTTTAATATAATACAGCACAATAAAGTGAGCATTCCTGAGACACCAATTATTTTGGCCAATGGCTGAAGATCTGATTGTTTATGAAGATCACCAAATTAGCAGATCTTTCCCAGATATGTCCAACTTGAGGTGGTTGATATTGGCCTGATCTGATGGTTGGGCCCTAGGGCCCAACTTTCAGTTCACAACAACAGGAATACAGGCGATCGGAGTGAGGACCGCATCAGTTAATTAATATGGCCCTCCCTCTGATGGAATTTTTAAACCTGATTTTCAGCCACATTTCAGATGGGGAAGCCTATGAGAGGGCCCCATACGCTGGCCAATAAGCTGCCAGCTAGGTCTGTCTGTAGATTTTAGCGGCCTGTGCATGGCCACCTTTAACAACGCAGCAAATAAATTGAAAACATCGCATATAAAGAGCATAGAAACCATACGTGTGAAACACGCAAATGTTGATAAACATTAAGCTGCATGTGAAAGGCATTCTCTGCTCAAATACAGCAGGAAATATGTTTAAAGGGGACCCGTCACCCAAAAAAAAATATTAAAATCCTATTTTATTACATTAGTCAAGTAAAATTAACTTGAATTACACAGTATTAATTATCTGAATCTTGTTTTCTTTAGTCTCGGAATTCATAATTATAACAAGCAGGCAGGAGCCATTTTGTGGACACTGTTATTAAGACAAGCCTTGTATCATCTCAGAATCTTGTTTGTGCAACAGAATGGGGGAACTGATGTCCATCCCCATGCCCTGGCTACACAATTAAATGGTGAAGAGAAATGGGGGAATGTGGGGAGAGCAGTGACATCTAGGAAGTTCTGAATGGAAAGTGAAAGTAATTGTCTGCCCCGCCTCTACGCCTAAGGCACAGACAATATTTGATTGACAGCTGAGATTTTTAAATGAGCTTACAACAGCTAGGAATGTTTTAATAAAAAATAAAAATTGGATTTCATGTTTAATTTGAAAAAGACTTTTATTATACAGATTTTTGTGTCTGGGTGACAGGTCCACTTTAAGGCCCTTTAATGCCAATGGATATGAAGAAGTAAAACTTGATGTTAAAAGATTGCGTAGGAACGAAACACGGGTAAAGTATTTTTCTATCTTAAAAAATGATTCTCGATATAAATACATGATTTCACTGGTTTGATGAGAAGGGTTTGTGGCAAACAAATGACCACGTGTTCCTATGTTGATCAGTTTAGACATTAATATAAGGTCTATATTGACTTATCACATAGGACTCTTGATTCAACCAATGAGAGAATTTTTTATGATCATTACTTTTAGCTTTCCTCTGAATTGTCGACTTTGGCAGAGTTATTTGTTACTTCTCCTGACAAGGAAATGTCAATACACAGGAACAAAGTCAACAGGAGCTTCCCTTAGATAACAAATTCATGAACTGTAGATCAGCAGCTCCAGTGCCAAATACGCTTGAACCTAAAAGATAACTGAATAAAACAACTTCCTTTACAGATTTCAAATGACTAACAAGACTTTATTATAATTATCATATCTTATAAAGTCTGAGGGCCCACAGTAGTAGGAAAGTCTAGCAGCTGTACAGCGGTATGGATGTAACCAATACGGGGGGAGGCAGATCCAAAACAGCATTCCTGGTTATCAACAGACCTCATCTTGCCTATAAAACCACTAAGGGAATTGTACAATGTGCATCTAATCCTGACTAGAACAACACATTTGTCAGACAATGAAAGCAAAATATAAGCCGTTCATGCGATGCAATGTTATTTATTGCACCTTATTACCCTGACAAATATATGACTTTATTCAGATTTAGATTTCATTATTAAAGAGGAACTATCGCAAAAATGAAAATTTAATAGAAGCTTCATCATACTGAAATAAGAAACTTTCTAAATACAATCTATTAAATATTCCGCATAATTTCTGAAATAATCAAGTTTATCTTCACTATCCCTCTCTCAGCATCTGTTTCTCTTCATTCTGTCTTCATGCAGCAGTTGGGTGTCAGATATTCATTGACAGTTACATACCATATATCTTATGGAGGGGGGACTTCCTTTCCTAGATCTATTAGAGCTCACTCAAATAACTGATTCCAGTACAAACTAAATCTAACAAAATAACTGCTTTTTGCACAAATTCTGCATGTAGAGAGACATGATGTCTGGTGATTTTAATAGAGTGAGCTGTAACACATCTTCTAGGCAAATGGAGCCCTCTTATAAGATTTATTGGATCTAGGGATGCACTGAATACACTTTTTTTGGATTCGGCCGAACCCCTGAATCCTTCGTGAAAGATTCAGCCGAATACCGAACCGAACTCTAATTTGCATATGCAAATTAGTGGCGGGAAGGGGAAAACATTTTTACTTCCTTGTTTTCTGACAAAAAGTCACACAATTTCCCTCCCCGCCCCTAATTTGCATATGTAAATTAGGATTCGGTTCGTCCGGGTAGAAGGATTTGGTCGAATCCTGCTGAAAAAGGCCGAATCCTGGCCGAAACCCGATTCGGTGCATCCCTAATTGGATCTAACTGCCAATGAATATCGGACACCCAAGTGCTACAAGAGGACTGGATGAAGAAAAACGTAATTACTTCTGGAACGGTATAGAATATTTAATTGATTATATTTAGAATGTTTCTTATTTCAATACGATGAAGCTTATATTAAATTTAAATTTTCGTGATTGTTCCCCTTTAAAAAGAAAATGTATATAATTAAGTCCAGCATCATCTACAGAAACAAAAAAACCCTGCAGGAAGAATGCAGACATATTCACTTGAATAGAAATGTACTGTTTTCTAGAAACAAATTACAAAATGTTGAAGTCATCTTACTTATAAAGAACAACATTTGCAAATGATCTAATGGCAGTCAGATCCCCGGCCAAAGATGACATCACATTAGGAGAGGTCCATCTGTGATAGGATTTTCAGTCTGTTCAGGACCTGCTGGGGAAGCCATTGTTTTAGTCCCATGTTCAGATCAACAAAATTTAAGTTATACACTAAATGGCAGTGTGTTGGGAGTTTCCTTAAATGAAAAGGATCTAGGGGTCTTTGTAGATAACATGTTGTCTAATTCTGGGCAATGTCATTCTGTGGCTACTAAAGCAAATAAAGTTCTGTCTTGCATAAAAAAAGGGCATTAACTCAAGGGATGAAAACATAATTATGCCTCTTTATAGGTCCCTGGTGAGGCCTCATCTGGAGTATGCAGTGCAGTTTTGGACTCCAGTCCTTAAGAGGGATATAAATGAGCTGGAGAGAGTGCAGAGACTAAGTGCAACTAAATTGGTTAGAGGACGGAAGACTTAAATTATGAGGGGAGACTGTCAAGTTTGGGGTTGTTTTCTCTGGAAAAAAGGCGCTTGCGAGGGGACATGATTACACTTTACAAGTACATTAGAGGACATTATAGACAAATAGCAGGGGACCTTTTTACCCATAAAGTGGATCACCGTACCAGAGGCCTCCCCTTTAGACTAGAAGAAAAGAACTTTCATTTGAAGCAACGTAGGGGGTTCTTCACAGTCAGGACAGTGAGGTTGTGGAATGCACTGCCGGGTGATGTTGTGATGCTGATTCAGTTAATGCCTTTAAGAATGGCTTGGATGATTTTTTGGACAGACATAATACAAAGGCTATTGTGATACTAAGCTCTATAGTTAATATAGATATGGGTATAAAGAATTTTTGTGAAAGTAGGGAGGGGTGTGTGTATGGGGCTGGGTTTTCATTTGGAGGGGTTGGACTTGATGGACTTTGTCTTTTTTCAACCCCATTTAACTATGTAACTATGTAACTATGTTTCTTATACGATTTTCGGGCCATGCATGGAGTGTCCCGACAGTTTTCATTCCATGGCGATTGGTCGTTCAGTTGATTGGACAAGTTAGAACATTTCTGTCGGCTACCGATAATATATCTGCATGTATTGCCGATTTGCTAATATCAGAGGGAGACTGTCACCAGCTTTTGTTAGACATAACTTTCGTACGATTGCTGTCAAGGGCAGAAAATCGGCTGATCTGTTCTTTTACTACTTTATTTAAGCTGAATGGTTAGTGGCAGGTGGGGAGATTGGGACGTCCGATCGTTGCAGGTATATCTGCATCTCTATGGCCAGCTTAAGGCTAATACGGTAATAAGTCATAAGATATGTGGCTTTATCTGGTTTGCTCTGTTCGCTAGAGAAATGAGCAATATTCTAGGGACTGGGGAAAGCCAGGTGTGCGACAGTACGAGAATGTTCAGGATGTCCCAAATGCGGTTCTGCTTGGGCATTGAAACAAATCCTATGTAACAGAGATCAGAAGGATAGCCTGCAGGCTTTATGAACCCGTTACCTTCCTGTGGGGCTGTGTTTCTGGCCAGACAGCATACTTTGGCACTGCATTTAATCACAACAAGAAAGTATCCAAAAGTGCTTGGTAGTGTCCATCTATGGCTGTTGCCAGTCATATGTTCAGTCATATAGCAGTGTCTGAGGCCACCCCACCAATTCCGACTGGAAACATGCATGCAAAGTTAGCTCTCTGTCTGAGCCCAATTGTGAGAATAATGCTATTTTCTAATCAGAAAACTCTGGTAAACTAAATAACGAAACCCTGTCTTTCCAAGCATGCTTCCAGGCATTATTATTTGTTACCGCAGACTGTAATGATCACATAAGGAATTGCTGAGCACATCAGCTGTGGGAAAACCATGTTTCTGGGCTTGTCAGATGTAAGTTCAAAAATAGATTTGGAAAACTTGTCATTCTTTCACGAGGTTCTATTTTCAGAAGACGGATGTAAATGGGTAATACCACAGTACTAGACAAAACATGCAACCGTGCCAGATCACTGCAAGTGTTTCTAAATGTTCTGGTAAGCAGGAAAGACCTGTAGTAAGGTTATATTACCCCAGAGCTGTGGACCTGCATATGAAGCCTCACGCGGCTTAAGGTGGCCATAGACATAACAATTACAATCCTTCTTGGAAAAGATCTTTACAAGAAAGTTCGTTCATTTTAACGCACATGTAGAGCTGAATCGTCAGATATACAGATAGAAACAATAGAATTCCACCTGTATCTGACGTTTCAGCACTAACAATGGCTGATGTTTGGGTCCCTTCAAAGGCACCCGATCAAAATTTTCTGTCCAGCCCGATCGACGAGCCGACCGATATCCAAGTCTTCTGCCGATATCAGTTGCCTTATTTCCCACCATACACGCACCGAATATCGTACGAAAATCGGTTTCGTACAATATTATCTGTGCGTCTATGGCCTCCTTTACTTTAATGCTGGCAATGGAGAAACTACAACACAAAAATGCTGCTTCGGCCAAAGGTTTCATGGGAAACGTTCAATCATGCAGTCTGGCCATATTCCAGAGAGCAGGATCCCAGTTTGCTAATCCCACATAAAATAAAAAGAAATCCAGAAATATAGAATCAGACACTGGCAGTCTGTAGAATGACTGTCACAGGTATCAAACATTTCTATTCATTTCTATTCCTCTATTTGTTTTCCTGTCCCTCTGTAATTTAAAGTTAGTGTCACGGTCGGCACCCAACACCAAAACAAATGCCAAGCACCCTGGTCTCGGCTCGTGCTTCACCTGTACTGTGACCGCCTTTGGCTTCGGGAGGAGCCCTCAGCTACTTGGATGCCACCAGGACTTAAACGAGAGGTGCAAGGCTAGAAGTTCTGGATAAGCAGAGGGGCACGACTGTTAGCAAAGTCTTTGGGCAGAAGGTGGTGGTATAAGGTGTTAGACGGAATCGTAGTCAGAACAGGCCGGGTCGAGGCAGCCAGAAAGAAAGCATAAACAAATCAGGCCGGGTCTGGGCAGGCAGCGTTCAAGGCGAGGTCAGGCAGGCCAGGGTCAAAACCGGGAGATCAATCAGAAGGATTTAGCAGAAGGGATAGTTGAATTCAGGCAATGGATCAGGATACAGAGGTCAGAATCGTCAGGAACAGGCAGGGGTCACAACAGGTAGTCAGAATCAAGCTCAGAATCAGAATAGCCAAAAGCTAACGGCACCAGGAACAAACCTATAACGGGCCAAGAGAACCAGTGGGATGGCCCTTTAAATATTTGAATTTTCGCGCCGTTGCGCACAGGCATCATCACGCCAGCGCACATGCACCTATAAAGCAGGAGAGGCGCGATGTGCGCGTCTTTAACAAACCGGCTCAACTGAACACCGAACCGAATCCTAATTTCCATTTGCAAATTAGGGGTGGGAAAGGGAAAACATTTTTTACTTCCTGGTTTTGTGACAAAAAGTCGTGCGATTTTCCTCCCTGCCCCTACTTTGCATAAGCAAATTAGGATTTGGATTCAGTTCGGCCGGGCAGAAGGAATCCTGCTGAAAAAGGCTGAATCCCAAACCGAATCCTGGATTTGGTGCATCCCTAGTAAAATACCTCACCTGTCAAGAGATTCTGTTTACAGAATAAAAAGTAACACAAGTAATTCAGTGTAATGCATTGGACTTATGATAAGACACATTTTGCTTCTGTTACAGGCCTTATTTGTTCATCCACAGAGCAGGGCATTCCCTGGCACATATCAGCCTGCTTTCTATTTGTACACTGTCAAACAACAGAAGTCTGAATGTACGGCAGGGATTCCAGATCTCAGTAATAGAGGCAGTAACCCACAGGATCACTAGGGGATGCCTGAAGCGGACAGAACAATAAAAGTGAAGCAATGCATTTTCCAACCATTTAAACATATGATACATAAGTGCTGGAACATTGTCTGGCTGCAGAACTGATGTTGATTGGCCATTTGTTCTTCAGAGCAGTGAAGCCTCATTTACAGTCACTTTCTGGTTACATTAAGCATTGTAATAAATGGAGCTTAAATGGAGCTTCTAGTAGTTTTGGGTTTTCATACATTACATATAACTGAGCATTTAGACTTATTATATATTACATATAACTGGGCATTTAGACTTATTACATATTACATATAACTGGGCATTTAGACTTATTATATATAACTGGGCATTTAGACTTATTACATATTACATATAACTGGGCATTTAGACTTATTATATATTACATATAACTGGGCATTTAGACTTATTATACATTACATATAACTGGGCATTTAGACTTATTATATATTACATATAACTGGGCATTAAGACTTATTATACATTACATATAACTGGGCATTTAGACTTATTATACATTAAATATAACTGGGCATTTAGACTTATTATACATTACATATAACTGGGCATTTAGACTTATTATACATTACATATAACTGGGCATTTAGACTTATTATATATTACATTATATAACTGGGCATTTAGACTTATTATATATTACATATAACTGGGCATTTAGACATTATATATTACATATAACTGGGCATTTAGACTTATTATATATTACATATAACTGGGCATTTAGACATTATATATTACATATGACTGGACATTTAGACTTATTATATATTACATATAACTGGGCATTTAGACTTATTATATATTACATATAACTGGGCATTTAGACTTATTATATATTACATATAACTGGGCATTTAGACTTATTATATATTACATATAACTGGGCATTTAGACTTATTATATATTACATATAACTGGGCATTTAGACTTATTATATATTACATATAACTGGGCATTTAGACTTATTATATATTACATATAACTGGGCATTTAGACTTATTATATATTACATATAACTGGGCATTTAGACTTATTATATATTACATATAACTGGGCATTTAGACTTATTATATATTACATATAACTGGGCATTTAGACTTATTATACATTACATATAACTGGGCATTTAGACTTATTATATATTACATTATATAACTGGGCATTTAGACTTATTATATATTACATATAACTGGGCATTTAGACTTATTATACATTACATATAACTGGGCATTTAGACTTATTATATATTACATTATATAACTGGGCATTTAGACTTATATATTACATATAACTGGGCATTTAGACATTATATATTACATATAACTGGGCATTTAGACTTATTATATATTACATATAACTGGGCATTTAGACATTATATATTACATATGACTGGGCATTTAGACTTATTATATATTACATATAACTGGGCATTTAGACTTATTATATATTACATATAACTGGGCATTTAGACTTATTATATATTACATATAACTGGGCATTTAGACTTATTATATATTACATATAACTGGGCATTTAGACTTATTATATATTACATATAACTGGGCATTTAGACTTATTATATATTACATATAACTGGGCATTTAGACTTATTATATATTACATATAACTGGGCATTTAGACTTATTATATATTACATATAACTGGGCATTTAGACTTATTATATATTACATATAACTGGGCATTTAGACTTATTATATATTACATATAACTGGGCATTTAGACTTATTATATATTACATATAACTGGGCATTTAGACTTATTATACATTACATATAACTGGGCATTTAGACTTATTATATATTACATTATATAACTGGGCATTTAGACTTATTATATATTACATATAACTGGGCATTTAGACTTATTATACATTACATATAACTGGGCATTTAGACTTATTATATATTACATTATATAACTGGGCATTTAGACTTATTATATATTACATATAACTGGGCATTTAGACATTATATATTACATATAACTGGGCATTTAGACTTATTATATATTACATATAACTGGGCATTTAGACATTATATATTACATATGACTGGGCATTTAGACTTATTATATATTACATATAACTGGGCATTTAGACTTATTATATATTACATATAACTGGGCATTTAGACTTATTATATATTACATATAACTGGGCATTTAGACTTATTATATATTACATATAACTGGGCATTTAGACTTATTATATATTACATATAACTGGGCATTTAGACTTATTATATATTACATATAACTGGGCATTTAGACTTATTATATATTACATATAACTGGGCATTTAGACTTATTATATATTACATATAACTGGGCATTTAGACTTATTATATATTACATATAACTGGGCATTTAGACTTATTATATATTACATATAACTGGGCATTTAGACTTATTATACATTACATATAACTGGGCATTTAGACTTATTATATATTACATTATATAACTGGGCATTTAGACTTATTATATATTACATATAACTGGGCATTTAGACTTATTATACATTACATATAACTGGGCATTTAGACTTATTATATATTACATTATATAACTGGGCATTTAGACTTATTATTAGGGATGCACCGAATCCACTTTTTTGGATTCGGCCGAACCCCCGAATCCTTCACAAAGGATTCGGCCGAATACCGAACCGAATCCGAACCCTAATTTGCATATGCAAATTAGGGGTGGGAAGGGGAAAACATTTTTTACTTCCTTGTTTTCTGACAAAAAGTCACGCAATTTCCCTCCCTGCCCCTAATTTGCATATGCAAATTAGGATTCGGATTCGGTTCGGCCGGGCAGAAGGATTCGGCCGAATCCGAATCCTGCTGAAAAAGGCCGAATCCTGGCCGAATCCCGAACCGAATCCTGGATTCGGTGCATCCCTACTTATTATATATTACATATAACTGGGCATTTAGACATTATATATTACATATAACTGGGCATTTAGACTTATTATATATTACATATAACTGGGCATTTAGACATTATATATTACATATGACTGGGCATTTAGACTTATTATATATTACATATAACTGGGCATTTAGACTTATTATATATTACATATAACTGGGCATTTAGACTTATTATATATTACATATAACTGGGCATTTAGACTTATTATATATTACATATAACTGGGCATTTAGACTTATTATATATTACATATAACTGGGCATTTAGACTTATTATATATTACATATAACTGGGCATTTAGACTTATTATATATTACATATAACTGGGCATTTAGACTTATTATATATTACATATAACTGGGCATTTAGACTTATTATATATTACATATAACTGGGCATTTAGACTTATTATACATTACATATAACTGGGCATTTAGACTTATTATATATTACATTATATAACTGGGCATTTAGACTTATTATATATTACATATAACTGGGCATTTAGACTTATTATACATTACATATAACTGGGCATTTAGACTTATTATATATTACATATAACTGGGCATTTAGACATTATATATTACATATAACTGGGCATTTAGACTTATTATATATTACATATAACTGGGCATTTAGACATTATATATTACATATGACTGGGCATTTAGACTTATTATATATTACATATAACTGGGCATTTAGACTTATTATATATTACATATAACTGGGCATTTAGACTTATTATATATTACATATAACTGGGCATTTAGACTTATTATATATTACATATAACTGGGCATTTAGACTTATTATATATTACATATAACTGGGCATTTAGACTTATTATATATTACATATAACTGGGCATTTAGACTTATTATATATTACATATAACTGGGCATTTAGACTTATTATATATTACATATAACTGGGCATTTAGACTTATTATATATTACATATAACTGGGCATTTAGACTTATTATATATTACATATAACTGGGCATTTAGACTTATATATTACATATAACTGGGCATTTAGACTTATTATACATCACATATAACGGGGCATTTAGACTTATTATATATTACATATAACTGGGCATTTAGACTTATTATATATTACATATAACTGGGCATTTAGATTTATTATATATTACATATAACTGGGCATTTAGACTTATTACATATTACATATAACTGGGCATTTAGACTTATTATATATTACATATAACTGGGAATTTAGACTTATTATATATTACATATAACTGGGCATTTAGATTTATTATATATTACATATAACTGGGCATTTAGACTTATTACATATTACATATAACTGGGCATTTAGACTTATTATATATTACATATAACTGGGCATTTAGACTTATTATATATTACATATAACTGGGCATTTAGACTTATTATACATTACATATAATTGGGCATTTAGACTTATTATATATTACATTATATAACTGGGCATTTAGACTTATTATATATTACATATAACTGGGCATTTAGACTTATTATATATTACATATAACTGGGCATTTAGACTTATTATATATTACATATAACTGGGCATTTAGACTTATTATATATTACATATAACTGGGCATTTAGACTTATTATATATTACATATAACTGGGCATTTAGACTTATTTACATATAACTGGGCATTTAGACTAATGAATCAGTTCAGTGGTAAATCTCAGTAAGAAGTTGAAAGGGAAAACTTGCTGAAGGGGAAGGAGAGGCGCCACCCCCAGTACAATACCTGCTCCCCGCCCACTGCAACTTACAAATTTCTTGGACTTTCCATCTCCACCTTCATCTTGGCCCTTCGGCTTCTTTTTCTCCTTGTTGCTCTTGGAAGGCGGCGGGGGTCCCCCTGCATATCCGCCTCCCCCGGCTGGAGGTTCCATTCTGTCGCTATAACCCGGGGACTTGCAGGACAGCGGCACAAGCTCGTTCCACCGCCAGCCGACAAGTCTCCTATGGAAGCTCTGGGGTGTCCCTTCCCCTCAACCCAAACCAGTGTGACACCGCTGTCAGACACGCCTCATTAGCATCTCATTAACATCTCATTTGCATATACATAAGCGCGCGCCCGCAGCTACACATTCTCCGCTTCCAATAAACTTATTCTTCAGCACTTCCGGGTTTTGGAACGGACCATCCGCAGCTCTGGGGCGGGGAGACCCTATTACATGATTCTGTATTATTGTGCTTTTAGCAGCACTTGCCGCGATTATATCAAATGAATTTCATGTAGTAGCTGCTGTCTGGGTGCAGAATAAGAGGAACAGTCGATTGACAAATAAGCTGGGCTGGAGCGCCGCCTGCTAGTCACAGAGTGTTACATCATGGCCCCATTGCACTCATGAACTAAGGGGCTTATTTAACAAGCTCTCAATATACGAACCTCGAATAATTCGCAGTTTTCGGAGCAGAAAAAAAAAACGAAGAATTTTTTTGACATTTATTAAAGTCCGATGGTCTAAACCAGTGGTCCCCAACCAGTAGCTCGTGAGCAACATGTTGCTCACCAACCCCTTGGATGTTGCTCCCAGTGGCCTCAAAGCAGATGTTTATTTTTGAATTACTGGCTTAGATGCAAGTTTTGGTTGTATAAAAACCAGATGTACTGCCAAACAGAGCCTCCTGTAGGCTACCAGTCCATATAGAGGCTACTAAACAGTCAATCAAAGCCCTTATTTGATATCCCCATGGACTTTTTCATGCTTGTGTTGCTCTCCAGCTCTTTTTTACATTTAAATGTGGCTCACGAGTAAGAAAAGGTTGGGGACCCCTGGTCTAAACACTCTGAATCCATAACCCCGGCATCAAAATGCTCTCGAGATCCTGACTAAGTCACTGGGGAAGGTCCAAGTGTCTGCGCTGATGTCAGTACTGATATCCAAGATTTCAGGGTTTCAGTCTAAAAAAAACTCATTGTTTTTGGGAGAAAGACCTGTCGTCACGAAAAGAGCCGACCCTGAAGGCCGGAAGCCACGAGTTCAGTTCTGCTGTGTGTTTTTTTTATTTTTTTTAAAGCCCTAGCCACCAATGTATTATTTAAATAATCTATAGGCCCCTGCCACCAAAGTTTTTTTTTTTTTTCAAAATATTCCCTGGCACCCCAATTTTTTTTGTTTTTTAACTTGTAAGGGGGGCCCTGGCACTAAAAAACATTTTTTTAACTTTAAAACTTTACTTTTTTTTTTTTTTTAAACCTATGGTGTCACAGTTTGTTTGTTTTTCAACTTATAGGGGGACCCTGACCATCAATAGCTAAAGTGTTATACCCGCATTGCTGAAATACTAACACCAAAGGCAGCTTGTGCTAAAACACTATTGGGGTTATGTAATAAAAGGACCAGGAGCAGTAACCCATAGCAACCACTCAACAGGGAGCATTTACTGGTCACCTGTTTAGAAGCATACGTTGTATTGGTTGCTATGGGTTACTGCTCCTGGGCAAAATGAGTGCCATTTATTGCATATCAGGGTACATGATAAACATGGGGAAGATAGCGGTACATATAAATGATAAATCAGAATTTGGCTACAAATTACTGAAGAGGTTGAACCTCACCTTCAGGTGCTCCGGAAGTTTAACCCTACATTACATGAAAGAGCGTAGCTATAATAACTGGGCTAAATAACAGAATCATCAATTAAAATATGTTTTTTTTTATTTATAAAATATGAATGAACTTACACGGGTAAAGGGAGAATATGTCAATTGGATTGTACACCAGGCGGCCTCTTGTTGAAGGACATTGGTTCCACTACTTACATACAGGAGCACATAAAGTTATACAGCACAAGACTATCCATAAATGTTCCGGATTATAGATCTAGACTGGTTTTAACACCAGATGGTTCTGATCATAACACTTCAGGGTGCTCATTAAAGGTAAAGTGCAACACCTTTATAAAAAGCGATTGCGTTTTAGCCTTAAAGGATGAGTAAACCTGAAAAATAATTGAATGTAAAATTGACGAGGGGACTATTCTAAGAACTTTTGCAATGTACATTCATTATTTCTTTTTCTTTAATTCCAAGATATTAAAGGAATTGTTCAGTGTAAAAATAAAAACTGGGTAAATAGATAGGCTGTGCAATATAAAAAATGTTTCTAATATAGTTAGTTAGCCAAAAATGTAATGTATAAAGGCTGGAGTGATTTCATGTATAACAAGTCAGTCAGATCACTACTTCCTGCTTTTCAACTCTCTTTGTTTACACTGACTTGTTGCCCTGGCTACCAGACAGTAACCAATCAGAGACTTGAGGGGGGGCCACATGGGTCATTTCTGTTGCTTTTGAATCTGAGCTGAATGCTGAGGATCAATTACAAACTCACTGAACAGAAATGTACCATGTGGCCCCCCTTCAAGTCGCTGACTAACTCAGAGTTATAGAGCTGAAAAGCAGGAAGTTGGATTCTGGCTGTTTTATTAGACATCTGTTCACGCCAGCCTTTATATATTACATTTTTGGCTAACTAACTATATTAGAAACATTTTTTATTTTGCACAGCCTATCTATTTACACAGTTTTTATTTTCACACTGAACTATTCCTTTAAAGGATACATGTACTGTTAATATGAATTAATTTTGTTCCAACAGCGCCACCTGCTGGTCAGTTTCCCACCAGTCTGACCACCAAGTAGTCAAGGAAGTTGTCAGGAGAAAGAAATATGCTGCTCTGATGTTCTTCTGCTTAGGAATAAAATTAGAAACCTCTCTCACATCTTTCCTAAGCAGAAGAACATCAGAGCAGCCTCTTTATTTATTCTGACAACTTCCTTGACTACTTGGTGGTCAGACTGGTGGGAAACTGACCAGCAGGTGGAGCTGCTGTAACAAAATTCATTCATATTAACAGTACATGTATCCCTTAATATCTTGGAATTAAAGAAAAATAAATCATGAATGTACTTTGCAAAAGTTCTTAGAATAGCCCCCCTCATCAATTTTACATTCACTTATTTTTAAGGTTTACATATCCTTTAAATGACAGGAAATGATGCAATCAACATTGCAGATCCCATTCAAGAGCATAAATGTGATTATGCAGACCAGCACTGATCTGCTCACACCAAAGCTTTATTGGTTTAATAAAAGTCCACCTCGGTTTATACAAAGGGAAGTGGATCCAAAAGAAAAACATTTTGAAGGAAAACTTTTGGGCTAAAAGGTTTAGCTGGATGATGCGAGTATAGCTAGGCTGTTTATGTTGCGCACATTCAAGATACTGGAGAAAATTCTTAGTAGAAGCGCAATTAGGTTCGTTCCTGAAGTACCAGCATAAAGTTTCATATACAAAATTTAACTCAAAGCCTGTATTGTAGGGATTCACCGAATCCAGGTTTCGGGATTCAGCTTTTTCAGCAGGATTCGGCCGAACCGAATCATTATTTGCATATGCAAATTAGGGGTGAGGAGGGAAATTGCGTGACTTTTTATCACAAAAGAAGGAAGAAAAAAAAAAATGTTTTCCCCTTCCCACCCCTAATTTGCATCTGCAAATTAGGATTCAGATTCAGTTCGTTATTCGTCCGAATCTTATCGCAAAGGATTCGGGGGTCCAGCTGAATCCAAAATATTACTGCATAGTTTTTTTTGTATTTTTTGAGAGTAGAACCAGGGTAGTGACATTTCTTGTGTGTGCTGTGTAAAATAGAAGTCTTAAAGGGATATTGTCATGGGAAAACGTTTTTTTTTTTCAAAACAAATCCGTTAACAGTGCGGCTCTAGCAGAATTCTGTACTGAAATCCAATTCTCAAAAGAGCAAATAGATTTTTTTATATTCAATTTTGTAATCTGACATGGGGTTAGACATATTGTCCGTTTCACAGCTGCCCCCCGTCATGTGACTTGTGCCTGCACTTTAGGATGGAACTACTTTCTGGCAGGCTATTTCTCCTACTCAATGTAACAATGTGTCTCAGTGGGACTACTATTGAGTGTTGTTTTTAGATCTACCAGGCAGCTGTTATCTCCCATAGACGTGACGATTCTTCTTGCCAAACGACCGATTTTAGGGAAGTCCGACCAATCCTTCAAAATTATCGGTTAGTGGGATTCGAACGATCGTACATCTTACTATTTTTCGGCCAACATCTGTTAGGAAATTGATCGACCAGGTCAAAAAATCTTTGTCGTTCCCAGTGCAATCTATCTATGTTTGCAGGGCCAAGCAGGCAGCTCCCCTTTGTTTTCCTGGCAAATTGGTCTTTTTAGTTGATGGTAAATTCGTACGATCGTTCTGAGAAAATAGTGGTCTCACAATGAGCATCTGATCTTTTAAAAATCTCATCATCTATGGCCAGCTTTAGGGAGCTGTTATCTGGTTACCTTCCCATTGTTCTGTTGTTAGGCTGCTGGGGGGGGGGAAGGGAGGGGGTGATATCACTCCAACTTGCAGTACAGAGTGACTGAAGTTTATCAGAGCACAAGTCACATGACTGGGGGCAGCTGGGAAACTGACAATATGTCTAGCCCCATGTCATATTTCTAAATTGAATATAAAACAATCTGTTTGCTTTTTTGAGAAATGGATTTCAGTGCAGAATTCTGCTGGAGCAGCACTATTAACTGATGCGTTTTGGGGGGGGGGGGGAAACAGGTTTTCCCATGACAGTATCCCTTTAAGTTTGTGCCTTCATTCCCCTGAACTGAACAGAGCACATTTTCAGTTCCACTGTGACCAAATCAAAAATCTGCAGTATTCATGATGCTGGCATTAACAAAGGATGAATAGTACACAAAGGATTCCTAAAAATGTAAGCCTTTCTGGCTGCAGCCTGCACAGTAATAGAAGCGAGTGCCTAAATCACATTAATATTTTGGGTATTTCCAATTACAACAATAAAAAATGTTTAAAAAAAAAAAAATCAAAAAACAATATAACTTGTTTTGTGAACAAATGAAATAAAAGAGAACCGCCATACATAATACGCTAGTCATTTCTGCACAGTTTACTGAAAAGGTTTTGGGAAAAACTCCTGCAAAGAGTATAATGTTCAAATCGTTTCCCAATAAAGCAGGCAATCCTGTCCTGAAATAACCTGGCAGTTTTAGCAAAGTGTCAGTGGATCCTGGTCAGGACATATTTAAAGGAGAATAAAAGGGTCACATATAGGCTCACAGCCTGCCGTGAGTACAGGTAGAAAAATGCCATTTCAGCATCGCTTCAAATCTCAACATCACTTTCCTTGTCGTTATCATGGTCCCCATCATAGAATTCATTTGAAGCTTCGGGCCTATAAGGAAAAAAATCAATAAGTAAAGCGTGTAAAACCAATAAACAGTGGCGTAACTAGAAGTAACAGGGCCCCCCTGCAAAAGAAAAATTATGGGCCCCCGACTCTATCGCACTTTTTATACTGCTCCCCTTTTGTGTTCTATCTGGTCTCTGGTCTCTTCTTTCCTTATGATTTATTACTTTTTACAATTTTTTTTTTTTTACAATTTTCCATTCCCCAAGTCTCTCCTCCATCTGTATTTTAGTTTTTCACACTTTCAAAAATCCCCTCAAAACTTTGACCCTGCAGCATCGTATTCCCACACATTTTATTTATTAGGTAAGGTATACAGACACAGCCAGCACGACTGTCACACATGTACAAACACTGCCGGGTCAGGGGGGGAAACGTACGGTACTTGTCTCCAGACTCCACTCTTGACTCTCTGTCTCACATGCACAGCAGCAGCACAGTCAGGCAGCTCCGACCAGCCCGAGTCCAGCAGTTACGCGGTGCCTGCAGCCTAATCTTGCTTCTTCCGCTCTCCCTCACCTGCACCGTCACGTGACTCACGTCACAAAGTGCGTCCACGACGATTACACAAGAGGAAGGGCAGGCGGAAAGCTGAGACGGCGAGCGAGTACAGACAAGCAGAGAGAGAGGGCGGAAGTAAGAATGAGGAGCGGCGCAGTACGGAGCAGGGAGGGCGGAAGGAAGAGGATCTATTCTGTCAGGGATGACGGATTGTATCATGTGCAGCGACTACTTGACTGAAAATTGTGCAAAAACACCCGATGCTGGCTGCATTCATCAGGGACGTTTCATCGAGCATGAGGACATCAATTCCGGCCGGGCCCCCTCTCCTCCCGGGCCCCCCCGCAGCTGCGGGGTCTGCTTCCTCCCTAGTTACGCCACTGCCAATAAATATATACACATGTTTATATATATTTTTATATATACACATTTATGGGACCTATTATCCAGAATGCTCGGGACCTGGGGCTTTCCCGATGACGGATCTTCATACCTTAAAGGATTTTTTAGTCCTTTTAAAGGTATTTCTTAAAGGGATCCTGTCATCAGAAAACTTTTTTTTTTTTTTTTTTTAAATGCATCAGTTAATAGTGCTACTGCAGCAGAATTCTGCACTGAAATCCATTTCTCAAAAGAACAGATTTTTTTTTATATTGAATTTTGAAGTCTGAAATGGGGCTAGACATTTTGTCAATTTCCCAGCTGACCCTGGTCATGTGACTTGTGCCTGCACTTTAGGAGAGAAATGCTTTCTGGCAGGCTGCTGTTTTTCCTTCTCAATGTAACTGAATGTTTTTAAGTGAGACATGGGTTTTTACTATTGAGTGTTAGCTGCCTGGTAGATCTAATGTTATCTTGTGTTAGGGAGCTGTTATCTGATTACCTTCCCATTGTTCTTGTTTGGCTGCTGGGGGGGGCGATATCACTCCAATTTGCAGTACAGCAGTACAGAGTGATTGAAGTTTATCAGAGCACAAGTCACATGACTTGGGGCAGCTGGGAAACTGACAATATGTCTAGCCCCATGTCAGATTTCAAAATTGAATATAAAAAAATCTGTTTGCTCTTTTGAGAAATGGATTTCAGTGCAGAATTCTGCTGGAGCAGCACTATTAACTGATTCATTTTGAAAAAAAAAATTTCCCCCATGACAGTTTGCTTAACTCCTGGTTGTTACTATTTAAACAATGTTGCAAAAGCCTTAGGGGTTTTATGTATTAAAGAGTGGTGAAGTTAGAGATCTCCTTAGTCTGCCAGAGTAAAATTCCACCACTCTCCATTCATTCCTACGGCATTTCGAAGGGCATATTTATCAACGGGTGAACTTTTACCCGTTGATAAATATGCTTTTAAAAATGTCATAGGAATGAATGGAGAGTGGTGGCATTTTACATAAACCCCCAAGACTTTTGCAAGATTGTTTGAAAAGTAACAAGCAAGGGTTATAAAGGGGTTGCTCACCTTTGAGATAACTTTTAGTGTGATGTAGAGAGTGATATTCTGACAATTTGCAATTGGTTTTCATTTTTTATTATTTGTAGTTTTTGAGTTATTTAGCTTTTTGTTCAGCAGCTCTTCAGTTTCAGCAGTCTGGTAACTAAGGTCCAAATTCCACTAGCAACCATGCATTGCTTTGAATAAGAGACTGGAATATGGATAGGAGAGGCCTGAATAGAAAGATGAGTAATAAAAACAGATGCTGCTTTTAATAGCAATTGCTCTGCAAATAACTTTTAAAGGACTGAAAATCGATAATGAATGTATATTAGAAGTTTGCTTCGAATTATGTTTTCTTTTATCAGACATTTTTATTTTGGGGTTGATTGGAATTGAAGAAATAAAAAAAAATAAAAAAAAAAAAAACATCTGTTTTTAATAGGGATGCACCGAATCCAGGATTCGGCCTTTTTCAGCAGGATTCGGCCGAATCCTTGTGCCTGGCCGGACCAAATCGTAATTTGCATATGTCAATTGGGGCGGGTAGGGAAATCACGTGACTTTTCTTCACAAAAGAATTTTTCCCACTTTTTCCTTTCCTGCCCTATGCAAATTAGGATTCTGTTTGGTATTCGGCCGAATCTTTCACCAAGGATTCGGGGATTCAGCCGAATCCCAAATAGTGGATTCGGTGCATCCTAGTTTTTCAACCATTGTCAAAAAGTATTGGTTCACCACAAGGCCTATTCACTGAACGAAAAGAAGTTGGCGCTTTAAACTACAGCAAAAATTCTTTGTGCAGGATGATTCTTTCCGTTTTGGTGTACAAAGATTAGAAGTTATCTTCTCAAACAGACATTTCCCCCAAACAATACGGTTTGTTGGATGTATTAGAAGCTGCTCCCTAACTGGTCATGTAGACTCCATGTCATTATTGGGGGTCATTTATCAACACTCGGCAAATTTGCCCATGGGCAGTAAACCATGGCAACCAATCACAATGCTGCTTTCATTGTTCTACTTGCAGCTGGCTTTAAAAAGCTAATCACTGATTGGTTGCTATAGGTAACTGCCCATGGGCAAATTTGCCCAGTGTTGATAAATGAGCCTCAATTGAGCAGCCACAATATTGAAAGCCATTAACTTGCCTGCTGTAATTGTCCTCTGCACCTCTTTCTTCTGGGTCTGGCTCATCTGTGCGCTCATAGTTCAGAATGTCCGACGGCACATCATGGATCTGAACACTGGGTGCATGATTTAACATCTTCAGGCTCTCAAAAACGGTTTGTCTAATTTGATCCAGATACTGTTGAAACACACGAGGAAGAAAATGTAGCAAGTAAAAGATAAGATTCATGTGTTAAAAAGGATAGAAAAAAAAAAAACCAGGATCAAACTGAAGCAACCTTTACCTAGTAAGTAGGTGATAGTTTGTATTTCAGATACGAATATACTGCTTGTTTGGTGTTGTGCAGATACGGATACTGTTTTCAGAAGCCCACACAGCAGTATTTTTATGTTCAGTTAAGAACCAACTCACTAGAGACGAGTGAAACAGGCTTTATGGCAATATACACGGAGCAGAAAAGCTGCATGTCACAGGTGAAACACACAAATTATACTATTATTAACATAGTAATGTGCACTTCAATACTAAACATTCCGATTTGTGTGGCTTTGATTGCAGAGTAAACAGACTTCCACTGCTGAGAAATAATGTTTTCAGTATTTATTGGTAACTAATTGGTACCTATGGATTGGAGAACAGCGGATGTCATGTCAATATTTAAAAAGGGATTACGATCTCAGGCTGGCAATTATAGGCCAGCAAGCTTGACATTTGAAGGCTTGTTAAGGGATCACATTCAACATTTTGTCCTAGTGAATGTCCCATTATGAGCAGCAATCAGCATGGCTTTATGAAGGATAGGTCATAGACTAATTTGATTGCTTTTTATGATGAGGTAAGTAAGATGCTGGACAGTGGGGGGGGGGGGCAGTAGATGTGATCTATTTGGATTTTGACAAAGCGTTTGATACTGTGCCCCACAAACGACTGCTTTCTAAACTAAGGTCTGTTGGGCTTAATTAAGCCATTTGCACATGGATAGGAAATTGGCTATTTTTTTGGTAAAGGGTTGAATTCTCCTTTAAGGGGTGATATGATAACGATGTATAAATATATAAGGGGATCATATAATAATCTCTCTAATGCTTTATTTACCAGTAGGTCTTTCCAGCTGACACAAGGTCATCCATTCTGATTAGAAGAAAAGAGGTTCCCCCTAAATATTGGGAAGGGGTTTGTTACAGTGAGAGCTGTGAAGATGTGGAATTGTCTCCCTGAATCAGTGGTACAGGCTGATACATTAGATAGCTTTAAGAAGGGGTTGGATGGTGTTTAGCAAGTGAGGGAATACAGGGTTATGGGAGATAGCTCATAGTACAAGTCGATCCAGGGACTGGTCCGATTGTCATTTGAGTCAGGAAGGATATTTTTTCCCCCTCTGAGGCAAATTGGAGAGGCTTCAGATCAACTGGCAGTTAGGCAGGTTAAAATAGAGATAAAAGGTTGAACTCGATGGACGTGTGTCTTTTTTCAACCTAACTATGTTACTTCAAAGCATGGAGTCTTCTATTTTTCATGACCAAAAAAAGGGCATTTCTTCTTCAGCTGCTGAAGCCGATTAGAAACATAGGGAAGTAAGTATGGCAGCTCCCATACACATTAACACGAGGCTATCCAACTGGATACTATAGTATAAATGTGGCCCTTTATGCTATTTTTATGTCCCTCAGCCTGTCTCAAGGTCCCCGATAATGCAAACAAGAAGGCCATTACATAAAATAAGCTGGAAAGCACTGCGTAAACGCATACAAATACGACTCCCTTAGCAGAATAGCTTATGCCAATACATTTTAATAAAACTATTTTAGAATAATGAAGGGAATGTATTTTGCTTTTTAAATGAAGAATCTTACCTGCCGAGAGTTTTGGTTCTCAATTCTGGTACTAACATCCGGATGAAGTGTAAAATCTGGTGCAAAGTACTCAAAGTATTCTACGGGTAAATAATAACATTTGATTGTAACATTAATGTTATCAAGTGGATACTGGTAGGTGGTTTCAATACAACCTGTACAACTCAAATGTAAAAGGAGTGTTTGTATCCCTCTGTGTTGCATAGATTTTAAGGATAAGGGCTGCTGTGAAATAAACTGTGTGTACATATACATATTATAGGACTATTTTTCTGTCGCTGATTCAATTTAACAACTTAAATCGAGGCGCAAAAGTGCGTTCCTATACCCCAGACTATTGCTCACAGCCCTTGCCCAACCACAAATCTAGATTCCAGAATCTTTTCCAGAATTCAATTCCCGAAGCCATGGCAACCACATCCAGGATTCAGCCTTTTTCAGCAGGATTCGGAATTAGGGGCGGGGAGGTAAATCACGTAACTTTTTGTCACAAAACAAGGGAGTAAAGTGTTTTCCCCTTCCCACCCGTAATTTGCATATGCAAATTAGGATTCGGTTCAGTATTTGGTCGAATCTTTCACAAAGGTTTCAGGGGTTTCAGCTGAATCCAAAATAGTGGATTTGGTGCATCCCTACCAATAACATAAAATAAAAACCTGCAGTAGTCACAAACATAGAAACTACAATAATATATAGGCATTGAGAAAAGCAAAGCTACACGATGGTGCCAAAATTTTTACAGGTGTCAGATTCTCTTTAATATTGGTTTGTTATCATTAACTAAAGCAAAACATAGTAGAAACTAGGAAATCAAAGCTACGTGCTCAATATTTAATACATACATACCACTATAAGGGAGCTCTTCACTAATTGTCTCATCAACAAGCAGCGAGGTCTCATAAGTCCTGGAAAAAAAAGTAAGGTAAATTATTAATTTCTAGGGATGCATCGAATCCTCTATTTTGGATTCGGATGAACCCCCGACCCCTTTCGTGAAAGATTTGGGCGAATACGCAAATTAGGATGGGAAGGTGTAAAAAATGTTTTAATTGCTTGTTTTGTGTCAAAAAGTCATGTGATTTCCCTCCCCGCCCCTAATTTTCATATGCAAATTAGGATTCGGTTCGGCCAGGAAGAAGGATTCGGCCGAATCCGATTCCTGCTGAAATAGGCCGAATCCCGAACCGAATCCTGGATTGGTGCATCCCTATTAATTCTAAAGAACAGCACCTCCTCGCAACAGGCTCCATTCCTCCCTTCAGGTCTGCTCATACTGGGGTTTAGCCTTGACCTTCCTTTTAGAGGGTACAGAACTATTTATTGCATAGGAATACACTAGAGCCCATAGCCAGCCTTTCTGACAGTATAATGGCCAATGCATGAGACCAAAACATTCTGCTTTACAAATATGCCATCATGTCAAATATTAATTGGACCTGGCTGAAATTCCGATTGAGCATGTGCCCCCTATGGGATTTGATTGTTGGCTAAATGTTGAGATAAAATCCAGCATGAACTGATCCTGGAGTCTATGTTGGATGATACTGGGAGTCCCGCAACAATAACATATAGCTCCATGGGTTCAAAAGGAAGTTCCACTTTAAATACACTTTTTGCATGTTATAAATGGACCTATTTTATAACTATCAATTGGTCTTAACTTTGTTATGGTTTTCTAATTATTACCATTCTTATTCTGTATTTTCTGTCTTAAAGGAGAACTAAACCCCCTTTCTAATAAAAAACCCTTCCCTCCATAGTCCCCCCTCCCTGCTTCTCCCACCCCCCCCCCGCACAGTAGTTAACACAAATACCCCTAAACCGGTAATTACACTTTGTTGCAGAGTCAGCGCAGCGGAGCTCACAGGAACCATCTTTAGCCGCTTCGGTAACCTCTGTAAGGAAGCTCCGTATCGGCGCATGTGCAGTTGGAGCATTTTCTCAATTCGCTACAACTGCCCATGTGACGAAAATTACCAAAGTGCCAGAAGAAGACCCGAAGATTACTGAAGCAGTTAAACATGGCCCCCGTGAGCTCCGCTGACAACAAGAGGTAATAAAAGGCATATGCAAATTAGGGATCAGATTCCGTTTGGCCGAATCTTTCACAAAGGATTCGGCCGAATCCAAAATAGTGGATTCAGTGCATCCCTAGTTAACTCCTGTGCGCATCAGTTAATAGTGCTACTCCAGCAGAATTCTGCACTGAAATCCATTTCTCAAAAGAACAAACAGATTTTTTTTATATTCAATTTTGAAATCCGACATGGGGCTAAACATTTTGTGAATTTCCCTGCTGCCCCATGTCATGTGACTTGTGCCTGCACTTTAGGAGAGAAATGCTTTCGGGCAGGCTGCTGTTTTTCCTTCTCAATGTAACTGAATGTGTCTCAGTGAGACATGGGTTTTTACTATTGAGTGTTGTTCTTAGATCTACCAGGCAGCTGTTATCTTGTGTTAGGGATCTGTTATCTGCTTACCTTCCCATTGTTCTTTTGTTTGGCTGCTGGGGGGAAAAGGGAGGGGGTGATATCACTCCAACTTGCAGTACAGCAGTAAAGAGTGATTGAAGTTTATCAGAGAACAAGTCACATGACTTGGGGCAGCTGGGAAACTGACAATATGTCTAGCCCCATGTCAGATTTCAAAATTGAATATAAAAAAAATCTGTTTGCTCTTTTGAGAAATGGATTTCAGTGCAGAATTCTGCTGGAGCAGCACTATTAACTGATTTATTTTGAAAAAAAAAAACATTTTTCCCCATGACAGTATCCCTTTATGCATGTCCATTTTACTGCCAAGTCTCCATGCATAATCAAAGATGCATAGGCTTTCGTACATACGGTTTCACACAAAGCAGGTTCCTCCCATTTACATCACATAACTGTAACTAAATATGTCACAGGATCCTGAATTAGATATGAGGGTAATATAACTGGTTCCTAGTAGGAATTAGTAGGCTAATAACTTACCAGCAGCGTGCTACATTACGCACAGTGTAACCTCCTCCACCAAGAACAAGCAAAGGAATATTGAAGCTTTTTACATACTGAACACATTCACTAGGTAAAGAAAAAGAAAAACATCACATGACAGGTAAGGCTAACATTTCAATCATGTTAGATTTGTGTTAATGGAATACTACCGCAATTTGGCTTGGGGTGACTAAGAATGTGTGAAATCACAGTAATATGAAATATTTTTGCTGTCATTCTTGTATAAATTTATGGTAAATACAATTAGTTGTTATCAGCAGGTTTGGGATACTGCTGCAGTTGGGGTAGTATATACACCTATATATTTTTTTTCTAACATAAACAAAATATTTAAAAAAAAAAAAAAAAAAATTTACTAAAAGGTGACAATTCGCCAGACGAAAATTTGCTCAGACAATGCTAATTTACTTGAATGTAAAGCTTCGTCCTGGATGCTGGACACTGGCGAATTTTCACTAGCGTTACTTCGGCAATGCGAGCAAATCAAAGCGAAGAAGCGTTAGCATTCAAATCTGCCTAGAGCAACTTCGATAGAGGACTTCACTCAGGCTAATTTGCATAGGGCGGGCAATTTAAACTTGATTGGACGTCTGTATGTTACGTTACATGTTGCAGCTAATACATTACATTTCCACTGTCAATTACACATCTCCAGGGAACCTAAATAAAGTCAATAAAGTTGTTTTAATGCCCTACACTTGAGCCCACTTTAAAATAATGTTCCATATATGTTAGAAAATGTTTTGGGGAAAGCAGGTACCCGAAAAAAAATGTTATGCCTTTTGCAGCCTAGCACCCTGAAAACTGAAAAGTCGCAAGCGTTTTTTTTGAACTTTGGAAGATTTTCCACTCAAAAATGATGATGTAAGTAACTGAAGATTGAGGAATCTATGCACTCCAATGCACTTCGCCTGGTTAGAGCTAGAGAAGGCAAGTCTGGCGAAAGAGGTAACGTTCAGTAAAATCCGCATCTTGGTGAATTTGTGGAGTAACGTCCATTCGCCAGAGCATAAAGTCACCTGGCGTTAGAGTGCGAATCAGCGCTAGCGTCTATCTCCTTTGCTAGCGAACGGACGCCTGCGCCTTTTAATAAAACCACAAAGTGCCGAAAAGTGGTAACGATGGCAAATTGTCGCCAACGTTAGTCACTTAGCCCTTTAGTAAATTTACCCCAAAGTATTTGTTGATTAAGCACCTGCAAATAAACTATTTCTAGGCAACAAACATGCGATTTCATGAGGCATCCATTCTATAGCTCTATATAAAGATATTACGGGTGAAGCTACGAGTAGCAGCTGCTTGTCACGGCTACAAAAAGCCAGAAAATAACCTGCCATAGACCATGCTGAGAATTGCCTCTGCTATAATTAAAGCATTGTTGTTTTTTTTTTTTATCTTTGTATCTTTTCATCTTCCCACTTATGGCATTTGACCCGTTTATCTTCCAGCAAAACCACAAAAACATTGTATTCTGCAGAGCTTCAGTTATTTGCTAAGTAAAAATGAGCTTTTTGCCCCATTCAGTCTGAATGGCTTCCCCAATAGCTACATAGAAGATTATTTATATAAATTATTAGTGTAATGAAGTTCCTTCCGACCTAAAGTTGGCCACAGGGAGTCACCATCTTGTAACTTTGTTAAACATCTTAGCAAGACCAAGACTGTGCACATGCTCAGTGTGGCCTGGGCTGCTTAGGGTTCGTCATAAATTATCAAAACAGCACAAGTCAAATAATATCTGCCAGAAGCCGATACAACAAGACTGATTAATAATCAGAATTTGCAGACTGCACTGGGTCCTGTGCGGTCATGAAATCCAATGTGGATTTTAATAGTTTTTGTGGTGTTTAATACACTTTCTCCAACTCTGCAGAACCAGTGGCTGCAGCAAAATAATCCTCCAAATAGAATCCAAGTTTATCTGTTTAAATCTGGCTCCATAATCTTTGTCCCTGCAGCTCGAGTTGGAAACAGTAAAGGGGATGTAAAGGAAAAATTAAAACCGAATACAAATCTCTAATAAGTTGCCGACTGCTCTACAGGGAAACAAACAAAGCTGCTTGAGTTCTGCATGGCTGGGAAGTAAGGTGGGGGCTCCCCCTGCTGTTCATAAGTATGATTGTTTCCCTGCAGAGCAGTTAGGGACCATCTGACAATTCCTATCCACAGCAGTAAATCAAGAGAGAATTTTACTGCATACAGTCAGGTTTCTTATAAAAACGGTACACATTGTATATTGGACAAAGGCATTTTTGCCTTTACATGCCCTTTAAAGTCCCTATAACATTCACACTAATATAACACTAGGGTCAGGAGCCAAATAAATTGTCTGTTTTTGGAGCATGGGGGAAAACTGTAACATCTATCATAATATTGCCTTTGAAAGCTACTTATAACTTTACCCAATATAGTGGTATCCTGTGTTTTCCAGATGTAGTACTTTTGCTAATAAAACCATAGCAGGAGTGTAAATATATTTTTTCTATATTATATTTTACTTACCCATGGCCCCTGATGCTCAGGTTAAAACACCCAAGTCGGTCACACCCCAGGGAGTCCGCTCCACACTAGGAATACATGTGAATAGCAATGTTTATACTGTATTTACACATTACAAGTCTAGACAAAAGATGTAGTGAAAGCAGTTATTCTTCTATATACATAAACAAAATACAAAACTGCCAGGGTTAATGTAATAAGTGATCCAAAGTTTGCTGCTTGCCTAGTAACCCATAGTAACCAATCAGCATGTCCTGTATTATTGGTTGCTATGGGCAAACTTAAGACATCGTATTCAATTATGCTAAAAGTAAATAAATTACACAATTAAATTAAAAGGAGGCTCCAATGCTGGGGTATAGCATCAGAGGGAGGGGTCTTCATTCCTACAGTGTCCTAATGCTATAACCCCATGGTTTCTGTGTCCCACAGACCGGTCAGAGAAAACAAGCTTTGTTAACTGGAACATACAGTGACAAGCAATTCTGAAACAGTTTGACTTACCTGCAAAACAATACAGGTGGGCTGATAGAAATCTATCACCTGTTTGATGACAGGCTGGAATAGGTGTCTATAACCTAGAAGAAAAACAATGACATTCTCAGTAAAATTGCCCATATTTAATAGCTAACACAAAACCATTTTACTAGCCCTGCAGCCTTTAGCTGTACAGATCTGTGATTCATATAAAATTAATGTATACGGTATAAGTTCTCAGAGAAGAATCCTGAGTAACTAAAAATGCCATATTTTATATACTTCACATATTGCACCAGCCTATAGTTTCAGCTTGTCAATAGCAGCAATGATCCAGGACTTCAAACTTGTCACAGGGGGTCACCATCTTGGAAAGTGTCTGTGACACTCACATGCTCAGTGGGCTCTGATTGGCTGTTGAGAAGCTAAGCTTAGGGCTCGTCACTAATTATCCAGCAGAAAATGAGCTTCCCCTGTAATATAAGCTGATGCTACAGGTTTGCTGATTATTCGATTCTGATGCTAATTGCATTGGTTTCTGTGCTGCCATGTAGTAATTATCTGTATTAATTACTAATCGGCCTTATATTGTGACATTTCTATTCTATGGGGGGAATTCACAAAAGTGTCGGGAACGAAAAAATGTCTTTAAAATGTCGTAGAAAGTGTCGTAGCAACAGCCGACAAATTCACAGAGCATTTCTCCGCCAATTTTCCGAGATGTACAACACTTTTGAATTAGTGTCGTTAAAAGTGGGCGTGGTTTTTTCGGCGCCACTTTTCCCGACATTTTTATGAATTACCCGTAAACTCATTTTTTTTACCGACAATTTTTCAGACACTTTAGGCTCTCCAAAATGAAAATGTCAGACAAATTGTCGTTTAAAAAGTCTTGGTAAATGTCGTTTGTAAGATGAAAAGATATACGACATTTTAGAAAATTGTCAGACTTACGAGACATTCAGAGACGGTAACATCTGCCTTTGTGAATTTGCCGTTCATACGACATTTTACAAATTTGTCGACCGCCACTTCTGGGTTACTTTTTTTACCGACACATTTGTGAATTCCCCCCTATGTGTACTGTATATTGTGAGTGGGTCCCTAAGCTCAGTAAGTGACAGCAGCACAGAGCATGTGCAGTGAATCAGCAGAAAAGAAGATGGGGAGCTACTGGGGCATCTTTGGAAACACAGATCTTTACTGCTAAAGGGAGTTGGTTGCCTGGGGCTGGTACAGAAGCCCTGTACTACTACTTCTTTAGTTTAACTTTCCTTGTCCATTAAGGTATTTTTCTTTTAAGACCCCCCCAAAAAAAAAAAAAAGACTATAAAAAGAAACTGTATAAAATAGAAAAACTTACTTTGATCATCTATGCCATCTCTCAAGGGAACATTCAAGCAGTAGTATCTTCCACTTTCTGCTCCCACTTCATACATATCCCCTATGGGATAAAACAGAAGCTTAATACTACAATTATTCAAAGTATGTGGGGTTTAATTACCCTTCAGTACCTTTCATTGGCTTTCAATCTGGAAATGCAATACAAGGCATTTTGATCGCTGCTATTAGTAGTCTGTGGATAATTTTCACTGACGGCAATTGTAAACCATGACAGGAGCCTCACACTTTTGTTTTTAGCCACAAAAAAAGGACAGGTTCTTTTATCAAAGTCAAAAGTTTAACATGCTCTTACAGTCGATTCTTTGGGGCAAATTCCATGAAGGGTTCAGGGACTAATGCTATCGAAAATTTCGCCAGCGTGAAGTCATTTCGGAACTTCGCCGATTTCCTAACGGGGGCAGGCGTCACTTCGCTAGCGAAGGAGATAGACGCTAGCCTTGCTTTGCACTCTAACACCAGGCGAATTTTCACTCTGGCGAACGGATGTAACTCCGCAAATTAACTAAGATGCAGATTTTACTGAACGTTACCTCTTTCGCCAAACTTGCCTTCCCCAGCTCAGACCATATATATTCATATATTGACGGCATTTTCGGCGCATGCGCAGTTGGTAAATTTCCAGTCCCGAACAACTGCACATGGGCCGAAACTTCTGAAAAAGACCAAAGAAAGAAGATGGCGCCCGTGAACTCCCGTGGCCATAATCTGTACAGAGGGGTGAGTAACAAATTTAGGGCATTTGCTCAGGGGGGCAGGTAGGCTGGGGGGAGGAGGAAGGGTGGTCTACCCAGGGTAGGGGTTTTCTAAACTACGGGTTAAATTTGCCTTTAAATGAGAGACTGGAGTATGAATAGGAAAGGTCTGAATAGATATATAAGTAATAAAATGCTACAATAACAATACATTTGTAGCCTTACAGAGCATTTGTTTTTAGATGGGGTCAGTGACCATGTGAAAGCTAGAAAGTCAGAAGGAGGAAAATATTTTCAAAAACGATAAAAAAAATAAATAATGAAGACCGATTGGAAAGCGGATTAGAATTGACTGTCTTATAACATATTAACAAGTTAACAAAAAGGTGAACCACCCCTTTTGAGAAAACCAACTCAATTAACCATGTCAAGTTGTATCATAATAAAATGAATACAGCTAATTACAGTTCTGTTTTGTATAGAGAAGAGCAATTAACATTTTAGTACTACTCTATGGCAACGACTGCCTACACTTACAGATAAAGACTTCTTTTGGCACAACTGTCACACAACTTCTGTACAAGTGTAGCTGTTGTGAAAGCAGACCATTTATAGTCTGTTATTCTTGTGACTTTATGCCTTTCTGCACTATTGCCTGGAATCAAAATGATTTACAATAAGATCTGTTTTTAAGACCATGTGCTCTAGTATAAAACATAATCCCCATTGCCCTCATTGCTACTGTCCCTTTTAAAGGAAAACTATACCCCCAAAATGAATACTTGATCAACAGATAGTTTATATCAAACTAAAGAATCTTACCAAACTGGAAAATATATTTAAGTAAATATTGTCTTTTTACATCTCTTGCCTTGAACCACCATTTTGTGATGGTCTGTGTGCTGCCTCAGAGATCACCTAACCAGAAATTTGGGATGCACTGAATCCAGGATTCGGTTTGGGATTTGGCCAGGATTCAACCTTTTTCAGCAGGATTTGGCCGAATTCTTCTGACAGGCCGAACCGAATACGAATCCTAATTTGCATATGCAAATTAGGGACGGGGAGGGAAATCGTGTAACTTTTTGTCACAAAACAAGGAAGCAAAAAATGGTTTCCCCTTCCCACCCCTAATTTGCATATGCAAGTTAGGATTCGGTATTCAGCCAAATCTTTCGCGAAGGATTCGTGGGTTCAGCCAAATCTTTCGCAAAGGATTCGTGGGTTCGGCCAAATCCAAAATAGTGGATTCGGTGCATCCCTAGCAAAAATACTACAACTCTTACTAACAGGAAGAAGTGTGGAAGCAAAAGACAGAACTTGGTCTGTTAATAGGCTCGTGTGACCTAAAAAGTATCATACAATACCAGGGGGTGGCCTTTATTTTTTAAAATGGCAGTTTTCTATACATGATTAACCAATAGCACATACTACTAAAAAAGTATATTATTATGAAAACTGGTTTATTTACATGAAGCAGGGTTTTACATATGAGCTGTTTTATGCAATATCTTTTTATAGGGGTGTAGTTTTCCTTTACGACTACTCACCTGTACCAGGGAAAAAATAATTCCCATACTTGTGAAAGGAAACCGTCATAACTCGGTCAGTGAGGTAAAAAGCTTCCTGTACCCCATCTCCATGATGAATATCAATATCTATGTAAAGAACACGAGGATGATACCTAAGAAGGAGAAAAAAAACCAAAACATATTTACATTACGTTCTTAAAACTTTTTTTTTTTTTTTCAATTTTATGTGATCAAATGGCCACAGTGTTCTTTTGGACGCGTAACACCCCTTCAGGGAAGCTGCTTCCTTTAGAATGAAATAAAAGGATAAAGAAAACAAATGACACTGTGATTGCAGCATCACAAAGAATGGGAAAACACTCAGAGAAGGCCATTGGTCGGCACTGTAAAAGAAATGTAGAAGTCAGTGTTTAAGTGTCCTCATGCTTTTTTAATGACAAGTTCATTGTCATAGGATTCTGCATTTACACGATGACTGCATGCCTTTTAATAAAGTGTATTCATCTAGGAGAAAGCCCAATTCATATTTAGGGTACTTACTTAAGAAGCTCAAGTATGCCAATGACAATGTCATTCACGTAACAGAACCCAGACGCCTGTGATAAACGAAGGAATATAACTGTCAATCAACGAAAGATGTCATAACAAATATATTGCAACATATTTCTAAATATCAAACAGGTACCTCAAATTTTTTAGCATGGTGCAGTCCACCGGCCCAGTTAATTGCAATGTCACAGTTCTGTGGATATCAAAACAACAAAATCAGGAGCTTATTGAAGAAGAAAGTATATTATTCTTACTGCTTTCTTTAAATTCGGGATATTCAAAACACATTATTAGTATAGTGCTACCCCAGCAGATTTCTGCACGGAAATCCAATTCTCAAAAGAGCAAACAGATTTTTTTTTATATTCAATTTAGAAATCTGACATGGGGCTAGACATATTGTCAGCTTACCAGCTGCTCCAATCGTGTGACTTGTGCCTGCACTTTAGGATGGAACTGCTTTCTGGCAGGCTGTTATTTCTCCTACTTAATGTAACTGAATCAATCTCAGTGGGACTTGGCTTTTACTATTGAGTGCTGTTCTTGGATCTACCAGGCAGCTGTTATCTTGACTTAGGGAGCTGCTATCTGGTTACCTTCCCATTGTTATTTTGTTAGGCTGAAGTACAGCAGTAAAGAGTGACAGAAAAGAGTGACAGAAGTTTATCAGAGCACAAGTCACGTCACTGGGGGCAGCTGGAAACTGACAATATGTATAGCCCCATGTCAGTTTTCAAAACTGAATATAAAAAAAAATCTGTTTGCTCTTTTGAAAATGGATTTCAGTGCAGAATTCTGCTCCAGCAGCACTATTTTACTGTTTTAAAAAAATAAAAAAAACAGGTTTTCCCATGACAGTATTCCTTTAAATATACAAAGGGATACATGAATACATGGTATCCAAATAGCACAAAAGAGACCAGTTACTGTCTCTATACTGCTTATGCTGCCTGCCAAAAGACACCATAAAAATTCTTTTATTTGAATTGAAAGTAGTGTCTCATCTAAGGTCCAAACCATCTAAGTGTCTCGGACTGCCCCGGTGGGACACTGGAAAAAAACCCGGTGGACTCCCGCCGGGCCAGACCCCCTCTCCCGATAATCAGGATTGTACAAAAAAGTCCGACCCTGGATGCATAGATTGTATAAAGTCTGTTAATAACATGTGAGATAGGAAGCGAAGGAGACAACCAAAGTAGGGCAATAACCCAACGCATAGCTGCTAATATCTGGGATACAAGCTTGTATAAATGCGAAGCTAATTTAGGCAGGGTAAAGATAAAAGTGCTGTTTCCATAGATGGTTTAATGGTTCAAGAGATGTTTTAAGGAAGTGAGTGACAAGTGAAGATGTGTGGAAGTAGGAGCTGCATGTGGAAGCTGGTTTCTATTCACCTGATGAATTTCCTGAGACCAGCCTGTTTGTGAATCCTTGCACTTTGGATCTTTGTGTTAATCCACAAGGAGAATGACTCAGAATGACTTTCAAGGAAAATTTTATAAAATGCATGTGCTGACTTGAAATATGTACGGATTAAACAATTATACGTAAAATGTTCTGCTCACCTTGTTATTTAGCAGTGTTGCCCCCTGCAAAGAAGCTCCAGTGTACCGAGAGCAAAATTCAAAGAGACCAGGGAAAACTGGGCTACAGAGTATAAGGAAAAAAGTATAGACAATTTTAAGGATTACTCTATATACAATGTTCACAATAAAGTGAATGTTAAAATATTGTTTTCTATTGTGTACAGTTGTATCGTGTTTATATTATATTACTTAATTTTATATTTTGAGTGAGGTCATGGGTAATCATAATTTTGTGGGTGGGAGGAGACCATCAGGTTACCAGGGATTCTACTTGCGTTGAGTGGAAACCACTATTTTGTTCAGGAGGAGCAAAAATCATGGCCCCAGTAGTTACGCCTATATTCTTCAATGCCATGTACAGCTGAGAGTGATAACATGGTCTGTCTATACTCTAATGGAGCGCTCTCTTTTTTGGGGGTGACAATCTCTCCGAAATGCCTTCCCCTACCTTCCCGTATATATTGCTCGTGAGGCAACTTTGGACGACTTGGGAAAACTAAGGGCTGCGAGTGCCATCCCGCTGGCGTGTTTTTTTTTTTTTAGCCGGCGGGAAGGTAGGGAAAGGCAGTTTGTGAAGATTAGTCGCCCCGATTAAAAGGAGATTTGTCGCAGACTCGACTATTTTCCCTGACTCTGCCTGTGTGCCCTGACTCTTAATAGTACCAATTCAGTGTTTAGGCACAGATCTTCTTTGTAGCAGAACACAAACTAACAGTTCTATACTGCGTCTATCAATTACACCAGGGGTGTCCAAACTTTTTGCAACAAGGGCCAGATTTGGTGAGGTGAAAATGTGTGGGGGGCCGCCCATTCAGCCTGACATTCTTTGGACCATTAACATTATTTAACTCATTTAAACAAGGAATGGTGTAGCCGTAGCAATAATATTTAGGCACATTCGTGAAATGATCTGCCACTTACATAGTAACACGGTAAGTAAGGTTGAAAAAAGACAAACGTCCATCAAGTTCAACCTTTTTTTTTTTTTTTTTTTTTTAAATCTGCCTAACTGCCAGTTGATCCAGAGGAAGGCAAAAAACCCATCTTAAGCCTCACCAATTTGCCTCAGGGAAAAGGGGGAAAAAAATCTTTCCTGACTCCAAAATGACAATGGGACTAGTCCCTGGATCAACTTGTAATATGAGCTATTTCCCATAACCCTGTATTCCCTTACTTGCTAATACTCTATACTGCTGCCTGTATGCTGAAGGTGTTAAAAGGTGCTATTGCTAACACCTTCAGCACACAGGCAGCAGTATAGACCAAGTGGCAGATCATTTCCCTAATGTGCCCAAATATTACTGCTATGGCTATGCGATTTCTGATCGCACTGTGCTGGCGGGCCGCATTATTATTAATTTCCAGACAGAGGCTGCGGGCCGGTGTAAATTTGAAAATGGGCCACAATTGGCCCCCGGGCCGGACTTTGGACATGCCTGAATTGCACAATAGATCACATCAATTTTACTCCAAAACTGAAACAAAGCAACGATGGCATTATAAAAGAGTGGCATTAAATGAAATTGACTTTAACCTAACACACAATTTAAAGAAGAAATTAAACAGCGGTATTGGGAGAGTGCCATTATAAAGAGGAAGCATTGCAAAGGCGACTGAAAAGAAACCTACCAATCATCACCAACATTAAAGGCATTTAGGCTTTTAGTGAATCCTTGCATGTTATTGGGGCTCACTCTCTGAAGGAAGTCAATGTAGTCTTCAGAGTGAAAACGACACATGTCATGCTGCGAAGCCTGGTAAGGTTTGAAGACCTAACAAGAAGGAAAAAAATTATTTCAAAGCAATTCAAGCAAACCACATTTACCCATTTAAGTGTTATGATAAAGCCCTAACTTTTTTGTAATAAATTATATAAATTATTTGGTATTATTAAGTTTATTTGGTTGGTCTCCGCTTTGCTTGATAGGAACTGGTTGAATCTCCTACCTTTAAATAATGCTGCTTGGTTTAATTATGATTTTTTTTAACCCTAACTGAAGTTTGAGGTACTCTGGTAACCAGGCTCACAATCACCACATTAGGAAGTCCGGACAAGGGGGTAACGAGATACTGATGCTTAAAACATTGGAAATGCTATGTATCAATAGATGCAAAACATTTATGGGCTTAAATGGATTATACCAGACAGTGATATGTATGACTAGGTATGCTGTCCTACACATAATTGTGTAATATAGTCAAATAAAAACACATCTGTACTTAAAGGACCAGTAACATCAAAATGTTTTTTTCAAAAATTTGTTAGTATACATTAAAAAAAAAAACAAGACAAATTAAAATCGCAAAGCCTTTAAGAAATAACTTATCGAAACTCCGCTTCCGCTCCTCTTCTGAAAAGGCGACAGGGCGTCGATCCATCATGCGGCGCTTGATTTCTCCTCCCTGTCTATCTCCTATAAGGAAGGCAGGGAGGAGAAATCGAGTGCTGCACGATGGATCGCCCGATCGTTTTCAGAATAGGAGCGCAAGTGGAATTTTGGTAAGTTATTTCTTAATAAAGGCTTTTAAAGTTTAATTTGTTGTGACACTTGATAAAGGGCCTAGCCCGAAACATGTTGCAGCGCAATTTTCCCCAATAAAAGAACTTTGCAGTCGTAGTTACTGCCCTGGATTTGTCCTGCTTCTTACCATTATACATGAACGTGTCATTTGTGGACACAGGACACCCCTGCAGGAGAATCCACCTACAATCGATAAGGGTGACCTACAGTATATACCTATTTGCTCGTTAGTGCAGAATTCCGCTGGAGCGGCACTATTAACGGAAGTGTTTTGAAAAAAAAACATTTTTTGCCAAGACAGTATCCCTTTAAACATTAAACTTACAATCATCTTCTTATAAAGTCCATAATGTAGAACAAGACTGTGTGTGAGGGACAGCCGGTGAGGTTTCATAGGATGACCGGTACCTGAAAGATAATTTTTTTTTTTTTAAATGTAATTGTTGCAATTGTATTGCTGTGATTTGCCTAAAATAACTCCATAAAAATCTATCTATATCTATAAATAATACACAAAAGCCATGATTATCTTGTAAATGATATCCTTATAAACGGTGAGTTCTGATGTCATCAGTTATAAATGGTGAGTTCTGATGTCATTTCTGTCACGTGGCTCACTGAAACGTGTTATAATAAATAAAGTACCCCCAGTTGCAACATATGAGGATATTAGACGTTACCTCGGAGTTCAATGACCTGTTTTTATATGGTCATGAAACTCCTCTGTAACTTATAATATCCTTATATTTTACAAGAGGGGGTACTTTATGCACTATATAATCCTCCAATGAAGCAGCCGCACTCGCAGGACTTATCCAAAGGTATAAATATTTTATTTGGAAACCAACGTTTCGGCTGCAACTCGGCCTTTGTCAAAGTTACATAATGCCATGTAAGCCACCCCTAAATACCCGGTCAATGTCGCGAAATCTAAATTCCCTCCCACTCTGACGTGTTTCCCTTAGTTTATTTAGATTCAATGCATGCTCATAGTTAACACTGTAAAAACATTTCAAAGTCGTTCCTTTATCAGTATAATTATCTGCTAGTTTGTCCGAAAATTGCAACAAAAGTATCGGTCACCGTTGAACCGATAACCTGTTACTTTGCATCCATCTATTGACCCCATCACATGTTTGTAAACCAACCTTGAAAGTGTCTAAGCAGTCATAGATGTGCAATACCGAGATCCCGGTAAAAAATTATAACTGTGCCAAACCGTCACCCCGTTGTTATTTGTTCCCTTATTGAACAGCTTACCTCCTCCGTGTTGTGTCTACCCCCTCCGCCTCTGCGAACTGTGCAGTTTGTCCATTTACCGCTAATCATAGAGAGTGCCTCCCAAGCCGCTGTGCAATTTAATTGTAATCCATCATTCTCCGATCGCGTGTATCAAGCTTCTATGTCACCTGTGTGTGTGATCACCCATGGAGGATTGTATGCAGTATGTTGTGGTGCACCCAGGCAATGTGAACCGATTTATCGTGAGTGCTGTGATTGTGGGGAATTTTATATATATATATATATATATATATATATATATATACACACATACACACATTGTGCAGCTTTGTAAATAACAAATGAAGGCAATAGATTGTATTTAGAGGCCTAAGATGCAGGAGGTTAAATGTCCTAGCACATCAGTCACTGTCTCAGGTGCTTGTTAGGAAAGATGACTGAAGGTGTAGCTTTCCCTTTAAACCCATTATTTCAGCTGATTCCACGTCTATCTCTGCTTCTACTACTCCCACCGTTTGAAATCCTTACTAAACAGATGTGCATGGGCGTACGGTGTGTTTCTATAGCAGCAGCCCCGCTTCACCTCTCTCTCATCATCTCATTCATGATCCCTCTGACTGGGCGCGCGTTTCTCTGTCTCTGTCAGTCACTGTGTCGCCTGTGTGTTTTTACAGCAATACTCACCATAGTGGAAGTTTCCCACGTCCGGGTCGTAAAAATAAGCCACCGTCTTTGCCATTTCGCTGCCACAGACAGGCCTAATACTCCTACTAGTACTGGCACCAGCACTTCCGGCGGCGCGCAGGAAATACGTCAACTCCTTTTGTTCCAAGCCGCGCTTGCGGAACCCTTGCGTCACCAGTTGCCAAGGGAACTAGAGTCCTATCGGTAGTTTGAAGTTCAGGGTCCTAAGCCGCGAGGCTGTGTGTCTTGATACGCGTTCAAATCCGAGCTCTGATTAATAAAGGGGAACTCCACACAAACATAACTAAAGCTTTTTGAAAAGTAAACAGAATTTCAAGCAACATTGCAATATACATCAATTAAAAAATATGCAGATTTTTCATGATTTTTAATGTTTTGCAACAGTTCCCTAAGCCTCGCCCCCTGCTCTCCTGCTGATCTGTCTGACTACTTTGCTGAGCTGTCTGACTACTGTTACTTTGTATCAACAGCCATCTGTCCTCAGCCTGCATCCTCCAAACCCCCCAATAAAATCTATTTGCTGACTGATTTCAGTGTAGAATTGCGCAGGGGCAGCACTAATAACTGATATATAATATAAGTAATTAAAAGGAAATAAGGAAAGGGACATCTCAATGCAATGCATTGTGGGTTATGTAGTTCCTACATGCTGTCTGTAAGCTGTGGAGAAGTTGTTACAATTTGTAACATCAGTGTTTAGTCCCTCCTTCCCTGCTAGGATTTCAAATGATGCAGAAAGAGAAGAACTGTTAAACAGCTGGATTTCAGCTGAGAAAATGGCATTTATTCATACTCATTGAAGAAACAGGTAACTGGGATGGGTATATTAGGGCTTTTTGTATTATGTGGGCCTCTTTATCAAATTTTAGTTTGGAAGCGTTGGGTCACTTTGCCCACTTGGCGGACAACAGCTTCAGCAGCTCAATTTCTTTGCTGACAGTTGCCAAAATACCGTCTTCGCCTTAGTTCTCCACTCTAAAGCCCTCCTCTCTATCGTTATAATAATGTGCTCGTACCACCCAACATTTTGGAAATAGAAAGAGGGATAAAACCCATTTGTGTGGCCACACCCCTTAATTTCCATGTCTGTTTTACAAAATGTGTCAGGTTAGGAAAGTTTGAACACATTTCTGTGGTATTTATGTGTTATTACAGTTTTGCTAATGAAGGTGAATTGCCCTTTAAGCTGCAAATTAGTTTCCCAAGAGACCTGCTTATCTTAAATTGTTACAAAAGTATCTATGTATCTCTGCCAAAAGCCAATAAAGTTTTAGAAACTTTGTATCTTTTTCTGTCTGTTTAGCAGGGTCAGGCCAGGAAAAAACCCAGTGGGCCCCCAGCTCTTTTGAGCCCTGCCAACCCAGTCCTGTTCCCTGCGCTAATCTTCTTGCCACAGGTTGCGGCAAAAACAAGGTGTGCGCATGCGTGGCGGGAGGTTGCTCGGCAGGGGAATCTGGCGGCAGGGGACCCGGAAGGACAGGGGCACTCCACCAATGAGGCGGCAGCACCAGATAGGTTACCAGGGGCAGCAAAAAGACGCTCCTGGTATGTTTAAGAGACTAATTTCCGTTCTTTAAACCGGAAATTCAGTTTACTAATGCGAGAGAGCGCAATTGCACTACACTAGTGTTCCTGCCTCCCCCTGACAAGTAAGCCGGGGGAAGGGCGGCGATGTGACGAGGGGCCCTGCAATGGCAGCCCCGATGGCCCCAGTCTGACCTTGCTGATCAGTGCAGGAGATCAATGAGAAAATCGGGACATTTCAGTAACAAACCCACTGTGGCCTGAGCTGTCAAAATCGGGACTGTCCTGCGAAAAACTGGATGGTTGGGAGGCATGAATAATGTGACGTCCCTCCAGGGGCGTAACTATAGAGGAAGCAGATCCTGCGGCTGCAGGGGGGCCCAGGAGGTATAGGGGCCCCATGAGGCCCTAATTCATATTCAATTTCAATAAATATTGGAGAAACAAGTCAACCTCTAAACATTTTGGGGGCCTGAAAAATAATTTGCTGTGGGGCCCAGTAATATCTAGTTACGTCACTGCGTCCCTCTCAGCACTCCAGACTATTTTTAGAATAGCTGGGGTTCAATGTTTTAAATGATGGTTCACCTTTCAGTAAACTTTTTGTATGTTTTAGAATGGCCAATTCTAAGCAACTTTTCAATTAGTCTTCTTAGTTTCATATAGTTTTATTATTATTTGCTTCCTTGTGACTATTTCTAGCTTTCAAATGAGGGTCATCTAAAAAAAAAAACAAATGCTGTAAAGCTACAAGTGTATTGTAATTTTTATTACTCATTTTCTATTCAGAGCCATTTATAAAGATATATTACAGGATATTCATGGCTTTTGTGAATTTTATATAAATACATAGATGGATCAGCACTCTCTTTGATTCAGAATGTATTATTCATGGTGAAACACATGGCAATCCAATGTTTTGGTCCCACATTGTGATCATACAAACCTTAAAATACCCTCCCTACTGTGAATTTTATGTGCCAAATAACATCATCAGTCCCTGGTGAAAACTTGTAAATTTAATTCTAGTCCCTCCGTGAGTTTAGATATTTCCACTCCTACACCACTAGGTGTCACTGTAGTAATAAGACACTGTGCACGATGTTGAAACATTACTTACAATTGTCATTGTCCATTATAAATCCATTATAAGTAATGTAACCACTTTTGTTTTCTATGGATCAACAGATGCAAAACATTTATGGATTAGGACAGGATTATAGCCGACAGTTTTATTTATGATTAGGTATGCTGTCCTGCACATAATTGTCTAATATTGTCAAATAAATACGTCCGTACTTAAAGATCCAGTTCTCAATTTTAATCACCTTTCTTCTTTCTTTAAAGTTAAGTGAACCACATTAAATACTCTAAAGTGTCGGTACCCCTCCCTCCATTCAGTCAAGTATCTTGGGTAAAGTTTGAAGATCTATATGTAATCTTGTATTCTTTACAAAATGCTATGTATAGAAAATGTATGTTGTCATTGTGATGTTTTAATTATAGTTATGTTAGTCAGAACTGACAAACTGAATATAGACTGTCTTATAGCATATGAACTCCCTACTGAAATAACCACAAGGACCCTACCTCATTTGAAAAAGACTATATTTATACAATTGGAGGTTTGGGTATAGTCTCCATTTTATTATATAAAGTCACATGTGAAATTACATCATTAGGCTAGACAAAGGGAAAAAAGCATCAATTTGCTGCACAGTTAGGGCCTTGTATTCCGCTGAATAAGGGGTAATAAGTATAATAAATAATAAGGGCTAACCACTGGGTTTGCAGCTACATATATATCAGATTGTTAATAATTACATTCCACTTGTTACTTATTATTGTTTTGTTTTTGTTTTGCAATAGGACAGCACAACATATTTTAAATTACTATTTGGTAAAGGGCTATGTGAAATGTCCGTAACAACTTACCCTGGTCTAGGGGGCCAGCGGGGACGCCCACCGCGCCTCCGGCGGTGACACCCACCGTATACTTACTCCTCCGGTGCCGGTTCCTAGGGCAAGCGTGTGACATCATCACGTTCGTTTGGCGCAAGATTTTAATATTTAAAGGGGCTTTGCGCTCAAACTCGTTTCCCATTGTTAGGTTTAAACTGATTAGTACGATACCCTTAAGACATGCACTAAACAGATCAGTAGACAGTGGTGAAGTAAAACAGTTTTACTTACCGAACAATCTTCCTAATGCGTTTCGTGTGATCCCACACGTACTCATAGTACGACCTATGCAGAATTCTGCACTGAAATCCATTTCTCAAAAGAGCAAACAGATTTTTTTTATATTCAATTTTGAAATCTGACATTTTGTCAATTTCCCAGCTGCCCCTGGTCATGCGACTTGTGCCTGCACTTTAGGAGAGAAATGCTTTCTGGCAGGCTGCTGTTTTTCCTTCTCAATGTAACTGAATGTGTTTCAGTGAGACATGGGTTTTTACTATTGAGTGATGTTCTTAGATCTACCAGGCAGCTGTTATCTTGTGTTAGGGAGCTGCTATCTGGTTACCTTTCCATTGTTCTTTTGTTTGGCTGCTGGTGGAGTGATTGAAGTTTATCAGAGCACAAGTCACATGACTTGGGGCAGCTGGGAAATTGACACTATGTCTAGGCCCATGTCAGATTTCAAAATTGAATATAAAAGAATCTGTTTTCTCTTTTGAGAGAATTCTGCTGGAGCAGCACTATTAACTGATTCATTTTGAAAAAAAAAAAAAATTCCCCATGACAGTATCCCTTTAAATTAACTTTTAAAAAAAATATATATAACATAAAGCATTTTAAACAAATGGTAGCCACCACAAGAACTTTGCATGGTAAAAGTCAAATGAAAGCAATATATTGTATTTTTGTGCCTCAGATGTGGGCACCATATTTATGTCCTACTACCACTTCTCACAGATATCATATGTTCACCCACTGTTTCAGATGACTGTTAAATTGACAGAAGGTGTGCAGTCAAACCATGCAAAACGAAAAAGAAAGTAGGTGCCTTTCAAACAAACATCTTACACCTTAAATCCAATAAAAATAACTTTGCTTGCGTAGTCCTTTCAACTGCAGTACTTTAAACAGAGTACAGATATATCTTTAATTGAAGATGAAGCAAACTTTTTTTACTATCTCTCTTATTGCTCTGAATAGTCCCCTAGAATAACCTACGTTAGTCCCAGCATTCAGCCTGCTGTGGTTTCTGCATAATTAGTTGAAATCTCCAGCTCATTTCACTTACTTCTTCGTATTGCATGAAACCCCTGAGATCTCTCCTTATCTCATCGACAAAGAGTAGTCGGAGAGGAACAGCTGCACCTGCAGTGACCGTAACAGAGAAGCAGGAGCCAGTCGCAGCTTTTTAAAATACTGTAAGCATCTGTAATCACAAGTTTTTCATATTCACTGATTAGTGATTCAATTTGCTTTATTTATTGACCAATTGTTGTCGATGAGACAAGGAGAGATCTCAGAAGGGAAAGGGGTGGGGCTTCATGCTAAAAATGATTACCCAATGGCACATACTACTAAAAAAGTATATTATTATGAAAATGGTTTATTTATGTAGCGCTATAGTAAACTGACTTGTGCTAGGACAGTTTAGCTACGTTCCTTGGTGGGCTGAGACCACCGATGAGCTCTCTTTCTCAGGGGTAAGCCCTCGCAGCGGGGTAGTGTGACTGTAACCTGATGCGATAGGACAATGATGGGCACCAGTAGTTCTTTAACAGTTGAACAAAGAACAGTATTTATTGAACAATAGCACAGAGCTCATTTAGCACATTGATCCACAATGCAGTATAGAACATACACAGCAGCATAAAGGAAGCATATACTCACAGCACGTATAGGCTGAATCCCCACAGGCTAGGGAATATACAGCAGAGAGTAAGTTGACAGCATGTGATGGGTATCGCCCGTTTTCAGGATATCTTCCAGTGGCAGACTAGGGGAACTCCTGACATCCCTATCTCAACACTTGGTTCCTTACTCTGGGTCAGTAATACCCTGGGATCTTAATCCCTCTAATCTACTCGGCGGAGCCTTGAGCTGCTCAACTAAATAACCTCTCTATCACTCCTAGGGGCAAATTCACTAAGATGCGAAGTTGCACCAGGTGCAACTTCGCCGCACTTCGCCAGGCGTATTTTCGCCAGCGCTCCGCAAATTCACTAAAATCCGAAGTTGCGCACAGGGGTAGCGTTAGTATGCGAAGTTGCGCTAGCGTTAATTCGCAAAGCGAAGTTTCGCTAGCGATGGTTCATTTGCATACGGCGCGAAATTCAAATTTCAATGGAGGAATACGTATCTGCACTACAAATGCCTAGAAAACCTTCAAATCAGCAAATAAAAATTTTATTTTGCCCTACACATGTGCCCACTGTCTAGGTAAGTTGCCATAAGTCAGGAAATGTAGGGGGGAAGGAGGGGAGCCCCAAAAAAAATTTCGATCTTTTTCAGCCTATCACCCATCATGTAGAAAACACGCCAGCGTTTTTTGGGACTTAGAAAAAAATTAGACTTTTTTGGAAACAATTCCTATCTACTCTATTGCGCTTCGCCAGGTCTGAGGTGGCAAAGGAAGTCTAGCGTAAAAGGTAGCGTTCAGTACACTGCGCTAGTTAGTGAATTTGCGTAGTTACATCGCTAGCGAAAATTCGCCTGGCGTAAGTGTGCGAAGTAACACTAGCGAATTTACGCCAGCATTCGTTAGTGAATTTGCGAAGTACCAAAAATGCTAAACACTAGCGAATTGACGCTAGCTTTTTGTGCCCTAGAATTTGCGCCCTAGAGCGACCTATAAAACGAGTATAGCTGTCTAATTACTAGGGCCAAGGCGCCAAGGGTCAGCACTATCCATTCCCTTCCAGCCTGCTTGGTTGGGCTTAAGCAATGGACCCAGAGCACATGGTTCCTAAACCTTTTATACTCTGGCACAGTGCCATCTGGTGTACACTGTGTGAACTGCAGGGGTTATATAAGCACAAGGTCCCATAAGGACCCACTGAGGTGTCCATATTACTAGGGATGTGCCTGTCTGTAAAGTGTAAGGGTGTCTAAGATTTTCACATCCCTACATTTACATTAGGAAGACCTACATTTCTAGAGACCTACATTGTTCAGGAAGCATAGTTTTCTTTTAAGACCCATTTTATAGAAAGTCATGAGTTTGAGGCTCACAGACCTCTTGGCCTGTGCTATATGGAGAGGAGACATGAAACAGAGTTTCACTCTGTATAATTTTTTTCAATGTTTTGTAGGCTAGCCATCATGGCACAATTAGAGCTTTCTGACCCACTTGCACATCCCCCCATCACCGACCCACTCGTAAGAGGTGAGTATGAGATTGACTATTTTTAATTGATTTTAATGTTTTTTACCATAAATAGTGCCAGGCTATTTATAATAAAGATTGCCTTTTTATATGATATTGGTGCAGAGTTATGGAGACTGTTCTTGTGACAATAGTATGTATAGTAAAGCAAGATGTTGTCAGTTAAAGGGACTGTAATTGTGGGATAGTGTTCATTGTAAGATAAGATGTTGTCAGGGGGATAAAATGTAACTTTGAGACGTGTGCAAAGTATGGCATGATGTTCTCAGGGTAGGAACTGTAACTGTGGGATAGTGTGTAGACTAAGGCAAGATGGTCTCGGTGAGCTAGTGAGTATAGTAAGACACTGCACACACTGATTTTTGACAGGGGCAGGAAGATGGTTAGGGGACAAACTTCACTGAGCCCTAATGAACTGACTGTCCTGTAGCACTGAGTATAGCACAGTTTGTCATGTACTTTGCACATACACTTTTTTTTAAAATTTTTGGAGAAACCTTTGCATATGGTACGTGTAACACCCCAGCCTTATAACTGTGACTATATTTTTAGTGACCCCCCCCCACAAACAGTCAAATAGGCAAAGTACGATTGAATATAGTGTGTGATCCATAACCTGCCTTAAGGTGCCCATACACAGGGAGATCCACTCGTTTGGCGGTGTCGCCAAACAAGTGGATCTCTCCCCAATATGCAATTCAAAACCTATTAAAAAGACAAAATCAAGGCCAATTGAAAATGGGTGGAGGCCAGGCCTGGACTGGCAATCTGTGGGTTCTGGCAAATGCCAGAGGGGCTACTGTAAGGTCCCATAGACAGTCACTATTTAGTGGGCTTAGTGGGCTGGTGAAGGACTATTTGGGCCTCTGTGTACATGTAATGCCAGGGCCTATTTTGACTCCCAGTCCAGACCTGGTGGAGGCTCTGGTGTAGGGGGTCGGTGGGAGAAGGCAATGGTGTAGTTGAGAGAGTGCTTGTGTAGTGGGGTGCATGTGGAGCTTGTGTAGAGGGGTGGCTGGCTGATTGTGTAGAGGTGTGGGAGGGTGTGTAGAGGGGTGGGTGTTTACTTGTGTAGAGGGGGATGGCGGACAGATGTGTTGGGGTGGGTGAGCACTTGTGTAGAGGGGCAGGCAAAAACTTGTGCAAAGGAGGTAGTGGGTGTTTGTGTAAAGTGGGTGGGTGGGCACTGGTGTAGAGAGGTGGGCACTAGTGTAGAGTGGTGGGGGGCAGGTGCTAGTGTAGATGGGTGGGCAGCTGCTTGTATAGAGATGTGGGTGGATGGGTGGATGTTTAGAGGGAGATGACGGACACGTGTTGGGGTTGGTGTGTAAGCACTTGTGTAGAGGGGAGGGCATTTGCATATAGAGGAGAGCATTTGCTTATATAAAGTTGGTGGGTGGGCTGGCACTGGTGAAGTGGGTGGGAGTGGGTGCTGGTTTAGAGGTGTGGGTGGGCAGGTGCCAGTATAGATGGGTAGGTGCTTGTGTTGAGGGGTGAGTGTGGCGCATGTGTAGAGGGGTGGTTGGCTGCTTTTGTAGAGATGTGGGAGGGTGTTTAGAAGGGTGGGAAGGTGGGTATTTGTGTAGAGGGGGGTGGTGGAAACATGTTGGGATGTAAAGGTGAGCACTTGTATAGACACCTGGTATAGAAGAGTGGATTGGCAGGCTCTGGTGTAGAGGGGTAGGCACTGGTGTAGAGAGGTGGGTGGGGAGGTGTTGGTATAAATAGATGGTTGTGGCGTCTGTATAAAGAGGGGTGGCTGCGTGTGTAGAGGGGAGTGGCTCTTATGTACCAGTGGGGATGGACGCTTGTGGTAAGAGTGGTGGGCAGGTGCTTTATTTTGAGGAGGGGTTGTATGGGTAGGCACAGGGGCGCTTGTGTAGAAGGGAGTGTCTGTTTGTGTAGAGGGGGATGACTGTTAGCGTAGAAGGGAGTTTGGTTGATGCTTGTGTAGAGGGGGTGGGCAGGCTCATAACATGATCAAGAGGAATGTGAAAATACTGTACCCTCCAGTGCTGTAAAGGTAAATATTTCTTCCTGACTCCAAACGACTTGGATTGGGATAGGGAAGGGGGACATAACCAGGTAGGACATATATTAACACTTCACACACTTTACACATGAAGGAGAACAGGGAAGGGATTTAGGGAACATGGGGCGGTCGGTGGCAGCATACCCCTCAGTGATCTTCTGAAAAAAAAGATTAGGCAAATTGATGAAATAAAGTAATAATACATTACAGATATATTTTTGTTGTTTGTGAATATATATGGGCCTTAGCCTAGGTGTACAGCATATAAACTACCAGGGCTGGCACTTTTAATTTTTGTATTGATCACCTGGTACCAGTCTAGTTCCCAGTGGAAACATTTATTTGCAAAGGTGGATAACTAAGCTAGAGCTATATCAACCCTATGAGAGTTATCATACCTTCCCTGCCACTGGCCTACTAGATAATAAGCAGTGATATCTAATTGGTGCAATCTCTACTTATAGTCAGCAACCTAGTACAATCTAAAAAAGGGCCATACACCAGGCAGCAGGTGATTGGAATGGCACTAACTGAGCAGGGATGCACTGGCTGACGTTTGCATTAGCATATGAAAAGAGATTAGCAGTAAATAGATAAATTACCCAAATCCTTTGGAACCTCTTGGACAAGGCTCTTCAAACCTGTTTACTCTGGGTAACTCTCTCTTCACCTGGAGGTTTTTCATTTCCTCCTCTGAAGCTGGGGGTTCTTTGATGTTCATCTGCTCCTCTGCAACAGGAGGCTCTTGGTTGTTTGTTAGCTTCTCTGCAGCAGTAGTTTGGATATTAATTTCCTCTTCTGCAGCAGGAGGTTCTTGGATGTTTTTTTACTCTTCTGCAGCAGAAGTGTTACGTTTGGTCTCCAAAACCCATAGTAAACCCCAAGGTCCCAGTCATTGCTTACTGTTCTGCCTTTAACAAACACCTTTCACTTCGGGAGGAGCCCTCTGCTAATCAGATGCTGGGTCAGGTCTTAATGTAAGAGGACCAAGGAGAAAATTCTGGGCAAGCACAAGAACATTACGTACTACTGGAATGGAGAATAGGAGCATAGGACAGGACGAGTCAATACCAAGCTGGGCAGTGGAGTACACATTCATGAGGCAAAAGTGTAGTCGGGGTCACAGGCTGAGTCACAATACAAAAGCAGCGTCCAAACATTTTGGAGAGAGGTAACACAAATAATCCATATAAGAACAGACATTCCATTACCAACAGACCCCAAGGTACTACTATTAAATAAAAATGGAGGAAATATCCCCAAAAAAGCCCAGAGGACACTACTAGCTAGTCTTTGTATGTACACTAAGAAATCAATAGCACTAAAATGAAAATCTAGAGGTGGGCCAATGACACAGGGTTGGGAACAATTGACAAAGCACTCCTTTTATATAAACTAGCATATATGACAAGGGGATGCCCGAAGAGGAAGACCCAGACATAGGCTAAATATTGAGTGGCCACTTCTCTCAGGAGGCGACCTCCAAGCCAATATCTCACTAGGCCAAATGGTAATAAGACACATCTAAAAGGGAAATAAGAGGTGATAGGAGACGGTACAAATTGCATCTGGAATAAACATGTGTTGCCCTGTAAATAGAACTTGAATGTAATGATGACACCACTGGTTATGTTTGTAAAGTTTTTGTTTTATTGGGAAAAAATGCAACTCAACAATGTCATGAAAAATATCATGATTGTATTGCTACAGTTGCACAAAAAAAAAAATACAAAGGCAGCGGTACAAATCAGGATCCAGGAGAATAGTCAACATACAGGCAGGAGTCAGGACAGGCAGTAATCAGGACAAGAATCAGGGTCAGGCAAGGTCAAACACAATAAACCACCATAAATGGCACCCAGGAAATATCAAAAATAGAACTACGTTGGGCAATGGCACAGTGGACAACGGCTCTTTAAATGATTCATTTTGGGGGGAAAAAACATGTTTCCCGTGACAGAATCCCTTTAATTTGTTATATTTATTATGATTTGTATGTGTGGCCTATTGAGTCAGTGCAGTTACTGTGCTGCCATATCCATACCTATACCTATATATCCATATATCCATACATCATCAGCCATGGCTTCCTTTACTGCTGCTGCTGCTAAATCTGATGTAACCCTCTTAGTTTGGTGTCCCTTCCTTAGCCTGAATAATGGGTAGAGATGAGGGTTGAACTGACCCTCAGTAATAGGAACTTAGTTGCCTACCTTTTGGCATCCCCAAGTAAAAAGACCTTTACTTCTCCTTTAAGTGCAAGATGCACGAAATGCATACCAAAGTCAGAGGCGTAAGGTCCGTTAGTTGGGGGCATCACCCAAGTATTTTCCCTCATTATTTCATCAAAATAAGGGTTATTTGGCAAGAAATCTCTCAGAGAGAAAGTACATTTACCTGTCACCACAATGCTAACCAATGGATGTTGATGAGTGATGAGTATATACATAGCTCATTATTTATTATGATTTGTATGTGTGGCCTATTGAGTCAGTGCAGTTACTGTGCTGCCATATCTTTGTTGGAAAGATCCATACATTCATCAGCCATGGTTTCTGTCACTGCTGCTGCTAAATCTGTTGTAACCAGGGGGCTTCTTAGTTTGGTGTCCCTTCCTTAGCCTAAATAATGGGTAGAGATGAGGGTTACACTGACCCTCAGTAATAGGAAGGGCTTTGTCCTTGTTGGTGTAATGATATATACAAGGGTCGTATACAGCTGTGCATGAAACTGTTCCAGTATAGGTATTCCCCACATTCAAAGCACAATTCAGCAGTGACAGTTTACTGTTCCAGCATAGGCATATTCAGCTGGATACTAGTGGGATGCAGGGTTATTAACCTCAAACTTTAACAAAAATGAGAGAAAGAAACCCCACAGTAGCCCCTCTCCATAGAGTAGCATATAGATTGTTGGAAAGGCAGAATCATTGGTGTAACTACTGGGGGAATGCAATGGCACACAGGGCTAATGCAACACCTTAAGTGTTTATTGTGCAGTGCGGTGCAACGTTTCAGGGCGGACTACTTTGTCAAGCATGCGGACAAAGGGGTCCGCCCCAAAAAGTTGCGCCGTACTCCACAATAAACACTTAGGGCAGATGTATTAAGGGTCGAATATCGAGGGTTAATTAACCCTCGATATTCGACTGGCGAATTAAAATCCTTCGACTATCGAAGTCGAAGGATTTTGCGCAATTCGAAGGAGTAATCGTTCGATCAAACATTTAAATCTTTCGAATCTTACGATTCGAAGAATTTTAATCCATCAATCGAAGGATTATCCTTTGATCAGAAAAAACTTGGAAAGCCTATGGGGACCTTCCCCATAGGCTAACATTGACTTCAGTAGCTTTTAGGTGGCGAACTAGGGGGTCGAAGTTTTTTCTTAAAGAGACAGTACTTCGACTATCGAATAGTCGAACGATTTTTAGTTGGAATCGTTCGATACATAGTCGAAGGTCGAAGTAGCCAATTCGATGGTCGAAGTAGCCAAAAAAATACTTCGAAATTCAAAGTATTTTTAATTCTATTCCTTCACTCGAACTTAGTGAATGGGCCCCTTAAGGTATTGCATTAGCCCTGTGTGCTATTGGATTCTATTGTTTGTTATACCATTGGGAGGTGGCGGGACCTCCACCTGTGAGCACCAGGGCCCTGAATAGGGTAGTTATGTTATTGGGCAGAATGAATTCAAATCTAAAACATAATGATGTACAATAAAATCAGACATATAGAAAGCACTATTGAAAACCAAGTATGGGGTTTCCAGCCATGTGTTACCCATATATAAAGCACTTTATGGAAAAAGGTGAGTTGCATCTGAAGAAAAATCAAGTGTTAGGTTAATACCAAAGAGGCAAAGCATTGTGTCTCTTTGTACCAAGTGTCCCAAAACTTAGGAAAAACTCCAGAATTTTAAACCAATATTGTTTCAAGGGTGTACAGTTACAGAGTGTGTATAATTTTGTTCCTTGTTTGGCTGCCCCTGTTACACTTGCTAATTCTGAGGGCTGCTTTGGGTTTCTTTGACAGGCGTTTAACCGGGAGAAAGAACTGCAGGTCCAAAGCCCAGGGTAGATTACTGAGTTTAGCAACGGCATAGGTCAGGCCAACCTCAGCACTGTCTGTAGCAGAAGATCAAGTTCAAACAATGTGGTATAAAGAACTAAACTCAGAACACATATCTGAAGAAAACATTTTATTTTTCCCTTAGAGGAAAAAAGAGAAATATAAATAGAGTATAAAACTTGCATGTAGTACAACAAGAATGGTTAATATAAGTATATAGAATAATGTCTAGGTATGGTTAATTATATGAAACACCAGAAATACCAGTGTGTTTGTTTTATGGCCATGTACATCACAAACCACACAGAACAAACAGGGGTAATTGGAATACTGCCATTTACAAGTTCATCTTTAGCATAAAAAGAACAGTTCACCAGTACACAATGGGATTAACTGCACAACGCAAGCTTTGCAAAAAAACAGAAATAAAGGCAGAAAAATATTTGCAGCTGAGCCACTCAAGTGGCTATTCTCACCAAATGTTAGTTTGTAACAATTACTGTTCATAATTTGTATACCGTATATACTCGAGTATAAGCCGACCCGAGTATAAGCCGAAGTACCGAATTTTACCTACAAAAACTGGGAAAACATATTGACTCGAGTATAAGCCTAGGGTGTCAAATGCAGCAGTTACTGGGAGAAACAACAGCCTGCCAGAAAGCAATTCCATCCTATAAAGTGCTGGCTCTTTCTGAAATCACATGACCAGGCAAAATGACCTGAGCTGCACCTACACCTACATAATACTATAAAAATAAAAAATGAAGACCAACTGAAAAGTTTCTAAGAATTGTCCATATGATAAGGTAATAAAATTTAACTTAAAGGTATACTACTCACTAAGAGGTTAAAAAAAACATGCACAAACAGTGACACAAACAACATTTATACTGATTATTTAAAAACTTTTTTATTTTTTTATAGTTAGAACACAATCAGTACCTGTGCCAAATTCTGTGATGCTGCAGCAGGCCAGCCAGTAAAATCCTTAAGTTAGGTATGATGTGCCAACTGGGAGACTTGCGAGCTTAACTGTTCTGATGTGCTGATCACACAGTCATGGTACCACAATGCGCTTGGTCGCAGTTGAAACTTGCACCTAATAGAATGCACATGTGGGGACAGGTTACCTCCTGCCTCAAACGTATATTATATGCAGGCACACTGCAGCCAATCTCTTAACAGCACGGGAAGGTCCGTCGCCGATCATGTGACAAACAGGGTCCTTTCCTCTACAGACGGCAGCTCGGCTCCAACCAGAGAAGTACTGGCAGGCAGCTATGGGCAGAAGCAGAATGACCGATACGTGAAGCGGTGAGCCCACTGCGCAGAATGGCGGATGCGGATGCATTTTACTATGCGATAACTAAAGCAAGAGCAAAGGAGCCCCACCAAAGCTGGGGACCACCGGGTATTTTACCGGGGCCCTGGCAGGCAAGTCTGACCTTGCCGGACAGCAAGGAGTTCTAGCCGCAGGTCGGAAGCGTAGCTATCTGCAGGGAAGAGGCACATCGCGTCGATCAACTAGGTAATTTTTAACTGACTCGAGTATAAGCCGAGGTAGACTTTTTCAGCTTATTTTAGGTGCTGAAAAACTCGGCTTATACTCGAGTATATACGGTAATATTCTTTCATCATACCTACAGAGCAGACATATGCAGCAGAACATAAAAAGGTATCCTGTTAAATTCAAATAAATTATAGGCTTTGCTGCTTTGCTCTCCAGACCCGGAAAGTTTGATGTTTCTATGTTATACAATATCGCTCTACTATTTTATGTTGCTCAGTTCTCAACTGGAAACCCATGTGAGATGATCATAGAGATGCAGTGTCGGACTGGGACACCAGGGGCCCACCCAAAAACCTTAGACCAGGGGCCCATTCTCACTACTAATATTCTTCATCTCCTCAATCAACCTCTATTCTCCTAGTTTGTTTTCTTTACATACTATAATCTATTATTCCATCTATTTAGCCTCTTTGTTCTCATAGAATAGGGAATGGCCATGAAATAGGCCAAAAGTTTAGCAGCATGAGGGCCACTGACACCTGGGCCCACTGGGAGTTTTCCTGGAATCCCAGTGGGCCAGTCCGACACTGGGGATGCAGAACATACAAAAAATTAGGATCATTTTTCAGATATAAAAGGCTTTATGGAGCCTACTATTATTTTTAAACAGTGGTATTTTTTCTCCTGTTTCTCCTTGTTTCCTGTTATTCACTTCAACACTTAGGGGGTTATTCATCAAAGTCCGAATTTATCTCAACATTTCCAGCCACAAACCCCCGATCTAATCCGCACAGTTTTTTTCGGCATATTTATTGTTAGATTTTCCTGAAAATTTTCTTTGTGGGAAAAAAAATCAGATTTTCACAATTTTTCAGATTTTTCACAGAAAACTCAGATTTCTTATGCTTTTTGCCCAAAAACTCCAGATTATAGCACGAAACCCAGTGCAGATCAAAAAATCTTTGGGACTTCTCCCATTGACATAAATGCAACCTCGGCAGATCTGAGATGCCGGATTTTCGGAATCAGACTTTTTCCATCCTTGGGGTATAATCAATCCCAAAAAATTCGTGTTTTTTTTTAATCAAAAAAAACTTCTGCATACATTTTTTGTTTTATAGATATGAATTTTTGTCCAGCACCTAGGCATTAACATGGCTATCTGAGTGCACCTATCTAGTTATATATATATGTATATATGTATATATATATATATATATATATATATATATATATATATATATATATATATATATATATATATAAAATCATACAATCATACCTCCCAACTGTCCCTTTTTCAGAGGGACAGTCCCGCTTTTGACAGCTCAACCCGCAGTCCCTCATTTGTACTGGAAAGTCCCTCTTTTCTCTGCACAGAACAGCCAGAAAAAGAAACATAGTTTCTCACTTAATGGGCTTTTAGCAGAGAGCACAGAACACCTAACAGGTGCAAATAAGATTCTTTGTAACAATTTTGAGAAACAAAAAACAGTTTAGATAAGGAGAATCATTTTGAAACTTTCATAACCTGCCAAATTTTGTAAAATGAATATGGTAATTAGGGGGTGTGGCCACATAAAGGGGTGTGGTCAAAAAAATTGCTGCGCTACATGCGGAAAAAAAAATTTTGTCCCTCTTTTTACTTCCAAAATGTTGGGAGGTATGATATAATATTTGTGGTGACTCTGGGAATCCAAGGTAATTACACCCTCGGTCCTGTCCATAAACCGGTTCTATTGGTGCTTTAAGTAAAGTCTCTTAATCCAGTGGCACCAAGAAAATGTATGCAGCAAATCTTACTACTCAGTATATAAACATCATTTAGTTGATTATAGAGAGTTGTGTCATTCAGATGTTCATAAGATCATAAGACTTTATAATGCTTTGTACATCTCTCTAACTCTCCTGCTGAATATATTTTATAGGAGAAGGAAAGCTACGGAGGCATTTTAGATTAGCTGCTAGTGCAAGCTAGAATGCTATATTTATTCTGTAGAATGTTTTACCATACCTGAGTAAAAAGCTCTAGAAGCTCTCTGTTTGTTTAGGATAGGAGCTGCAGTATTAACATGGTGTGACATCACTTCCTGCCAGAGTCTCTCCCTGCTCTGGGCTCAGATTACAGTAGAGAAGGGGGGGGCAGAGGAGCAAACTGAGCATGCTCTTGCCCAGGGCAATGAGGTTTAAGCTGAAGGCAGGAAGTCTGATACAGAAGCCCATGTGTACACAATAGAAGGAAAGAAATGCAGTGTTTCTTTTGACAGGGGACTCAGAGCAGCACTACTTTGGGGGTTTACTGGTATATTTAGATGGACCTTTCTGATAAGGCTTACTTAGTTTTAACCTTTCCTTCTCCTTTAAGGCTTCTTCAGGTATCAGTGGTACAAATAGGCTTCTGAGCAAGTAGCGAGATCAGTCACGAAACACGTTAAGTCAGCACCTGTCCCACTGTTAAATTGTTCTAACATGCTTAATAAAGTTGATTACATTTTTAAATTCCAAGCCGATATCTCCATTCGCTAATTGATGAGTGCCGAATACACTTTCCAATCTTTGTTAGCTCATATGCCATTAACTTTGTGGGCTGAAACAGAGTTGGGTTATGTGCTGGAGGCCACAGAGGTACGTGTTTAATGATTCCACATTTATACTCTCTATTAGTGGTACATATATCAGAGAAGACTTACATCTAGATATTATTGCTTTACACCCCTGCATGATGGGGATCCTTTAAGAAAGGGATACTGTCATGGGAAAAAAAAAACTTTTTCAAAATGAATCAGTTAATAGTGCTGCTCCAGCAAAATTCTGCACTGAAATCCATTTCTCAAAAGAGAAAACAGATTTTTTTATATTCAATTTTGAAATCTGACATGGGGTTAGACATATTATCAATTTCCCAGCTGCCCCAAGTCATGTGACTTGTGCTCTGATAAACTTCAATCACTCTTTACTGCTGTACTGCAAGTTGGAGTGATATCACCCCCCTCCCTTTCCCCCCAGCAGCCAAACAAAAGAACAATGGGAAGAGATCTAAGAACAACACTCAGTAGTAAAAACCCATGTCTCACTGAGACACATTCAGTTACATTGAGAAGGAAAAACAGCAGCCTGCCAGAAAGCATTTCTCTCCAAAAGTGCAGGCACAAGTCACACGACCAGGGGCAGCTGGGAAATTGACAAAATGTCTAGCCCCATGTCAGATTTCAAAATTGAATATAAAAAAAATCTGTTTGCTCTTTGGAGAAATGGATTTCAGTGCAGAATTCTGCTGGAGCAGCACTATTAACTGATGTGTTTTGAAAAAAACATGTTCAGATGACAGGATACCTTTAAGCTTATGAAGTAGTTTCTCTTGTTGTATCCATTTAATTAAATGCTACATATCAATAAAGTTATTCATACATTTCTGTCACTTCATTCAAGAAGCTCAAAAAAAAGTTTTTCCCCCAACTAAAATTTAAAGAGGCAGATTCAAGGGGCGAATTGTCGCCAGCGACCATTTCACACATATCGCACCATTTCGTAGCTACCAGTACGCTAACTCACTAATATGCAAAGTTGTGTCCTGGGCACCGAACGCTGGCGACTTTTCACTAGCGTTACTTAGGCAGTGAGAGCATTTCATATTGAAGATGCACTAGTGTTCGTTTGTGCCTTGTGAAAATTCGCTAGTGATCTTTCACTTAGGTCAATTTGCATATGGTGGGTAATTTCAAGTTGTATGGACGTCTTTATTATAAATGTTGGTGCAAATGCTTGAAGTTACCACTTTTTGTTACAAATGTCCAGGGAACCTTAACAAAGACAAGAGAGTTAATATAATGTCCTACACACGAGCCCACTGTAAAATTAATGTTCCATTTGTTATAAAATATCTGGAGAAAACCAGTTACCCAAAAAAAGTAAGTCAGGACTTTTGCAGTCAATCCCGCTTAATAAAAGGAAAAGTTGCCAGGGTTTTTGGAACTTTAATGCATTTTGGGCACACAGGATATGATGTAAGCGACAGAAGATTGAGGAAGATTTTTTTTTTTTTTTGTTTGACACAATCTGATTTTTATTTGCTCAAGCTGGACAAATAGTTCAATATAAAAACATATGCAAATTCTGCTCTGCATCTATTAAACATGTGATTAGTCGCTGTAGTAAAACAACCACCCACCCTCTTCTTCTTCTGAAGTTTTCCTTCTTCTCACTTCATGTTTTCTCTCTTCAATAAAGTTCACATTAATGACACTTTCAGAAGTCCAAAAAGGGTAATCCTTGCGACTTTTCCAAGTATGAAATCTCTAAATTCTTTTTTTTCTTTTTAGAATTTATGTGCTTGAGTTCATTTTCTCCTTTTTTTAGCCATTTCCTCCTGGCCGTCTCTCCTTTGGTTTTGCCTTTTTCTTGATGTTGATGCTCTGTTCTCTGCTGGAGTTTGACTTTCAGTACCCCTGAAGATCAGGTTCTTCTTCTGGCTAATCTTTGCTTGGACTGAGGTGGTGAAGTCAACTCTGGCGAAAGTTCATTAATGTTCAGTAAAATCCGCACTTCAGTGAATTTGCGGAGTAACAATCACTCGCTCCAGAGCGAAAAGACACCTGGCGATAGAGTGCAAATGACCGCTATCGCCGGTCCCGTTCGCTAGCGAATTGTCACCTGTGCCTGAATTGGCGATGTCCCTGCGGGTGGCAACGCTGGTGAAAAGTCGCTACCATTTGCCACTTCGCCCTTTAGTGAATCTGCCCCATAAACTCAATTGTTCTTGTTTAAACAAATAATTAGGCTGCAAGGTTGTAATATAAGGCTAGTGCCACACGGGGGGCTGAAATCAGCCTGCTGAAATATACAAGCCGATTCTAGCCCTTGCCACGGGCATTAGCCTTATCTCCTTTTCGTATCCAAAACCATTGTGTCAGCTTGGCACACTCTTTGGATTTTGTTGAAGATCTGCAAGACTTTGCATTTTACACCAAAATCCATTGGGTGTGTTTGTGCTGGAGCCGAAGGTTCTGGATGCAGAAAGGGGGTGTATTTCAGCACGCTAATTTCAGCCCCTGTGTGGCACTGGCCTATAGGGGCAAAAGGATTTCAGACCACTGATCACTTTTGTTGAAAACTGGCCCAGGAGTACCAGGAAATATGCAATGAGAAAATATTTTCCAAATCCAAATAAATGGGATTTTATCACAGCAATGTTTTATTAACATAGACTATGTACATTGTTTTTTTTATGCTTTTTTGATCCTTTTGGAATTGGATTGAAAGTATCATGAAAAAATATCACTCAACAAATGGGTTTCCTTTGGATTTTTGCCCTCTTATCTCTTAAGGAATTTAAGTATGAAACCTGGCACATAACCAGATATGTATAAGTGAAGGTGACTATCTTCACTTTATTTAAATAGTGCCAACATATTCCACAGTGGAGCTTACAATCTAAGGTCCCTATCACATTCACAAATGTCAGTTTTATCAGGAGCCTCTATGATTTTGAAGTGTAGGAGGAAACCAACACAAGCCAGGGGAGAACATGCAAACTCATTGCAAGTTAAACCTATACCCCCTATTGTACATTATTATAATATGGATGTCGGTATCCTTGGAAGGCACGTATACAATATGAAGATGGCTGGTTCTTCACTCACTGGTGAATATAATGCACAGCAACGTTTTAAGTAACAAGACCCCTATTAATCTATAGATCCCTTAATGTACTGCAGCTTTACATATAAAGATCTGCCACAAAATCAACTGTACAAAATCAAGATAATAAACAGGAAGGACCTTATCCAAGGGCTATCTGTGACCTCCAAAACCACCTACATGCATTGCATGGTGATTTCACCCTGCACTTCAAGGATGTTTATTCTCTTGCCAACTAAAGGCAGAAGCTGGAATTGCCACCTGCCTCCACAGGCTGAACTGGGCTACCTGGTTAAATATTTTGGGGACTCATTTAGTAACATTATGCAAAGTTGCTATAGTGCAGTAACCCATATCAGGAAGCCAATCAATCCAATACTTTCATTATTGTATCTACAGTAGACTGAGTAAAGCTAATTGCTGTTTGATTGATATGGATTATTGCACACTAATGGTCTCGGTATTGGCGATTGGGCGCCACTGTGTTCCTACTCAGATAATTGTAAGGGGATATGTAGTCCCTTGTAGTCCAGTAACATATAACAACTAAACAGATGTTTGCTTGTTATTCGGAGTACACAAAACCAGTAAAAGCTTTTTTGTTCCCAAGGCTAGGAGAATATCTTAAAGGATTTGTAAAGAGGCTTTTCTCAGAGTTCATTGGCCACGCCAGTGAGACTAAAGATGCATTGAGTTTTGTAGTCCTTAACAATATTTGTTTTATATAATATGTCTTGGAATTTATGTTATATTCATTTTTGTCTATACTACAGATTTTTTTTTAAAGTGCATTGCTCATCTTTAAATCATTTAAAGCCACCAAGTCTTCCAGAAGTCTTCTAGAAGGTGAAACTATTGTCAATTAAGTCCGCACAGAGAACGCCTACAATAGTCAGCCCACCAGAAGCCCTGGTGAATCCTTCCCTTATTGTTTTGCCCTGCAAAAATGTTTTATGGACTTGTGCTTTTATTGATAGGCAAGTAGCATACCTGCAAATGTCTGATTTACTTTTCCTTTCTCATTTTTCATTTGGAAACGTGTAAGATCACAGTGGGGTCATGGGTACTGGGATTTAATCTTACAGAGGTTTTATAATGGTCTAGAAAACTGATCATGCAAAAAATGGAGGAAGTGCTTTCTTTTGTTTTTTCTTTTAACTGACAACACACAAGGTAGCAAGAAGTAAAGGACCCATATGTGTCCTTTATAACTATATCCACAGTACTGCTTGACAATAAAAGAAATCCGCAGCTTTCTAAAATGTCTGTACACTAATCTTTTTATATAAAGAATGCAGAACTATAAATGAGTTCACAGTTAGCGGTGCCATAAACCTGTATATATATATATACATTATTTTTACTTGGAACATATTGACCATTATTTGCAAACAAGGATTCATAGTTGGCTGCAGTAATCAATAGCAACCAATCAGGTCATTCGTTTCACTATTGTAACTGTGTTTGACTGATCAAAGCTTCCTGCTGATTGGTTGTTCTGTATTACTGGTGCAGACTTGCACCTATGCTATTAAATAAGGGCCCCATGGTTTAGAACCAGAAGAATGTCCAAATGAAATTACTGTCTCAGGAAACAAAAACTCATCAGCGCATATTTGATAACTTCAATTGTAACAGTTGTGAAACCGCCATAAAAAATAATAAGACTTTGTACAATTATCATTATTAGCATAAATCGACAACTAAATATTTCGATATTAACATTCACCTTAGTTGGTCAGTATTACTTTCTTTGCAAAGATGACATTCACCAAATGATCATCGGCTGGGGTGATATGCTCTGAGGGTTATGCCAGATCATGAAAACTGTTCAACAAAATCAGGATTTTTTCTCTTTTTTAGCAGTTTTTTTCTTATTTCCTGAAGGTGCAGATGCTTTTCCCTCTTGTTTCACAGCAGCGTTAGCCAGTGTTGCAGTTCCTGGAATGTATATGTTCTGCCTATAGTCTGGCACATGCTGTAGGGTGAATTGCGGTCCATAACAGGCTCCTAATCCCATGGTTCCTGTTCCTCCTCCCAAGTTGGAACTTTCTGCTGCTTCTGTAGACAGGAAATGGGGATAGATACATAAAGAGATTGTATACATGATTGAAATGCATATGGGATTCTAATAGCAAAATCATGTGTTTATGTTAAAGACCCATAGCCATACGCTACAAAGCTCTATATACATGGGCACATCTTTAAAGGAAACGTAAACTTAACTAAAGAAGTAGTCTATAAATATTGTACATTATGTTTTTGGCTTCCACAACCAGCCCAAGGCAACCACAGCCCTTTAGCAGTAAAGATCTGTGTCTCCAAAGATGCCCCAGTAATTCCCCATCTTCTTTTCTGCTGATACTCTCACATACTCTGTGCTATTGGCAGTTACTGAGCGTAGGGACCCACTCACAATATACAGAACACATAGAATAGAAATGTCACAATATAAGGCTGACTAGTAATTAATACAGATAATTACTACATGGCAGCACAGAAACCAGTGCAATTAGCATCAGCATTTAATAATCAGCCCTATAGTATCAGCTTATATTACAGGGGAAGCTCATTTTCTGCTGGATAATTAGTGACGAGCCCTAAGCTTAGCTTCTCAACAGCCAATCAGAGCCCACTGAGCATGTGAGTGTCACAGACACTTTCCAAGATGGTGACCCCCTGTGACAAGTTTGAAGTCCTGGATCATTGCTGCTATTGACAAGCTGAAACTTTAGGCTGGTGCAATAAGTTCAGTATATAAAATATGTCATTTTTAGCCATACTCGTTTTAAGCGTTTAGTTCTTATTTTAAGGGGTTTTTCACATTTAAATTAACTGTGTTTATGATGTGGACATTTTGCAATTGGTTTTCATTTTGTATCATTTGTGGTTTTTGAGTTATTTTGCTTTGTATTCAGCAGCTCTCCAGTTTGCAATTTTGAAGCTGGAAAGAGTCAGAAGACGAAGGCAATTAATTCAAAAACGATTTAAAGAATAAAAGAATTTAAACTTTTTTTTTTTAGAATTAGCCATTCTATAATATACAAAAAGTTTGGCAAAACCACCCCTTGAAAATCAGAAAAATTAATACCTAAATGATTACGGTTACCAAATTCTTAAAGTGAAATCTGGGGGCACTTTTTAAAGTCCACAGGGTAAAGCAGCTCCCTTACAGCAGGGGACATTTTCCAGGGAAAATTTTCCCCAGGGACAAAGGTCCTCAGGAAACAGGGGCTGATGGGAAGACAATTGCAAACAGACCTGTTGCAGAAGCCAAGATCATTGCTTGAAGTCTTTCTGTTTCGACCGGGTTGTTTGGCCAAACCCCAGCTTCTTCAGTCGGTTGCGTTCTGAAGAATCAAAAATAAAGAAAAAGAGAAATAATTCAACATTCAGTTCTACCAGTCCATATTCGCATATACTTATATATAGGAGGCAAACGAGTTATGCATAACTTAACATTATAGAGCTAGGGGGCATGCTACTTTATTAGGAGGGGTTGCAAGTTAAAAGTATCTTATGCTTTTATAAATTGTGTACAGGTATATGATCTATTACCCTGAATGCTTGGGATCTGGAGTTTTCCAGAGAAGAGATCTTTCTGTAATTAGTTTGAATTTACTTCTAATAAAAAAAACATTTAAGCATAAAATGAACCCAATAAGAACGCTTTGCTCCTAATATGGATTTGTGCGGCTTCAAGTACTGGTATAAGGTACTGGTTTATTATTATAGAGAAAAATGTAATTTTAAGTTAGATTTGCTTATGGGAGCCTATGGGTGATGGCCTTCCTGTAATTCTAAGCTTTCTGGATAATATATTTCCATACTGGAATAATATTTTAAAGTTAATATAAAAGTAGGGAATGGGGGGGTCTTTGATATGGGTGTATGAAATAAGCCAACCGGGCGCTCTAGCAGGGTCCGACTGACACATTTGGGGCCCACCAGGTTCCTAACCTCTGAGGCACTGTGCAAAAACCGTTGTGTTGTGCGCATGCGCAGGAAATGGAGTGCCGCACACATACGTGAACGTCCACGTGCAGTGCGCCACACATGTTCTTTTTTGCGTTTCGCCCAATCGGGGAGTGGATCTGGGCTGGGGCCCACCGGGTTTTTTCCTGCCGGCCCAGTCCAACCCTGTGATCTAAGCAACCCGGCTCATGTGCTTGTGCATGCATGATTTCCCACACTCACACTGCCAAACCTTGTGCCACGCAAGCAGAAGACGCAGAGGTGCAGAAGATAACTGCCAAGCAGTGAGGGGTGTAAGCAGGGTTAGTAAGCGGCAGAAGAGGTACATGCCTGGCACCACCCTGCAACTGCACCCTAGGCTTGTGCCTCTTCTGCCTACTCCTAGTTCCTGCCCTGCTTGCAGATGAAGCCACTGAGTAAACTTAACCCGTTAGATCTCTAAAATTACTGCTTGGATATCTCTACATATCAGTTTGGCTCTTATAAAAATGTAGGTTTGATGAGAAAATTACCCTTTAGCAGAAAATTCTCGAAGGAACAATAACACCAAAAAATAAGGGCAGTCATTAAAAAAGGAAAAAAACTAAAAGAGCTGAAAAAGAAGAAAAGGCACAGGGTACATAGCAGATATCAGATACTCACTGTAGTATACAATGGGATTCTTCAGAATGTATCAGTTATCCACTGTATGTCCTGTTGAATAGCTGCCCCATGGCTACACAGCAGCTTGTTTATATAAACTATAGTAGTACTTATCTGTTATCTACTGTGTATCCTGTGCTTGAATGGCTGCCCCCATGGCTACACAACAGCTTGTTTATATAAACTATAGTAGTACTTATCTGTTATCTACTGTGTATCCTGTGATTGAATGGCTGCTCCCATGGCTACACAGCAGCTTGTTTATATAAACTATAGTAGTACTTATCTGTTATCTACTGTGTATTCTGTGCTTGAATGGCAGCCACATAGGCACCAAATGTGTATTGTAAAATGTTTCTTTACCTTGTTTGTAAACCCTCCTATTCCCTTTCCTTATGTGATATCAGTTCCCCATCATCCTTTTGTGTTCCTGCCTGCCATGAGTGAGGAGCTGTTGCAGAGGTTAGGAAGGGAAATATTCCCTTTGACCTCCAAAATATGTCCATCCACCCCAAATAAAGAACCTCTGTGGATTCCATGTGTCTGGTGAGTTCGGCTATTTGGCAAAGATTGCCCATTGCATATCTCCCAACATTTTGGGAATGAAAAAATGGACAAAAAAGTTGCCGCATGCAGTGCGGCGAATTGTTTGTGGCCACACCCCCAAATTACCATGTTCATTTTACAAAATTTGGCAGGTTATGAAAGTTTGAACATATTTTTGTGGGTTTTTTCAGTAAATACAGTTTTGCTAATGAAGGTGAATTGCCCTTTAAGCTGTGAGTCTAACTTCTCCCAAGGGACCTGTTATCTTATATTGTTACAATTACTTATTTGCTTATCTCGAAATTGTTACAAAAGTATCTTATCTGCGGCTGCGAAAAGCCAATTAAGCTAGAAACTTTGTTTAATTTTTTAGCTGTTCAGTGTAGAGAAAATTGTGACTTTCCAGTACAAACAAGGGACTGCGGGTTGAGCTGTCAAAAGAGGGACTGTCCCTCTGAAAACGGGACAGTTGGGAGGAATGATATTGCAGTGGTTGTTACAACTCCATACAGGCCCGACAGAGAGGTGTCACGTGGAAATCAGAAACGAACACAGCAATTGGAGCCAGAATAATTGTGGAGCCATTACAGTTCTTTCATACAGATATTTTAGTGCTAGATCTCTTTGTAATAATCTCTACTTACAGGGGTGACATGTATTGCCACACATTACATTGTATATTATAGAGGTCATTTACAACCCAAGTGCAAAGTGCAAACAGTCATAATGCCGTATGTGCATATCACATATTAAGTAATGGCTATATGATATTTAATGGTCATTAATTACTTTCACATTAATATATGTGGACCTTAGGAGAAAGTCTGTTTAAAATAAGCAAGTAAACATTTACTTACCCGCTGGTCCCAGGTTTCTGAGCTTGTGAGAAATGCCAGTCCACATTAGCCTGTGCCTGCTGAACAAAACAATAACACTAATTGTGTTTCTCCGTGTGTATAGCACAAGAGGGATTTTAGCACAACATATTTCAGACATATCCCAGCATAAAATATGGGCAATTTGATGAATGAAAAATGAATTACTGGGCAACAAGAAACAGAACTGGACTGGAGCTTTAAAGGCAGCATATGGGTCAGTTTAGCCCAATACTGAGGCCAATTGAAACTCTTTCCTATATTAGCATTGCATTGGTCTGGAGTTGCACAGTTTGCTTAGTTCTAACTATTCTACTAAATCCATTGCACTTCGCCTGGTTTGAGCGGGCCAAGGTAAGTTTGGTGAAAGAGGTGACGTTTAGTAAAATTCGCATTTTAGTGAATTGCGGAGTAACGTCCATTCGCCAGAGCGAAAAGTCACCTGACGATAGAGTGCAAATCACCGCTAGTGTCTATCGCTTTCGCTAGCGAAGTGATGCCTGAGTCCATTAGTAAATCGCAAAGTCCCTGCGGGCGGTAACGCTGTAGTCACTTCGCCCTTTAGTAAATCTGCCCCTGTGTCTTCTTTTGAATCCCAAGCCACCAAAGTAATTCGTTCCCATTGCATAATTATAAATATTGAGAATTAAAGATGGCCAACACAGATAAAAACAAATAAACAATATTTCATATAATTTTTGGAAAAAAGTATGGTGGCCAACTGCTCCTATCCATGTATTGCTTTTGCAAAACCTGAGCGGAAGCTTATACAGTATATAATGTATGTGACTGAAGCACCTTTGTAGCTGTCATGTCTGCTGTGCAAGATCTTGTGTGTCTGTAGGGCCCACGCTGTGTCATAGATAACAGATCAGCTATTTAGAATACAGTGGTCTTAGTACTTACAGAGTTACTATATATTCTGTCATGATTTGTATTTCTAAATTACACTGTTTACACTGCTAATTATTCACTCTGTCATGTAAAAAAATGTAATTCCTAAACCAACATATTTTTATTTTTTAGTTGTAATATTAGTGTGTAGGTGCATCTCAGGTCATTTTGCCGGGTCATGTGCTTTCAGACAGAGCCAGCACTTTAGGATGGAACTGCTTTCAGGCAGCTGTTGTTTCTCCTACACAATGTAACTGAGTTGCGGTGGGACATGGATTTCTACTATTGAGTGCTGCTTTTATATCTACCAGCGAGCTGTTATCTGGTTACCTTCCCATTGTTCTGTTGTTAGGCTGCTGGGGGGAAAGGGAGAGGATGATATTACTTCAACTTGCAGTACAGCAGTAAAGAGTCACAGTTTATCAGAGCGCAAGTCACATGACTGTGGGCACCTGGGAGACTGATAATATGTCTAGCCCCATGTCAGATTTCAAAATTAAATATAAAACATCTGTATGCTCTTTTGAAAAACAAATTTCAGTGCAGAAGTCTGCTGGAGCAGCACTATTAACTGATGTGTTTTGAAAAAAAAAAAACATGTTTTCCCATGCTGCATTAGATTAAAAGAAAGGGAAAATTAAAGAGATACTGCCTTGGCAGTATACCTTTAATTTTCCCATTCTTTTAATCCAATGCAGTATTACAAGACAAATGTATATTTCACCCTACCTTTTAAAAAGGTGTTATTTGCAGTTTTATTCTTGCTTAGGGGCATGTTTACTAACATTGGAGATAAATATCTGGAGAGATTTCTGGAGATGTTGCCCATAGCAACCAATCAGATCTTTGCTTTTGTTTTCTAACTTGGCTGTGGCTGTTTAAATCTAATTGCTGATTGGTTGCCATGGGCAACATCTCCAGAAATCTCTCCAGATATTTATCTCCAATGTTAGTAAACATGCCCCTTAAGCTGTTATTTCTTTTAGGCTAGGGCCAGAAAATGTCGGATCTTGACCTGCGTTTCTCCTCAGGCCGAGAATCCTCTGCTCTTCCGCTTCCTGTGCGGGTGGTCCTAGCACCTGGCCACGCGGTCCTAGTGCCTGCCCTCACTACACCCTCAAGGGCGGGAGCCGTGCATTCCCAGTGTTCCCCAGAAAGTTGCTGGGCACCATGCCGCCCTTAATATTTTGCTGCCCTAGGCCCAGGCCTTTGTGGCCTCTCCACAAGTACGGGCCTTCAGGCAGACACAGCAGATTTTGTATTTCACACCGAAATCCGCCCGCAGTTGAAAAGGCGAGAGGAGCAGCAGGGTAACGGATTCTCTGCAATGTTATATAATACATCATCTGGCCCTAACCTTAGGCTGCTGATCAAAACTCATTACCTTCTATTTATCTTCTGGTATGTTATTACACCCTAACAACTAGCCAGAAGAGGTCTGGTCTGCAGTTTCATTTTGTATAACCAGGTCCAGTGGGATAACGCCTAAAGTTTTCTCTATCATATACAGTGAAAAGTGTCCATATTTATAGGTGATGTAAGGGCAAAAAAATAAAATCCAATCTTTAATTTCTTTAATGAAAAAAAAAGCAATCTATCTCCAATATACTACAATTAAACAATGTGTACCATTTTTATAACAAACCTGACTGTATGCAGTGAAATTTCCCCTTCATTTACTTGCTCTGACTGCTGAGGATAGGATGGTCCCTAACTGCTCTGCAGGGAAACAATCATACTTCCAAACAGCAGGGGGAGCCCCCACCTTACTTCCCTGAACTCCCTGAACAAAGCAGCTTTGTTTGTTTCCCTGTAGAGGAGCCTGCGACCATGTAGAGATTTGTATCCGTAGACTCAGTCTGTATATTCTGATTATTAATCAGTCTTGCTGTATCAGCTTCTATGGCAGAAATTATTTGACTTGTGCTGTTTTGATAATTTATGACGATCCCTAAGCTTAACCCCCCAACTGAAGCCCAGACCACACTGAGCATGTGCATAGTCTTGGTCTTGCAAAGATGGTTTAACATAGTTACAAAATGACAGCCCCCTGCGGCCAACTTTGCAAACATAAATCATTTGTTTAATTAGGGATGCACCGAATCCATTATTTTGGATTCGGCTGAACCCCCGAATCCTTTGCGAGAGATTCGGCTGAATACCTAACCGAATCCGAATTTGCATATGCAAATTAGGGGTGGGAAGGGGAAACATTTTTTTAATTCCTTGTTTTGTGACAAAAAGTAACCCAACTTCCCTCCCCACCCTTAATTTGCATATGCAAATTAGGATTCGGTTCGGCTGGGCAGAAGGATTCGTCCGAATCCTACTGTATAAGGCCGAATCCCGAACCGAATCCAGGATTCAGTGCATCCCTAGTTTAATTAGGCTTCTGGTGCAGTAAGTTCATGTTTATATTTAGTATACAAAATACAGTGTGTCTAGCATTATTCTATTTTAGACTAAAGGGGAAGGAGTAGAATCATATTGGTTGGGGTAGCCCATCGGAGGGCCCCATATATAAAATAAATAAATATAAAAATAAAGTATAGTAGCTATGAGGCCTGATATTAATTATACTTCTCAATGAATATTAGTACCCTTCCAGCAGTATAGTTACCTCTATTGTTTTCCCATGAGAAAATATACAGTGTTTAAACTCAGCTAACAGAATATAATTCATGGAGAATTATTTCATGAGGCCACAATATGGACAGGTACCTTGGCTGCTGTTGGTACAAAGGTTACAAGCATGCAAAGTAGAAGCTGCAGTGACTTCTGAGTTGTAATTACCCACACTATAGCCTTTATCCTTCTGCTCCAAACATTTGAAAGAGACGGTGCTAGTAGCAGCCAGGACATTGGCTGAGTTCTAAAATGAATGTTTTATTTTTTTTGTTGTGGGTTACTAATTGTTAGGGATGCACCGAATCCACTTTTTTGGATTCGGCCGAACCCCCGAATACCGAACCGAATCCTAATTTGCATATGCATTTGCATATGCAAATTAGGGGTGGGGAAGGGGAATTTTTTTTACTTCCTTCCCTTCCACCCCTAATTTGCATATGCAAATTAGGATTAGGATTCGGTTCGGCCAGGCAGAAGGATTCGGCCGAATCCGAATCCAGCTAAATAAGGCCGAATCCTGGCTGAATCCCGAACCGAATCCTGGATTCGGTGCATCCCTACTAATTACTTTACTAATCTGTCTTCCAAGTCTCACTCTCCATTTTGCTGAGGTCAGGTCAGAATGCCAGACTTTGTGCTGGAATGATATGTCTTTCTCTTTTCTTTTTTTTTTTTGTTCCTATTAAAACAAATTTGGAATCTATAAACAAAAAAACAGAACTCAGTTCTAAGAACCTTGTTCCACAAGAGAGAACAATAGGAGTAACGTCTAGATGAAAGCTGCTAGCTGCCCACCAGTTACAGTTAGGCCCATAAATCTTTGGACAGAGACAACTTTTTTGTCTAATTTTGGTTCTGTACATTACCACAATGAATTTTAAATAAAACAACTCAGATGCAGATGAACTGTGGACTTTCATCTTTAATTCAGTGGGTTGAACAAAAAGATAATTGTAAAAAGAAAGACTTACACTCGCACACCCTGGCCGTCCAGACTTCAGCGACTCCCAGGTGCTCGATGTCAGAGGGAATAGGCAACCTCAAAAACAGCGTAAGAACAGGACACACCGGCACAGCATGGGTAAGTTCAGCAGGTTAAACCTTGCTCGTTTATTGCGGATGCAACGTTTCGGGGCGTGACCCCTTTCTCAAGCATGCTTCTCACGCCCCGAAACGTTGCATCCGCAATAAACGAGCAAGGTTTAACCTGCTGAACTTACCCATGCTGTGCCGGTGTGTCCTGTTCTTGAACAAAAAGATTGCATAAAAGCCTTTTTATTAACACAATCACTTCATTTCAGGGGCTCAAAAGTGATTGGACAATTGACTCAAAGACTATTTCATGGGCAGGTGTTGGCAATTCCTTTGTTATGTCATTATCAATGAAGAAGATAAAAACACTGGCGTTAATTTGAGGGGGGTGCTTGTATGTGGATGATTTTGCTGGGAACAAACAACATGTGGTCAAAGGATCTCTCCATGCAGGTGAAACAAGCCACCCTTAAGCTGCAAAAACAGAAAAAAACCATCTGAGAAATGGCTGCAATATTAGGAGTGGCAAAATCTACAGTTTGCTACATTCTGAGAAAGAAAGAAAGCACTGGTGAACTCAGCAACGCAAAAAGACCTGGACGTCCACGGAAGACAATGGTGAAGAGAAACCCCTTCACAACAGCCAAACAAGTGAACAACACTCTCCAGGAGGTCGGTGTATCGATATCCAAGTCTACCATAAAGAGAAGACTGTATGAAAGTAAATACAGAGGGTGCACTGCAAGGTGCAAACCACTCATAAGCATCAACAATAGAAAGGCTAGATTGGACTTTGATAAAAAAAAAAAAAAAAAACATCTAAAGAAGCCAGCACAGTTCTGGAAAAACATTATTTGGACAGATGAAACCAAGATCAACCTCTACCAGAATGATGGCAAGAAAAAAGTATGGAGAAGGTGTGGAACAGCTCATGATCCAAAGCATAGCACATGTATAAAACATTTGGGAGGCAGTGGGATGGCTTGGGCTGCATGGCTGCCAGTGACACTGGGACACTAGTGTTTATCCATGAGGTGACACAGGACAGAAGCACAAGAATGAATTCTGAGTTGTTCAGAGACACTGTCTGCTCAAATCCAGCTAAATGCAGTCAAATTGATTGGGAAGAGTTTCATAATGACCCAAAACATAGAGCCAAAGCAACCCAGGAGTTTATTAAAGCAAAGGAGTGGAATATTCTTGAATGGCCAAGTCAGTCACCTGATCTGAACCCAATTGAACTGCATTTCACTTATTGAAGACTAAACTTCAGACAGAAAGACCCACAAACAAACAGCAACTGAAAGTCACTGCAGTAAAGGCCTGTCAGACCATTAAAAAGTAGCAAACCCAGAATCTGGTGATGTCCATGAGTTCAACACTTCAGGCTGTCATTGCCAGCAAAAGGTTTTCAACCAAGAATTAGAAATGAACATTTTTCTGCATCTGAGTTGTTTAATTTAAAATTCATTGCGGTAATGTACAGAACCAAAATTAGAGAAAAAGTTGTCTCTGTCCAAAGAGTTATTGGGCCTAACGGTATGTGTTCTTGACTCTGTGTGACAAAATGTCAGTGTTTAGTAGCACGCTAGATTTTTATAATGTACCCACACACTGGAAAAGCTGTTGATATGGAAGCGTGGGAATTCAGTCTACGAACACAAGTAACAACATTATTAGTCAGACACCTACATGTCAGGGGCGTAACTACAGAGGAAGCAGACCCTGCGGCTGCAGGGGGGCCCAGGAGGTACAGGGGGCCCCATGAGGCTCTCATTGATGAGCAATTTGAACATATATTGGTAAAACAGGACAAATACTGGATATGTTGGGGGCCCTAAAATTAATTTGCTGTGGGGCCCAGCAACATCTAGTTACGCCACTGCTACATGTTCCCAATTTATGTCAAAAACTGCCAATCAGTGCGATATTATACCCAAATAAAGTCCCACTGGAGATGATAAAAAACAAAACAAATGCTAGAATCTTATTACATGTCGGTAAGCACAGGCACAGTATATACTAAGAGGGATGTTTTGTTACATAACACTGCACAGCTACAAAAAGAGTATTGCAAGTACCGGTTTTCAAAATAAATATATATAATTCAAAAGATAACCCGCATCACCGGAAACTGTGATATTTAAGTGTATTTATGAGAGCACATACAGCCAATGTGATATTTTGGTCCCGCTGGGACCTTTTTAAAGGTCACATGATCAAAATGTCACATTGGCTATATATGCTGTTATAGATACGCTTAGGGGTTATTTACTTTTTTATAATATCGGACTTTTAAAAAATCATGAATTTTTCAGAATTTATTAAACCCCAAAGATGAAAAAGTCTGAATCAGAAAATCTGGCTTCTCAGACCTGTCGAGGTTGCAAATAAGTCTTACTCCGAAGTTTTCGTTCAAAAAAGCATAATAAATGAGTGGCTGGATGTCTAACATAATAGCCAGAACACTACTTCCTGCTTTTCAGCTCTCTTGGTTCCCACTGATTGGTTACCCTGGTGACCCGGCAGTAACCAATCAGAGACTTGAGGAGGGCCACAAGGGTTTTGTTGCTTTTGAATCTGAGCTGAATGCTGAGGATCAATTGCAAACTCACTGAACAGATATGTACCATGTGGCCCCATTTCAAGTCGCTGACTAACTCAGAGTTAGAGAGCTGAAAAGCAGGAAGTAGTGTTCTGGCTATAATGTTACACATCCAGTCACTCCAGCCTTTATACATTACATTTTTGTATATTAGAAAAAATTTTTATTTTACACAGCCTTTCTATTTACCCAGTTTTTATTTTCACACTGAAGTGGTTATTTTTAAGATAAACACTGTGGATCATTTGTTTGGCCAGTTTTGTCATTTTTAGTTAAGGGCTCCTCTTGCATGTCTCTTGAATGTTAGTTGACTGTTAAAACTGAAAATATTATTGGCCAAGGATTTATATATATTGACACTTGCAGAGGGTCATCGGGTGATTTGAAATAGGAGACTGTTGCACTTTTTAAGGGTATGTTCATTTTCTGTAGTGATCCATAGAAATTTCATACCAAGCCCACTAGTAACTAGATAAAGCTTACTTAAAGGGATTCTGTCATGATTTTTATGATGTATTTTTTATTTCTAAATTGCACTGTTCACACTGCAAATAATTTAATTCCCGAACCAGCAAGTTTAATTTTTTTAGTTGTAATTTTTGTGTGTTGACCAATCTCAGGTCATTTTGCCTGGTCATGTGCTTTCAGAAAGAGCCAGCACTTTAGGATGGAACTGCTTTCTGGCAGGCTGTTGTTTCTCCTACTCAATGTAACTGAATGTGTCTCAGTGGTACCTGGATTTTACTATTGAGTGCTGTTCTTTTATCTACCAGGCAGCTGTTATCTTGTGTTAAGCTGGCCATAGATGCAAAGATCCGATCTTACGAATCGTCTTACGATCGGACTTTCCCATCTCCCGACCCGCCACTAACCATTCAGATCAAAGTCTTACCAGTCAGATTAGTTAAAGAACAGATCAGCAATGTTCTGCCCCTGACAGCAATCGTACGATATCTATGTCCAACCAAAGCTAGTGACAGTCTCCCACTGAAAATCCTACGATCGGCAATACACGCAGAGATATAATCGGCAGCTGACAGATATTTTTTCTACCTTTCCGATCGACCAAACGACCGATCTCCGCCGGACGAAAAATGTCGAGACTCTCCACACACGTTCCGAAAATCGTACGAATCCTCGATTCGTACGATCAGATCTTTGCGTCTATGGCCAGCTTTAGGGAGCTGTTATCTGGTTACCTTCCCATTGTTCTGTTGTTGGGAGGAATGGGTGGTGGTGATATCACTCCAACTTGCAGTACAGCAGTAAAGAGTGACTGAAGTTTATCAGAGCACAAGTCACATGACTGGGGGCAGCTGGGAAACTGATAATATGTCTAGTCCTATGTCAGATTTCAAAATTTCAATCTTTTTGATCTTTTGAGAAATGGATTTCAGTGCAGAATTTTGCTGGAGCAGCACTATTAACTGATGCTTTTGAAAAATTTCTTTTTCCCATGACAGTATCCCTTTAATAGCAACTGACCTTCACCCCCCCCCCCCCAAAACATATAGCTGGTGTTCTCGGGTAATTTCCATAATTTAGTTATTATCTTATTAATATAAGAATTCACAAAGCATCCATGATCATTCAGCTGCCTCTAAATATATATTGATTGAAGAAAATATGTCATGCAGAGGTGCAGGTACCAATACTGGCCAACCACACGCCAACAATATACTTTCAAACAAAAATAGAACACCAGTACCTTATTGTGCTTCAAACAGGTATTCACAACTTTTATTGCAAGGTGCAATCACTGTGGAAGGGCCATTTGGGTCCCTAAACATTTGATCGGGTGTGCAGGGTCTGAAGCACCTTGCAATAAAAGTTGGGAATACCCTGTTTGAAGCACAATAAGGTACCGGTGTTCTGAATATATATATTAAGTAAGTCTGCAGCGACAACGGCACCAAGTTGTGCATTTAAAGTTTCAACTATCACCTGTAAATAACTATGCAGTCAAACATGTAAACTGTATGGTTACCTTATAGTTTGATACTGTAAAGCAGGGATCCCCAATCTTTTGAACCCATGAGCAACATTCAGAAGTAAAAGGAGTTGGGGAGCAACACTAGCATGAAAAATGTTCTTGGGCTGCCAAATAAGGGCTGTGATTGGCCATTTGGTAGCCTCTATGTAGATTGTCAACCTACCCTGAGGTTTGGCAGTGCAACCAAAACTTGCCTCCCAGCCTGGAATTCAAAAATAAGCAGCAGCTTTGAGGCCACTGGGAGCAACATCCAAGGGGTTGGAGAGCAACGTGTTGCTCATGGGCTACTGGTTGGGCATCACTGCTGTAAAGTGTTCAAGTTTGTTGCTTATTGTTGAGACCTATGCATGGCCTGTACATTACCTCTTGGTTTAGACATTTAAGCAAAGTGACTATACATTTATGGAATAATGGTCCCTTTTTTTGATAAAAGGCTTTCAGCCTACTACTACCTGTATTATCCCACACTCTGACATCTGCCTTTGGAACTGCCAGAGATTTAGCAACTTTGGATTTGTCAGGGTTTCATGATCCTTAAGGTGGCCATACACGGGCTGATAAAAGCTGCCGAAGAGACTAAGTCGGCAGCTTATAGGCCTGAGCATTGGGCCCTGCAAATGGCTTCCTAATCGATATCTGGCTGAAATGCCGGCCAGATGTTTATTGAACAGGGTTCAAAATCCCATCGGATCATGGCTGCATCTGTTTGTAGATGTGGTCCCGCAATCCAACCTCCCATGTTGGCAGCATTATAAGCTGATCATAGGGCCCTAGGGCCTACGATTGGATCAGACCGTTATTGCTCACCTCAATGTGGGCATATCTGAGTGAGATCCGATTATTTGGCATCATCGGCGAACAAGCGGATCCCTCCGTGTATGACCAGCTTTAGACCCGCTGAAATAAGGAAAACCAAAGCCCTCAAAGAAGCTCCGATTTTTAGGAAGGCAAAGAACGTCTATAGGAGTTGTCTGGCTTTACCACAGCAGTGCCCCATATTACACCAGTGTTTCCTGGACATTTATAAATATATTTATATGTTATAATACTTACATTTACGATTGGTATGCTAAAAAAAAAAAAAAAAAAGCAAACTGATGTACCATCAACAGACCTGAACATTATAATGAAAGGAATAATGATTCACACTTGAATTTGACACAAAGAAAAGTAAAATGAAATGCTTTATTATGACATCATACAAAAAAATGAAATGTTATATACATGAAATAAAATGACAAAATATCGTTTTCTATGGCTGCTCATGATGCTTTGGGTTTGTACATGTTTACAAACAGGATTCCTTTGTCGAATGTTAAAAGAACACAATGGGGTCTGAAAGCAAAGATCTTGATCGAAAAAAAAAAACAGTTATCATTTTGCTGAAACCTTAATATTTCTGGCTAAACAGCAGCTACTACTGTACTTCACTTGGCTGGGTTTTATCTTAGGGGGTTATTTATTAAAGTCCAAATGGCAAAAACTCAAAAAATTTGAGGGTTTTTTTTTCGACAATAAAATCCGAATTTTTAGTGGAAAAGAAAACTTGAATTTTTCCCAATTTATTATACCCCAAGGAAGGAAAAAGTCTGGCATTTCATATAATTCAACGGGAGAGGTACCTTTCCTATTTGTAAGTTTCTATGGCCTGCTCTGGAATTAGCTAGAAAATTTGACTATTTCGCATTTTTTGGCCCCGAAAAAATTGTATGATTTGAGAAGAAATTCTGAAAAAATGTACGATACAGAGTTTCGCACAATTTTATTGTGTTTGTCTCCGATCCGATTAAATTGTGCTTTTTTTTTAATAATAGATAAGGTCACATCGTGGATTCTAGTTTGGTCTGACTTTTTTATTTTAAAGTATTAAAAAAAAAACAGAAAAGATCGGCTTTTGATAAATAACCCCCATCAAGTGCATTATTTGCATTTGGCTGACTAAAGAGTATATTCAAGTGAGAATTTATTTTGCTGCCCATCACAGTATTTACAATATGAAAATTGTAGAGCAGTAGTAGAAATAATGTAAATTTATCTTTAAATGTTTCTTGGGGTACTGGCAGGCGATCGAATACAGCTAAATCTGCCCCTTAGCTTTTTATTCAGCAGCTCTCCAGTTTGAAATTTTAGCAGTTTGGTTGATAGGGTTAAAATTAGCCTAGCAACCATGCATTAATTTGAATAAGAGACTGCAATATGAATAAGAGAGGGTCTGAATTAGGGATGTGTGGGTTGGGTTTTCTCCCAACCCGCACCCGCCCGAAACCCACCCGCATCCACTTACCGGCTTCCTTTTATAGACCTGAGCTGACCCACCCCACCGATGACATCACAAAAGAGGCGGAGCGAGCACATGAAAGTCGGAAGCCGGCAGTGTAAGGTGGCGGGCGGGGAGAGCAGGAGAAGAGCTCAACCGAGACCCGCCACCCGCAAATAGGGGTGTGAGGACGGCCTGAACCCCCGGGTATTGGGCTGGCACGCACATCACTCGTCTGAAATAATAAAGGAATGATACAATGGTTTGGCACAGCAGTTGCATAGAAAACAAGGATTATTAGCAACACAATTATTAATTACTTTATTTGCACGTTTTTACACTGGTACATTTCAATCCCTTTGATTTTTTTTTTTGAACAAATCCAAGAGTGAAAACCACAGTGTAAATTTGCTAGCGGTAGAAGCACTGGAGCTTTTAAATACAATATTTATGTGCAAATTGGGAAATGTAAATTCTTTACCCGCAAAGCTAAAACTACAAGCTGAGCTGTTAATCACAGATTCTTGGTTAACTAAAGCAAATTAAAACTAATTATACTTTAAGCTTTTAATATTTCCTTTATGTGAATCCACGGGGAAATAAAAACGCATGGGCTAGTGGTTCTTTAATATCAGTAAAGGGAATCCAGCGATCCTTTAGCAGCATCAGTTGGTAAAATGTAATAGTCATTAATCAAGAATGTTTCTTTTTGTTTAAATTCACACATTACAGGAATTGTCAGCTTTGTTTGTAAAACAAACAGGTATATACTGAATAACTCTAGAAAGAATATCATGTTAATCAGGTCAGCACACCCACACCACTTTTATTAAGAAGAAACCAGTAACCTAATTCAGTATACGATTCTATGAGTATTGTTAATAACATTGCTAGAAACAATGACAGGTATAGGATCTATTATCCAGAAACCCGTTATCCAGAAAGCTCCGAATTACGGAAAGGCCGTCCCTCCATAGACTGCATTTTATCCAAATAATGTTTATCCAATGATGTTTAAAAATATTTACCTTTTTCTGTGTAATAATAAAACAGTAGCTTGTACTTGATCCCAACTGAGATATAATTAATCCTTATTGGAAGCAAAACCAGCCTATTGGGTTTTATTTAATATTTACATGAGTTTCTTCTAGACTTAAAGGAGAATTCACCCATATTGTTAAAAAACCCCTACCCCTACCCTACATAGATAGGGGGTAAGTAGTTAGCGGCATTCGCCCGAGGTAACACTCCGAATGCAATAATCCCGAAAAATTGGTGATTTTTTTTTTTTATAAAATCGGACTTTTAAAAAATCCCAATGATTTTTAGATAGGTGCTGGGAGTTTTCGGGTGAAAATTCCGAAAAAATCATGAAAATCGGATGGAAATATCCGAAAAAATCATGAAAATCTGATTTTTTCTGCAAAGCAAATTTTCAGGAAAATGTAATAATAAATAAGCATAAAAAACCTGAGCGGATTTGATTGGAGTTTGTAGCAGAAAATATTGAGATAAATTCGGACTTTGATAAATAACCCCCTTAGGATGGGGAGGAGGAGGGAGGGGGTCTATGTAGGGTGATGGATGGAGTATGATGGAGTTTTTTTTCTCCAAAAAAAAAAAAAAATAAATAAAAACCTTGCAAAGTTTTAGGTGGCAAGTTTTTTCATGTTATCATATCGTTTATATATTTTAGGAAGAAAAAGGTGTGAGCGTAAAAAGAACTCACCTAATTTCCTTATCTGAAAATGAATAAACCATCCACTATGTGTTATGCTTTCCGTCAACATGTGAAGGATTCTACATTAATAATAATTGTGCCAAATTCAAAGCACAGTCACCCTATCATTGTTTTTTTATAGTGACATCAAGGGGAAGATTCACTAACTTCGAGTGAAGAATTCGAATGAAAAAAACTTCGAATTTCGAAGTTTTTTTTGGGTACTTCGACCATCGAATTGGTTAAATTCGTTCAAATTCGATCGAAGTCGAACGAAATCGAACGTTTCGAAGTAAAAATCGTTCGACTATTCGACCATTCGATAGTCGAAGTACTTACCCTTTAAAAAAAACTTCGACCCCCTAGTTCGGCAGATAAAACCTACCGAAGTCAATGTTAGCCTATGGGGAAGGTCCCCATAGGCTTGCTAAGCTTTTTTTGATCGAAGGATTTTCCTTCGATCGTTTGATTAAAATCGTTCGAATCGTTCGATTCGAAGGATTTAATCGTTCGATCGAACGAAAAATCCTTTGATCGTTCGATCGAATGTTTAGCGCTAAATCCTTCGACTTCGATATTCGAAGTCGAAGGATTTCAATTCGAGGGTCGAATTTCGAAGTATTTTTAACTTCGAAATTCGACCCTTAGTGAATCTGCCCCCATGAGTTTTTGTTGAGCTGATGTTTTTAATCTAGGGGGCAGATTTACATATGGTTGAATATCGAGGGTTAATTAACCCTCGATATTCGACTGCCAAAGGTAAATCCTTCGACTTCGAATATTGAAGTCGAAGGATTTTCCGCAATTTGTTCGATCGATTCGATCGATCGAACGATTTTTCTTCAACCAAAAAAAGCTTGCAAAGCCTCTGGGGACCTTCCCCATAGGCTAACATTGAGGTTCGGTAGGTTTATGATGGCGAAGTAGGGGGTCGAAGTTTTTTTTTTTAACGAGACAGTACTTCGACTATCGAATGGTCAAATAGTTGAACGATTTTTAGTTTGAATCGCTCGATTCAAAGTCGTAGTCGAAGGTCGAGATAGCCAATTCGATGGTCGAAGTAGCCAAAAAAACATTTGAAATTCGAAGTTTTTTTATTCTATTCCTCCACTCGAACAAAGTAAATGTGCCCCAAGGATTTCAATGCAACTTTTTAATACAACTTGATGGAATGTTTTCAGCTGAACATGATGACATTTTTGGTCCAAGGGATAAAGTAAAATATAACCACTAGCTTTATGACACACACAGTAATTCTCAGTGATTTTCCTAATTCTAAGTTTCAAAAGACCATAAGTTGCCTTTCATGGCCACCACTGAAGTTATGGGAACTGTGTGACAATTGCCCTTATCTGACATGTGCGACTTTTCTTGACAGTTTAGTCAAGGAAAAACACAGTGGGCAAAAGGTGTAATTTGTACCATCAGAAATAGAAAAAGAGGTGGATTTCTGTCCCACCCATACCCAATTCCTGCCACACTGTATTTTCCTCTACTTAATCCAAGGCTCAAACCTGGTCAGTTTTCTACCAACCTGGCTGGTAAAGATGTACTTGAAGGAGAATTAAAGCCTAAAGGTGGCCATACATGTAGAGACCACATTGAGGTGGGCAATATGGGGCCGATTCAATCGTGGGCCCTAGGGCCCAACAATTGGATCATATTGCAGCCAACATGGGCGGTAGGATAGTGGGATTGCATCAACGAATAGATGCGGCCGCGATCTGACGGGATTTTTAATCCTGCACTACCGACATCTGGCCGACTTTCGGCCAAATATCGATCAGGAAGGCCGTAGGAGGGTCCTACACATGGGCCGATAAGCTGCTGACTCGGTCTGTCTGCAGCTTTTATCGGCCCGTGTATGGTCAGCAGAAAGCAGTAGGATAGAAATTCTGCACATAAGGTCCGGGGTTCTATATAGGGATGCACCGAATCCAGGATTTGGTTCAGGATACGGCCAGTATTCGGCCTTTTTCAGCAGGATTTGGATTCGGCCAAATCCTTCTGCCTGGCTGAACCGAATCCGAATTTGCATATGTAAATTAGGGGCGGAGAGGGAAATCGTGTGACTTTCTGTCACAAAACAAGGAAGTAAAAATGTTTCCCCTTTCCGACCCCTAATTTGCATATGCAAATTAGGATTGTATCCGGTTTGGTATTCTGCAAATCTTTCGCGAACGCTTCGGAATCCAAAATAGTGGATTGAGTGCATCCCTAGTTCTGTACCAGGCCAAGGCAGCTATAGCCCTCCAGCAGTGAAGATCAGTGCCCCAGCAGCCCCCCAACCTTCTTTCATGATGATTAACTGCACATGCTCTGTGCTGCTGTCAGTTGCATGAGCTTAGGGGCCGACTATGTATATAGAATATAAGGCTTGTTATTAATTAATTCAGATTCCCATTACATGGGCGTTATGAAACCAGTGCAATATGGATCAGTCGTGAAGAATCAGCTTCTATGACTGGCAAACCTAATTCTCTACTTGATGAATTGTAATGATCCCTAAGCATTGAGCATGTGCAATGTCCTGGACAGTCCAGATGGAGAGCTCCTATGGAAAGGTCTGGATCATCACTGTTATAGATTTACTGAACTTTTAAACTTGTTCTACAAATTTAATATATAAACAACAGCATTTAAAGCCACATTTGTCTTTAGGGTTGAATTCTCCTTTGAGAAAATATTTATAAAGCAAGCTTAGAAAACATTTCAAAAATACAATTTTTAGAGACACATTTTACATTGCTGCTTCCCAGTTAAAAACCAGCGATGGCCTTGATGGAAATCTTGAGTAGTTTTACTGATTTAACTGTTTTTATGCCCAGTTTTACACCTGGGCTTTCTGTTTCCAATGTCTTCAATAAACTTTGCAGTTCAAGGTGGGGTAAAATAATTGCATACCTTCCAGAACCTGGAGCAGTTGTTTACCTCTTGCAACTTTATAAATATGTCAATAATTTTAAACCAAAGCGTATGCATTTTTTTTTTTACAACAGTATTAAAATAATAGAGAGTACTTTAACTTTACAGTTTGTAGCAAGAGTTTTTTCAGAGAAGACCTGAAACTCTACACAGAACTTAAGGCTTTTGTTCCACAAAGTAGACAGTATGGTTTGAGTTGTATGGTATAATGATCTGTTATGATAGAATGGGCAGTGAATATGCTGACCACATTGCTCACAGATGCCATGAAGGATGATAAAGAGAATTTTACTACATTCATCTTGCTTGAGCTTACTTTCATGTAATGGCAAATTCTGTGAGCTCACCTCATTGGAAGCAATAGAGAAGTTAGGATCTGGAACCAGTATCCCTGGTGACGAGGAGTTTGTAGTAACGTGAGGTGGCCTCATAAACATAAACTCACTTATATCTGAGACTGGGGAGAAACAGGTTCTGACCCGCCGATTAGATGGGATATTTCCAGCACAGTCCACTCTGACCCCTATTATAGTGTTACAGAGACTTGGGTGAAGCTGGAATGTTCCATGTAGTTTAGTTCCCGTGCCCACAGTTTTCTTTTGACTTTGCCGACAGCAAAGAGGTATGTTCTTGTTCTCGCATTTGTGAATTTTAATTCCAAGAGCAGCCAAACCAATCAATGAAATCACTAAAATGACTATTAAACACACAATCAGATACAGGGTTAAGCTTGATATATTCCTTTTTTTGGAATGGTCTTTAACATCTTGGGAAATTTCTAAATCTTTATCCTCTAGAGTCATCATTACTGTCACAGAGGTGGATAAGCACGGCTCTCCAGAGTCTTTCACTAAAAGAAGAAGTTCATGAATTGTTGGATCAATAACCTGAATTGCACGTTTTGTCTTTATTTCCCCAGTTCGTAGGACAACGCTAAACAATGTAGGATCTGTGGCATCAAGTAAGTTGTATGAAAGCCATGCATTCCGACCAGAATCATAATCCACTGCCGATATCTTGCTTACCATAACATTTGGCCCAGTTAAGAGCGGTATCTTACAATGTGCAACTGAATTCGCTCCAACTAATGGGAAAACCACCACAGGGGCATTGTCATTTTGATCCAGAACAAAAACATGCACAACAGTCTTATTTTTTAACGGTGGAGACCCAGCATCGGAGACTTCTATTTGAAACTGAAAGTAATTAATTCTTTCATAATCAAGAGGAAACTTAAGGTAGACTTGGCCATTTTCAGAGTTGATGTAAATATGCGACGAAGAAGCATAATCCTCTTTGGGATTTTGTAATATTGTATAAGACAAGAGTGAGTTCTGGTCCAAATCCGGATCGGAAGCTGAAACAGTGCAAAGAAGTTCTCCGGCTTTGTTATTCTCTTCAACAAATACTTCATAAACTGGTTCAACAAATTGCGGTGCGTTGTCGTTCACGTCAGAGACTACCACTGATATAACCTTCTCTGTGGAAAGAGGGGGATTGCCCATGTCTTTTGCAGTTATTGTAATGTGATATTCAGAAACACTTTCACGGTCCAAGTTATCACTGGTGATCAATGAAAACTGGTGCTCAAAGTCCTCTCTTACGGTAAATGGGATATTTTTGTCTACTTGACACTGTACCCTTCCATTATCCCCATGATCTTTGTCTTTTATAGTGATCACCGCAACTACTGTCCCAGCTGGTGAATCCTCTGGAACAGAACTAGAAAACGCACTTATAGTCATCTCCGGAGTATTGTCATTCACATCAATAATATGGACTATGACACTGCAATGTTCCTCCATGATTGGGCTTCCTTTATCTCTAGCCTCAATATTAATTTCATAAACTGAAACCTCTTCAAAATCCAGATCACCGAGAACACGGATCTCTCCAGTTTCCGAATTAAGCTGAAATATGTTACTTAAAGCGTCAGAGTTGTGGCTGCTGAAAAAATATTCAATTTCGCCATTCGGGCCTTCATCTAAATCTGTTGCGTTAAGTTTTATCACTAGGGAGTTTTTGGGAGCATTCTCTTTTAGCTGGACATTATAGGAAGGCTGATCAAATGCAGGATGATTATCATTGGCATCTAAGACAATAACATTTATCTCCAATGTACTAGACCTGCTTGGAACACCGCCATCCTCTGCCTTCAGCACCAGGTAATGGACAGCGGTCTGCTCTCTGTCCAGAGCCTTCTCTAGGATTAACTCGGGAAATTTGCTACCATCAGTCCGTTTTTTGACAATTAAAGCAAAATTCTCGCTGGGACTTAGGTGATACTCCTGCAAAGCATTAGAACCTATATCAGGATCCTGTGCATTAGGGATGAGAAATCTAGCACCAGGTGAGGCCAGCTCGTTTATTTTTAAAGTAAGCTCATCCCCCTGGAATCTTGGAGAATTGTCATTTATGTCTAATATTTCCACTTCAATTCTATACACTTCGACTGGATTCTCAATGGCAAATTTTAGGTTCAGTATACAAGTGACACTCTGTGCACAGAGCAGCTCCCTGTCTATTCTGTCGTTCACCAATATGGCTCCATTGTTTACATTTATAGAGAAATATTGGGAATCGGAATCAGAAAGTACCTGGAGATTAGCAGCCACTAGTTTAGCCACGTCTGTTCCAAGATCTTTAGCAATATTACCAACAATTTCTCCCCTGTTCAGTTCTTCAGGGATAGAGTAACGGAACTGTGCATGTGTCAGATTTACAAGCAGCCACAAAGGAAAGAGATGCAGTATCCCCACTCGGAAAACACGGTAACCCGCTGGTTGAATCATTGCAGAAATCCCTCGGATGAAAGACGTCTCCTTTCAGCACATTTTGAATACAAAGCTACTAATCCTTAAAAAGAGAGAATTCCGGTTAGATCCTTTTGTAATATCCTTTTCCATCAGAGAAAGAAGCTATGGTAAAATCTAGCTGGCAACAGAAAGAAAATGAAGGTGGAGCGAGCTCATATCGGCCATTGAATTGTATGCAGCACTGCATTGGCTATGGATATATTTTAGAGTATCCAATCACCGTCTGCTTTCGCTTAGAAAAAAAGAAATTTCTGCATACTCTAGTGCTGATTTTTTTTTTATTAAATAAACATAGACACTGTCTGTAGAAATGGGTTTACTATTTTTTTTCCCCTGTGCCATAATATACAGTATATGTAGTATAGCCAAGTAATGTGAATCACCATAGCGGCAATGGAATATTAACATGTTATCACCCAATGCTGAGAAAGAAAACACAAATGTGAAATCATCAGGGTACAACACATGGCAGCTTTCTCCTGTTTATCATCCGTCCCTATTTTTTTAGTTATTGTAAAACCAATGTGTTCTTGGAACTATAGTCCAAAGTGTAAAGCCTTTCCATTAGCTGTATTGATTCTATTTTAATCCCTTTGTGAAAAAATTCACCTAGGAAGGGTATTTATAATTGAAAGCACAACATGCGTAAACACACATGGGAGGGAAATGGTTGCAGTTGTAAAGCACAATTGGTTATGTAGCCACTAAAGGGTTAAACAAGGCCACGTCAGGGACAGGAACAACAGCTGCCTCCCAAATTTCCTTTATTGGGGACACACTCTTTGTATAACTGCAGTCCCTTAACTGATGTGATGGATCTGCTTCTATTGTTAACCATGGATTGAAAGCCTCAGCCACCCCCCGCAGGGACTAGAAAACTATTTGTGATCCAAGGCCAATGAATGGTAAGTAGAAATAGAATTTGAATGATGGCAAAAGAAGTAAATATTGCTGCTACAACACAATCTGTTCCGATACAACAGAGAGCTAATTAAAATATCACTTAACGACTGTTACTGCTGCCGCATCATGTGAAAGCCCACATCATCTCCTCTTCCCACAACTACACTGGCACTAAGAATACGTGGAATGGGATGGTCGTTCAGGTTCCTTCAGCTACAAACAGGACCGCCATCAGAAATCGTAGGGCCCCATACGACAACATTTCCAGGGCCCCCTGGGCTGTGCCCACCGCAAGCCCCACCCACAAGTCCGCCCTCCCCACCCCACAGGTCCGCCCCCCACCACACAGTAAAAAAAACAAAAAAATATCAGTGGCTAGGGTTCCCTCATGTTAATAAAAAATAAAAAGATATTGGTGGTCAGGGCCCCCCATAAAAAAACATTTGTGACCAGGACCCCCCTATTAAAAAATATTGGTGGCTAGGACCCCACATGAGAAAAAAAAATTGGTGGCCAGGGCCCCTTAAACGTCCATGCCTTCCCGAAGTCAGCAGCTCTCAGAAAGATGGGGGCCAGGCTAATCAAGCAAGTGTGGCGTGGCCGGGCCCCCCTTACCCTCGGGGCCCCCTAAAACTCTCCCCCCCTGATGGCTGCCCTGGCTACAAATAATAAAGCACTGCCAGTGTATCAGTTACAGTAATGATATCTTGTATCACACCAGAAAATGCATTGGATGAATAGAGACAAAAAGGCATCTAAACAATCAGCAATCATAACTATTATTGAGACTGTTTGGCAGAATATAAAGTTCTTTGATCAGCCAGATGGTCCTTTGGGGTTTGTCGCTGTGAATTCCATCTAGCTTAGAGACAGGGAACATTACAAGGCAACACTATTTTGAAATCCCACGGCAAAAGCCCTAAATCCAGCACGGAAGGTGCCTTGTAAGTGCCGGGACTCTTTCTAACATTTTCAATACATCAATAAGAATGGAATGCTGGTCACAATACCCTTGCAGCGAATAAATACTTGCCCTTTAAACTCCCTTTGGCTCCTAGTGGATACATGTTCTTTATACTGTAATCCTTAAAGCATTTTGTGCAGAGATACCCTCCCCTGATCCATAGAGCATGTTGTATCTGTCGTGCTGCTGCTGCTGCTGAGGACTAGCAGTGTAATAGGGAGGCAGCGTAGGGGAAGGGTTTATTCATTCACTGCAATAGAGGGGAGGAAACAAAGGAGAAAAGATTTATCCAGGGAACTCCCAGCCTTTATAAGGATCATGTTGGTGAATGTCAAGCAAAGGTCTACCTATTGCTATATCCTTTGAGTCTTCGGAAATGCTGTAAGAAGCCAAAAACAATATTTAAAAATGTAATTTTGCTCTTTAAAAAAATATAACTTTGATTGTATTAGGGATGCACCGAATCCACTATTTTGGATTTGGCCGGACCCCTGAATCCTTCGCGAAAGATTCGGCCGAATACCGAACCGAATCCGAGAGGGAAAAACATTTTTACTTCCTGGTTTTGTGACAAAAAGTCACACGTTTTCCCTCCCGGACCCTAATTTGCATATGCAAATTTGGATTAGGATTCGGTTCGGCTGAGCAGAAGGATTCGGCCGAATCCGAATCCTGCTGAAAAAGGCCGAATCCCGAACCGAATCCTAGATTCGGTGCATCCCTAGATTGTATGGTATTGTTCTCAAATGTAGTACTGGTACTGGACCTGTTCTCTAGAATACTTGGGACCTGAGGTTTTCCGGATAAGGGATCTTTCTGTAAGTTCGATCTTCATACCTTAAAGTGACACTGACACTAAAAAAAATATTATTCAAAATATTATGAATCAAAAGTTACCTATAGCTCATGTTGATCGTTTTTCACTCTCAGGGCTGCTTTTGTAAGTAATTATTATTTGAAGTTCCTAAACCTGACTGTCCCTTCTCAACATGTCAGTTAGAGTTTCTAATGGTAACAGACTGCTGAAGCTGAAATATGGCAGCCCCCTCATACAGGAACACGGGGGATCACATGGTAATATAAAAGCATCTGTAAATACTTTTATGGCAAAATTATAGATAGCATGCGAAGACAATATTATGATAGATGTAAAAAAAAAGGTTTCATTTCTGGTGTCATTATCTCTTTAAGGCTACTAGAAAATCATGTAAACATTAAGGGGCAGATTTATCAAGTGAATTTGAGGGAATTTTGGAAGTAAAAAAATTCAAAATTCTAAGTAATTTTTTGGATTCTTCGACCATCGAATAGGATACTACGACTTTGGCTTCGAATTCGATTCAAAGTAAAATAGTTAGAATATTCGACCATTCGATAATCAAAGTACTGTCTCTTTAAAAAAAAAACTTTGATTTCAATACTTCAAAACATCGCCAAATTAAACCTGCCGAAGTGCTATGTTAGCCTATGGGGACCTTCTAGAGCATTTTTCTAAGTTTTTGGAAGTAAAATCGTTTGATCGATCGCTGAACGATTCGAAGGATTTAATTTTACGATTTTACTTTGACCGCAGGATAGCCAAATTCACTGAAAAAAGCTTCGACTTCGATATTCGAAGTCGAACTAATTAAATTTGACCCTTGATAAATCTGCCCCTAAATAAACCCAAATGGTGGTGGGAGTCCGACTGCACCAGTATCCGCACCCCCTCGGGGCCTGTCGCCAATATTGCTTGTGGAGGGGGGGTGGGGCCCTGGCTGCACCCCACCGCAGCTGCACGGACTACACCAAGCCTCGCGCTGGGTAGTTCTGTTACTAGTGACAACACCTGTATTTAAAGGAGAACTAAACCCCCTTTCTAATAAAAACCCCTACCCTCCATAGGTTAGCCATCCCTTTAAAGGAGAACTAAACCCCCTTTCTAATAAAAACCCCTACCCTCCATAGGTTAGTCATCCCTTTAAAGGAGAACTAAACCCCCTTTCTAATAAAAACCCCCTACCCCCTAACCTACCCTCCATAGGAGAACTAAAGCCCCTTTCTAATAAAAACCTCTACCCTGCACATACTGCCCAACATTTTGGAAGTAAAAAGAGGGACAAAAAATTTTTTTCGCACATAGCGCAGCAAATTTTTTTGACCACTCCCCTTTCTGTGGCCACACTGCCTAATTACCATGTTAATTTTACAAAATTTGGCAGCTTATGCAAGTTTGAAAATATTGCTCCTTATCTAAATTGTTTTTTTGTGTCTCAAAATTGTTACAAAGTATCTTATTTGCACCTGTTAACTGTTCTGTGCTCTCTGTTAAATTCAATCAAGTTGGAAATTTTGTTTGCTTTTTCTGGCTGTTCAGTGCAGAGAAAATAGGGAGTTTCCAGTACAAATGAGGGACTGCGGGTTTAGCTGTGAAAAGAGGGACTGTCCCTCCGAAAAAGGGATAGTTGGAGGTATGTCTCCATAGTCCCCCCTGCCTGCTCCCCCCACACAGGTGTTCACACAAGTAAATGCCCCTAAGCTGGCAGTTACCCCTCATTGCAGAATAAGCGAAGCGGAGCTCACAGTGGCCATCTTCAGCGCTTCGGGAAAATTCAGACAGTAATCGCCGTATCAGCGCATGCGCAGATGTAGCAATATTCTGGTCTGGAACAGCTGCACATGTGCCGAAAGCCATGTCCCAAAGATTCCCGAAGCACCGCAAAATGGCGCCCGTGGGCTTCACTGCGCTGACTCTGCAATGAGGGGTAATTACAGGCTTATTATTATATTTTTATATATTATATTTACTTGTATGAACTCCTGTGCTCGGGGGAGCAGAGAGGGGGGACTATGGAGGGTAGAGGTTTTTATTAGAAAGGGGGTTTAGTCCTCCTTTAAAGGGTTCACCTTTAAGTTAACTTGCTATAGCATGCTATAGAATAGGCAATTCTAACAAACTTTTCGGTTGGTCTTCCTTATTTATTTATTATAGTTGTTTTAATTGTTTGCCCTTTTCTTCTGACTCTTTCCAGCTTGCGCATTGGGGGGTCACTGACCCCATCTAAAAAAACAAATGTCCTGTAAAGCCACATAATTATTGCTATTGCTACTGTTTATTACTCATCTTTCTATCCAGGCCAACTCCTATTCATATTCCTGTCTCTGTTCATATAGATGCATGGTTGCTAGGGGAGTTGGTACCCTAGCAACTGGATGGCTGAAATAGCAAAGCTGCTGAATAAAAAGCTAAATAAGTCAAAAACAGCAAATAAAAATGATAAAAAAAAGTCAAAGGTGAACAGCTTCATTTAAAAATGTATGTGATATAGGAAATGCATAACTGTTCCACATCACACTCACATTTAATTTTAAAGGTGACCGACCTGAGGGTTCCTAGTGTGTGTAAAGAATTTCTTCATAATCCCCAAATATTCTACAGCAGCTCTGTCAACTGGAATGACATATATGACATGAACTATAATCATAACGTCATGGATCACGTCACGCCCCTCCCTCCATCCGCGCGCAAACCAGAACGCGCGTGCGTGCGAATGGGCGGGCATTTGTGATGTGGGTTGGAAGTAGCACGTGTGTTGGCGGAAGTCCGCTAATAGAAGGCTGCAGTGTCAACAGAGGAGGCGTGGCCACTCCGGAGACACCTTGTTTACGTGGGCGGAGGAATTAGTTGGGAAGGGGCGGGGAGTCGGAGGGGATGGCGTGCGGTCGGCTGTGTAGTTTTGTAGTGATGGGGAGGAGGAGGAGGAGGTATCAGTTCCGTACTGCGAGCACCTTGCACAACAGGAGGAGAGAGAGACAGGACTGGAAGGTTTCGGGATGCAGCCTCCGCCGAGAAAAGTGAGTGTTATTAAAGGAACTCGCCTTACACACGCGCTGGTGCCCCCGGAGGAGACTTATCATGAGAACTTATTACTATTGCCCTGAACTGCACTTCAAGTTGTCAGGTTCACCCCTCACTGGTTGTTTCTCTTGGAACTGTCTTAGAACCTCTATTCACCTCTATTCATTGCCCCACAGCCTCTACTCATTGCCCCACAGCCTCTACTCACTGCCCTACAACCTCTATTTACCTCTATTCACTGCCCTACAACCTCTATTCACCTCTATTCACTGCCCTACAGCCTCTATTCACTGCCCTACAGCCTCTATTTACTGCCCTACAGCCTCTATTTACTGCCCTATAGCCTCTATTCACTGCCCTACAACCTCTTTTTACTGCCATTCAGCCTATATTTACTGCCCTACAGCCTCTATTTACTGCCCTACAGCCTCTATTTACTGCCCTACAATATCTATTTACTGCCCTACAGCCTCTATTTACTGCCCTACAATCTATTCACTGCCCTACAGCCTCTATTTACTGCCCTACAACATCTATTCACTGCCCCAGCTCCTCTGTTTCACTGCAGCCTCTGCGCTACTGTCTGGGCTCTGAGGTGCTGTTTGCTCTCTCTCTCTCTCTCTCTCTCTCTCTCTCTCTCTCTCTCTCTGTTTATGGGAAGGGACTGACAGACCAATAGAAGGTGATAGTGACAAGACTCCGACAGCCCAAACACCAGCAGCTGCCTTCAAAACCTTGCTGCTTTATTCCCTATTGTGAAGGGGTGTCACTACCACTTTCTGTTAGGGATGTTTACTTTACAGACTCCTGTTGTTTTTCAACTACAGTTCCCAGTCACCCCCAACACTTCCAAATACACTGCTGCAAAGTATCCGGTTGGTCTGCTGTAGGGCCGGGCCAAGGTATTTTGGCACCTTGTCCCAGAGAGGATCGAAATGTTGGAAATGAACCTGTGAATAAAAGCACATTTATTTCGCTATTATGAACGAGTGCGGGTCCATTTACTGGATTATAGATTTAATACATTTATTAGTTCAGCAATTTGAAATCGAATGGGTTTGGGTTTACCTGGATTATGGATTCTGCAATCATTGATCCTGCATTGCTTCTCTGGCAGATTTAAATTTGTGCATGTGCAGCAGTGTAAAATTTTGGGACTTAGCGCTACTGCTTCTGTGCAAATCTAAATATGAGTCTTTGTCTGACAGTGAAAGGTAATATGGTGCTGTGATTCATACTTCTAGCACCGGTTAGTAGCTGTAGTAGTAGTTGAAGTGTAATGGACAAACCAAGTTCTAGTGCTCTTACAGACAAGAGTTTGAAGCTGCCCTCCTCTGCATTCCAGTTTTATGTGTTCAGCCGCAGGGGAGTGCAGGAGTAGACACATTCAGTTTTTTCAGTGGGGCTTTACTCACACAGGCGCATGTAGGCACCGAACGCAGGAACGCTGAACTGCTGCGCTCCACTGTGGCTGAACGCATTATTTATTCATGTAAAATAAACCTGATGCTATCTGTTAAAATGTGCCAGTGACATTAACTGAAGCAGTACTTTTCTCTTGAATTAATAAGGGACTTTGTACTGAATCAGGAAGCTATTGTGTTATGTTATGTGCAAATATTTATGTTGTGGAACTTTGGATCTAAAACTCCTGGTGCATCACATGAAGAAGAAAACACATTCTAACCACCAGCATATCCTCATATCTAATATCCTGTGTTTTTAGGTAAAAGCCACCCAAGAGGTTAAGGTGCGTTTTGGAGAGCAGCTGTCCAGCCTCCAAAATAAGCAGCTTCAAGATACTGAGCTTCTGGAAGATATCAGGTAATCTGTAAGGATGAGCAAATGATACACTTGTAAAACAGATGCAGCAACCACGTGATTGGGCTGGGGGTCCTGTGCAATTTGTGAGGGTGTTTAGTTCCCCTTGAAGGGGGTGATTCTAGTGCAAATCCGAGGGGGTGCTTTTTCACTGTAATTTGGGGTAAAAACATGCCTCATATAGCTCATAGCACCCTGTATGCAATTACTACACATAAAAGCGAACATTGTGAGAGTATTACAAATAAATAGTTTGCTTATGTTTTAATACTTTTAATCTCATACCAGAAATTGTAATATTTTAATATAACACTGAATATGTATTGGCCCATTCATGTTGTAAAAACTGAGGACACTCCAGTGTTTGGTGCTGCCATTATTATATAGTCTACACTGTAACTACCTCCTCTCTACATAAATTTTATTTTTCAAGTAGGGACGCACTGAGTCCACTATTTTGAATACGGTCAAACCCCCGAATCCGTTGCGAAATATTCTGCTGAATCTGAATCCTTATATGCAAATTAGGGATTGGAAGGGGAAAACATTTTTTTCTTCCTTGTTTTGTGACATAAAGTCACACGATTTCCCTCTCAGACCTTAATTTGCATATGCAAATTAAGATTGAGAATCCCGAACCGAATCCTGTATTCGGTGCATCCCTAATTGCTGGTCAATAGTATAGTGTCATCCAGTGCAATTTTGTTTTTTTAGCGAACACCAGTAATTACCCAAGAACCAATTTAACAAATGATAATACAAGAAGTTTAGTTTGTTTACTCTGTGTGTTGTTTTATTTGTATTTTAATGATTACTTAGTGCCAGTATTATTAATATTCTGTAATGATAACAGAGATAGAAAGTCCTGTATTTCCAGAGAAGTTAGCTTGTACAATTATTTTTTATTCTTATCTCATACTACCCCAATGAATTCTTGGAATTGTTCAACAAAAGCGCTACAGTATATTAAGGTGGTGTGGGTGGCATCTTACTGTCGGGCTGCTTTTCATCGGTACAGACTTGGGATTTTATTTATTATTATTATTAACATGTATTTATATAGCGCCAACATATTGCGTAGCACTGTAAAGTAAATGTGATTGGGCAAGATCGAATTAAGTGGGTGAGAAATGTGGTATTGTATGTGGTGTTGCGTTTGGTAGTTAAGCAGAGTGAGGGTAGGCTTCTTGAAAGAAGTGAGTTTTCAGAGATTTTTTGAAAGCAGAAAGGTTGGGAGAAAGTCGGACAGACCGTGGGAGAGCGTTCCAGAGGAGGGGTGCAGCCCTTGCAAAGTCTTGAATGCGAGCATGTGAGGAGGTAATGAGAGAAGAGTTGAGTAGCACGTCAGTAGAGGAGCGTAATAAGCGGTTGGGTGAGTATATAGAGATGAGTTCAGAGATGTAGGGTGGGGCAGAGTTATGAAGTGCTTTGAAAGTCAGTGTCATTAATTTGATTTTGATTCTGAAAGGGAACGGAAGCCAGTGCAGGGATTGACAGAATGGCGAGGCAGAGGAGGAGCGGTTGCTGAGGTGTATGAGCTTCACAGCAGTGTTCATTATGGACTGGAGAGGTGACAGTCTCTGGAGGGGGAGGCCAATTAAAAGAGAGTTACAGTAGTCTAGACGCGATATGATGAGAGAGTGAATAAGACTTTTGGCAGCGTCTTGGGTGATAAATGATCGCATTTTATATATGTTCCTTAGGTGGAAGTGACATGATTTAATAAGTGACTGGATATGAGGAGTGAATGACGGGGCAGAATCTAGGATAACCCCAAGGCACCGGGCCTGGGGAGAGGGGGTGATAGTGGAATTGTTAACTATGATGGATACTTCGGGGATGCTACTGGTGTTAGTTGGAGGAAAGAGAACCATTTCAGTTTTAGAGAGGTTTAATTTAAGGTAGCGTTGCGACATCCAGGTAGAGATAGCGGACAGGCAGGAGGAGACGCGAGTTAGGAGTTCTGGGTTGAGATCAGGAGATGAGAGATAGATCTGAGATGGGATCTTCTGTAAACACAAGGAAGAATGGAAGGTGCAAAATGCAGGGAAGTACTGCTATTCCTGTCTGCCAGATAGCTGAAGCTCAAGCAGCAGTTCACCTTTAAAGGAGAATTCAACCCGTAATAAAAAAAAAACCCTTCTCCACCCTGGGTAAAGCCCCCTCCCTTCTCCCCCCAGCCTACCTGCCCCCCTGGGCAAATTACCCTAATTTTTTACTTACCCCTCCATGCAGATTCTGGCCTCGGAGTTCACGGCAGCCATCTTCTTCTAATCCTCGCGTCTTGACGGCATTTCCGGTGCATGCGCAGTTGGAGTAACTTTCCGGTCCCGAACAACTGTGCATGCGCCGAAAGTCACGAAAGTTTCCGAAAAATTTTTTTGGACTTTTGGCGTATGCGCAGTGGTTTGGGACCGGAAACCGACTCCAACTGCGCATGTGCCGAAACTTCCGAAGAAAGAAGATGGCTGCCGTGAACTTTGAGGCCAGACTCTGCACGGAGGGGTGAGTAAAAAATTAGGGGCATTGGGGGGAGGTCAGGTAGGCTGGGCATGAGGGAGTCTACCCAGGGTAGGGGGGGAGGGTTTTTTTTAATACAGGTTGAATTCTCCTTTAACCCAAACAGTAATCCCAAACACAAGGCCCAGTTAACAGTGCGATGACTCAAGAACTAAAAATTGTCTTAGAATGACCCACTCAAATCGCTGATCTCAACTCTAATCAGAATCTATATCTCTAAAACTAGACGTGAATTAGTGTCACCCCTCTAACCCAAACAACCCACCTCCCGGAATCCTATGCAGATCTGCTGCAGACTTACTGGAGGTTAAATAACCTATGACATTATAATGCAATGTTTTTTTTCAGATATGTAACCGTTCACATGAAAAGAATATATTTTGAGAGCATGTGTTTAAATGAAAGAATTGGTCAAGAGTATAAATACTGTTCTATATAGTGCAATGAGTATGATCTAGGACTCTGTCGTGCCAGTAATGAATGACAGGTTAAAACACCTCCGCATCGTTAATGAAGGGTTCTGTGTCTTTAGTCAAGAAAAAAAAAAAAGAAATCCATTGTTTTTAATGCATACAGACAGTAGCTTGTGGGATAATCATCCTTTGTCGTTTCTGCTCAGTGACCACAATTGTTAAAAGCAAGGTAAAAATAGCTCAGTGTCAGGTGAAATGGATTTTAACCACAAGTTCTATTTTTATGGATGTCCGTCTGTAGGACGGGAAGAGACGTACACTCAGCAACCTGCTCACTGAGGGGGTTGTTAGCCTGAGACATGATCTCACACAGGCAGAAAAAATAATTAATAAAGCCGACACTGACCTAAGATGCTCCTTGCTGTGTATCATCAATGTATCTAACAATGGGTCACATTCACTTCTTAAAGGGTAACTATAGCAAATATGAACATTTAATAGAAGCTTCATCATGCTGAAATACGAAACTTTATAAATACAATCAATTAACTATTCTGCACTGTTTCTGAAATAGTCAAGTTTATCTTCACGATCCATCTCTCCGCATCTGTTTCTCTTCATTCTGCCTTCTTGCAGCAGTTGGGTGTCGGATATGCATTGACAGTTAGATCCAATATATCTTATATGGGGGCTTCCTTTCCTAGCAGATCTATTAGAGCTCACTCAAATAACTGATTTCAGTACAAACAAAGACTAACAAAATAACTGCCTTTTGCACAAATTCTGCATGTAGAGAGACATGATGTCTGGTGATTTTAATAGAGTGAGCTCTAATACATCTTCTAGGCAAAAGGGGCCCCATATAAGATTATCAATATATTTTAATAAAAAAAAAAAAAATAAAAAAAAAAAAATATATATATATATATATATATATATATATATATATATATATATATATATATATATATATATATATATATATATATATATATATATATATATATATATATACATATATATATATATTAAAAAGCATTGGGCTGTTGGTCACGGGAAACAGCCTAGCATCCTTATACACTAATACTTAAAAACGTGTTTTATAAGTCCTTTCTCTTTAATCATAGTAACATAGTAAGTTAGGTTGAAAAAAGACACACGTCCATCAAGTTCAACATTTTAACTTTTTTAAAAAAAATTTTAACCTGCATAACTGCCAGTTGATCCAGAGGAAGGCAAAAAACCCATCTGAAGCCTCTCCAATTTGCCTCAGAGGGGGAAAAAATTCCTTCCTGACTCTAAAATGGCAATCAGACTAGTCCCTGGATCAACTCGTACTATAAACCTGTATTCCTTCATTTGCTAAAAATCATGTAATGTATGTATGTGTAATCATACATAGAATGATGACCATCATTGACTGCTGGAGGGGTCTGCTTACATTTTACAGGTCTTTTACATTTATTCTTTTAAAAATGTTGGGGTAAATGTTATGGGAATATTTAAAACAACATAGAACTTAAAATATTTGCCCAAATTGTGGCATATTTAATGAGGGATGCACCGAATGCACTATTTTTGATTCGGCTGAACCCTTCCCAAATATTTGGCCGAATACCGAACCCAATCCCAATCCTAATTTGCATATTTCCTTGTTTTGTGACAAAAAGTCGCGCAATTTCCCTCCCCGTATGCAAATTAGGATTCGGCTAGGCAGAAGGATTCGGCCGAATCCCAAACTGAATCCTGGATTTGGCGCATCCCTATATTTAATACTATATTTAGGAGCATGTCACAGGTGATGTAAACCTAGATTCCTTTCCTCACATCCAGTTTCATTCTGAACAACAAGTCCAACACAGGACTTCCTACATTCTTTCCTACTGTAAGTTAATGCACTGCTTCTCAGAAAAATTCATCGTGGTAATGAGGCAACACAGATTTACAACCAGAGAGATGTCAATTTATCAGTCCCAGTAATTATCTGTTTATTAGGCATATAAATATATACCTTGCCAAATAATCCAGTCACTAGATCTGTGTCATTCTGGAACCAATTTATCAAATTATTCATTATCCATAAAAACCAATGGCTGCATTAGTCTGTTTGAATGGTGACCTAGCCCACCAATTCTCAAGAGGCTGATAATTCTCTCGTTGCATCACCATCAAAGTCTATTGAAAGTTTGTACATTTTTCCGATGTCTTCGTGCTTGAGAAAATTCAAAAGACAAATGATAGAACAAAAGAAAAAAAAAAACACAAGAACATTTCTCATGTTTGAGATACTCAAGAGAATAGCAAAAGAATGTTCATGTTTTAATAAATCTGCCCCCGTCTTTAGAAATATTAATGGACTGCTCCTGTGTCTGATATAAATGAGAATATGAGTCAAGTGGCAGCACAAGTCATTAAGTATAAAAACAAAACAAAAGTCCTCAAGGGGCACATTTACCAATGTTGATATTTTTTAGTTTTACTGAATCGTCTTGTTTTGCATTAAAAATGGTGTTTTTTATGATTACTCTAAACCATGAAAAATTTGTGATTTATTAAGGGGCATATTTATCACGGGTTTGAAATCCGAATTCAAAAAGACCAACCGAAATTAAGTAAGTTTATTTATTTTTTTGGTGGAATAGGTCAGTTTTCGATGGAATAGGTCCGTATTCGGCCGAATTCGAAACGTACGAATCAAAGGAATAGCGCACTCGATCGAATTCGATTCAAAGTCGCCCCCCCAAAAAAAATTGGTTTTTCAAAGTCCACCAATTGACTCCAAATAGGTTCTAGGAGTTCCCCCATAGGCTAATATAGCTTGACAGGTTTTAGTTGGTGAATGGTAGAATTTAAAAAAAAAAAACAGTACATGATAAATTTCAATATTAGAATTTTCAAATCTGCCCCCCACCAAAAACTTTAATACAAAAGTCATTGGGAGTTGTCCTTATCCAGTTTTACCATTTCTCTTAGATTTGTGCTTTGAGGTTTTCTGTTTTTTTTTTTGTTTTTTTTTTTTTGCTAGTAATTGTGCAAAGAATTCTAAGTTTTTATTATCTTATTAGAATCGTTCTGTTTTTTTTTTGTTTTGTTTGTGATTTTATTTTCAGTTTGTAATAAATGGCATGAAATTTGTAGTTTTAGAGAAAATTTGTTTTTTCGTGGTTTCAAAAACCTCCAAAACCACTATAAATTGAGTGTTGTTAAATGGGCCTTCCCATGTTCGGGGCCTTAACCCTTTCCCTGCCAAGAACGTAGCTCCTACGTTATTTTAAAAAAAGGCTGCAAGTGCCAAGAACGTAGGAGCTACGTTCTTTCTTTAATCAGCTGCCTCTCTGCACTCCTGCAAAAATCGAAGTGCAGAGAGAGGTTCTCCTGGCCCCTCCACCCCCTAAACAAGGAGCCTAGGGGTCTGCCAGTCGGCTCTTGTGCTGCGATTGTCGCAGGACCCGACTTCTTACCTGATCCTGGCTGCTGTATGCTGCTCCCCATGTGCTGCTTCTTCCTGCACCCGACCTCGTGTAAAGCTCCGCCCACGCACTTCCTGCTGCTGTTCTATGCGATCCTAGAGTCTGCAGATCTGCTTCTGATCCCTTCTTCTCCAAAAAACTGTAAGTGCCCTTCTATTTACACAGTTACACACACACATACATGCAATCACACATACATACATGCATTTACACATACACAGCACACATATAACTAAAGGTAGATTTTTTTTTTTTAAATTTTCTGGCTTTTTATGTATTTTACAGAGTCACATACAGATATACACACACTTATACACTTGTCAGAGATGTATACACAAAAACACACACATATAGGATCTTTTTTACTTTTTTTTTTTTTTTTTTAGTTCTTCAGTTTCCCTCTTGTTATTCCCTAAAAAACTGTTGCTTTACCAGTGGGACTAGTGGATCAAGCATTCTGACCACTAACCACACTGTTGGATCAGTTATTTTGTTATTTTATTGATTTGCCTAATTGTATTTGATTTTTGGGATTTTTATGCTTTCATTGTTGTTCCTTACATTTTTTTAGCGTCATTTGCTCTTTGATCATTTGTGGGCAGATTTACTAAATTCGAGTGAAGGGTTCGAATTAAAAAAACTTCGAATTTCGAAGTGTTTTTTGGGCTACTTCGACCATCGAATGGGCTACTTCGACCTTCGACTACGACTATCGAACGATTCGAACTAAAAATCGTTCGACTATTCGACCATTCGATAGTCGAAGTACTGTCTCTTTAAAAAAAACTTTGACCCCCTAGTTCGGCAGATAAAAGCTACCGAACACAATGTTAGCCTATGGGGAAGGTCCCCATAGGCTTGCCCAAGTTTTTTTGATCGAAGGATATTCATTCGATCGTTGGATTAAAATCCTTCGAATCGTTTGATTCGAAGGATTTAATCGTTCGATCGAATGAATAATCCTTCGATCGTTCGATCGAATTTGCTGCGCTAAATCCTTCGACTTCGATATTCGAAGTCGAAGGATTTCAATTCCTAGTCGAATATCGAGGGTTAATTAACCCTCGATATTCGACCCATAGTAAATCTGCCCCTTGGAGTACAAACACATTTTTAGCAAATTTGGGTTCGTCAGAATGTGTACTTTCCAAAAATATATGGTTTTGTGGCGTTAGGAGGGTCTTGTGGCACACAATGTGCAGTCAAAGGTCTTTGTTTACAGAAGGTGAATCGGCAGCCCTGAAAATTCATATGCACTATTTGTATTTTGGTATCACAGCCTTTAGCATAGCTTTGCAGTATGGTACTTTGGAGTAGAAAGACATGCATACCCAATTTGTATTCAGAGGAATGTGTACTTTCCGAAAATATATGGTGTTCTGGGGTGAAATTACTCTTTTCTAACTTTGCCCCTCTCAAAATGATGTAATTGTGTTGCTTTTGCGGTACCTGAAAGGACAGACCATATGGGGGTCTTCGTTTTGGGGCCCCTATATGCCACGTGCTTGGGTACACCTATACATATAGGACATCAAACTGTTCAGAGGACCCTAGGCTTTCATATTTGGGGTGATTTCTCTTGATACCTAAAGGTATGTGGGTAATACGATGCTGCAGGGTAGATATTTTGAGGTGATTTTTGGAAATGTCCGCAAAATCACCAAATTTAGGAATGGTTTGCGGCTTGGTACTATGGAGTACAAAGACATGCATACCCAATTTAGATTCGTGGGAATGTGTACTTTCCGAAAATATATGGTTTTCTGGGGTGAACCTACTTTTTTCTACTTTTGCCCCCCCCCAAACGATTTAAATGTGTTGATTTTGCAGTACCTGAAATGACAGACCATATGGGGGTCTTCCTTTTGGGGCCCCTGTATGCCACGTGCTTGGTACACCTATACATATTGGGCATCAATCTGTAATAATAGAACATATACTTGATGATATTTAAGATGAATGAATCCACAGTGGTGGCGGTATAATCATATTGAGTTTATTTAATCTATGTTTTTTTAATAGACTTAGGGACATATTTATCAAGGGTTGAATTTCGAATTGAAAAAACATCGAAATTTGAATTTAAAAAGACCAACCGAAATTAAGTCGAAGTTTTTTTGGCAGAATAGGTCCGTTTTTGATTGAATAGGTCCGTATTCAGGCAAATTCAAATCGTACGAATCGAACGATTAGCACATTCGATCTAATTTGATTTTAAGTTTTTCCAAAAAAAAAAACTTTGTTTTTTCAAAGTCCACCAATTGACTCAAAGTAGGTTCTAGGAGGTCCCCCATAGGCTAAAACATCAATTCGACAGGTTTTAGATGGCGAATGGTCGACGTTGAATTTTTAAAGAGACAGTACATGATACATTTTGATATTTGAATTTTTGAAAACATTTTTCAAATTCGAATCGAATGTGGACTATTCCCTAGTCGAAATTCGAATTTTTTTCATTCGAAAATTCACCTCGAACTTTAATAAATCTGCCCCTTAATGTATGGAGTCCAAATTATGCAAATACCTCTTGCTAGACAAACTGCAGGCACAAGCTTCCTGTAAAATAGGTCCAACACCTGTATAATATGTACAAAGAATATCTTTATTTAATGATCGTGTTCTGTATAATGTTTAGCTTACCTACTGTCAAGTTTGTAAGGCTTCTGCAGAATGCCTGAGCAACCTATCCTTGTTTACGCTATAATTATTGCCGCTCTGGTAAATACCTGTGATATGTGACACACAATAAACCTGGTGGTTAGGTGAATGTGTCTGATTCATCAGATACTAATGGATGATAGGACTAGCTATTCTTACAAGTAATGCTCGTAGCGAACCTGACATAAATCCAATAAGCTGAGTTTTAAGGGGATGGTACCTGTTTTTCTCTCATAGTTAGATAGTATACAGGGTGGATATTTATTCCACATAAAGGTATAAACAGAACTAAAACTAATATGCAAAGATGAGCTTGATATGCACATGGCTAAACATGCACAAATATTAATTTTGTTATTTTAAGTCAGATTGACTCCCGCTTTCCTTTGTTCACTATTTGAGCCTACTTGGTTTAATGGTCATATCCCGTCTTGGCTCTTCTGTGAATTAATTTGTGCCCAGTGGAGCAATTCTGGAGCTGTCAAAACCCCCTCTCCTATTTTTTAGGGAGTTACCAGATTTTGGGCTGGTCTCCCGGCCTCCTGTCACTTTTAAAATACAAGTAAACCTTTTAAAATAAGTGTAAAATTAATGAGACTGCTATTTTAAGCACTTTTGTGATTTACATTCATTATTTATTTTATTTTTATTCCAAGATATTAAAGGATAAATGTACTGTTAATATGAATGAACTTTGTTCCAACAGCGCCACTTGCTGGTCATTTTCTGACCAGTCTGACCACCAAGTAGTCAAGGAAGTTGTCAGGAGAAAGAAAAAGGCTGCTCTGATGTTCTTCTGCTTAGGAAAAATAGAAACTTTCCTAAGCAGAAGAACATCAGCCTCTTTCTTTCTCCTGACAACTTCCTTGACTACTTGGTGGTCAGACTGGTCAGAAAATGACCAGCAGGTGGTGCTGTTGGAACAAAATTCATTCATAATTTCAGTACATGTATCCTTTAATATCTTGAAATCAAAATAAAATAAATAATGAATGTAAATCACGACAGTGCTTAAAACAGCAGTCTCATTAATTTTACATTAACTTATTTTAAAGGTTTACTTATCCTTTAATCCCCCGATCTCTGACGATTTTCCACTATCTTGGAGTAAAAATCAAGTATGCAAATGTGCAGAACATTTCCGTGATGTCAGCAGAGCAATGTGCACATGCGTAGCACGGAATCTGTTGCTTCAGGAGTGGGTTATGCACTTAACATCACTTCCTCTGGCACAGGATCGGATTATGCACGGCAATAATCTCTGGAGAAGAAAATTAAAAAGTTGATAGCTCTGTAACTCTGTGTTCAATGGCCAAATTTGTAAACTCAAGGGGACTACATCATAGTAATTTTTGGGGAATAAAAAAACAGCTGGTGCTTAGTCTCTTATTTAGCACAAACATCCATTTAACTCTTAATTGGTAGATTCTGAATAATCTCTGATTAGCTCCGATCTTCTAGTCCGTCACTTGCACATCATATACCGGTATGTCTCTGGTTGGTTAGAAATACAGAAAATTGGGCCTGCACACTCAAAAAGAATTTTCGACTCAGGTGGTGAAATTTAAGATATGCTTTACTTAGTAAAAACAGATAATGACATCGTCATCACAGCAAACAAAAAAACATTTCACATTGTCATAATATACATACCACCCTTAAGTACAAAAAAGGCAGACAAGGGAATACAAGTAGCGGATACACCTGCCTAAATGAGAATGACCCCAACGTTTCGGCAAAATAGCTTTGTCAAGGGGATTCTGATGTGTAACCGAATGAGCAGCAGAATAAATACCCTCTCCAAGAACGCGTCCGTCCCTGTTTTTCGCGCGCTACCCGAACTTGACGTAGGCGGATGTGACGTCACAGATCCGGAAGTTCGGGTAGCGCGCGAAAAACAGGGACGGACGCGTTCTTGGAGAGGGTATTTATTCTGCTGCTCATTCGGTTACACATCAGAATCCCCTTGACAAAGGCTATTTTGCCGAAACGTTGGGGTCATTCTCATTTAGGCAGGTGTATCCGCTACTTGTATTCCCTTGTCTGCCTTTTTTGTACTTAAGGGTGGTATGTATATTATGACAATGTGAAATGTTTTTTTGTTTGCTGTGATGACGATGTCATTATCTGTTTTTACTAAGTAAAGCATATCTTAAATTTCACCACCTGAGTCGAAAATTCTTTTTGAGTGTGCAGGCCCAATTTTCTGTATTTGTTATATTTGGTCGCTCGGTAGGGGCGACTTATGGTTTATTGTGCACCTCATATTTAATATTTGCCTATATTTATTGGAATTTGGTGTGCCCTCCGTTTACTTATATTGTCTGGTTGGTTAGAAACCTGGAAGGAGCTCATCTGCTATTCACCAACATAGGTGATGAGCTTGGGGAAAAGCTGAAATCCTATTTGTGTTCAAAAAGAGACTTGATTCTCTTCATTAAACTTGAAATTAGTGTCAAACTTGAGTTAGAGTAGTTTCCACCAGCTTGACATTCAGGTCACACCTCTAAGAAACATTAATGGACAAGGAAACCCTCCCAAATAAATGATGTTGTCCTGAAAGGGCCAATTACAAAGACACTTTAGCCACTTACAGGTGATGTCTTGTTTCAAAGCTTTCTCCAGCAGAAGATATAGAAATCCAAGAGATTGGTGCAGACCAAGACCATAGCACTTGCGCATTAGCTGCAGTTGTAATTCAGCCCACGCGCTTTAGGTCATTCATTCAATTCAGAATTGCTTTTGTGACATGGTGCATGACGCGTGAGCAAATAAGATGGCGGCCTAAAAATGCTCAGCTCATATTCAGTCCTCAAGACAATTTAAAGAGATGTAAGCATTTTAGAAAAAAAAACTAGCATTTCATAAGGGGAGAATGTGGCAAACAGTTTCTTTACGTTTTATGATGGAGGGGTTTCCTTGTCCTTCAAATTAGAAAACGTACCCAATGTTTTAAGCTAACAAGGCTCTTAGTGGTGCAAATTTTCCTGCACTGGGACAACCAGCAAATACCCTGCTTGAAATTAATTGCTTTGATACATTTCAAATAACATATAGGAGAAAGCTGTTCTTATATGCATGGGCTACCTCTTAAAGGGGTTCACTTACTAATCAGTTGAGTTGTTTTCAGATTGTTCACCAGAAATAAAGATATTTTCAGTTGCATTCAATTCCATTTTTAATTGTTTTTTTTTTTTTTTTTTTACAGTTTTTCCAAAATTGAATCTGGTGTTACAGTCTGGCATCTCCGTAATCCAGATGCAAATTCTGACCTGTTACAATTTGATACATCTAATTGCTAGATTTCTTAGCAGCGCCTGCCGAATATTAGCAACTATTGTATCAAATCTAACTGCTGCCTTTAATGAAATGCTAAATGTATCAACTACTGTATCAGTTTAGATTAGTGACCCCCCTCCCTCCTAGAGCTGCTTTACAAAGTTATAAGAAGGCGAAGAATGAAACTTAACAATTTAATATTAAAAGAATGGTTACACATCGATAATAGAAAAAAAAATTGGATTTTTTTTTTTTATTTCTGGTGAACTATCTGAAACAAACTAAACTGAAAAAAATGTTTGAAGGTGCACAACTAAAGTCTAAAATAGAATAATGCTAGAAATGCTGTATTTTGTAAACATGAACTTACTGTACCAGAAGCCTAATGAATCAAATGATTTATGTTTTCAAAGTTGGCCACAGGGCCTTGTAACTTTTTTTAAACATCTTTGCAAGACCAAGACCACACACATGCTCAGTATGGTCTGGGCTGCTGTTGGGAGGCTAAGCTTAGGGATCGTCATAAATTATCAAAACGGCACAAGTCAAATAATATCTGACATAGAAGCTGATACAGCAAGACTGATTAATAATCAGAATATACAGACTGCACTGGGTCTGTGGATACAAATCTCTAAACAGTCGCCGGCTGCTCAACAGGGAAATAAATAAAGCTGCTCGAGTTCTGGGAAGTAAGGTGGGAGGGCACCCCCTGCTATCTGTTTGATTCCCAGCAGAGCAGTTGTGAACCGTCTGCAGCTGTCAGACCAAGTAAAACGAAGAGAGAATCTCACTGCATACAGTCAGGTTTCTTATAAAAACGGTACACATTTTTTAATTAAAGTATATTGGAGATAGGTTTCTTTTTCATTAAAGAAAGTAAAAATGGGATTTTTTTTATGCCTTTACATCCCTTTTAAGGCCCTGAATGGAATATAGTATTAATTACAAAATATAGCAGTTCCATATTTAAATGATCCATGATCTCTAAGCTATTTGACTAAACACGTAGTAGCGTGAAACCCAGGAGGAAGTAGCTTAAATATCTTGGAGCAGAAAGACATCTCTGTTGTTTGGTTTGGCATCAATTAGTACTCGGCCCATTTTTATGCACTGAATAAATGGTATTACGTGTGGAACTGCTATTTATCAGATTTAAGTACATTCTACAGTCACCCAAAGCCCATACAGGGATTTAAACTGTTGTGAAGTATATAATTATAAATGTATTTGTCACTCACAATTCCATTGTCTCTTTGCCTGTAAAGTATAATTGTTGATACACTTAGAATGCTTCATTCATTCATTGACATTCCTAAATATTTTATAGACTTAAGTTCATAGCGATATAAAACAATGGTGTGTGCTGAACTGAAATCTATATTCTCTGGATACTAGTCCCATTATTATTATTATTATTATTATTAACATGTATTTATATAGTGCCAACATATTGCGTAGCACTGTAAAGGAAATGTGATTATACAACTAAATCACATGAATTATATGCATAGAACATATGGAGTTACATACATCACAATCAATACCGGTACAAAAGGTGAGGAAGGCCCTATGCAGAAAGAGCATTCACTCTAAAGGGAAGGGAGTAATACACATGGTGTGGGAGTGGGCAAGATCAAATTAAGTGGGTGAGAAATGTGGTACTGTATGTGGTGTTGCGTTTGGTAGTTAAGCAGAGTGAGGGTAGGCTTCTCTAAAGAAGTGAGTTTTCAGAGATTTCTTGAAGGTAGAAAGGTTGGGAGAAAGTCGGACAGACCATGGGAGAGCGTTCCAGAGGAGGGGTGCAGCCCTTGCAAAGTCTTGAAAGCGAGCATGTGAGGAGGTAATGAGAGAAGAGTTGAGTAGCAGGTCAGTAGAGGAGCGTAGTAGGCGGTTGGGTGAGTATATAGAGATGAGTTCAGAGATGTAGGGTGGGGCAGAGTTATGAAGTGCTTTGAATGTCAGGGTCATTAATTTGAATTTGATTCTGAAAGTTAACGGAAGCCAGTGCAGGGATTGACAGAATGGCGAGGCAGAGGAGGAGCGGTTGCTGAGGTGTATGAGCCTCGCAGCAGTGTTCATTATGGACTGGAGAGGTGACAGTCTCTGGAGGGAAGGCCAATTAAAAGAGAGTTACAGTAGTCTAGACGCGATATGATGAGAGAGTGCATAAGAATTTTGGCAGCATCTTGGGTGATAAATGATCATATTTTGGATATGTTCCTTAGGTGGAAGTGACATGATTTAATAAGTGACTGGATATGAGGAGCGAATGACAGAGCAGAATCTAGGATAACCCCAAGGCACCGGGCCTGGGGAGAGGGGCAGAGGGGGAGATGGTGGAATTGTTAACTATGATGGATACGTCCGGGATGTTACTGGTGTTAGTTGGAGTTAAGAGAACCATTTCAGTTTTAGAGAGGTTTAATTTAAGGTAGCGTTGCGACATCCAGGTAGAGATAGCGGATAGTTGCCCATTCAGAAGCAACTTTTGGAAAATTCCATGGGAGCACAAAATAAAGAGAGATGGCAATGGCACCATCAGAAGCAATATGGCTCTTTTAGCTGCAATAGCTGTTGTATACTACATTCTTACCAATGCATCATGGGACTTGTAGTGTTTATATACATGCCAGGGATAAAGGATTCCAGCCAGCGAGTTTGAACATTTTGTTTGGTGTTATAGCAACAACAAGGGTATACTGCATATTTCATCTGTCACTTCATTTTAGTGAATATCTCTGTACATTATGGTTTGGTTGATTATGCACTTTTATCTGACTAGTGGGGAAACAGTCTCCCTGTGTTCTGCTCTTCAAAAATGTAATTCCATTACTAAGCTGATAATACATAATTTGCATATTTATTTGCACATTTATTCAGCCTGACCACTGGACTGTGTTAAAGCTAGTATACGTGGTGGGAAGTTAGAGGAGATCAATACACCGTTTTCTTCGGGAAACAACACTTACTTTCTTCTTTTGGGCTATTTCCAAGCCAATTTTCATACACGAAATCCCATAGGGAGGAAGCACAAAGCACACCAGACGCTTCGGCATTGCCTTTAGATCATTTATTTCAGTACACTTGGCACAAGCTTTCGGGGTCAACCCCTTCATTGCACCTGAGGAAGGGGTTGACCCCGAAAGCTTGTGCCAATTCTGCTGAAATAAATGATCTAAAGACAATGCTGAAGTTTCTGGTGTGCTTCCTCCCTAAGGTAGAAGAGATGCCATGGTGATGTGATTCTTCATGCAGTGTTTCAGTGAGATATTCTACAAACTCAAATGTCTTTGCAGTCATAATGGCATGCTCCTAGGATTTACAGTAGGACATGGTCATCTCGGAGGAAGGCCAATAAATCAAGAGACGGCTATTTACAGCAGTGTTTTAAAGAGTCAATAAATAGCCACATCTAGATCATTGGCATCTTCATATATTTCCAGTAACTGAAGCTTCTTTTTACTCTTAGTAGCTTTGATTGTTCTTTTAAGGGGGCTTCCCTGCTCCTAGGGGATTAGACTGTATTGGTTCCCTGGTAATTGCTTGGTTTCCAGCCGTGTTTTGACATTGAATAGTCTGATCTCCTAAGGATATTTTCAGGGCTAACTGACTAAATGGTGCAACTTCTGAGCCCACAGTAGGCAATGTCCTTGGAAACAGGCCTTGTTTAAGAAAGATGTTTATTAGTAAAGCCCTTATCTAGACTGATGGAAAGAACAGGAAACAAATACAAATATTCCTAAGACTTTTGCTGGGAATTGCCACTTTGATTTTAATAACCTGGACCCTGGAAATGCCCAAGGGTAGCACAACGCTTGCAATCTCTCGTGTACCATTGCCACAAGGGAGAAAGCTAGAATGATGAGACATAAATATGCAGTTATTTAAAAAGTCATAAAAACCCTGTTCCAGGTCTTTAATTGTAAAACTTTAATTTCCACGAGCAAGCAAAAGAAAGCATTTAACTGCTTTAAAAATGATATTTATATACATACAAAAGGCAGTATTTGTTACAGGTACGTACAAAGTAAAACAGGTATGGGATCTTTTATCCAGAAACCTGTTATCCAGAAAGTCTCCCATAGACTCTTTTTATACAAATAATCCACATTTGTTAAAATTAATTTCCTTTTTCTTTGTTGTAATAAAACAATACCTTGTACTAAGATATAATTAATCCTTATTGGAAGCAAAACCAGTCTATTGGGTTTATTTGACTTAAAGGGGTGCCTCACCTTTAAAGGAATTGTTCAGTGTGAAAATAAAAACTGTGTAAATAGATAGGCTGTGCAAAATAAAAAATGATTCTAATATAGTTAGTTAGCCAAAAATGTAATGTATAAAGGCTGGAGTGACTGGATGTATAACTTGTCAGTCAGAACCCAACTTCCTGCTTTTCAGCTCTCTTGGTTTACACTGACTGGTTACCCTGGCTACCAGCCAGTAACCAATCAGAGACTTGAGGGGGGGCCACATGGGTCATTTCTGTTGCTTTTGAATCTGAGCTGAATGCTGAGGATCAATTACAAACTCACTGAACAGAAATGTACCATGTGGCCCCCCTTCAAGTCGCTGACTAACTCAGAGTTATAGAGCTGAAAAGCAGGAAGTTGGATTCTGGCTGTTTTATTAGACATCTGTTCACTCCAGCCTTTATAGATTACATTTTTGGCTAACTATATTAGAAACATTTTTTATTTTGCACAGCCTATCTATTTACACAGTTTTTATTTTCACACTGAACTATTCCTTTAAGGTAACATTTAGTATGTTATAGAATGGCCAATTCTAAGCAACTTTTAAATTGGTTTTCATTATTTATTTTGTATAGTTTTATAGTTATTTGCCTTTTTCTTTTGACTCTTTGCAGCTTTCAAATGGGCGTCGCTGACCCCTTCTAAGAAGCAAATGCTCTGTAAGGCTACAAATGTATTGTTATTGCTACTTGGTATTCCTCGTCTTTCTATTCAGCCCCTCTCCTATTCATATTCCAGTCTCTTATTTAAAGCAATGCATGGTTGCTAGGGGAATTTGCACCCCAGCAACCAGATTGCTTTAAATGTAAATTGAAGAGTTGTTGAATAAAAAGCGAAATAACTCAAAAACCTTAAATAATAAAAAAATAAAACCAATTGCAAATTGTCTCAGAATATCATTCTCTACATCATACTAAAAGTTATGTCAAATGTGAGCAACCCCTTTAATATGAAGATCCAAATTACTGGAAGATCCGTTATCTGGAAAACCCCAGGTTCCGAGCATTCTGGATAACAGGTCCCATACCTGTATCAGTAAGTTCTAGTACCATTGCCTTTAATGTATAATGACAAAAATCTGACATGTTTCATTCAAGGAAGATATTTAGGGGCACATTTACTTAGGGTCGAATATCGAGGGTTAATTACCCCTCGATATTCAACAGTCGAAGTAAAATCCTTCGACTTCGAATATCGAAGTCGAAAGATTTACCGCATTTCCTATGATCGAACGATTGAAGGAAAAATCGTTCGATCGAACGATTAAATCCTTCGAATCGAGCGATTCGCAGGATTTTTATCCATCGATCGAACGATTTTCATTCGATCAGAAAATTGCACCTCGGTAGGTTTTAGGTGGCGAAGTAGGGGGTCGAAGTTTTTTTTTAAAGAGACAGTACTTAGACTATCGAATGGTCGAAAAGTCGAACGATTTTTAGTTAGAATCGTTCAATTCGAAGTCATAGTCGAAAGTCGAAGTAGCCAAAAAAATACTTTGAAATTCAAAGTTTTTTTTTATTCTATTCCTTCACTCGAGCTAAATAAATGTGCCCCTTAATATTACATATGTTTTTTAGTTCATGCTTCTATAAAACAGCGGCGCATGCAAGCACCATTATTTGCTTTACTGTAAAAGCAAGAAAAAATAGAATAGACTGACTTAGAACGATTTGTGGTCTTCATTGAAACATAAGTAAAAATGAACCCAAAGTATCTGTAACTGAGGTGAAAAGCCTTTTTTTTTTTTTTTTTACCGCTGTAACCCAGAGAATCTGAAAATCCGGTTATTGAAATTGTCTATTCTATAAGTCAAATATGGCACTGCTTTGTGTAGTGTGTGTGCTTCTATTTCCTTTTGTACGCATTCATCATGAATGTCTTACAGACCATAAAAAGTAATGTTATGGAACCTTTAAAATAATGGCGCAGTCTCTAGCAGATCAGCAAAGACATAAATCTTTCTACATAGAAGGAAAATTGGCACATGCATCTTTTAAAGGAGAATTCAACCCCCCAACTAATAAAAACCCCTACCCAACATAGTCCCCCCCCCACCTGCTCCCCACTGCATAGGTGTTAATACCTGTAAATGCCCCATAATCCTGTAATTACCCCTCATTGCAGAGTCAGCGCAGCGGAGCTCACGGGCGCCATCTTCCGGCGCTTTGATAATCTTTGTGTCTTCTTCCCTTCGGCAATTTCCGTCTCTTTTGGCGCAGTTATCACAAAGCAGAAGACTGCTCCAGCTGCGCATGTGCTGATATGGCGCTTATTTTCTGAAGAAGACCAAAGAGAAGTAGATGGCACCCGTGAGCTCTGCTGCGCTGACTCTGCAACGAGGGGTAATTACAGGATTAGGGGCATTTACAGGTATTAACACCTATGCGAGGGGGAGCAGGGAGGGGGCACTATGTAGGGAAGGGGTTTTTATTAGTTGGGGGGGTTGAATTCACTTTTAAAATGTAGTATTTTATTAACAGTGCTAGTACAAGTATTAAAATGAATACATCATAAGCACGATCCTTTATAGCAGGGATCCCCAACCTTTTTAACCTGCGAGCAACATTTAGAAGTAAAAGGAGTTGGGGAGCAACACAAGCATGAAAAATGTTCTTGGGGTGCCAAATAAGGGCTGTGATTCGCCATTTGGTAGGCCCTATGTGGATTGTCAACCTACATTGAGGTTCTATTTGGCAGCACACCTGGGTTTTATACAACCAAACTTTGCCTCTAAGCCTGGAATTCAAAAATAAGCTCCTGCTTTGAGGCCACTGGGAGCAACATCTGAGGGGTTGGAGAGCAACATGTTGCTCACGAGCTACTGGTTGGGGATCACTGCTTTATAGTAATGCCTTACTACTGTTCCGTGCAAGTGCTGCTCATCACACTTACTAATAATCCTTTCTAAAGTGCACGTTTAGTTCATAATTTTTCCGCGCATAAGGTGGCCATAGACCTAACAATTACAATCTTTCCAGGAAAGATTGTTTCAATACACACGTGTAGAGCTGAATCGTCTGATATACAGGTAGTCAGAGGCTTGGCAAAGGGCCCGAAACGTTGCCTAAGGCACTTTAAGTAAAGTTCTTTACTTTTTCAGTAATACCGGAGTGCTGCTGTTTTCATTGGTCTGATATACAGGTAGAAACAATAGAATTCTACCTGTATACGACAATTCAGCACTAACAATGGCCAATGTTTGTGTGCCTTCAAAGGCACCCAATTTAAAATTTTCCGCCTGGGCTGATTGGTGAGCTGACCAATATCCAAGTCTTCTGCCGATATCAGTCAGCTTGTCTTCCGCCATACACGCACCGAATAGCGTACGTAAATTTGTTTCCTATGATAATATTGGTGCGTGTATTGCCACCTTTATTCATAGGTCATTCGCAAGAGATGCGTGTGATATCTTGGTATTCACAAGTAATTAGACCATCTATGGCTATTGTTCTTCATTGATGTGCCTGTCAGGGAACGGCAGATACTAACACACACTAGTTTACATGTGCACTTTAGTGATGTGCGGGCCGACCCGATACCTGCGGGACCCGCGGGATAGGATGGGTTCGGGTTGACCTCGCACTGCTCCTCGCGGGTGGGGGGCGAGTGTGGGTTGAGCTCTTCTCTTGCTCTCCCTGCCCGCCACCTTCAAATGCTGGCTTCTGACTTCCGGGTTCTGGTCTTATAGTCTCGCGTCTGCTCGTCCCGCCCCTTTTGTGACGTCATCAGCGGGTCAGCGCGGGTCTATAAAAGGACACCGGAAGCATGGGCGGGCTGGAGCAGGGCGGGTTAGGGTCGGGTGTGGGTCAGGAAAACCCTGATCCGCACATCACTAGTGCACTTCTACGTTCAGCTTTTCAGCATTTCAGCATTTCAGCATTTCTCTTATTCCATTTTTGCTGAATGACAAATGTATTCATATTTGCCTGCAATTCTTCCAGTGAAGACAAGGAAAAACAGGGACCATATACATATCATATTTATAGGGCTGCATATTCACTTTTTTGTGTAACCCTTTTTTTTTTTTTGTTTCGCAAGGCTCACCTTCGTTCCCCTGACAAATTTTGCTTCAAGTCTCTGACTGCAGGCTGGGGTGAAATTTGGGGACATTTTTACCAGATTGCCCCACCCCATCTTCCCTGAAGTCAGTGCTTAGACCAATAAGGTCAGAACATTTCTGATGAGAGCAAGCAAATAATAAGGAACATATGAGCAAGATATGAGTAAAGGACTAGCCACAAAATTTCGTTAGTATCAGTGTAGGAGGAAGTAGAAGCATTGAGCGTGATTATTAAAGATATAATGAGAGATTCAACACGTCATACAATGTGAAATAAACCTTTAACTGTTTTCTGTTAATTATTCCTCTAGAACAATCTTTTCAGAGTATTGTGACTGTTAGGTTAACGACAATTGGCCTTGATCATGGCACAAGCATTAGTTATCTATTGAAGATGAGTGAAATAGCTTTCCTGTGTCATGTTCATGTACTGGTCCTTTCATGCCTAAAACCCATGGGTAATTTGGCCATGTATGTGCAGGAGAACATAGTTCTTATCTGCTACATTTCTGGGGCAGAACCATAGATAAAGAAGAGTTCAAAGCCCAAGGGTCACTTCCCACAGATGTTTTAAAGTAACATTATTTTGCTGCTCATCTATAAGTGTTAAAATTACATTTCTTGTTTAACCTCCGCTGCTTCTGTTGAAGTGTGGATAATGAACAGTGTTCCAGCATCCCTCTCAGATGATCCAAGTGCAAGGGCATAGATGACAAGATACACTATATATATATATATATATATATATATATATATATATATATATATATATATATATATATATATATATATATATATATATATATATACATATATATATATATATATACATGTTCTGGAATGACTGTTGCTGGTGTGATATATTCTCTTTATAAATAGATGTGGAGTGCTTTTCTTTTTGGATAGCTATGCTTCTTAAAGGGATACTGTCGTAGGAATTTTTTTTTTTCCAAAATGAATCAGTTAATAGTGCTACTCCAGCAGAATTCTGCACTGAAATCAATTTCTCAAAAGAGCAAACAGATTTTTTTATATTCAATTTTAAAATCTGACATGGGGCTAGACATTTTGTCAATTTCCCAGCTGCCCCCAGTCATGTGACATGTGCCTGCACTTTAGGAGAGAAATGCTTTCAGGCTGCTGTTTTCCATTCTCAATGTAACTGAATGTGTCTCAGTGGGACATGGGTTTTTAATATTGAGTGCTGTTCTTATATCTACCAGACAGCTGTTATCTTGTGTTAGGGAGCTGTTATCTGGTTACCTTCCCATTGTTCTTTTGTTTGGCTGCTGGGGGGAAAAAGGGAGGGAGTGATATCACTTCAACTTGCAGTACAGCAGTAAAGAGTGATTGAAGTTTATCAGAGCACAAGTCACATGTCTTGGGGCAGCTGGGAAATTAACAAAATGTCTAGCCCCATGTCAGATTTCAAAATTGAATATAAAAAAATCTGTTTGCTCTTTTGAGAAATGGATTTCAGTGCAGAATTCTGCTGGAGCAGCGCTATTAATTGATTCATTTTGAAAAATGACATGACAGTATCCCTTTAAGATATTTAAAACTGCAGATTAAGATTCAGAGATTTCCCTGGTGTACTTTTAGTTGTATTTTTATAAACATTTTCATTCCACTACTTATTCTATCTGTCTGTCTGTCTGTGTATCCTGAAATAAAATAATAAAGCTCTGTGTACCTTGTAATATATTTAAGTTCACCTCTGCTCTGCCTCTTGTAACATTTCCATCTCCAGAGAAGCTATTTTTTACACCTCATAATACCATAATACTGTCTACTGTGTACTGTTTATGTTGGAATATGCTTAATGCACCAGTTCACATGTGTTTGAACTGGTGTACCATGGAGCAAATACAGCAGTTTAATTAGAATCATGTGCGAGGTAGAATGCAGGTGCAAACCCAGTGGTCTTAAACATCAGATACAGGTAGAATTTTATTGTTTCTATCTGTATTCGAGTCCTGCGCAGATAGGGTTGCCACCTGTCTGGTATTTTGCCAGCCTGGCCGGTAAAAATGATGGCTGTTCCCAATGTTATTAATAGGAATAAAAGATAAATCTATAGGAAGGCCGTTATTTTTTTTACAGAAAAGGTGGCAACCCTATGCGCAGAACCAATTTGTTAGACCTGACCCGCAACCCACATACTTACCTGATTGGACCCGCTACCTGACCCTACCCGCAAGTACCTTAATCGCAACTCGATCTGTGACCCGCTGACCATCAAGAAACAGGAAGTGCTGTCATTGTAAACCGGAAGTGACATCATTAGAAGTAGGCGTGATCAGAAAAAAGGAGTAAAACAGGAAGTGGTCATTGTAAACCAGAAGTGACATCATTAGAAGTAGGCGTGATCAGAAAAAAGGAGTAAAACTCACTATTGAGAAGACCCGTGACCCACAAACCCGGAGAACTGCTGACCCGTGCCTGTACCCTTCTACCTGCAACCCGCAGGTTTTTGCGGGTAACCCGTGGGTACCCGACCCGCTTCAAGACTCTAACCTGTATAACTGACTATTCAGCTCTACAAATCTGTATTGAAAAGAACGATCAACTGTATTGAAAATGAAAGATTATGGATGGTGACCCTGGAAGTACAGTATCTCTCTATTTTCTAGGAAATCAAAGAATTTAAATGCATCCAAATTGTAAAGCTCCCTAACCTTTCAGTTTTCAGCCTCCGTTCTCCCCAAAGCAGTAGCATAGTTACAGACTGGAAACCCCACGTATACAAAATCACCTTTAAATGCTCATTTCAAATTCCATAATAATGTTGTATGTAATAGTAAAATACAATCATTTTAGTTCAATGCCAAAATGTACTAAGTTTCATGTTTTTTTTTTTTATCTCAATTGTAGGTCCTTCTGCAAACAGAGAGCAGCGGTTGAAAAAGAGTATGGGCAGGTATGATGAGACCGACTCAGGAAATATTAAAGTAATTCAGTTATTTCAGAGGCTGTTAATGTGGAATTCTGCAGACTGCTGCTTTGACTCAAGCTTTTTGCTGTGTAAGCCACCATACTGGCAGCGTCAGGACCAATTATCATGATGACTGATCAATAATTATTCAGAATAATATCACTGTGTGTTCCCTATTTTTAATTGCAGCTTTTGAAAATGTAAGTACCCCTTTCAATCCGAGCCAAGGTGAGAACTACAGACAGAATGACTAACCACAGATGTACAGTGCTCAGACAGAGATCATTGTGGTTTCTGCATACGGTACATACTGAGCAAACACAAGTGGGTGTCTGCACAGGGGAATGGGAAGGTTTCAGTACAAACATCTCGGGGTCAGGCTTTATTTACAAATGTCAGGTATGCAAGCAAAAGTGTACAGCATCTGTATGTCACGAGCAACTGTTTTTGTAGCAATATTGAAGGAAGAATATTGTTTTCCTAAGTATCTTGCATATCCGCAGTATGCAACCAGGCTTAATATATTCTAGTTTTTTTTTTTTTAATTCTTTTGGAAAGGGTTTGTATAACTACAGGATTTGCAGCTCACTCAGCAGCATTAACCACGCCATATAATGGTAGATCTTGGGGCAGTTATTAAATAATAATATTCTGAGATAATGACAAGGAAGCCTAGTATAATTGCATATGAAAAGACTGGATTGATTTGCAGAAATGGACTTCCGGACTATGTAGGAGCTTATTGGCCCATGTATGGGACCCTCCAATGGACCGGCATGACCAATATCTAACTGAAAATCAGCCACGGCCTGCTTTTATGGTGTGGTACGCAAACTTGGCACAATAGGAGGGCATGTTGAGGAAAGATACACTTATTTGGTGACTTGTAGGCCAGCTTTAGTTTTAAATGAAAGCTACGGAGGCATTTTATTTCCAATAGATTCACTGCAATAGTGAAAGATAGAATGCTATTTTTATCCTGTAGAATGTTTTACCATACCTGAGTAAACCGCTCTAGAAGCTTGTGTTTTTTTAGGATAGCAGCTGCCATATTAGCTTGGTGTGACCTCACTTCCTGCCTGTGTCTCTCCCTGCTCACGTATAGCTCTGGGCTCAGATTACAGCAGGGAGGGGAGGAGGGAGGGGGAGAGGAGCAAACTGAGCATGCTCCTGCCCCGGGCAAGGAGATTTAAGATGAAGGCAGGAAGTCTGATACAGAAGCCCATGTGTACACAATAGAAGGAAAGAAATGCAGTGTTTACTCTGGATTTACTGGTTTACTTGGTAATTTCTCATTTCAGTGCCTTGTGCTTTGCATTGTTTCCTTTCCCTGTCTTCTTGCATTTCTACAGATTGAGAGCGAGGGACAATATTAGGCTGCTGAGAATGTCTGCATATTCTTGGCTGTCGTACAAATTTTATGCTGAAGACACAGACTGCTGGATTGACGCTATAAAGCAGAATGGATATGCAACAAAGCATTTCTGTCCACTGCAGCTTTAATAATTCAAAGCTACAATGGGCACTTACTGGCTATTTAAATTAAATTTACTGTAGTAAAATGTAGGTTACAATAGGCCCCCAACTCATGTCCCCAGATTTTAACTTTTCCTGGAAACTGTAAAATAATTTTTTATTTTATGGCCTTATTTTTCAGGTCAATGTTCAATTTTTAACGTGACATTTAAACGGCTGTTTATAAACTTAAAATCATAGCGCTGTTAAAAGTTCCAACGACATTATATCATTTTGCTGGGGGAATTTAATTTGATTAATTAATTATTTGTATGTTTTTGTTAAACTTGTATGCAGCCACGGATCATATTTAAATATCCATGTTAATTCAAAATTGATGAAGAAAGGGACGTTTTTTTTTTTTTTTTTTCTAAAGTTATTTTCCATACTCTCAAAATGACTTCAAAAAAATGGAGCTTGGTTGTGCTCCAGCAGCGTTCCTGTGTGAATTACACCACAGGCTGTTTACAGAGCACATCCTACTTGGCAACGGGCAGTGTTTATGGGTATGGTGTTAACCTCTCTGGCTGCTGCCATGAATATAAATCTGACTGCAAGATGAAATGTGTGGGCCTGGTGTCCGAGTGCAAAATGTAGCAGAATCGTGCTAAGAAAACAGCGTGTTCCTGTAAGCAAGGGCTTTAGACAGGACCCTTTTATTAACATGATGTTTTTATGACCTTTAGGCACTGCAGAGACTGGCTAGTCAATACCTTAAAAGAGACTGGCATCGTGGGAAAAATGAGACCAGTGAATGCAGGTGGGTGAGATTTCTTATCAATACCCCCAAGTGCTTTTTGCCGATAAACATGTTTATTCAGCTGTGTTGCTTATGGTCCCAGACATTGCTTAACCTGTCTGACTGATGAATATTATTGCACACTTTCCTCGCTGTGGTCGAGTATTTGTTGCTGTTTTCAGGGGAGTATAGTCCTTGGAGTTTTGCAACCCATTTTACTAAGGCATAACAAACTGCAATTCAAGTTACATCTTAATTATATCTTTGTTTGAATCATGTACAAGCTACTGTTTTATTATTACAGAGAAAAAAAATTGGATTATTGACAGTTGGAAACATGGAATTGTCACAGATGTGTTTGTAATCATTGGTTAAAGTATACTTCAACTGGAAGATTGGGTCCAGTGGCCGTGAAAAAAACAGCCTATACAGGCATAGGACCTGTTATCAAGAATGCTCGGGACCTGAGGTTTTCCGGATAACAGATCTTTCTGTAATTTGGATCTTCATACCTAATGTCTTCTAGGGATGCACCAAATCCACTGTTTTGGATTCTGCTGAATCCTCCGCAAAAGATTTGGCCGAATACAAAATCTGAATTTGCATATGTAAATTAGGAGTGGCAAGGGGAAAACATTTTTTACTTCTTTGTTTTGTGACAAAAAGTCTCGTGATTTCCCTCCCCGTCCCTATTTTGCATATGCAAATTAGGATTTGGTTCAGTCAGGCAGAAGGATTCAGCCGAATCCTGCTTAAAAAGGTCGAATCCTGGCTGAATCCCGAACCGAATCCTGGATTCGGTGCATTCCTGATGTCTTCTATAAAATCATTTAAACATTAAATAAACCAAACAGGCTGGCTCTGCTTGCGATAAGCATTCATTATATAGTGAATAAAGTACCCCCTCTTGTAAAATATAAGGATATTATAAGTTACCGAAGAGTTTCATGACCCTTCGGCCTCGTGTTTTTATACAGGTCATGGAACTCTAAGGTAACTTGTAATATCCTCATATTTTGCAACTGGGGGTCCTTTATTATAATACACAAGTTTCGGTGAGTCATGTGACAGAAATGACATCACTACTCACCGTTTATAACTGATGACATCAGAACTCACCATTTAAGGATATAATTTACAAGATATTCATGGCTTTTGTGTATTATATCTGATATAATGAATTATTAGTTTAGTGTGGATGAAGTACAAGGTACTGTTTTATTATTACAGAGAAAAAGGAAATCATTTTTACAAATATGGATTATTTGAATAAAATAGAATCGATGGGACATGGCCTTTCCGTAATGCAGAGCTTTCTGGATAATGGGTTTCCAAATAACGGATCTCATACCTGTACTAAAATTGCTACTCTGCTAATTTCACAGTCCTGTATTGCATTTAGGTAATATTCACGTGGGACAACCCCAGAAAGACAGACAGTGAAGCGTCATTCATCTCTCTAGACGTTTTCACTGCTCTAGAATCCCAGGATGACAACCTTTAGGGTAGGACTACACGGACGTTTTTGTTGATATCCAACGCGCTGAGACAAAACGCATTGATTTGAATAAGAGACTGAAATATGAATAAGAGTGAGTCTGAATAAAAGGATCAGTAATAAAAAGTGGCAATAACGATACATTTATAGCCTTACAGAGCATTTGGTTTTTTTTTTTAGAAGGGGACCGCGACGCCCATTTGAAAGCTGCTTCTTGAGCATTCTCTGTATTTACAATATGACACCAAGTACCAAATATTTCCAGTGCAGTTTACACTGGATGATGCAGGAAAATATTCTGAAATCTACCCCATCTGTACAATGGAAGAAATGTTCATGGAGGATAAATATTAATAAATTATTTACTTATAACTGGTGCTTAGAGTTGAAGTCCGTTATAGTCTTAGTGATTTATTGTAACTTTGTTATATTATTACTATATAGCGCCTGCATGTCATCATCATTCTTTAGTCCTTGCAGCAGTGAAGCTTACAATCTAACGTCCCTACTATGTATATAGTGTCGAACTGGCCTATCGGGATACCAGGAAAACTCCCGGTGGGCCCAGGTGTCAGTGGTCCCTCATGCTGCTAAACATTTGGCCTATTTCATGGCCATTCCCTATTTCTATGAGAACAACAAGGCTAAATAGATGGAATAATAGATAAAGAAAAGCGACTTGGAGAATAGAGGTGAGGAGAGGACGGATAATAGTACTGAGAGTGGGCCCCTGCTCTAAGGTTTGTGGGTGGGCTCCTACTGTAATGTTTGTGGGTGGGCCCCTACTGTAAGGTTTGTGGGTGGGCCCCTACTGTAAGGTTTGCAGGTGAGCCCCTACTGTAATGTTTGTGGGTGGGCCCCTGCTCTGAGGTTTGTGGATGGGCACCTGCTGTAATGTTTGTGGGTGGGCCCCTGCTGTAATGTTTGCGGGTGGGCCCCTGCTGTAATGTTTGCGGGTGGGCCCCTGCTGTAATGTTTGCGGGTGGGCCCCTGCTGTAATGTTTGCGGGTGGGCCCCTGCTGTAAGGGTTGCGGGTGGGCCCCTGCTGTAAGGGTTGCGGGTGGGCCCCTGGTGTCCCAGTCTGACACTGTATGCACAATATGACAGGTATATGTTTGCAGTGTAATAGGAAACCAGTCGTTTGAGATGTTTTAATTCTGCAAAGAAGTCACATTCCAGAATAAATCTGTTATACATCTATAGGGGTATACGAATTCTGTTTAGTAATCTGTCTTTAAATTGAACACACAAAAAAATCATCAAGTTAAAAAACTCGTTTATAAGGGGCCCTCAATCCTATTAAGGTTCGACATTAGTTAATAGATTCCCATTACTGTTTTTGTCTGATGCTGGAGAAGCAATTGATCCTTTGCCTGAAACCATTTCAGATGTTTCCCATTTGTGAAAGGGTATTTGCAGAACACATGGTTGCACTTAAACAAGTTCTGGCAAAGCAGTAGTATAATTCACAGTGGTAAATAGTTGCTCTTTACTTTGGACTAGAGCGATAAGCTGCCAAACATCATAGATGCGCTTCCAAAAGAATCATTCATGATACCACTGATTGAAGCTACAATATTTTGTTTGGTTCTTTGTCATAACGACAGGGTTTCTGTTGCCAGAGGTGAGAGTAGTTCTACATGGCCTGGTTCCTTTTTATTCAGTGTGTATGCTTTTACTTTTATTAGTACAAATGAATGGGGAATTCCACCTAAAATGTGTGTTTTTTTTTTTTTTTGTATAATGAAAGAACTTTCCTATATACAGGTATGGGATCTAATATCCAGAATGCTAGTACCTTATGTCTGCTAGAAAATCATTTAAACATTAAATAAACCCAATAGGCTGTTTTTGCTTCCAATAAGGATTAATTATATCTTATTTGGGATCAAGTACAAGCTACTGTTTTATTTTTACAGTGATTTTGATTCAGCCAAACCCCCCCGAATCCTTTGTGAAAGATTCAGCCGAATACCGCACCAAATCCTAATTTGGGATTAGGGTTGGGAAGGAAAAAACATTTTTTACTTCCTTGTTTTGTGACAAAAAGTCACGCGATTTCTCTCCCCGCCCCTATTTTGCATATGGAAATTAGGATTCAGTTCGGCCAGGCAGAACGATTCGGCCTAATGCTGATGAAAACGTCCGAATCCCAAACCGATGTCTGGATTCGGTGCATCCCTAATCTTTTTAAAAAAAATTGATTATTTGGATGAAATGGAGTCTATGGGAGATGGCCTTTCCATAATTCTGAGCTTTCTGAATAACGGGTTTCCGGATAACGGATCCCATACCTGTAAATATATTTCAATGTTTTTTTAAATGGTTATTTGTAATAATTTATTTTGTGATTGCTATTAAAATCGGTATCTGTCTGAGCTTTTACGTTCTCTGCACTCTCTGACTCCCGAAACAATCCAGCAGAAGCCAGCGGATGAACATACCTGGAGGAGAAACCATGGAAATTTAGTACATAAGGGAAAGTTGTTGAGAATTTCAGATGCAACTCACTAACTACCAAATTTTCAGGTCCAGATGCCACTGAAATGAAATTGATCAGCTCAAGCCGTGAATCACCATTTCCCCGAAGAGTTACCGTATTTCTTTAGGAAAACCTCTCAGGAGTATAGATAGAAATACAAGGAGTGTTTGTTTGCTTTTATGTCTGTTTTTGCAAACACTTCCAAAACACAATAAGTGGAGTGCTTGTAATCTGATCAGCTATTTCAGCAAAAGGCAAACAGGACATTAAAGGAAAACTATATCCTCAAACAATGTAGGTCTCTATAAAAAGATATGGCTTAAAACAGCTCATATGTAAAACCCTACTTCATGTAAATCAACCATTTTCATAATAATATACTTTTCTAGTAGTATGTGCCTATGGGTGATCATAAATAGAAAATTGCCATTTTAAAAAATAAGAACAGCCCCCTGGGATTGTATGATTCACGGTGCACACAAACATACCAGACAAACTATACATGTTAGGTCGAGCCAATTAACAGACAGTTATGTCTTTTGCTCCCACACTTCTTCCTGTTACATTTAGAGCTGTAGTATTTCTGGTCAGCTGATCTCTGAGGCAGCATTCAGACCAATACTAAATGGGGGTTTAAGGCAAGAGATGTAAGGGTCTGGCCACACTAGTAGATTCGGGGAGATTAGTTGCTGGGGCGACTAATCTCCCCAAATCTGAAGAAATATTTACTTTAATATATATTCCAGTTTGATAAGATTCTTTAATATGCCACTTAATTTGATATAAACTATCTGCTGCTCAAGTATTCATTTTGAAGGTAAAGTTACTTTTAAGGGCAGAGACACACGCCCAGATTCGGGGAGATTAGTCGCCCGGCGACTTTTAGGGGGAGACTAATCTCCCCTCACTGCCTTCCTGTCGTCTAGCGTGTAAATCTCCAGCTGGATGTTTGAAAAATGGTGAGTTAATGATTTCAAATTTATGGTTTCCAAGAACTAGACCTCATACACAGCTGACTGCCGATGGCCGTGAAGAGTCCCTCATTGTGTGGCCAGATCTAGTATCTTCCTATGGCTGCAGATTTGCTAACTTGTATTTTCTTGATAATATCAGCCAGTTATCCTAACTTGTTGTGTTCACATTTCAAATTTCCATTATACAGTTATGCAAAATTCCCAGTGGTTGTGAAGTTATTTGTATATTGCAGTTGAAACCAGCATCTGCCTGCTCTTTGTTGTTCTCTGTGCTGGTGGTTATGACTTTGGAAACAACATAGCAAAAGCCATTTGAATAGTGTCCCATTCTTGGCTGGAGTACAACTAACTTGAGCTATATTATTTCAAGAATCCGAACCGGAGAGCCAGAAAAACAACAAATGCTGCGTTCAATCACATTTACATTAACAAAAAACTTTAAAAGCATTTCAGATATTTCAATATTGCTTAGAATTACTGTACACTTTTTTTCGTAATGCATTTTCAGAGACGAGGTTCCTATAGAGCACAAGAAAAAATGGAGCCGATTATTCGTCCGTTAAAAAAATAGAAATTTATTGAAGATCATTAAAAATGGTAAAGGCATGCCCAGAACATATTATAGGCTGCCCACCTTACGTGTTTTCGTGGCTACCGGCCACTTCCTCAGAAGTTAATGACAGCCTATCTTGAGCTCCCTTAAGGGTCAGGCCACACTGGGCGTTTTGGGGAGATTTGGTCGCCTGGCGACTAATCGCCTTGTTTTTGCAGAAACCAATCTCCCCAAATGCCTTCCCTCACTCTGCGCCGGCTAAAATGAAAAAAAAAAAAAAAAAACGCCAGCGCTAATCACATACGGCGATTCATTTTCTGAGGTTGCCCAAAGTTTCCTCGTGAGGCAACTTCGGGTGACTTCGGAAAAAGAACCGCCGCGTGTGATTAGCGCCGGCTTTTTTTTTTTTTAAATTTTAAGCCGGCGCAGAGTCAAGGAAAGGCATATGGGGAGATTGGTCACCGCAAAGACGAGCCGATTAGTCGCCAGGCGACCAAATCTCCCCAAAACACCCAGTATTGACTTACCCTAAGAAAGTACAATCCCCTCCCATAAAATACATTAACCGCTTCCCACTCTAACAGAATGTCATTTAAATAAATAAAGTTCATGCACTCCTTAAAACACAAAAAGATCAACCACCTCATTATATAACACAAGGCCCAACATGTTAAATGACCGCAACTTCTGTTACATGACCTGTTGCTATGTCCTAAAATCATAGCAACGCACAGAATACAGGGAATACAAAAAACAACACCATTATATACCACCTGTTACCAGATCAGTGGCAGGAAAGGGGGAAATGACTAAGTAACAAAAACACTCAGTGTATTATATATATCGGATATAAACAGTTAGTATAAACATGATATCTCCCACTCCCTATTCATGCCCCCATGTACCTCAACCGTTTTCAGCTGGTGAATCCAATAGGCCTCTCTCAGTAACAATTTTCTCTCAGAATCTCCTTTCCTTATACTCAACCTTAACGCATCAATAATTTGAAAATGTATCTTTATCTCACCATCATGCTTTTCCTGTATATGTTTGGCTACAGCGGATTTAGAATCTTTCCTACGGAGGGCAGTGTATTCCAAGAAACATGTACCTGCTTTCCTCACGATCTTCCCCACGTACTGGGAACCACAGAAACATGTTCTCAAATAAACTACTCCCTCTGATGTACAATTAAAATACTTCTTGATCTCATAGCGTTTTCCTGTGATGGATGCTTCAAATACCTTCGATACCTTAATGTAAGGGCAGGATTTACACCTAGACCTGCCACACTGATAATTGCTCTTATACCTGGGCCAGGCACTATTTACCTCTGGGCTACCCGAATTGTGTAGGCTCCTAGACACCCAGGAGGCTATGTTGCTATTTTTCTTAAAAATAAAGGACAGTTTGTATAGGATCCTGGAGTAGAACACGCCTCCTTCCCATAGGTTGTAGAAAATCTTTGATAATTTTTAGATCCCTTTGTGGAATCTAATTTGGTCTGTTTATCACTCCCTGCTAATCAGGGGATACTGTCAGTTGCTACTGCTTTCTCATAAGCCCTCCAGATAGATTCTGTATTGAAGCCCCGTTCAAGAAACCCATAGCATCATAGCTTGTGTATGAAACCCATAGCATCATAGCTTGTGTATGAAACCCATAGCATCATAGCTTGTGTATGAAACCCATAGCATCATAGCTTGTGTATATGAAACCCATAGCATCATAGCTTGTGTATGAAACCCATAGCATCATAGCTTGTGTATGAAACCCATAGCATCATAGCTTGTGTATGAAACCCATAGCATCATAGCTTGTGTATGAAACCCATAGCATCATAGCTTGTGTATGAAACCCATAGCATCATAGCTTGTGCATGAAACTCATAGCTTGTGCATGAAACTCATAGCTTGCGTATGAAACCCATAGCTTGGGTATGAAAGGCATCCTAGGAGGAACACACGTGCCTCAGGCGGTGAGTACTACAGGTAGGGTTGCCAGTAAAACACCTGGCAAGGCCGAGGCCGTATTACAAATTTACCGGCAATGTAGCTGCCGGTAAATTTGTAATACTCCTAACAAAAGCCCTCGGCTGCCCCCAACCCGCTCAAAATTTACATTTTTTTTTTGTTGTCTTCTGGCCAATCGTGTGTTTAGGCCCCGTCCCTTTATGTCACAGTATGCCCCTTTTTGCTTCACGCCCTGCCCCCTTTTACATCACGCCCCGCCTATTTGCTCCCGCCCCCACCACCAGCCGGTAAGCATTGTATTAAAAGGTGGCAACCCTAATTACGTGTAATGGGCTTCCTGTAGAGATCAGTACATTACCTCTGGTGTTTGACCACAAAAGTGACATCCAGAAACGGGATTAGTGTATCATGGGTCTCCGTAGTACTGTAAATGCCAAACCTTTGACTCTATCATTACAATAGCTAACAAACCCATCCAGGGATGTCTCCTCCCCATCCCATATACCTATGCAGTCATTGATGTAGCGAAAGAATTGAACAATGTTCGCTCTATATGGATGGTGGGGAGAAAATCGCTTGTTCAGTGAGTTGATTTTGTGACGGCTGTGTATGGAATTCTGTCTTTCAGGAGTGTGTATTCAGTGTGGAGGTCCGTAGTAGAAGGCACTGCTTCCATTGGACAGACCAGAGTAACTTCCGCTGAAAACTATAGGAACTTGACCTCCGAAGCTGCAAAAACAGCCAGATCAGCAAAGGAACTTTTACTTAAAAAGGTAACAATCTACAATATTTTCAGTGATGTAACATAAGTCAAAATACAAACTAAACATATTACCTTTTTTATTTTACTAAAATAGAGGCTTTTTGAGTGGGTCCCTAAGCTCTGGTAACTGGCAGTAGCCCAGAGCATGCGCAGTGAATCAACAGAAAAGAAGATTGGGAGCTACTGGGGGTCATCTTTGGAGGCTGCTAAAGGGCTATAGTGGCCTTTGCCTGGTATAGAACCCCCAAATAAACTGTGCAGTGTTTTTACCTGATTAAGCTTTAGTTCTCTTTTACCATAGCTCTCTATTATCCCATGCAGGCTGGACCCGATAAAGGAAAGTTGTTGAGAATTTCAGATGCACTCACGAACGACCAAATTTTCTGGTCCAGATGCCACTGAAATTAAATTGATCAGCTCAAGCCGTGAATCACCATTTCCCTGAAGAGTTACCGTATTTCTGTAGGAAAACCTCTCCAGAGTATAGATAGAAATGCAAGGAGTTTTTTTATTTTTGTTTTTGCAAACACTTCCAAGTGGAGTGCTTGTAATTTGATCAGCTATTTCAACAAAAGGCAAACAAGACATTAAGGGCAGAGACACACGGTCAGATTCGGGGGGATTAGTTGCCCGAAGACAAACCTCCTCTTTTTTTGGGGCGACTAATCCCCAAACTGCCTTCCCGCTGGCTAGAAGTAAATCGCCAGCGGGATGGCACTCGGAGCTCTTCATTTTCAGAAGTCGTCCGTTTCTTCGTGAGACGACTTCGGAAAGCGAAGCACTCAAGAGTGCCATTCCGCCGGCAATTTACATTCTAGCCGTCGGGGATACTGTTTCGGGGAAATTAGTCGCTCAAAGAAGAAGCAGAGATTTGTCGCCGGGCGACTAATCTCCCCAAATCTGTTCCGTCAGTCATAGTGGGTGGGGTGGTACATTCCTCTTGTAGGTGGCTAACACCAGCACTGGAGTTGGTGTAGGCCAAGAAGTATTGGAGCAGAACATATACTTTTCTGTACAGAATCAATGGGTTTATAAAAAAAGAAATTCAGGGTGTGAAGTCTCTATTCTGTATTAGAAATCCAACCCACCTGCTTTATGAGTTCCTAATAAAATGGAGAAATGTAATTTAAAACTATTTTGCCAGAGCATTGAACAACTACTAAAAGTACAGAACGAGCTGCTGGAGACTATGAAAGAAGTAAACAAGACCAAGAAACGTTATGTCCAGCTGGAACGGGTTAGCGAGGTTGCCAAGGAAAAGGCAATGGACACGGAGGCAAGGTGAGGCACGTTCCATCCAGCAAAGGGTCACTGAGCATGATTAGCTTTGGCTGAACACTCTATACACTGAGAGTTTTTTAAGCAAGTCTGCATGTCTCTTTGTGCTGTTAGTAAATATGCTTACTTAAAAAAAAAAAGGGCCGAAACTAAGGTAAGGCAGAAGAGGCACCTGCCTAGGGAGCAGCAATGGGAGGCACTGGGCAGGTACCTGTTAAAGGGTCTTCTTCCTAACCCTTGTTAGTGTTTGATCTTCTTCATCTCTCCTCTGTCTCTCTCTCTCCTCCATTCTGCTGCTCTCTCTGCTGTCGTCCCTTCCTAGCCTGCCCTTCCCTCTGCTGCTCTCTTCCCTGTTACAGTGGTCATGGTGAGCACACGGGGGGCTTGTTGTATGGGGAGCGTGGGGCCAGCTGGGTTGCCTAGGGCATCTGAATGCAGATTAGCAGCGCTTTAGTATGCATTCTGTTGAGAAGTGTTAGCATGATGGTAACTGTGGTCACTCAAATATTAAAGCAACTCAGCCAGGCCCTGGATTATTAGGGGCAACACACCACCTGGCCACTTGCTGAGGAGCACTGGGGATTTGCAGATCCCCAGTGCTCTGGCGCGTGAGTTTGTGTGGGTGGTTCGGTCTGTGAATTAGTTTTGCGAAACTGTGGCAAAAATTTGCCGCGAGAGAAAAACACACATTAACTCCAATGCATTTAGTACGGAGAAAGAGAAGTCCATTGATTCCAACGTATTTTGTGTAAAAAATGGCAAAAATGCCTATTAATGTATTTTGCTTATGCTGCAAAAAAAAAAAACACCCATTGACTTCAATGGCCACTTATTTTCATTCTGGTTTTTAAAAATGATTTTTAACTAATGGTATCTACTGTATCATTTGATTAATGTTTATAATTTACTATATTTCAGGCAGAAAGCAGTACAAAGCCATGTTTACTAGAGCTTATTCTCTCGAGTACTTATCCGACAGCGCTAATATAACCTACAGAATACATACACTGTTCCAGTGCTTGCTGCTGACTGAAGGGATTAGACCTTTTTAAGTTCCTTGTTGATGATTATGGTTGCACTATAGCTACATTTCTCCAAAGAACTTTTTTTTATTGTACAGGGTATAATACAGTTTACTGGAATGGCATTAGGTTTCCCAGGCATTATGGGCCATAATCTCTCGAGACTGCAGATGTCTTGCACATCAGATTTTACATTTCCTTAGTTTCAGGCCAACACCGGATGGCTGTCTGCTCTTATGACATGGACATGAAACCACACTGGAAATGGGTAAATCTGAAGGTTATCGGACAGGATTTCAGAGAGCGTGAAGGGCATTAGCAAATTATTTGCCTGCTAGTTCAGAATTGGAGAGGTAGAAGCCTGGGATTATACAGATGATCAGATATGATGGCCCAGGCGTCCTCATCTGTAGATTTTTCCATCATACACTAGAGGCCTGCGTAGGTCCATCTTTTGGAACCCGTACCCGACCCGTACAATCCGCATTCTTACCCGCTACCCGACCTGACCCGCAAGTACCTTATCCGCAACCCGCACCTGCGAACCGCTGACCATCAAGAATCAGGAAAGGCTGTCATTGATCAGAAAAAAAGGAGTAGAACCGCCAACCCGCGTCTATTCCCGCACCCAGGAACGTCTACCCGCAACTTGCAGGGTACCGCAGGTTTTTGTGGGTACCCGACCCGCTGCAGGACTCTATCATATACTGAATCAAATTTGGCATCCTGAGATTGGTTTAAGGTGGCCATAGATGTAGCAATTACTATCTTTCTTGGAAAAGATCTTTTCAAGAAATACAATACACATGTGTAGAGCTGAATCGTCAGATATACACATAGAAACAATAGAATTCTACCTGTATCTGTTGAATCAGCACTAACAATGTCCGATGTTTGGGTGCCTTCAAAGGCACCCAATCAAAATTTTCTGTCCAGCCCGATCGATGAGCCGACCGTTATCCAAGTCTTCTGTCGATATCGGTCGGCTCTTTTGCCACCATACACGCACTGAATATTGTATGAAAATTTTTTTGTACGATATTATCTGTGCGTCTATGGCCGCCATAGACCTAGGAAATTACCGTTATGGTGTGGGGTGGCTTATGAACGAAACATAATGTGTATCTCAGACATCTAAATAGTTGGTGGAAAGGTGGATCTAAATAGGTGGACATTACTACAGTAATATTTTTTATGGCAAAATGTGCATGGGGGGAAGTATTGTGTTAATTAATTGGAATTTCTAATTGCATCACGCTAGATTCTAGGTCTACATCAATACACCCCCCAACCACATAACCTATACAAAGAGGTACCCTATTACAGAGCCAACATAGACTTCCCCTATATAGACATGTTCATATATGTCCCAGGTATGGAATCTGTTATCCAAAATACTGAGGAACCTGAGGTTTTCCAGATAAAGGGTCTTTCTATAATTTCGATCTCCATACCTTAAGTCTACTGCAAAATTATTTAAACATTATTTTAACCCAATAGTATTGTTTTGCCTACAATAGAGTATTAAGTATATTTTACCTTGAATCAAGTACAAGGTACAGGGATATCCAGAAACCTGTTATCAAGAAAGCTTCGAAATGACAGAAAGGCCATCTCCATTCTACTCAAATAATCCAAAGTTTTACAAATGATTTCCTTTTTCTCTGTAATAACAAAACAGTACCTTTTATTGATACAAACTAAGATATAATTAATCCTTATTGGAAGCAAAACCATCTTATTGGATTTATTTAATGTTTACATGATTTTCTAGTCGACTTAATGTATGAAGATCCAAATTACGGAAAGATGTACTATCTGGAAAACCTCAGGTCCCGAGCATTATGGATAACCAGTCCCATACCTGTACTGTCTTCTTATTACAGGGAAAAGGGAAATGTTTTTTTTTTTAAATGTGAAATACTTGATTAAAATGGGGCTATGGGAGATGGCCTTCCCATAATTTGGAGCTTTCTGGATAACAGGTTTCTGGATAACAGATCCCATACCTGTACTGAATATCTGATATAGTAATAATTAATTAATTATTAATAGTATAGTATTAAAGGACTGGTTGGATGTCCAGCTACTGTAACTTAAAGGGCATGTGAAGGCAAAAAAAATAAAATCCCATTTTTACTTTGTTAATGAAAAAGAAACCTATCTCCAATATACTTTAATTAAAAAATGTCTACCATTTTTATAAGAAACCTGACTATGCAGTGAAATTCTCCCTTCATTTACTGCTGTGGATAGAAATGATCAGACGGTCCCTAACTGCTTAGTAGGGAAACAATCATACTTATGAACAGCAAGGGGAGCCCCCGCCTTACTTCCCAGCCATACAGAACTCAAGCAGCTTTGTTTATGAAGGTCCCAAAGCAGCCCAGACCACACTGAGCATGTGCACAGTCTTAAGGTGGCCATACACGGGCCGATAAGGTCTGTCGGCAGCTTATTGGCCCGTGTATGGGGCCCCCCATTTCGGCCAGATCTCGATCGGATGGGACAGAAAATCCCGTCGGATCGCGGCCGCATCTGTTTGTTGATGCGGTCCCGCGATCCGACCACCCGTTAAGGCATCGTTAGGATTCGATCGTTGGGCCCTAGGGCCCACGATCGGATCAGCCCAATATTGCCCACCTCAAGGTGGGCATATCGGAGGGAGATCCGCTCGTATGGCGGCATTGCCAAACAAGCGGATCTCTGTGTATGGGCACCTTTAGTCTTGCAAAGATGTTATGGTGACCCCATGTAGACAACTTTGAAAGCATCAATTATTTGTTTGATTAGGCTTGGTGCATGGTGCAGTAAGTTCATGTTTATATTTAGTATACAAAATACAGCATTTCTAGCCTTATTCTATTTTAGATGCCCTTTAAAGGGGAAGGAAACCTAGTCGGCGCAAACCACCCACCCCCCCTCCCGTTTGTTTCCCACCCTCCCTCCTCCCCCCTGGCCTACCCGTCCCGCTGGGCAAATGCCCCTAACTTGTTACTTACCCTTCTGCGCAGGTCCAGTCCAGGGAGTTCACCACCGACATCTTCTTCCACGCGATCTTCTTCCTGCTTTGAACGGCGCATGCGCAGTAGGATCATTTCGCCGGTACGATCTACTGCGCATGCGCGTGACTTTTGGCGTATGCGCAGTAGATCCGTACCGGCGAAATGATCCTACTGCGCATGCGCCAAAACGCCGTTCACAACAGGAAGAAGATCGCAGGGAAGACGATGTTGGCGGCGAACTCTCTGGACTGGACCTGCGCAGAAGGGTAAGTAACAAGTTAGGGGCATTTGCCTAGAGGGACGGGTAGGCCAGGGGGGAGGAGGGAGGGTGGGCAACAAACGGGAGGGGGGGTGGATTGGTTTGTGCCGACTAGGTTTCCTTCCCCTTTAAGAGTAGTATCTGTGCACCATCCGCTATAGAAAGCAGAGGGAATGGTCCCAGAATCCATCACTTTCCAATAAAACAAGGAAGAGTTTACACTGTAAGGGGTGAGAAACTGGTTCCAGTGAGCTCAGACAAGGCTGTTGAATGCATTTGAACTGTACAATCGGATATGTTTGTTGAAAAAAAAAAATTATAGTTATAAGCCCAACTGTCAAAAACGTGGGATATTAACTATTTTAAAAAGCTTTAAGTTAAACTTCACCTATAGGATGTTGCAGAAATAATAGCGATCGAGAGCGAAGAGGATTTTTATATGGACTTTGATATAGAGGACAAGCTATTATATATATCTGATAACTGTAGGTTAAATGTATTGATTGGTATGAATAACAGAAAACCAGGACAGACAAGGGCGGATGGAAGATGCTTAGTGTGTCGACTCATATATTTAGTAAGCAGAAAAATGTTTTCTTTATTGATTGAGACCTATAATTGCACTTTACTGATACAATGGACAGGGCACTCTCTTCAATCATAATACTGTTATATCTGCAGAAGAAGGATGCAGCTTTCTTTCTAGGTGTATTTAAAGGCAGTCACAACCATTTCTTGCAACATTAACGTCTTTCATGTTGCTCCAAGGCATTTACTGCAGCGGCTTTCAGTTTCTGTTTGTTTGTGGGCCTTTCTGTCTGAAGTTTAGTCTTCAACAAGTGAAATGCAGCTCAATTGAGTTCAGATCAGGTGACTGACTTGGCCATTCAAGAATATTCCACTTTTTTGCTTTAATAAACTCCTGGGTTGCTTTGGCTGTATGTTTTGGGTCATTATGAAACTCTTCCCAATTGATTTCATTGCATTTAGCTGGATTTGAGCAGACAGTATGGGGCAAATTCACTAACCTGTGGAGTTGCGCTAGCGCAGCTTTTGCCGCACTTCGCAAGGCGAAGTTTCGCCAGGGCACTGCTAATTCACTAAAATCCAAAGTTGCGTTCAGGGAGGCAAAAGGTAGCGAAGTTGCGCTACTGTTAATTCGTCAAGCAGAGCGAAGTTGCGCTAGCGATGCCTAATTTACATATGGTGCCAAGTTAAAGTGCAATGGACGTATATGTAGCAGCAAATACATAACACTACACAAGCCTGGGAAAGATTCATATAATAAAATAGAGGTGTTATATTGCCCTATACATGTGTCCACTGTATAGTTTAGGTGCCATATGTTAGGAAATATAGGGGGGGGAAGGAGGGTGCTCCCAAAAAAATTTACAATCTTTTTCAGCCTATCACCCTTAAAAAAGTAAAAGACGCCAGCGTTTTTTTGGGACTTAGAAAAAATTTAAACTTTTTTTGAAGCAATCCTGATCGACTCTTATTGCACTTAGCTTGGTCTGAGGTGGCGAAGGCAAGTCTGGCGCAAGAGGTAACTTTCAGTAAAATGCACAAGTTAGTGAATTAGCGTAGTTACGTCCCTTCGCCATAGCGCAACTTCGCTTGGTGCAAAGTAGCGCTAGAGTAGGTCCGATTCGTTAGTGAATTCATTCTGCTGCTTCTGTCTTGTGTCACATCATGGATAAACACTTTCCCAGTTTCCCAGTGTCACTGGCAGCCATGCACGCCCAAGCCATCACACTGCCTACCCTTCTGGTAGAGGTTGATCTTGTTTTTCCAGAACTGTGCTGGCTTTTTTAGATGTTTTTTTTTAGCAAAGTTCAATCTAACCTTTCTATTCTTGATGCTTATGAGTGGCTTGTACCTTGCAGTGCACCCTCTGTATTTACTTTCATGCAGTCTTCTCTTTATGGTAGACTTGGATATGGATACTCTACCTCCTGGAGAGTGTTGTTCTCTTGTTTGGCTGTTGTGAAGGGGTTTCTCTTCACCATGGAAATGATTCAGCGGCCATCCACCACTGTTGTCTTCCATGGATGTCCAGCTCTTTTTGTGTTGCTGAGTTCACCAGTGCTTTCTTTCTCAGGATGTACCAAACTGTAGATTTTGCCACTCCTAATATTGCAGCAATTTCTCCGATGGTTTTTTTCTGTTTTTGCAGCTTACGGATGGCTTGGTTCACCTGCATGGAGAGATCCTTTGACCGCATGTTGTCTGTTCACAGCAAACTCATCCACATACAAGCACCCCCCTCAAATCAACTCCAGGGCTTTTATCTGCTTCATTGATAATGACATAACAAAGGAATTGCCAACACCTGCCCATGAAATAGTCTGAGTCAATTTTCCAATTACTTTTGAGCCCCTGAAATGAAGTGATTGTGTTAAGAAAAAAAAGGCTTTAGTTCCTCACATTTTTAGGCAATATTTTTGTTCAACCCACTGAATTAAAGCTGAAAGTTTGCAGTTCAACTGCATCTGAGTTGTTTCATTTAAAATTCATTGTGGTAATGTACAGAACCAAAATTAGAAAAACTTTGTCTCTGGCTAAAGATTTATGGGCCTAATTGTAGCTAGTCATTGGCACCAGGCAATGTTTTGACTGGAAACTCAACAGGAAAGGCCCTAAATAATTATATAGGCAAGAACATAGAACAGTAAAATCTAGAATTAATGAGCTATCTGTCATGCGTGTACATCAGAGTAAAGATAGCCATATATTATAAGATCCACTTGTTTGGCAAGGTCGCAAAAGGAGTTGATCTATCCCCCTAGGGCCAAACAAACAGAAAAGAGACTGTCGTCAGTGCTCGTTCAATGTTGATCATTGATGGCTCTCGATGTTGGAGCTTGATGCGGTCCTCCATCCTATGTGAAATTCAAACCAGCCCTATTGACAGCTGGCCAATTTAGATCTGTACAATATCCATATAAATCACATTGCAGTTTATCTACAAAGCAGCGAGAAGGTTGTATAATAACCTATTTTTTCTTTGCTAACTATGCTGTGGGGTTCTAACTAAATAATGGTCATTGAAATGGGGCTTAAGCCAAAATAGTTTAAAAATCTCTGACGCAGATAATGTGAAGCGACACTTTTTTTTCTTTAATGAATATTCCTACCCACTTTTAAAATGTATTAATTTGTATAACCTTGTGTAGTAATTTTGTGGTTTCTTCATCCAACAGGTTAAAGAAAAGTGAACATAGTATCTTCCACTCAAAGGCAAGCCTACAGAAGCTAAGTGCCAAGGTATGAATCCGTCTGATTATGCAGATTGGTTTGGCAGGACAGAGGTATTTGCCTTATTTGACAACAATTTACCTTAACGACAACTATGAACTATTAACAGCAGTTTGTACATGTCTGGGATCTGATTTTTCATGACTTCATTTAGCAAAATATTTTACTTTTTTTTTTAATGTGTTCCTGTTGCCGGGCTTACTTGCTTAAAGGAAAACTAAACCCCCAAAATGAATACTTAAGCAACAGATAGTTTATATCAAATTGAATGACATATTAAAGAGTCTTACCAAACTGGAATATATATTTACATAAATATTGCCCTTTTACATCTCTTGCCTTGAACCACCATTTCGTGACTCTATCTGTGCTGCCTCAGAGATCACCTGACCAGAAATACTACAACACTAACTGTAACAGGAAGAAGTGAGGAAGAAACAGGCTCTCTGTCTCTTTACTTAGTAGAGTTATTCTGGGAGATATTTTGGGTTCTGTCATCCAAATCATGTTGGTATAGTAAATGAGTAATAGATACTAAAACAGGTACCATAGATACTCGAGTATAAGCCGTCCCAAGTATAAGCCGAGGTACCTAATTTTACCTCCAAAAACTGGGAAATCTTATTGACTCGAGTATAAGCCTAGGGTGAGAAATGCAGCAGCTTCTGGTAAGTTTCAATCAAAAAATTGAGGGTTTCTGCTCCCATTGGAGGTGCCGGCGTCTCTTTTTTGGATGCCGGCGACCATTCTTGGATGCCGGCGAATATTCTTGGAGACTATTCTTAGGCGCCGGCGACCGTTTTTGCGCTTGACCCGAGTATAAGCCGAGGTAGAGTTTTTCAGCATATTTTGGGGGCTGAAAAACTCGGCTTATACTCTAGTATATATGGTATCTTGTCTGCCTATTTTGGGCTGTGAATGATGTCAATTGCTGATCAGCTACTTTAGCCATGTACGCAGTACTTACCATGAAAGTTCTGCGCTGCCCTCCTAGTTCAAAGTGAAGGGGGTATATATAGTGCTCACTTTTGGTAATCACTTGACCTGTGGGTACACTGGAAGTATAAGAATGATTCCCATGTTAGTATAGGAAGAAGAAAATTCAAGCTTTTTTTGCCACCCACCCTTCGCAAAGCTGGAAATCACAAAGCTGGAAGTACAGAATAGGGAAGATGGTGCCTTGAGTGAAATCAAACTTAAGCTGGCCATAGACTCAAAGATCCGATCGTACAAACCCGCATAACTAAGAGCATAGAATTGTATTGAAATCAAATAGTTTCAAATATTGATGATTATCTTCGTTTTTATAGTACTGTCTTGAATAGAACAATACAAACTATCTGCTATCTAACTGTCTGGTGGCTGCTTATATTTGTATTTTCTTATGTGAATCAATGTACAGTCATGTGAGTACTGCAAAAGTGATCCATGATTCTGTTTAGTTTTCTACACAGTTGGTTGAGTATAATCAGCAGTTTTCAGAGGCACGGAATGAATACCTACTGGCACTAGCAGCAGCAAATGCCCACCTCAACCATTACTACCAAACACACCTTCCTGATATCATGACGGTAAGTGACTTATAAGCAGCATTGCTCCTCTCTGTATGTGGTACAGGAACACCGCTAGCTTGCATCCATTGACCTGCAATCTGACTTGGACCCCCAGACCCACTATCTGACCTTCTAGCTAGGGGTTAATTTTGACCTGACCCAGGAACCATAAAAAACAAAAGTAACGTTGCTGTGGACCAGAAGTAACACCACTCTGGAGGTGCATCACCCATGTCAGGGGAAGATTATATTTTAAATTGGGGGGAATAGAGCCTGCACTCTAAATATGTGCACACAGTCTGCCCACACAGTCAGGGAATCAGGGAAAACCAGCCACTTTGTGGGTATTCTGCTGGTATCCAACATGATGCAGGACTGGACTGTAAACAACTTCCCAATAACCATTCATTATTTATTTTGTATGATTTTTGCAATTATTATCCTTCCTAATGTTTTTTTGTAGTCAGTGAACCCGACAACCAGACATTATATTGCATTTGGATTTACTTGATGGTGCATCAGCTGATATCCTAGCAGTTAACCTATGCATGGCGCAAGGTATACAGCAAAGACTCAGCGAGTGCAGGACAGCCCTGTCCCTACATACCTCCCTCTCTTGCCCCAATAAATATATTGCTGACGAATGCATGCAGCTTAGTATTCATAGGAGAGGCCACAGGTCTCTTCAAAACAGCAATTCAGAGTGGAAGGCAGGGTGCAAATTGGGCACCTTAAAGGTAGGGATGCACCGAATCCACTAATTTGGATTTGGCCGAACCCCCGAATCCTTTACGAAAGATTCGGCCGAATACCGAACGGAATCCAACCCCTAATTTGCATATGCAAATTAGGGGTCGTAAGGGGAAAACATTTTCTACTTCCTTATTTTCTGACAATAAGTCACGCGATTTCTCTCCCCGCCCCTAATTTGCAATTGCTAATTAGGATCCGGATTTGGTTTGGCCTGGCAGAAGGATTCGGCAGAATCCGAATCCTGCTGAAAAAGGCCGAATCCTGAACTGAATCCTGGATTCGGTGCATCCCTACTTAAAGGGGAACTAAAGTCTAAAATAGAATAATGCTAGAAATGCTCTATTTTGTTAACAATACATAAACATGAACTTACTGCACCAGAAGCCTAATTAAACAAATGATTTATACTTTCAAAGTTGGCCGCAGGGGGTCACCATCTTGTAACTTTGCTAAACATTCTTTGCAAGACCAAGACCATGCACATGCTCAGTGTGGTCTGGGCTGCTGTTGGGAGTCTCGTAGATTATCAAATTATCAAAACCGCACAAGTCAAATAATATCTATGGTATACCGTTTTTATGAGAAACCTGATTGTATGCAGTGAAATTCCCCCTTCATTTACTTGCTCTGACTGCTGCGGATATGAATCTCTACCTGGTCGCCGGCTGCTCTACAGAGAAACAAACAAAGCTGCTTTCCTGCTGTTTGACAGTATGATTGTTTCCCTGCAGAGCACCTAGGGACCGTCTGAAGTTTCCTATCTGCAGCTGTCAGAGCAAGTAAAACGAAGTGGGAATTTCACAGCATACAGTCACACATTTTTTAATTAAAGTATATTGGAGATAGGTTTCTTTTTTAATTAAAGAAAGTAAAAATGGGATTTTATTTTTTTGCCTTTACATGCCCTTTCTGCAAATCAACAGCGTGTTCATAATAAGCCTGTAAAAATAACATTATGCCAATCTCATGTAAATTTGACTGATCGGGGCCCTGTTGTAAAGTCCAGGCTTTAAACTTTATTTAGTGATCAATAATTTTGCCCTAACTTTTGGGTTATATTGTCATATCCCCAGACACTGAATTCTGGATAGTTTATTTGATTGAGCTCTTTTCACTGTTGTGTTCCCTGTACAGTGTTTAGATGGCGATATTTATGATAGGCTTCGTGATTACCTGACGCTGATCAGTAACACAGAGCTGAATACCTGCAAGTTCACACAAGAGCGATTCAAAGACATATTAGTGGCTTCCCAGCAGGTAAGAGCTGTGTGTCATCTCTGAGCTTGTCATTTACCAAGCTGCATTCTAGGATTCATTTGATTTGACCTTTACTAGTAGGAATCCTGATAGAGCCATTGAAACGGATATCTCAAATTGGGCACTAATATTTTTAAATGCATGTATATACGTTATGCTTATTGTGAAACAAATACTGAAATAAACCCTGGGATCACAAAAGCATAGAAACCTCAAATGTAGACATGCATGGCAATGAAAAACCCTGACAGTTTTTTAATCAGGGAAATCCAAAAAAGGCTTAGGACTAGAACCACGGGCAGCTGTATTCTAGTTATTCACAGTCATGTGCTACTCTTAACATAAGCGTTTAAGGAACAGTAACACCATAAAATGAAAGTGTTTTAAAGTAAGGAAAAATATCATGTACTGTTGCCCTGCACTGGTAAAACTGATCAGTTTGCTTCAGAAACACTACTATAGTTCATATTAACAAGGCGCTGTGTAGCAATGGCGTAAATTGAAAAAGAGGCTATATATATGGCTATAGTAGATAACAGATAACACCATTATGTTCTACAGAGCTTATCAGCTGTGTAACCAGAGCCTTTTCTCCTTTGAATGGCTGCCCCCATTGCTACACAGCAGCTTATTTATATAAACTATAGTAGTACTTATCTGTTATCTACTGTGTATCCTGTGCTTGAATGGCTTCCCCCATGGCTACACAGCAGCTTATTTATATAAACTATAGTAGTACTTATCTGTTATCTACTGTGTATCCTGTGCTTGAATGGCTGCCCCCATGGCTACACAGCAGCTTATTTATATAAACTATAGTAGTACTTATCTGTTATCTACTGTGTATCCTGTGCTTGAATGGCTGCCCCCATGGCTACACAGCAGCTTGTTTATATAAACTATAGTAGTACTTATCTGTTATCTACTGTGTATCCTGTGCTTGAATGGCTGCCCCCATGGCTACACAGCAGCTTATATAAACAAACAATAGTAGTGTTTCTGAAGCAAAGGCACCAGTTTTACCAGTGCAGGGCAACACTGCATTATATTTGTATTACTTTAAAACACTTTCATTTTTTGATGTTACTGTTTCTTTAACTTACAGCCAGAAAGGCGCAAGTTCTGGTGCACTAAATAGTGCAAGCTTGTACCCCTAAGAGCAGTGGTCCAGGAGATTAATTGCCAACGATAAATCTCCTCTTCTGTGAGCAACTAATCGCCTGTAAATATTTTCTCTGTCACTTCAGTGTTCCAGAGTTGCTTAAATGTTCACAGTTGCTGCTATCATCCAATTTTAAAATAATATAAAACTTTAAAGGACAAGGAAAGTGTAAAATAGAATAAGGCTAGAAATGCTGTATTTTGTATACTCAACATAAGCATGAACTTACTGCACCACAAGCCTAATCAAACAAATAATTTATGCTTTCAAAGTTGGCTACAGGGGGTCACCATCTTGTAACTTTGTTAAACATCTTTGCAAGACTAAGACTAAGTGCACATGCTCAGTGTGGTCTGGGCTGCTTAGAGATCATTATAAACAAAGCTGCTTGAGTTCTGCATGGCTGGGAAGTAAGGCGGGGGCTCCCTCTGCTGTTCATAAGTATGATTGTATCCCTGCTCAACAGTTAGGGACCGTCTGACAATTCCTATCCAAAGCAGTAAATGAAGGGAGAATTTCACTGCATACAGTCAGGTTTCTTGTTAAAACAGTACACGTTTTTTAATTAAAGTATATTGGACATTGGTTTCTTTTTCATTAAAGAAAGTAAAAATGGGATTTTTTTTTTTGCCTTTCCTTGTCCTTTAAGGGCAGAGACACATGGTCAGATTCGGGGAGATTAGTCGCCCGGCAAAAAATCTCCTCTCCTTCGGGGCAACTAATCTCCCTGAACTGCCTTCCCGCCAGCTAGAATGTAAATCTACATGATGTTTCCTTGTGAGGGAACTTAGGGCGACTTCGGAAAACGACTCGCTCCGAGTGCCATCCCGCCAGCGGGAAGGCAGTTCAGGGAGGTTAGTCGCCCGGCTGAAATCTGACCGTGTGTCTCTGCACTAAACTGGAATGTATTGAAAAGCATTGAAAAATTTAAGCTGAAATTCTTTTCTGTGTCCGTTTTTGATTTTTGAGTTTAGAGTTGTGCAAGCAAAAATACTCACAAAAACTGTACAACATCACCACCTAGTGGTCACAGATTTGCAATTGTATTTCATGAAAAAAATCTTTCGATTTTGCTCGTATGCCAGAGCATTATGGCAGCTCTGAAGAATCATATTTGAGTTTGAAGTAAGCTTACGGCCCTTGACATTGAACATAACAATGACAGTGATTTCTAAAGGATATCTTCTAAAGCTGTGTTTATAATACATACCCCTGGCAGGATTTGTTAAACTGTTAGTCATTTTTGTAACAAAACACCATCCATATTTGGTAATATTGGTCAGGTGAAGATACTTTACTAAAAATGATACCGTAAAACAACAAATTGCCCTAATCGGAAATTGTCACATGCTTGAATGTTTGGATGGATAATATACACTCAAGATGGCACACATAGGTTGAGATGGCAATGATGATTGATTTGTGTTTAGTGTCTCTATAAATCAGGGGTTCCCAACCTTTTTTTTACCCGTGAGCCACATTCAAATGTAAAAAGAGTTTGGGAGCAACACAAGTCCCTTGAGGTGCCAAATAAGGGCTGTGATTGACCATTAGGTAGCCCCGATGTGGATATACTTGATATTATACTTAGTTTTTATGTAATTAAAACGTGCTTCCAAGCCTAGAATTCAGAAATAAGCAACTGCTTATGCGCTACTGGTTGGGGATCACTGGTATAAATAGTCAGTGGGCTGTTTAGCTCTCAATAAACCCTTGTGCAGTTTCTTCTTTTGCATTTGGCTCAGGAGGCCATACTGTGTTTATGATCTAAAAAGTTAACACTGTATTTTATATGTTTCATGTGATGTGCTGTTATAAATAGAGTACATCATTTACACCTATTTTACAACCCCTAAGTGAGGTTTTGCGTTACTCATTCTTTACTTACTTCTTTGGTTACAGGTATCTCGGCAACAAAATCTTCAGCTTTTCTTGAAAGACACCAACCTTTTCTCCCCCACTTTAATACAAAAATTCCAACCTGCAGGATCAGATAAGGTATGGGCATTTGGCGAAAGATGATCTAAGAAGGAAAGAACCGAATCCAAATCCTAATTTGCATATGCAAATTAGGGGCGTGACTTTTTGTCACAAAACAAGGAAGTAAATATTTTCCCCTTCCACCCCTAGTTTTCATATTCGGTTCGGTATTCGGCTGAATCTTTTGAGATTGATTCGGCCAAATCCAAAATAGTGGATTCGCTGTATCCCTAATTATTTATGGGGTTTTTGAGTTGTTTAGCTTTCTATCCAGCAGCTCACCAGTTTGAAATTTCATCAATCTGGTTGCTAGAGTCCAAAATACCCTAGCAACCTTGCTCTGATTTGAATAACAGACTGGAATATGAATAGCAGAGGGCCTGAATAGAAAGACAAGTAATAAAAAGTAGCAATAGCAATAAATGTGTAGCTGTACAGTGCATTTGAAAGCTGGGAAGGGCCATAAGAAGAAGGCAAATCATTCAAAACCTATACAAAATAAATAATGATGATCAATTGAAAAGTTGCTTAGAATAGGCTATTCTATAACATACTAAAAGTTTACTTAAAGGTGAACCACCCCTTTAACTATATCATTAGCAACAAGACAGCCGTATTTATGGACTCAAATGGGAAAATGAATATATTAACAGTTTAGCCCCAACTAGATTTAATAAAGGTTATGACATGGAGAGCTTTGTCTGCATTACTTTCCTCTGTGATATTACCCTTCCCATTGACTACAGTCAGGTGCACTGCAAATTGGGAATGGATAGGATGTCTCTAGCCTACACTACCTTTATCACTGTGGATTGTTTTTTTTATATGTTTTCATTTTTTTCTCCTAAGACAATCAACCATTAAACACTAATTTCGAATTTAGATGTAGGTATCGTGACCTAATTTTCAGAGCCTCCTGGTAGATTATTGGCAAGGACAATCCACCTGCCACTCTGATGTATATTTAACTTTCTGTTTTCTCTTGGTAACTGCTCTGCAGGTGTCCACTCTGGAATCCCTCACCAAAGGCCCAAATGTGGAGAGTGTGCTGGATAAGGAGGCACGAAGATGGACAAGCAGAGCTGCGAGAGATTATAAACTGAAAACCCACGGGGAGCGGGTCAGTTAAATAAATGAACTTCTGCAACGTAATATACAGTAAATCTCATGCTGTACTGTATTGTAAGGTATGCTGAATAATAGCATCTTGCATAAGAGTTAATGTTTGCAGGCGTTCATTCATTTCAGTTAAAATTGCTGCCTAGTGCATAGTATGTTACCAGCAAATAAATAGAAACAATTCATTTCCAGCTAGACCACTTTGTATAATTTTCTACTGCTGTGCTAGCTAAAATGCTGCTTCAGAGACAAAGTACTACATTGCACCAGCATTGCCATCATAAAACACATTTTAGAAAGCTCCTTTACTTCACTAGTCTGTGCTATAAAGCAAATATCCTTAGGCAGCTTTTAGCTTTCCATGAAAGGGAGTGTTTCTCTGTATCCGTTGGATAATGTGCACAAATTAAACACAAACTGCCCGATATTCTTGAATGGGTCGGTTTTCGTTTTGTCTATACATTTTATAGACAAAGATTAAAGGTGGCCGATAGACTGTGTCGGCAGCTTATTGGCCCGTGTATGGGGGCCCCCGACGGGCTTCCCCGATCGAGATCTGGCCGAAAGTCGGCCAGATCTCGATCGGATGGGTTTAAAAATCCCATCGGATCGCGGCCGCATCTGTTCATTGATGCGGTCCCGCGATCCGACTGCCCGTTTGCGAATGCTAGGATCCGATCGTTGGGCCCTAGGGCCCACGATCGGATCTGCCCGATATTGCCCACCTCAAGGTGGGCATATCGGAGGGAGATCCGCTCGTTTGGCGACATCGCCAAACGAGCGGATCTATCCATGTATGGCCCCCTTTAGTAGTAGGTGTGATAGGTTTCATATCAAAATGAAATAATGGCCTTCATCGCCAAATTGTCATGGAAAATGTCAGAATAATTGCTTTTGAGCAAAGCATCTCGCAGACTTGCCTTTGGATTTTACATAAGGGCACATTTCAAGGACAAGGAAACTGTCAATCCCTGGGGATGTTAATTCGTTAATTACAATTTTCCCCCAGGCCACGTTCCTTTTAGACTTGCGCATGTACAGTAATCAAATATTTTCCCGTTTTTGTCTACTGTGCTTGTCTCTAGTCACATACATACACCTACATGTAAGCCTCTAAATGTGTGGCCACACTGACTACCAGTCTAAACGTTGTCCTGTGTAAATATAAAGCTTTGTTCCCCAAATTACCTGTACTGTAGTTTTATTGGGGCCTCCATATATATATTGACATATTAAGAGTTCAAGTAGAACCTGCTATTCAGCTATTTTCTCTCGTTATGTTTAGGTCCTGCAAAGGTTGGAAGCTAAAAGGGCAACTGCCTCTGAAGAAGAATTTTCCAGTATGGAATTAAAGACGGAGGAAGTAAAGGAAAGTGTGAGGAAAGCCGAGGTAATTTATTTTTACTTACTTGTGAAAGTTTTTAATGTGTTTAATCATGTTTGACACCACATCAGACATGGTGCAACCCAGTGATCTCCACCAGTAGCTGGTGAGCAACATGTTACTCTCCAACCCCTTGGATGTTGCTCCCAGTGGCCTCAAAGCAGGAGCTTATTTTTCAATTCCAGGCTTGGAGGCAAGTTTGGTTGCATAAAAACCAGGTGTACTGCCAAACAGAGCCTCAATGTAGGTTGACAATCCACATACAGCTATTAAATGGCCAATCACAGCCCTTATATGGCACCCCAAGAACATTTTTCATGCTTGTGTTGCTCCCCAACTCCTTTTACTTCTGAATGTTGCTCATGGGTTCAAAAGTTTGGGGATCCCTGGTGTAACCCGTTCAGAAAAAAAAGGCAAATTGTTCTTGCAAGTCAGAGAGAGAGATTTTCCTGGTTTCCTTTCAATCTGTGAAAATACGTATGCTGTGTATAAATAAATGTTTCCGTGATTTTACCATTAGTAGACATACCTTTCATTCTTTCTCTAGGTCAGTAAGGTGAAGGCCGATGCCAGGGTGGAGCTCTTGCGTCAGATTGGTGTAGATGTAGACACGTGGCTCTCGGGTGCCATGATGCAAGCAAATGAAGAACTTGAGCAGGAGAGACGGCTGAGTGAAGCCAGGATGTCCAATGGAGAATTGTCACCAACAGTAATGTCTCTTTTAAACCCATTTATTTCTCGTATTGTAATTCTATAATTTATCATTTCTAGATGGGAATGTATATCATAAACTGTACAGCTTTGTTTGCATAATGAAAGGAAATGTAATTCTAAGCTTAAATTAACGATACGGGAGTGGATCCTCCACAAGTATAATAAATGTAGAAGAAAGGAAACTGAAGTGTAAATCTTAAAGGGGTTGTTCACCTTCAAACACTTATTTGTCGTTCAGTTGGTTTCAGACAGTTCCCCAGAAATAGACATTTTCAATTAGTTTTTCTATTTGTGACTAGTATTAAAGTGTAAAGTTTAATTTTCCACCTTCTAAAGCAGTTCTGGGTAGAGTCCTGCGCGGGTCCATTTTTTTGGAACCTGTACCCGGAACCTGCAACCCGAACCCGCATTCTTACCCGCTACCCAACCCGACCCACAAGTACCTTATCCGCAACCCGGACCCACGACCCGCTGACCATCAAGAATCGGGAAGTGCTGTTGTAAATTGTAAACTGGAAGTGACATCATCGGAAGTAGGCGTGATCGGGGGAAAAAAGGCGTAAAACAGGAAGTGTCTTCATTGTAAACCGGAAGTGACATCATTGGAAGTAGGCGTGATCAGAAAAAAGGAATAAAACCCGCTATTGAGAAGACTCTCAACCCACAGAACCGCAGACCCGCGTCTATACCCACACCCTGGAACTTCTACCTGCATCCTGCAGGGTACCGCAGGTTTTTGCAGGTATCCCGCGGGTACCCGACCCTTTGCAGGACTCTATTTCTGGGAGGGGACGGTGTCGCCAATGATTTAACTGTTCTAAATTGAAACATTTAGTAAATACATTTGTTATCTTTGGCCCTGCTGAGCAGAACACTTTGTTCAGTTGAGTTTTCAGGTTGTCCACCAGAAATTAAGACACTTTTTTCAGTTACTTTCCATCTTTTATATTTTAACGGTTTTCCCAAAATTTAAGTTTAAAGTTTAGTTACTGTCTCTAGTGTCTCAGTCTGGCTGCTCAGTAATCCAGGAGCAATCTGAACTGTTACAAGTTGCTCCATTTAGCTGATACATTTCTCAGCAGCATCTGGGGAATATTCGCAAGTATAGTATCAATTCTAATCTAACAGCTGCCTGTAATGAAAATCAGGGATTTGGAAGGTGAACGACCCCTTTAAGGGCACTCTACACCCTAGATTTACCTCAAAGGGCCCACCTATATTTCATAGATACATATAGTATGAGACTAGTAGAGTAGGCAGAAGCTACTTTCTTTTATAAAATAAATTTGAAAATAAACATTATAAAATACATTATTAACTGCACCTGTTAAAAAAAAAACTAATTTTGATTTCTTTTTTTTATTAATACACTATAGTTTTCTCTTTATAGATGGATGAATTTGATTTCACAGACTTTGAAGACTGTGATGACAACGGTGATATATTTGAAGAATCCAGCCTGAACTTAAGTGGCTCGCGTCCGTATCCCTTTCCTTGTCAAGTCTTGTACAGTTACCAGGTAATTTTCCCATGGGGAGAGAAGCTGAGAGCCTGCTGTATATTACCGAACTAGGTAATCACAAATAATCAAGCAGCGGCAGTCTATGTACTGGGATCTGGAATCCTCAGACCATGACCCATACGGATTAACATAATTTGAATAAACGTTCCTTTAAAAAATTATATTGTTGGTAATTTCTTTTCCCATAAACCTGTATTTATTCTAGATTAATCTAATCTAGATTAATTAATGTATTTATTACTGAGGAAAAGCAAATCCAGCAACAAATTACATGTATTAATAGGACTCTACTTGAAATAGAAAGACCTTCAGATATTCGATTCCGTAACGATACAATCACATGGTGTATGTGTTAATATTAAAGAATTATTTCAAGCCTATGCATCTCTTTGTCAAGCTTCGGGAAGAGCAGTTTAGGCTTGAAATGTTGCTGTACCCAGAAAAGGCTTTTAAAACTTATGTTGTAAGGCTGTCACTTGGAATATTCCTGAATTCCAACTAACACCAGTAACATCCCGGAAGTATCCATCATAGTTAACAATTCCACTATCACCCCCTCTCCCCAGTGCCTTGGGGTTATCCTAGATTCTGCCCTGTCATTCACTCCTCATATCCAGTCACTTATTAAATCATGTCACTTTCACCTAAGGAACATATCCAAAATACCATCATTTATCACCCAAAATGCTGCCATAAGTCTTATTCACTCTCTCATCATATCGCATCTAGACTACTGTAACTCTCTTTTAATTGGCCTTCCCCTCCAGAGACTGTCACCTCTCCAGTCCATAATGAACACTGCTGCGAGGCTCATACACCTCAGCAACCGCTCCTCCTCTGCCTCCCCATTCTGTCAATCCCTGCACTGGCTTCCGCTACCTTTCAGAATCAAATTCAAATTAATGACACTGACTTTCAAAGCACTTAATAACTCTGCCCCACCCTACATCTCTGAACTCATCTCTAAATACTCACCCAACCGCTTACTATGCTCCTCTACTGACCTGCTACTCAACTCTTCTCTCATTACCTCCTCACATGCTCGCATTCAAGACTTTGCAAGGGCTGCACCCCTCCTCTGGAACTCTCTCCCACGGTCTGTCCGACTTTCTCCCAACCTTTCTGCTTTCAAGAAATCTCTTAAAACGCACTTCTTTTGAGAAGCCTCCCCTCACTCTGCTTAACTACCAAACGCAACACCACATACAGTACCACATTTCTCAGCCACTTAATTTTGATCTTGCCCACTCCCACACCTTGTGTATTACTCCCTTCCCTTTAGACTGTATGCCTATGCATAGGGCCTTCCTCACCTTTTTGTACCTGTATTGATTGTGATGTATGTAACTCTATATGTTCTATGTATATAATTCATGTGATTTAGTTGTATAATCACATTTACTTTACAGTGCTACGCAATATGTTGGCGCTATATAAATACATGTTAATAATAATAATTAATTTGGTGTATGGGCACACACTTGTGCTGTTCTATAGGTAACACAGTTTCTGTTGTATGTATAGTGAGAAAGATCTGCCTAGGTTACCAGGTTTTTAAAGTGTAATCCAGGGATAGATAAAAAACTCCAGGCGCAAAGGAATTCACACACTTTTTGACCACTCCCCTATAGCCACACCCGCTCAAGGTCACAGCCACAAAATTTCATAGTGTAAAAAGGTTTGTTTACGTCTTCTGTGCCCCAGAAAACTCTCAGATAATGGATGGGACACGATCCCGCATTACAATACCAATGATTGGAACCCAAAGAGGGCCAGATATGTCTATAACTTAGGTGAAAGTGTGCTCGGGAAAGGCTGACAAGCCGACTAGAAGCCAAAATAGGCAATGATTAATGTAGGATTTAATCATTATTTAACTATCCGCACGCCTGAGTCCTGCGCTGGTCCATTTTTTGGAACCCGTAACCCGCACGCTTACCCGTCCCGCAAGTACCTTATCTGCAACCAAGAATCAGGAAGTGCTGTCATTGTAAACTGGAAGTGACCTCATCGGAAGTAGGCGTGATCAGAAAAAAGGAGTAAAAATCGTTATTGAGAAGAACCCCCAGAACCGCCGACCCGCGTCTATACCCACACCCAGAACTTCAACCTGACCCGCTGCAGGACTCTACTGCATGCGATAGTATATATTGCATATTGTTAGTGGCAGATTCTGCAACTATAACCCCTTGTTCAACAGGCGTTGGGCTAGTGACAAACTTACCTAAGAAAAAAGAATTTCTGAATATGTGTATTGTTTTCCGTCTACAAATTGCACATTTTTGGCAACAGAAACTCTTGTTCTCTATCCATAGTCTTCACAGTCCGACGAGCTTTCCATCACTCAAGGAGAACAACTGGAGGTCATTGAAGATGGTGATGTAGAAGAATGGGTTAAGGTAAGAAGGGAATACTAGCTGTGGGTTGCCCAACCCTAGTTAGCCTTTAATAAAGAAATGGCTCCCTAGTTGCACTTGAACATTTGCTGTATGTTCTTTGTTGTTAGAAATTACATGCAATGATATCGCTCAAAAGAAAATAGTCACACTGAACAAATAAAACTTTTAAAGGAGAACTAAAGCTTAACTAAAGAAGTAGCTAGAAATGTTGTACATTGTGTTTTGTGCTTCTGTACCAGCCCAAGGCAACCACAGCCCTTTAGCAGGTGTCTCCAAAGATGCCCCAGTAGCTCCCCATCTTCTTTTCTGCTGATTCACTGCACATGCTCTGTGCTGCTGTCACTTACTGAGCTTAGGGACCCACTCACAATATACAGTACACATAGAATAGAAATGTCACAATATAAGGCTGATTAGTAATTAATACAGATAATTACTACATGGCAGCACAGAAACCAGTGCAATTAGCATCAGAATTTAATAATCAGCCCTGTAGCATCAACTTATATTACAGGGGAAGCTCATTTTCTGCTGGATAATTAGTGACGAGCCCTAAGCTTAGCTTCTCAACAGCCAATCAGAGCCCACTGAGCATGTGCGTGTCACAGACACTTTCCAAGATGGTGACCCCCTGTGACAAGTTTGAAGTCCTGGATCATTGCTGCTATTGACAAGCTGAAACTTTAGGCTGGTGCAATAAGTTCACTATATAAATATGGCATTTTAAATCATATTTAATGTTAGGGTTTAGTTCTCCTTTAAGGCATAAATCCTAAAAAGTGTGTGTGTACTTTTTGGATTGTGTGTATGGTGCATGTGTGTCTGCTGTGAGTGTGTGAAAGCCTCTTACCCCCAGAAAAAATGTGTAAGTGTAATAAGTGTGTGTTTGATACCTGAGGCAGGCAAGTATGGAGACCATTGGATCACAACTAGGGCCACCACTTGTCTCTTACAACATTTGTGACTCTAAAAGCAAATGCTCCGGTATTAATCTGTACTTACCCAAATTGAATTTCAGGCTCGGAACAAGAGTGGGCAAGTTGGATATGTGCCAGAGAAGTATATTACTATCATAAATCATTCTGCTGTGAACCAGAAACTTGCTAATTGGACAGATACAAGTCACAAGAGTGGCACCAATAAAGAGCTTACTGGGATACTGGAAATGGACTGGACTCAAACAGGAGGTCAGTTTAATGCAATGTTGTGTGCTTTTGCATCATTTAGAAATTCATATATTAGTTTGTGTAGTTCTTACATAAGCAGAGATTTCTTCAATAGACATGCATTCATAAAATTATACAAGGTTAAAGGGAAAGTTCGCCTTTTGGACAATAGTGCTCATTTTAACAGCCCATGTCATAAAAAAATCCTTTTTGTGATTTATCTTTATTATTTTAAATGTTCCTTTCAGAGATACATACGATAAAAGCTGTAAAACTTTCTCGGCTCTCTCTTCTGTTATGGGATCGACGACACACTCCATCTAAAGGTGGCCATAGACGCACAGATAATATCGTAAGAAACTAATTTTCGTACGATATTCGGTGCGTGTATGGTGGGAAACGAGCCGACCGATATCGGCAGAAGCCCTGGATATCGGTTGCCTCATCGATCGCGCTGCACAGTACATTTTGATTGGGTGCCTTTGAAGCAAACATCGGTTATTGTTAGTGCTGAATCGTCAGATACAGGTATAATTCTACTTATATCTTGACGATTCAGCTCTACACGTGTATTGAAACGAACAATCTTTCTTGAAAAGATCTTTTCCAAGAAAGATCGGAATTGTTATGTCAATGGCCACCTTAAAGCAGCCGTAAAAATAAAAACTGGGTAAATAGATTATGCAAAATAAAAAATGTTTCTAATATAGTTAGTTAGCCAAAAATGTAATGTATAAAGGCTGGAGTGACTGGATGTCTAACATAATAGCCAGAACACTACTTCCTGCTTTTCAGCTCTCTAACTCTGAGTTAGTCAGTGACTTGAAGGGGGGCACACGGTACATATCTGTTTAGTGAGTTTGCAATTGATTCTAAGCATTCAGCTCAGATTCAAAAGCAACAGATATGACCCATGTGGGCCCCCTTTAAGTCTCTGATTGTGTTGCCGACCCCATAACAGAAGAGCGAGCTGAGAGAGTTTTAGCAGTGCTGATCCACAGCTTCTATGGTATGTATCTCTGAAAGGAAACATTTAAAGTAATAACTTTGTTACAATAATGTTTTTTTATGACCTGGGCTATTAAATTAGCTCTACTGTCCAAAAGTTGAGCCTCCCCTTTAAGCATATGCCATCAATCACAATGATGCAAGTTCCATTCACTAACTATAGTGACTTGTCAGATCGATCATTTTCTCTTTTTCTACTCTGACTTACACACAGTTCTATTGACTCTTATGAACGTTGATATTGCAGAGAAAATTAATTCAATTGGCATAATATTGTCTTCGTATGTTATGGAATTATAAGGGCTTATGACAGTAGTAGAAGGCCTCTTGGGGGTTATAAAAAAAAAAATACTGTGGCCAGACACTGATGGTATTTTTAGTAGTACCATTTTGACCTTGTGTAAGACAAAACTCAGTAAAGGAAAACCTTTAGTAATAGTCAGGCAATTTATTCATACAAAATACAACATAACAGTTTTGTCTGGGTAAGCTGTTGGAGTAACACACAGAATGTCAGCCAAGGACTTACCAAAGACCCACCTCTTGGTCCAGGCATTATATAGCTTTCAGAAGGCTTTTACAGTAATTGTGACAAGGGTTTCACGGAAATACCATACATAGTCTGTCTCCTCCTTGTACAATTAATGTCTAAATGATTTACTTAGTCTTACATGTTATCAAAGGAATGTTGTAACATACTGTGCCTAGCTCCAACGGTCCACAGCCTCGCAATCAGCTATCGGCTAACCAAGGCCATTGTGGTGTTTCCAGTAATTTGAGCAGCACTTCAGCAGAAAGGGGCCCCACCAGACAGGCTGGCGTTATACTGACACTATGGAATTTAAGTAACAGAGTGATGATCTTTTGTTTGTATGGCCTAGTATAAGCTATATGAGTGACCATTGTCCACAGTAGACCATTAGCCCTTATAGTCCATCCTGCCTTGGGCCCTATAGCGTTATGGCGTCATAGAGGGCGGGGGTGACAAATATCAACCCTCTGACACTAGCCATTTGTCCGTTTTAGGAATTGGACCGTTCCAGATATTTTTATAATTATAACACTTGAGAGACAGTGGCTACACAGGCAAGAGTAAAAATGACAAGGAAAGTAGGGAACATCTTCTTAGGCAGAGGCATAAATACTGGGGGGTCTTGCACCTGGGCCAACGCTCCTTGGGACCCACCAGAGCCATAATAAAGGAAGGAGGGGTGCACACCCAGAACTCTGCCAAGGCTGACACTAGTTGTGCTACTGTTTCTAGATACTAGGGAAAACAAAACAGAAGGAAACTTGAATCTCTCTTTAAAGGAGAAGGAAAGGATAAAACTAAGTAAGTCTTATCAGAAAGGTCCACCTAAATACACCAGTAAACCCTCAAAGTAATGCTGCTCTGAGTCCTCTGTCAAAAGAAACACCACATTTCTTTCTTTCTATTGTGTACTCATGGGCTTCTGTATCAGACTTCCTGTTTTCATCTTAAATCTCCTTGCCCCGGGCGTGAGCATGCTCAGTTTGCTCCTCTTCCACCCTCCCTGCTCTGCTGTAATCTGAGCTCAGAGCTATAAGTGAGCAGGGAGAGACTCAGGCAAGTGATGTCACACCAAGCTAATATGGCAGCTGCTATCCTAAGCAAACAGAGAGCTTCTAGAGCTTTTTACTCAGGTATGGTAAAACATTCTACATAAATATAGCATTCTAGCTTTGACTATTGCAGCTAATCTATTGGCAATAAAATGCCTCCATAGCTTTCCTTCTCCTTCAAAGAGATAATTAGCTTTCCTGCCTGCTCTGATGCAGAAATTGAGCCGAGTCTTCCTTCCAAATAAGCTCCCAAATATGCCACAGACATCTGCTAAACTAACTACCAACTATAGGAATAATTCATAATACCAATGAGATCCCTTAACCAATGTCTTTATACCTTCAACTATTGAAAAAGTAAAAAGACTTTGTCCCAGAGAAGATACCTGATGTAGTGTCTGCTAGTGTAGGTGAAGACAGTGAAACACCATAGTAGCATAATACAGAGTAATCAGACAATATTTATGTCTCTTTTAACTTCTCTTCCTATGCAGTATGCCTTGCAAGGGCGCTTTATGAGTATGAAGGCCAAAGTGAAGAAGAGCTCACGTTTCCAGAAGGAGCCATCATCCAGATTATTCGGAAGGAAGAGGGAGGGGTAGATGACGGGTTTTGGAAGGGAGAATTTAATGGACGAGTGGGAGTCTTTCCATCACTGGTAGTTGAAGAGTTATCGGGGGAAACTCCAGAGACCAACGAAGTAAACTTGTATTTCTGTCTTTAAAAAATAATCATGTCCAGGATTATTCTAATTATATCATCAAAGGAACCTGTAGTGTCATTTGCCTTATCCTATAGAATTCTATAATAGTAGTGTCAAAATGTGTTGCAGGATTAGGGTATAACACATTTTTCATTGGAAAATAAAAATTGTAAAGCTGTTTTGCACAAGGTATTGATTATATCTGTAGAACGGAAGCCAGTTTTATTTTTATTAGGGATGCACCGAATCCACTATTTTGGATTCGGCCGAACCCCGGAATCCTTTGCAAAAGATTCGGCCGAATACTGAACCGAATCTGAACCCTAATTTGCATATGCAAATTAGGGAAGGGGAAACATTTTTTACTTCCTTGTTTTGTGACAAAAAGTTGCGCGATGTCCCTCCCCACCCCTAATTTGCATATGCAAATTAGGATTCTGATTTGGTTTGGCTGGACAGAAGGATTCGGCCGAATCCTGCTGAAAAAGGCCGAATCCTGGATTCGGTGCATCCCTAATTTTTATGTACAGCAAAATTTATTTCAAACCAGGACTTTCTCTAACTGTGCAACCACCATAACTGGATTATGTATGTATATTTTTATTTGTAAAGCGCTCCATGAGGGCAAACAAAACACTGTACAACAAAACAATAAATTAGAAGTAAACAAGGGGTCATTGAAATAAAAATTAACAATAAGTGCATAATTTAAAATACAATACATATTAAGTGCTCAGTGTCAAGGAGACAAAAGGCTGGAGGACCCTACCCCGTAGGGCTTACAATCTAAATGGGAGGGTAACATACAGACACAATTCGGAGGGGTATTAAGGTGCTGCAGGTTACAGTTAGTTACACTGTTATATAAGTGCCAGTTCCCAGTTCAGGTGTTATCCAGGTGCTCCCAGAGGTAGTCTTTGAGTTTCGTTTTAAAAACACTGAAGGAGGATTCTCTCCTGAGAGTTTCAGGAATGGCATTCCAAATATAAGGAGCAGCAAGAGAAAAGGGGTTTGATACGGGAAACAGCAGTAGTAGCGGGGGGTACAACCAAGCGGTTGCTCTGAGAGGAGCGGAGGTTTCGGGCAGGAACATATAGAGAGACAAGAGATGAGATGTAGTTAGGTGCAGAGGAATGAAGGGCTTTGAAGGTTATGAGGAGGAGTTTATAAGTTATTCTTTGTTTTATAGGAAGCCATGATAAGGACTTCAGCAGGGGAGGGGCCTGTACCCTTTTGTATGAGAGGAGGATAATTCTGGCAGCAGTGTTTAGTACAGACTGTAGAGGGGAGAGATGGGAGGCCAGTTAGTAGAAGGTTACAGTAATCTAGTCGGGATAGGATGAGAGCATGCATGAGCGTCTTGGATGTATCAGGTGAAAGGAAGGACGGATTTTGGCAATATTGGGCAAGAAAAAGTGAAGGGTTTTGACAGTGGTGTTAATGTGATCAGAGAAGGAAATAGGAGTCAAATATTACCCCCAGACAGCGAGCTGAGTTGACCGGGTTAATGAGCCATCGATAGAGATAGTAAATAGGGGAGTAGGACCAGGCTTAGGTGGAAAGATGATAAGTTCAGTTTTTGTTAGGTTGAGTTTGAGGTGGCGCTGGTTCATCCAATTTGAGATTGCCAGGAGGCAGTTAGAGATCTGAGCCTCTGTTCAATGTACCGGATGATACTTAACTAACTTTGCTTAGAAGAACATTATAAGGCTCGTTTATGAATGCAAGTCAAGTGCAAAGTGCTACAATTGTCACAAAATTGAGTGCACATTAGCTTCTCTACAAGCTTTAGAGTTGGATCCTCTATAAACTGATGCGTTTTTTCATTGATGCATGGAAACCTTGTAACTAACACCAACCTTAATATCCAGGGTCCCCTGATTTCCGTCCAGTGTATTGGATGCAGATGCTGCTTTTTAAGCCGTGTGCCGGAATTGATGGAATTTACATGTAAATGCAAAATGTGCTCTGCAACTTGTGTATTGTTCACCAAAGCGGGTGTTAAATTGCTTCCTTATTTGTCTTGTGTGCAGAAATGACTGCGTGAAACCTTACATATAACTAAAGTTAACTCTGCAAGTGATACACATGAGAGTCTGGTACGGTTAGTGAACCTGTAAGTGACAACTATACATTTATTTTTGCAGGAACTGCCATCCCCAGCTCCGCCGCCATTCTTACCACCCACCCTCGCACCTTTCTCCAGCCAAACAACTCCGCTCCCTGGAGCAGCAGCCGACTCATCTACAGGTTTTTATTTTCTGGTTTATCTGACTTGTACTACAAAGCAGATGCCAAAAAAAAGACTGCTGGGTATTGTGGGAATATACAGTAGACTCCACCTTTGTCACTTCTGCATAAATTAAAATGCTGTAGGCAAACTCTTCCTTGTCTATATCTTCTAAAGTGATAGAATTCTTGGGAAACTCTTGTGTCAGGAGTTCTCTTCTTTTTCAGATCCCAGACAAAATGGTTCCCAGAGCTCTCAGGGGTCACCAGACTTTGCAGCAACAAGATTAAGACCCGTAAGTAGGACCTTGTAATCCTTAAACCATGGGAATGCTTCTACTTTTTATTACTGATCCTTCTATTCAGGCCCTCATCTATACATATTCCAGTCTTTTATTCAAATCAATGCATGGTTGTTAGGGGAATTTGGGCCCTAGTTGCCAGATTGCTTAAAATGCAAATTGAAGAGCTGCTGAATAAAAAGATAAATAACTCAAAAACCTTCAATAAAAAAATAAGACAAATTGCAAATTATCTCATTATTTTCTACATCATACTAAAAGTTATCGCAAAGGTGAACAACCCCTTTAAGTATGATGTAGAGTGATATTCTGAGACAATTTACAACTGGTTTCCATTTTTTTATTATGTGTGGTTTTTGAGTTATTTCGCTTTTTATTCAACAGCTTTCCAGTTTGCAATTTCAGCCATCTAGTTGGTAGGGTCCAAATTTACCCTAGCAACCATGCATTGATTTGAACAAGAGACTGGAATATGAATAGGAGAGACTTGAATAGGAAGATAAGAAATAAAAAGTAGCAATAACAATACATTTGTAGCCTTACAGAGCATTCGTTTATTTTAGATGAAGTCAATGACCCCCATTTGAAAGCTGGAATGAATCAGAAGAAAAAGGCAAATAGTCTACAAATTATTAAAATAAATAAATAATAAAGACCAATTGAAAAGTAGAACTACTAAAAGTTATCTTAAAGGTGAACCACCCCTTTAAACAATGATACTTGCTGCACCTAACATTAATATTGCCCCCCCTCCCCCATCAACATGTAATTGTGTTACAATGTGGAATTTAAATAGATATCATTGAGAATTTTACTGATTTACACCATATACGTGACCATGGGAAGGAGCAAAATACTTATTTTGTGACACAAAATTAGTTAATCGAAAAAAAAAAAAAAAAAAAAAAAAAGTTAATATAGTTGTATAAGAGTTAACCTTCCCTGAGTCAGTACTTGGCAGACCCACATTTGGTTGCAATTGTAGCTTTGCACATCTGGTTCCTGCAGTTTCTATATTCTTTCTATATTCTCTATTGCTCAAGCTCGGTCATGTTGGAGGGGGGCTATTGGTAAGTATCATTTTCAGGTCATTCCAGAAGTTCCTCAGTTGGATTGAGGTTTGGACTGGTTCAATCTAAGGTGTTCAGTTTCTTTGTTATGAACAACTCCACTGTAGCTTTAGTTTTGTGTTTGGGATCATTGTCCCTCTGGAAAGTCAACGTCTTCCCGTTTAGGGCAGAGACACATGCTCACATTCGGGGAGATTCATCGCCCAGCGACAAATCTGCTCTTCTTCGGACAACTAATGTCCCCAACTGCCTTCCTGCCGGCTAGAATGTAAATCGCAGGCAGGATGGCACTCGTGAGTGCATTGTTTTCCGAAGTCACCCGAAGTTGCCTCACGAGGAAACTTCGGCGACTTCGGAAGACGAATCGCTCCAAGTGCCATCCCGCCGGCGATTTACATTCTCCCCTGGCAGTTTGGGGAGATTAGTCGCCGAAAGAAGAAGCGATTAATCACCGGGCTACTAAATCTCCCCGAATCTGAGTGTGTGTCTCTGCCCTTAAAGGAAAACTATACCCCCAAACAAAGTAGGTCTCTCTAAAAAATATATAGCATAAAACAGCTCATATGTAAAACCCTGCTTCATGTAAATAAACCATTTTCATAATGATATACTTTTTTAATAGTATGTGCCATTGGGTAATCATTAATAGAAAATTGCCATTTTAAAAAAATAAGGGCCGCCCCCTGGGATCGTACGATTCACGGTGCACACAAACATACCAACAAACCATACTTGTTAGGTCACATGAGCCAATTAATAGACAGATTTATGTCTTTTGCTTCCACACTTCTTCCTGTTACAGTTAGTTCTACAGTATTTCTGGTCAGGTGATCTCTTCCTGTTACAGTTAGAGCTGCAGTATTTCTGGTCAGCTGATCTCTGAGGCAGCACACAGACTGTCACGAAATGGTGGCTCAAGGCAAGAGATGTAAAAGGGCAATATTTACTTAAATATATACCGTATATACCCGCGTATAAGCCGAGTTTTTCAGCATCCAAAATGTGCTGAAAATGTCTACCTCGGCTTATACGCGGGTCAGCGGTACCCGACCCAAGTAGCTGAGATTGCAGTCACTTTTAATCATTCCTATACCAACAGTTCACTTGGGGAGAGACTGCAATATCCCACAATGCCCTCTGTTGGTTATATGAAAGAATAACAGTGCGCCCTCTGTTGGTTCTATAATATAGAATTTTACACTGATTAGTGATTGTGCCTTACTTTTTGCGGTGGTTCCTCGGATGCTCCGTCTCTGGCACCCTGTAAGTATCCAATATTTCATGTAGTATGGGAATCACTCACGACAGCAGGATAACTGCAATTATGCTTTTTATTATGTCACCACACATAATAAAAAGCATAATTGCAGTTATCCTGCTGTCGTGAGTGATTCCCATACTACATGAAATATTGGCCCTCTGTTGGTTATATGAAAGATTAACAGTGACTGCAATATCACACAGCGCCATCTGTTGGTTGTATGAAAGAATAACAGAGACTGCAATATCACACAGCACCATCTGTTGGTTGTATGAAAGAATAACAGAGACTGCAATATCACACAGTGCCATCTGTTGGTTGTATGAAAGAATAACAGAGACTGCAATATCACACAGCACCATCTGTTGGTTGTATGAAAGAATAACAGGGACTGCAATATCACACAGCACCATCTGTTGGTTGTATGAAAGAATAACAGGGACTGCAATATCACACAGTGCCATCTGTTGGTTGTATAAAAGAATAACCGGGACTGCAATATCACACAGCGCCCTCTGTTGGTTATATGAAAGATTAACAGTGACTGCAATATCACACAGCGCCCTCTGTTGGTTATATGAAAGATTAACAGTGACTGCAATATCACAAAGCGCCATCTGTTGGTTGTATGAAAGAATAACAGGGACTGCAATATCACACAGTGCCATCTGTTGGTTGTATAAAAGAATAACCGGGACTGCAATATCACACAGCGCCCTCTGTTGGTTATATGAAAGATTAACAGTGACTGCAATATCACACAGCGCCATCTGTTGGTTGTATGAAAGAATAACAGTGACTGCAATATCACACAGCACCCTCTGTTGGTTATACAAAAGATTAACAGTGATGGCAATATCACACAGCGCCCTCTGCACATGGTAGTTGGACAGTGGGACAATGCACACAGTAATCCGTTTGGCAATTCTCTGTCACCATCAGCTTTGCAAAGAAGTCCGGTTGATCGCTGGGGGGGTCGCTTTGGCAGAATGTGCGCTGCTGGGAGACAGGGCTGTAGTTGTGTCTAGGCTTATACGCGAGTCAATTAGTTTTCCCAGTTTTTGTAGGTAAAATTAGGTACCTCGGCTTATACACGGGTCGGCTTATACACGAGTATATACGGTATTCCAGTTTGGTAATATTCTTTAATATGCCACTTAATATGATATACCGTACATTATCTGTTGCTTAAGTATTTATTTTGGGGCTATAGTTTTCCTTTAAGTGGGCAGAGCAAGGCAAGGGGAGCAAAGACGATTTAATCTCCACCCTTGTGGCATCTTTTTTATTCTGTACATCGATGAGACTTCCTTTCTCGTTTATTCTGTAGATGCGGGCAGCTCCTCCCCCACCAACAAAGCCAACCGAAACCGGAGGATTAGAAAGTTCACCTTGAACAACTTTTTGCCGTGAAGTGATGCCAGAAGCATTTTGGCATGACATAAAATAAATATCCGTAATCCGTTGGGTCTAGACGCACAGCATTATGGGAAATATGTATGAGATGTGTGAGCATAAGATGGAGTGCAACCGCACAATAAGCAGGAACCTCACAACTACAGCCGGGACTGAAGTACTAGGGCAGGAACCAATAAGGCTTGAGGGAAACGCTTCTTTTTGCACTATTGAGAACCTATCCATGAATGTTTTTTGTTCTCTTGTTTAGCTTTAATGTAAGATACATTTTACTGCCTAAAATATGAAAAGTATTTACCAAAGTAAGTTGGTCGGAACAAAGTGTTTTGGCTTGATATTTGCACCAGTTCTCTAGTAAAACTTGTTTATTTTCATTTTATATGAATTATTATTTCTATTTATTTCAAATTATTTATGTTTTATACCTTAGTTACTGCCTGACTATTTAAAAAAAAAAAAAAAAACATTCATTGGTTTCCAGCTTACTCATTTAAAGGATAAGTAAACCTGAAAAATAATTGAATGTAAAATTAATGAGTGGGGCTATTCTAAGTACTTTTGCAATGTACATTCATTCATTATTTTTCTTTAATTCCAAGATATTAATGGATACGTGTACTGTTAATATGAATTTTGTTACAACAGCACCACCTGCTGGTCAGTTTCTGACCAGTCTGACCACCAAGTAGTCAAGGAAGTTGTCAGAATAAATAAAGAGGCTGCTCTAATGTTCTTCTGCTTAGGAAAAAAATTAGAAATCTTTCTCAAATCTTTCACAAATCTTTCCTAAGCAGAAGACAACTTCCTTGACTACTTGGTGGTCAGACTGGTGGGAAACTGACCAGCAGGTGGCGCTGTTATAACAAAATGCATTCATATTAACAGTACATGTATCCCTTAATATCTTGGAATTAAAGAAAAATAAATAATGAATGTACTTTGCAAAAGTTCTTAGAATAAGCCCCCTCATCAATTTTACATTCAATTATTTTTAAGGTTTACATATCCCTTAAACCTGGACACTCCTAGAATTGCCTTATAATATAATATAAAGACCTGAACTAAATTCAAAATATCATTTTGTATTTTATGTGTGTTACAATATTTTTAGTTCAATTTAAAACGCTTAATTCAGTGTGTCTGAAATATTCAGGTATGGAGCTGGGTTTTTTTTGGATAATAGATTTTTCCATAATTTAGATCTTCATAGCTTAAGTTTACTAGAAAATCATATAAATATTAAATAAAGCCAATAGGCTGGTTTTGCTTCCAATAAGGATTAATTATATCTTAGTTGGGATCAAGTACAAGGCACTGTTTTATTATCACAGAGAAAAAGGAAATCATTTAAAAAAAAATTAGGATTATTTGGATAAAAAAAGAGTCTATGGGCGATGGCCATTCCGTAATTTGGAGGTTTCCGGATAACAGATCTCATACCTGTCTGTAATATATGTAATCTGTTATCCCTGTTTGGGTTTGAATTCTGTCACATAGACCTGTTTTTGGAAGAAATGATCCCCTTTAGGCATTTACCTTGGCACCTGTATCAGACTGCAACTAAATGAACACCTGTGGATATCTACGGAATATATATGATTGCCCCTGTGAGGAAGACTCAGATTTTCTCTGCCCACTATAAATACATTAGGACAAAAGGGGCAAATCATTACTCTATTTGGCCACCAATATGTTGTGCCAAAAATCTTAGGGTCTCTCAAGACCAAAAACGGAATTATAATGGGGGCCTTGAAATCCCAGCAAGAAAGAACTGCATCAACGTGGTGCTCGTACAATTGGGATTTTCTAACCTGTACAATAGAAATCTGATTAACCTTTGCTGTCTGTCAGACCATCACAAGTTCCCCATAAACGGATGAGCCAGGTTGGAAGCTTTCAGTTATCAGTTGGTGTGTTGACACCTTTGCAACCAAACGGGCTGTAATTCTTTCTCTTGTAGCTTTGGCATTAAAGATGAAATATTTGAGACATTGCTGCCTTCTAGGAAAATGCTGCCTATGCTATGTAGCCTTAAAGGAATACTGTCATGGGAAAAAATGTTTTTTTTCAAAACGCATCAGTTAATAGTGCTGCTCCAGCAGAAATCTGCACTGAAATCTATTTCTCAAAAGTGCAAACTGATTTTTTTTTTTTATATTTCATTTTGAAATCTGACAAGGGGCTAGACATATTGTCAGTTTCCCAGCTGCCCCCAGTCAGGTGACTTGTGCTTTGAATCTGATAAACTTCAGTCACTCTTTACTGCAAATTGGAGTGATATCACCCCCTCCCCTCCCCCCCCCCCAGCAGCCTAACAACAGAACAATGGGAAGGTAACCTGATAGCAGCTCCCTAACACAAGATAACAGCTGCCTGGTAGATCTGAGAACAACACTCAATAGTAATATCCAGGTCCCACTGAGACACAATCAGTTACATTGAGTAGGAGAAACAACAGCCTGCCAGAAAGCAGTTCCATCCTAAATTGCTGGCTCTTTTTGAAAGCACATTACCAGGCAAAATGACCTGAGATGCACCTACACACCAGTATTATAAATTAAAAAAAAAAAATACACTTGCTGGTTCAGGAATGAAAGTTTATATTGTAAAGTGAATTATTATTTGCAGTGTAAACAGAGTAATTTACTAATAAAAACGACACCATAAAAATGATGACAGAATCCCTTTAACGTTCCAAGCCAGAGAACTGCAGAACAAAAAAGCAAATAATTAAAAAAAAAAAACCATAAATACAAATTAGACATATTGCGTTAGAACATGACTGTATACATCACTTCATTTTAAAACAAAATGCCCCATTAGGGAATTCACATTTAAAGAAAAAGAAAGGAAAATTATAAACGGCCAATAATGTAAGTATAGAACTGTGCGATTTTGCAAAGGAGACTGCATGCTTACCAGGTTAGACAGGGAGCAGGGCTGCTGGGAACTAGGTTGGAGGTCCTATGCTGCAATGGCTGTGGATCACTGGGATAAGCATCAGAGATGAGATCAAGGCAGATATTTTCTCTAAAAACACAAGGCAAAATCTTCCAGCCATGTCAGAAGGTTCAGGCTCACATTCCACTAAGTCCTGAGCCTCTCACCCAGTCATTCCGAGGTCTTCTGTAGTGCAAGCCTGTCCAGCCCTATCCTCTCCCTTTTTTTTTTTTTTTTTTTTTCTAGCAAAGTCCAATCTAACCTTTCTATTGTTGATGCTTATGAGTGGCTTGTACCTTGCAGTGCACCCTCTGTATTTACTTTCATACAGTCTTCTCTTTATGGTAGACTTGGATATGGATACTCTACCTCCTGGAGAGTGTTGTTCACTTGTTTGGCTGTTGTGAAGGGGTTTCTCTTCACCATGGAAATGATTCTGCGACCACCACTGTTGTCTTCCGAGGACGTCCAGGTCTTTTTGTGTTGCTGAGTTCACCAGTGCTTTCTTTCTTTCTCTGGATGTACCAATCTGTAGATTTTGCCACTCCTAATATTGCAGCCGTTTCTCAGATGGGTTTTTTTCTGTTTTTGCAGCTTAAGGATGACTTGGTTCACCTGCATGGAGAGATCCTTTGACCACATGTTGTTTGTTCACAGCAAACTCATCCACATACAAGCACCCCCCCCCTCAAATCAACGCCAGTGTTTTTATCTGCTTCATTGATAATGACATAACAAAGGAATTGCCCACACCTGCCCATGAAATAGTCTTTGAGTCAATTGTCCAATTACTTTTGAGCCCCTGAAATGAAGTGATTGTGTTAAAAAAAGGCTTTAGTTCATCACATTTTTATTCAACTCACTGAATTAAAGCTGAAAGTCTGCAGTTCAACTGCATCTGAGTTGTTTCATTTAAAATTCATTGTGGAAATGTACAGAACCAAAATTAGAAAAGAAAGTTGTCTCGGGCTAGAGATTTATGGGCCTAACTGTATAACATCGGCATCATGAAACATTTTTTACAGGCCAGGTGGTATCTCTAAGGCTAAGTGCATCTATACACATCACATAACTCTCAGATGACTCTGATATTTTTTGATACATTTAAGTAGGTGGTACAGTTTGCTATAAACCCCGCTGTTACCCCTGGAACACAACCTGTGAACCCCCATTTGTACCTTTCACATTTGCATCAAGCATTTGGTCTTGGGGGGGGAGGTTGCAGGTTGCTGCTGGTTTGATTCTCTCAGGGTGAGTTGCTGGGAAGGCCTGGCTGCTGATTTAAGCCACACGAGAGCCTTGCAAGTGTTGTAAAGCATTGGAGCCCCTGGGATCCATAGTTTTGCATCTCAATTAGTGCTTTTATATAGTCCTGTATATGCCAATGTGACTTTTCCACTCTAGAATGTAGTGCAAGAGTCTCTACCATCCCTTACTCCTGGCAGTTTCTTTCTTATTTCATCCTTAAACCCAAAATAAACCACTTTATTTGTTAAATTCAGCATGTGACACTGGTGGACTGCAGGCAACGGGTGGGGGGTCTGATCTGGCAGTGTCCCTTCCCCCCGGGGAGTTTGTGTAGTCTGGTGGGCAATCCAGTGGTGGGATGGATTTGGGGCTGGAGTGGCAGCTGGGAAAGAAGTAGTAAGCTTTACTACAGTAGTGTGTGTCTCTTATATTATATTCTTATAATTCAGTGCATTCTGACATCAGAACATGTCATTTAGAAAGGGCCAAGGAGGAATCTAGTAGTTAATGGGATCAAATAAAGTTTTATTGTAAGTAATGAGAATCGTAAGTATTAGGACTGAGCTCTGAGCCAACATCACCGCCGTCATTTATTTGTGTATGGCCAACAAGTTGCTGAGCGCTTTCAATAACTGTCAAAAAGAGGATATCCCCCCAAAAATCTTCTAGAGCACTAGTTATTAACAATTGGTTCAAGGGTCTTTTTCAATCACTGTATACAAGGCCCTAGTTAACAAAAGGCATAAAACCTTTAAAAAGTAAATTTTAGGCTTCAATATTGGTCTTGACATACATTAAAAGGGGGTTGTTCACCTTAAATTAACTTTTGTTAATTTAATTTATATACTATATGTGAGGAATCCCCAACATTTGTCATCTGTGAGCAACATTCAGATATAAAAAGAGTTGGGGAGCAACACAAGCTTGGAACAATTTCCTGGGTGGTGCCAAATAAGGGCTGTGATTGGCTATTGATGGACCCTATGTGGACTGGCAGCCTACAGGAGGGTCTGTTTGACAGGACATCTGGTTTTTATACAACCAAAACAAATAAGCACCTGATCTGAGGCCACTGAGAGCAACATCTAAGGGGTTGGGGATCACTGCTATATATAATCAACATTTTTAAGAAAATACTGTCTGTAGTCTACTTTTTGCACACCAGATGGAGCAGTGATGGCTGCAGTTAGGATGTTTGAACAGCAGATGGAGCAGCTTTCGCTGCAGTGCTCACACCATGCAAACGTCCCCACCCTAAATGATACAGTAACAGCCATTATTATTTTTTCAGAAGCAAAACAGAATCCCACATACACGTGAGATTATACTCTGAGAAATAACCTCAGTACTCTTTTTCTGAAACAAATAGTTATTATCAAGATAGAAGGAACTGCAAGGGATAAGGAAAGGAATCTAAACTTGTGTAGTTGTGTATATTTTATACATATTACACCTGTGCATATTAGCAGGCCTGGACTGGCAAGCTGTGAGTTCAGGCAAATGCCAGAGGGGCTGCTGTAAAATACCATAGACCGTCACTGTGGACTGGGCTATTGGGGGGACTGGTTGGGCCTCTGTGTATTTGACATGCCAGGGCCTATTTTGATTCCCAGTCCAGACCTGCACATTAGCACTTGCCAGTCTTCATATTCCTTCTGATGTGTATATGCTGGGGTGGAGCAGATAGAGCATTGGCTATTCTCATACAGACACACCTGCTGCAGAATGTAGGTAAGTATTGGAATACAGTTACTGTGAATTTAGAAAATACAGAGAATCCTTCTTTGACCTCCCCCCCCGCCTTTAGACATCACCAGGGGGTGAACAATAAATGTGAGTGTCAGATGTAAAGCCAAATACAACAGAAAGTACCAAAATGGACACTAAGTGGAGTATTTGTCCATATAATAAACAATGTCATCTCCTGTATATCATACCAACTAAATGTACGGTTTGCGTGGAAGAAGATGGCGTCTGTGAACTCCCTGGACTGGACCTGCACAGAAGGGTAAGTAACAAGTTAGGGGCATTTGCCCAGTGAGACGGGTAGGCCAGGGGGGAGGAGGGAGGGTGGGCAACAAACGGGAGGGGGGGTTTGGGTTTGCGCCAACTAGGTTTCCTTCCCCTTTAAACAACAGGAGGAGGTGCTGTGCTATGACTGAATTTTAAATAGCAGTTTACTATTGTCTTGTATGAATTTTCATACGATCGGCAGAAGACTTGGATATTGGTCGGCTCTTCGATTGGGCTGGATGGAAAATTTTGATTGGGTGCCTTTGAAGTATTAAAAGATCAATGATGCGTATATGAGGTGCAAGACAGTCATATGGACTATACTGTATATAAAGTCATACAAGTAGTAAGTCAAAATATAACAGGGCGAAATTTTAGAAGAAGCAGACCCTACGGCTGCAGGAGGGCCCAGGAGGTATAGGGGCCCCATGTGGCCCTAACTTATGTACATTTTCAATAAATATTGGTAAAACAGGTCAACCTCTAGACATTTTGCTGATAAATAATTTGCTATGGGGCCCAGTGATATCAAGTTACCCCACTGTAACAGACGTGCGTGGGTAAGAGAGTGAGAAGCTGCAACAGCAAGTTATTAGTAGTAGTAGTAGTAACTATAGGTTGTATTTCTGAAATACTGACATGTTGAATGAACCAGTATGTGAATACATCTTTTAGCAGCCACAGATCAACTTAAAGGCAGATAACTCTCATTTAGCTGACTTTACAATATAGAGAACCAGAGAAAATATCAAATAAACATATAAAGCAGTAAGGTCTCATTTAGTCCCCATGGAGCAACAGTGTCCAATGTGAAAATCCACTTTCTCTCAATTGGACAGAGTCTCTATCACCCCCTCGTCCCAGTGGAGGTAAGTGATCGATGATCATGTGTCAAGTTTGTGTCTGGCTTTCAATAAGTGTTTAGCAAAAATTGTTTAGCCTTTCCCGCGGAGAGAGCTGTCCTGATTGCACATCTACTGAATGACTGCTCTTCTCTCCAGGTAGGTCGTTGAGGATTTACCCACATATGCCAAGCCACAAGGACACCATGCCATATAAACCACATTAATGCTGATGCAGGTTAGTCTATGTTGTATATGGTATTTGCGTCCTAATTGGGGCATGACAAAAGTGCTTCCTTGTATTACTACATGTCAAACAAACAGAGCACTTTAGTGATGGGCGAATCTGACCGCTTTGCTTTGCAAAAAACTTGTGAAATGTGAAAATTCGGCAAAATAGTCAACAATATTTTTCATCTATTGAAGTCTATGGGTGTAATTTTTTAGGCGAAATGGGGCTAAAACTTTCGCTCATCACTATAAGTTATGACGAACTTTTTTGTTTTGGGAACAGAGCCAAATGTGTCCTCTAGTCGTGTTAGATGGCACCAAGTCCTTCATCACTAGTAAATCACCCAAATTACTAGAGCCTCTATAGGCCACCATTGGTTTTTCTAGATGTGTGAATGATAGTGTAGTGCCCATGCTCACAATTTCCCATCTGTTATTTAAACAGTTTTTTAAGTGTCCAAAAGTAGTAGAGTGTGTGCTGCAAAAAGTCACCTTAGCTGGTCCCTTTGGCTTGTTGTCCTTGGGTTGCTCAGTCCATTGCTGTGTCCCCTGGAGATTCAGCTGCCGCTGAATGTCCTTTTCAAGTAACCCCTATCTCCGAAGCGCTGATCCTTCTCTTTTAGTTATTGTTCAGCACTAGGGACTTCAGGATTGTTGCTCATCACATGCAGAAACTGTTAAAAAAGGACCCCTCTGGATGTTGTTTTAGGGTGGTGGGAATGTGCATGTAACATTGTGTTACAGTCAGTGGGCTTTCTGTATAAGGTGCACAAGAAGTCACCCATAGTATAGATTATCAAATCCAAAAAATTGACCCTGGTTTCATTCTCCTCCATAGTAAAGTGGCTGGTGAAGGAAGAGAATTAAGTTTAGTAATAAAATCATGCAATGATTCCCTTGTGTCCTACCATGCTAGGAACAGATCAATTATGTGTGACCTCTTGTCAAACAAAATAGGATCCCCAAGCAAGTGGTGCTTATCCTCTGGGACCACTATGTAGTCTAGCAAAGGATGGAGCAACATTAGATCCCATGGTGGTCCCAGCTATTTGAAGGTAATTCTTGTTCTCAAATATAAAACAATTGTTAAAGCTATATCCAATAGACTCATGAGAGATTCCATTGAGGGGTTACCATTGTGTCTGTTCAGCCTGTTCATTATGTGGGATAATGGTGTGTAGACTGCCCACATTCATGGTGACTTGCAGTGACCCCTGAGGGACCCTCAGTGATTTTAAAAGTTGGATCAGGTGTGCGATATCCCGTAAGTATGATTCAAGGTTTTGGACCAAAGGTTGAAAAAATGGTCCACATATTTTGCCATTGGCTGAAATAAGGAGTCAATAGCGGAAATGTTTGGTCTTCCCAGTGGAACAGTTAGTGGTTTATGAATTTTTGGAAGGATGTAGCTGAAATGTGTTTTGGGGAAACTAGTGGTAGGAAAGTTTCTGACTGTTGTATCAATCCAGCCTTTGTAACCACTATCACTGTTTGTTGTATTCCCTCGAGAAAAGTCACAAGTAGTGACCAAAACGTCAGGGTTGTAAATTAACATTTAAAAAAGAAAAAACTTATTTTTGTTTGCACAAGACCTGTTGAGTGCTGTACAGTACTTCACTTGACTATTATATTATTAATTACCAGCACCCAGGCAGATAATATATGAGCATATACGGAGTGTTAAGATGGCCATAGACGCAAAATCTGATCATTCGAATCCTCGATCCGACCTCCCCATCTCTGGACCTGCCACTAACCATTCCGATCAAATAAAGTAGTAAAAGAACAGATCATGTCCGAGTTATGTCCGACCAAAGCTGGTGACAGTCTCCCTCTGAAAATCGTCAGATGGTCAATACACGCAGAGATATTATCGGCAGCCGACAGAAATCTTTTAACCTGTCCGATCGACCAAACGACCCTTCTCCGCCTGACGAAAAATGTTGGGACTCTCCACACACGGTCCGAAAATCGTACGATTCCTCGATTCGTACAATCGGATCTTTGCTTTTAAGGCCAGCTCTACTCTTCATTCACCACTCACCAGAGCAAAACCCAGGTGCTCACCGAAAATCACGACAAGCGGAGTTATGCAAAAACTGGAATAAAACTTTATTCCTCCTTATTCACATCTACGTGTTTCCATCCACAGGGGATCGTCATCAGGATAGTGCCAAGAAGTGAGACACACCTTTTAAATCCAAAATGACCAATCAGTGCATTGCATTCATTATGACATCACACATTATGTGCTTCTACCAGGACCGCCATCAGAAATCGCAGGGCCCCATACGACAAAATTTTCTGGGCCCCCTGGGCTGCACCCACCTCAAGCCCAACCTACAGGTCTGGCCCCCCCACCACCACCACACAGTAAAAAAATAAATAAATATTGGTGGTTAGGGTTCCCACATGTTAATAGAAAATAAAAAGATATTGGTGGTCAGGGCCCCCCATAAAAAATATTGGTGGCTAGCTTAAAAAAAAAAAAAAAAAAAAAAGGTTGAACTCGATGGACATGTGTCTTTTTTCAACCTTACTTACTTACTATGTTACATGAGAAAAAAAAATTGATGGCCAGGCACCCCCCCATTATAAGAAAATTGGTGGCCAGGCCCCTTAAACGTCCAAGCCTTCCCGAAGTCAGCAGCTCTCAGAAAGAGGGGGGGCCCAGCTAATCAAGTAAGTGTGGCATGGTCAGGCCCCCCTTACCCTCGGGCCCCCTACAACTCTCCCCCCTGTCCCCCCCTGATGGCTGCCCTGGCTGCTACTATTAGCATATTAATTATAATTAAAGTGCCGATGTGTATTAATTCCAAAACTCAAATTCATAAATCTGCCTTTTAAATCCCCCAATTAATTAACCCCAAAATAAATTCATTCTAGAATATTAACTTCGATATTACATCCATGCAACAAGTGTATCGCATCTAACAGTGTTACACGCTCATACATATATGCAGCACCCAAATATAACCTCAACACCTATTATTAGAATACAGTTTTAATCAAGTCTTTGCATAAATCCACTTGCCTTGAATGCTTTCTGTAGCTGAATTATACCGTGTGGGTGTGTTTATCCCCTCTGCCTCTTTCTATCCAGAAGGGAGTGACTGCCATACAAAAAACACTCAAATTAAAATCCAATTAAAATCAAAATCTTACAAATTGGGCAGGTACATGATTAGTAGTTGCGTTCTGCCTACATGTGTATGACTTTTTTTTGAGCATTGAATTTCCCACTTAACAGTTTCCAACTAAATGAATGGCAAAATGGCTATAAGTCTACTTGTTGATTTAATGAATTTTTCATTTTTTCATCCATCACAATATCATGTGCTAGACATTGTGATGTTACTACAGGCAATCATTTTTATTATTTGGTGTATATTTGAAATGGAAACACATATTACCACTCAGACTCTTGCTTTACACCTCATTCTCTTTTCTAGACATGTACGTTGCATTATTATTTTAATCACTTTATGACATTTTTTTTTTTCATATTTTTGTCATTTTTAATAAATTGTCCTTTTTTAAATTCTTGTACTTGCGCTTGCAGCATTCAGACAGCAGATGTGTGCTATTGAGCTAGATTTGATTTTCAGAGCTGCGGTGAGGTCAGCCGGTTTTGATTGGATGAGGAAGCCACCGTAATTCTACATCCCCCCTCTTCACTTCCTCTCCATTTCCTGGAGAAGCCATGTTGGTTTTAAGGCAAAAGGCTCAATGAGTATAACGCAGATGATAAAAGCAGTCGTTGCTCAGTGCTGCTGCCCTTTATTTCTGTTTTACTTTAGAATGAGAGGTGAATTGCAATCAAATCTGTTCTATTAGGGTAGGACTCCATGAGCATTTTTCATCCGGCGTCAAAACGCAGGCAACAAGTCGGATGGAGTCGCACGCGTCAAGATATAATTAAACTGAATGAAAAGTCGGAGGTAACAACTACACGGTCCAACTGTCAGAAGAAGAAGCTGCTTTCTGCATCCACATCCGACAGTCGTGTTGCGTCGCATGTAATGTCGTTTTTAACCTGCGACTTTTCATTCAGTCCAATTACAATCTTGACGTCTCCATCCGACTTCAGCAGACGAAAAACGCTCGTGGAGTTCTACCCTTACAATATAAAGTGAACCTCAGACATCTGTGAGCTGGTTTAATGCTGCTCATCCATTCCTTGCTATAGAGATGATCATGGCATTACACTTTTTATTTCTAAGCATTTAGATGCAGCACAGAAATGCATAAGAATGTGTAGATCCATCCTCCATGTTTTTTCAATGTCACCATGATTTTCCAACACAAGAAACAAATCAGCATTTTATTTCCCTTATCTTGAAAGCAACAGATGTGACATTTCAAGCCATTTTTGGAGCAACTGGAACTCTTTCTTCCCTGCGGTTACCGGTGTTCACCAACGCCATTTTGGGGCCCGAGCTTTCTGCTGCGGTACAACAAGGAACTTGCACAGTCCATTTATAAACTTTGTGCAGGCAGATTGGTTTGCAAAGTGAATATATTTGCCCTGCGCATGGTTATATTGGCAAAGCCGAATAAGTGTGCAAACAGAATTGTGAATTTTTTTCACAATGCGAATGTCTATAAGAGCTTTTAAAATATGTCAAAAAACGCAAACTAAATTACACACACACTGCGACTAAATTACTCCACAACTTTGGTGGCGGAGAAAATATTCACATAACAGTATGAATTTAAGTTACTGTCAACGCTATTTTCGCACACGACAACCATGCACAGTGGGCGAGCTCGCGCCAAGTCCCGTGTAATTTGCGAAAATGTATTCAAAATGCGAATTCACAAAAAAAAAAACTGAAAGATGGGCAGAGCAGTGCAATATATTAGCGTTCAGGAAAAAAAATGGGCACTAACACCATTTGCGAAAAAATATGCGCTGCGTGAACTTTATAAATGACCCCCAGTGAGTGTAGTAGCAGTACTGGGAAGGATCAGGTAAAAACGTAATCAAAGCAGGCAAAAAGGGTCAGGACAGGCGTCAGGAATCGCGGACAGACAGGCAAGTTTCAAAATATCAGGGAATCAATGAATATAGTAACAGTTCGGCAGGACCTGTAAACAGAAGCCAGCTTGGGCACCGTCCTTTCTTTGCGTAGGCGAGAATGTGCACTAGAGTTCAAAGCCGGACTTTAATTCAAAATCTGGCCTTTTCACTCTACTGCGAATGCATCGACTGCTGAATTCTGAAGAAAGAAGGAAGGAACAAGATTGCTCGCTTGCTAATGCCCTGAGCCAGTGCAGTTTTCTGCTAACAGGAGAACTGGTCTGGGGTATCAGGTAAGTCATCACAATCCTTGGGGGTGCCCTAAAAAATCAATTGTGCTTGAAACTGAGGTTAATCGACAGTACAGTATTGCTACAATTACAGTATTACCCCAAATTTAGGGGTTATTTATCAAACTCCTGATACAAAAATCACAAAAAAATTTGATTTTCTTGACCAAAAAAAAAATCATTTTTTTCCCCAGAATTTATTATACCCTGAGGCTGAAAAAAAAGTCACCATCCAGAGAAAGAAAGAGGCTGCTCTGATGTTCTTTTGCTTAGGAAAGATTTAATAAAGGTTTCTAATTTTATTCCTAAGCAGAAGAACATCAGAGCAGCCTCTTTCTTTCTCCTGACAACTTCCTTGACTACTTTGTGGTCAGACTGGTCAGAAATTGACCAGCAGGTGGTGCTGTTGGAACAAAATTCATTCATATTAACAGTTCATGTATTATTATTATTATTATTAACATGTATTTATATAGCGCCAACATATTGCGTAGCACTGTAAAGTAAATGTCATTATACAACTACATCACATTAATTATATACACAGAACATATGGAGTTACATACATTACAATCAATACAGGTACAAAAAGGTGAGGAAGGCCCTATGCATAGGCATACAGTCTAAAGGGAAGGGAGTAATACACAAGGTGTGGGAGTGGGCAAGATCGAATTAAGTGGGTGAGAAATGTGGTACTGTATGTGGTGTTGCGTTTGGTAGTTAAGCAGAATGAGGGTAGGCTTCTCGAAAGAAGTGCGTTTTAAGAGATTTCTTGAAAGCAGAAAGTTTGGGAGAAAGTCGGACAGACCGTGGGAGGGAATTTCAGAGGAGGGGTGCAGCCCTTGCAAAGTCTTGAATGTGAGCATGTGAGGAGGTAATGAGAGAAGAGTTGAGTAGCAGGTCAGTAGAGGAGCGTAATAAGCGTTTGGGTGAGTATATAGAGATGAGTTCAGAGATGTAATGTGGGGCAGAGTTATGAAGTGCTTTGAAAGTCAGTGTCATTAATTTGAATTTGATACTGAAAGGTAACGGAAGCCAGTGCAGGGATTGACAGAATGGCGAGGCAGAGGAGGAGTATTGTTAGCATAGAGGTGGTAGTGGAAACCATACGAGTTGATTAATTTGCCAAGGGAGGAAGTATAGAGGGAGAATAGTAATGGTCCCAGGACAGAGCCTTGAGGAACTCCAACAGAAAGAGATAGGGGAGAAAATGATACTCCATTGTAGGAGACACTGAAGGAACGATTGGTGATGTAAGAAGAGAACCAGGACAGGGCTGTGTCACGAAGGCCAAGCGACTGGAGGGACTGGAGGAGGAGAGCGGCTGAGAGATCAAGCAGTATTAGTAGTGAGAAATGATTGTTGGCTTTAGCGGTTAAAAGGTCATTAGTTAGTCGTGTCAGGGCAGTTTCCGTGGCTTAAAACCAGATTGTAGGGGGTCCAGCAGGTTATTGTCAGAGAGGAATGAGGTTAGTCGGTTGTAGACTAGGCGCTCAAGTAGTTTAGAGATGAAAGGTGGCAGAGAGAGATGTATCTCTTAATATCTTGGAATAAAAAGAAAATAAATAATGAATGTAAATTACAAATGTGCTTAGAATAGCCCCCTCATCAATTTTACATTCACTTATTTTAAAGGTTTAATTATCCTTTAAGGAACATGCATATATAATGCAGAAACCAGAAACCCATTACTAGAAATCTCCAAATTACATATACTTTTTTAATCAAACAATTCACATTTTTAAAAATGATTTCCTTTTTTCTGTAATAATAAAACAGTACAGGTATGGGATCCTTTATATGGAAACCTGTTGTCTAGAAAGCACCGAATTACGGAAATAGACTCCATTTTATCCAAATATTCTAAATCTTTAACAATTTTTCTCTGTAAGGGCTCTTACTGACGAGCGGTTGAAGCTGCGCTCCCCTGCATTCCGTTTTCCTGCGTTCAGCCGCAGGGGAGTGCAGGAATAGACGCATTAAGCTTTTTTTCAATGGGGCTGTACTCACACAGGCGCATGTAGGCGCCGAATGCAGGTTGAGATGCAACATGCTGCATTTTTCCTGCGTTCGGCGCCTACACGCGCCTGTGTGAGTACAGCCCCATTGAAAAACACTTAATGCGTCTATTACTGCGCTCCCCTAAGGCTCAACGCAGAAAAACGGAACGCAGGGGAGCGCAGCTTCAACCGCTCGTCAGTAAGAGCCCTAATAATAAAACAGTAGCTTGTACTTGATCCCAACTAAGGTATAATTAATCCTTATTGGAAGCAAAACCAGACTATTGGGTTTATTTGATGTTTACATGATTTTCTAGTAGACTTAAGGTATGAAGGTATTACGGAAAGATCCGTTATCTGGAAAGCCCCAGGTCCCGAACATTCTGGATAACAGGTTCCATACCCTGTACAAGCAAATGCAACATGCATATTTCATTTAAAGTGAAATGAAAGAGATCAGTATTCTTTAATTTTATGTACTGATGAGCAATAGATTCTCTTTTACAAGGGAAATCAGTTGATGCTGAGATGCAGGTTTACCTTGTATAATATAATTACATTTTTATGGCGCCCAAATTTAAAGGCTTAAACAATACAATAGTTGGGGGGGGTAGTAAAAGACAGTAAATGCCGACAGCTTTATTTTCAAATGATTTTGTCCTGCAAATAGAATTCAGGTATCTACACCGGAAAACTTCAAGCCCAATCGTAAATTGCCTGTTTTTTTTTCTTCTTCTTATTTGACAGGGCAGATATTACATTTCATGGCCGGATAATTACTTTAAACTTTAGAGAGAAATAAAACTGACTTTGTTTCTTAAAGGGACATAAAATTGTAGCCTTTTCTGTACAGATCAAAGGAACGTTTTTCTGGCCAGGGGTGAGCATATGTGAGCAGGAGGCCATTCTGGCTTTTTAAAGGATATGTAAACCTGAAAAATAAGTGAATGTACAATTGATGAGGGGGCAATTCTAAGAACTTTTGCAATGTACATTCATTATTTATTTTTCTTTAATTCCAAGATATTAAGGGATACATGTACTGTAAATATGAATGAATTTTGTTTCAGCAGCTCCACCTGATGGTCAGTTTCCCACCAGTCTGACCACCAAGTAGTCAAGGAAGTTGTCAGGAGAAAGAAAGAGGCTGCTCTGATGTTCTTCTGCTTAGGAATAAAATTAGAAACCTTTCTCACATCTTTCCTAAGCAGAAGAACATCAGAGCAGCCTCTTTCTTTCTCCAGACAACTTCCTTGACTACTTGCTGGTCAGACTGGTGGGAAACTGACCAGCAGATGGAGCTGCTGTAACAAAATTCATTCATATTTACAGTACATGTATCCCTTAATATCTTGGAATTAAAGAAAAATAAATCATGAATGTACTTTGCAAAAGTTCTTAGAATAGCCCCCTCATCAATTTTACATTCACTTATTTTTAAGGTTTACAAATCCTTTAAAGATAGAAAACGCCCGGCTGCTCACTTACGATAAAAATGTTTAGATAGAGAAGCTTTGAAGAGAACACTGATGGTGTTAGAATTAACTATATTCTTAATGGGATTTACTGAAATTCTGTTTTTGTTCTCATTGTAATAAAAAAGTATACAAAAAGGTTAAAACTTGAGACTACTTGATTCTTGAATATATGGCAACAGGTGTGGGACAGAAATCATTTTCTTAGATCACACAGACAAAGCCCAACTCTCATGAGACGGTGGAGTCTCACAGCTGTTGCTTAGCAGGCAGCATTTAATATCCCATGTGTCTGAAGCGCTACAATAAAAGCAACATGAGCTCTTACTAGATGCAAAAATGTCTCACTCCAACAGTAGGAAGGATATATTGTCCTTATATGTGGTGTGCTAACATGGATGGAAATTAATGAAAAGTTGCCTGAGACACGGCACACTCTGCGTTTTGTATTCCGAAGTCGCCAGAAGTTTCCTCTGGAGGCAACTTCAGAAAACGAAGTGCCACGTGTGCCATGCCGCAGGTGACTTTTCATTATAGCCGGTACAAAACAGGAGGAAGCCATTTAGGGGGATTAGTCGAGGTCATATAGTCGCCAGGCGACTAAATCTCCCAGACTCGCCAGGTGTGCCCTTACCCTAAAGCTGTGATTGTCTAGTTAAAGTTGTACTACATATTCCGGCACATATATTCAGTCATGCTTGGATGCTGCGAAATTTACAAGGCAATATCCAAAAGGCCACCAGGTGCAGATGCTTTTTGCGGGCCTAGGATTCCCCTACAAGGGCATCAAGCAGTGTATATTCAGTCGGAGGGTGTCTAGAATGTTGGGAGCTGCAGTTCATAGGCTGCAGAAAGCACCATAAAACTCCGTACACCTGCAATACTTCCTATCACCCACCACTGTCTCAACTCCCCCTTCACTTCCCATATGCCCTTACTTTTATTTGGACTCCATCAATGGCCCCTTTCCCAGTCAAACCTCTGCCTCCTATCAGAATCAGCGTTCTTTGCAAGTAAAGCTGCTTTGTCAACCGCTCTACAGCCCAAGGCCAGCAGTTTCCAGGAAAGAAGTGGCCAGCGGGCCGGACTTTGGACATGTCTGGCTTAACAAGTGTAAGGGCTCTTACTCATGAGCGTTTTTACCTGCGCTCCCCTGCGTTCCGTTTTTCGGCGTTCAGCCGCAGGGGAGCGCAGGAATAGACGCATTTCATTATTTCAAATGGGGCTGTACTCACACAGGCGCCGAACGCAGGTTGAGAAGCAACATGCTGCATTTTTCCTGCGTTCGGCGCCTACACGCACCTGTGTGAGTACAGCCCCATTTGAAATAATGAAATGCGTCTATTCCTGCGCTCCCCTGCGGCTGAACGCCGAAAAACGGAATGCAGGGGAGCGCAGGTAAAAACGCTCATGAGTAAGAGCCCTAAAGCAGAGTAGAACATGATGCAAAGAAAGACCTTCCTATTGTAGGTGCCCGCCATTATGGATCTAAAGGCCCCCATGAGTCTGATCACTTTGCTATGGGAACATGTCCAAATGATTTGCTAACAGAGCGACATGATCTCCAGGAGTGTCATCGGCTCGTCGTAGACACACTTAGGAGAACTCAGTCCCCACCAAGAATTGGCAAAGCAATGCATAACACACTGATAGGTTTATTAGGAGAACTGTGTCCCCATTCCCATCACCTAATACAGGCTTGGCTAACTAATATATGTATGTTACCAAATCAGCAATGTGCAGACAGGAAAATTTCCATCTCAGGCTGAACAGACTTTCCTCCATATTTAATAAAATGCACTAAGTTAGTTTGCTCAGGAGCAGTAACCCATAGCAACTAGGGATGCACCGAATCCACTTTTTTGGATTCGGCCGAACCCCCGAATCCTTTGTGAAAGATTCGGCCGAATACTGAACCGAATCCGAACCCTAATTTGCATAGGGGAAAACATTGTTTTCTTCCTTGTTTTCTGACAAAAAGTCATGCAATTTCCCTCCCGCCCCTAATTTGCATATGCAAATTAGGATTCGGTTCGGCTGGGCAGAAGGATTCGGCCGAATCCGAATCCTGCTGAAAAAGGCCGAATCCCGAACCGAATCCTGGATTCGGTGCATCCCTAATAGCAACCAATACGATGTTTGCTTTTACTGTACTGCTTCTGGGCCAACGTAGTGCCTTTCAGTGCATAACCCCATTTAGTATAAAACACAAGCTTTGTGGGTCAATAAAACATCTGCATATCCCTCCAAAGTGCCACCTTGAAGAACTGCCTAATAATCTCGTCTGCCTTTGCCCCTTGAAAGCCCCCTGCACAGGAGACGTATCTGTATATTTACCCATCCAATCACTGTGCTAGTACACTGCGTCATAAAGATAAAGGCAAACTTCCCACCCATGTTGTGCAAGTCAGAAATCACAAAAAACAATAAATAAAATCCCTTCAGTCCTTTTGTAGCCACAGTCCATAATGAATAAATCCATCTCCGCAAAGTGGTGTCAGTAAAGAGTTGCATAAAACACAATTATTACATCTGTTATAGCCCAATTTGGTATTTGGGAGCCAAGATTCAGTCCTGGTATGTGAGGGTATAATGTCATACACACCAAAAGGTCACTGAAATTGGGACCCCACCGAAAACCCACTATTGGGGTCTTAGCATTCATGGAAGGTAATGTCTCATCAGATGCCAAAGGTTTGTTATAGTCTTGTGGAGAGAATAAATGGCTGTATCACAGTGGAAAAAAAAAAAATAATTATGAATAGATAATAGAAATTATTTTTGCTATTAGGGATGCACAAATCCACTATTTTGGATTCGGCACGAACCCCCGAATCCTTCACGAAAGATTCGGCCAAATATTGAACCAAATCCGGAAAGGGGAAAACATTTTTACTTCCTAGTCACGCAATTTCTTTCCCCGCCCCTAATTTGCATATGCAAATTAAGATTCGGTTCAGCCTGGCAGAAGGATTCGGCCGAATCCGAATGCTGCTGAAAAAGGCCCAATCCTGGCTGAATCCCGAACCAAATCCTGGATTCGGTGCATCCCTATTTGCTATGCACTTAAAATAACTGTGCCCTCAAACGGATGATAATTATGGTAGGCTAGTAGTGATGGGCGAATACATTCGCCAGGCATGGATTTGCCGCAAATTTCTGTATTTTGCTGCCTGGGAATGCTTTCATGAAAATGTGTTTAAAATCCGCCGGCGAAAAATCTGCCACGACAAAAAAAAAAATTGTCATGCGTCAAAATTATTCGGATGCAAAATAGGCTTGTGTATAAAATTCTAAATTTGACGCCCATTGACTTCAATGCATTTTGCAAATTTTCACAGTTTTGTGAATTTTTTCGCCGTTTTGCATATTATTCGGCGAATCGATACAGGACAGATTGGCCCATCACTATAGGCTAGTTTTTGACAAGGTAGGAAACGTTCATCCCATGTTATGGTATTTGTGTTCTCTTAATTATGAAATTAAACTGCCACATACAAAAATCCAAAATGTAAGGTGCACACTGGGAACATTTGCTTAGTTTAAAATGTCAATTTTATTAAATACATATTAAAATGGGTCAACGTTTCGGTCTGTTCCTGAGACCTTTATCAAGACCATTAACACACTGTAAAACATTTTGCCAATAAATAAGTAAAACCAATTTGCACTCACCCATATATATTATATATATATAATACATAAAAGCCATGAATATCTTGTAAATTATATCCTTATAAACAGTGACTAGTGATGTCATCAGTTATACACGGTGAGTAGTGATGTCATCAGTTATAAATGGTGAGTTCTGATGTCATTTCTATCACATGACTCACTGAAATTTGTGTATTATAATAAATAAAGGACCCCCAGTTGCAAAATATGAGGATATTAGAAGTTACCTCGGAGTTCCATGACCTGTATAAAAAGGCCTTCAGCCTCGTGTTTTTATATGGTCATGAAACTCCTCGGTAACTTATAATATCCTTATCATTTACAAGAGGGGGTACTTTATTCACTATATAATACACAAAAGCCATGAATATCTTGTAAATCATATCCTTATAAATGGTGAGTTCTGATGTCATCAGTTATAAACGGTGATTAGTGATGTCATTTCTGTCACATGACTCTTGTGTAAAGTACCCCCTGTTGCTAAATATGAGGATATTAGAAGTTCTGCCTCGTTTTTTTATATTGTCATAAAACTCCACGGTAACTTATTATACAATTATACTATACTATACTACTTATAATATCCCTATAATTTAAAAGAGGGGGTAGTTTATTCACAATACATATAGTGCAACAGCATGGACACAGAGAAAATGGGTATTTTTCGGCAGTTATTCCTTAAAAACATGCTTGTGGTGAGAGTATTCTGGTGAGTGGCGTATCTAATGTATTCAGTAAGAATGTTGCATGAAAAAAAAGTTTTTCTTGGGAAAGCATGTGTTGTTTTTCTTCCCAAATTCTTTCCCAAAAGCAAAGTATGAAAGATCTCTCCAGCAGTTCCTCTGGGAAACAGTTCACTTACTGAAGTCATTAACTGCCATTTCTCTGTGGAGATAAAGAATTCAGAAGGAAAGCTCATTGTATGTAGGAGGAAGGCATAAAGCTATTTCTATTTTAGACCTGAACTGGGCTAAGGGATGCAAAGGTTAAAACATTGATTGTTTTGTGTTTCACCTAATCTTTCTGTATTTCAGAAAGTAAAAAAAGAGAACCTGAATGAAAAAAAACCCAACAGACATGCATGTGTTTGCGAGAAGGAAGCCGTATGCAACATCAGATTTTAATCAGACCAAACTACCACATTTCTTTGTTCCCTTCCCGCTCAGAAGGATGAAATCTGTAACAAATAGATAATCCAATAGGGTTTCTTCTTCTTCAGTTCATAGATCTGCCTTTAAAGAATAAGGGGCAGATTTATCAAGGGACAAATTTCGAAGTACAAAAAATGTTGAAATCCGACCATCGAATTGAAAAACTTTGAATTCAAACATCGAATTCGAATTTTTTTCACCGAATTTGGCAATCCTACGATCAAATAAAAACGATTAAATTGTTTGAATCCAACGATCGAACGATTTTAGCGTACGATCAAACAATTTTTATTCAATGTGTAAAGTTTGTAGATGGTCCCCATAGGCTAACATACTTTGATTATCGAATGGTCGAATATTCAAACGATTTTTACTTCGAATCGAATTAAATTCGAAGTCGTAGTTTCCTATTCGATGGTCGAAGTATCCAAAAAATTACTTAGAAATTAAAACTTTTTGTACTTCAAAAATTCACTTGAACCTTAGTACATCTGCCCCTTATGTCTGTACAACACTGCATTCTGATTACTGTTATTGACTTTTGACTTAGGACCTGTTATCCAGAATGCTCAGGACCTGGGTTTTCCGCATAGCGGATCTTTCCATAATTCTTCATAACTTAAGGGGGTTATTTATCAAAGTCAGAATTTATCTCATTATTTCCTGCTACAAACTCCAATCAAATCTGCTCGGGTTTTTTAATGCTTATTTATTATTATTACATTTTCCAGACAGTTTGCTTTGCGGGAAAAAATCTGATTTATTTTTTTAACTTTTTTTTCAGATTTTCCATCCGATTTTCTCAGAATTATCACCTCGAAACTCTGAAAACTTCGGGGTATTGCACAAAACCCAGCGCACATCAAAAAATCATTGGGACTTCTCCCATTGACTTCTATGCAACCTCGACAGGTCTGAGATTCCTGATTTTCAGATTCAGACTTTTCCATCCTCTGGGTTTAATAAATTCCAAAAAATTCATGATTTCATGATTTTTGCATTCAGAGTTTAGTAAATAGCCCTCTAAATAAACCCAATAAGGATTAATTATATCTTAGTTGGGATCAAGTACAAGCTACTGTTTTATTATTATAGAGAAAAAGGAAATCATTTTTAAAAATGTGGTTTATTTGATTATAATGGAGTCCATGGGAGATGGCCTTTCTGTAATTTGGAACTTTATGGATAACGTGTTTCCGAATAACAGATCCCATGTCTGTATTTACTTTTCTTTTTTTAATGCAGAAAAAGAGCTCATTGAAAAAATGCACTAAAAATGTTTCACTGGCTAATAAAAAAAGCTCCAAAAGTTTCTTCCTTAAAGGGACAGTAGCATTAAAGGTTAAATGCTTTTAGGGAGGCAGTGGCAAATTGAGTGGCTAAGAGATCAGCGTAGGAAGGAAGAATTTGTCTTTCAATGATGATGGTGAAGCTGCTTTGGGGGGATATTTTAAATTAGGCATGGGCAGGAAAGGAGCAATGAGGAATTCTGTGGCTTAGCTAAGATTTGGGCATGATCATTAAGGTTTATTAATTCAAGAACCTTGTCTGGTAAAATGGAAGAGCTGGAGATAATGGCACATGATGAGAAATATAATTTTTATTACTGAAAGTGGGAGAGGCTCAGTACGTGTTGCCAATAGAAATGGAGGCAAGGTTTAATAATGGAGCATTTTAATTACCCAGATATTGTTTTGAGAAACTGTACTTGTGTATATCATATATATATATGATATCTGACCAATATGTATCTGATAATTATAATTCTATATGTGCAATTGAGGGGAACTGTTTTGCTCTGTATTTTCGTCACTTAAAATAGCCTAGATTTGAACTGTGTATAGATGATGTGTTTTACGCTGTGAGCTGACATTTAGAAGCGGCAGTCACAAAGGAATGTACAAGTCTTCGCCAGCTGCCCTGTAAATTCCACTTCTGTGTGTGAGAATCTCCAACACTTTAGATATGGTAAGGCTTCCCCACAGATATAAAGTAAAGCCATGCTGCTAATGTACATCTGGTACTGCTTGGCCTTGTAGTTGAGCTGGGGTCCACAGGAGTATAATACAATGTAAACACTTAGAAACTGCATATTATACAGTACATGCTCTATTCAATTTCTCAAAATTTCAAAAGTTGTTCTTAGAAAGAGGTGATAGGTGACATAACCAAACTACAACCAGTTAGTTGGAATGACTATACCATTTTGCAGACCTATAAACCTATGTTATACCTATAACACCTATATAAAATAAGGACTAATTTCCTCCTATATAAAATAAGGATTAATTTTCTCCTATATAAAATAAGGACTAATTTCCTCCTATATAAAATAAGGACTAATTTCCTCCTATATAATATAAGGAATAATTTCATCCTATATAAAATAAGAACTAATTTCCTATTATATAAAATAAGGACTCATTTCCTCCTGTATAAAGTAAGGACTCATTTCCTCCTATATAAAATAAGGACTAATTTCCTCCTATATAAAATAAGGACTAATTTCATCATATGTAAAATAAGGACTCGTCCTCCTATATAAAATAAGGACTATTTTCCCCCTATATAAAATAAAAACTCATTTCCTCCTATATAAAATAAGGAATATTTTCCCCTATATAAAATAAGGACTAATTTCCTCCTATATGAAATAAGAACTAATTTCCTATTATATAAAATAAGGACTCATTTCCTCCTATATAAAATAAGGAATAATTTCATCCTATATAAAATAAGAACTAATTTCCTATTATATAAAATAAGGACTCATTTCCTCCTATATAAAGTAAGGACTCATTTCCTCCTATATAAAATAAGGACTATTTTCCCCCTATATAAAATAAGAACTAATTTCCTCCTATATAAAATAAGGAATATTTCCCCCTATATAAAATAAGGACTATTTTCCTCCTATATAAAATAAGGACTAATTTCCTCCTATATGAAATAATGACTCATTTTCTCCTATATAAAATAAGGACTAATTTCCTCCTATAAAAAATAAGGACTAATTTCATCCTATATAAAATAAGGAATAATTTCATCCTATAGAAAATAAGAACTATTTTCCCCTTATATAAAATAAGAACTCATTTCCTCATATATAAAATAAGGAATATTCCCCCTATATAAAATAAGGACTATTTTCCTCCTATATAAAATAAGGACTAATTTCCTCCTATACGAAATAATGACTCATTTACTCCTATAATAAATAAGGACTCATGTCCTCCTATATAAAATAAGGACTGTTTTCCCCCTATATAAAATAAGAACTCATTTCCTCCTATATAAAATAAGGAATATTTCCCCCCCTATATAAAATAAGGACTATTTTCCTCCTATATAAAATAAGGACTCATTTCCTCCTATATAAAATAAGGACAAATTTCATCCTATATAAAATAAGAACTAATTTCCTATTATATAAAATAAGGACTCATTTCCTCCTATATAAAGAAAGGACTTATTTCCTCCTATATAAAATAAGGACTAATTTCCTCCTATAAAAAATAAGGACTAATTTCATCCTATGTAAAGTAAGAACTAATTTCCTATTATATAAAATAAGGACTCATTTCCTCCTATATAAAATAAGGACTATTTTCCCCCTATATAAAATAAGAACTCATTTCCTCCTATATAAAATAAGGAATATTTCCCCCCTATATAAAATAAGGACTATTTTCCTCCTATATAAAATAAGGAATAATTTCCTCCTATATGAAATGATGACTCATTTCCTCCTATATAAAATAAGGACTCATTTCCTCCTATGTAAAATAAGGAATAATTTCATCCTATATAAAATAAGAACTAATTTCTTATTATATAAAAAAAGGACTCATTTCCTCCTATATAAAGTAAGGACTTATTTCCTCCTATATAAAATAAGGACTAATTTCCTCCTATATAAAATAAGGACTAATTTCATCCTATGTAAAGTAAGAAATAATTTCCTATTATATAAAATAAGGACTCATGTCCTCCTATATAAAATAAGGACTATTTCCCCCCTATATAAAATAAGAACTCATTTCCTCCTATATAAAATAAGGAATATTTCCCCCCTATATAAAATAAGGACTATTTTCCTCCTATATAACATAAGGACTAATTTCCTCCTATATGAAATAATGACTCATTTCCTCCTATATAAAATAAGGACTCATTTCCTCCTATATAAAATATGGACTTATTTCCTCCAATATAAAATAAGGACTAATTCCATCCTATATAAAATAAGAACTCATTTCCTATTATATAAAATAAGGACTCATTTCCTCCTATATAAAATAAGGACTCATTTCCTCCTATATAAAATAAGAACTCATTTCCTATTATATAAAAATAGAACTCATTTCCTATTTTATAAAATAAGGACTCATTTCCTCCTATATAAAATAAGAACTAATTTCCTCCTATATAAAACAAGGACTCATTTCCTCCTATATGAAATAAGGACTAATTTCCTCCTATATAAAATAAGGACTAATTTCCTCCTATATAAAATAAGGACTAATTTCCTCCTATTTAAAATAAGAACTAATTGCCTCCTATATAAAATAAGGACTAATTTCCTCCTATATAAAACAAGGACTCATTTCCTCCTATATGAAATAAGGACTAATTTCCTCCTATATAAAACAAGGACTAATTTCCTCCTATATAAAATAAGAACTAATTGCCTCCTATATAAAATAAGGACTAATTTCCTCTTATATAAAACAAGGACTAATTTCCTCCTTTATAAAATAAGGACTAATTTCCTCCTATATAAAATAAAGACTAATTCCATCCTATATAAAATAAGAACTCATTTCCTATTGTATAAAATAAGGACTAATTTCCTCCTATATAAAATAAGGACTCATTTCCTCCTATATAAAATAAGAACTCATTTCCTATTATATAAAAATAGAACTCATTTCCTATTTTATAAAATAAGGACTCATTTCCTCCTATATAAAATAAGAACTAATTTCCTCCTATATAAAACAAGGACTCATTTCCTCCTATATGAAATAAGGACTAATTTCCTCCTATATGAAATAAGGACTAATTTCCTCCTATATAAAATAAGGACTAATTTCCTCCTATATAAAATAAGGACTCATTTCATCCTATATAAAATAAGAACTAATTGCCTCCTATATAAAATAAGGACCAATTTCCTCTTACATAAAACAAGGACTAATTTCCTCCTATATAAAATAAGAACTCATTTCCTATTATATAAAATAAGGACTCATTTCCTCCTATATAAAATAAGGACTCATTTCCTCCTATATAAAATAAGAACTCATTTCCTATTATATAAAAATAGAACTCATTTCCTATTTTATAAAATAAGGACTCATTTCCTCCTATATAAAATAAGAACTAATTTCCTCCTATATAAAACAAGGACTCATTTCCTCCTATATGAAATAAGGACTAATTTCCTCCTATATAAAATAAGGACTAATTTCCTCCTATATAAAATAAGGACTAATTTCCTCCTATATAAAATAAGGACTCATTTCATCCTATATAAAATAAGAACTAATTGCCTCCTATATAAAATAAGGACTAATTTCCTCTTATATAAAACAAGGACTAATTTCCTCCTATATAAAATAAGGATTAATTTCCTCCTATATAAAATAAGGACTAATTTCCTCCTATATGAAATAAGGACTAATTTCCTCCTATATAAAATAAGGACTAATTTCCTCCTATATAAAATAAGGACTAATTTCCTCCTATATAAAATAAGAACTAATTGCCTCCTATATAAAATAAGGACTAATTATTTTATAGAATTTATATATTGGGATTTCACCATGTGTGCACGGCGAGCTCTCCTACAAGTGTGCGCGCAGAGCGATGCGTCATTGTAGGGGGCAGGCTGGGAGGCCGGAGGGGGGCCCTGGACAGCCGTCTTGGTGGGCCCCGGGCCCCCCAGTCCGAACATGCTTTATATTACTGTCTGTCTGTTTAAGGGCACAATAGCGTTAAAGCAGTTGAAAATCTCACAGGAGAAGCAAAAGATATTTTCACAGATCTGTGCACAAAGCGAGTGATTTCCTCTCAGTCCTGTTGATGAGAAAGGACATGTGCGGCCTCCTTCCTTTCACAATCAAAACAGATCCCTATTTCTGTCATCCTTATAAATATCCCACTTCCTCTACAACTACAGGCTACGATATGTTTGATTTCTTTGTCTTCTGGGAAGAAACGGTGCAATGAATGAAATACATTAGAGCGAGGGAAGAAACCAGCATCAGTTCTTGATGGTGCATATTGTTTCCATGGAAAGATTTCCTATGATTTGACTGCCAGCACTGTATATGTTACAGTAAATAGGGGGTTAAATGTGCTGCTGAGCTTTGTTTCTCTTCCACTGTTGTATTTAAGCTGACAAGCCAGTAAGACTTTTTTTACAATGGGAGGTAAACAGACCACCCAGACAAACCCAAATGAAGTGTCTTCATGTCCCTTATGAACAGCTTAATCTGTTTACACCAGGGAGGGCACTGTGTTTAACATATGGAGCCTTTGTTTTGGTCATGGAGGTTCTCTGGGCAAAATGCATAAATATTTTAATTATTTACATTACCTTCAATGCCTTTAGAAATTGGGTCAGTGGCAATAGATACATTCTACCACCAGATGGCAGTATTGCCAATGCTTGTTGGGTTGCCTTAAATCAATGATGTTCTGATGTGCTTTTATGGATTTATGTTTCATCCTTTTTCGTTTCCATGATGACACAGGGGCACAGGCTGCTGATAAATTCAGCAATATCCCTTAGGGTCAGGGCACACAGACAGATTTGGGGAGATTAGTAGCCTGGTGACAAATCTCCTCTTCTTCGGGGCGACTAATCTCCCCTAACTGCCTCCCCTGCCTAAAATGTAAATCCTGCGGGATTGCACTCCTTTTTCCGGCGGGAAGGCAGGGGAGGCAGTTAGGGGAGATTAGTTGCCCCGAAGAAGAGGAGATTTGCCGCCCCGAAGAAGAGAAGATTTGTCGCCAGGCTACTAATCTCCCCGAATCTGCCTGTGTGCCCTGACCCTTAAAGGGGACTCATCACCCAAAATAAATGATTCCAAATCCTATTTTATCATGTTAGTCAAGCAAAATTAAGTTCAATTGCACTGTATAAATGATTTGAATTTTGTTACCTTCGTTCTGGGATGTCCTAATTATAGCAAGTAGGTAGGAGCCATTTTGTGGACACTGTTATTAAGCCTTGCACCAGAATGGGGGACCTGATGTCCATCCCCATGCCCTGGCTACACAATTAAATGCAGTGGCGTAACTAGATATTACTGGGCCCAACAGCAGATTATTTTTCAGACCCCAGGTTGACCAGTTTTGCCAATATTTATTTAAATTGTATATGAATTAGGACCTCATGGGGCCCCTATACCTTCTGCCCCCCCCTGCAGCCGCAGGGTCTGCTTCCTCTATAGTTATGCCCCTAATTAAATGGTGAAGAGAACTGTGGAATGTGGGGAGAGCAGTGACATGTAGGAAGTGTTGAATGGAAAGTGAAAGTAATTTCTGCCCCGCCTCTATGCCTACGGCAATATTTGATTGACAGCTGAGATTTTTAAATGATTTTACACCAGCTATGAATGCTTTAATAAAAAAAGAATTTGGATTTCATGTTTAAGTTGAAAAGGACTTTTATTTTACAGGTTTTTATGTCTGGGAGACAGGTTCCCTTTAAGGCTCCAGGTCCATGGCAACAAGGATACTGTGTGAGTTGGCTTGGCAGTTCTCCCTTCCTGTTGTCTCTCCGTTGCTTCATTTTGCAGGGACAACATCAGCTGCAGCTTCCTGCCATTCTGGCCTTTCCTTGTTAGAAAACAGGGTCCGGTTTTGATTTTGTCTTTATAAGGAAACTAAGGAAGGCCAGTGTGAAGGCAGCAGCTGCTGTTGGAAGGGGGGAGACGGTAGTTGCAGGGTTATTAAGTGTCGTTGTTGTTCTGGCTGTTTATTAGGTTCCGATGGTGGCAGTAGCACTGGGGGCAAGGGACGTGTTTCCTCTCTCTCCCAGGCTGGAATCTAATTACAATACAGGCAGAGGTTTCTCCTTTTTATTCTGAGTCACTACAGACAAAGTGTCGGTGTAAGTGCTTATTCCTCTGCAGCTTTTCATTCCTCCTCCTCTCGTAATTAGCTTTATTATTTCTATATATCGCCAACATATTCCACAGATATGTACAACAGATGACTGTATACATTGTTTTTTACTTAAATGACACTGGGCCCTGCTCATTAAACATATTGCTTTCATTTACTACAAATAAAAAACATGACACGTAAAACTAAAATACAGCTATAGGATCTGTTATCTGGAAACCTGTTATCCAGAATGCTCTGAATCTCATAAACTCCATTTTTATCATAAGTACAGGTATGGGATCCGTTATCTGGAAACCCGTTATACAGAACGTTCTGAATTACGGAAAGGCCCTCTCCCATAGACTCCATTATAATCAATTAATCCATATTTTTAAAAATGATTTCCCTTTTCTCTTAATAATAAAACAGTAGCTTGTACTTGATCCCAACTAAGATATAATTAATCCTTATTGGAGGCAAAACCAGCCTATTGGGTTTATTTAATATTTACATGATTTTCTAGTAGACTTAAGGTATGAAGATCTAAATTACAAAAAGATCCATTATCCGGAAAGCCCCAGGTCCCCAGCATTCTGGATAACAGGTCCCATAAATCTATTAATAGAATGATAAAAAAACACTAAGGGGCAGATTTATCAAGGGTCGAATTGTTAAATACTTCGAAATTCGACCATCGAATTAAAATACTTTGAATATCGAAGTCGAAGTATTTTTCGTTCGAAGTAAACGATTTTACTACGATGTTTGAAGACTTAGAAAATGGTTGTAGAAGGTCCCCATAGGCTAACATAGCACTTCGGCAGGTTTAATTTGGCGAAGTATTGAAGTCGAAGTTTTTTTAAAGAGACAGTACTTTGATTATCAAATATTCGAACTATTTTACTTCGAATCGAATTCGAAGTAAATTTGAAGTCGTAGTATTCTATTCGATGGTCGAAGTATCCAAACAATTACTTCGAATTTCGAATTTTTTTATTTAGAAAATTCCCTCTAATTCACTTCGACCCTTGATAAATCTGCCCCTTGATCTTAACAAAAGATTTCAGCAAATAACACATTTAACAAATCTGCTTATTTAGAACTAAAAAATAAAATATAATTGCATCTTTGAAAAAGAAAATAGCTTTTTTTCATTCGTCTGGAGCTTTAAAATCATATGACCTTAATGAATTGGACTTCGCTTGGCTCAACAGGGGGATTTAGCAAAATCATTTCTTTTATTTAGAGAAGCTTTTCCTTGTCATTTGCAGGTTCTGACTGAGATTCAAATTAAGCTCTGGCATTACAAGTACAATGAAGGCCAAACAGCCCCCCACCAGCCCAATAAATACTGACTGTCTATAGCATTTTACAGCAGTTCTTTTTTAAATAAATATACAGCAGTGTTTTTAATAAAAAAAAAAAAAAATAATAATAATATTATAGAACCCGCAGCCTGTGACCTTAACCGCTTAAAGTATTGCAGATTCAGATTAAAGAAGTAAATTATGCATTGAGCTTAGTCTTTCTCAATAAATATGCACAACCTGAAATCTGCACTGAAATCCGTTTCTCAAAAGGGCAAACAGATTTTTTTTTATATACGTATGATTTCGAAATCTGACATATTGCCAGTTTCCCAGCTTCCCCCAGCCATGTGACTCTGATAAACTTTACTTTACTGCTGTACTTTACTTTACTGCTGTACTGCAAGTTGCAGTGATATCACCCCCTCCCTACCTCCCCCAGCAGCCTAACAACAGAACAATGGGAAGGTAACCAACAGCTCCCTAACACAAGATAACAGCTGCCTGGTAGATCTAAGAACAACACTCAATAGTAAAAATCCAGGTCCCACTGTGACACATTCAGTAATTCAGGAGGAGAAACAACAGCCTGCCAGAAACAGTTCAATCCTAAACTGTTGGCTCTTTATGAAAGCACATGACCCAGTAAAATGACCTGAGATGCACCTACACACCAATATTACAATTAAAAAAAATACACTTGCTGGTTCAGGAATGAAATTTTATATTGTAGAGTGAATTATTTGCAGTGTAAACAATGTCATTTACAAATAAAAACGACATCATAAAAAGCATGACAGAATCCCTTTAAATACATCCAATCATCTTACCCAAAGTTTAGGAAGCCAGATGTTTTGTTTAATATACATTGAATATATATCCAGATATGTAACTGTAACCAGCCAATAAATGTCTGCATTAATGATGTAGACTTGGACACTCTGATGTATAGTTTTACATAACTCCAGATAGTTAGGCATTCTCTAATTGGGAATAACTTCTCTACAGTGCCAAATTATTCAGCGCTATGACAATTGCCCCATTGGAATTACATTTCCTGAAAGCAGATATCCTTAAGGATTTACAACTGGCTAACAAAATAAAAATCAATCTACAGTGGTTTTGAGAAAGCAAAATCAGATATTTTAATGAAAACCAGAACTCTAAAAGGAAGAATTTATAAATACATAAGACTAGCTCCACTAGACTGAAAGGTAAAAAGTCAAAACAAGTTTTCAAGCATATGTTGTCTGTATGAACTACAGATAAAGGGAGAAGGCCCACTCTTGGAGGGATTGCACCCTACAGCATTTATTATAAAGCAGAAAACTAAGTCACCATAAAGATGCCCACCAATATTATGTGCCTTCTTCCTTCAACTGTGGTTGACATTGGCTTGGAGCAACCAGGGACAGAGGATCACAGACATTAATGAAGTAGTGCTTTAAACTAAATATCATTCATTTATATCATTTTGGTGTCTGTGTTTCATTAGCAGTTTAGAAGAATTAACAGTTTTTGACAGTTAAATAAATTTGCAAATATATCGCTAGTCTGTTTTGTAATGATTTTCACATTCACTAATCTTATGTATAAAAGCTGTAGCCCGCCATGATCATGCCTGGCTCCACTCTGCATTGGCTGTTCATCAACGGCCATGTTATCTGTGTGGCAATAAAGAAAATTGATAGGTGCTCCAGAATAACAATGTAAAGAGCTCACCAAATAGATCATGTGGTTGTGCACCAGCCCCAGACCCCCGGCTTCAGGAAGCGGCAAACGGAAACACAGCAAAAGAACAGGACTGTCTGGCACTCAAGGGATTTAATAATAAGTTAATAAAATAAAGTCTTTATTTGTCATTTTTAAAAGTATAGGTACTCCATAGGCCCTACCCAAAAAGGTACTTAGTCATGGGCCCATGATTAAGTACCTTTTGGGTATGAAACACATAGGGCTTGTGGAGATGTACCTATACTTTTTAAATATGACGAATAAAGACTTCATGGGCCCATGATTAAGTACCTTTTGGGTATGTAACGCCTAGGGCCTATGGAGATGTACCTATACTTTTAAATATGACGAATAAGGAACTTATTTTTTAACTCATATTTTTGGCCTTGTGGATCCCTTGAGTTCCAGACAGTCCTGTTCTTTTGTGGTGTTTCATGTTATCTGTGTGCCATGTTATTTACCCATAATACTGTGTAGATACTTAGAAGTCATACTTAGCCCTGCAATAAATTCTATGGTTCTGTTGGCCTTTAAAGCTGCACAGTAGTCAATGCTTTTAGATTGTTGGCTTGAATGAGCAGGACCCAGTTTTTATACAATCTGTTTGATGTTTATACCCATCTATAGTACAGCATTCTGGCATACAGTATGTAAGTGCAGTATAAGGTTAATAACAAAGTAATACATTATAAGTGATATAGTCTGACCTTCCAAATGTATATTGGATTGAATGTATAAATGTTTATACAGATAGCTGTCTATCTATCTATCTATCTATCTATCTATCTATCTATCTATCTATCTATCTATCTATCTATCTATCTATCTATCTATCATCTATCTATCATCATCTAATATCTGTCTGTTTGTCTGTCTGTCTGTCTGTCATCTATCTATTATCTATGTATCTATCATCTATCTATCTATCTATCTATCTATCTATCTATCTATCTATCTATCTATCTATCTATCTATCTATCTATCATCTATCTATCTATCTATCTATCTATCATCTATCTTTCGAGAGAGAGAAATAGTATTAAAATTCAGATGGAGAAAGAGAGAGGGGGAGAAATGTGATAAATAAAGCTCTGAACGGACAGCTGAGAACTGCATGCGACTGCACTGCAGAACACTAGATAATGTGCAATTGAAGGTCAAGTAAGTAAAGTAAACCTGTAAAATACGTGAATATAAAATTGAGGAGAATGCTATTCTAAGAAATTTTGCAATGCATATTTATGGTTTATTTTGTTTTTATTACAAAATATTAAGGGATACATGTACTGTTAATATGATTTTGTTACAGCAGCGCCACCTGCTGGTCAGTTTCCCACCAGTCTGACCACCAAGTAGTCAAGGAAGTTGTCTGGAGAAAGAAAGAGGCTGCTCTGATGTTCTTCTGCTTAGGAAAGATGTGAGAAAGGTTTCTAATTTTATTCCTAAGCAGAAGAACATCAGAGCAGCCTCTCTCTTTCTCCTGACAACTTCCTTGACTACTTGGTGGTCAGACTGGTCGGAAACTGATCAGGTGAAAAATCCATTCATATTAATAGTACATGTATCCCTTAGTATCTTGGAATAAAAACAAAACAAATAATAAATGTAAATGACAAACGTGCTTAGAATAGCCCCCTCATCAATTTTACATTCACTTGTTTTAAAGGTTTACTTATCCTTTAAAGAAATTCCCAGCTCATGTACATGTGGCACCTCTCCCATCCTTTTCCTGATGTTCCCTTGATAAGAAAAGTAAACATGGGCACAGGCGCCTCTCTCTTCTCTGAGGAACCCAACACATTGTAATCATTAGCAAAGGAAGTGCATGACAAAGCAAATGACCTAAATGACCCGGTGAGAGGGTGAAAAAGTCTTTTAAACTGACCAGACCATAAATAGTATTCTGCTTTTCCCCAGCAAAGAGGGGTGTAGAATACTTTATAATAAGGGCAAAGCAATGAGTGTGAAACTTTGTGAATAAGCCAAAGGAAATGGATAAATGGAAGAAAGGCAGGTATATATGGTGGGCTTTGTGAGGTTGTAGAATTCCAGTTGTCCTGTTCTGGCACTAGAAATGCCAACTCTTGACAGAAGCTATGAAACATGTGCCAAATGCCGGAACAAACATTTTCAAGTCTTGAAAGAATGCAGTATGACCAGCTTGTACAAATAAAATGTCAAAACGAAATGGTGAAGTCAGGTTGTTGAAGGAGAAATTGGGGATAAAATGCTAGTTGTTTTAATATGATATTACTGGCGAAGCAGTGAATGATTAGGCGCGTGATTTAAAGAACATCATCAATATGGTTTATCTTCCAGTTCCTCACAACCACCTGAGAAATATGAGCGCAATAAATGTAAAATGCAAATATCTAGGGAATATCCTGTGCCTCAACAAACTCTACTCATTCACTTACAACTGGCTAATGAACAGTACATGAAGGAAGCATCAGCCTTTGATTTGTATATGACACAACAATAACAATTACAATTGTATAAAGTGCAACAGAGTCTCTTTTAGACACGAGGTCCATAAAGCGCTTACAATCTAATTTTAGGCAAGGATCTGGTAATGTTATGTAGAAAACCTTTTTGTGGCTTTTTCACATGCTTATCAGTCAAAACTACATCTTTCATTTGAAAATTTGTTTTCAAAATCACAGTATCTGCAACCTTTACGGCTCAACACATTTTAGAAAAAATGCTATTAAAGAAAAAATAGCATTTGGAATGCTGTATTTTGCCACTTAAAGGAGAACTAAACCCTTAATTAAAAAACCCTACTCCCTACCCTACATAGACCCCTCCCTGACCCCCCCAGCCTATTGGTTACCCCTGGTAAATGTCCCTAACTCTTTACTTACCCGTCGGTGCAGATTCAGGGCATCGGAGTTCACGGGCGCCATCTTCTTCTCTTCGGTCTTCTTTGGGAAGTGCCGTATCGGCGCATGCACAGTTGGAGCAGTCTTTGGGTTTTTGACAACTGCGCATGCGCCAAAATTGACGGAGATTGCCGAAGCGCCGGAAGAAGACCAGAAGATAACCAAAGTGAAGAAGATGGCAAATTAATTTGTATAGTGCACTGACCATTGTATAAAATGTATAGAAGTATGGGATCTGTTGTTAAGAATGCTTGGGACGGGGGACTTTTCGGATAATTCTGTAATTTGGATCTTCATACCAGTTGCAGGTAAAGTTGTTGTACTGTGTTAGCCAGTAAAAATGTTCCAGGGCAACCCTTTGAAATAAAAAAAATAGGTTGTGTAAAGGTGATACCTAACTTAGATAATCATAACAAGCTTTCTGAACATTTTAGTTCCTTTTGAATGGGCCACATCATTTTGGTTGTTAAGGGCAATTTTAAAACAGATAATGAAAGAAAAGTGTGGGAATACAAGCTAATGGAAACTTTCAATTCTTTGGAGAAGGGACTGAACCTGAGCCTTGGATTTATGGCTAATTATGTAGAGTAAGAAAGGACTGCACCAGGTCAGAAATACCAACATTTGTGGATCTGGACTAAGAGATCATATGGAATTCCTTTTATTCCACATTCCAATAATTCAGCCCTAATTTATTTCAGCTTCTTTGACCCACATTATCTTGTACCTTATCTGCTTGTCTCTGGCAGATGTTGCATATATATATATATATATATATATATATATATATATATATATATATATATATATATATATATATATATATATATATATATATATATATATATATATATATATTCCTATTTGTTGGTCATTTGACCTACTGTATGAGCTGAATGTTTTATAAATATACCAGAGGACACCATAGCTTTATTGTAATCAGCTTGAAAAAGGAATGTTCTGAAAGCTTCCTATGATTATATTAGTTAGTCAATAAAGGAATCATCTTTATACCACTTTGTTATTTTTTATTTCAAAAGGGTTGCCTGTTAGATCTTCATACCTAAAGTCTACTAGCAAACCATGTAAACATTAAATAAACCCAACAGGCTGGTTTTGCTTCCAGTAAGGTTTTATTTTGTCTTAACACCTTCAAGTGCTGTTTTATTATTTTTATTGTTCATTATTTATCAGTACCAAAAAAAGTCTTGTCAAATAATTATGTTGAACTATGTTCATGGATCCGATTTGACATTTTAAAAATCAAAGTAATGCGTTAGAGCGAGAAGAATCCATAAGCCTTTGTAGGATAGCTGGGTATGAAGAACATACACTGGTTCAAGCATATCCTCAAACAAAGGAAGAGTCAGTAGCAAATTATTACAAAAGTGCATTTCACGAGAGGTTGTCTTTTCTATTCCATCACTTGATTTGTAGCCCTTTCTTTCCACATTGATATCTAAGGGGCTGATTTTCTAAACTGCAACTTTTTTGGGTCAGGTTTTTTTGTTGCCTAAAACTCCAGGATTTATTATGCTGCAAAACATTGACAATTACAAATCCAAAAAATATTCCAACGAATCTGTTGAGATCATGTAGAAGTCAATGGCAGATGTCTTTTTTACAACAGGAAGATCATTCTTTGATTTGTGGTTTTTAAGGTTTTTGGGTGGTTTTTCATACTGCCTTTTGTGCGACATTACGAAAAAGTTGTAGTTATCTCGAGAAAAGTTAAAAAAAGACACGGGTTTTTCAACTTTTTTGCGAATTTTTCCTGTTTGTGTTCTTTCAGTTTGGATCTTTTGATAAATTACTGACATTCGTGAAAACGAGTTTATTTGTTTTTTCAGAAATCTCTAAAACCACTTAAAATTTCATCTTTAATGTTAACGTATAGGCCCCACAATCCAAATTTAATAAATCCCCCAAATAATTCTTATAAATCAATTTTATGGGTTGACATACGTATTTAAACCATGTTGGTGTTGTTTGTGTAGTTCTGCAATGTATGAATTCCTTGAAAAAAAAAGTATCCACCTTGAAAACATCCTTTATTGTTATTGTTTATGGTTGCAGTTGAATGTATTTGTCTCAAATGCTTATGGCCCAATCTTGCCTTCCTTCCCAGAACCAACCCACTTTCCTAATGTGATTTTGAGGTCCACATCCTAGGAATGCTGGACTGAGTAATTAGGGATACTGTGGTGTCTCATTTATGCATTTAGAAGCCAGCCAGTTTATTGAATGGATATTTTAGAAATGTTTCTTCTGCGATAATCGTAGTGATATATATTATTTACAATAATTGGTCCAGATAGGCTTACATAACAAGGAAAGTGTGAATGGTATAGCTGAGCAACTCAAAGCACTTATCCCCATGCTGACTTTTTTTCTGATGTCTTTGACCTTCAAACCTGGCCCTCATTATGTTTTTTTAAACCCCCAAAACAGATTATTATAGAGAAAAAATGTAAACATTTAAAAAGGAATTGTTCTAAGCTTTGAATCCTTTTAAGACAACTTCTGATTTTATCGGCATCTTTACAGACATGCAGTATTCCATATAAACAATGATTTTGAATATTGTTCTCAAATAATGCTGCATCAGCCTTCTCTCGGTGTCCATTATGTGAGGACCTAAGATAATATCTTCAGCATGATGGCCTAACATCATAAATAATTATCATTTTGCTTTCACCAGCAGAGTGTGCTAGAGTTTCATAGTTTAAAGCAGTTGCACAACTACGCACCATAGGTGCTTTTGAGTAGGGTAATTTGCAACCACTTAAAAAAGCAAAAGAAGTATGAGGATGCATTTTCCATGTCTGTATCTGAACTTATTGGCTTACTGCTGTAATTCAGCCATATTGAAATAGGTATTGTAAGCTGGAACTCTCAAAGGTCTAAACCAACTCAATTTTTCAAAAACTCCCGTATCTAAATTATGCAAAGGCAATTTACAGCCAATTACATAGTAACATAGTAAGTTAGCTTGAAAAAAACACACGTCAAGTTCAACCTTTTAACTCTATTTTAACCTGCCTAACTGCTAGTTGATTCAGAGGAAGGCTAAAAAAAAAACCCATTTGTAGACTCTCTAATTTGCCTCAGAGGGGGAAAAATTCCTTCCTGACTCCAAAATGGCAATCGGACTAGTTCCTGGATCAACTTGTACTATGAGCTATTTCCCATAACCCTGTATTCCCTCACTTGCTAAACACCATCCAACCCCTTCTTAAAGCTATCTAATGTATCAGACTGTACCACTGATTCAGGGAGAGAATTTCACATCTTCACAGCTCTCACTGTAAAAAACCCCTTCTGAATATTTAGGAAGAACCGCATTTGTTCTAATCGGAATGGGTGACCTGGCGTCAGCTGGAAAGAACTGCTGGTAAATAAAGCATTAGAGAGAGTATTATATGATCCCTTTATATATGTATACATAATTATCAAATCACCCCTTAAGCAACCCCATTCTTGGCCAGTCTTTCCTCATAGCTAAGATTTTCAATACCTTTTACTAGCTTAGTTGTCCTTCTCTGTACCCTTTCTAATACAATAATGTCCTGTTGAGTGATGGAGACCAAAACTGTACAGCATATTCTAGATGGGGCCTTACCAATGCTCTATACAGTGTAATAATGAACACCTCCTCTATGCCCCTTTTAATACAGCTCAAGACCTTATTTGCCCTTGATGCTGCTGACTGGCATTGCTTGCTACAGCCAAGTTTATCATCTACAAGGACACCAAGGTCCTTATCCATAATGGATTTGCCTAGTGCAGTCCCATTAAGGGTATAAGTGGCTTGGATATTTTTACATCCCAGTTGCATGACTTTACATTTATCAACATTGAATCTCATTTGCCACTTAGCTGCCCAGATTACCAGTTTGTCAAGATCTTGTTGCAAGGATGCTGCATCCTGGATGGAATGAATTGGGCTGGATGGTTTTGTGTCATCTGTAAATCCTTATACATTACTTACAATACCCTCCGCTAAGACATTAATGAACAAGTTAAATAAAAGTGGACCCAATACAGAGCCCTGAGGGATCCCACTAAGAACCTTACTCCAAGTAGAGAATGTACCATTAACAACCAACCTATTCCTATCCACGTGCAAACAGCTTCATTAAAGGAGAAGGAAAGCTACGGAGGCATTTTATTGCCAATAGATTAGCTGCAATAGTGCAAGCTAGAATGCTATATTTATTCTGTAGAATGTTTTACCATACCTGAGTAAAAAGCTTTAGAAACTCTATGTTTGTTTAGGATAGGAGCTGCAGTATTAATGTGGTGTGACATCACTTCCTGCCTGAGTCTCTCCCTGCTCTGGGCTCAGATTACAGTAGAGAAGGGGGGGGGGGAGAGGAGCAAACTGAGCATGCTCTTGCCCAGGGCAATGAGGTTTAAGCTGAAGGCAGGAAGTCTGATACAGAAGCCCATGTGTACACAATAGAAGAAAAGAAATGCTGTGTTTCTTTTGACAGGGGACTCAGAGCAACATTACTTTGGGGGTTTACTGGTATAATTAGATGGACCTTTCTGATAAGGCTTACTTAGTTTTAACCTTTCCTTCTTCTTTAAGCCCAACAGACCTTAGTTTAGAAAGCAGTCGTTTGTGGGGCACAGTATCAAACGCTTTGTCAAAATCCAAATAGATCACATCTACTGCCCCCCCACTGTCAAGCATCTTATTTACCTCATCATAAAAAGCAATCAAATTTGTCTGACACGACCTATCCTTCATAAAGCCATGCTGATTGTTGCTCATAATGCTGAGAAAAGCAGAAATAGAACCTGTAGGTGTATGCCATTTGGCCCTGGCACCTTGTTTATATACATTTTTATTAAAGCTTTATGAATCATATCCTGAGTCAGCCACTGACTAGATTGAGCTGAGCCAACAGTGCAGCTATGAAGTGAGCCTGTGACTCCTCTATTGTATATACTTAAGAAATTTATGAATGTGATTTATCACATTTGCCTTTTATGTATCTGTTACAACCATACTGGTGCCATTATTTAAAGGAGCAACGCTCAACCGGATTCTTTTTACTATTATTATGCTTTAAAAAATGTTTTGGGGTTAGTGTTAGCCTCAGCCGCAATACGCTCCTCATTTCCTATCTTTGCCTTCCGGATTGCTGTTCTACAACATTTATTACAGTGTTTATATTCATTAAATGCAGCTTCTGTCCCAACAGACTTGTAGTTTTTAAATGCCTTTCTCTTCTTTCCTATTATCTTTTTTACTTCTGTATTATATTTACTACTTTTAAAAATGTGTGTATTAAAATCCAATCTGGTAGACCCATCATTATCTGCATGGGTATTTGAAGAATGGAAGGAGGACCATAGGACCTACTGTATATACATCTCACTTCAGCATGGTGGAAACTGTGAACACAACTTTGAGAACAATTTAATGCAGTTTTTCTTTGTTCATTGTGTCAAGGTTGTCCAACATATGCAATCTATTGACCAGTGCATGCAAAACTGAGCTCAGAGGATATACAGTATAATATGTAATATATGCAATATAAAAGGATAGTGATTTCAGATTCTATAAACAGTGTATTCAATTAAGAAGTACTTTGAGGATTCTATCCACTACCTTCCCCAAAGTGGAATGAAAGGTCTATAAAAAATAAATTAAACCTAAACCACTTAGAATGTGCAATTACAGATGGAGGCTTTATTTATGGATAAATGCATATGGCACATTTATGGTATGTTATGACTATGTTTGCAGCATGCTTCATTTAAGCCTGTTTTATCTGCACATATGAGCATCCTTCTTTGCTGCAACCACACTTTTGAACCTTTTAATCCGAGGTTTAAAAAGCAGACATATTTTGGTCATGTATTAGGTGTTTTACACACTGTAAAAATAGATGAATGTATCAGATTTAGTTAAAGTCTCCATAAACTTACATTAACCACAGCAAGCATGTGGAACAGTTATGAAGCAAGATTGTAAAGAATTGTAAAAGTGAAAAAGTTCACATCAGACGGACAAAATATAAGGTAACCGCTCCGACTCACTGCAAACGCTGTAAGTTTCAAAAGCCGGCAAAGTGCTTGTCAAGTGCGGAATCTACTTTTCTTCTTATCCCTAAAAGTGAAAAAGACCAAAACCACTATGGGGCAAATTCACTAACCGGCGAAAATTTGCCAGCGATGGCTTTGCGCACATCGCAACACTTCGCCAGGCGTAAATTCACCTGGACAACGCTAATTCATGAAGATCCGAAGTTGCGCACAGGGTACCGAATGCTAGCGAAATTACGCTTAGCAGTTCAAAGTTACGCTAGTGTTGGCTAATTAGCATACAGCGTGCAGTTAAAGTACAATGGCCATATATGCTGCAGCAAATACATTACACTTCACAAGGCCAGGGAACCTTAATACAATTATATAAAGTTGTTATAATGCCCTACACATGTGCCCACAGTATAGTTTAGGTGCCATATGTTAGCAAATGTAGGGGGGAAGGTACCCCAAAAAAATATTATGATCTATCACCCATTAAATAGGAGACCAACGCCAGCGTTTTTCAAGTTTTTTTGAGGAACTCCTATCTACTCTATTGCACTTCGCCTGGTCTGAGGTGGCGAAGGCAAGTCTGGCGATAGAGGTAACGGCCAGTAAAATAAAAAACTTAGTGAATTTGCATAGTAACGCTCTTTCGCCAGACCGAAAATTCGTCTGGCGTTAGAGTGCGAAGTTGTGCCAGATTCTATCTCCTTGACGAAATTACGCCAGCTACCGTTAGTAAATTGGCAAAGTGCCGAAATGACGTCACGCTGGCAAATTTTTGCCAGCGTTAGTCAATTCGGCCTTTTTTAAATTTCCAGCTATGGGTGCAGATTTGTTAGGCACCCCCACCGGCTAAAATTATTTGCATGCAAGCTTATAGTGATGTGTGGGCCAGTCCGATAGTCGCAGGACCTGTGGGTTTGCCCACGGGTCGGGCGGGTTTGGGCTGATCTCACACCGGGTGCAGGTCTGCCGGCTTCCATTTATAGACGCGCACCTTATCACCCCGCCCCTTTTTGTGACATCATCACAGGGTGTCGGGGGTCTATAAAAGGAACCTGGAAGTTGCGGGCTCATGGAGGGTGGTTAGAGTTGGGTAAAACCCGCCCACACATCACTACTAGCTTAGTCCCCAGGTATACCTTGCTACCTTGATGGGTGCATGCACAGTATAGTCATCTTTCACATGGATGATTGTTCCTTCCCACAATATTAGCTATATTTTTGTTCCATACATTCCTTCACTCAACAAATACCAGTGGGAAACCCACAGTATGATGCAGATAAGGTTTTGCTGGTTGTTCTCTACACAACTTTAAAGTTTCTGTGGTTGATAAATAAACATTAGTTCACCAAGTTTAGTCCTACTAGAACCACGTAAATATGGATTCAAATGAAACAAGGAGAGTTTATTATTAACGTTTTTTTAAAGGATCAGTAAGTGAAAAAATACAAAAAAACTTAAATATCACTTAAATATCTTGTTCAATATGTTTACAAAAAAACAATAAATAAAGCAACCAATTGTCACTTAAAAATAACCAAAAGCCCAAGTTACTTTTTCAGCCTGAAATATCACATATTATAATATGTAGAGATATTGATTTGAATAACTGAATTAGACAGAGAGGTATTTTCAGAAATTAAAAAGTTATTTTAAAAATTCTTTCTGCCTCAAGCTCTTATTGTTATCTCATTCCTGGTAGCATAAGTTCATTTTTATTTTATATAATAATAATTTTATATAATAATTTTTTATTGTATTGTTTGCCTGTTTGGTCTACGCCTGCTGAATTTTGGGAGAAAACTGGAGTTACTGAGTAGAGCTCTGCACTGACCTATGAAATTGTATCGTGCTTTAATTCCTTTGGCTTTTGTGAGTGCATTATGTTACAGGAAAGCTTTGGTTTGATGTTCACTACATTTTTATCACACTCCCTTTAATGTGTACTAGATTATTACTTCTTCAGAAGTTATTGCACTTATAGAGTTTTTTATGATTCTGTAATGCAATATTCTGCTTTATTTACAGTTTGTGTTTATTTTTCATTTTATAAAAGAAACCTAATACCATTAAACAATTCCCCATATTGTCAGTTGAATTGAGACAAAATAAAATAAAATTTTCCCTTGTTTATGACCTATTCATGCATAATAACCTTTTTCTGCTGCTTGACTTTGAGTTAAATTTGGTTGCCAGCACTTTCGGATCAGTTTTTAGGCACATCTGGAATTTCTTGTACTGTATATAACAAAATAAACCATGCTCAGCTTTTATTTATAATGAATATATTTTGCTCTTTAGTATACACTTCACATTCACTGACAATAGGAAACTCTAATGGAATAATGTACATTTCTGAAAATGGTGGCGCAATGCAGATGTTGCTCAGTTGATAGGTACTTAAAGGGCACCTGCCAGCTTAAGAAATAATTTCAAATCCTATGTAATGTTGTTAGTCAAGAAAGATAAACTTCGCTTATACCATATAAAGTATTTTAATCTTGATTCTTTTAGTCTTGGAATAATAACAATAATATCACACAGGCAGGCGCCATTTTGTGGACACTGTTATTAAGGCAAGCTTTGCATCCTGGCAAAATCTTGTTTATGCACCAGCATGGGGCACCTGATGACCATACCTATGCACTGGTTACACAATTAGACGGTGAGGAGGTAGGGAGAATGTGAGGAGGGCAGTAACATCTAGGAAGTGCAGAACAGAAAGTGAAAGTAATTGACTGCCCCACCTCTATGCCTAAGGCATAAAGGAGGGGCAAGTATTATATGATTGACAGCTGAGATTTTAAACGAGTTTATAACAGGCATGGATGTTTTAATAAAAAAAAAAGAATTAGGGGTTCATGTTTAATTTGCAAAGGACTTTTATTATACAGCTTCTTGTGTCTGGATGACAGGTCCCCTTTAATATAATATTATGGCATGTTTTCCTGAAAATAATAGGCAGTAGATTTACATTCAGTACACATACATGTAAGTATTGATGTCTGATACTTATTACATTAAAATTAAAAAATTTTTTTTAAATTGCTTAAAATTGCATCAGTTGCATGAGGGGCATTTTACAGCTTATAAGGACCAGTGTCTCTTAAGTATGGGGCGTATGAGAACACTGGAAATTGCAGTTGCTGAAGTACTAATAGAATCGCATCAGATATATTTTAATGAAGGTTTCTCCCTAACCATGCATGCCTTGTTTAGTAGCAATTATCTTCTTAACATAATCTTCTTAAAATAAGAAAAGATTAGTTTTGACATCAGGAGAGGAGAAAGAATATTAACTTATTATAGACTAAGCAAGATATTTAGTAGGTAATGTTTGGTAACCAGTGTCGGACTGGCCCGGCGGGACACCGGGAAAAAACCCAGTGGGCCCCGACCCTCGTGGGCCCCCGCCGGGCCAGACCCCCTCTAAATATAAAAATTTTGGAGAAAAAAAGTTTTCGCCGATGCGCATCGCCGCTTGCGCATGCGCATGAGAGGCGCCGCTCGCGCATGCGCATGAGAGGCGCCGCTTCGAGCGGCCGAACTCGGTGCGGTGCAGTAGGGGGGCGGGGGGCCCTGGACCAGAAGTCCCAGTGGGCCCCGGGCCCCCCAGTCCGACCCTGTTGGTAACATATACTAAAAATTGTATTTCATACATATAAAAGCATAGATAAGGATATCATCCATGGTTGGACTGGGTTGGCGGGATACCAGAAAAAAACCTGGTGATCCAGGCCTACTCCCCATGGCGCTGTGGACCTCCTCTACCACCACAAGGGGGGTCCTTAAGGCAGGGCCGGAACTAGGGGTAGGCAGAGTAGGCACATGCCTAGGACGCAAAGCTGGGGGGGGCCTGGCATGTACCTGCTCTGTTGCCTACCCCATGTCTGGTCCACTCACTCCCCATATGATGATTGGCGCTTCTGCGCCGGAGTTGACACACACATGCGCGCGTCATCAACTTGCGCATGCTCACCCGGCGCTGTGGCTGCCCAGGTTGCCTAGGGCGCCTGGCCAGTGTGGCCCGGCTCTGCCTGAAGGTCACAGCTCTGATTGGTCTGGACACCCCAGTCTGATGCTGCTATCAACTTTCCACTTTATAAAGTTAAAAAATTTACTTGAATACAAGGCTCCAGTATTCAAATACTACTTCAGTGTGAATAGTTTTAGAGAAAGATAACTAATATAACAACAAGATGTATATAAGAGAAAAGGCTGCTAACTGGTTTAAGGCAGTTAGGTATAGAAACTAATAATGCACACGAATAACAAAAATACAAATACAAATATTCGATGCTCCAAGGGTTATATGCAAATTATCTGACAACTCCAACAAATGTTCCACGTGGGGTGCTGCCTCCTTAATCTTCTGGTCCCATGCAGGCAAAGTCTACAAATAAACATAAAAGAAGGGCGGTGCTCACATCATGTAAAATTGTATCTGAACCTTTATTCAGATAAAGATATATTGCACTTGTAATTTAGCAGAAAATGATTATTCATCAATAATGTCTGTTAAATCAGTTTCCAATTAGTGATGGGCAAATTTATTCGCCAGGCGCGAATTCGCGCGATTCGCCGTCAGTGAATACATTCGCGAAACGCCCGCGAAAATTTGCGGAAAAAATCCGCCGGCGTCAAAATTTTTTTTCGAAAAAACGGATGCCGGCGAAAAAAACGGGCGCCGGCGTTGAAAAAACGAGACGCCGGCGCGTTTCGAAATTTTTCGCCATTTCGCGAATTTCGCAAATTTTTCGGCGAAGCGAAACTGCACAAATTCGCCCATCACTATTTCCAATGCATTTTGTCATGTACCGTGATGGAGTGCTGAATTACGCGTTGGGAAACAGATTTTACAGACTATTTTGATGAACAATCATTCTCTGCTAAATTGTGCAATATATCTTTCTTTGACTAAAGGGGCTGGTACAATTTTACACAATGGGAGCGCTTTCTTTTATGTTTATTAATATAACAACAAAATAGTATATATTAACCACTGTAGCAAGCCTTTCTTTATGATTATATTCCCCATAAAACTAATGATAAAAAAAGCTGGTTAAAATATAATTTTTTTTATTATATTCCTATTTGACTTTGTGTGGATAAAGAGTGTTCTTTATTGATCTTGCATGATTCAATAACTGTAACCAATATAAAAACTGTACACCTTTTTTAGGTTGCAATCATCATACATACAAAAACAGCCAAGACCAGTTCTTGGGTTGAACTTGATGGACTTTGTCTTTTTCAACCCGATTGAACTATGTAACTATGGTAGAGATGTAGGATAAGCAAATCCACTTCCATTGTCTCATTAAAGAAACTTATTGGAATCATCACTGAATTCTAAAAAATGTTGAGACTTTACAGTTCTCCTATAAGTTATTTGATTTCTGCAGCAGGATCACCGTGTGATAGTGGAGCAGCCAGGGCCAGATTTTACATAGTGGGTGCCCCTAGTCCCGCTGCTGTTCATCACCCCAGTCCCCTCCCCTTTATTTGTGCACGTATGCAAATTCTCATCATCAGGTCTGGGGTTTGGCACACAGGAAATTTTTTAAAAAACTATTGTATTTCCCGTGCATCCCCAGTGTTTCTGAACCAATGTGGATGTGATTGGGCAGCATGCCGCCCCATAAAATCCTGCTGCCCTGGGCCTTGGTGGTCTTTCCACAAATCCAGGCCTGGAAGCAGCAGAACTGATCTTATCAGGAAAACTTGACCAGAAAGTGAATAGTTCATAAAAAAAAGAGTCCACACAGAAGCATAACTATTCCAGCAGGCATTTCAATCGTGATTCACAAAAAATTCTGTTTTTGTTGTTTTGGGGTGGGGTGAACCATAGTTATCATAAACAAAGCAAAGCCACTGGTCATGAAGTCATAAGTAGAAAACACATGTGTCTATTCCATCATTGAAGATCACTAGACCTACTCAAGACATAGGAACATTCTAACACTGCACAATATACTCGACATGTCATTAATCCTGATAATTCACGGTCCCCTTTTGGATGTTATATCTTGCAATACACAAACACACACCCTGGATATTCTTGGCACTAACACCATGCAAGTTCTGTAGGTCGTCTGTCTTTGCTTTCAACATTTATGCTATGGTCATGCAATGGTCACTCCTCTACCATTAAGTACCATAAAGTCAAGATCATCAAGTGAATCATCATCGGATTTTTTGCCGCAGTTTCACAAATGTATTCACTGGCGGCAAAACTTGGAACTTTTTTTCAAATGTTTGTAGCTTGAAAGCACCCACAACTAAAACCAGAATCCTTACTTGGGAATTTGATTCATTAAGAGTGTCTTAGAAGATGTTTTGGTTGTCATGTCCTGTGCATTCAAGCATTCTAGTGTGTGACAAGCTAGGCTTACTTTCCCTTCATTTATTTTAGAAGATGCTCAGTTATTTAAGACCTATAGACCTGGATCTACCTCTAATTTAACTCTGATTTCACGCACAGTTTGATCTTCCTAAAGGGGAAATTGGTCAATAATTGTGTGCATTAAGCTGCATTTAAGTTGGCCTGCTTCTATCTTAGTGTGCCTAAGCCACCATTTATTTTCTGCCTGTTGAATGGAGTGTGTTGACCCCAACTATTCAAATAAAGAGTGATACTTTTAAGCTGAAAAAGATTAAAAACAAGTATAAACAGCATGGAAAGACGATCCATTGTCACAGCATTAAATGACTTTAGGATGATTAAATAGTTAATTTGGATTGAAAAAAAAAAAACTGTCTATCAACTCCAACCATTCTGATTAATGCCCCAGCATCACTGACCCCAATTTTAAAAAGGTAAACTAAAAAAAAAAAAACTGCAGATAAAACTTAGTCCCTATAGAAACTGCCTAAAGAAATTTTAGAATCCTCAATGAATCAGATGAAAGTAGTTGTAGTAGGACTGGCCAGAGCAGGGATGACTTTAATGTAGTTAGCCAGTTTGAATATATCGCAATATATGGACAAACAACTCATATTTTTGGTCGATTAATGCACAAAATATCTTAGGGGCAGATCTAATCTAATTAGTTTTTTCCATTTTTCCAAATTTAAAATTTTTTTGCACCCAAACTAACACATTCATGTTATATTTTCAAAAACTTGAATGTCTGTTTTTTATCAAGTTAATAAATTATCAAGTCTGAAAAAAGATCAAAAATTGGAATGTAAAAATTCTCCATCTAAAATCTGGCAATGTTATTTAGAAGTCACTCAACAGAATTACTTCAGTGCACTGCCCAGTGTTTTTATGCAGTGGTGTTTCCTTCCTCTCAGACTTCACCGCAAGTCTCCAGCATACATACAACTAGAAAAGTGAGGAGAGCAATCCAAGGCAGAAGATCTGCAACAATGTCGTTTAGTAGCAGCTACAAAACACACTGCTAATAAACTACATTGTTGCAGATCTTCTGCCCTGAAGTGCTCTCCTCACTTTTCTAGTTGTTATTTAGAAGTCAATGGGGATTGTCCTAGGCAAAGCTCAAGTTTTTATGTTGATTTGAGGGTTTTTATCCAAAAACGTGATTAATTTAAGTTTTCGGGACATAAACCTGATCAATTTGAGCGATTCGAGTTTTTTTCGGGACATGAAATCGATCCTTCCCTGTCGTTTTTCATTCGAGTTTTTTCATAAATACCCAAACATGAGAAAATCAAGTTTATCCGGGGTAGAAAACCCCTCACACAACTCATAAATCCGATTTTTGATAAATTAGCCTTTTAATATCCTAAATATATTGATATAGGTGAGTGCCTAGGACCTCTTGTCTTTTTCTAAAAATAGAAAATAAAGTAATTAATTAATTAAATAAATAAAATAGGCTTCCTTGTGAGTATATATATATATATATATATATATATATATATATATATATATATATATATATATATAACCAGAAGAATGTTGCACTCTGTAGAAGACAAAAATAGTACCTGGGTGCCAGCATGGGAAATATGCAGTGGCCACAAATTGCGTAGAAAGACAAATGGGAGCACTCCCCCTCTCTCACCTGCACGAGTGATTCAGCAAACCTGTGTGCTTGCACACAACATGCCCCCAGTCCAGGGCAATATCATGTGAACACATTGCATAACTTGTGGAGCATTTCGGCAGCTGAATTAATAAAATCTTCATTTATTGAATATGATTAAAAGCATATATATCATAGCAGTGACATATACCCCACGCTTGATGCGTTTCGTGGCGTCTTGCCACTTCCTCAGAAGCATAAGGTATGCAAACCCCCTACACCAATTAATAAAAGCACCACAAGCCCCACAATCCACACCCAATACAAACATTAACCCCATTGGGGATTTAAACAACTGATAAGTTGATACAAATAAATAACATTGTGCATTATACAATCACATTTTGGCCTTCAATGGAGTTTAGCTACATAATTGTGAAGACTGTGAGGAGGTATGTGCTTATTGTGTAGCACCTAACCATCTTAACTGTTTATACCCTTAACAAAATAAAATCACTCTGAGACAAAACTTCCTTTTTTGTGGGTGAGGGTCGGCCACAGCTTTTTTATTTGAACAGATTATTAATCATAACGTAAACATACAAAGCTTGCCATTACATCACTAACCATTAATCTCCAGATGCCAGCCACCGCAGCCGCGGTGGGCATGTAGGTTCCGCCAACCATATACAGTATAACCAATGGCAAGGACACTTTTACACCGCCACGGAGGAGTTCATGAAAACCTACACTGAACTCCGACCCCCACCCAAACGCGAAAGAGCCTCACCAATACCATCCTGCAAACCGGAAAGAAAAATGTCCATGCCAATATCATTTAAATGAACACCATCGCGCAACATGAGTCCTTGATCAATACATTCTAACTGCCGGTGCCGGACTACAACACCCCCCCTGTCGCGAATAAAACGGGAAATTCTAGCATTAAGAAGACGCCGGGCCCTTTCTATCGCATCTGGATCCCTAGCGCCCCGCCAGGAGAGCCGGGGAACAATTTCGGACCAGACCAGAACCATGTCAAAGAAAAAGGCTTTAAATCTGGCCACGTCGGACCGAATCAAAGACAACAGTTCCGCTACACGCAATTGGCCGAGATCATTCCCACCAGCATGAATAACTAGCACCACTGGGGGGGAAGTAACTCTGCTGATAGCCACCACCTCAGGTAAAACCTGTAACCAGCGTAACCCGCCCACTCCGCGCCATTGAAATTGAACCCCTCTAAAACCCAAGGTGTCTCCTCCAGGACGATTGGACACTCTTTGTTCAGCCCGACGAATATAGGAGTGCCCGACCAGCCAAACCGTCGCCGTTGGAGGCCCTGCAAAAAATTAAGGCGTCAGTAAATCGGGGCGAACATAAGTAGTAAAACATGCTGATTTCCAGCGACCTATCTTTTTAATATGTTCATCATTGAGACCGCTCAGACTCGCCTCCGTCGCTGCTCCAATGCGGAACGAATGAGTTCCGAAATCAACCGGATTGAAACCAAGATGAGCCAAACAACGTTTAAATATGGTCGCGAACTGAAAGCGAGTCAAAGGGGAACCATCAAGATGAGAAAGGAAACAGACACTAGGAGCCCGAATTAAAGAAAAATTGGAAACTAAAGTGTAAGGGCATGCCGGACCAGCTATAGCTGTTAACGGGATCCAACACCCCTGTCCCATAACATCCGTCTTGGACCTCCGAATACGCAAACGAATGGTACAGTTATGACTGAGAACGTCCCTAGCTAGTAACCCTCCCGGTTTGAACTTACTTGGCGGGACCAGCTCGCCAACTCGCAACGCTGCAAAGAATGCCAGAGCAAAAGCCGTTCGTAAAAGGGAGACCTCATAACTAGACGTACACACGTCGGGCAAAACTGCCAACAAGCGGCACAACAGAGCAAAAGATACAGGTCTCCTGGACTCTTTACGAACATAGCTCCTCCTCCAACCTTTCATAGCCTGCAGAATGGGAAATCGTTTGGTAACATCTTCCACCCCCGTAAGTTTAAACAAAAAGGCTAAAGCCGACAGGCGTTTCCTTGCGACAGCAACCGAGTGGCCGTGGCCCCGAAGCTGTAAAATGTACTCCACCGCAACCGTAAAACAGGTGTCGGATGACCAAGCCGCGCCAACTGGAAACAAAGAGAACCACTCAGCCCAAGCCTTACCATGCGTAGCCCAAGTTGCTGGAGCCACTGAAGATCGAACCATGTTCATAAGTTGCGCTCCACTATCTCCCACAAGGAAATCGGGCATTCCCGACCAATGGAATCGGCCTCCGGGACTAGGTCTCTGAACTTCTGCCACTGTGAACGAGAAAGAGCATCAGCTGCTGCATTGTCAACCCCTGGCACGTGCTTTGCCCGAAACCAAATGTTATGTGTTAAGCAAAGCAGGACCAGCTGTCGTAACAAAGATAAAACAGGTAAAGATGAAGATGTTAAGTTGTTGATGGCAAACACAACGCTCAGATTATCAGTCCAGAAGCAAACTTTTTTATGAGACATTGCTGTGCCCCAAAGGTGCACAGCCGCCACAATGGGGAATAGTTCAAGCAGAGTTAGATTACGACAAAGGCCAGTCTCGACCCAGTGGAGTGGCCAAGCGCCAAAACACCATTGGTTGCCGAGGATAGCCCCAAAACCAATTGAGCCGGCTGCATCAGTAAACAGGGCCAAGTCGCTATTAATGACTTCGGGACTCAACCAGCAAGACCTCCCATTGAAAGCCCGCAAAAATTGTTTCCAAACTTCTAAATCTTCCTTCAGTTGCTTAGTGATCCTGATAAAGTGATGGGGTGATTTCGCTCCCTTGGTAGCCAGGGATAATCTCCTGGAAAAAACCCTTCCCATGGGCATGATTCTACAAGCAAACACCAGTAACCCCAACAGGGACTGCAGTTGTTTTAAAGTAACTTTGGAGGCACCCTGAACCAATTTGACCAAAGCTAGCAACTTAGCCATTTTTTCGCACGGAAGACGGAATTCCATCTCAACAGTGTCAATCTCAATTCCGAGGAAAGTCAACACCACCGTAGGACCTTCTGTTTTTGCCTCAGCGAGAGGGACACCGAACTTGTGAGCGAAAAAACGAAAAGTGGATAGCAGGTCTGTACAAATGTTACTGGAAGCTGGGCCAACAAAAAGGAAATCATCCAGGTAGTGAGTGACAGAATGGGAGCCTGACCCTGTTTTAACCACCCACTCCAGGAAAGAGCTGAAAACCTCAAAGTAGAAGCATGAGATAGAGCAACCCATTGGCAGGCACATATCGTAGTAAAATTGTTCATTGAAATAACAACCCAATAGATGGAAACAATCTTTATGAACGGGTAGGAGCCGGAATGCGGATTCAATATCGGCTTTTGCCAGAAGCGCACCCCTGCCCGCCTGCCTAACCAATGTGATTGCCCGATCAAATGGGGCATAAGACACTGACGCATCTTCCCTGCTAATCCCATCGTTAACAGACCCGCCTTTGGGGTAGGATAGGTGATGTATCAACCTAAACTTACCCAGTTCTTTTTTGGGAACCACCCCCAAAGGCGAAACCCTCAAATTGGGAAATGGCAAAGTATCAAAGGGACCTGCCATCCTACCCAGCTCTACCTCCTTGCGTAACTTTTCTGCAACCACACCTTGGTGCAGGTCAGCTGATTTGAGGTTAGTGGCAAATAATGGTTTGAATTTCAATTGAAAGGGAATAAAAAATCCAAAGAGAAAACCACACCTAAGCAGGGCGGCTTCCTGCTTCTTGGGGTACCGATCTAGCCAATGTGACATTGCTAGTACGTTCACCGGGGTTCTCTGTCCTACCTGGGATTGGGGGAGCTGGTAGGTGCTTGCCTTTTTTAAAGCACCGAAGGGCTGAGTGGGCTCCCCCACACATGGAGCATTCATGCTTAAATTTGCAGGAGGCAAAAAATCTGCAGTGGCCTTCATTAAATAGCCAGCAGACCCCGGGCCGTCGTGGGGCCGCAGAGCTGGCCTGTGAATGCCCAGCGGCCCCCGCCGAAAAGGGGGGGGGTCGTTGGGCCATCATGAGTCTGATCCACACATCTGTAGCCTTCATGTCCCAACCCAGGTCTGGTCTAAGGGCAAGCCTCCTCCTGAATTCTTCATCATATCTCCACCAGGCTGAACCCCCATGTACTTTGTACACCCCAAAAATTAGGTCCTGATAAACAAAAAGCTGGGAACACTTCTGCGGATGCTTCAGACCAATAACACCGGCGAGTACGGAGAAGGCTTGAAGCCAATTTCCAAATGTTTTCGCCACTCTATGGTGTTTATCTTCACTTCTGTCATAACGCCTCTCTTTATCGACTGTCACTTGATCAGGTGAGATGAGGGACCAAATATCAATAAAATCATTTTTCCAAATTTTTTCCTTGATCTCAGCTGACAAATGAGAGCCCAGCGGGCCAACCCCGCAAAAATACGAATCTTTGTATGTACTGGCGGATGGCAGTTCAGCCGGTGGAGAAGCAGACGAGGCATCTAACCTGCCTAAGATTTGTTTAAGTGCTAGAAGAACCTCGCTACTCTGTTGACTAGTACCCACCCATGCCCCAGAACACTCATACTCACCTGATCTGGAAGGCAGGGGTGTAGTAGCAGTAGCACTCTGTTGTTGCGCTCTGGTGACATCCCTATGAGAACAGCGAGACCGGCGGGAATCCCGGTGTGTTTTGCGCCGTTTTCTTCTGAAGCGATCCTCTGAGCTCCCAGGTGAGGAAGAGGCAGGGGAGGATGCAGCAGGTGACTGCGATGAAGAGGAGTGAGGGGATGGTGGAGAATGGGCCCGAGAACCTCGTCTGAGGGCATGAGCCCTAGGTGTTCGAGCAACATGTCTGTCCCGCCCAATGACGGAGCACGGGCTAGGGTGCCTGACAACCCCCTGAAAGGAATGGGCCCGCTCACCCTCAGAATCCCTACTGTGCGCAGCATGTAAAATAGATGGTAAGACCACACTGTCAGGGGAATGGGACAAGTGCGCCCGAGAACCCCCCCTACAGGCCTGATCTGAATTAATATAACACAGAGGGGGGTCACTATCCCCTTCAGATGCCACAGAGGGAGCAGTGACAGTGGCTGGGGGTACAGGAAGCATTGGCCCTGCGTGTGGAGTCACACGCGCTGTGAAGCTGGGAGGAACGGTAAGGGGAGGCTGACATGCGGCTTGCGCAATCACAGGGGCAGGAGGAGGGATACTATCCGCAGGGCGCTTCTTTGACTGCGCCCTGCGAAGACGCTGCGGCTGCTCAGGAGGCAACGCCACTTGGGGAGCTCCTGCTGCACTAGCAGCCGCCTTCGTTGTGACTGAGGCGCTGCGAGCGGTCGCTCGCTTCCTTGCGCCACGTGTAAGAGGCCTAGGAGGGCTGGGACTTAGACGGGAGGGGGGGCGGGATCGACGCGCAGGCCCTTCTGTGGTGCGCTTAGTAGCCGGCCTGCTGCGCCCCGTGCTGGACAAGGACGCAGTGGGAACAAGTTCTGCGAGGAGTTGTTCCACCCAGCCTGTGCCCTGCTGCAAGACTCTGTCCCTCACCTGCTCGGCTAGAAAATCTGCCATGATGGGAACTGGACACGCTGCTGGCAGCAGCTCCACCAGCGCTCCAGGATCCAGGGGGAAGAGGAAGCAGGTACGTAATTGCCAGCATATATATACACCCTCCCCTTCTACCCCAACCTATCCTGCTCTGCCCACCTCCTTGTTGACCAATCCCCTCCTCAGCCATCCCTCCTCCCAGTCACTGGCACCTTCGCTACACCCTTTGGTGCCCTCTAATATTACAAATTGTTATTATATCTTTATTCTATTCAAGATATTTGGTATTAGTTACATGATATTAATGAAATCTCAGTTCTACAATGTAGCAAGTTTAAGCTGTCAGGCATATTCATTTTTAGGGTTTTTTTGAAATAACATTGTGCAATGTGTATTATGTATCTAAAATAACACTTACACAGTGAATACCTTAATTTAAATTGTGAAACATATTTGCACACTAAAGAAATGCACTAGTTGCAAAAGCAAGCAAGCTCCCACTCTCTGTTAAGTCCACATTAATTTTCGGTGGTTTTCAATTGATCCAAAAGGCCTCAAGGTGACACAACTTTTGATCTAAATCACCTTTCCTCACATCTCTTCAGGGGTTATCTATGATTTGGAAAGTTACACATAACTCACCCTGATGTTTATCTATCAGATGCTTTGCTATGGCTGATTTCGTGTCTAAACGTTCCTCAGCTGACATGTGTTCTGACACCCGGGTACTGGCCATCCTGATGGTCTTCCCAACGTATTGGGCTCCACAGATACAAGTTGCCATATAAATAAAATATCAAATGAAAAAGGTTGGCACAAACTGGATCACTCTCCACAATGTAGTTAAAAAATGTATTTATTTAGAACAGCAACATCCCAAATTCCTTACGCGTTTCGTGCCTTTTGGGCACTTAATCATAGGCCCAAAAGGCACGAAACGCATAAGGCATTTGGGATGTTGCTGTTCTAAATAAATACATTTTTTAACTACATGGAGGAGAGTGATCCAGTTTGTGCCAACCTTTTTCATTTGATATTTTGTCACAGTGCCTTCCTGAGCTGAAGGCTTAAGGTGTGAGCACCTGGATCCCCCAATGCATTGGGTAAGTTAAACCCTCAAAAAATGTACAATTTGGAGCTTGAAGCACTATACAAATTATTTATGTATATAAAGCCATATAAATAACCCCTTTTGATGCGCAATTGAAATATTACTTCATTTTGAAGTTAACTCCGGTGCTGTGAAAAGATTTATACTTGGGTGAATGGGAGTGCCATGTCTTTTCGGATGATAGTTATGACATGTACCTGTGCCACATTCTCAGGTGGCACAGGTATATCGATGACATCATGCTGATCCGGCATGGCTCTGAAATACTTTTGAGAGAATTTGTGTCCAAACATAATATCAATAATTTCAATCTCTCCTTTACTATGAATTTTGATAGCTACAAACTCAAATTTTTGGACATAAAAATCAAAAAGGACCCCCAAGGTCTAATATCCACTAACCTATTTCGCAAGAAGACAGCAAGTAATAGTTTACTTCATGCCAAATCTATGCATCCTTTCAAATGCATTGAGGGCATCCCCAAAGGACAATACATACGTTTGAGGAGAATTTGCTCCTCTGATGAGGACTTTAAACACAAGGCGTACAAATTATATCAGAGGTTCAAAATGAGAAAACATAGGTTGAAACATACCAATGGACCCTTTCCCAAAATAGGGATATCTTTTGTTTACAGGCATCTTAAGCATGGCGGTGGAACTTATTTACTCTTCCTAAATCAGTAGATATGGAACCCGGACGCTAATCTCATCACACTCGCTCACTTCAAACCCGCACAACGGTGAAAACTGCAGGAGTACGGTCTGTATACTTGCTTGTGTTCTGCGGGAGTGGACAGGATATTTTTGCGATTGCTAAATCGCTAAGGAAGTCGCTGGACTGTTATACCTAGACTCCAAAACATCACTTACTATTATCTGTGATATCTGTGAAACACAATTTACGGCGAATTTTCACGTCATAAATTCTTTTCCCGCCGGCGTAAAAAAAACGGGCGCAGGCGTCAAAAACGAGACGCTGGCACAGTTTCACGGATTTTTCGCCGTTTCACAAATACGCCCATTACTACTTGTATCTATATCAGTGATTATTATCATAATTATCTATTGTCTGGCTTGCTTATTCTTAAAGTGAAAAGATTTAGATACTTTCATAAGCGAACAGGTTTTACACCTACTGCGTCCACATCTGTAAGAGCCTTTGTACTTGAGCCAAGCACTCTCCTCACTTTGTGTTTTAGTGGTATATAGACTTTTAGAAATATGTGATGCCAAATGTTTACCTCTCCTAAATACAAAGGAAGGTGTATCTTCCAAAATCCTATCTAAAATTGGGTCCTGAAGAAGAATGCCCCAATACTTTTTAACACTGTTTTGAATCCGATAGACATCTTGATTGTATGTTGTGCAAAAACAAACACTGGATTATTATTATTATTATTAACATGTTTTATATAGCGCCAACTTATTGCGTAGCACTGTAAAGTAAATGTGATTATACAACTAAATCACATGAATTACATATATAGAATATATGGAGTAACAAACATCACAATCAATACAGGTACAAAAAGGTGAGGAAGGCCCTATGCATAGGCATACAGACTAAAGGGAAGGGAGTAATACACAAGGTGTGGGAGTGGGCAAGATCGAATTAAGTGGGTGACAAATGTGGTATTGTATGTGGTGTTGCGTTTGTTAGTTAAGCAGAGTGAGGGTAGGCTTCTCGAAAGAAGTGCGTTTTCAGAGGTTTTTTGAAAGCAGAAAGGTTGGGAGAAAGTCAGACAGACCGTGGGAGAGAGTTCCAGAGGAGGGGTGCAGCCCTTGCAAAGTCTTGAATGCGAGCATGTGAGGAGGTAATGAGAGAAGAGTTGAGGAGCGTAGTAAGCGAGTGGGTGAGTATATAGACATGAGTTCAGAGAGGTAGGGTGGGGCAGAGTTATGAAGTGCTTTGAAAGTCAGTGTCATTAATTTGAATTTTATTCTGAAAGGTAACAGAAGCCAGTGTAGGGATTGACAGAATGGCGAGGCAGAGGAGGAGCGGTTGCTGAGGTGTATGAGCCTCGCAGCAGTGTTCATTATGGACTGGAGAGGTGACAGTCTCTGGAGGGGGAGGCCAATTAAAAGAGAGTTACAGTAGTCTAGACGCGATATGATGAGAGAGTGAATAAGAATTTTGGCAGTGTCTTGGGTGATAAATGATCGTATTTTGGAAATGTTCCTTAGGTGGAAGTGCCATGATTTAATACGTGACTGGATATGAGGAGTGAATGACAGGGCAGAATCTAGGATAACCCCAAGGCACTGGGCCTGGGGAGAGGGGGTGTTAGTGGAATTGTTAACTATGATGGATACTTCGAGGATGCTACTGGTGTTAGTTGGAGGAAAGAGAACCATTTCAGTTTTAGAGAGGTTTAATTTAAGGTAGCGTTGTGACATCCAGGTAGAGATAGCGGACAGGCAGGAGGAGACGCAAGTTAGGAGTTCTGGGTTGAGATCAGGAGATGAGAGATAGATCTGAGTATCGTCAGCATAGAGGTGGTAGTGGAAACCATACAAATTTATTAATTTGCCAAGGGAGGAAGTATAGAGAATAGTAATGGTCCCAGGACAGAGCCTTGAGGAACTCCAAAAGTAAGAGGTAGGGGAGAAGATGATACTCCATTGTAGGAGACACTGAAGGAACGATTGGTGATGTAAGAAGAGAACCAGGACAGGGCTGTGTCACGAAGGCCAAGCGACTGGAGGGACTGGAGGAGGAGAGGGTGATCTACAGTGTCAAATGCGGCTGAGAGATCAAGCAGTATTAGTAGTGAGAAATGATTGTTGGCTTTAGCAGTTAAAAGGTCATTAGTTAGTCGAGTCAGGGCAGTTTCTGTGGAGTGTTGTGGCTTAAAACCAGATTTTAGGGGGTCCAGCAGCTTATTGTCAGAGAGGAATGAGGTTAGTCGGTTGTAGACTAGGCGCTCAAGTAATTTAGAGATGAAAGGTAGCAGAGAGATAGGTCGGAGGTTGTCAAGATTGGAGGGATCAAGAGAGGGTTTTTTCAGAATGGGGGTGACAAGAGCATGTTTTAGTTGAGAAGGAAACAGTCCAGTTGAGAACGAAAGATTTAATAGGTGAGTTAAGGCTTTGATCAGACAAGGATTGGTATTGCGGAGAAGTTTTGAAGTTTTGAGGGAATTGGATCAAGCGGGCAGGTGGTAAGGTGAGAAGAGGCCAGAAGCTTTGAGACTTCCTCATCAGTGACAGGGGTGAAGGAGCACAGGAGAGACTGGGGAGGGTGGAGGGAGGGTGGTCATCATTAGTTGTATTACTAGAATTGGGACTATTATGAAGGGACTATTAAGAAGGAAACCTTCATTAACTGGTTCCTCATTTTCAGTTTTATCATTATTTTGCAAATCTTCTTTTCAATACCTTTCTGTGCTCTCAACAAAACAACGTCTTCAGGAGCTTGACTGGTTAGTGTTCTACAATTCAGCACGCAGAAAGGATCTGGTGATGCCGAAAATGTCTTCTCTTATCCATTGTGCTCAGTCAAAAAACTCATGGGGTGAGGCTTTATTAATTGAACTGTAGATCCAGAACCAGCATGACTGAAGTCACATCTCCCCAAAGCACTGAACAAAAGAACAGAGTGAGAGAAGGAATCTATCATTGGTTCCTATTTTGCTTACTTGCAATCTTAGCAAAAAGACTGTTTCTCACCAAGTGGCATATTTATCTGAATAAATGTTGCCACATTTTACCAGAGAGGAACTCATTCATTTTAAAATATTTGAGGGTATAATAAGTTCAACAAAGTTCTCAAGGGAAGTCCCAATTTCTGCTTACTAATATAGCGTTTTAGGGACATATTTTTCAAAGAGTAAACTCGGATGAAAGCATTGGATAAATATGCTCCATAACGTAAACTTGCATTGTATAATATGGCAACATCATTCGAATTTGTCAAACACTTTGGGCGTCTGTAAATTTGACCTTCCAAATAAAAATCAACCCACAATGAGCATGGCATTGTCCTACTATTGTCTGCTAATATTAACCAGTCAACCACCAATGGGCCAAACCTATGACCAAACACAAGCCTATGTAGCAAGCAATGCCAGTCAGCAGCATCAAGGGCAAATAAGGTCTTGAGCTGTATTAAAAGGGGCATAGAGTCAAGGGAGGAGGGGGTCATTCTTCCACTGTATAGAGCACTGGTAAGGCCCCATCTAGAATATGCCGTACAGTTTTGGTCTCCATCACTCAAACAGGACATTATTGTATTAGAGAGGGTACAGAGAAGGGCAACTAAGCTGGTAAAAGGTATGGAAAATCTTAGCTATGAGAAAAGACTGGCCAAATTGGGGATGTTCACGCTGGAGAAGAGGCGCTTAAGGGGTGATATGTATAAATATATAAGGGGATCATATAATAATCTCTCTAATGCTTTATTTACCAGTAGGTCTTTCCAGCTGACACGAGGTCACCCATTCCGATTAGAAGAAAAGAGGTTCCGCCTAAATATTCGGAAGGGGTTTTTTACAGTGAGAGCTGTGAAGATGTGGAATTCTCTCCCTGAATCAGTGGTACAGGCTGATACATTAGATAGCTTTAAGAAGGGATTGGATGGCTTTTTAGCAAGTGAGGGAATACAGGGATATGGGAAATAGCTCATAGTCCAAGTTCATCCAGGGACTGGTCTGATTGCCATTTTGGAGTCAGGAAGGAATTTTTCCCCTCTGAGGCAAATTGGTGAGGCTTCAGATGGGTGTTTTGCCTTCCTCTGGATCAACTGGCAGGTAGTTAAAAAAAAAAAAAAAAAAAAAGGTTGAACTCGATGGACATGTGTCTTTTTTCAACCTTACTTATTATGTTACTATGTAACTATGTTACAAATGATCACCATTGTTTCCCACCTTAGGGGTAACCACAGCCATCATCCTGTCAGTGACTACACCATACACCTGGCAGACTGACGAGGAACCCCAACCCTAACACTGGATTTCCCTGTCACACTTGTGACCACTAACAAAATAACAAACTAGACCAACAAACCACCACCCTAGTTCTAAAGCAGCATGTGTGAACGGACCTTTCCTAATGCCTGCCAGCTATGTAAGCAGTTGCCAGCTATGCAGGTGCTCTGCTTACTGTCAAATGCTGTCTTAAAGGAGAACTAAACCCCCCCCCCCGCAGTGGTGAACTGGAAGACTGCTCCAACTGCATATGCGCCCGTGAACTCTCCTGCACTCACTCTGCATGTGCAGGTAAGACTGTGCAGAGGGGTGGCAGGGAGGGGGCCAACGGAGGGGGGCCAGTGGGAATATAACATCGCGGAGGGTTTAGTTATCCTTTAAGCACTTCCATCCTCTTACCTTTGACCTAGCATTAAACTACCTATTCCTTTAAGTGGTCAGGGCCCTGGGCTAATACAAGGGGTAGGCAGAAGAGGCACGCAGTAACGTAACTAGAGGGGGGCGGGCCCTGGCGCGGGGCCCCCACATTCCCTTCCGTACACCCAGAACTGCCCGGAATTTGTGGGGCTCGAGCTGCCGGGGGGCCCTGAGGGGGCATGGGCCCTGTCCCAATTGCACCCCCTGCTCCCCCGGCAGTTACGCCACTGGAGGCACACCTAGGGTACAAAAGTGGTGGGGGGGGGGCGTGTGCGGCAGGGCCCTAGGCACGTACCTTCTATTGGCATGCATGTGGGGGAAGCCCTACTTCTAGGCTCCCCCGAAATCTTGGCCTCACTGGAGCCACAAATAACCAGCAAATATTTTCTAATACATGGAGCTTAGTAATATCGCCTGTGTCACATAAGAAACTGTGAACCTGCTTCTGTAAATGTTCCCCCAGATCCAATTATCCATTTATCCAACATCCAATAAATAATTGCTTTTAAACAGGTGACCAGTAAATGCTAAATGCTGACTGGTTGCTATAGGTCGATGCACCCTTTACATAACCTGGTAAAAATATCACTAGTGGCCTCGAAATTCTATGACCATGATCAGCCTTTTGCTTTGTGCTTATTATATAGTTTTGAGACTCCCTGCCGAATTCTATGCTTTCAAAAATGTACATTACACTCTATATGTGTTTAGATAAAGATAGAGATTAACTTGCAGAATCATTATATTACTAAGAGCTCGTGACATACGAAAAGATCCACATTTAGAACTGCCCATCTGTTGTTTTGTTCAGAACGTGGAATTCCTCCTCTCGCTCTCTCTCCCCCCTACAATTACAGCTCTGCAAGCATTATAGGATTAACTAGCGTAAAATATATATATCAAGAGATCCTAATAAGCCAGTGCAGGATGGGGGAGGAAGATGCATCACCCTTATTAACCTTTTGTGGCTATACAGTAAATAATTATTATTTTTAAAGGGAATGCATCCAATTAGACAATGACATAAGAAATACTGTTTATTTTGGAGGTTTATATACAAATGAAAAACAAATTATATTTCATTAAAACAGCTCTTTTTACTCCTTTCCCTTCTTGCTTTCCTGTGTGTTTCAGAATTCTGTGCTGCAGTTACTTATACATCACTTGCATTGCAGGAGGTTGACATCTTCCTTTATTCTTTTGCAGCAGTCAATTACAAAAGTGATTCCCCCCTCTTCTACCTCCAAAAGCTTTTAACTCTTCTTTTAGAGGGCTATAAAGGGGAAGAATGGCTTCCTTGCCAGAGGTCACACTTGCTATCTAAAGGGAAGCCCCTCTCTGTCCCTGCAGGGAACACATCATTAATTCATTCTTGCTCATGTGACACGGTTTGGTCAATGAAACATGAATAATAGAGTTTTTCAGTACAAGTGCTCCAGTTTGTGGCGTGACGCGGTGACATACACATTCTTACACATTGTGTCCTTTTAATGACGTAATATACCTTATTTTTGGTAGTGATCTGTTCTATGATTTTTATGACTGTTCTAGAATAAGCAGATATCAAAGATAGACCGCTCCAACCTTGCTGCTTAATCCTCGTCCCCTCTGTAGTATCTGGTGCTTTAGTGCAGGAGTGCTTGTCTCAATAAAGATGCAGGATTTGGAATCAGATAAATATATGGACCGCACCACCGATAAAAACAATTTCCTTTATTGTTAGTTATTAGAACAGATTACGTAAAAACATGTAACCGCATCATTGCCTGACTCATTTCGGACCTTAGTCCTTAGTTAGTCAAAGGCTAGAATAAGTGCTCGGGGAAACAGATTAATTTGTACTGTTCAAAACAGCAATAGGTGGCCGGGGGCCCCCTTTCTCTACTGCAAAATGCATTAATGCTTACAGCTGCATTAGCCCCAGATGGCATTCTGCTGGGAACAGGCAAACTTTGTATTCTCCGGCACTTTGATCCATTCTCAGCATACAGCAATTCAGCTTCGGTTGGGCCTCCAGCATTAATATTACAGATGGAATTACTGTGCCCAGACCTCTATAACTAGGGATGCACCGAATCCAGGATTCGGTTCGGGATTCGGCCAGGATTCGGCCTTTTTCAACAGGATTCGGATTCGGCCAAATCCTTGTGCCTGGCTGAACCGAATCCTAATTTGCATATGCAAATTAGGGGTGGAGAGCAAAATCGCGTGACTTTTTATCACAAAACAAGGAAGTAAAAAAAAAAAATTCCCCTTCCCACCCCTAATTTGCATATGCAAATTAGGGTTCGGATTCGGTTCGGTATTCGGCTGAATCCTTTGCTAAGGATTCGGGGGTTCGGCCGAATACAAAATAGTGGATTCGGTGCATCCCTATGACTATAACTAAACACATTTTCTGCAGAAATAAAAATCACAATGATGTTTGTGCTGAAATAATGAAAAGGGAAGGAGACAGGGGAAATAATAAATAGATCGGGGTAACATTCCCATTTCTGCAGAACCCTTTAGATCACATCATTGTGCCAAGCCTGATATCATCTCATTCTTGGTATTTCTCAATACTTTTTTTGAAACCCTGCTAAAAGCTTGTTCTATTCATACATTTGTTTAAAAAAAAGTGTATTTAACACCTGCCTATGAATTAAAATGACAAGTACATTATTCTCTTGCACACTTTTATACAACATTTCCTGGTAGTTGAAACAAAAGCAATTCCATATCCCAGTGCTGTCCAACTTATTACTCATAGTGGCCCAATTATTTCCCATATAGCATATTAAAGGGGTGAATTAAATCAAAAATGATGATGAAGCATAATGAAGTCTAAGGAGCCTTTGAACAGACTGGGGGTGATAAAAATCCTTTTGGAGGGCCACATCTATCCCATGTGCCTCCACTTGAACATATTCCATGCAAGAAGCTGCCTGATAATAATAGGCAATTGTTGTACTATACTATGACAGTTGGTGCTACATTTACCTGATATATAGCAGGTTACTTATATAAAAAGGAAAAAAATTTAAGAATAAAAAGCAAATCTGTGTTATCTCTAAAGGTCAGGGCACACAGGCAGATTCGGGGAGATTAGTCGCATGACGATAAATCTCCTCTTCTTCAGGGCGACTAATCTCCCCGAACGCCTTCCCCTGCCTTCCCGCCGCCTGAAATGTAAATCGTTTATACAAATGTAAATGTATAATGTAAATTGTTGCCTCACGAGGAAACTTTGGATGACTTCAGAAAATGAATTGCTCCAACTGCCATCCCGCCGGCGATTTAAATTAAATCTGGGAGATTATTTGTCCCGAAGAAGAGGAGATTTGTCACTGGCCGACTAATCTCCCTGAATCTACCTGTGTGCCCTGACCCTAAGAATGTTCTTGAGAAAAAAAGGTGGGTAGGATCCCAGCTCTGATTAAGAAGAAGGCAGACAGAGTGGCTAGTCCCATAGAGCAGAGAGAAGATCTCTGTAAAAACTTTAGGCCCTGGGCAGAGCAAGGAAAATATGGAAGTTACATTTCAGGACAGGGAAGATACACTGACAAACATAGAAAAGTTTCAGGAAAGGTGTTCCTAAAAAATTGGTGGAGTCAGGCAGGTGGAGTGATAGGGGCCATGACTTGGGGAGAGATTAAGCCACTTTATAGAGAAGAGGGATATTGTAAATTAGAAAGGTTGTTTTTTTTAAGGAAGGGTTAAAGGTCAGTAGGCAGTTACCTTTCCAGTATAGCGAGAGCAGGAACAGAGAACCAGGTGGGACTCAGGAACTATGGCAGGAATCAGGAAATTTCAGCAATCAGGAATAAAGGAACACTGGATCAGAATACCGCTAGAACTAGCATAACCTTCAATAATCAAGCAACCAGAGGTTGCTTCCAACGGGCGCATAAAGCCCCTTAAAGGAACAGTTCAGTTTGAAAATAAAAACTGGGTAAATAGATAGGCTGTGCAAAATAAAACATGTTTCTAATATAGTTAGTTACCCAAAAATGTAATATATAAAGGCTGGAGTGAACAGATGTCTAATAAAACGGCCAGAACCCAACTTCCTGCTTTTCAGCTCTATAACTCTGAGTTAGTCAGCGACTTGAAGGGGGGCCACATGGGACATTTCTGTTCAGTGAGTTTGTAATTGATCCTCAGCATTCAGCTCAGATTCAAAAGCAACAGATATGACCCATGTGGCCACCCCTCAAGTCTCTGATTGGTTATTGCCTGGTAACCAGGGTAACCAGACAGTGTAAACCAAGAGAGCTGAAAAGCAGGAAGTAGTGTTCTGACTGACGATATACATCAAATCACTCCAGCCTTTATACACTACATTTTTGGCTAACTAACTATATGAGAAACATTTTTTATTTTGCACAGCCTATCTATTTACCCAGTTTTTATTTTTACACTGAACAATTCCTTTAATCCGGGCTGTATTTAGGTCTGATGCCGCCCTAGGCATTGGACCTAAACACACCCCTACGTCGTGTGTACTGATGTCACACACCAACATCACACGCCATATGTGCTGACGTCACATTGCAAATTCATCGGCAGTGACGTCAGCGCCCCATGCTCATGCCGTCACTTTTACATTCTTCCTTGGACCCCCTACCCGTCACCCCCTCAGCACCGTCACTAGATTTCCTATGGAAATCCGTGGTGGAAGGTAGGGAGGGTTAGAAAAAAAAAACACGCACTCCAAGGGCCGCCCCCAAAACCATGACGCCCTAGGCACAGGCCCTCAGGGGCCTATATATAAATATGGCCCTGCCCTTGAATAATTAGTAACACATGATGCAAATGAATTCAGCGGAGGGCGAGACCAGCAGGCAGAGAGCGACCCATGACCATCAGGATAGTTGACCCGCATCTATACCGAAACCCCCAGTGGCTGTGTAAGTTAATGCAGATATACTGTAGTTCATCAAGCAGACAGGTCCTGACAGTTTGGGGTATATTTATCAAAGAGTGAAGTTAATAGTGAAGTTCCGCCACTAGAGTGAAATTCCGCAGCTCTCAATTCATTTCTATGGGATATTGAAAGGCGTATTTATCAATGGGTGAAAGTTCACCCTTTAATAAATACACCTATAAAAATCCCATACAAATGAATGGAGAGCGGCGGAATTTTACTCTAGTGGCGGAACTTCACTCTTTGATAAATATACCCCAACTTTGCTGACAGAAAACCATAGTCAAACCTTCCTAAAGCCAAATTAAACAAGGAGGAAATGTTGTGTTTTTCAGATAGAGTATTCAGCCCCTACACAGGTGTATAGAGAGGACGGAATGAAAACAAATCTGCCTTTCCCTGCATTGTTCCACCCTCAGCATTAAAAGACTTATGAACGTTAGATGGGGTGGGTGTCCATGTTTAAAAATGGCTTCCCAGTCTTGGTGGCCCTATCTTCTCTCTGTGGGTCAGTGTAAAGACTCTTAAGATACTCTTATAGAGTGTGTATATATATATATATAGTTTGTGTTTTTAGGTTGATGCTTCCTTTTTGTAGCCAATAGAAAAGATTTGCAGTAAACAAATGTTGCATAATAGCTGTTTCATAGAACATGAAAGACCTGCCTTCTTGTTGCACATGGCCAAATGCTTTCTTTTAGTATAATAGGTCCCAGTCTCCATGAAATGATGTGAGCAGTGAATCCTGTTTCAGCTTCATGCATTCATTCTTGCATTGGCAGGCTTCACAACAAGGCCATAGAATCCTGCTTTCAGCCGTTCCCGGTGATGATGAGGAGAACTCGGGTGCTATGGCAACCGAGTCTCTTTGGGACTTTCAATAGAGCATTATTAACAGCAAAAACGTGACTTTTCAGATACCTAGGCATTTGTTTACTTCATTTTCTTCCATGATATTTGAAAATAATAACTCCTGAAGTGGAAAAACAAGGCCTTGGGGGCATTTTGGAGGGGGAGCTGAGAGATTATATCTAAGTGGATTTAAAGGATCCTTCCAGCAATTATATTTCCCTTTACTACACTGTTCAGGGTAAGAGGACTGAAATGGAATAATCCTCTTGTTCTTTATTTATTTATATTGACCTCTAGTGTTACCACTTTAAGTAAAGAATGAGGGAAAGGGATTCCAGGTCATGGTCTCTCTTTTATTTATGCACTTTAAGGTAATTGCCATTTATCTGGCTTGACAAAAAAACACAACACAACACAAAAGACTCTTCAGGTTCAACTCCTCCATACCAACCAAGTACATTTACAGTTTATATAAAGACCTATCTATACACACATTTCTATACTTAACTAACTGTAGATCTCAAAGGGATACTGTCATGGGTAAACATGTTTTTTTCCCCAAAACGCATCCGTTAATAGTGCTGCTCCAGCAGAATTCTGCACTGACATCCATTTCTCAAAAGAGCAAACAGATTTTTTTAATATTTAATTTTGGAATTTGACATGGGGCTAGACATATTGTCAGTTTCCCAGCTACCCCCAGTCATGGGACTTGTGCTCTGATAAACTTCAATCACTCTTTACTGCTGTACTGCAGGTTGGAGTGATATCACCCCCTCCCTTTCCCCCCCAGCAGCCAAACAACAGAACAATGGGACGGTAACCAGATAGCAGCTCCCTAACACAAGATAACAGCTGCCTGGTAGATCAGCACTCAATAGTAAAATCCAGGTCCCACAGAGACACATTCAGTTACATTGAGTAGGAGAAACAACAGCCTGCCAGAAAGCAGTTCCATCCTAAAGTACTGGCTCTTTCTGAAAGCACATGACCAGGCAAAATGACCTGAGATGCACCTACACACCAATAACAACCAAAAAAATACACTTGATGTTCAGGAATTACATTTTTCATAGTAGACTGAATTATTTGCAGTGTAAACAGTGTAATTTAAAAATAAAAATGACACCATAAAAATCATGACAGATCACATTTGTCCAATAAATCATCCAAGCCCCTCTTAAAGGGGTGATTCACCTTTAAGTTAAATTTTTAGCATGTTATAGAGCATTCAATTCTAAGCAACGTTTCAATTGGTCTACATTATTTTTTTATATAGTTTTCTATTTATTTGCAGTTTTTTTCTTCTGAACCTTTCCAGCTTTGAAATGGGTGTCACTGACCTCATCTTAAAACAAACTATCTCTAGGGCAACAAATGTATCCTTATTGCTACTCTTTATTACTCATCTTATTACTTAGACCCTCAGCTATACATATTCCAGTCGCTTATTAAAATCAATGCATGGTTGCTAGGAAAATGTGGGCACTAGTAACCAGATGGCTGAAATTGCAAACTGGAGAGCTGTTGAATAAAAAGTTAAATAAATGAAAAAAAATTAAAACCAATTGTAAATAGTCTCAGAATATCACTCTCTATATCATACTAAAAGTTCACTTGAAGGTAAACAACCCCTTGAAAGGCATCACTAGAATCTGCCATCACAATATCATCCAGCAGGTCAATAACGCCATTGATATTATTATTAGATTTTATGACTTTGCCAAACATTCCATTGCTACATAATCAATAATTAAAGGAGACGAAATAGGATTATACAGTTGGGGTGCCAAAAGTTAGGCACCCCCAAGTGACTATTTTTACTTAACTGACACCTCGGGGAGGTGTTTCGATCAGCATAAAACTGCACCGGCCCAGGGTTTTTCTAGTACCACGGAGCGATTCTCTTCCTCCTTCATCGGTTTTCAAATTTCCCCGGGCAGACGCATGTGCGCATATGAGCAAAATAGTCCGGCTTTCCACTCTAATGCGGATGCACAACTGTGAGAAGACCCGAAGAATCCAGAAGAGGATCTCTCCATGGTGGTCGCTAGAATAACCCCTATAAGTTTCTATAGTATATTATATCAAAATGAATATAAATTAATAATAATATATCAATATTAATAATATACCTCAACCCACTTACTAGGGTTTCTGGTTCTTTTGAGCAAGCAGACAATGAATCCACACCAATGAGCGTATATTAAAGTGATGTATTGTAAAATAAATCAATTGATTGTTCTACATAAATGATTATACTTAGACGAAACAATAATTACAATATTTACAGTTACCCAAGTCTACATTGTTGTTACCAAAAAGTAGGGGAATAGAGTTCAGCTTCATCTCTGCCATTCTCCTCTGGTCTTCATTCCTCACATGTTGTCTTGTCCCAGGCTCCTCTGGCTTCTCCAGCTCTCTAGCTGCCTCCTCTCAGCTGCCCAGCTCCCTCTCTACTGCCCAGCCCCTTCACATGTTGTCTAGTGTTCTTTTATCCTGGGTTCTCACCTGCCCCCACAGAAACCCTCCCAACTGCCAAGATGCTGTGATAAACCCCCAACTTGCCTACATCCTGTTGAGCAAGTTTTCTCACATACACAATCAGTTTTATGGTCCCAACAGCAGACATAGGCCTTAGTAATCACAGGAAAACCTTTGTTATGAGGCTTCATGTAAGTTCCCTGAACAACAGCTTTCATATGAAATAAGTAAATCAAGATGGCAATTTCTTACACCCTGGGCCGATGTGGTTAGGTAAGTAAAAGTAGTCACTTGAGGGTGTCTAACTTTTGGCACCCCCAAGTGTAAAATGATATTCCTTCTCCTTCAAATGGACAAGGAAATTGTAAAATTGGGCATTTTCATGTAAGTTACCCCATGTGAACTCAGATGATCAGTGTTTCTCAAATGCCCACACTATTTTCTTGGAAAAATCCCCCTGGCATGAGTGCAAGTTCTTAATGCGCCAGACTGCGACATGCACATAACAGATTCTAAGGGGCAGATGTTGCTAATGTGCATGTGAATGTGCTGCATGCAGTCTGGGTCGGCGAGTCTTTGCAGTATCTGACCTGCTATCAAGGCACAATGGCACGAGTCCACTGCAGGGCAAAGATTAGGAGAATGCATTTTACAATTTCCTTGTTCTTGAAACATCCCACTGGTTTTAACAGAATTTTAAAGAGGTTTTTCCGCTTCAAACACTTTTTTCAGTCCAGATGTTTTCAGACAGTTCACCAGAAATAATGACATTTTCAGTTACTTTCTATTTTCTATTTATGTTTTTCTAATATTGATGCACTTTCAAATCAGAGCACACTCAACGGAACAGCAGGCAGCGGTGAATGTTAAAAAGAAACTTTGTTTCCCGTCCAACCCTCCTAACGTATTTCATGTGATCCCACATGTACTCATGCGTGTGGGATCACGCAAAACGTGTTAGGAGGATTGTTCGGGAAATAAAGTCGCTTTTTAACATTCATCATTGCCTGCTGTTTCGTTGCATTCGCGCTGATTTGGAAGTGCATTGGTTCTGAGGTCTCCGCAAGCTGCGGGTTTGGGTCGCTGCACCCGGAACATGGATCTGGAGTGGTGAGTGACCCGTCATTATTGAATGCATCTGAATGTCCAGTTTTAAGCAATAGGTTCGGTGCATTTGCACCTGGATCTGCCCAATTATAGGTTGAGTGTTGCGAGGCGTAAAGCTTGCATGTTTAGAACATATTTATAAGTTAGCAGGGTTTGAGCGCATCCAACTTGGTGTGGTTTGGCACTTAATTGTTTTTCTAATATTGAGTTGTAAAGTTTCATCTTTCTTGTTCTAAATTAGCTCGGGGGGGGGGGTCCGCAGACTGCTTTAAATTCATACATTAGTTGTTACATTTCTTATCTTTAGTCCTAATGAGCAGAACCCCTCAGTTTCATCAACTGCACCAACTAAAGTAGCAAATTGCAAAAGTTCAGAAACTGCATCTGGATCATCGAGCCGCAGAAAAATGAAAACACCAAGAACATTCATCTTTAATTTAGGAAAAAAAAACGTAAAAAATAAAAGATGGCATGCAACAAAAAAAAAAATGATAATACCTGGAGAACAGTCTGAAAACAACTCAACTGAAAACAGTGGCGCAAATTCACTAAGCGCCGAAGCGCCGAACGCTAGCGTCAATTCGCTAGCGTTTGGCATTTTCGGTACTTCGCAAATTCACTAACGAATGCTGGCGTAAATTCGCTAGTGTTACTTCACACACTTACGCCAGGCGAATTTTCGCTAGCGATGTAACTACGCAAATTCACTAACTTGCGCAGTGTACTGAACGCTACCTTTTACACTAGACTTCCTTCGCCACCTCAGACCTGGCGAAGCGCAATAGAGTAGATAGGGATTGTTTCCAAAAAAGTCACATTTTTTTCTAAGTCCCAAAAAATGCTGGCGTGTTTTCTACATGATGGGTGATAGGCTGAAAAAGATCAAAAAATTTTTTGGGACTCCCCTTCTTCCCCCCTACATTTCCTGACTCATGGCAACTTACCTAGACAGTGGGCACATGTGTAGGGCAAAATAAATTTTATATTTGCTGATTTGAAGGTTTTCTAGGCATTTGTAGTGCAGATACGTGTTCCTCCATTGAAATTAGAATTTTGCGCCGTATGCAATTTAACCATCGATAGCGAAACTTCGCTTCGCTTGGTGAATTAACGCTAGCGCAACTTCGCAAACTAACGCTACCCCTGTGCGCAACTTCGGATTTTAGTGAATTTGCGGAGCGCTGGCGAAAATAAGCCTGGCGAAGTGCGGCGAAGTACGGTGAAGTTGTGCCTGGCGCAACTTCGCATTTTAGTGAATTTAGCCCAGTGTTTGGAAGGTTGAACTCTTCTGCCATTCCATTCAATAGCATCTTAGACTGAAGTGTAATAAACAGAACATTTCTATCTTGTAAGAAAGAAGAGCATCGCTGTTTTTTTTATCCCTCAAGCCTATAGTAAAAAGGCCGTACAGATTTCACGGTCACATCCTTTCCATGTTGTAGGTTTTATATGAATTCATTTCAGAAACTATTGGAAATGAATTGCTTACTCTCTGTTTTTACTGCCATTTATTCTCCAATCCATAAAGCCTTAATAAAGTAGGATATCATTTGTCATATGGCTCAATATATTTATGGTTAAGGTTTATTCTAAGCACTGAAGCTATTTACAGTTTATTGTATCTAATATTAAAGGACAAGTAAAGGCTAACATGCAGGGGGTGCCTTACAGTATATTAAATGACTTTGCACTGGTCCTGGACTCTTTCTAACCTAGTTACACATCTTACTAGTATTTTTCATTGCTGCCAAACATATTGACACACCCCATTTGTTTTTGCTTGTTCTTTAATCGCAGGTTTTATTGGGGTAACAATTTTGACCAGATTTCTAAAAGACAAAATCAAATTGAATGTCAAATCCCTGACATGCTGAAGCAGATAACATATCCATTTATCTTTAAGAGGATGCACTATGTTTCCAAATCGACTGTAAGTACAAGATGCAATTATGCCGGAACACGTTGTTAGTGGCTGAAAAAATCAAAAAAAAATCATTTCAGACGTAGCATGAATAGAAGCCAGGACTGCAGCTCTGCAATGCAGCAACGCTAACCACTGCAACACAGCGTCCCCGGTATGAACAGCAGAATGACATATTTTATCTCTAAATGTTCCCGTGTTAATCAAAAAACGTTATTTGAAATCACACCTATAAATGTATAATGACAATTTTCTCCATATTGTTACAGGGGTCAAAAACGACTGCAAGAAGAATTGCAGAGACACTAAGGGGCAAATTCACTAACCTGCGGAGTTGCGCTAGCGCAGTCTTCGCCACACTTCGCCAGGCGAAGTTTCGTCAGGGCGCTGCTAATTCACTAAAATCCGAAGTTGCACTCAGGGAGGCGAACGGTAGCGAAGTTGCGCTAGCGTTAATTCGTCAAGGAAAGCGAAGTTACGCTAGCGATGACTGATTTGAATATGGTGCCAAGTTAAAGTACAATGGACGTATATGTAGCAGCGAATACATTACACTACACAAGCCTGGGAAAGCTTCATATAATAAAATAGAGGTGTTATTTTGCCCTACACATGTGTCCACTGTATAGTTTAGGTGCCATATGTTAGGAAATGTAGGGGGGGAAGGAGGGTACCCCCAAAAAAATGAATGATCTTTTTCAGCCTATCACCCTTAAAAAAGTAAAAGACGCCAGCGTTTATTGGGACTCAGAAAAAAATTCAACTTTTTTTGATTCAATCCCTATCTAATCTATTGCACTTCGCCTGGTCTGAGGTGGCGAAGGCAAGTCTGGCGCAAGAGGTAGCGTTCAGTAAAATGCGCAAGTTAGTGAATTAGAGGAGTTACATCCCTTAGGCATAGGGCAACTTCGCCTGGCGTAAGGGTGCGATGTAGCGCTAGAGTAGGTCCACTTCGCTAGCGAATTTACGCCAGCACCCATTAGTAAATCGGCGAAGTAACGAAATGACATCACGCTGGTGAATTTGCACTAGCGTTAGGCGATTTGCACTTTAGTGAATTTGCCCCTAATTTCCTTGCAGAAAGTTGTGTGAAAATCCCCACCTACTGAGAGTACTTGTGTTAACATGAGCTCCTTGTGCTATTCTGAAGTGATTGTGGTTGCGTCTATTGACACAGGGGAATCCTGGAGCTACCTCCACCTTCAACCAGGCAGTAGCTCCAGGGTTCCAGGCTGCTGCAATTGCTGCATCAAAGAGTAGCAAGCACGTGTTTTTTTTGCCTTCCTCTGAATCAACTGGCAGTTAGTCAGGTTTAAATAGAGTTGAAAGGTTGATGGACGTTTGTCATTTTTCAACCTACAGTAACTTATTATGTTATGGCAGAATAGTTATGTTATGTAACTATTATTATTATTATGTTACTTACTTCAATCCTTATTATGTTACTATGTTACTTGCATGCTGACGGCTGGAAATGACACCAACCAGATTTAGGGCTGAAGCACACAATGCATCTTCTTGAGATCCGACGCGCTTAGCGCCGGATTTCAATGTCGGGCGCCCCTAGGACGTGCGGTCCGACCAGGCGGCCCCGCGGTCCTAGTGCCCACCTCACCTCCCCTTCCCAGCGCGCCGGCGAAAAAACGCACACGTCCCCATAATGCTGCTGGGCGGCATGCCGCCCCTATTTTTTTGCCGCCCTACGCCCGGGCCTATGCGGCCTTGCTGCAAATCAGAGCCTGGACGCGCTGAGAGGAAACGCATGCGAGGAGACAGATGTGGTGAATATAAGGTAAGTAATAGAAATGTCGGACCTTGTCGTTGTGTGTATCCGACACGCCACAATTGTTGGATGAAGACTCAACATGCATCGTGCCGGATGCACACAGCGACAAGGTCCGACATTTCTATTACTTACCTTATATACGCCGCATCCGTCTCCTCGCATGCACTTCTCGATCTCAAGAAGGCGCATCGTGAGGTTCAGCCCTTGGAAAACTCTCTGTGCAATTGCATCTAATTTGCATCTAATTTGCTCAAAGCACAAGCACAGGCTTGGTGCACTTCATGCTAAACCAGAAACAGACTGATAAATATTTAACCTATATGGACTGATCTTTCACGGCTTTACTTTTGCAAGAGATATCAGCAACGTTGGATTTTAAAAAGTGACGAGGGTTGGGTAACTGTGCCCTTCAAGAAATGGGAGCAGACATTAATTCATATAATTTTGCCTTTTTTTTTTATTAAGTTGTGTGATCGACAGTGACTGCAAATAAGATCATCTGATGTGCTCCTATGATTTAGCACCTTTGCTTCGTCTGTAGGGTTAGTGGATCCACAAATTCAACCTGCTGACTGCTTGTAGGCAGTAACATTGCATTGGTAATACTATAATATAGTGGGTTGATATCACTCCAACTTGCAGTACAGCAGTAAAGAGTTACTGAAGTTTATCAGAGCACAAATCACATGACTGTGGGCATCTGGGAAACTGACAATATGTCTAGCCCCATGTCAGATTTCAAAATTAAATATAAAAAAAATCTGTTTGCTCTTTTGAGAAACTGATTTCAGTGCAGGATTTTGCTGGAGCAGCACTATTAACTGATGCGTTTTGAAAAAAACATGTTTTCCCATGACAGTATCCCTTTAAAGAAGAGAAAGGCAATGGAGTTTGTTTTCTTCACTGGTTTGTTAATGACCAATGTGCCATTGGCCTTCGGTATTTGTTTTATTTTCCAATTTGTAGTAGTACTATTGGAGCGGGGGGTGGGGGAGGGGGATTGCTACATTTTGTTTATCAGTTTATCAGGCCAAGGAAGAAAGAAGAGGTAAGACTAATGGTAAATGGAAATTTTGACCACCCTAATATCTCTCTGTGGGGCTTGAACAGTTTATTTTTCTGCTTGAGCACAGAAATGGTTAAACAGTCCATGTGCCTTTAGTCTTACCTCCTCTTTCTGCCTTGGCCTGATAAAACTGATAAACAAAACGTAGCACTCCCCTCCCCGCCTTAGCAAGGGCTCTTACACACGAGCGTTTTTACCTGCGCTCCCCTGCGTTCCGTTTTTCTGCATTCAGCTGCAGGAATAGACGCATTACATTTTTGCCAATGGGGCTGTACTCACACAGGCGCGTGTAGGCGCCGAATGCAGGTTGAGACGCAACATGCTGCATTTTTCCTGCGTTCAGCGCCTACACGCGTCTGTGTGAGTACAGCCCCATTGGCAAAAATGTAATGCGTCTATTCCTGCGCTCCCCTGCGGCTGAACGCAGAAAAACGGAACGCAGGGGAGCGCAGGTAAAAACGCTCGTGTGTAAGAGCCCTTACAAATCTACTCCAGGTTGGAAAATTAAACAAATACCTAATTGGTTACAACTGTCAATTTAACGATGCAGAATTAAAAAAAAATCGCATTTTTACATGGGTCACTTTATTCTTTATTGACTCATCAGGCCCCCAACTTGTTTTGTATCATGACAGTGTCTCTTTAACAGGAAAGATGAAACTAAATATCATTTTTGAATGTAGTGCCTCATACTCCATCACATGACTTTATTTTGCTTTATGAGCAATCACTTTGTTTGGAGTGTTGATTGTGAAATCTGCCCTGGGTTTGTGAGTCATCGTTTTCCTGCAACTTTTAATAGAATATTCGACAGAATCTGTAAAAAGGTCTAAGATATGTGATGATTTTTTCTTGACCAGCATTCTATAGCCTTTAACTACAAGCCTAAATTGTAATATACTCAGGCTGATTTTAGTGCAAAAAAAGGTAAAACACAAAGGGGCCGATTCACTAAATTTGAGTGAAGGATTCGAAGTAAAAAAACTTCGAATTTCGAAGTGTTTTTTGGGCTACTTCGACCATCGAATGGGCTACTTCGACCTTCGACTACGACTACGACTTCGAATCGAAGGATTCGAACTAAAAATCGTTTGACTATTCGACCATTCGATAGCCGAAGTACTGTCTCTTTAAAAAAAACTTCGACCCCCTAGTTCGGCAGATAAAAGCTACCGAAGTCAATGTTAGCCTATGGGGAAGGTCCCCATAGGCTTGCCTAAGTTTTTTTGATCGAAGGATATTCCTTCGATCGTTGGATTAAAATCCTTTGAATCGTTCGATTCGAAGGATTTAATTGTTCGATCGAAGGAATAATCCGATCGAATTTTCTGCGCTAAATCCTTCGACTTCGATATTCGAAGTCGAAGGATTTCAATTCCTAGTCGAATATCAAGGGTTAATTAACCCTCGATATTCGACCCTTGATAAATCTGCCCCAAAGTGATGTTTTCGATAAAATCTCATAAAATGGAAAGATGTTTTGTTCCGACGTCCAAGTCCCACACTGGCTGTGTTCTTGCAAATAAACAAACCACAACAAGCTAACTGAAACATTATTATTATTTTATATATTATAATATATATATATTACATTATTTTATGTATAATTTTGCCTCAGATCACAGATTTAAAATTTAGAACTTGCACATGGAGCTGAACTGCTTATGACTATATTACAAGTGACACAGGATCGCTTTTATTTTCTCTTTGCATTGTGTAATGGAAATGTTAATGTAGGAGGATAAAGCTTTTGCTCCCCTTGTCTCCATAAGCGTTAATCCAGCCAAAGCCTTAAGGTGGCAACACATGTAGAGATCCGCTGGTTTGGCTATTTCGACAAACGAGCGGATCTCTCCCCGATATGCCCACATTGAGGTGGCTGATATCGGGCTGATCCAATAGTGGGCCCTAGGGCCCAATGATCGGATCATAATGCTGCCAATAGGGGCGATCGGATTGCGGGACCGCATCTACAAACAGATGTGACCGCAATCCAATGGGATTTTTAACCCTGCCGATCACCATGTGGCCGACTTTCGGCCAGATATCGATCAGGAAAGCCCTTCAGAGGGCCCCACACATGGGCCAATAAGCTGTCGACTTGGTCTGTCAGCAGCTTTAATCGGCCCGTGTATGGCCAACTTTAGTGGGGTTCAGAATTGGGTGGGGCAGTTTCTCTTTCCAGGTTAAAGGTTCCTGGCAGATGTGAAATTGGTTAGGAGTATAAGGTGTCCTTAGGCTTAAAAAAGAGAGAGTAACCACATGTTCTGTCTCTTCGAAATCCACATTCTGTAGGGCAGTTGTTGGTTCCGAAGGTAGGAGGTCTCAGTAGGAGTAGTTAGTGTCAGAGAAGATTCTGTAATAGCTCATTCTTGGAGTAAGAATTATGCTTGTTATTATTAATAGAGCAGCTCCAACAAGGAGACCAGAAGAAGACCACCATAGAGACCTGCAGAGTTAGATAGAGAGATTCCTGGAGTAAGCAACAGTGTGGACTAATCCGCAGATATGTGAGTATCCCCATGGGTTGTACCCAATACTTAGCTAGAACCCAGTACAATCAGTGGAAGTTATTTTATGTAGTATCTAGAAAATTACTGATTATTGTATAATCAGTGAAGTAACACCGAAGCAACTGAGTGTGATCCAGCAAACAGCTGGGGTAATGCAATAAAAGGCCTAAAGGTCACCCATATCTAGTGACCCATAGCCACCATTCAGATTTAACATGTGCTGACCAGCAATGCTACCTACTGATTGGTGGCTAGGCTAGACAAGTAGCAAGCTTTAGACCATTTATTACATTACTCTTAAAGCATCAACTATGGGGCAGATTTATCAAGGGTCGAATTTCGAGTTTATGGGATTTTCGAAAAACTCCCATGAACTCCCATAAACCTGAAATTCCAAAAAAAAAAAAAAAAAAGGATTATTATAATTATTAAAAAATTTAATTTTAAATTCAGGTGAATAGAATCGAACTACAAACTCGATTCAAACCGAAATCAACTCGAGTTTTTTCCCCAAAATATATTTTTTCAAAATTCCACCAAATGAATCCATATTGATTGTAGGTGTCCCCCCATTGGCTAAAACACCAATTCTGCAGGTTTTAAATGACAAATTGTTTATTTTAAATTCTTAAAGTAAATGATAAATTTCAAAATTTGAATTATTTTTAAACTTGAATCGAATTACTAGTCGAATTACACTAAGGTGCAGATTTATCAAGGGTTGAATTTTCGAGTTTATGGGAGTTTCTAAAAACTTCCATCAACTACCGTTAACTTGAAATTGGAAAAAAAACCAGACCAATCGAAATTTATTTAAAAAATGGAATTTTGTTAAAACGGGTGAATAGGATCGAGCTGCAAACTCAAATCTAATTTGAGTCTAATTTGATCGAATTTGATTTGAGTTTTTACACACCAAAAAATAAAAGACTCCTAATTGGTTTTAGGAGGTCCCCCATAGGCTAAAACACCAATTTGCAGGCTTTAGATGGCGAATAGTCTAATGGGAATTCTTAAAGAGACAGTACATGATAAGTTTTGAATTTTTTTTAAACTCGACTCTAATTTGGACTATTCCCTAGCTGAATTACACTAAAATAAAAAATTCTAATTTTCAATTCGACCCTTAATAAATATGCCCCTAAACTCTAAATTTTAATTTACAATTCTACCCTTGATAAATCTGCCCTTATGTGTCCACTAGGCCCAAGTTATTTAAAGTTATTTTCTGTATGTGTGTGTGTGGTTCACCCCTTACTCTTTCCTACGGCAAGGACCCTCCTGAACAAAAGTCCCATGTTTTAAAGCATGCTCTCCCAGGAGTTGCAAGTGGCCGAGTCTGGGTAAGAACAATCATGGCTCTAAGCACCAAGGAGTTGTTCATCTTCAAAATAGTGTTAACATAAGATTCAATAAAGAAATTTCTGTTGGAGTGCTTTCCTAGCTTTTAAAAAGGTGTAACCAACTCTCTACCTACAGATAAGCTCTTGTCTAGTGGTAACTCAAACACTGAGGTGCAGAGGGTCAACTAGTGCTCACCTAAATGATGGCAGTTTACAGGTGGAGAGACAGGGGTCATTTACGGTGGTGGCATTCTTTCCTATTCAGTGCAGTATTATGATGGTTAGGCCTCTAGGTGAGGGAAACATAGGAAAGAACAGGCTCATTTGCTGCACTATTGTACAATCAGGGCTCAGATCTCATCCGAGAACCTTTGCGAAAATGGAAAATAAAATATATTAATGTCCCCTAACATTTCCTTTTTTTCTTCTGGATCAGCAGAATACACTTGTGAATTACACCTACACACAGTGATGATGATAGTTTCTTTTCAGAACATTTGCTACGTAACCTTTTGGTTGCCAAGCAATTTTTATTTTTATAAAACAGAGAGTATCACAGCATTCTGTGAAAGTGGATACCAACGTGGGTACTGGAAATTCATGTGGTTTATGGAAAATGATATCTTTGCATGTCACTGATTGCACAACACACACACATCTATAGAGCAACATCTATTTTTTTAAGAATTGCTTTTCATTTGACAAAAGCCTTAGTTTAGTTTAGTTTTAACACATTTTAAGACCCTTAAAAATGTCTGTTTATTCTCCTCCCCTTTCTTGCTCACAAAGGTATATTTCTAGCAGATCATGACAGCACAGTGTGCCAGTGGGTTGCACTTCAGCCTTGCAGAGTTGGGTGCTGAGTTAATTTCAGGCTTGGGTGCTATGGTTGTTCCTCTGGTTTCAGTTGTTTCCCACTCACCAAAACCAAGCCAGGAATTCAAAAATAATCACCTGCTTTGAGGCCACTGGGAGCAACATCCAAGGGGTTGGAGAGCAACATGTTACTCATGAGCCAATAGTTGGAGATCACTCTTCTACAGTGTCACCACCACTACCTCCTTCCTCCTCCTATTACAACCCCCCCCACTAAGTACAGCTCTCGAACATTCCCTTTATTTTGTTAAACTCTTCCATGATTTCCTATAAATACTGGGTTGTCCTGCTTAAACAATCTTTAAACTCACCCCCTATTTTTCCTTCTTTGAGCATACTACCTAATTTTTTCCCCTTTCCTTTCTTTTTTTTTATAACTTGTGTTCTCCTCTATCTCCTACTGTAGTCTCCCTGCTCAATAACTTGTGCTTTTTCTCTCCAGCAGATATTTCCCCTAACCTCTTTCACATGATTTCATCTTACCTCTAGTAAGGATTGTTAAGCTCTGATTGTTTCAAGTTGGACTAGTGAAATTGAGGGCCAACCAATGAATCCAACTGATTGCAAGATTTTGTTTTGGCAGTGTCTGGCAATTACCTTCATATTTACTTTATCTTAAGGGCCCTTGGATGATTTAGGAGTCCTTGGAGTACCATTGTAATGCGGGGTATCCCAAACCCAGAACAAACCTCATGGTTCCTGTCCTGGCCCACTCTTCCACCTGTAGCACCCGCCTTTGGCTTAGGGTGGAGCCCTCTGCTATTCAGATGCCGCCAGCTTTTATTTTGGGAAAACCTAGGAGAGAGTTCAGAGTGAGGAAGGGAAATGAACGTAGTGTTGTAGAATGGGAAACAAGAAACATAGTCAAAAGCTATACCGGGTTGGTAACAGACAGTTAACATAGTACAGATGCAGGAGACACAGGAATTGTTGGGGGTCACAGGCCAGGTCAAACACACAGAATCGCAGTACAAAATCAGAATCCAAAAGAGTGGTCAAAAACCAGGCAATAATCAGGACAGGCAGCAGACAGGACGAGAACCAGGAACATGCACGATCAGTAGAACCGGAAAAACCAGAAGAATCGCAACCAGGAATTTGCAGAAAAGACCTTTAAATTGGGCAATGATTTCCTCTCTTAAAATATTTGAATTTCACGCCGGCCGGTGATGTCACGTTCGGCACTTTCCAGATCATTCTGGAAACAGCTGAAGTCGCAAACCCGGAAGAGATTCATTCAGCGCAATGGAGCTGAACTAGACAGATGCGCCGGGTGTCCCGCCAAAGGTGCAACATGTGTCCCCGCTACTGATTGGCGAATATGTCTTGTTTTACTTCGCCAAAAAATTTGCGAATTTACCATGAAATTTGCGAACCGGCAAAAAACTCCCAAAATGCATTGAAGTCAATGGGCGTCAACATTATTTTAATAATAATAATTTTTATAGGCGCACCTTTTTTCCCAAATGCATTAAAGTCAATGGGCGTCACACCCTTTTTTTTGACGCTGCGGATGTTTCACGAGCAAATTTTGGCAAATTTATTGCCGGCAGTGAAAAGCGGAAATTCGCCGTGAATTCTCGCCTGGCGAATGTATTCGCCCATCACTAGTCCCCACTGCAACCCCCACTAAACCACCAGGCAAGTTTCTCACAACCGTATTGTATTGGATAGAGTGTTCCTTATAAATGAAGACACGTAACTAGCACAAGAGCAGAAGGATTTGCATCACATGTAGAAGTCAGGGTTGAACTGTGAATCATGAATCCTGACCTAATGTTAAACGCTAAACCTCACTGTTTGATGAGAGGAGAGCTCGGAGGGGTTCTGCTAAACTGAAAAGCTGTGAAAAGAAGAAGTAAAGTAATTATTAGCTCATGAAAGCTTTTAGTGCTTCCACTTCTATAGAGCAGCTCTACAGATGAGGAACTGCGTAACCCAATTCCCTTTCTCTAAACATTCCTATAGGAAGTACATTTCTGTAGAATGAAAAAATGCATTAAGTAAACAGATGAGGACATGTATTATATTTCCACTGTATTTCTAGCTTTTATTTCTACAGACGTTATTCTCCTTGCAGCCCCCCAATGTGGGAAAACTGTGCACAACATAGTGTCCTCTTAACCAGAGGAATAGATTTCTAATGAAAGGATCTAGTTATGCTCTTCTGTTTTTATTTTAAATAGTAACAATGCAGACCAAGGTTTAGCCAGTCATGGGTGACCTTTAATAAAATAAAAATATAAAATGATTCTAGGAAAGAATTTTAACAAAAAAAAGAGCCAATTTAATTATAAACAAAACTTTTCGCCAGCGTTGCCACAGGCACCAATTCGCTAGCGAAACAGACCATCGCTAGCTGTCATTCGCACTTAGGCGACTTTTCACTCTGGCGAACAGATGCTACTCCGCAAATTATATTAACTCTCTTGTCTTTATTAAGGTTCCCTGGACATGTGTTTTAAAAATTGGAATTTGTAAGTATCTGCACCAACATTTGACATAAAGACGTCCATACAACTTTACATTTCCCCCCTATGCAAATTGACCTGAGCACATGATCACTAGCGAATTTTTTCTAGGCAGAACTGAACGCTAGCACATCTTCGCTTTGAAATGCTCGCACTGCTAAAGCAACGCTAGCGAAAAGTCGCCAGCGTTCGGCTCCTAGAAATTCCACATGTTAGTGAATTGGCGTAGTCTGAGCGCATTTGTGTTGCGATGGGTGCGAAACGGACGCTGGCGAAAATTTCTGTAAAATGATTCCCTGGGAAATGGCCAAACTATGCATCTTGTGCCAGATAAGAGATGGCACAGGCCAGTCCAAGGTCGGACTGTTTGTCGCGCTGCAAAATTTGTTTGACGCGTGTCATTTTATTTTGACGGACAACGCCATACAAGTCTATGCGTGTCATTTTTTCGGCAAAACAAGGCACAAAAATTCGCCCATCCCTACTAATATGCAAAGTTGCGGCCTGGGCGCTGAACGCTGGCGACTTTTCACTAGCGTTACTTCGGCAGTGTGAGCATTTCAGAGCAAAGATTTCCAAGGTCGGACTGGGCCTGTGGGACACCAGGAAAAAACCCGTGGGTCCCAGCTCTTTTGGGCCCTGCCGGCACAGATTCGCTCCCTGCACTGCCGCTGCTTGCCTACCTACCTGACCCCGGCTGCGGTATGTAAGAAATGGGGCATGTGCCTGTGCAGAGGGTAGGTGTGGAAGCCTGTCGATGGGCCCTACACATGGGCTGATAAGCTGTCGACTCGGTCTGTCAGCAGCTTTTATCGGCCCATACATGGCCATCTTTAGAACCCTAGAAGTCCCAGAGATAACAATTTATCAAAGAATGAACCTGGGTGCTGGGCATTGTGACTCAGACTCTCTGATACTGCAGAGACAGTGGCTATAGAGGAAACAGAACACACTGACCACTGGGGGAGCCCAGGGAACACGGGGTCCTGAATGGAAGCGATTGTTCCTCTTACTTACATGTAAATCTCCCCTCTGCAGCCACTTTTATTGAGAGCTGGAAGTGGGGGGACGTTGGAAGCCACAAGTCGTTTTTCCTCTCTGCATAATGTATGGAAAATGTACAGTCCATTCTGTATGTGATTAGGCAGAAATCAAATCCAACTGAATGTGCACACGTCACCATACATCCGATTACTGAGTCGCCTAATGATTAAAGCATGTGCTGCACATTCCATTATGTTCCTTTGTCCTTCATATCTGGCTTTGGAGAATTTCATTTCTATAACTGTTTGAAGTACATGAGGGGAATATACTGTTCCGCTCATCTTGTTTCACTTACAGTTTGGGCCTTTAAAGTACACAGACATGGTGAGAGTTTATTTAATAGATATAATTCAAGAAATCTTGTTTTCTTTATCCTTTATTATAGTAGGTAAAGATACAGGCATTGAGCACTTGGGACTGATTAAGCTCTTAATCTCCCCATAGACGCGACAATTCTTCTTGCCCAACAAACGATTTTAGGGAAGCTCGACCAATCCTTCGAAATTATCGTGCGGTTAGTGGGATTCGAACGATCGTACATCTTACAATTTTTCGGCTGACATCTGTCTGTAAATTGATCGGCCCAGTCAAAAAATCTTTGTCGGCCCCAGTGCAATGTATCTATGTTTGCAGGGCCAAGCAGGCAGCTCCTCTTTGTTTTCCTGGCAAATTGGATTTTTTACTTGATGGTCAATTTGTACGATCGTTCTGAGAAGATCGTGGTCTCACGATCAGGATCTGATCTTCTAAAAATCTCAGCATCTATGGTCAGCTTTAGATGTATTTTTTATCATTTGTGTCTTCCCGTGAATTTGCATTTAACGCTCAAATATATAAAGAAATTATTACTGTGGTATTGGGCAATTTAAATGTTAAATCTATTCATCTCGTTCTAAAAACAAAGAATTTTTGAAACCTGGCTACGGCCACCATCTTTGTTTTGGCCCTGTACATGGCCCAGTAAACTAGTGACTTGGCAAGATGGGGCCAAGCTGGCAAATGGCATGGGCCCACCGTATTTTTTCCCGGTTGCCTGTCGACCTAGTCTGACCCTGATCATATCTGTGCATAAAAGAGCACAAGGGTTTGGGGCAGGTTCACTAAAGGGCTAATTGTCGCCAGCGTCAGCTTTGCGCAGCTCACTCCACTTTACCAGGTGCAAATTCACTACCACTACGCTAATCCACTAATATGTAGGGACCCGTTTCGTCAAAAATTCGCCGACCCCCATTAAAGTCTATGGGCGTTAAAAAAAATTTGGTCGCGCGGCAAAATTTGTTTGACGCGTGTCTTTTTATTTTGACGGACAACGCCATACAAGTCTATGCGTGTCATTTTTTCGGCAAAACAAGGCACAAAAATTCGCCCATCCCTACTAATATGCAAAGTTGCGGCCTGGGTGCTGAACGCTGGCGACTTTTCGCTAGCGTTACTTCGGCAGTGTAAGCATTTCATAGCAAAGATTCGCTAGCGTTCATTTGTGTCTAGTGAAAATTAGCTAGTGATCTTACTCTTAGGTCAATTTGAATAGGGCGGGTACATTAAAGTTGTATGGGATGTTGGTGCAACTGCTTAAAGTGGCCACTTATTATTACAAATGTAATACCTTGATAAAGACAAGAGAATTGATATAATGCCCTACATATGAGCCCACTGTAAAATGAATGTTCCATATGTTCTCAAATGTCTGTGGAAAAATGTTAAGCCAAAAAAAGTTCATGTTAGGACCGTTCACCTGAGAAAAAAGTCACCTGGCGATAGGTGCAAACAGTCTGGTTTGCTAGCGAATTGTTGTCTACACCTGTTTGGGTATTGTCCCTGCGGATTGGATTTATAGTGAATTTTATCTTTCACCCTTTAGTGAATCTGCCCCTTTGTCTCGTCCCATTCATCCTCACTGTATTCATGAGGGACGTTTTTGGGGGGCACATATCACCCATCCTGCCCCCGAACTTGCAGATAAATAGAGCAAGATAGGGAGTGCCATCAGGCACTGGGCACAATGGGGCCTCGTACTTACTGCCTGACCAGTGGTGCTGCTCCTTGCACCCTGCGCTGCATCATTGCACCAAACTCCCCTGCTGCAGGGATGCAAGTTACCCTTTTAATGTTGTTAATGTACCAGACACAGTCCATATCAGCATATTATAACGAATATCATATGTAGAGCTTGTTGGCCAAAAAAACCCCATACAAAATATGAGATTAATATGTTTAATAAAGACTGATTTATTTAAAAAATTACAAACTGAATCAATTTGGAATGATTTTTTCTGAATCAACAGGGGCGTAACTACCGGGGGAGCAGGGGGTGCAAATGGGCCAGGGCCCGCACCCCCGCAGGGCCCCCCCGGAAGATCGTGCGCACTGCAGCCGGCTGGAGTCGGCTGCAGCGGCACAGTATAACCGCGCACACGAGGGTGGGGGCGGGCCTGTCTGCACGGCTCGCACCAGGGCCCGCCCCCACCAAGTTACGTTACTGTGAATCAACATAAAAGTGACCAGTCTAGAAAGTTGCATAAATATTGATCAGTTTTTCTATTGGTTGAGTTAACAGGAAAGAGAATGATCATTGCCCATAGCCGTTTACGGGATTTAATATACCAAACCAGTCACTACTGTGTCTAGTTTAGCTGTTACTTTGGGTTTACTTATCGTGCTGCTTGTACCAATGCAAATATCAATAATGTAATTGGTTGTTTCGGGCGGAGCCCTTTGTCAAGTGACACTTGACAAAGGGCTCCGCCTGAAACATGTTGTGTAACTCTATCTCCCAATAAAGAGTATTGCAGTCAACTTGCTGCCTTGGGTTTGTTCCACAACCAACTACATTATTGATACATTGATTTGGGATATCGAACACAGGATAACCCGTGGAATTAAACCAACAAAGACTTTTGGTGAGCCGCACCCATTCCTTTATTTGAAATACCAATGCAAATAGGCAAGGTTATAATTGAATAAAAATGTGCAGCAAGTTCAGACAAGCGGAAAAGTCAACTCCTGTATAGAGAGCGCTGGCATTCTGCTGATTTGTACTAACATGTCAGCTAAAATTTATATTTAGACTTAAAGGTGGAGGCTTAACCAACTGACATTAAAAATATCATTATAAAATACAGTAAATAAGTCTAGTTATTACCTTATTTTTAACTGTTCAGCCATAATTTCCATCCTGAGTGTCATATATTAAGAGATCGCACAACAGCAATCAGTTTAGATTTGTGACCCAGTTATGGAGTTATACTCATATAATATGTATTATGGGTACTGTTCATTGTAGGCTGTCAGTTTACTAAAATTAATAAAAGTTGCCTATAACTTTCCATTTCTTATTAACACCATGATTCATGATTGAACAATGGCAGAAGAATCTGAGCTGATGAGAAGGTAACACGCTAATGCTACCAAAGGATTCTTCTTGCTAGAACAGTGTGCACTTACATGAAGTGTCCTATGCAAAGCTGGGAGATTGAGCCCTGTGAATGTGCTGCTGATTAGCTAAAGGCTGTGACAAATAAAGAGAACGTGATTGAACTACAACTCTTTGCCTGGCGTGCTTCACTCAAGGATTCTCCCACACAAAAGGTTGGTGGTACATCAAGGATTAATAATGGCTAAGGACTAGTGATATCTGCCCTTGGTATAAGGTTGCTCACTGGAAAGATCAGCAGACTGTGGCCCTTACTTGTACTTATTGTACATCAACATCTTGGACAGACAGGGGCTCATGAACGCCTCTATCCAATACTGTTGTTCCACCATGAGTGTGCCATGAATGTGCATCATCTCTGAACAAGTTGTCACAAAGCAATGCTTGAGAATCCCCTTCTCTTTGGAGCCAAATCTATAGTAAATAGGGTTGCCACCTATCCGGTTTTGACCCAGACAGCCTGGTAATTTGATGGGCTGCCCAGGTCAAAACTGCCGCCTGTTTTTCCAAATTAAGAAAACCAGGCAGGATTCTCTAAGATTGACACAACGATCGGCCAATCGCCATGTCATAGCCCCACCCCCGACATCACAGCCCACGTACGGGTAACACCCCCTATGCATCACAGCCCGCCCCCTCCACATCACATCCCTGCCCCCTGGTTGTTCTCCACCAGGCTAAAAGGTGGCAACTCTAATAGGGGCAAATTATTTCGAATATCGAGGGTTAAAAATTGTTCAATCGAACGATTAAATCCATCCAAGGATTTTAATCCATCGATCTAACGATTTTTCTTCGACCAAAAAAGCTAGCAAAACCTCTGGGGACCTTCCCCATAGGCTAACATTGACTTCGGTAGGTTTTAGGTGGCGAACTAGGGGGTCGAAGTTTTTTTTTTAAAGAGACAGTACTTAGACTATCGAATAGTCGAACAATTTTTAGTTCGAATCGTTCGATTCGAAGTTGAAGTCGTAGTCGAAGGTCGAAGTAGCCAATTCGATGGTCAAAGTAGCCAAAAAAACCATTTGAAATTCGAAGTTGTTTTTTATTCTATTCCTTCACTTGAGCTAAGTAAATAGGCCCCTAATAGTAAATGGGATTGCTTACACTTAGCAATAATAATAATTTAATAATCATTTAAATTAAAATTTACAATAAAAAGGAAACAAGAATAATACCTGATAAATTATCATGGTTCCTTGTTTTCCACATACCACCTTACTAACAGAACTGTATATTTAACACAGACAGAAATGTAGAAATATTTAGCATTAGATCCTCGCAACTTAAAACGGATGACTTCACATGGACTGAATGGTTTACACGAGGAAGAAACAGACCTGGAAAGATTTATCTGTTATTCATCATGGGAAAATAGACCTCAATTATTAATATATTTCTGGGAATTTCTATGGAAACGTGTTGTAATTTCTAGGGCAAACTCCAGTTCATTTTCAAGGTTAATTGGTAATTGAAATTATGGAACAGAAAAAGAGATATATTCTAGTTCTGTAATGAAGTTCATTTATATATCTAGGAGAATTATAGGCTAATCAGGCCCTTGGTAATTGGATAGTTTCCATCTTGTTGGCAGTGTCTGAAGAAAAACGGGAAAAAATGAAAAATTTTCAGGTCTCTTGAAGGAATCCAAGAATTTTTAGAAATTCATCCAAATGGCAAGTTTGGTTGATTCAACAAATATTGATCAATATTCAATATTTGTCATTGTCCAGGTCAACCAAAATAAGATAAAGATTGCATGGATTCAATCAGTGTCGATTGTGGTTATCAGTACTGTTTATAAGAAATTGGTCTGGTTTGTTATGACCTTCATGATAACAAATTACAATTGTTTATTTATCAATCACGATGGCAGATCATTTTCATAGAGATCGCTAGTAAATCAACCCCTAATATTTAAAATATAAAACTTAAGCCTCTGATATTATTGGTATAGAAGAAGCAGATCTTTATTTGTTTTGGAACCTGCAAAATAATTTAAGCCTTCGTGTGCTCCAAAGTTCCAAAGTTCAACAAACCCTTTGAAAACAAAACACAATTCAGCATTTACCACCTTAAGCAAATAGTAAAAAATTAATATATAATACATCCATTGGAACACGTGTGCTTGAATTAAATGCCATAAAGCTTTCAACACTCAGATTCCCAAGTCACTGAACTGCAAAATCCAAGTTACAACATTGAACTTTATTATCATAAAGAGAAAATCTACACTCGGTAATTCTTAAGGATTGCTTAACGCGTATTATTCTTGCTGAGACTTAGAAGGAAGGCTTTATGGGGCACATACCTCCCCAGTGTCTCTTAACACATGGAATTGTATACAGTATATATTTTTTCATTTAGTGCAATGTTTGCAGACATATACATACATCATTAGCACTTTAGAATGATGAACATAGTCCTGAATATAAAATAGGAGGCATAATCAAAATATGTGTATGGCTAGTGCCAATATAGATCATTAGGGATAATTTTATAACACTGATACAATGTAAATAAATCATAATCAATTCCAATACAAGAAAGGGAACCTTAAAGACAAGATAAATGATAAGAAAGTACCACAACTGGTGTTTATATTAAGAAGGATTTGTTAGATCCTATTATAAAGAGGACTATTGGTCATGCGGGTAAAGGTCCAAGTCTTGAGGTGGCACGCAACATTTAAAACTGGGCCCTCAAATCTGCCACTCTGGAGTATTTTTATTAATGTTTTCTAAGAACTACTTCTTTCTGCTTATGGTTTTCAGATATTAGAACTGGGACTGGCCAAAAACTTTACATCCTTGTACTGATGCCCACTAGTACCATCACTCCATCTTGCTAGATCAACTGGAGCTTTCCTATCTAATGTTCTACTTCCATAAGACAATTCCGTTTTCTTTACATTGCAGGACATGCCTATTGTATGCACTTGTGTTGGTTTGTGTGTGTTGAGCTGCCAAAAAGTAGTGACTAGGGTCCAAAATAGCCAATAAATTGCAGTTGGTTTATTTATCATATTGCCAGAGAAAAGTTTGGTTGTTTCAGCAGTTCCATTTTCTATCCCATTGTGTGTGTGCCCTGATGGTATTTTTAGTAGTACCATTTTGACCTCGTGTAAGACAAAACTCAGTAAAGGAAAACCTTTAGTACTAGTCAGGCAATTTATTCTTACATAATACAACATAACAGTTTTGTCTGGGTAAGCTGTTGGAGTAACACACAGCATGTCAGCCAAGGACTTACCAAAGACCCACCTCTTGGTCCAAGCATTATATAACTTTCAGAAGGCATTTACAGTAATTGTGACAAGGGGTTCACGGAAATACCATACATGGTCTGGCGAGGAGACTTACTGGCATATATTTGTACATTCCTGGAAGATGTGCAGTTTTGCAACATAAGAGATTTCTGGTTCCAACTGTCCACAGCCTCATAGACATCTGTTGGCTAAACATAGCCATTGTGATACAGACAGCTATTGAGCAACACTTCTGCAAAAGGGCAAACGAGACATGCTGACACTATGCTGACACTCTTCTAAGTAACAGAGTGGAGATCATTTATTTGTATATTTGTATTTGCCTAGTATAAGTTATATGAGTGACCATTGTCCACAGTTGACCATTAGCCCTTATAGTCCATCCTGCCTTGGGCCCTATAGCGTTATGGCGTCATAGAGGGCGGGGGTAACAACTATCAACCCTCTGACACTAGCCATTCGTCCGTCTTAGGATTTAGACCGTTCCAGATATAAATTTCACTGACAGCCCCAGCATGGCTGCCTGGTGCGAAGGGGCACAGCATTCAATGGGGACTATTCTTGAAAAAATACAGCTGTCTCCCCCATCCATAGCAAGGGCTATAGCGAGCTGTTTATTTTTTAAATACGTGCTTAAAACCATCCTGCACAAATTGTATAAATTGATTGTAAAAAACAGAAGCGAGTTAAGAAACTGACAATACCGACCACATTAAATACATGCCCCAATGTTGATTCCTATATAATTATCTTATAATATATTTTTTACTGGATTGGTACAACAGCTGCCAAATGTGCTCTGTGTGCAAAATGTAATGTCCACCATCAGTATTCCGATAATATTTATTTAATATGCAGTACATTTCTTTTGGAAAGTTCCCTGTTTTTAGAAAATTCTTACTGTTACATAAAGGTATAAAATATGTGTTCTGGGATCTAATTTTCCCACTGGTAATTTTCAGGCATTCCTGACACATGATGGATATTTGTATTTTTTGCCAAATGGAGATATTTTTCTTTTGTACATATGGGAAAATGAAGCATAATTTGTGACATTGTTGGCTTCTCTTTAATATGAACTGACATACTGCATAGCGGTTAAGCACAGCTCTGCAAGCAATCTCTGGCTCCAGGATCTAGTCAAATAAAAGACAGGGAACACAAGGTATAAGGCTCCCAAGTAGATGAACAAAACCATAGCTCAGAAGAAGAAAATATTTATATGATCTGGATACAGTGAAGTAGGTAGGGGCGTAACTACAGAGGAAGCAGACCCTGCGGCTGCACTGGGGTCCAGGAGGTATAAAGGGTCCCATGAGGCCCTTATTAATGAGAAATTTCAACATTAATTGGAAAAACAGGACAACCTCTGGATATGTTGGGGCCCTAAAATGTTTTTGCTGTGGGGCCCAGAAACGTCTAGTTACACCACTGGAAGTAGGTATCGTAAATCTTAGCCAATATTCCTGGTGGGACTGCTAGGCTCTGCTACATTACTTTTGAAATGATAGATACAGGGGCAAATTCACTAAGCGCCGAAGCGCTGAACGCTAGCGTCAATTCGCTAGCGTTTGGCATTTTCGGTACTTCGCAAATTCACTAACGAACGCTGGCGTAAATTCGCTAGTGTTACTTCGCACACTTAGGCCAGGCGAATTTTCGCTAGCGATGTAACTACGCAAATTCACTAACTTGCGCAGTGTACTGAACGCTACCTTTTACACTAGACTTCCTTCGCCACCTCAGACCTGGCGAAGCGCAATAGAGTAGATAGGGATTGTTTCCAAAAAAGTCAATTTTTTTTCTAAGTCCCAAAAAACGCTGGCGTGTTTTCTACATGATGGGTGATAGGCTGAAAAAGATCGAAAAATTTTTAGGGGCTCCCCTCCTTCCCCCCTACATTTCCTGACTCATGGCAACTTACCTAGACAGTGGGCACATGTGTAGGGCAAAATAAAATTTATATTTGCTGATTTGAAGGTTTTCTAGGCATTTGAAGTGGTGATACGTGTTCCTCCATTGAAATTTGAATTTCGCGCCGTATGCAAATGAACCATCGCTAGCGAAACTTCGCTTCGCTTGGCGAATTAACGCTAGCGCAACTTCGAAAACTTACGCTACCCCTGTGCGCAACTTCGGATTTTAGTGAATTTGCGGAGCGCTGGCGAAAATATGCCTGGCGAAGTGCGGCAAACGGCGGCGAAGTTGCGCCTGGCGCAACTTCGCATCTTAGTGAATTTGCCCCAAAGTTTTCTCCTGTGTTAAAAACTCAAGGCAACCAATCAGAAAGCATTCTGTGGTCTTGGTGACCTAGAGCAAAGATTGCAATGATTACAACATCATGTCCCTCAACCCATACAAGTCACGTCCTCTTGTACTATAACCTGATTCCAGTGATTAACATGAATCACCACTGGAGAAACATATAAGGCGCCGTTACTTCCCACACTAGGCTAAAGTGTTGTCACAAAGAAACTTCAGGCAACTTTGTACCACCGATGTGTTTCTCCAGAGATGATTCCCTGGCTAGAGAAGATTTATTACAGGGGGACTAATCTCCTAGTCTATATTTACCTTTACTGATTGGATGTTTGTAATTTACCATTTGAAAACCTAATACTTTTGATCTTATGAGGTTTGGCATTTTCTGTGCTGCTTCTTTCCCAAGAGCATCTCTCTATCACCTTGAACACTATGGCTGTTTACTTGGTATTGTCAAGTCAGTTGTTTTTCTTCCTGACGTCTAATTTTGATTGTATGACTCTAAAAATAGCACTGCTACATAGAACAAGATAATGAATACAATTCTAATGTTCTGGTAATAGCATTTACAGTGAGAAAACCTAGCCGTTTACATAGTAACATAGTAAATTAGGTTTATAAAAGACACACGTACATAAAGTTCAACATTTTAACTCTATTTTAACCTGCCTTACTGCTAGTTGATCCAGACGAAGGCAAAAAAAAAAAAAAAAAAAACATTTGAAGCCTCTCCAATTTGCCTCAGAGGGGGAAAAATCCTTCCTGACTCCAAAATGGCAATCGGACCAGTCCCTGGATCAACTTGTACTATGAGCTATCTCCCATAACCCTGTATTCCCTCACTTGCTAAACACCATCCAACCCCTTCTTAAAGCTATCTAATGTATCAGCCTGTACCACTGATTCAGGGAGACAATTCCACATCTTCACAGCTCTCACTGTAACAAACCCCTTCCCAATATTTAGGCGGAACCTCTTTTCTTCTAATCGGAATGGGTGACCTCGTGTCAGATGGAAAGACCTACTGGTAAATAAAGCATTAGAGAGATTATTATATGATCCCCTTATATATTTATACATAGTCATCATATCACCCCTTAAGCTCCAGCGTGAACAACCCATTCTTGGCCAGTCTTTCCTCATAGCTAAGATTTTCCTTTTACCGGCTTAGTTGCCCTTCTCTGTACCCTCTCTAATACAATAATGTCCTGTTTGAGTGATGGAGACCAAAACTGTACGGCATATTCTAGATGGGGCCTTACAAGTGCTCTATACAGTGGAAGAATGATCCCCTCCTCCCATGACTCTTTGGGGCAAATTCACTAAGATGCGAAGTTGCGCCAGGCGCAACTTCGCCGCGCTTCGCCAGGCGTATTTTCGCCAGCGCTGCGCAAATTCACTAAAATCCGAAGTTGCGCACAGGGGTAGCGTTAGTTTGCGAAGTTGCGCTAGCGTTAATTCGCCAGGCGAAGCGAAGTTTTGCTATCGATGGTTAATGTGCATACGGTGCGAAATTCAAATTTCAATGGAGGAACACGTATCAGCACTACAAATGCCTAGAAAACCTTCAAATCAGCAAAGAAAATTTTTATTTTGCCCTACACATGTGCCCACTGTCTAGGTAAGTTGCCATGAGTCAGGAAATGTAGGGGGGAAGGAGGGGAGCCCCAAAAAAATTTAGATCTTTTTCAGCCTATCACCCATCATGTAGAAAACACGCCAGCGTTTTTTGTGACTTAGAAAAAAATTTGACTTTTTTGGACACAATCCCTATCTACTCAATTGCGCTTCGCCAGGTCTGAGGTGGCGAAGGAAGTCTAGCGTAAAAGGTAGCGTTCAGTACACTGCACAAGTTAGTGAATTTGCGTAGTTACATCGCTAGCGAAAATTTGCCTGGCATAAGGGTGCGAAGTAACACTAGTGAAACTACGCCAGCGTTCGTTAGTGAATTTGCGCAGTAGCGAAAATGCCAAACGCTAGCGAATTAACGCTAGCGTTCGGCGCTTCGGCGCTTAGTGAATTTGCGCCTATGCCCCTTTTAATACAGCTCAAAACTAGTCATGGGCTAATCTGTTCCGTTTTGCTTTGATGAAAAATTCATAAAACGGCGAAAAAATTTGTGAAACGTATTGAAGTCAATGGGCATCAAAATAATTTTAGATTTTGTAAGGTGTGACAGTGACACTTGGCAGCTGCTGAAAAGCTTATGGGTTATCACAAATCACCAAGCAGAAAATGTGGTTTGCCTGTCATATAGGCTGATGCTACAGGGCTGACTATTAAAGGAAGAGTAACATCAAAAAATTAAAGTTTTAAAGTAATTAAAATATAATGCAGTGCACTACACACTACTTTTGTTTATATAAATAAGCTGCTGTGTAGCAATGGGGGCAGCCATTCAAAGGAGAAAAGGCTCAGGTTACACAGCAGATAAGCTCTGTAGTTCATAGTAGTGTTATCTATTATCCACTATTTAACCTGTGCCATATAGGCATTTGTTCAATTTCTTCCATTGCTACACAGCAGCTTGTTTATATGAACTATAGTAGTGTTTCTGAAGCAATCACATCAGTTTTCCCAGTGCAGGGCAACACTACATAACATTTTCATTACTTTAAAACACTTTAATTTTTGTGGTGTTACTGTTCCTTTAAATTCTGATGCTCATTTTGCTATAATGTATTAATAATCTGAATTCCTATTCAACCTTGTAATGCGAAATGTATATATAAAGGAAAAGTGAAGTGAATGAACAAACCGTATATAGCCGTATAAAAAAGGCGCCAAGTCAGTTGCTTGGCAACCCACCCCATAAGTGACATCATAGTGTGATCAAGGAGTAAAAACTCCTTGTGGTCATAACACTGACCACTGGTCCTAGCGCCCGCCTTCCCAGCGCGCCGGCGAAAAACCGCCGGCGCAGCTGGTGTAGTTGAATGGGGATGCGAACGTCCCCATAATGCGGCTGGGCGGCATGCCGCCCCTATTTTTTGCCGCCCTAGGCCCGGGCCTATGCGGCCTTGCCGCAAATCCGGGCCTGTGAACAGTGGATAGCACAAGACTAATAGCACAATATAGTTCATCATCACGGTAACATAAGTAGAAAACGGCTGAAGTTCTTATTCAGAATTGCTTATAAAAGGTTTCCCAATGAACATTAACAAAAGTGCAATGAAGGATGACCATCAAAGGGACTATTTTACATAAAGCAACCCAAAGGTAGTGATTGATTAAGACCCCTTGGAGTCATAGGGGCAAATTCACTAAACGCCGAAGCGCCTAACGCTAGCGTGAATTCGCATTTTCGTTAATTCACGGACGCTGGCGTAACTTCGCTACTGTTACTTCGCACCTTTACGCCTGGCGAATTTGCGCAATGGATGTAACTACGTAAATTCACGCGCGCATTGTTCTGAACGCTACCTTTTACGCCAGACTTCCTTCGCCACCTCAGACCAGGTGAAGTGCAATAGAGTAGATAGGGATTGCTTCAAAAAAAGTGAAACATTTTTCTAAGTCCCAAAAAACGCTGGATTTTTTTCATTTTTATGGGTGATAGGCTGAAAAAGATGGAAATTTTTTTTTTACCGTCCTTCCCCCCTACATTTCCTAACTCATGGCACCTTAACTATACAGGGGGCACATGTTTAGGGCAAAATAAAAATTTTATTTGCTGTTTTGAAGGTTTCCCAGGCTTGTGTAGTGATGCTACGTATACCTCCATTGTAACTTGAATTTGGCGCCGTATGCAAATTAAGCATCGCTAGCGTAACTTCGCTTTTCTTGGCGGATTCACGCTAGCGCAACTTCGCAACCTTACGCTTCCCCTGAGCGCAACTTCGGATTTTAGTGAATTTGCGTAGCGCTGGCGAAAATACGCCTGGTGAAGTGCAGCGAAGCGGATGATGGCGCAACTACGAAGCTTAGTGAATTTGCCCCATAGTGTTCTATTTATAATTCCAATGAGATTCTCTGAGTAGCAGAGCATTGTCCCTATCCCCACCCCTAGCCAGAGGCGGCGGATTGGCTAATGGTCATGCATTTGAAAGTAGGGAGGCTATGGCCATTAGAAAAAAAAGTCTAGCAACGAGTTGAGCTGCCTGACCCTCTCTGAGGGCCTTACTGATAGCCGGTCGGTGGCTGCTAATCCGTTCCCTCAGTGTAGTAACAGTCTTGCCCACATAGTATAAGCCACAAGGGCAAGTGATAACGTAAATAACATAAGTAGAGGTACAACTCAATCTGGGGTTGATTTTGAATCTTTTGCCTGTGTGTGAGTGAGGATAACCAGGGCCACTGAGTAGGCAATGGCAAGTAGTACAGTCTGGGCCAGGTCCAGACTGAGAATTAAAATAGGCCCTGGCATTTTAGGTACACAGAGGCCCAACCAGCCCACATAGAGGCCCAAACAGCCCCGACCAGCCCACTAAATACTGACTTTCTATGGGACCTTATAGTAGCCCCTCTGGCATTTGCCAGAACCCACAGATTGCCAGTCCGGGCTTGGTCTGGGCATCTATAACAACACAATTTTTTCCTGACAAGATAACCAATTTGAAGCACCAGAGGTCTGTCCCTTAAAGTCTGTCACCATCAAAATATCCTTCAGATTCCTATCCCTTTTGTACTCCATCATGGGTGTAGGGGACTTAAACAGATATAATGACTCGTCTATATTAATCATAGGCCAATTAGATTTCCTCTTTTTTTGAAAAAAAGACTAACAGCTGAATTTTGGACCCAGAAGGCAATGTGACAAATAAAGTAAGTCCCTGTCTGAAGCTAAATGTCATTTGACAAAAATGAAGCAGCTTTTTCAATGCGCTTCCATTATATGCAGACTACAAATGAGACTTTATCTCCTGGTACTGAATGGAACTAATACGGGGGTAAAATTTGCATATGACAGAATTAGAACAGAATCCCACACAGAGATATTTCATAACTGACACAAATTTGGTGTGAAATGCGTCAAAGTTGAGGCTGTGAAAATCATAGTTCTTTTCCGTAGCTAAAGATAAAAAAATAAAACAGATTATTTATATTCTAGTTAAAGCCCTTTGGCTAATGTGAAGCCAATGTTATCGGACTGCCGGTGTAACTAGTCATGCTGAACACCCACTCATCACCCAGCAGGGATGCATCCAGGCATATACAGTGGATGACTTTTGTGAAAACTTTAGAAACGGGGATGCTGGGAGGTGCAAGTCACAAACAAATTAATGGCTACAAGCTTGGCATTCCTACTTTAAAGGAGAAGGAAAGGCTAAAATTAAGTAAGCTTTATCAGAAAGTTCTATATAAATACACCAGCAAACCCTCAAAGTAATGCTGCTCTGAGTCCTCTGTCAAAAGAAACACAGCATTTCTTTCCTTCTATTGTGTACTCATGGGCTTCTGTATCACACTTCCTGTTTTCAGCTTAAACCTCCAGGGCTAGGGCTTGAGCATGCTCAGTTTGCTCCTCTCTCCCTTATATTTTCCCTTTAATCAAATTCTTTGTAAGCCAAATTATTTCATACTTTGCATGGAGTCATGTAACAGCTAGGTATACTTTAAGGTGCTCATGGGCCCAAGGAAAATACTCATTGGTGGACCCCAGCAGTAACCTCAAGAACTTTCTGCCAGTACTACCCTAAATGCAATAAGGCATTAAATCAAGAATGGTCTGTGATTGCCAATGAAGACACTGAGTTCAAGGGTGCCATCCTGGACCACCAGCCATTAAAGTCTGAATTCAGAATAAATTAAAGGAGAAGTAAACCTTAAAAATGAATATGGCTAAAAATGCCATATTTTCTATACTGAATATATTGCACCAGTCTAAAGTTTCAGCTTGTCAATAGCAGCAATGATCCAGGACTTTAAACTTATCACAGGGGGTCACCATCTTGGAAAGTGTCTGTGACACTCACATGCTTAGTGGGCTCTGAGCAGCTGTTGAGAAGCTAAGCTTAGGGGTGGTCACTAATTATCTATAATACAGTATAAGCTGATGCTATGGGGCTGATTATTAAATTCTGATGCTAATTGCACTGGTTTCTGTGCTGCCATGTAGTAATTATCTGTATTAATTACTAATCAGCCTTATATTGTGACATTTCTGTTCTATGTGTACTGTATATTGTGAGTGGGTCCCTAAGCTCAGTAAGTGACAGCAGCACAGAGCCTGTGCAGTGAATCAGCAGAAAAGAAGATGGGGAGCTACTGGGGCATCTTTGGAGACACAGATTTTTACTGCTAAAGGGCTGTGGTTGCCTTGGGCTGGTACAGAAGCCCAAAAATAATGTACAAAATTTCTAGCTACTTCTTTAGTTACCCATGGTTCTATGTGCTTTCTGTTTATAGTTTGTGCAATGTGGTGCCTAAGGCTAAGCAAGGAGGGGCATTGATGCTATTAAAGGAATAGTATATGCTACTTTTAAAAATATATAGTATGGTTTAAGGGGTGAAATCTGCCAGATATTGAATGGCCAACTGTTTCTCCTATACTGGGGAAGAAAGTAATCAAAAGTTATATCAGATTAAATGGTTTATGCTTTGTCTTGTGGGTCCTGGGCACATGATTCTTTCCATTTATGGACACAGCCCTGACCCATTGGGATACCAGGAAAACTATAGATGGGCCAAGTTGTCAGTGAACCCTCCTGCATCTCACAGCCTGTATGGGAACGTAGGCTAAATAAATGGAAGAAGAGATTATAGTATGTAAAGATAAAAAAGACAAAATAGATTCAGAGAATAAAAAACTTGAAGGAGGAAAAATAGTGATCTAAGGTTTCTGGTGTGGCCTCTGGCATCCCAGTCTGACCCTGACTGTGCTTTAACTTACTGGGACATAGCGATACATATTATATATATATATATATATATATATATATCTGTCCCAAATGAGGCATGCGCTCACAGGTCTTATCAAAGGTGAAAAAATGGTGTTTATTCAGCTTAAAACTGCCGAATAAACACAATTTTTTCACCTGAGATAAGACCTGCGAGTGCATGCCTCATTTGGGACAGTTCTTATTGTTTGCATTTTGCACCAAGGCACACTTAGGGGCAGATTTATCAAGGGTCGAATATCGAGGGTTAATTAACCCTCGATATTCGACTAGGAATTGAAATCCTTCGACTTCGAATATCGAAGGATTTTAATCCAACGATTGAAGGAATATCCTTTGATCAAAAAAACTTAGGCAAGCCTATGGGGACCTTCCCCATAGCCTAACATTGACTTCGGTAGCTTTTATCTGCCGAACTAGGGGGTCGAAGTTTTTTTTAAAGAGACAGTACTTCGACTATCGAATGGTCGAATAGTCGAACGATTTTTAGTTCGAATCCTTCGATTCAAAGTCGTAGTCGTAGTCGAAGGTCGAAGTTGCCCATTCGATGGTCGAAGTAGCCCAAAAAACACTTCGAAATTCGAAGTTTTTTTAACTTCGAATCCTTCACTCGAATTTAGTGAATCGGCCCCTTATTCTTTATACGTGCTGTGCCCAGTTCAAGCAAGTTTTCGAGTATATATAATAATCCAGGTTTTTAAAATTGATTTCCTTTTTTTCTGTAATAATAAAACAGTAGCTTGTACTTGAGCCAAACTAAGATACAATTAATCTTTAAATCATCCAAATTATGGAAAGATCCTTTATCAGGGAAACACCAGATCCCAAGCATTCTGGATAGTAGGTCCCACACCTGTTTATACTATATATATATATATATATTCCTGAAGACGGCTGGCGATGTAGAGCCGAAACGTTGAATAAAATCACAACTTGTTTTTCAACACAAGTCCTGAGAGTGTGGTTTGTTGTGTGGAATATATGATCGATTGATTAACCAGCACCCAGGCATGCTTTAGTCTACTATATAAAAGACTCTTATTTCGGTCTAATACACTTACAGTATTAGTAAGAAACTTTACATTTGAATCTGATACAGTTTAATATTATTTTCTCCCACATCAGGTTTCTGTTGCTGAAATCAATGTTAAGATCACTGACTGTGCCAAGTAAAGATAATCTCCAGCCAGAACTGTAACTCCCAGCATCCCTGGATTTAAAAGTCTGCTAGACAGATGCTGAGAATGACCTAGAGCTCCTAGTTTAGCTGCAGAGCTGCACATTGTATATCCCTGTAGCACCCAGTCCTCCCTGCTCTTCAGCTCCTTTTCTCTGGCAGAAAGGGTGGAATTAATTACAGTTTGCTCACTCCCCTCCTTCTTTTCTTTCACTCCTTTTCACAGGGATTTTTTTTGTTGTTGTTAGGTCTTGGAAGGACTTGTTTCGTGCCCTGGCATTTTTTTTCCTCTAGGTGTTTTTGCGTAACCGCAGTGTGTGACAATTCATTCGCTGAGCGTTTACAGAACTGGAGGAGGACACCGTGTAACATGCCAATGAATTCTTCTCCGGGCTGCATGAAGGTGCCATTAGTCCCGGACTTGGATTCCAAACAGGCCCTGGACAATTTCTAGTACACAGAGGACCAAACAGCCCCCACCAGCCTATTACTAGTCATTCTACAGCAGCCACTCCTACTCTGGCATTTGCCCAGAGATTATTTGCCAGTCCGGACCTGCGATTAGTAAATACACATATAACTGTTTGCACACAATTGATGCTACTCAGTTTGCTTGTATGGGAATGGATAGGAATTCATTTTCAATCAGGCGTAGAACAAGGGTAGGGAAGCCAGAGGCAACTGTAATATAATTATTGGCATTTTAAGGAACATATTCCACTTAACTCTCAATAGTCACAAAAAATTAGGTCAAACACTTTATAATACTGGATCCATGTCCCCCTTGTCAAACTAATTCATGGTGCATTTGACTATATTGTGCTTACAGGCAATAGAAAATTCTCTGATCTGCCTCTGTATCACCACTGCTTTTCCTTCCCCGACCTTTCAGCTGCCTAATATTCTCATATCCCCTTTATTCATCTCTGTGTCTTCTTTTCTTAGTAATACAGTTGAATAACCTCCTCTGTTTTAGTTATAATGGTCTTTAACCAAACCGACCTTTCCCCCTGCTCTGAGCAGCACGTCTCTGTCCTCCACCCTCATTACTATTTGCTTTTTTCCCCCTCGTCTGTATGTCCTGCGCTTCGCTCTGCGTGCCTCTGATTTGCTCCCCTCTCCCAGGTTTGCTGCTGTTACCAGACAGATTTCCCTTCTCATAAAGTGTGGCTGCAGCTGCTGCTTCAGGGCCAGAGAGGCTGAACAGAACATAATCAAATTAGCTCCACCATAAGGAGAGGATCAATCAAGTTTGTGGAAACAAAGACTTTCAGACGCCATAAACTATTCTGGCACACAATAATGAGACTGTATATTTTTCTTCTTGCCGTTTCTTTAAATAATATTTCCCTATAAATTAAGATTTACAGAAAAAGCAAGGTTCAGTTGCATGCTGACTATGGCTGAAGTGCAACATATGTTGTGGAATTGTGTTTTGCGGAATGTGTAAATAGGCCTTTGGAGACTTTACAGTTCCCCTGTTTTGTACACAATTGCCCATCCACAGTTCTCCATAGCACCTAATTAAATGTTTGTTTTCAATTCTGTTCGTGGGCGATCAAAGCTAATTGGTTGAGGATTTGTTCTAATGCAGATTTGTACCTATTTTAGTACATTAACTATATAAGTGTTGGCTTTTTCCTCGGATACTTTTAAAATTAGCTGTGGAACCAAGATATGAGGCCTCATTTACTATATGACGACGGGTTGTTAGTAGCGTTGTGTGGTCCTGCCCGATACCTGAGGGACCTGTAAGTTTACCTGCAGGTCTAGCGGTTTTGTGCCAACCTCGCATCCCTATTTCCGGTCCCGAGCGCGCGTGGGTTGAGCTATTCTGACTGCTCGTCCCCGCCCGCGACCTTACAAATGACGTTTTTGGACATCCGAGTTGAACTTTTATAGATGTGCGCCTGTTCACCAGGTCCGGACTGAGAATTAAATTAGGCCCTGGCATTTCAGGTACACAGAGGCCCACTCAGCCCACACAGAGGCCCAAACAGCTCCCACCAGCCCACTAAATACTGACTTTCAATGGGAGCTTATAGCAGCCCCTCTGGCATTTGCCAGAACCCACAGATTGCCAGTCCGGACCTGCTGTTCACCCTGCCCCTTTGTGATGTCACAGGCAGGGTGGTTTGGCCCAGCTCTGTAAAAGGAACCCGGGAAGTCGGCCTTGGGCGGGCGTGGGTGGAGGGAGGGCGGGTAGCAGTTCGGTGCGGGTCAGGAAAAACCCAACCTGCGCATCAGCAAGCCAGCATGAGCCAGAAAACTCTGAAGGGTTAAAGTGACTGCTGGTTACATCAGTATGACTATATCTCATTCTATTTTTTCTCCTCTGTAGTTTCATCCTGTCAAATGCCTCAATTCTAGGTGTCTCCGCTCTGAATCACACTGTTTCCTTGGTTTACATCATGTTCTACTGCAAACACACGCTGTGTTATTAACCTTCTCACAGTTAGGCGCACGCTGAGCAAACAATATAACTTCATTAATGGCTGTGTGCAACAGGACAAATCCATGGGCAAATGATGTGAAAAAATGTGTTACTTTTTATTCAACCAGAGCTCTCTCCATGCAGAGAACTGATTGGACTATTCCACATATGTGATCACTTTTCATATGCACTAATGTTCAGTAAAGGCAAATAGAATGAAACATATTTACCTACAATGGAAGCAAATTTCATCATAAGCCTTGGGCCTGCTGTACTAAGTATCTTAAGTTGTACTACCCTTATAGCACCCTATTGCACCACCAGCTTATTCCATTGGGCTGGGTCCATGGTGTTTAGTTCTTACCTCTGTTGGGGAAGTCATGGAATGATCTGGACAAGACACTGTACAGGCACTTTGGCGCAGAAGGGCAGAATAATCTCTGAATTTGGAATCTCAGAGTTTTAGTGATAGAAAATTCAGGGGCATATCCTAAATTGTATAAGTGACTCTTATTCACTTAGGTAAAGGTGGGGTGGATTAATGCACAGGCTAGCCTAGGTTATAGCCTAAGGACCCAGTATGATCAGGGGCCCATCTAGCTTTTTTAATTATTATTTCTATTTTCTTTTAATATTTATTTTCTAATGTGCTGTTGGGTCTTGTCAGGGCCAGTTTTTTTCTAAAAGGCGTGCCCCTAGGCCACATCCCTCCCTGCCCTGACTCCACTCTCTTACCCCACCACCGGCTAGCACCCCCGATGCGATCACCTCCTTCACAATTCTCCCAATTGCCGGCACTCGGAGGGCGGGTTCAGATGTAGTGGTGGGTGGGTTCAGAGTGCCAGATCAGGACCGGTTCAGTTTCTGCCAGCGGGTAGCATGCCCTCCCCAGCATATTGCCAACCTAGGCCTGGGCCTTTGGTGCCTGCCCACAAATCTGGGCCTGGGTCTGATCAGGCAGACCTGCTGGGAAAAGAAGGCAGGTACCCAAAACTCAAAGGCAATAGAAAGCCCAGGTGTATGTGTGCCTGGATCTACACACATCTGGACCCAGCTGTAGCCTAGAAGGGGGGGTGTGGATGTAACCTAGGGGCCCCACATGTCATTAATCCACCACTGTTTAGAGGTACATAACTGTACTTACATTACTCTTTGCAAACAGGCAGGAATCCCTGAAAATACTCTTCCATGGGAGAGCAACTGGCACTAAAAAATACTGCAAGGGGAAGTCGTAATTAAAGAAAGATGAGCAGGATAGTGATGTGCAGGCCGGCCCAATATCCGCAGGTTTACCCCCGGGTCGGGTGGGTTCAGGCTGACCTCATACCCCCCATTTGCTGCTGGCAAGTGGGTCCGGGTTGAGCTCTTCTTCTTCCTGCCCTCCCTGCCTGCCACCTTACACTGCCAGCTTCTGACTTCTGGCTTCCTTTTTTATAGACGCGCACCTGCTCACCCCGCCCCTTTTGTGACATCATCAGCAGGGTGGCGTGGGTCTATAAATGGAAGCCAGAAGTTGGGCTTGGGTGGGTAGAGGGATTGTGGGTTCGGGTTGGGTGTAGGTTGAGTTTTACCTGGCCCGCACATCACAAGAGGAAGACAAGCTGACATAAGGTCTATAATCCTACAATGTAAAGCGTTCAGTACAGTGTGGGGAAGAAATACAGAACATTTGGTTGAAGGGTTTATGTTTGAAGTAACCAGTGGTTCAGACTGCCTAAAATTAATTCCAGTAGGACCATTAGATAACAGTTCTTCCACAGTCCTCTGCCAGGAGTGATCTTTACCTTTTTCTTTATGGCTTTAACCATGTTTCTATAATGGGGCTTTGCTATTTGGAATCCTAACAGTGGATATAATATTTGTATATTTATATGGTAGCTAACCCATGCTTTCTTCCTGTGTCTGTGTTGATATTAAAAGTCAGAGATTAACATGGTGGGCACATTGTAGAATTGTAAAGAAAGATCTTGCATTATTTTGAAGAAAATGTTTTCTTTATTTTTTTTCCCAAAGAAAGAAAGCAATATAAAAACAGAGTATAAAACTTGCATGTGATACGATGTCATGGGCCTAGATGGATACAGGAAAGGGTAGAAGCAAATATATATATATACTGTATATCATATGTAGATATAGCCTGTCATTAGACACATAGAAAGGACGGGGGCATTTCAGCTCATTTACATTGATATCACAAACCACATAGAAAGATAAGAGGATATTAAAATACTGCTGTTCACGGGTTACATGGATGAAAAGAAACACATTACTCGTACAAGACAATAGCTTCTCTACAATGGATTTTTTTTTTTTGTCAATTATAAGAAAAATAAAATAGTAAAATGTCGTCTACCGCTAGTCACGTGACTTTCCCTATCTGTTTGCATTACAAGCAATGTTAATGATTCACTACAAATGATCTCCAGGTGGAGAGTATATAATACATTACTTTATAATCTGCTCTGGGTGTTTACTGTACACAGGGAATATTAGGAATTATGGCATAGAGGAGTACAGGTTTAATGTTTTTTATTACTTTACAGAAATATATAGCGCCACAAGCCTGTATTAAGCTTGAAAACAACAGCCAGCTTCCCGAATTGAGAATCTCACAATACAACCACTCCCACCCCCGTGGTTAGAAGCAAATGCTAATTTCCACACAATTTCCCCTCTCGTGCTGGTCTTCTGAAAAGAGGCACTTTTAATAACCTAGAACTGGATGGAACCAAAATGATAGATTGTCAAAAAACGATTACATTTCCAAGGTTTTGCGGAGGATCAAGGACTACATATTATCTAGCAACACAAAATATATATTTTCGCAGGAAAGCAAAGCGGCCTATTTTATTACTGTAAAAATGTAACATAAAAGGAAAAGCTTTTTTTTACTTTAATAGTCCCTTTTAATCAAATGTCGGAAACTTGCTAAGTTCAGCCATCGGCTTTACAGAATGGAAATTCCTCAGCAAATGAAGGATTTGTTATTTAGTAGATCAATAAATATCAGTTTTATTTTCTATTCCCATGAAACATTGTTAACCTGTTTTTGTTAAACTAGTACAATAATAGGATAGAAATTGTGTTAAGTATATTGGAATCAACTAAAACCTTAGTAGTTATAGACTGTTTAATAAAGGAATTGATTTAAAGGGCTGGGGCCAGAGAACAAGGAATTTCACTCTAATACTAAGGGGCAGATTCACTAAAGGACTAAGTGGTTACTGCTAGCGACAATTTGCCCTCGTTACCATCCGCAGGGACATCGCCTGTTCACTAACTGGCGTCAATTCGCTAGTGAAAGAGATTGTCGCTAGCGTTCGTTTGCGCCAGGTGACTTTCTGCTCTGGCGAAAGGTCATACTCCACAAATTCAGTAAAGTGCGGATTTTACTGACTTTCGCCAGATTTCACATTGCCACCTCAGACCAGGCTAAGTATTTAAAAGCAACTAGATCTTCCTCAATCTTCTGTCAGTGGTAACTTCAAGCATTTGCAGCAACGTTTATAATAAAGACGTCCATACAACTAGGGATGTAGCGAACTGTTCGCCGGCGAACTAGTTCGCGCGAACTTCGACTGTTCGCGTCCGCCGAATGTTCGCGAACGTCGCGCGACGTTCGCCAATTGGTGTTCGCGTTCGATTCGAAGTAAAATTTCGTTCGACCATTCGACCATTCGACCATTCGATCGCTAAAATCGAACGATTTCCATTCGTTCGAACGATTATAAGCATTCGATTGAATGAAATCATTCGATCGAATAGCTTCGATCGTTCGATTCGAACGAAAATCCTTCGATCGTACGAATAAAATCCTTCGATCGTTCGATCGAACGATTTTATCGAGCGTTTGAAGTTCGCGAACTGTTCGCGAACTGCTCGCTTTTTTTGCCGGTGTTCCCGAACGGCGTTCGCGAACACATTAGCGGCAGTTCGCTACATCCCTACATACAACTTTAAATTACCCACCATATGCAAATTGACCTAAGCGCAAGATCACTAGTGAATTTTCGCTAGGCACAAACAAACGCTAGCGCATCTTCGCTATGAAATGCTCGCACTGCCCAAGTAACGCTATCGAAAAGTCGCCAGTGTTTGCCGCCTAGGACTAAACTTTGCAGATTAGTAAATTGGCGTAGTCATTGCGCACTTGCGTCTGGCAAAATGGTGCGAAGTATGTGACGCTGACGAAAATTTGTCCTTTAGTGAATCTACCCCTAAGTCTTCATTTATACTGTTCCTATACATTGACTCAGTAGAAGCAATAGATCATTCTACAGTAGATCACTGTTGATCGTCTAAACTGGAACTGATGCTCATTGGTTGCACAGAATGAGCAGCTCCTAAATCAACAAATGCAGATCCAGCTCATCAGGCCAATAGAAATGGTTTTGGCTAAACAAATATCTCTCTATTTGGTTCCCAGTGCGTCAGTTGTATATTTTCCATGGACGGCCAGTGTAAGTCCACCATTACACATATTCTAATTAGGGATGCACCGAATCCACTATTTGGGATTTCGCTGAATCCCCGAATCCTTGGTGAAAGATTCGACTGAATCCTTGGTGAAAGATTCGGCCGAATACCGAACCAAATCCGAATCCCATATGCAAATTAGGGTCAGGAAAGGGAAAAGTGGAAAAAATTCTTCTTTTGTGACAAAAGCCACGTGGTTTCCTACCCTCCCATAATTTACATATGAAAATTCGGATTCGGTTCGGCCAGGCACAAGGATTCGGCCGTATCCTGCTGAAAAAGGCAGAATCCTGGCCGAATTCCGAACTAAATCCTGGATTCTGTGCATCCCTAATTTTAATATCAATATCAGAGTGGCATTGTTATCATACTGTCACTACAAGCAGTTGCCTAATGTTAATGAGTCATAATCTGTTCTTGTGGTGTCATATTCACTGAGACTCAAAGTTTTTTCCATCAGGTTTCTTTACTTACAATGACAGCTTTATTGGCGGGGTTCAAAAATAGGTTGGATGTCTTCTAGTGGAAAAGGGTATATTAAATTACGATTCATTGAACAGTCAGTAGTATTCGATCCACTAAGAAATCCAATTGCCGTTTGGGGCTCAGAAAATTGTTTCTCCTTTTTAAAAAGGTTTGTCTCTGGGTGAATTGGTGGAGTAATATGGAAAGTTTGAGCTTAACAGGCTTCATTTTTCAAATGTATTTACTGTATTAAATTTGTTGTATCACAGACCTGATACCCTGTCTCAAAGTCGGCTGTTTATTGTACAAAAATATCAGCCTAAGAAAAATGGTCATTGTAATCATATCAACTTTTTTCATGCTGACCAAGTAGACCTTTTAAATCAAGGACACATCTCCTGCAGAGGAGAGCACTTCTCTATGACATATTTTTAAGGCCTATCTGCTTAAAGTCATATCAGTATTTCTAAATCAACCTCTCCCAGACCCAGTATCCCGGTGGCTCCAAAATCCTGGGGCTACAGAGATATAAATCTTGATTTCACCCATCTATCTCTTTGCTGCTCCTTAGGCAATAAAGTTTAGAACATAGTGATTCCAAAAATAACTTTACAGGAATATAGTGCTATAGAAATACTGAAATTTAGTCAATGGGGATTCAGCTTGGTTGATATCCTTCCAACAATAAAGGTGCAACAGGGACAAATGTAATAGTAATTGGCTAAAATCATATTTACTATGAGCTATCACAGTAAATAAAACAAAAACAGGAGTCCTAAATGCTGGCCATGTCAGTAAATGTTGTATTTTTACAGACTGGAACAGTTGTTGATCTGTGTCTTTATTCCTTCAGCCATAAAAGTGCCTTTCTAATCACATACTTATTTGACCTGCACTAAACAGGCTCACTTATATACCATCCTATATAAAGAATGAATTATCCCATGCTGGAAGCATGCAACACAGTCTGGTGAAGATGCCAAAGCAGAGTGAGGTTTTGTACATGCATTTCACTGTGCAGAAGGTGTAATAAAACTCTTCTTTGAGTCAAGAAAACCCTAAAAGTCTCTAATTTTGCATCATTTTTTATAGGTGTTTTTTTTTTTAGTCTTTTTCATTTCTCCCAACTCATTCACTTTTGGTACAGGAGATGAACTTTTGTTCTTCAAAAAAACAAAATCAAACAAAAAAAATAAAAAAATCAAACAAATAAATCACCAATAATTACAGTATTAAAATAAAACCATGAACACATTTTCATTAGCAGTTGTACAATCACTACAAGATTATTTTTTTCTTTTTACAATTTTTGATCAACTTTGCTCCAGTTTCAAGATATTTTTTCTTTGTGAAGGGCATGCAGAGAAATTTCAACTATTGAAATGTTGCTTCTTTCTTTTCTCAAATTTGACATATTCTGAGGTCCCATGAATTACTGGCTGGAGCAATGTCTGGCTTTAAATGATCATGACCGTCAGCAGTGTATTTTTGGACAGTCCCCAAAACCTCAGCTAACTTTACATTCAGACACACTCATTTACTGCCAGTGATATTTGGATTTTTGAAAACAAAAATCACAGAGATTTGGAAAAGAAGGGACACACGTTTGGATCGTTTCTTGAATACCTGACTGCGTCTAAATTATAAATAGATATTTTGTTGCAATTATTTACATTTGGAAGAAGTTCCACAATTTTAAATGTGGACACAAACCATATTTTTAGCAGTTTGTAAAAAGTGTGCATATTATCTACTATGAAATGACCTTGCACTGGTACAAAACGTGGCCTAATATTGACAGGGCACTTGTTCCATACACCATAAGAACTAGAGGCAGAATTATCTGGTTTCAAAGAATCATTTTGCAAATAGCTCAGATGACATTCAGATTCTCTTTCACAAATTCGCTTGGGGAATTCTGCTTGATTAATAAATGTCACTGATTACTTCTTATCCTTTTTGCTGGATTTCTTTTTGTTTTTCCCTTCCCGCTTCCCTCCTCCATTCGTAGGAGTCAGTGTGCTTCCTGGAATGTAAACATTCTGTCTGTAGTCAGGGACATGCTGCAGGGTAAACTGAGGTCCATAGCGGGCGCTGAGTCCCATTGTTCCTGTTCCACCTCCAAGGCCAGATGTTCCCTCAGCAGCTTCTGTGATAAGAGAAGAATAAATAAATGTTTGCACAAAATGTACCAACCTTTTTTGGTTCTCACTGCTACAAAGAATCATATATATATATATATATAAAGGCCCCAATGTGGGCTGAAACATTGACTACACGAGTCAATAAAACAATTTTGAACACTTGAGAATCTGGTGTGCTGGTCCATTTTGAAGGCTATGGGGCATGTTTACTAACATTGGAGATAAATATCTGGAGAGATTTCTGGAGATGTTCCCCATGGCAACCAATCAGCAATTAGATTTAAACAGCCACAGCCAAGTTAGAAAACAAAAGCAAAGATCTGATTGGTTGCTATGGGCAACATCTCCAGAAATCTCTCCAGATATTTATCTCCAATGTTAGTAAACATGCCCCTATATATATATTTTATATATATATATATATATATATATATATATATATATATATATATATATATATACACATACAAGTAGTGATGGACAAATTTGTCCCGTTTCATCGAAAAATTCTTAAAACGGCGAAAAATTTGCAAAACACATTGAAATCAACGGGCGTTAAAATAATTCTGACGGGTGTCAATTTCGACGCCAGCGATAATTTTTAAACGCAGGCCTACTTTGTCCAAATGCATTAAAGTCAACGGGCGTCCGAATAATTTTGACGCGCAACAAGATTAATGCGCGTGAATATTCCAACAAAATGTTTTTGACGGCGGGGATTTTTCGCCAGCAAATTTATTCGTTGGTGGTGAAATGCGGAAATTGACAGTGAATTCGTACCTTGCCAAATTTATTCGTCAATCAGTATATACAAGTGATATGAGAACTTCTGATTCGCCCTCTTTCTGCCCTGTATTTGCAATTTCCATTGATACAAAGGAAATACAGCGATACAGACTACTTTATGACTTATTTATACAATAATCTAGATTCTGAGTGTGGTGACTTAGGTGTAGGGATGTAGCGAACTGTTCGCCGGCGAACTTGTTCGCGCGAACTTTGACCGTTCGCGTCCGCCGAATGTTCGCGAACGGCGCGCGACGTTCGCCAATTTGGGTTCGCGTTCGATTCGTTCGACCATTCGACCATTCGAATTCCTTTGACCGCTAAAAATCGAACGATTTCCATTCGTTCGAACGATTGTAAGCATTCGATCGAATGGTTTCGATCGTTCGATTCGAATGAAAATCCTTCGATCGAATGATTAAAATCCTTCGATCGTTCGAATCAAACGATTTTAGCGGGTGTTCGAAGTTCGCGAACTGTCCGCGAACGTTCGCATTTTTTGCCGGTGTTCGCGAACGCCGAGAATACCCAAGAAATAAGCTTGGATACCCAAGAAATAAGCTTGCACAGGATTGTCACTAGAATCTCACTGAGGACTCAACGCCGTTCGCGAACATCAAATCGGCAGTTCGCTACATCCCTACTTAGGTGGTGCTCTATTAGGGAACTCTGTTACTCAGGGGTTCCAATTACAGCCAGAACAAGAAGGGAATCAGATGGCACTTACGCATGCAAAATATGCTAAATATGTTTGGTTTATTGAGATAGTGTGGAGATCTCAATAAACCAAACATATTTAGCACATTTTGCATGCGTGAGTGCCATCTGATTCCCTTCTTGCTCTGGCTACTATATAACTTATACTAAGATCTATTTATAACAATATCCATTTACAAGTGTTGTACAACAGCAATCAGGAAGACACAGATGGAAAATGGTTGGAAATGCACTGCTTCACTGGCACAGACTGATTCCAAAAAATCTCACGCGCATGCACTGCTACTGTGCTCTCACGCGCATGCACATCTGCAGCGCTCTCACAGGCATGCGTGGTGCTATGATGCGCATGTGCGGCAGCAGCATTCGTGGGCATTTTTCTCAGACTGACTTTCTATGGTCAGAAAAGTCAGTATGGTCTAGGCAATGTCTAAACATAGAAGTTGTAGTAAATGTGATCTGTTTGGATTTTGTCAATGCTTTTGAGACAGAGTTGCATACATTATGGTGCAGGGTTCTCTGTTAAGTGCTGCTGCTGCTTTTTGCTCAGTAAAGTGGTACGTTTGTTATGTCACAGGGGTTGTTTATCAAGCTCCAAATTTATCTCAGTATTTCTAAGATAAAAATCCAAGCAACTCTGAATTCCGGAACGGACCTTAGTTATCATTCAAAAAAATAGGTTTGGGCAAATTTCGTACCTTTGCCCGAAAAGTCTGAAGTTTTCGGACTTCTCTGCAAAAAGCACAAATTTTCTGACTTTTTGGCCCAAAATCCTCGAAATAATTAAATATCGGTACTGACAGCAGCGCAGACACTGGGACCTTTTTATACCATTGGATGAACTTTCACTTTCACCCAATGTTTGATGATGCAGCGAGAAAGAAAACATGAAAAATCATAGTCTTGTTACTCACATATGGGTTGGTTGGCAGACAGATAGAGAGAAGAAGATTGTTGTAAAAGTAACTGATCATAAAGATAAAACCTTCCATACCCATTATTACCAAGCACAGGAAAAGGCAGTGTAATAGAGAGGAGATGTCTGCTAGTGTGGTATATTTATAATACACATCTCTAAAGATGCAGAGATGGAGGAGTATATACACAGAGAATACGGAAGAGAATATACACAGACTAAGCTCACTCATTTAACTAAACAGTAGACAAATTCTCTATTGCGTGAGCCTCTATTAACCTGGGTTTTAAGATTGTAGAAAGGGTACTTTTAGCTAGTAAGGAAGCAGTAACTATGTGAATACCATATAGTGTACTTAAAGGCCAGAAAAAAATTCTATGTGAGGAAAATGGCAAATTATAAAAATAAACTCAACTTTCTTAAATTTGAATAGTGTAGAATTAAGATACATCAGATTACCAAAAATTGGTGGTTAAATTGAAGAAATGGCCTTCACTTCCTGAATGGAATAATTTTTTTTTTTCTTTTTCTGTGTTTATGGTTTACAGAGAGCAGAGGAGATGCAGCTTTCCAACATGGCGAACAAGACAGACTTCCTCCAAAGTGAAGGATGCCCAAGAGAGGAGACTACAGAGGACATAACTAGAGAGGGAGAGGAAGAGAGACGAGAACCATGGGAGATGGAGAAGACTGTATTCTTGGAAAAGAACCTGGAAATTTATAAAGACTCTGACAAGCTTAAAAGAGGGACATGGGAACATTTGCTTGTCTGGGGAAAGAGTCTGTTTTGTAAACTAGTTGAGAGTGTGTGTGAGTAGGTTCTACTGAGCAGTACTTCATTTCACACCAGAAATCAAAAGCTGGATTGTATTGATAGGAAAAATATGATTTTCTGGAATGAAATCAATACTGCAAAAGTGGGCTTTAACACATATTAAAGTAATAGTGACATGGCAAATAATAATCAATATTAAAAATTTTCTATAGGTCATGTTGATCCTTTTTCGCTGATAGTTCTGCTTTTGTAATTGTTACTTGAAGTTCCTAAACCTGACTGTTTTGCCAACCTGACTGTCCAATCTCAGTCTTTCAGTTAAAGTTTCCAATGTTAATGGACTTCTGCTGCACAAATATGGCAGCCCCCTCATAGAGGAATATAGGGGTAAGAAAAGTAATGTAAAAGCATCTGGCAAATACTTTTATGGCTAAATTATAAATAGCATTCAAAGATAATGTTATGGTAGATATTAAAAAAGGTTATTTTCTGGTGTCAGTATCTCTTTAAGGCCCAAAAATGATTTACACTTTACAACCAATCACACAGCAGCTTACAGGCATTCATTTACAAATCAACAGACTCTGGGTTCGGTCTGTTTTCTGTAGAAAATGAACAACAAACTCTGGGCTTGCTGAATATTCACACTAAACAGTCGACAACAAACCTTTAGCTAAGTTAGGTTTACAGTAAACAATGATCAACAGAGTTTTTTGTTTTCTGTAAACCGCTGTGGTGCACTCCAGTCAAGCGTTCTCTTCATGCCTGGGTGCTGTCCAATGTGTTCTAGATAGTAGTTCCCCAAGATTGACGCACTCCAGGGCGTCATAATGCAGTTTAGAAAAATTTATTGTCAACGTTTCGGTTTTGAGAAAGGCCCGGAACGGGACCGAAACGTTGATAATAAATTTTCTTTTCTAAACTGCATTATGAAGCCCTGGAGTGCGTCAATCTTGGTTGAACTAATATATATATATATATATATATATATATATATATATATATATATATATATATAGGGCCCTATAGGGATACAGGCGCCCTATAGAGTTAATCTTTTCACCATTTCCTTGGGTTATTGGGTAGAATACCTGTTACTAAATAACCTTTACAGTGATAGGCTGAGAGATTTGATGACACTGCTCTGACTCACTCCTATATAGTGTGTGCAGGGAGTGGCCTCTTCCTCTTTTGCCTCTGGATGTGATTCCAGCTGGATGTGCTCAGGGGGACTGAGTGCAATAGGCCCAGAAGAAGTCATGTGTCCAAGTCGGGGACCAGGTAACCCCGTGAATGAGGAATAGTTACACTAGGGCAGACTTGTCATAGTCTCTCTAGGAGAGAAAGGCAGATAGGATAGAGAGAAAGAGCAGCTGAAGCTCCAACAAGGATTTGCAGTAAGGGAGTAGCTTCCCAGAGGCTCTGTGTGTTGCCTCCAGTCAGGGACCTCAGTGAAGAGGGACTGTAGGGTACAAGCTGCTTCCTGACAACTTCCAGGAGGGAATGTGTGTGAATTCTGCAAATGCCTAATGGAGGCTCTTCCTCATGAAATGCCTGTGTCGCTCTAGATGAGCCTGCCTGTGTTCTGTGTGAACTCTCAATATGCTGTTGCCTCAACTCCTGCGTGAGTACAAACCTGATGTCACTTGCCTCGTGCATAGTAAATAAACCCTTCCTGATTGTTAAGAACCTCCTGGCGCCCAAGTTGTTTTTTTGTGCGCACAGTAGCCTGGGGGGATGTAGTTGCACTACACCATAAAGGGAACACTTCCACTTAGCGAAGGCCCTGCCCTGGGTGTAAGTCGCGTGTAACCCATGCTCTAGTGTTCTAGCTGGTGAATTAACCCAGAGTGGCCCATATAGGTGTTACATATATATATATATATATATATATATATATATATATACCTGAACGAACAGGAACGCACGACCATAAATGTTGCAAGGGCCGGGTGCCAGTCTGTAAACACGTACAAAATCCCTCCAATGACGGCACTCCAGAGTCAGTCACGCTTGAGTCAGTAGATAAATATCAAAAAGGTTTATTAGGGTGAACCAACGTTTCGATACCACACAGGTATCTTCGTCAGGGTGAGAGTGCCAAACACAGACTGCCAATTTAAACAACAAAATGGCGCCAAATAGCCGTTACTAAGGGGCCTTAGCAACCCAGTGAGAGGAAAAAGGAAGAAGTGAAGTGAGTCTAGAAACAGAAAAGGACTCGCTGTCCCACCAGCAGCCACCCTTACCTAAAAGCGCATCTCTTGTTGTAGCATCGGAGGATTTGCAAGACCAAACAGTGTGAGCGCACCCGTCCTTCGTTCCTGGTGCTGTGAGTCAGCGCCGCTGAAGCGCCAGGCGGATCACGTGGGCTTGGCGTCCCGGTTGCTACGCAACCCCAGCCGTAACCCGGACTGCATGCAGAGCCGCACGGAGCTAGTGTCAGTATCTCTGCGCAAAGCGCTGAGGATTAGGCACAGGCTCAACAGTGCTCACAATCGTGGTTGACTGCAGGGGGAAGCTGAAGGCAGCAAGGCCACCCTCACACCGTTAGTGCAGAGCACCAATGGTGTGGGGAGGATCCACCGTGGGTTACGTAGAACAACACAGGGGGAAATTTTGCAACAATAATACTCCTGCCTGATTAGCTAGAGACTCACATATTGGAACCGGGGTCTCGCCCATCAACTGTGGCTGGCCAGTAGGTTGTTCACTGAGCGGAGGCCATGGGGTGCAGCAGGCCATAGAGCTGCTGCGGGGTACTCCTGCTACCCACTAGGCATACGGGGTACTCCTGCTACCCACTCGGTATGCGGGGGGCAGTGTGGGGGACAAGGAGAAGTAGAAGGGATAGAAAAGGATAAAAGCAAAGTCTGTGTATGCAGACAGAGGACTGTGCAGGATGTTCAATAGACAGTGCAGTAGTAACTAGTGCAAGCTAGTAAGTCTGTACACACAAAATTAGTGCACAACATATCCAAACAATAACAATAAACAGATATCTACATGCAGGGGCACCAGACCCAAGCCAGACAAGTCCATGATCCGAACATTGGGCTGTAGCGAAGTGTTGTAGACAGGGACTGTTCAAGACAGAGCGGGTGGGCCTAATAGTCAATGGTTATAAAAAGCAGCCAAGAGGGAGTGTTTCATTGAGTCCATGTGGGGCTACTGTATCCAGTTTGAAAATCCATCTTGCTTCCATTCTTAGCAATGCTAAGTTCCTATCTCCACCTCTGTCCAGGGTGGGTTGATGGTCAATGGCCATACATCTAAGGGTCGGTAGCAAGTGACCTTTTGTTAAAAAATGTTTCGCCACTGGTTGCTGTGCTGTACCTTCCCTCAAGGCTTTGCTGATGGCAGACCTATGATTTGCAATCCGTTCTTTTAAGGTGGTGCTGGTCTTCCCTATATATATATGGGTCTTGATAAAGGTCTTAGGAAAAGACCGAAACGTTGACCTGCTTTTAAACATGTATTAAATAAAATTTGGATTTTTTATCTTTACAAAGGTTCCTAGTGTGCACCATTTTTTCTGGATTTTTATATATACATATATATATATATATATATATATATATATACTGTATATATATATATATATATATATATATATATATATATATATATATATATATATATATATAATACACAAAAGCCATGAATATCTTGTAAATCATATCCTTATAAACGACGGTGAGTTCTGATGTCATCAGTTATAAACGGTGAGTTCTGATATCATTTCTGTCACATGACTCCCTAAAACTTGTGTATTATAATAAATAAAGTACCCCCAGTTGCAACATATGATCAATTTTTCTTTTTTTCTATGTCTGTAGTTAATTTGGCCAGATCAGTAGCACTTCCAATGTATTTTAGTACATTTTTATTAAGCCATGGAGTGCTCTCACAATTTTTCCTTTTTGTACTTTGTATTGTAGCAGATCTATTCTGTTTGGAAGTTCAGCAGCTATGCTGCAGGCCAGGCTTCCATGTGGTTGTAGCACCCCCACACCTGTCTCTTTAAATGGTGGAACAATTCCTTTGGAAATGGGTGTTGGTCTGGGCAGTTTCTCTCTCTCAAAAGCTGCAAGTGGGGGAGGATTAATCTCATGGAACCAATGCTGGGTTCTAGGTTATCTCTCCCCTTTGAAAGCTAATGGCAGGGGAGGACTAAGCCCTATGATGAAAACCAATGCCCAGGTCGGGAGACCTTATTTTTCAGGTAATGCTCTTATGCCGGGAGGCTTTAGCATTTGAAATTATGACCAGAGGTAAATAGTTAGGGACCGCCATATGGGTTTTACCTTGACGTGGTATGGTGGCTTATCAATCTTATGATCATAATTTTGTAACTAAAAAAACCCCTGTCTTTGTAAATACATGCATACGCATAGATTACTGATATGATAGGGGACAAAGGAATGTGCATTGATCAATTTTTCTTTTTTTCTATGTCTGTAGTTAATTTGGCCAGATCAGTAGCACTTCCAATGTATTTTAGTACATTTTTATTAAGCCATGGAGTGCTCTCACAATTTTTCCTTTTTGTAATATGAGGATATTATAAGTTACCTCAGAGTTCCATGACCTGTATAAAAACATACAGGTCATGAAACTCCTCGGTAACTTATAATATCCTTATATTTTACAAGAGGGGGTACTTTATTCACTATATAAATGGCTCTTCAGTTATAAACAGAGCTTAATGATTTCATTTTTAACACATGACAAAAACTCAAAACTGCAGAATCTGTGTGTTTTTGGGTGATTACCACTCACTTCAATTGAGGTGGGCTGTACAAAGCTGGGTGCGATAGCTTGGCTATATTTAACCTGCCTTTATCACAACATGTCCTTTCTCAATGCATTACAGTTAAACCCAGGGGTAGGCAGAAGAATAAGGGGTGCACGGCACGTATCTCTTGCGATGCCTTCTCCTAGTTTGGACCTTTGGGGCAAAGAAGCTGCGGCAGATGTTTCTTCAGCAAATATGTGCACTAGCCTTTCCTCTGCGAATGCGCACTAGCCCTACATAGACTCATGCACACTCTGGCTGCTTCGGCGCTTGCTCTGTTCTGCGCATGCGAGAGCAGTAGGGGGGCAATGTAGGCCCCTGGCTTTTCTAGGGTGCCCAGCCTACTTGGTCCGGCACTGCTTTAACCATAAGGAGGTGGGATGATGAATCCATGGACTGGCCAACTTTTATTTTCTTTTAAATGCAGTCATATAAATGATTTCAAACTTCAAGCATGCATTTCATATTGACTAACCATTTGCAGATGCCAAAATCATTGCTTGAAGTCTTTCTGTTTCAAATTGGTTGTTTGGCCAAACTCCAGCTTCCTCCGTGGGCTGAGTCCTAAAGAAACCATAATCACACAATATGGTTACCATTAACTATTTGATAAAAAAAAGAAAAACAATTAGAAAAGGCACTACAAACAACCACCAAATACTTGTCATGTTGTTTACAGAGCTTTGTATCTTGCATAGAGTTGAAAGAAATGAACCCACATTAAAAAAAGCACAGTATACAACACTTAGGGGCAGATTTATCAAGGGTCGAATTTCGAGGGTTAAAAAACCCTTGAATTCGACCCTCAAAGTAAAATCCTTCGAATTCGAATAGCACAAAGCTTCGATCGATTCTAACGATTTTAAGTGATCGATCGAAGGATTTTTATTCAACCTAAAAAACCTTAGAAAAGTGCTGGGGAAGGTACCCATAGGCTAACATTGCACCTCGGTAGGTTTAAAGTGGCAAAGTATGAAGTAGAATTATTTTTTAAAGAGACAGTACTTCGATTATTGAATGGTTGAATGATTTGAACTTCAAAACGTTCAAATCATTCCCTGGAGACTGGAAACTAATACTAACAGTTCTAGAAGAGGTCAATTAACTAATGAGCATGATTTTCGGAATTTTGGAGGACTCAGAGGAAACATACAATACAAACTGTGCTACTATGTACCTAAAATGTTCTTACGCTATACGGTCCGATACTTTATATGCACCATAAAATGTGTGGTTGTCAGGGAATTTACCCTTAAAGGGGAACTACAGCCTAAGTAAAGAAGTAGCTAGAAATATTGTACATTATGTTTTGTGCTTCTGTACCAGCCTAAGGCAACCACAGCCCTTTAGCAGTTAAGATATGTGTCTCCAAAGATGCCCCAGTAGCTCCCCATCTTCTTTTCTGTTGATTCACTGCACATGCTCTGTGCTGCTGTCACTTACTGAGCTTAGGGACCCACTCACAATATACAGTACACATAGAATAGAAATGTCACAATATAAGGCTGACTAGTAATTAATACAGATAAATACTTCATGGTAGCACAGAAACCAGTGCAATTAGCATCAGAATTTAATAATCAGCCCTATAGCATCAGCTTATATTACAGACCAACCTCATTTTCTGCTGGATAATTAGTGACGACCCCTAAGCTTAGCTTCTCAACAGCCAATCAGAGCCCACTGAGCATGTGAGTGTCACAGACACTTTCCAAGATGGTGACCCCCTGTGACAAGTTTGAAGTCCTGGATCATTGCTGCTATTGACAAGCTGAAACTTTAGGCTGGTGCAATAAATTCAATATATAATATATAGCATTTTTAATCATATTAAATTTTAGGGTTTAGTTCTCCTTTAAGCAAGACACTCCTACCAGTTGTGAGTATTGGTGGAAAGGGCTTCTGGCTTGTTTAGGCAAAGGAGCTGTGACTGTGCTAGAAATGGGGCACATCGAAAAATGAAAGGATTGTGGATAAGGATTGATGAAGGAGGGGGTAGGAAGTGAGGAATAAGTTAGCAGGGTAGAGGAAGTGTAGGTTTCTTTATCTGTAGTTAGCCAGTGAGCAGCATCCTACTCACATACCCTGTGGCATGAGTTGGCATGGGCCTGGTGAGTTTACCAGGGTGTTGGGTTACTGTGGAGGAATGCGTGCTCAACTTCAGAAGCAAGTCCCTAGTGTTGGCACATGTGTGCAATTGCCTGCTCTCTCTTGTCCAACCAACATTGTGTGGTATAATTGAACTTTATTGTGGTATTTATATTAACTGTTATTATATCTACTTATCTCTTAATCAAAGCTGTGGCCTGTTATATACCAATCTGGACTTCCTCATTGTCTCTTTGAAATTGTTGAGGTTAATGGGGGTGATGTAAGTCGTGGTATGTGCTGAAGTTCCCCCATTGGAGGTGAACATTCAAGTCAGAGGCATCTAAATTTACACCTGGTTGTCTCCCTTCTCCCTCACATAAATGTCACAAAGCTACAATGAAGAAATACTATTGGGATGTGGACAATCTCTCTTCAGCTCGATTTGACCCCAGTGCTGGAAATAATGTTCAATTAATTAAGCATTTATATTGTTATTGTTTATTTACTGGTATTGCCTGTCAGACCATTACAGCAGAACCCATATTACAATTGCCTTTGGATATGCTCTTTTGCAGGGATCCCCAACCTTTTGAACCTGTGAGCGACATTCAGACGTAAAAGGAGTTGGGGAGAAACACTGGTATGAAAAATGTTCTTGGGGTGCCAAAGAAGTGCTGTGATTGGCCATTTAGTAGCCCATATGAGGATTGTCAACCTACATTGAGGCTCTGTTTGGCAGTGCACCTGGTTTTTATACAACCAAAACTTGTCCCCAAGCCTGAAATTAAAAAATAAGCTTCTTGTGTCGCACCCAAATTCTTTTTATAAAACAGAAAACAAAGGTTGGGGACCCCTTGGTCTACAAAGAAGGTCGGCCAATAAGACAACACTAAGGGGCCGATTCACTAAATTCGGGTGAAGGGTTAGAATAAAAAAAATTTCGAATTTCGAAGTTTTTTTGGGCTACTTCGACCATCGAATGGGCTACTTCGACCTTCGACTACGACCTTCGACTTCGAATCGAAGGATTCGAACTAAAAATCGTTAGACTATTCGACCATTCGATAGTCAAAGTACTGTCCCTTTAAAAAAAACTTCGACCCCCTACTTCGGCAGATAAAACCTACCGAAGTCAATGTTAGCCTGTGGGGAAGGTCCCCATAGGCTTGCCTGAGATTTTTTGATCGAAGGATTTTCCTTCGATCGTTGGATTAAAATCCTTCGAATCGTTCGATTCGAAGGATTTAATCGTTCGATCGAACGAAAAATCCTTCGATCGTTCGATCGCAGGATTTGCGCAAAATCGTTCGACTTCGATATTCGAAGTCGTACGATTTTAGTTCACAGTCGAATATCGAGGGTTAATTAACCCTCGATATTCGACCCATAGTGAATCGGCCTCATAATGTTAGCCCCACCTAAATGTTTAACAAAGTGCCTTTCTTTAAAATACCTAAAAGGGGAAACCTCCTTCGTGAAAACATTTCCTTCATTAAATGGAAAGATTTCATGCAATTTTTCTTTTAGTTAACAAACGATGTTTATCTTATATGTGGGAACAACATACATGAATGGCCTTAACATTCCACAACTCTCATTAATAAAAGTTCAAGTGATAAGATTCTGAAAATGGCATTTGTTATGTACTTACAGAGATTTGATTCAGGAATGCACACAAATATGACTACACAAAAACAAGACCACCCCATGCAGCGTTATTGTGTAGAACCTGCCAGATCTGCACTAATTCGCATTTCAGCATATTCCCCTGTAGCTGGTACATTGTGAATCATTGACAACCATTCCCATGGAATATTAATATTAATGGAAGAATTCTCCCTATCTTTGTGCAAAATGGATACTAGTAAAAGGCTGGCACATACCAGACCACACTCCATAAATAGATGCAGTAAAAAATAGAGTTTTATTGTGGCAAAAAGATCACAGCAAAGCCTTACGCGTTTCTTGCCTTAGGGGCACTTAGTCATAGGCCTATCTTTGTGTCATATAGTCAAACAGCATCATGGCATATTCAAGCAGAATGGTGTGGTTAAAGTATATAGACAGCTGCTTGGAATGAGAGATTGAAACAGGCAGCTACTGAAAATAAAGAAAACTGAAATGGGTAAGGGCTCTTACACACGGCCGTTCCGACCTGCACTCCCCTGCGTTCCGTTTATTGGCGTTCAGCCGCAGGGGAGCGCAGGAATAGACGCAAGCAATTATTTGAAATGGGGCTGTACTCACTCAGGCGCGTGTAGGCGCCGAACGCAGGTTCAGACGCAACATGCTGCATTTTTCCTGCGTTCAGCGCCTACACGTGCCTGAGTGAGTACAGCCCCATTTCAAATAATTACTTGCGTCTATTCCTGCGCTCCCCTGCGGCTGAACGCCAAAAAACAGAACGCAGGGGAGCGCAGGTCGGAACGGCCGTGTGTAAGAGCCCTTAAGCTTATTAGTTTAAAGGCAAATCTCATCCTTATTTAAAAAAATCCAATTAACTTCATGTCAGGATAAAATGTAATTTTCACATACTGCTCCTAAGTACATCTCTCTCTCTCTCTCTCTCTCTCTCTCTCTCTCTCTCTCTCTCTATATGTTGTTTTGTCATTTTATCACTGCACAAACCCAGCTGACTGACTGACAATGGAGTTATTTATTGCAGATCGTGTGCTTGAGTGATGTCAGCTTAGTGGTGCCAGGATGGAGGGGCAATTAAAACCATGGACTATGGCTCCGCTCCTAACAAATTCCCCTATTGTGGATCATTGTTCCTGCTGTTCCTCCAGGACTCCCAGCAAGCCCCCTGCAATCTAAATTGCTTGGTTCAGGGCACTCATAAAACATAAAATATATCAAAAAATGTACCAAACATCGACACTCTAAGGCCATGGCAAGCCTTTGTAATAAACTCTGATATCTGTCATTATAAGAAGTATTCGTTAAACTCAAAAAAGTTCACCCAGAGTTAAAACAATGGTGTCAATTATGGCATAAAAGAAAATACAGGTATTGGATCTATTATGCAGAATTCTTGGGACCTTGGGATCTTTCTCCAATTTGGATCTCCATGGCTTGTCTGTCTTTTGCTTCCTTGGACATTTGTAATAATAAGTGGACACTTTGCACCAACGTCTCTAATAAAGACGTCCTTACGACTTTTAGGTACCCACCCTATTCAAATTATTATTATCATTAACATTTATTTATAAAGCACCAGCATATTTCGCAGCGTACCTAAGCGTAAGAATACTAACGAAGTTTCGCTAGGCAGAAATGAACGCTAGTGAAAGTTTGCTATGAAATGCTCATGCTGATGAATTAACGCTATTGAATCTATGCCGGCATTCGGCTGCGTAATGGTAATGAATTTACGCCTGGCGCAAAGTGTGGAGGAGCCTTCACTGGAGAAAACTTGCCCCCTTGTATTTGAGCCAAAATAAGATATAATTAATCATTGTTGGAAGCAAAGCCAGTCTATTGGGTTTATTTAATTTTAAAATGATTTTCTAGTAGCCTTAAGGTATGAAGATCCAAATTACAGAAAGATCCCCTATCTGGAAAACCCCAGATCACGAGAATATGGATAACGGATCCATGGACAAGGGATAATTCTCAAAATTATATGAAGAGGTTTATCAAGTTAAAAATAATATAATAAATAATGAATTCAAGTTAAAAATACTTCGAAATTCGACCATCGAATTGAAATACTTCGACTTCGAATATCGAAGTCGCAGTTTTTTTCATAGAATTTGGGTATCCTGCGGTCAAAGTAAAATCGAACGATTCGAAGGATTTCAGCGATCGATCGAACGATTTTACTTCGACTTCCAAAAATGTAAAAAAAAAATGCTCTAGAAGGTCCCCATAGGCTAACATAGCACTTCGGCAGGTTTAATTTGGCGAAGTATTGAAGTCGAAGTCTTTTTAAAGAGACAGTACTTCGATTATCGAATGGTCGAATATTTGAACGATTTTACTTTGAATCAAAGTCGTAGTATCCTATTCGATGGTCGAAGTATCCAAAAAATTACTTAGAATTTCAAAATTTTTTACTCCTTGCAATTGGTGCAATGTCAGCTGATAAAGGCTTGTAGCAGATGGGGAGTTTTGGTGAAATATCTCAGGAGGATTTCTACACCAGGCAGAACCAACAGCTGCAGGTGGGGGAAAAAGTATTTAGAAACCTCAGTTCTAGCTGAGAAGATCCAGACAACTCATGCACCAAATGATTCTGTATATTTATATATATATATATTTCCAATACTGTTTTACAACCTGCCGCGTCTCTGTGATTTACTGATATGCTTTGAGCACTGCAAGCACTTAACTTAATGAGTCGCCATTTAGCAAAGCCCCGTCTCTTTCTCAGCGTTCGCCCCCGCCTCCCACTCCGACTCAGCAGTTTTCAGTGTCTCTATTAAGAAAGGACAGACTTGTCAAGATAATGAATTCTTTTTTACAGTCCCCTTTTATCCTATTGTTTGTGATATCCTGGAAATGGCCCACTGGTTGGGAACTGCAATGTGAAACCTTCTGACAATGATTTTAAGGATTTTCGCCTGTGGAAAATGAAGCCATTCATATGCGGTGTCTGAAAATAGCTGCACTGTAAGAGAGCATTGTGGCGGCTAATTATCTCATAGCATCCCCCACCCACATCACATGCTGAATAATAAGTCATTCTCATAATCAATTCCATTGCAGTAATGGAAAAGCTGTCAGCCCTCACACTTATAGATAATGGGAAATTAGGCAGAAAGGACATTCTGGAATCTCCGCTTATTCCATTTTTGTGGCTCTGAGATCATCAAGGGACTGTGTCTTCTTTTGACTTTGTTCTGTACATGGGCACAAGAACCAAGATCTCTAGCACGAGATACCACATCAATGATGATCAATTAACCCACCATCCAGTTGATGCCTTGGATGTTGCTCTCAGTGGCCTTAATGCAGGTGCTTATTTTTGAATTCCAGGCTTGGAGTCAAGTTTTGGTTGCATAAAAATCAGATGTACTACCAAAGAGAGCCTCCAGTAGGCTGCTAGTCCACATAGGGGCTACAAAACATCCAATCACAGCCCTTATTTGACACCCCAGGAACCTTGTTTATGCTTCTCTTGCTCCCCAACTTTTTTTTTATATTTGAATGTGGCTCACATTTTGAAATGACATAACTTTGAAGTTCGAAAAAAAAAGAAAATGATTTAAAAAAAAAAAGTTTTTTTTCATGCGGGTGAATAGGCTGTATTTGAATTGTTCAAATCGAAGTAAGATCGTATTCGATCGAATTAGATTCGAAGTATTTAAAAAAAAAAACAATTGACTCCAAATAGGTTCTAGGAGGTCCCCCTTAGGCTAAAACAACAGGTTGGATGGCGAATGGTCGAAGTCGAAATTCTATATTCGAATGGAAGAATTTTTTTCAAATTCAAATCGAATTTTGGCCTATTCTATTGACGTACACTAAAAATAGCACAAAAATGTAATTTTAAAATTCAAATTTTCAATTCAACCCTTGATAAATCTGCTGAGAAACAATTACATTAAGGGGCCGATTCACTATAGGTCGAATATCGAGGGTTAATTAACCCTCGATTTTCGACTAGGAACTAAAATCGTTCGACTTCGAATATCGAAGTCGAACGATTTAGCGCAAATCCTGCGATCGAACGATCAAAGGATTATTCCTTTGATCGAACGATTAAATCCTTCGAATCGAACGATTCAAAGGATTTTAATCAAACGATCGAAGGAATATCCTTCGATCAAAAAATCTCAGGCAAGCCTATGGGGACCTTCCCCATAGGCTAACATTGACTTCGGTAGCTTTTAGCTGCCGAAGTAGGGGGTCGAAGTTTTTCTTAAAGAGACAGTACTTCGACTATCGAATGGTTGAATAGTCGAACGATTTTTAGTTCGAATCGTTCGATTCGAAGTCGAAGTAGTAGTCGAAGGTCGAAGTAGCCCATTCGATGGTCGAAGTAGCCCAAAATACACTTCAAAATTCGAAGTTTTTTTAATTCGAATCCTTCACTCGAGCTTCATGAATCGGCCCCCAAGTAAGACCCAGGGTCAAAAGAAACCAAACCAGGGTCTCCAGCATTAGCTCCAACATCAATAGCTGATCCCTTAACTTCTACGCCAATTCCTAGAGGTCAATATAGTCACATAGATAAGTCCACAAACTGTGTGTCAATGCAAAGACTGCACGGAAAGTAGAAATGTGCTGTACTATATGCAAACAAATAATGTGGCCACCTGTTCAGGTTTGAATTTTCTTTGTATCTGGGAAGGAAGCAGAAGGATAAGCAACAGGAAAATCTTCCATTTGTAATGAAGTAGGGATGAACCAGATCTAGTTTTTCAACCCAATGCAAGACTTTGGCCGGCTCAGCTCTGAACCATTCTTGACTGTACTAGCAACTGATTAAAATAATATTGGTTGCAAATTTGATTTGTTTTGGCGGGGGGGGTCAAAACTAGTGATGGGTGAATTTATTCGCCAGGCGCGAATTTGACTTTCTTTTATAACGTCAACAAACTTGCACTTGAGTCACTTTATTATTTGTAGTCAAATTAGTATTCTCAATAGAAAATCCATTTTGACAGTCTGTATTGCAGTGATGATGCAGAAATAATATTGAATGAGTAAATTAGGGCCAGGTTGAGGGTTTGGTCAGATATTGATTGGGCTGGCTGGAAAATCCAGTTGGATGGAGACCTTAATATGTGACTTTGGCAAATGAGCGGATCTCATTAAAACCATACAAACTGATGCAAACTTGTTTTGAACTTTAAACATAGTATCGAATCACATTTCACTTACCCACTGGGTCCAGGGTTCTGAGTAGCTTGAGAGAACCGCCAATCTGCGTTAGGTTGTGCCTGCTGGAGGAGAACAGAAAAGTGCTTGTAACTGCTCTTCAGAAAACCGGAACAACAGACATGTTCTTTATTTATCACCATTAACATTTATAACAACAGATTTAAAATGCAGAAATACCATGGACACGGTTATTCTACAGCAACCAATCATCTAACTGTGTGGACCACAAGAACTCAATGCCCACAGCTGTGGTATCAAACAAGAGTATACTTTGTCCATGTTACTAAATAATCCCGTGTGCTCGTTGTGTTATTGAAACTGAACAAAGTAAATGGCAATTGCTGTAACGAAGGAAATTAACGTTAGTGGATAAGATCAAACAATGGTTTGTACGCAAAAACACGTGCATGCCTATACTGTAAATACACGGTTTTATATTTGCTTATTTAAATACAAAAATATACAATTTTACATTTTTTCAATTGTGAATAAACTCAATGTCTGTATTGTAGACAACTATAAAAACACATTATGGGGCCGATTCACTATGGGTCGAATATCGAGGGTTAATTAACCCTCGATATTCGACTAGGAACTAAAATCATTCGACTTCGAATATCGAAGTCGAACGATTTAGCGCAAATCCTGCGATCGAACAATCGAATGATTATTCCTTCGATCGAACGAGAAAATCCTTCGAATTGAACGATTCGAAGGATTTTAATCCAACCATCGAAGGAATATCCTTCGATCAAAAAATCTCAGGCAAGCCTATGGGGACCTTCCCCATAGGCTAACATTGACTTCGGTAGCTTTTAGCTGCGAAGTAGGGGGTCGAAGTTTTTCTTAAAGAGACAGTACTTCGACTATCGAATGGTCGAATAGTCGAACGATTTGTAGTTCGAATCGTTCGATTCGAAGTCGAAGTAGTAGTCGAAGGTCGAAGTAGCCCATTCGATGGTCGAAGTAGCCCAAAAAACACTTCGAAATTCGAAGTTTTTTTAATTCGAATCCTTCACTCGAGCTTCATGAATCGGCCCCTATATCTTCTTTAAGACAGTATAAAAATATAGGGTATATTTATCAAAAAGTGAAGTTAGAGATCGCCAAAGTCCTCTAAAGTGAAATTCTACCACTCTCCATTAATTTCTATAGAATTTTTAAAAGAGTATTTATCACTGAGTGAAAGTCAAAGTTCATCCTTTGATAAATACACCTTTCAAATTCCTATAAAAATGAATGGAGAGTGGCGGAATTTTACTCTAGAGGACTGTGGCGATCTCTTACTTCACTTTCTGATAAATATACCCCATAAACCCTGAAAACACATAAAAGAGAACAGATGGGGTGACAGGCATGGGGGCAGATTTTTTCAAGGGTCAATTGAAAATTTTAATTTTGAAATTTCAAATTCCGAGTTTATTTTAGTGTAATTCGACTAGGGAATAGTCCAAAATCGTGTTTTAGCCTATGGGGAACCTCCTACAATCAATTTTGAGTTGTTTGGTGGACTTTTGAAAAAAAAAAATTGTTTTAAATTTTTTTTAAATTTTTTTTTGGTGAAAAAAATCGAATCATAATTGATCAAATTCAATTGAAATTCGATTTGAGTTTGCAGCTGGATTCTATTCACCCATTCTTTAAAAAAAAACGTTTTTTTGTAAAATTCGATTGGTCATTTTTTTTTTTTCAAATTTCGAGTTTATGGCAGTTGATGGGAGTTTTTAGAAACTCCCATAAACTCGAAATTCGCCCCTTGCTTGCAGTACAGACTTAGTAATGGGTCTGATGCAAGATACAAAATTAAAATGGAAGAGGCCTCATTTCCCAGGACAAACATGGTGGGGCAAATTCATCAAGGGTCGAATTTCGAGGGGTTAAATCCCTCGAAATTCGACTGGGGAATAGAACTGAATAGAATCGAATAGGCAATTCGGGCGAATTTACACGCTGGTGAATAGTCGAATTGGTGAATATTCGCCAGGCGAATAGGCGCTCGATCGAATATTCACTCGAAGGATTTTCATTCGATCTAATGCCTTTTTATTCGATCAAATACTTGGAAAACAAGCCTATGGGACCTTCACATAGGCTTTTAAAGCAATTCGGTGGGTTTTAGGTGTTGAAGTAGGCAGTCGAAGTATTTTTAAAAGAGACAGTACTTCGACTATCGAATGGGCGAATAGTCACAGCGTTTTTGCGCTCGATCCAGTACTTCGACTATCGACTGGCGAATAGTCGCAGCGTTTTTGCGTTTGATCTATTCGAATCATTCTACTCAGATGAATTTACGCCAATTCGATAGTCGAGGAGCACAAAAAAACACTCGAAATTCAAAGTTTTTTCACTTCGAATCCTTCACTCGAGCTTGGTGAATTGGCCCCGGTGTGTGTGTGTGTTTGTATATATATATATATAGTAAGTAACCAGTGAAGCACTTAGGCCTTAGGATCTATAAATCACTAGCACTTGCTAGGGTCACCAGCACATAAAGGGCAAAAGTCAATGGTCCCTTCCTGAAATCAAGAAGTTTCCATATTACCTAGAGCCACATTGGTTAATTATGTAGGGGATTTGCCATTATTCTAATTAATACCATACATCTTTCTTCCTACACATACATTAGTGACAGCTAATTATAACAGAAGCAGCCTTTTCACATCAAACATTCTGTGACCCCTACAAATAACATGAAAGCCATTAAGCCAAAGTTAGTTTGGGCAGCTGTTCCAAATCTCTCGACGCTTTCAAAGGGTTCGTGTTCTTTGTGGGCCCTAATTTATATGACTTTGTGACAATAAGAGCATTGAAGTCACATCATAAATACTTTTAATATCGTAATTTCTGCTTTCTGTTCATAACGGCTGTACTAACGGACATAACAATATAAAGAACATTACACACAGACAAGAATATGATGGATAAATGGTAGGAAATGGAACATTTTCTGGAACCAATAGTTTGGTAAAAGGTTATTAATTAGCAATAAGTTATTGCTATTAATTAATAGATTAAAGGACAAGGAAAGTCTAAAATGGAATAAGGCTAGAAATGCTTTATTTTGTATACTAAACATAAACATGAACATACTGCACCACAAGCCTAATCATACAAATGATTTATGCTTTCAAAGTTGGCCACAGGGGGCTGTCATCTTGTAACTTTGTTAAACATTTTTGCAAGACTAAGACTGTGCACATGCTCAGTGTGGTCTGGGCTGCTTAGGGATTGTCATAAACAAAGCTGCTTGTTTCTGCATGGCTGGTAAGTAAGGTGGGGGCTCCCCCTGCTGTTCATAAGTATGATTGTTTCCCTGCTCAGCAGTTAGGGACCGTCTAACAATTCCTAGCCACAGCAGTAAATGAAGGGAGAATTTCACTGCTTACAGTCACGTTTCTTATAAAAACAGTACACATTTTTTAATTAAAGAATATTGGATATAGGTTTCTTTTTCATTAAAGAAAGTAAAAATGGGATTGAATTTTTTTTGCCTTTCCTTGTCCTTTAAGTAATTAGTAGATAAAGAGAAGAATAATCTTGTCTGAAAGACTTCAAGGTCACTTAGAGAAGAAAACTACAGGAGACACGTACAGTGCCATGAGTGAAACCACACATTCTTGGGGAGCAACACTTTTTTGCCTGTAAAGGGAAACTTGTCCATAAATTTGCTCGATAGGTATGCATTATTAATAACATTCATAAATACATTAAAAATGTGTAGGTTTTCAACCTCAGTTTCCTTGGATGTTCCTATGGATGTTATTTGGTTGCAGAAGCTTACCAGAAGCTTACTTAAAAAGATGCTGTCATGGGAAAAAAATCAAAAACGCATCAGTTAATAGTGCTACTCCAGCAGAATTCTGCACTGTTATAAGTTTCTTAAAAGAGAAAACAGATTTTTTTATATTTAATTTTGAAATCTGACATGGGGCTAGACATATTGTCAGTTTCCCAGCTGCCCCCAGTCATGTAACTTGTGCTGTGATAAAATTTAGTCACTCTTTACTGCTGTACTGCAAGTTGGAATGATATCACCCCCTCCCTTTCCAACCCCAAGCAGCCTGACAACAGAACAATGGGAAGGTAACGAGATAAAAGCTCCCTAACACAAGATAACAGCTGCCTGGTAGATCTAAGAACAGCACTCAATAATAAAATCCAGGTCCCACTGAGACACATTCAGTTACAGTGAGTAGGAGAAACAACAGCCTGCCAGAAAGCAATTCCATTCTAAAGTGCTGGCTCTTTCTGAAAGCACATGACCAGGCAAAATGACCTGGCAAAATGACCTGAGATGGCGCCTACACACCAATATTACAACTAAAAAATACACTTGCTGGTCCAGGAATTACATTTTTCATGGTAGACTGTATTATTTGCAATGTATGTAAACAGTGTAATTTAGAAATAAGAACTACATCATAAAAATGATTACAGAAACCCTTTAAGTAAAGGCTTTAGACATCAATGTGGCGATAGTTTTAGATACCAACACCAAAACATAAAATGAATGTTTAGCTATTTCTCCACTGAAGGAGATGTCTAGGCATTTTGGCCTTCCCTGCCATTCAGCATATTGCCTAGCTTATTGACATTACAATTGCAAATCTGACATTATGGGGCATATTTATCAAAAGTCAATTGATAGAGTTTTTTTACTTCCAATGAAAAACTCAAACGTCTAAAACTCCAACGAATATTACCGACCTGAAAACGAATCAAACTCAAATCGAGTTCTTTCTCCAAAAAAATGTGAATGTCAGGAATAGGGATGTAGCGAACGTCGGAAAAAAAGTTCGCGAACATATTCGCGAACTTGCGCAAAAATGCGAGCGGTTCGCGAACGGTTCGCGAACCCCATAGACTTCAATGGGAAGGCGAACTTTAACATCTAAAAAAGACATTTCTGGCCAGAAAAATGATTTTAAAGTTGTTTAAAGGGTGCAACGACCTGGACAGTGGCATGCCAGAGGGGGATCAAGGGCAAAAATGTATCTGAAAAATCTGCCTGTGTGTGCTTGGAAGAGATAGTGTAGGGGGAGAGCTGTTAGTGATTTCAGGGACAGATGATAGTAAGTTTGCTGGCTAGTAATCTGCTTGATACTGCTCTGTATTGGAGGGACAGAAGTCTGCAGGGATTTGAGGGACATTTTAGCTTAGGTAGCTTTGCTGGCTAGTAATCTACTGTTCTCTTTAAACAACTGCCATACGTTGACCTTGTAGGCATTGTTTGCCCAGTTTTTTTGGACGCAGCCACTGAAGCACAGTTGCCAGAAAAAATATGCCATATAAATGCTGAAAATAGTCATTTTTCGCCATACGTTGACCTTGTAGACATTGTTTGCCCAGTTTTTTTTGGACGCAGCCACTGAAGCACAGTTGCCAGAAAAAATATGCCATATAAATGCTGAAAATAGTAATTTTTCGCCATACGTTGACCTTGTAGACATTGTTTGCCCAGTTTTTTTGGCCGCAGCCACTGAAGCACAGAGGCCAGAAAAAATATGCCATATAAATGCTGAAAATAGTCATTTTTTTGGTCGCAGCCACTGAAGCACAGTTGCCAGAAAAATTATGCCATATAAATGCTGAAAATATAAATTTTTTTGGTTGCAGCCACTGAAGCACAGAGGCCAGAAAAATTATGCCATATAAATGCAGAAAATATGCATTTTTTTGGTCGCAGCCACTGAAGCACAGTTGACAGAAAAATTATGCTATATAAATGCTGAAAATATAAATTTTTTTGGTTGCAGCCACTGAAGCACAGAGGCCAGAAAAATTATGCCATATAAATGCAGAAAATATGCATTTTTTTGGACGCAGCCACTGAAGCACAGTTGCCAGAAAAAATATGCCATATAAATGCTGAAAATAGTCATTTTTCGCCATACGTTGACCTTGTACACATTGTTTGCCCAGTTTTTTTGGTTGCAGCCACTGAAGCACAGAGGCCAGAAAAAATTAAACCAGTAGGGTTTGCACCCTAGTTTGTAACGGTGGCGGAGGGAGGAGGACGCTAAAGGACAGCTGTGTGTGGAGTCATGAGGCTTGAAGAGAAGGACAGCTGCATAGAAGTCAGAACAGGTCTTCCGCCGTGCAGTAACCCTCCGAGATCCACCCCTCATTCATTTTAATAAAGGTCAGGTAATCGACACTTTTGTGACCTAGGCGAGTTCTCTTCTCAGTTACAATCCCTCCTGCTGCACTGAAGGTCCTTTCTGAGAGCACACTTGAGGCTGGGCAAGACAAGAGGTTCATGGCAAATTGTGACAGCTCTGGCCACAGATCAAGCCTGCGCACCCAGTAGTCCAGGGGTTCATCGCTCCTCAGAGTGTCGATATCTGCAGTTAATGCCAGGTAGTCCGCTACCTGCCGGTCGAGGCGTTCTTTGAGGGTGGATCCAGAAGGGTTGTGGCGCTGCCTTGGACAGAAAAACATTTGCATGTCTGACGTTACAGACCGGCCAAAGGGCTTTGTCCTTGCAGGTGTGCTCGTGGCAGGATTACTGGCACCTCTGCCCCTGGAATGTTGATGAGTTCCTGAAGTGACATCACCCTTAAAAGCATTGTACAACATGTTTTGCAGGCTGGTTTGTAAATGCCGCATCTTTTTGGACTTGTGGTATGTTGGTAACATTTCTGACACTTTATGCTTGTACCGAGGGTCTAGTAGCGTTGCGACCCAGTACAGGTCCTTCTCCTTAAGCCTCTTGATACGGGGGTCCTTCAACAGGCATGACAGCATGAAAGACCCCATTCTCACAAGGTTGGATGCAGAGCTATCCATCTCCGCTTCCTCATTATCAAGGACTGCATCATCCACGGTCTCCTCCCCCCAGCCACGTACAAGACCAGGGGTCCCCAAAAGGTCACCACTAGCCCCCTGGGAAGCCTGCTCCTGTTGGTCCTCCTCCTCCTCCTCCACAAAGCCACCTTCCTCCTCTGACTCCACTTCTGGCACCTCTCCCTGCGTTGCAGCAGGTGCCTGGGTTCGTTCTGGTGATTCTGACCATAAATCGTGCGCTTCCAGCTCCTCGTCACGCTGGTCTACAGCCTCATCTGTCACTCGTCGCACGGCACGCTCCAGGAAGAAAGCGAAGGGTATTAGGTCGCTGATGGTGCCTTCGGTGCGACTGACCATATTTGTCACCTCTTCAAAAGGTCGCATGAGCCTGCAGGCATCGCGCATAAGCACCCAGTAACGGGGGAAAAAAATCCCCAGCTCTGCAGATCCAGTCCTACCACCCAGTTCAAAAAGGTACTCGTTGACGGCCCTTTGTTGTTGCAGCAGACGTTCCAACATAAGGAGCGTTGAATTCCAGCGAGTCTGGCTGTCAGAAATCAAACGCCTGACTGGCATGTTGTAGCGCTGCTGAATGTCAGCAAGGCGTGCCATGGCTGTGTAGGAACGTCTGAAATGGGCCGACACCTTTCTGGACTGGGTGAGAACGTCCTGGAATCCTGGGTACTTGGAGACAAAACGTTGGACTATTAAATTTAACACATGTGCCATGCAGGGCACATGTGTTAAATTTCCCAGTCTCAACGCTGCCAACAGATTGCTTCCATTGTCACACACCACTTTTCCGATCTGCAGTTGGTGTGGGGTCAGCCACCGATCGGCCTGTGACTGCAGAGATGACAGGAGTACAGATCCGGTATGGTTTTTGCTTTCCAGGCACGTCATCCCCAAGACAGCGTGACAACGGCGTACCTGGCACGTCGAATAGCCTAGGGGGAGCTGGGGGTGCACAGGTGTGGAGGAGGAGAAGGAGGACCCAGCAGCAGAGTAAGAAGAAGAAGAGGAAGAAGACGAGGTAGAGAGCGATGGAGGAGTAGAGGTGGTGGCAGAACCGCGTGCAATCCGTGGCGGTGACACCAACTCCACTGTTGTTGTTGTTGAGCTACCCATTCCCTGCTTCCCATTCCCAGCCATTACCAAGTTCACCCAGTGGGCAGTGTAGGTGACATACCTGCCCTGACCATGCTTGGAGGACCATGCGTCAGTAGTCATATGGACCTTTGGCCCAACACTAAGTGACAGAGATGCGGTAACTTGGCTCTGCACATGTTGGTACAGGTGTGGTATTCCCTTTTTAGAAAAAAAATTGCGGCTGGGTACCTTCCACTGCGGTGTCCCAATTGCTACAAATTTGCGGAAGGCCTCAGAGTCCACCAGCTGGTATGGTAAAAGCTGGCGGGCTAAGAGTGCAGACAAGCCAGCTGTCAGACGCCGGGCAAGGGGGTGACAGTCAGACATTGGCTTCTTACGCTCAAACATGGCCTTCACAGAAACTTGGCTGGTGGCAGATGACTGGGAATGGGAACAGGTGGTCAAGGTGGAAGGCGGAGTGGAGGGTGGTTCAGATGGGTCAAGGAGAGCAGAGGTAGAGCAGTAAGATGCTGGACCAGAAGGAGTGTGGCTTTTAGTTTGCCTGTTGCCTTTGAGGTGTTGCTCCCAAAGTGCTTTGTGCTTGCCGCTCATGTGCCTTCGCATAGAAGTTGTACCTATGTGGCTGTTGGGCTTACCAAGGCTCAGTTTCTGACTGCACTCATTGCAAATTACAATGCTTTTGTCAGAGGCACACACATTAAAAAAATCCCACACTGCTGACTTTTTGGAAGTGTGCGATCTGGCGGTAACAGTAGAAGTTGGCGGCATTGGCGGCAATGGCGGGTGCGTTGGCCGGCTGAACACAGGTGCCGATACATGTTGTTGCCCTACTGATCCCTGCGGGCTGTCCTCCCTGCTTCTTCTAAGTCTTATTCTCCTACTGCCTCTCTGACTCTCTGTCTCTCCATCTGAACTACCCTCCTCTTGCTCTCTTCTACTAGGCACCCACAAAACATCAATCTCCTCATCATCATTCTCCTCAGATGCATCAATTTCTTCTGACACATCACAGAAGGAAGCAGCAGCGGGGACCTCCTCCTCATCACTCATCATTATGTCCATCTCTGTCGTGTTCTCTGCCAGAATTAAATCTGGTGTAACGTCCTCATCTCCTTCATCTTCTTCTGCCAATAATGGTTGCGCATTACTCAGTTCAAGAAACTCATGGGAAAATAACTCCTCTGACTCCAGTGAAGAAGGGGCACCGGTGGTGGAGGAAGTGTTACGTGGGGTGGCCATAGCAGTGGAGGATGAGGAGGATGTTGTGGTAAAGTTAGAAACGGTAGAGGATGGGGTGTGCTGTGTAAGCCAGTCAACTACCTCTTCAGCATTTTGGGAGTTCAGGGTCATTGGCTTTTTAAAACTGGGCAATTTGCTAGGGCCACAGGATTGCATAGCAGCACGGCCCCTAGCACGGCCTCTGCGTGGCGGCCTGCCTTTGCCTGGCATTATTTTTAAAAAAAACAACAACAACAAAAACTCAGTTGGTTTTTCTGGAAACGATAATACACACAGCTAGATGGCAGTTTGAAGAAAACAGTGTGCAAATAATGCCTACAAGGTCAACGTATACACAGCGGTGGATACGGATTACGTAAAATATAAGAATGCTGCTTGAAAAAAAGTAACTCAAGTGGTTTTTCTAGAGACGATAATATTATCAATATTTAGACAAAATGTGAACAAGCTCACACAGCTAGATGGCGGTTTGAAGAAAACAGTGTGCAAATAATGCCTACAAGGTCAACGTATACACAGCGGTGGATACGGATTACGTAAAATATAAGAATGCTGCTTGAAAAAAAGTAACTCAAGTGGTTTTTCTAGAGACGATAATATTATCAATATTTAGACAAAATGTGAACAAGCTCACACAGCTAGATGGCGGTTTGAAGAAAACACTGTGCAAATAATGCCTACAAGGTCAACGTATACACAGCGGTGGATACGGATTACGTAAAATATAAGAATGCTGCTTGAAAAAAAGTAACTCAAGTGGTTTTTCTAGAGACGATAATATTATCAATATTTAGACAAAATGTGAACAAGCTCACACAGCTAGATGGCGGTTTGAAGAAAACACTGTGCAAATAATGCCTACAAGGTCAACGTATACACAGCGGTGGATACGGATTACGTAAAATATAAGAATGCTGCTTGAAAAAAAGTAACTCAAGTGGTTTTTCTAGAGACGATAATATTATCAATATTTAGACAAAATGTGAACAAGCTCACACAGCTAGATGGCGGTTTGAAGAAAACACTGTGCAAATAATGCCTACAAGGTCAACGTATACACAGCGGTGGATACGGATTACGTAAAATATAAGAATGCTGCTTGAAAAAAAGTAACTCAAGTGGTTTTTCTAGAGACGATAATATTATCAATATTTAGACAAAATGTGAACAAGCTCACACAGCTAGATGGCGGTTTGAAGAAAACACTGTGCAAATAATGCCCACAAGATCAACGTATACACTACTACAGCGGTGGATACGGATTACGTAAAATATATTATGGCTGCTTGAAAAAAGTCACTCCGGTGTTTTTTCTGGAGACGGTAATATTATGGATATTTAGACAGAATGTGAACAAGGTCACACAGCTAGATGGCAGTTGGTTGAATAACACACTGGGCAAAAAATGCCTACAGGGCAAATAATGCCTAAAAGGTCAACTTATACACTACTACAGCGATGGATACGGATTACGTAAAATATATTATGGCTGCTTGAAAAAAGTCACTCCGGTGTTTTTTCTGGAGACGGTAATATTATGGATATTTAGACAGAATGTGAACAAGGTCACACAGCTAGATGGCAGTTGGTTGAATAACACACTGGGCAAAAAATGCCTACAGGGCAAATAATGCCTAAAAGGTCAACTTATACACTACTACAGCGATGGATACGGATTACGTAAAATTTATTATGGCTGCTTGAAAAAAGTCACTCCGGTGTTTTTTCTGGAGACGGTAATATTATGGATATTTAGACAGAATGTGAACAAGGTCACACAGCTAGATGGCAGTTGGTTGAATAACACACTGGGCAAAAAATGCCTACAGGGCAAATAATGCCTAAAAGGTCAACTTATACACTACTACAGCGATGGATACGGATTACGTAAAATATATTATGGCTGCTTGAAAAAAGTCACTCCGGTGTTTTTTCTGGAGACGGTAATATTATGGATATTTAGACAGAATGTGAACAAGGTCACACAGCTAGATGGCAGTTGGTTGAATAACACACTGGGCAAAAAATGCCTACAGGGCAAATAATGCCTAAAAGGTCAACTTATACACTACTACAGCGATGGATACGGATTACGTAAAATTTATTATGGCTGCTTGAAAAAAGTCACTCCGGTGTTTTTTCTGGAGACGGTAATATTAAGGATATTTAGACAGAATGTGAACAAGGTCACACAGCTAGATGGCAGTTGGTTGAATAACACACTGGGCAAAAAATGCCTACAGGGCAAATAATGCCTAAAAGGTCAACTTATACACTACTACAGCGATGGATACGGATTACGTAAAATATATTATGGCTGCTTGAAAAAAGTCACTCCGGTGTTTTTTCTGGAGACGGTAATATTATGGATATTTAGACAGAATGTGAACAAGGTCACACAGCTAGATGGCAGTTGGTTGAATAACACACTGGGCAAAAAATGCCTACAGGGCAAATAATGCCTAAAAGGTCAACTTATACACTACTACAGCGATGGATACGGATTACGTAAAATATATTATGGCTGCTTGAAAAAAGTCACTCCGGTGTTTTTTCTGGAGACGGTAATATTATGGATATTTAGACAGAATGTGAACAAGGTCACACAGCTAGATGGCAGTTGGTTGAATAACACACTGGGCAAAAAATGCCTACAGGGCAAATAATGCCTAAAAGGTCAACTTATACACTACTACAGCGATGGATACGGATTACGTAAAATATATTATGGCTGCTTGAAAAAAGTCACTCCGGTGTTTTTTCTGGAGACGGTAATATTATGGATATTTAGACAGAATGTGAACAAGGTCACACAGCTAGATGGCAGTTGGTTGAATAACACACTGGGCAAAAAATGCCTACAGGGCAAATAATGCCTAAAAGGTCAACTTATACACTACTACAGCGGTAGTAAAATAAAAAAAAGTAAAATAAAAAAAAAATGAATATTAAAAAAAAAAAATTACAGTTGGTGCTGCTGAACTACTAGGAGCAGCAGATTAGCACACCAGTCCCACTCCCCAACACTGCTAGACTAATAGCACTGGGCTCTTATAGTAGTAGTAGTAGTAGTAGTAGTAGTAGTAGTAGTAGTAAAACAACAAAAAAATAAATAAAAGCAGTCCTTACAAGGACTACTGTTATTGCAGCAGTCAGCAGATGAGATCAGAAGCAGGACAGCTGCCCACTGCAGCTACATACAGAGCACTGCAGTAGAAGGTAGATTACTAGCCAGCAAAGCTACCTAAGCTTAAATGTCCCTCAAACCCCTGCAGACTTCTGTCCCTCCAATAACAGAGCAGTATCAACACGATTACTAGCCAGCAAACTTTCAACTGTCCCTGAAATCACAGGCAGCAGCTCTCTCCCTACACTATCTCTTCAGCACACACAGGCAGAGTGAAAAAACGCTGCAGGGCTTCGGTTTTTATAGGGAAGGGGAGTGGTCCAGGGGAGAGCTTCCTGATTGGCTGCCATGTACCTGCTGGTCTGGGGTGAGAGGGCAAAAAAAAGCGCCAACAATGGCAAACCCAAAATGGCGAACGTCGCGCGACGTTCGCGAACTTCCGGCGAGCGCGAACACCCGATGTTCGCGCGAACAAGTTCGCCGGCGAACAGTTCGCGCCATCTCTAGTCAGGAAGGCTATTAGCATCTTCAAATGGGTCACTGGACCTGTACCACTGACTTCTACATGAACTCGGCAGGTTTTAGGTGGAGTACTATCAGATTTGAGTTGTTCCCAGGGTAGAGGTATGATAAATCTTGAACTCGAATTTGAGATTTATCATGCCTCGACCCTGGATTATTCCCAACTCGAAAATTCAATTTTAATTTGATATTCAAACTTTAATAAATCTGCCTCTTTATATCTCAACAGCGCAAGACAAAGGTCACTGGGCTTATTTGTCAACACTGGGCAAATTTGCCCATGGGCAACCAATCAGTGATTAGCTTTTTGAAGCCAGCTGCAAGTAGAACAATGAATGCAGCAATTTGATTGGTTGCCATGGGTTACTGCCCATGGGCAAATTTGCCCAGTGTTGATAAATGACCCCACACTGTGTGCCATTAGCCTTAGGGTGCAAATGATGAACTTTGCATATTTTATCTGTTGTCTGAACAAAGAACCTTTCATTGGAAATTTCAATAATACATTTTAAGGAACTACTCCCAGAAACATAATGATAGCGATATTGTGCGTCCCATAAAGGGTGCAGATTTTTAAAAAAACATAGACTATATGATCATATTGTATTTCAATTTCAGGGACAGCTGGACATAAAGAGCTTCTGTATATGGAATCTGCTACAGTGACCTCAATTTACAGAGATGCCAACCAGGATCCAAAGCAATTCAGGGGGAATCTTAATCAAGCTTGTCATGTCCCTGACCATCCCCACCCCACTGATGATCCCAGAGGACTTCAGGTGACAATTCTATGCATATTAATGGACTGGGTAAGTTAAAGTTTGGGTACAAATTTCTGACGCTGGGAGATGGACCTGGTACTGAGGGACTTTAGTGGCGTGTTAGGGATCAGGGAGACTTCCAACAAATCTGGGGGACTTATCATGTCTTAAAAATATCAGTCCCTCACCTATGTATAATGATGCACTTCACAGGACACAAAGGCATGAGTGTTCTAATCAACACTTACATTTGGATGCTGCTACCCAAAGTCATGGGGAGCTTCTACAGGACCATTTTCCCACAAGAGCTCACACATCTACATGGGAAGCTTGAGGAGACAACGTCACCAGATGTGAAATTATTTTTTTCTTTTACAGTTTGTATTTGTCCAACCAGCACCTACAAATAAACATTCTCTTACTTGCATTTTCTTTCTCGACATCTGACCTCTGTTTATCTCCCTGGTTAAGTTCTACAACCATTGTATTCTATTGCTATTACGTGTTATTTGCTATACAAACACGTGACCTACAGTACAAATTCAACTTGAATGGCTTCCCTACAGCTCTCCAGCTTAGTTACGTAAACTACATGTGAGCGGGTAACATCTTTAAAGCGTTAGCAACGTTTTCATATACAGGTATGGGACCTGTTATCCAGAGTGCTTGGGACCTAGGGTTTTCCAGATAATGGATCTTTCTGTAATTTGGATCTTCATGCATTAAGTCTACTAGAAAATAATATAAACATGAAATAAACCCAATAGGCTGGTTTTGCTTCCAATAAGGATTAATTATATTTTAGTTGGGATCAAGTACAAGGCACTGTTTTATTATTACAGAGAAAAAGGAAATCATTTTTAAAAACATAGGTTATTTGGAAATAAAGTGTCTATAGGAGAGATGGGCATTCCGTAATTCGGAGCTTTCTGGATAATAGGTTTCCAGATAACAGATCCCATACCTGTACAGTAAATGCACAAATATACAAATGTATATTCCTATAACCAACTGTTGGCCATCTTCATTTCAGAATGAGCAATTTGATAGTCCTGATTTCTGTAGCATATGGCCGTAGCTGACAGTTGATACACTATCTATATACATTGAATGAAAGTGTACATACAGTAGAATAGAGTCCTGTGCAGAACCAATTTCTAAGACCGAGACCCGACCTGAACCCAAACCGCATATCTACCCAACCCGGATCTGCAACTGCCTTATCCCCAACCCGACCCGTGACCCGCTGACCACTATCAAACAGGAAGTGATGTTGTTACAAACCGGAAGTGACATCATTAAAAGTGAATGGGGAAAGAAACTAGTTTTGTAAAGTCTTAAAAGGACTAAAATATAGACAATATATATAACCTAAGAAATTTAGATGAGACACGCAAACCCCATCTGCAACCTGCAGACCCAAGACCCGCATCAATACCTACCCTCATTCCACCGGTACCCAGCCCGCTGCAGGACTCTACAGTAGATCCCCCCCTTTTCACATTTTTCAAGGGACCAGAAAAAATGGTGTAAAATCCAGGAAAATGTAAAATCAGGGAAATGTATTATACATAATATATAGGTGGGACCCCACAACAACAGTGTAAAATGAGGGAAAACTTAAAATCAGGGGATGTAAAATGGTTCTATTGTATTTGCTGGGATACTTTGAAGCTGAACAACTGATCTGACAAAGATCATTTCATGCCCTGTGAAAGGGACATTGCACAACCCTTTTTAACAGTCACTGGATGAATAGGGCTAGTAACATACATGCTTTTTATATTTAATTAGGAAATAGCTATGGTTTCTGTTATTTCTGCCACTAAACAAGAATATAAAGCCAGTTAAGGCCCCAGATCGGATCTTTTCGTTGATGCAGTCCCGCGATCCAACCGCCCGTTTGGCCTCCGTCCTGATCCAATCGTTGGGCCCTAGGGCCCATTATCGGATCTGCCCAATATCACCCAATTGAATGTGGGCATATCGGGGAGAGATCCACTTGTTTGGCGACAAATGAGTGGATCTCTACGTCTATGGCCACCTTTAGTTTCTGGTCCCAAAGAACTTCTCAGTAGACTGATAATTTGTCAGCTTCTTTGAAGTCCTTGACAATAAGCTGCTCAAAGTCTGATGCTTAGATAAGGCAGAGGTTGGTTTCCTTGAAGATAGGTAGAGAGCTGTGACCAAATTGCCCTGTTTATAAAGGAATGTGGAGATGAGCTTTTGTGGAGAAGTGCTTTTTAATGGCAAAAAAATGGGAACATTTGATTTTTTTTTAAATTAAGACAATAGACAGAATGTAATTTCAACACAAGCCCAATATAAAGTGCATGTTTTTTAGCAAAAGGTGTTTTCAGGTGAATACTGCCACTTTAATTAGACCATGAAGTAAGTTAAAACTAAAGCAATAGAGTTATTTTCACAAGTCAATCTTTGCTAGAAATGGGAGCCTTTTTCGTTCTTCATAAATAGGGACCCTGTATCGTGATCTTGAGCCAGAATTTTTAGCTTATGAGCAAATACTGCTGGAATGAAATGAAACATAATTCTGTATATACATTTAGCATATTGTAACGATTGTCCTATTGGCTTTTGTACAACCATTCATTAGTAATATGAACACTAAGATGAAGAAAAGAAGATCCTTCACATTTGTAAGTAATTAGGCTGATCTGCAGACCCTCTGACCTCCTCCACCAGATATTGTAGAATAATCTCAAGACTTGTACCAGTGCCAGAGAGAAGTTGCACCGAGAGGAAATGAGCAAAACAAATGTCTTCTCTTGTCGTACAAATACAAAGATATAACAAAAGCACCAACTATACTTTGAATGGTGAACTTCCACTTTTGAAAAGAAGGCTTTCAAGAGCTAATACAATACAATGGATACAATACAATGGATGTGCAATGCAAATATATGTTTTGCATGATGTTTGACATTCTTATAACAGTCCATTCCAAAGACTGAGCTCTGCTAAAGTCATAGTCACCATCTGGTTTAACACTAATAAACAATAGCTTAAATTTTAGTTCCAGCAAATATTTTTTCTCAATACGGTTTGGCAAATTTTTCGGAAATTTTTTGGAAATTTGCAAATGTTTCGGCGAAATGCCCCATATTCGCCCATCACTAGCAGTAACCCATAGCAACAAACCAGCAGGTAGAATTTAACGGTTACATGTTTAAAAGCAAGCATCTTATTGGTTGCTAAAGGTTACCGCACTTGGGCAAACTTTTGCCTTTTACTACATATGGGGGTATGACTGCTAAAAGCAACCTGTAACTAAGCGTATGTATTTTATCTACACTTCTTTGTATTCAGTTTATTCTAGGGTTACTAACTCTCAGTAGTGATGGCCGAATTTATCCTGTTTTGCTTCACCAAAAAATTTGGGAATGTCCCGTGAAAAATTTGCGAAATGCATTGAAGTCAATGGGTGACAAAATTATTTTGACGCCCACAACAATTTTTATACGTGCGCCTTTTTTGTCCAAATGCATTAAAGTCAATGGGCATCCGAATAATTTTGATGCTTGACAAATTTTCTGACCTGCGCCCAAATTTTTTTCATGCAGCGGATTTTTCGGCGGCAGATTTTCACAGCAGATTCACGAGTTTATTCACCGCAAATTCACACCTGCCGGATTTTTTCGCCCATCACTAACTCTCAGTAGAGCCAAATATCAGCAGTCTAAAAATGCAAATAGCTCAAAACACGCTATAAAAAGTGAAAATTGATCAATTACAAATCAATTCATTTTTGGGGTTAGATCCCCAAATGTAGGGATATCAAGCAGGTGGCAAAACAGCGTAAAAATCTTTCCCATTGGAAATGGTTTTCAGATGCAAGAATCTGTACAGAGAAGTGCAAAGAAGAAAATAGAGCAACCAGTGCACACGTTTTTCCCTTATTCTTACTGTATATGACTAATCAGAACTAATCGCTCATTAGTTGCCATGGGTTAATGCTCCTGGGTAAAATTGACATATGTCTGAGCTTAATGATATGCACCTAAGGATAATATATGTTTTATGTTAAGAGAATTCCTATGCACTCCACTGTATGGTACATCAATGGCAAATGCAGAATCCCATTAATGAAGATATTAATGTCTGGTAAAGCTTCACAGGGCAGATCCTGATTAATTAACCGTGACGCGTTAACTCTTGCACTGCCTATGAGAATCTACTACCCCTCATACAGCATAAAACCGCCTGTGGAACGTTTGTTTATAGGTATGAGACCTGATATTCAGAATGCACAGGACCTGGGGTTTTACAGATAACGGATCTTTCCATAACTTGGATCTTCATACCTTATGGGGCCCATTTACTTAGTTCGAGTGAAGGAATAGAGGAAAAATAGTTTGAATTTCTAATGGTTTTTTTTGGCTACTTCGACCATCGAATGGGCTACTTCGACCTTCAACTACGACCTTCGACTTCGAATCGAACTAAAAATCGTTCGACTATTCCACCATTCGATAGTCGTCTCTTTAAAAAATTCTTCTACCCCCTAGGTCGCCACCTAAAACCTACCGAGGCCAATGTTAGCCTATGGGGAAGGTCCCCATAGGCTTCCTAACAATTTTCTGATCGAAGGAATATCCTTCGATCGATGGATTAAAATAATTTGAATCGTTCCATTCGAGGGATTTAATCGTTCGATCGTAGGAATAGCGCAAAATCCTTCAACTTCAATATGCGAAGTCGAAGGATTTTACTTCCGATATTCGACCCTAGGTAAATCTGCCCCTATGTCTACTAGAAAACCACATAATTATTAAATAAACCCACCATGCTGCTTTTGCTTCCAATAAGAATTAATGATATCTTAGTTATCAAGTACAAGCGACTGTTTTATTATTACAGAGAAAAGGGGGATCATTCTAAAAAATGTGGGTTGTTTGAATAAAATGGAGTCTATGGGAGATGGTCTGTTTTGTAATTCAGAGTTTTATGGATAACGGGTTTTCTGATAACCTGTATTTTATTTTTGCTTTTAGTTTAGGTCAAAATACTTCAATAGTAATTACGTCTATCAAGCACAAAAGGCAAAATATCAATATTGCGGGTGTTTTCCACAGGTGTATTTTGTATACGTGCTGGGAAACATCTTAAGCACAGGATACCTACTTTAGTCTGAATCACAATACTCATTGTATTTCTACCATGTTTATTTCACTCCTGGCATACAAGAACCGCCTGCCTGGGGAGCTAACGCTTTGGTTCAGGGGCGATCCTGGCCCCTCCGCCGCCTGAGGCAGCAGAACTGCCCCCCCTCCCCCGGAATTTCGCTCTTCAAGTACCAGGAGCAGCATTTTTGCAGCCCCTGGTACCTAGTGGGGCGCTGCCGCCTGAGGCGACAGCCTCAATTCGACTCATTGGCGGAGCACCCCTGCTTTGGTTACTACATGACATACAATACGGGGCCCTGCATCCAAATACGTTTCTAGGGGCACATTTACTCAGCTAGAGTGAAGGATTCAAATGCAAAAAGCTTCGAATTTTGAAGTGTTTTTTTGGCTATTTCGACCATCGAATTGGCTACTTCGAGCTTCAACTACGATTTCGATTTCGATTCAAACTAAAAATTGTTCGACTATTCGACCATTCTATTGTCGAAGTACTGTCTCTTTAAAAAAAACTTCCCTACTTCGCCACCTTAAACCTAACGAACCTCAATGTTAGCCTATGGGGACCTTCCCTTGCTTTTTTTGATCGAAGAAAAATCGTTTGATCGATGGATTAAAATTAGTGATGGGCGAATTTATTCGCCAGGCGCGAATTTGCGGCGAATTTACGTGATTCGCCGCCGGCACAAAAAATTTGCGAAAAGTCTGCAAAAAAACGCTGGTGAAAATTCGCGGCGTCAAAAACGGACGCCAGCGTCAAAAATGAGTCGCCGGCGCCGTTTCGCGAATCGAAGGATTTAATCGTTCGATCAAACAATTTTCCATTCGATCGTTCGATATTCGAAGTTGAAGGATTTTACTTTATATCGTGGGTTAATTAACCCTCGATATTCGACCCTAAATCTGCCCCTCTGTGTCAATCTGGTTAAAAAAAGGGATAATTGTTATTTCTATATAAACAGAAGAACCATCATATACATCTCATTTGTGTGACTTTAAACTGTCACAGCAACATACGTTTTGAAAAAATGATTCTCTATTTTGCCTTTCACCATGTAACAGCCAAAACACATCTCTATTCCATATTACACATCTGCAGCCCATTTCCCCACGACTCCCTTGCCCTGTGCACCTTAAAGGAAAGCGTAAACGCAAGTCCATTTTATACGACCACATTTATAAACGGTGCTCAAAGCATTCCGGATGTATTAACTAAAAGCATGACAAATGTACTTTATTAATGCGCGGATGCGTGTCAGAATTTTACAGCTGTCCCTGGGTATATGGTAATTGCTAGGCAGTAAAATATGCCAAAACATTGTTTTCACTTGTCTGGGATATTATTCATAGATATCACATGTAAAAGGCAGCCCACAGACACATTGTTCTCTCTGCTGTTTTATTTAGGATCGTTCTATATATTTCAGCAAATAAAATGTAGTTACAACTTAATTGCTCGATGTTATTTGAAGGGCTTGTTCATGCTATTCCCTTTAGTTCCAAATGTGTGCAGTGCAAAGGCAAAAGTACAGCGGAGATTTGGGAAGGGCGGTTTGCAAAAAATGCTGCATCCAAAGTTTGGCATCATGTGACCCGGTGCAACATGCCATAACTTTGTCCAGCAAGGATTTTTCCATTTCCCGAAAAGGAACAGCAGGGACATTACTGGAACAAACAAAATAACTTGAACAATAGTCATAATGCTATTTCACTGGAAAAACGTGTTGATTGAGAAATCTGTGTGTCTAAAGTGCTATAGGGAGATAAGAAGAACACTTTGGATGCAGATTTTATTAGAACATGGCACAATTCGAGAGTATCCAGTGCCCTTCTCAAGCCAACACTAAAAAAACTAAAGATCACATGATCAATCAACTTGAGTTTTCAACCAATATTACTGATTTATTTACAGATTAACAATTTATAGTACAAGGGCAGAGGTGGATTAATGGATAGGCTACTCTAAGATATAGCCTAGGGGTTCATCTAGATTTTTCAATTATTATTTTTATTTTCTTTCAACGGTTTATTTTTAACTGTGCTGCTGGGCCTGGGACCAGTCTGGACGGGTGCACAGTCGGTACCTACTGGGGAAAGATTAGGTGGCCGGACAAGGCAAGTCACTGGGGTGCGCCGAACCAGACGAGACTTAGAGAGCTCGAATGCACAACATGTATGCGACATACTTTGGGTCCAAGAAGGTACCGACCATGTACCCGCTCTGACCAGACCCAGATAAAAGTAATTAGAAAAGAAAGTACAAATAATAACTAAAAGAAGCTAGAACATGGACCCCCTGTATCTCCAGGTGTACCTGTGACCCTGATTAATTGTTATATATTTCGAAAAAACTTGGGAGTGGGAGTAGCCTTGAAAAGGGGCCTGTAGAAAGTGTACTCTGAAGCTGCCCATACACACAGACCGAGTTGGCAGCTTTTTGGCCCGTGTGTGGGGCCCTCCAATGGGCTTCCCCGATAGATATCTGGCCGAAAGTAGGGCAGATGTCGATCGGGCAGGGTTAAAAATCCTGTCGGATTGCGGCCGCATCTGTTCATTGATACGGTCCCGTATTGGTTGCATTATGATCCAATCCAAACAAACAGATCTCTATGGGGGCACATTTACTAAGGGTCAAATATCGAGGGTTAATAAACCCTTAAATTCGAGCCTCGAAGTAAAATCCTACAAATTCAAATATCGAATTAGAAGGATTTACCGCAAATCCTACGATCGATCAATGGGAAAATTGTTCATTTGATCGAGGGAGAAATCGTTCAATCAAATGATGAGATCGTTCGATTGAACGATCGAAAGATTTTTCTTCGATCAAAAAAACCTTAGAAAACTGATGGGGAAGGTCCCCATAGGCTAACATTGCACCTCGGTAGGTTTACACTGCCGAAGTATGTAGTAGAAGTTTTTTCTAAAGAGACAGTACTTCAACTATCGAATGGTCGAATAGTCAAACGTTTTTTTAGTTTGAATCGTTCGAATCAAAGTCGTAGTCGAAGGTCGTAGTAGCCAATTCGATAGTCGAAGTACCCAAAAAAATACTTCGGAATTCGAAGTTTTTTTACTTTGAATCCTTCACTCGAGCTTAGTAAATGTGCCCCATATGTGTATGGCCACCTTAAGGGTCTCACATCTCATTAATCCGCCACTGTACAAAGGTCACATGTGCAGGCCCTTTTGGTACATTTCAGGAAACCTTTTAATCTCCTAATGTGATTTTCTCAGACAGAACACAAGAACAGTAAATGCAACATTGAGCTGTGACTACTTGTACCCATAGATGTTCCTACCAGAAACCTTGATCCAGTGTTTCTCTAGTTGGGACAATGAATGGGACACAAATACATTATTGACACTGTATGACTTGTTACTCCAGAAACGATACCATCCTCTTTCTGAAATTATGCACCACAACCTGGCACAATTCTTAAAATCGCCCGCAAAACATCTGCATTGCAATACAGAACTACTGAAAATCTCAGTTGGCACTGCCCTAATACACCAATCGTTTTAGTTCCTTTTTTTTTTTTTATTGGCAGGAAAGAGCCAACTACTCGTAGACAAGAAGAGTTACGAAACCATGCTAAATGACTTGGAAAGTAAGAGTGGTAGTCAACATGTGTTGCACTGCTGTGACAGGCTAAGTTGCATCATTAACAGACAATCATAAAGACCCATGATACTGCAACCGGCTGAGGCAAGAGTTTTGTGTAGGTGTGAAACATTACACTCATCCTGCAGTGCAGAAACCCTCATGCACACAGCTGAGAAAAATACATCCCCAACTTGTTTTTGTTTGGCAAAAAAAGTAGAGGTGTCTGGCCAGCACAGATGTTGTATGGATCCAATTACAGCACACTGCCTGGATAAAACAAACAAACTATACTCCCTTTATAGAAACAATTTCATATAAAAACATGGCTTAATGTGTGAACAGAACATCCCTTTGATGACTATTTCCATTTATACATTTATAAGGTAGAATGCTGATGTATTGCTTCCCTGGGATGAGCTAAATAGACAGGGTAGTGGTTATCTACACAGATTTCCTTATGATCACGGGAGGAAAATATTCTATTTGCACATGGAGAGTTCTCTAGTCTAGTTAAGTTCAGCAATATGGCAGCTCACATTCAACGGTCTTATAGAGTTAACACAAAATATTTTGTATGAGATCTATTATCCAGAATGCTTGGGACCTAGGGGGGTTTTCCATAACTTGGATCTCCATCCGTTACGTCTACTAAAATAATCATTGAAACATTAAATAAACCCAACAGGCTGGTTTTGCTTCCAACAAGCAATGTCGGAATGGCCCACTGGGATACCAGGAAAAGTCCCGGTGGGCCCAGTTGTCAGTGGACCCTCATGCTGCTAAACATTTGGCCTATTTCATGGCCATTACCTATTTTTATGAGAACAAAGTGGCTAAATAGATGGAATAATAGATTATAGTATGTAAAGAAAAGAGACTAGAAGAATAGAGGTTAAGTGAGAAGAGGAAGAATAATACTACTGAGAGTGGGCCCCTGGTCTAAGATAACTTGGTGGGCCCCTGGTCTATGGTTTTTGGGTGGGCCCCTGGTGTCCCAGTCCGACACTGCCAACAAGGATTAATTATATCTCAATTTGGATCAAGTTTAAGGTACTGTTTTATTATTACGGAGAAAGGAGAGTGTTGCTCCTTTAAATAATGGTATATTGGGAAGGGTTTGTTACAGTGAGAGCTGTGAAGATGTGGAATTCTCTCCCTGAATTAGTGGTACAGGCTGATACATTAGATAGCTTTAAGAAGGGGTTGGATGGTGTTTAGCAAGTGAGGGAATACAGGGTTATGGAAGATAGCTCATAGTACAAGTTGATCCAGGGACTGGTCCCATTATCATTTTGGAGTCAGGAAGGATTTTTTCCCCCAAATTGGAGAGGCTTCAGATGGGTTTTTTTTGCAGCCCTCTGGATCAACTGGCAGTTAGGCAGGTTAAAATTGAGTTAAAAGGTTGAACTTGAAGGACGTGTGTCTTATTTCAACCTAATTTACTATGTTACTATTTTTAAAATGTCGGATTATTTAATTAAAATGGAGTTTATGGGCGACGGCCTTCTGAGCTTTCTGTATCATGGGTTTCCTAGATAATGGATCCCATTCCTGTATTAAACAATGTTTGTTAAATCCATGATCGTATTTCACACAAAGGGGCAGATTTACTATGGGTCGAATATCGAGGGTTAATTAACCCTCGATATTCGACTAGGAATTGAAATCCTTCGAATTTGAATATCGAATTCGAAGGATTTAGCGGAGGAAATTCGATCGATCGATCGAAGGATTATTCATTCGATCGAACGATTAAATCCTTCGAATCGAACGATAGAAGGATTTTAATCCAACGATCGAAGGAATATCCTTCGATGAAAAAAACTTAGGCAAGCCTATGGGGACCTTCCCCATAGGCTAACATTGAGTTCAGTAGCTTTTAGCTGCCGAACTAGGGGGTTGAATTCTTTTTTAAAGAGACAGTACTTCGACTATCGAATGGTCGAATAGTCGAACAATTTTTAGTTCGAATCGTTCGATAGTCGTAGTCGAAGGTCGAAGTAGCCCATTCGATGGTCGAAGTAGCCCAAAAAAAACTTCGAAATTCGAAGTTTTTTTAATTCGAACCCTTCACTCGAATTTAGTAAATCTGCCCCAAAGTGTTGATGCATGATGTGTGACTAAGGAGGCTCTGACGGGAAATGCGTGTTTCTCCGTGTAAGAGAAGAACAAACAGCTCTCAGGGCATTGAGTCAGATTAAACATTTCACTGGATTACAAGACACTACTGTCCATACGTCACTGACTACTAAAAAGTTCCTGTAGATGATGTAGTCAGAGTGAGTCCTACAACAGCGAGTGTGGATTACTATGAAGTAGATGAGAAGTACTAGACACTTAGCAAATTCATCAATAATTTAAACCCTACTGGAAAACCACAAAACGGGGATGATAAATTGTAGATATGATCAGGTTATAAAAGGGAGATGAAGTCAGATTTTTGGCAGATACATACTTGTCCCCTAAAGTTACTGTATTACAACCCACTGTCTTACAACCCAGCCCCAGTAGCAGCACTTCTCTACTCTGAGAGGAGGGTTACATACGTTGCACTCGTTGAAGACATCTAATTAATAACATATTTTTAATATATTTTCATGATCATTAACTTTTAAAAGAAGGCAGGCTTCACCAAATAGAAATAAATTGAAACTATATTTGGATTCCCTGTAGGTCTAATTGTTTTAATTCCCAGATCTACTGGGACTCAGCACAGAACAAGAGCAGAAGTCTGGTAGGACTATAGTTTTTGCATTAATACCCTGTTAGTAAAAAAAGCTTCAAGTTATACTGTATAAATATCAGGATGCTACGCTCCATAATATGAGGCAGGTTTTTTTTTTTTTACAATTATAGATATGAAATGTTTCCTCCAATATATATCGGAACCCTTCATTGTTTAAAGTCACACAAAGATACACAAACTTTAGGGACTTTAATCAAAAAATGTATGAATTTATGATCTTGAAGTGGTGATTCATAATAAAAGTTACCTTTTAGTATGTAATAGTATGTCCTATTCCTGTCCTATTCATTTTTTATAGTTTTTTTTTTAATTATTTGACTCCTTCCAGCTTTCAAATTTTCAAATGAGGGTTAACAAACATGGCAGCCAAAAAAACATTGCTCTGTGAGGCTACAATTTCAGTTACATTTTATTACTTGCCTCACCTATTCATATTCCAGTGTCTCATTCAAACCATTGCCTAGTTGCTAGGGTAAATAAGACCCTAGCAACCACATAAATTGGAGAACTGCTGAACAGAAAGCTAAAAAACTGAAAATTCACAAAAAAATAACAAAAATGTAGACCAATTGCAGATTCTCTCAGCATATCAATGTCTACATCAGAATAAGGTTGAATTTTACGATCTACAACCCATTTAATGCCTCTATAAGTGCATGAGCTTCCTAAAAACAAAACTCACAGCCACCCTTCAGGGTCACTAAAATCGAATGCAGTTAGGTGCCTTAACCCTAGCTACTGTATAGGTTAGGGTCTGTAAGTGACAGTTACAAGGAGCGCACAAAGAAATATAAATATATGTCCAGGAAGGATTTCCATTCACCAATTAAAGTACCCAGTAGTGCCATTCAGAGACATATTACTACTGCTTTGAATAGACATCTATTTTAGAAGTGCCCAATGGGGATTTTACGGAGCTGGCAGAGTTTTCTCTATATTTATAGCTACACCCCTGTGTATTTATCAATGGCAAAGTTGCTAAGCTATGCCAGCTGAAATCCTGAAATAAAGGCTACATGGAGATGAATAAAGACAGAAGCGCATGAAGATGGAAAAGCTCACAAAGCCTGTTTTCTAAATGTTAACTAACCAGAATGCCCATACACTTCTATAACGCACCCCTTATTAAACAGACTGACTTAAAGGAACAGTAACACCAAAATAATAATAATAATATAATGTACTGTTGTGCTGCACTGGTGAAACTGGTATGTTTGCTATAGTTTATATAATATAAGCAAGCTGCTGTGTAGCCATGGGGGCAGCCATTCAAAGCTGAAAAAGGAGAAAATGCACAGGATACATAGCAGCTTGTTTAAATAATATAGTAGTACTTATCTGTTATATCCTGTGCTTGAATGGCTGCCCCCATGGTTACACAACAGCTTGTTTATATAAACTATAGTAGTACTTATCTGTTATCTACTGTGTATCCTGTGCTTGAATGGCTGCCCCCATGGCTAGACAGCAGCTTGTTTATATAAACTATAGTAGTACTTATCTGTTATCTACTGTGTAATCTGTCCTTGAATGGCTGCCCCCATGGCTACACAGCAGCTTGTTTATATAAAATATAGTAATACTTATCTGTTATCTACTGTGTATCCTGTGCTTGAATGGCTGCCCCCATGGCTACACAGCAGCTTGTATATATAAACTATAGTAGTACTTATCTGTTATCTACTGTGTATCCTGTGCTTAAATGGCTGCCCCCATGGCTACACAACAGCTTGTTTATATAAACTATAGTAGTACTTATCTGTTATCTACTGTGTATCCTGTGCTTGAATGGCTGCCCCCATGGCTACACAGCAGCTTGTTTATATAAACTATAGTAGTACTTATCTGTTATCTACTGTGTATCCTGTGCTTGAATGGCTGCCCCCATGGCTACACAGCAGCTTGTTTATATAAACTATAGTAGTACTTATCTGTTATCTACTGTGTATCCTGTGCTTGAATGTCTGCCCCCATGGCTACACAGCAGCTTGTTTATATAAACTATAGTAGTACTTATCTGTTATCTACTGTGTATCCTGTGCTTGAATGGCTGCCCCCATGGCTACACAGCAGCTTGTTTATATAAACTATAGTAGTACTTATCTGTTATCTACTGTGTATCCTGTGCTTGAATGTCTGCCCCCATGGCTACACAGCAGCTTGTTTATATAAACTATAGTAGTACTTATCTGTTATCTACTGTGTATCCTGTGCTTGAATGGCTGCCCCCATGGCTACACAGCAGCTTGTTTATATAAACTATAGTAGTACTTATCTGTTATCTACTGTGTATCCTGTGCTTGAATGACTGCCCCATGGCTACACAGCAGCTTGTTTATATAAACTATAGTAGTACTTATCTGTTATCTACTGTGTATCCTGTGCTTGAATGGCTGCCCCCATGGCTACACAGCAGCTTGTTTATATAAACTATAGTTGTGCTTCTGAAGCAAACACACCAGTTTTGCCAGTGCAGGGAAACAGTATATTACAGTGCCATTTCTTTAAAGCACTTTATTATTGTGTTACTGTTCCATTAAATGGTACTTGTCATGACAAAGTTAATCAGTGCTATGTAATAACCTGTGCAGAATGTCTGTATTCTTTCACTTTGACCAAGAACAAACATGGACATTTGGAGAAACCTTTTTTGCTTGGAATGAAAATGTTCCATGGAAACGCTGGGCCTCAATGCAAGTAATTCTGGCCAGATCTCTGTGTTCTTGGGTAAGTTACAAAAGCTCAATGTGCTGTCTGCACCAATAATAGCTCGTCAGCCTGGAAAAACTTATGGAATGACAGAAACACATTATAGCAAACGCAAGTACAGTGTGAAATTTAGGATACGAATCTTCAGGTTTTCTTTTCCAATAATGCAAACGACACATCAAAACCGATACAATTGTGCCTGCAATATTATGCCAATCCAACGCTAACTCTATGTTTATAGTGCATTTCTGGAGCATGTTTGCATCTGATCCACAGGAATCAAGTTAGGCGCAGTTAGGTGCAGTTGTGCACCATTCAGCAGTAGAGGCTGGATGAACGCATTAGTAACCTGTGTGGATGTGCAGGAGCATATTTGCACAAGAATCTTAAGGGTGGCGACACATGCTAAGATTCTGGGGAGATTAGTCATCCAGCGACAAATTGCCTCTTCTTTGGGCAACTAATCTCCCCTAAATGCCTTCCCGTTGGCTAGAATGTAAATCGTCAGCGGGATGGCACTCGGAACGATTAGTTTTCCCAAAGTTGCCTCACATGGAAGCGCTCCGAACGCCATCCGCCGGGCAATTTACATTCTAGCCAACGGGAAGGCATTTAGGGGAGATTAGTCGCCCTAAGAAGAGGCGATTTGTCGCTAGGCGACTAATCTCCCCGGAATATTAGCGTCTGTAACCACCCTTAAGAGAAAGGAAAGTCACAATCACCGTGGGTCCCAAAAGTTAGGCATTCCTAAGTGATTGTAATCACTTACCTGATATCCTAGGCTGGTACTCCTGGTCGCAGGAAATTGACCAGACGCAGGATTCTTATCAGTGAGCTCCACAAAGTGATACTTTTATTTCATAATTCCAGGGGCCCACACCTTCTCAGTAGAGTAAAAAGGCTGGTCTTTTTGTTAAAGTTTGGCTCTTTATGCTACTGTGCATGGACACAGTGAAGAAAGAAGAAGCAGTAGGATCACTTTTGTTGTGCTCGCTGGTAGAACCCCAGGCCAGGGAAATTCTGCTGACTGGAGCACCAGTTTGGGATATCAGGAAAGTGAATACAATTAGTGGGAGTGCTTAACATTTGGCATCCCCAGTGATTGTTGCCTTTCCTTCTAGAGGACCACATTTGCCTTATGCCATTTTGGGCAAATTTAAGGTTGTTTCAGCAATCCTAGACTTTGTCTCTTTCTTTCTCTGAATATGACCAAGTAATAAAAAAATTAAAAAAAACCCATTGCCCTTTCCAGGCTTCCTGTGCTAAATAATCATTCTAATTAAAGGAACTCAATGTAATCCAATGGTGTAGTAGCATTCAAATATTGTCCTAGGTCCCAACTTCATTGTTGACTTTATGACTGTAAATATCATTATGTTCTGCATTCCAAAACACAGTGGAATAATTCTGCAAACTCTGCTCCATCTGAACATTTGTCTCTGACCTGCTTTCCTGGCGCTACATCAAATAAACATTCACCCCCTGCCGAGTCAGGCTGCAATGCTGGAAGTTGTCGGGGCTGCGTGATTCTGTCAATATTTCTGCCTCCCAGCAAGGTCAGTTGTTATCTCTGCAAACAATAATGTAATTGAGAGGAAGGGCAGTCGTCCAGCTACTTTTTATTGTTTGCAGTCTGCCCCTTCAACAGAGCTAATTTCCCAAACATAAACAATGTCATTAAGGAAACTATACATTATACAATATAAAGCAACACTAGGTTTTACTAAGTAACAAAGGACACATTCCACTACATATACTTATAGGCACATAAAATTCATGTGCAAAATTAAAATAATAATAATAAATCGGAAAACAGCATCATCTTAAAGGACAAGGAAATGGAAATTCACTGGGCGGTGCAAATGTGTTAGGCACCCTTCAGTGAATATCATCACTAACCTTAGACCCCAGGCTGGTGCTTTTGTTTGCTGAAAAGTGCTCAGGCCCAGAGAACTGTATCTGCCAATCCACTCAACTATATTCCAAGATGCCCCAGAGATCCTCAAGACTTTAAAGTTTATGTCTGATCTGCTCCTGTGCAAGAGGATTGCAGGGGAATTGGTGGGAGTGTGCAGCAGGAGTACCACCCTGGCTTCACTCGAGAGGGGGGCTAACTCATTGGAAACCATTGTATATTCCCCTTTCCTTGTTAATGCTGCTCAATAGCAAAACAAATTATTATTATTATGAATATTGATATCTGGCTAATATAATATAAAATACAGAATACTCTTCAGGTCTAGAAACGCATAGAAATCAGCTAACTTATTGGATGAAAGGATTACTAAGGGCAGAGACACATGGTCAGATTTGGGGAGATTTGTCACCAGCGACAAATCTCCTCTTCTTCGGGGCGACTAATTTCCCCAAACTGCCTTCCCGTTGGCTAGAATGTAAATCTTTCGCGGGATGGCACTTGGAACGCTTTGTTTTCCGAAGTTGCCTCACGAGGAAACTTCGGGGTGACTTCGGAAAACTGAAGCACTCCGAGTGCCATCCTGCCGGTGATTTACATTCTAGCTGGCGGGAAAGCAGTTTGGGGAGATTAATCACCTCGAAGAAGAGGAGATTTGTCGCCCGGTGACTAATCTCCCCGAATCTGACTGTGTGTCTCTGCCCTAAACCTGGGAGAGAAAATCATTATAAGGCCAAGGTTGCCAAGCTGGAATTTAAGTCATGGCTAGTAAAATATTTAACTACAGACAACACTGGAACAATAGATATAAGAAAACAAACTTCTTGTTGGAGTGTCATTTTAAGAGGAAATTATCCCCCATCACAATCAGCCAACACAAAAACCAATGATGAATCACTTTGTATATATTTTTAAAATTGCGTGGGCAGTGCTTCCCTTACCGGAATTCAAATGTAATTCAAAATTCTGGCCACAAAACATGGAAATTAAGTTAGGAGACATGTCCGCATCTTTAATTTGTATTCTTTGATTTCATTGATCGATAGTTCACCGCAAAGCTTCTCTCTGAGCTACAGTGTTCTTCATTTGTACCAGGGCTGCCATAGCCATAGATACCTTTGTGGTTGCTTTGGTCAAACCAAATACTCAGAGAGTGAACCCTCTTTAATTCTCTCAATTGCTTGAGACCATAGTATAAATTATCCTAGAGTCTGAATGAGTGGAAAGCCTCTGAGTCATCTATTAAGCAACAAATGCATGGCTTTGTATAAAACTGACCATTCACTGCATTGTGTGCTGACTCGGTCACTCCTAAAGGAATATGCAGCACATCGAGATGTTCATGTGGCCATGTCTGTGACCAGTCCAACCAACGTCTTATAGAATTTAGTCAGATTTCAGGTTTGGAAATGTTGTCAAATGTTCATGTGGCAAAGACAACATGAACTGCTTTAATTATTGGCTAGTGGGACATCATTCTGTATTTCTGCCTTTGCATGGCCAGATAACCAGTTTGAAGTAACTGAACTGAACAAAATGCACAGGCAAAGGGTTTATAAATTAAAAGTTAAAAACATAGTAATGTTTTGGCATTGGTCTAAAGACCTGGGATCACTGTCACATTGATCCATTGACATGGAATATTTAAAACCTCATCCCACAATGGCCCATATGCTGATAGGTTGGCTTAAAGAAGCAGTTCTCATTTTCTGGACACCATATGCCCACATATACTGTATGTACCCCAATATCTGTTTGTTTTTAAGAATAATTGCAGAAAAGACAGGAACATACATTCACAGGACCTGTGCTGTATTAGGGGTTGCAGAGGCACATAACCATATCTTATCCTGCCTACTCCCTAACTAGAGTGTCATTCAGACTTACAGGTTAGGGAGTACCAGTGAGCCCGGTCCATTTACTTGCCTATGATAAGCACAGGGCAGCTTTGCGCCTTACAACTTGTACAGGATTCAGTGCAATGTTCAATGGGAAATAATTGGTAAATGCAATCACAAATCCATGTGGGGTATGCACTTACAGAACCCATGACCAGGATGGAAAAGGAAAATAAGTATAACACAGCATGACTAAGTGCCTTGTGGCATGAAAAGGGTAAGGTGGTGTGCACAGAACAGTTTGTTTATAGATGTACATGACAAAATTATACAATTTCAAAGCCAAAATATTCAGTATTTTTTATAAACAAGTATTATTTCCCAAGCTGCACATTACACACTACTGTACCTACAGGAATTAGAGGGAACATATGTGCCAAACAACCAAAAGGCCTTATTCTTCCTCCAAGAATCCATAAAATCTCACAGCTGCCATGGGTAGTATGACTATTGGACCAACATGGTAGAAAATAAAAGCTTTTGAATATTACTGTATTATGCAGGAAATCATCTGCCAAATGTTTCACTGCAAAAGTTATCAGATTATATGTTCCACAGCCAACTTATAAATCAGTATTCAAACCTGTCTTTGTGGTGGGGCAAGCAAATATGCAAGCACTGGAGCACACATACTGTATACATAGGAGTATTGCATTGCAGATAGCAAGAGTAGTGTGTAAATTACTATTAGTGCAAGATGTTGCCTATACTTGCTATGGGATAATAGTTTCTGGGAAGGGAGTGTGACTGTGGGATAGCAGATATAGTAGGGAAAGATGGTGCCTATAGTAACAGTGGGATAATAGTCTCTGGGAAGGGAGTGTGACTGTGGGATAGCAGGTATAGTAGGGAGAGATGGTGTCTATAGTAACAGTGGATAATAGTCTCTGGGAAGGGAGTGTGACTGTGGGATAGCAGGTATAGTAGGGAGAGATGGTGCCTATAGTAACAGTGGATAATAGTCTCTGACAAGAAAGTGTGACTGTGGGATAGCAGGTATAGTATGGAGAGATGGTGCCTATAGTAACAGTGGATAATAGTCTCTGGGAAGGGAGTGTGACTGTGGGATAGTAGGGAGAGATGGTGCCTATAGTAACAGTGGATAATACTCTCTGGGAAGGGAGTGTGACTGTGGGATAGCAGGTATAGTAGGGAGAGGTGTCGCCTATTCTAACAGTGGGGATAATAGTCTCTGGGAAGGGAGTGTGACTGTGGGATAGCAGGTATAGTAGGGAGAGATGGTGCCTATAGTAACAGTGGGATAATAGTCTCTGGGAAGGGAGTGTGACTGTGGGATAGCAGGTATAGTAGGGAGAGATGGTGCCTATAGTAACAGTGGATAATAGTCTCTGACAAGAAAGTGTGACTGTGGGATAGCAGGTATAGTATGGAGAGATGGTGCCTATAGTAACAGTGGATAATAGTCTCTGGGAAGGGAGTGTGACTGTGGGATAGTAGGGAGAGATGGTGCCTATAGTAACAGTGGATAATACTCTCTGGGAAGGGAGTGTGACTGTGGGATAGCAGGTATAGTAGGGAGAGATGGTGCCTATAGTAACAGTGGATAATAGTCTCTGGGAAGGGAGTGTGACTGTGGGATAGCAGGTATAGTAGGGAGAGATGGTGCCTATAGTAACAGTGGGATAATAGTCTCTGGGAAGGGAGTGTGACTGTGGGATAGCAGGTATAGTAGGGAGAGATGGTGTCTATAGTAACAGTGGATAATAGTCTCTGGGAAGGGAGTGTGACTGTGGGATAGCAGGTATAGTAGGGAGAGATGTGTCTATAGTAACAGTGGATAATAGTCTCTGGGAAGGGAGTGTGACTGTGGGATAGCAGGTATAGTAGGGAGAGATGGTATCTATAGTAATAGTGGATAATAGTCTCTGGGAAGGGAGTGTGACTGTGGGATAGCAGGTATAGTAGGGAGAGATGGTGCCTATAGTAACAGTGGATAATAGTCTCTGACAAGAAAGTGTGACTGTGGGATAGCAGGTATAGTATGGAGAGATGGTGCCTATAGTAACAGTGGATAATAGTCTCTGGGAAGGGAGTGTGACTGTGGGATAGTAGGGAGAGATGGTGCCTATAGTAACAGTGGATAATACTCTCTGGGAAGGGAGTGTGACTGTGGGATAGCAGGTATAGTAGGGAGAGATGGTATCTATAGTAATAGTGGATAATAGTCTCTGGGAAGGGAGTGTGACTGTGGGATAGCAGGTATAGTAGGGAGAGATGGTGCCTATAGTAACAGTGGATAATAGTCTCTGACAAGAAAGTGTGACTGTGGGATAGCAGGTATAGTATGGAGAGATGGTGCCTATAGTAACAGTGGATAATAGTCTCTGGGAAGGGAGTGTGACTGTGGGATAGTAGGGAGAGATGGTGCCTATAGTAACAGTGGATAATAGTCTCTGGGAAGGGAGTGTGGCTGTGGGATAGCAGGTATAGTAGGGAGAGATGGTGCCTATAGTAACAGTGGATAATAGTCTCTGGGAAGGGAGTGTGACTGTGGGATAGCAGGTATAGTAGGGAGATATGGTGCCTATAGTAACAGTGGATAATAGTCTCTGACAAGAAAGTGTGACTGTGGGATAGCAGGTATAGTAGGAAGAGATGGTGCCTATAGTAACAGTGGATAATAGTCTCTGACAAGAAAGTGTGACTGTGGGATAGCAGGTATAGTAGGGAGAGATGGTGTCTATAGTAACAGTGGGATAATAGTCTCTGGGAAGGGAGTGTGACTGTGGGATAGCAGGTATAGTATGGAGAGATGGTGTCTATAGTAACAGTGGGATAATAGTCTCTGGGAAGGGAGTGTGACTGTGGGATAGCAGGTATAGTAGGGAGAGATGGTGCCTATAGTAACAGTGGATAATAGTCTCTGGGATGGGAGTGTGACTGTGGGATAGCAGGTATAGTAGGGAGAGATGGTGCCTATAGTAACAGTGGATAATAGTCTCTGGGAAGGGAGTGTGACTGTGGGATAGTAGGGAGAGATGGTGCCTATAGTAACAGTGGATAATAGTCTCTGGGAAGGGAGTGTGACTGTGGGATAGCAGATATAGTAGGGAGAGATGGTGCCTATAGTAACAGTGGGATAATAGTCTCTGGGAAGGGAGTGTGACTGTGGGATAGCAGGTATAGTAGGGAGAGATGGTGCCTATAGTAAAAGTTGGATAATAGTCTCTGGGAAGGGAACGGTGCTCAGGTAGCAGGTATAGTAAGGTAAAGTGGTGATAATAAGACATTATGACAGTACAACCCTTCCTGAAGTATTTAGTTGTTGAAGCACGTCATTTGTAGGACCACAAAAAAAAAATATGAATTCTGTTTTTTATTGTGCCCCAACACTTTTAAATTAGTCCAAGAAGACATTATAAAGCAACAGTATAATGTATAAAGAGCGGCTTTTTGTGAAAACATTTTATACATGTAAACTTATTTCTTATACTGTTGGAATGCAAGTAATATTAAACTTTAAAAGAAAATATTTTATAGATATGAACACTGATAAACTACATTTGCTCACATTTTCCTCACGAAAACAACAAAGAAACACACCATTAGTCTCAGGACATCACTATCTATGTCACTATAAAAAAACAATGTTGAGGTGAACATTCCTTTTAGTATGGCGCAACACTCACCCACTCGTCATCTGGCCAGTACAGCCAGCTCCATCCATCAAGAAAAGTTTTATTTTTCCTATTTTCCATCCTACAACTGGAAACACCCTTTCCTTTCAGAGCAGTGACCACCAGCATTTTTCAAAGCAAAGGATTTCATGCTGGAAATTGTAGTTTAACAGTAACTGGAAGGTTTTAATGCTGTTCAGCTGTTCAGCAAAAGCTTATCATCATAATACTGCACCTCCATAATTTAGAGACATACCACTATCATACATTTGTTAATGGTGTCCTTGGATAAACAAGTTGCCATTTTGCTTAGCAATAAAGAAATTACAATAAAAACTCCAATAAAGCCATCAGTCATTTGATGCAACCTGAATAAAGAAAATCTTTAGTTCTAAACAATCTGAGTTTCCATTTGTTTTTTCTTCATTAAAGGAGAAGGATTGGTTTCGCTGAGGGGTGGGTTGGGGGTTGCCATGCTGTTATGAGCCACCCACCCTAGTAATTCTAGCCCCTTACTTCAGACCCTGCATTAAAATATGCATTGACTGGGGCCAGGCAATCAATGCCCCCCACCCGGTCTTGCATTACTATTTCCCACCTTACCATTCATATTGTCCCCTGTACCTGTGCCAGCAGCCATTGTGTTGCCTCTTGTACCTGTGCCAACACCTATCATATTGCCTCCATTTATACATGTGCCAACGGCAGTCATTCCCTCAGATTGCTCCCAAGCGCCCAATCTGTACCTTTGCCAGTGGCAGCCAAAAAAAAAATCGAAATTTCCCTCTAATTTGTACCTGTGCCAGCAGGAGCCAAAAAGCCCTCATATTGGCCCGATCTATTCCTGTGCCTGCATCAACCAAAATATCCACAAAATTGCTTCCAAATATGTACTTGTGCCCGAAGCGGCGAAAAATCCATCATATTGCCCCCAAATATGTATCTGTGCCAGCAACAGCCAAAAATCCATCATATTCCCCAAATATGCACCTGTGCCAGCAGCAGCCAAAGATCCATCATATTGTCCCCAAATGTGTATACTGTATGTGCCATCAGCAGCCAAAAATCCATCATTTTGCGCCATTTCATGTTTACCTGTGCAAGCAGCAGACAAAATATTGACCACAAATATATACCTGTGCCAGCAGCTGCCAAGATATTGCCCACAAATATGTATCTGTGCCAGCAGCAGCAAAAAATCCATCATATTTCCCAATTATGCACCTGTGCCAGCAGCGGCCAAAAATCCATCATTTTGCCCCAAATATGTATATGTGCCATCAGCAGCCAAAAATCCATCATATTGCCCCATATCATCTGTTTACCTGTGCCAGCAAGATATTGACCACAAATATGTACCTGTGCCAGCAGCTGCCAAGAGGGAGGTGGGAAGTGCTTCTGCCCACAGTATAAGTCACGGGCAAGAGCAGGCAGTTTAGAAAACTGAAAAACTATGAAATGTCAAGCAAACCAAAAAATTCCCCTCAAACGTGAGTCCCCCACCCACGATGGCGCCCTAGGCGGGCACCTACTCTGCCTGCCCCTAGTTCCGGCCTTTTCCTTCTCAGCACTGTGTCGCCATACTCTTCAACCCTGTATTCCTCTGTTTTGCACATGCATAGTGTAGAAATTGGCAAAGAATTTCAGCATGGATCTCCTCTGGGCAGAGCACATGATGCTAGGATGCCGGAAGAGTATGTAGTGGGAAATAAGAAGAAAAGTATCCAAGGTTGGTACATTTTTACTGCCCCAGGATCTGAAACAAGTGACCAGAATTACTGAGAGGGCCCTAACAACTTGCCACCACCCATTGGTTCAGCATTTCCTTGTCCTGTTAAAGTACTAGAATACAGATATATATAATATTATTGTTTTCCTCAGGGAAGCTATTATGACATAAAGCAACAGCAAATAATGACCAATAAGACAACGGTTTTAGTAAGATAACTTAACCAAAAAGCGTCCCTTGTTTAAACGTAACGAAACAGGAATAGTAAAACCAGTAAAACCAATGGTAACAGTTTGTAAATAATCCCTTCAATGAAATAAATAAAAAGGATAAAATGGTTTTCTGAGTTCTCACCTGGCTAGTTTCATTCAGAGGTGGAAATAACACCTCTGTTTCATTGACCATGCTTTTCAGCTGAGGAAAATTTAATGGTCTCATGAAGTTGACATCACTTTTATCTGACACTGTGGAAAAACAAGACCTATAACACTGGCCCTGTGGCTCCGTTGGGGCCATCCTAACTTCCATGTACCTGAGAGTACCATCCGTGTTTAGATGAAGGGTTGGCTGACATTGTTCCGAGTAATACTTTGACTCATATTCATTTTTGCAACACCAACCTGGGCTGTGGACGTCCCTTTTAAGACACTTAACGAGTAATATCACAAAGGTGATAAAAGATACAGAACTGATAGCCACCAGAGAAATAATTAAATACATGGTTATATCTGTGTTGCTGGTGGAACTGTGAAAAAAGTCTGATGGTTTGGTGTTTTCTTGTACAGAGCCCTCTTCCAGTATGACAAGAAATATTACAGTAGCAGATAAAGGGGACTCTCCATGGTCACTGACTGATACAGTGAAATATTGCTCAGGTGTGTCTGTCTCCTGGAAAGCTCGGATGGTTCGGACTTCACCTGTGTGAGCTGATATGTGAAACAAAGATGGATCCGTGGCATCTAGAATTTTGTAAGATAACCATGAATTGTATCCAGAATCGGCATCCACAGCCGTCACTTTTGTAACCAAGTATCCAGAAGGAGAAGACTTCGGAATCTTCCTCTGAACAGGGTCCTCATTGGAAAGGTCCGGATTAAATATAGCAGGAGCGTTATCATTTGTATCCAAAAGGAAAATGTAAACGGTGGTGTTGGAAAACATTTTGGGCACTCCAGAATCTTCGACTTTAACAGGAACTTGCAAAACTTGGACCTGCTCATAGTCAAAGGAACGCTGAGCATAAATATTTCCACTTTTTGAATCAATGTACACAAAGGAGGAGATTGGGGTGATTGCTGGTGTATTTTCCACAATAGAGTAAACCAAGTTAGCATTCTCCCCATCGTCAGGATCAACAGCAGATACCTGAAACAGTAACTGGCCTGGCTCATTATTTTCTTCTATACTGGCACTGAGAGTGGCATGGGTAAATGTTGGGCAGTTGTCATTGACATCCGAAATATTTAAAATAATCTTATGTTGTGTATGACGAGGTGGATCCCCCAGGTCACTTGCACTAAGCTCAATGGTATACTGGGCTACCTTTTCTCGGTCTAGAGTCCTATCTGTGACTAAGGAGTAATGATCATCAAAAGATTTCAATTTAAAGGGAATATTTGGTGGCAGCTCTAGTCTTACTTGCCCATTTTGCCCTGAATCTCGATCTTTTACATTAAAGAGGCCAACAACTGTTCCAACCGCTGTGTCTTCAGGAACTGCTTTCATTAAAGATGTTATTAGGATCTCCGGGGAATTATCATTCACATCTTCAACTTCTACATAAATAGTACAGTGCCCTTCCAGTTCTGGCACTCCCTTGTCCCTTGCTGTAACGGGTATCTCAAAAGAGCTTGACTCCTCATAATCTATAGGACCAATTGTAGAAATGACGCCTGTCTTTTGATTTATGGCAAATAATCTTTGAATTGAAGCAGATGTATGGTCATCAAAGAAATATTCTATTTCACCATTGGCACCTTCATCTTTATCGGTAGCGTTAAGCTGCAGTAACATTGTAGCTAAAGGGACATTTTCATGTATGGTACGTTTAAAGGAATTCTTTTCAAATTTGGGTGCATTATCATTTAAATCCAGCACTACAACATGTATCTGGGAGGTACCTGACCTAGGTGGGCTGCCTCCATCCACAGCAGTGAGGATCAGATGATGCTCACCTATCTCTTCTCTATCAAGGGTTTTTTCTAGCAACAGCTCAGGAATAAGTGTTCCATCACTCCTTTTTTTCACGGACAATGAAAAGTAAGGATTGGGATTTAAGCTATACTGTTTGATGCCATTAACCCCTGCATCCAGATCATGAGCACTTTCCAGGGGAAACCTGGTACCAGGGTTTGCCAGCAACTCTAGGATTTTTATAGTACGCTGGGCAGTAGAAAACACAGGAGAGTTGTCATTTATATCCAAAATCTCAACTACCAGGCGGTGCAGTTGCAAAGGATCTTCAATAACTACTTCGACAGGCAATGAGCAGATGGGACTGGAGCCACACAGGGATTCTCTGTCTATCTTTTCATTTACAGTCAGAGCTCCATTTTCCCAGTTCACAGAAAAATATTTCCTGCTTCCCTCTGATCCCATTCTTAGCTTTCGCCTAGAAACATCAGTGATTTTAAGCCCCAAATCCTGAGCTACATTTCCTACAAAAGTCCCCGGATCAGATTCCTCAACAACAGAGTAGCGAAGCTGCCCAGAGACCCAGCCCCAGCTACAAAGGCACAAGAACTGCACTACTTGCCATTTCCAAGTCCTTGCTGAGCTTAAGATGAGCATTACTTAAATCTTTCCTCCTGACAGTCTACTTGCAGATATATCTTTGTAATCCCAAGAAAGAATCCACTGTGTATGCTGCACTGGAAGCTCCAAGTAACAAAATGTTTTCATCTGTATCCTAAAAGTTAAACTTCTCCGCGCGATTTTTCAGGGAACAGCAGCTCTGCTTTCCGTGCTTTCTGTGCTAAAGGAAGGATTCAGGAAGCCAGCAGGGAGAAAATGCATGACAACAGAATCACTGAAAAGCTGATTGGTTGTGAGTTCTGCCCTCTACTGGTCAAAGTCATAAACTCCATTATAATCATTCAATTAAATGAATCTGTATTTCCTCAATGAAATTATTCTCAGCAGCTGATACAGTGCAATAGAAAGGTTATATATATATATATATATATATATATATATATATATATATATATATATATATATATATATATATATATATATATATATATATATATATATATATATATCCTATCCATCCTCATAGGATACAGGTATGGGTCCTGTGCTGCACACACCTCAAATGGAGATAATTCCCTGGTGCCAACAGAACATATATATATAAATTTGTAAGAAAAAGGCTGTTTTTTCTCATTGAATTGCAGCTGGCTCTTTGGAAAATCCAAAGGAATGTTATGATTAAGCATCTTGTGTTCCTTTCTGTATATAATGTAGAACATGTGCACCACTCACATTGGCTGTCTCTGTTTCTCTCTCTATATATATATCCCCTTTATTGCAGATAAAGACCCCAATGAGGGTCGAAACGCCAACCTAAATAAAATACTTTTTTACTTTTTTCACAAAGCCCCTCTAGTGCAACAGCCTTTTTCATATATTTTTCATATATATATATATATATATATATATATATATATATATATATATATATATGTGATGTGCGGGCTGAACCGATACCCACGGGTCGGGCGGGTTCTAGTCGACCTCGGACTGCTCCCAGCAGGTGACCGGTGGGTGTGGGTTGAGCTCTTCTCCTGCTCTCCCCGCCCGCCAAATGCCGGCTTACAACTTCCAGGTTCTGGTTTTATAGTCCTGCTTCTGCTCACCCCGCCCCTTTTATGACGTCATTGTGGCGGGTCTATAAAAGGACCCCAGAAGCGTGGGTGTGGGCTGGGTGTGGGCTGGCTGCGGCAGGGCGGGTTAGGGTCGGGTGCGGGTCAGGAAAACCCTGACCCGCACATCACTAATATATATATACACGCACACAGCTTTTTGAATTAAGGTAGTGCTCTACCATGTTCTTGATATATATATATATATATATATATATTATCATGATGTGCACTATATTCTATATTTGTTTAACTGTAATTTCTATGTAACATTTGAAACACATAGCTTATTGATCTGGGTTAAAATAATATGTGACAAAAGTGTTAAAATAAACTTTAGGGGTCATTGTCAAATACAAGGGCAAAATGCAATTTCAGACACAACTCACCATGTTGTTTACCCATAATGCAGAGTTTCTCCCATAATTTTAAAGTAATCACAGTCATATTCTGAGCTGAGTCAACACAATAGTGTCAATGCATGAACATGTACACAATTGCTCTTGTGTGACAATGGAAATCAAGTCAATTCCAGAGTGCTTGTCTGGTGCAACCTTCAGTGGGAACCTTGAAACTAAAGGGGAACTATGATGACAAAAATAAAGATTTAATATATGCTTCCTCATACTGAAGTAAGAAACTTTCTAAATACAATTAATTAAAAAGTACGCACTTGTTTCTGAAATATCAAGTTTATCTTCAATATCCCTCTCTCAGCAGCGTCTTCATGCAGCAGTTGGGTATCAGATAAATGACCCAATATATCTTATAGGGGGGCTTCCTTTCCTAGCAGATGTATTAGAGCTCAATTACAAACAAAGTCTAACAAAATAACTGCCATTTAGACAAATTCTGCATGTAGAGAGACATGATGTCTGGTGATTTTGATAGAGTGAGCTCTATTACATCTTCTAGGCAAAAGGAGCCCCGCTATAAGATAAATTGGATCATTCATCTGACACCCAACTCCCGAATGAAGACAGAATGAGGAGAAATAGATGCTGAGAAAGGAATAGTGAAAATAAACTAAATTATTTCAGAAACGGTACAGAATTTTTAATTGTTTGTATTAAGAAAGTTTCTTAAGTATGTAGAATAAAATATTAAATTTTCATTTTCATGATAGTTGCTCTCAAAGCTAGTTCCAGGTCGGTGGTAACTTCATGTTACCAAACCTCAATAAGACACCATTCACTGTAAGAGGCAGGATGGACACATTAGTAACCATGTGGAAGTGCAGGAACATGAAAAACAATATGCACTCTTCATTGTGCCCCTTTTAAAGTAGGATGAGGGGGGTATGACAAGCAGTGATCCTTGTCACACCCCGCTCATCCTACTTTAAAATTATATATTTTTTTATCTATAAAAATTAGTGAATGGGCATATTTCCTATACAGTACAATCACATATACATAGTTGTTCCTCTGATATGAAATAAAGGTGTTTCTGTCCTGTCTTGCATTGAATTACTTGAGCAAATACAGAAATGATAAACAGCTTAATCTTGACCTTGCTTTTCTAAACATCTGCCAGGCACAGCTATGAGGCTTAGCACTAAGAGGGATAAAACAGAGATTTCAAACATTGATAAATCGACAGGGTTTTCAGAACTATTGATGTTTTGTACCACTTCCAGCTGTTTTCATTCTAGACAGTTTTCTAGGTATAGGTACGCCCACATAAAACGTAACAGAAACAGTGTATTTCCATTTTTAAAGCTATTTTGCAGTAGTCAGTGACACCATCTGTTTAGCAGAGCTAATGTAAGATACAAAGATAAGGATTTCTGCAAAAAGCACCAAATGCAAATGCCAATGGCACATACGAATGGATATCTTTAGCCAATGCACAATGCAGATAAAAAAACAGGGGTTTATAATAAAAAGGCTCAATGGGCTTTCAAATAAACTTCTCTTAATGCCCATGGGCCAGTTAGCTCAAGATGAGACACAGAGGCAACATAGCAGTAGAAAGAATACAAGTACAACCATAGCACTGATCCAGCCCTTATGACCTAATGGCCTATGTAGATGAGGATATATATATCTCAAATTTGAAGTTGAGTGTTGAGGTCACAGATAACTTGCACAACTTGTGTGGATGGTCTTGGCCAACTGGCAAATACTCATATACTTGAAATTGCCCTAGTTTATGACAGATTCCCCTTTAACATGCTTTTATCATTATTATTATTATTATTATTTATCTTAATATGAAAAAGCTAAATACAGTATATGGATCATTGATACTGATATATTTTGTAAGTAAACTTCAAATTTATATATATATATATATATATATATATATATATATATATATATATATTATAAATATATCTATAATATTACAATTTTATTAGAGAGTAGTGACTTTATGGCAAATTCATAGTATGTCCCTTCCTATGATTATTTAATTTCCTACTGAGTGAGGTGAACCTTGCGTGTTACTTAAGGTGAACCTTGCATTTTACTTTCTGTAAGTAACTACACCATAGACCCTGTGGCATATCATTTACAAGAAACCGTCTAGACAGTAGAGATTAATGGGGAATCCCTAGTAATTTCCCAGTGCTACCCTGACTGGCCTTTGACTGTTGCTCCTGTGCAAATAATAGGAATGTTCCCCCATTAATCAGTTACAGGCAATTTCCATTGCTAATATTGACCATGCATCTTAATGGTTAAGTATGTTAACATAACCATAACAATTTGTCCACAAAGGCCTGGGGTGGAATGCCGCCCAGTCGCATCCCTAAGGAGTACTAGGGACACACAGCTTGAAGCGCAAAGATGGACGAGCGGGCGTTATGTCCATGAGGCCTAGGGGCAACAATGAGGTAAATACAGCTTTGACAACCTATGCATTCTTTATATGCATACACACTCACTTAAAAAGAGTACATTTTAAAAATAGTGCAAACCCTACCCTACATATGAAACATGGAACTCCACAGTAATTCATCAATTTTACAATATTATAATATATATATATTCACTTGAAATAAAAACCTTCACAAAAGACCTATGATTGCGGATTTCTTTGCTCTATAGATTTTGATATATGTTCCAGCACCTAGGCATTTCCATTGTTTTCTGAGTGCACCTATCCAGTAGTTTGGTTATATATTTATTTATTTTTAATTATAAAGAGATCCTTGAAATCCTTCTCAACAATCTTTTTGTATGGAAGCTTTGATATTCAGAGTGGAGTGCTGGAAATAACTTTAATATATATATATTTACACATATGGAGAGAGAAACAGAGACAGTCAATGTGAGTAGTGCACATGTTCTACATTATATACAGAAAGGAACGCAAGATGCTTAATCAGAACATTCCTTTGGATTTTCCAAAAGGCCGGGTGCGATTCTTATGAGAAAAAACTTATATCATTGTTTATCACATGAAAACTATATTGAAGTCTATGTGAATTGAATCACATCGAATTTAAATCTCACTCATAAAATAAAGTTTTCTGGCCGATAATTGGCAAAAATATAATAAAGTTCAAAACTGCAAATCCAAGTTAAACTTGTGAAAAGGAAATGCACTCTTAAAATCTGATACATACATCTACTGTAAGTCAACTCTACTCTTACTATACGTCATATACACAAAGAGGAAATAAACATCCTTCATAAACAACAATGAATCTGAACCACAAAATTTCAATATGAAGTTATGGTCAGATACTCAAAACTCACATGATAGATGTTTTGTGAATTATTCAAGTAGCCCATCAGCAAAAAGTTTTTGATTAGTGTACCACAGATTGTACAATGAAAGCACATGACTGATTGGCTGCTATGTTATACTGGTTAGATACACACAGCCTTATTAGATTCTTCCTTCACAGACAGATTATCAAGTTCAACTAAAAAAATGAAATGAGACTTGTGATGTTATGTTTACACAATGTTATTATGTTTACACAATGTTTATGGAGTTTTTCATCATCCAGTCCCTGCCACAGTAGAGTACGTGTCCCTATCACATTCCCACAGCACATTTCATCAGGAAAACCACACAGACGACTTGCTCCAATGCAACAGTGAAAACTACTGAGCCCCGATATTTACATTACAATATATATATATTTAATGCATTAATGTTACATCGATTCAACAGCAACATAAACCATGTTAACCCTGTGACTCGCTATTCGGATTGTAGTTTCTAAGTTAACATTAATGAATTAAATCTTTATTTTAAGGCCATGTATTTAAAATGCACAATGGAATGGAAGTATTTCATTTAAATAGTGTCTTTTTATTTTTGAGATCTCTGTGTATTGTCTGTCCACTGTTGGTAAACAGCAAATGATTGATTAACAGGAATAGACTTTTGTTTGTATTATCAGTTTTTTGCAAATATATTCTTAATAACAATAATAATTTCAAACAAAGGAATCTAATCAGATTGCTTCCTCACCTGTAGAGTGCCAGTTACCCCATTTATATCTGTATCACTGGCCATTGTTTTCAGCTCAGGGAAATTGAGAGGTCTCAAATAGGAAAAATCATTATTTTCTGATGGAGAAAAACAGGTTTTGTAACATTGCCCTTGAGGATCTGAGGGCTCCATTCTAACCTCCATGAACTTCAATGTACCATCTGTGTTTAAGTGAAGAGTTGGCCGGCACTGTTCACTGTAGTACTTGGGCTGTGGGCTTCCAAGGCAACAGGAACACATTGTAGAACTTGACTCCTTTCTTACACATCTAGCAAGTAATATAATGAATGTAACCAAGGAAACTAAACTAACAGCAACCAGTGATATTATCAAATACAAGGTTATCTCTGGTTTGTTATTGGAAGTAACAAAACTTTGGGACTTAGGTCTCTCTGGAAAAATGGTGTCCTCAAGTGTAATATAAATGGTAACAGTAGTCGATAAAGCAGGTTCTCCATGATCCTTCACCACAATGACAAGCCTTTGATCAATTTGATCAGTTTCCTGTAATCCCCGGACAGTTCGGATTTCTCCATGGGCAGAAGATATTTGAAACAGTGATGGATCTGTACCATCCACTATAGTATATGATAGCCATGCATTGTGTCCTGAGTCCAAATCCACTGCAGATACTTTGGTAACCAAAAATCCAGCTGGAGCTGATGTGGGGATTTTTTGTTGAGGACTGACCTGTCTGGAGTGCTCTGGATACAATATCACAGGAGCATTATCATTTTGATCTAATATGAAAATGAAAACTGTTATGTTTGAAGACAGCTTCGGAGATCCAGAATCTTCAACCTTCACTGTAAATTGTAAAACCTGCATTTGTTCATAGTCAAAAGAACCTTGTGCATAGATATTACCACTCTTTGAGTCAATATTTACTAGAGAAAGGATAGAAGAAGCATCAGTCTTCCGTTCAACAACAGAGTAACTCAGGACTGAATTTAACCCATCATCTGGATCAAATGCTGATACTGTACATAGGAAACGTCCAGGGTCATTGTTCTCTCTTATAAAGGCATTTACATGTGGCTGAGAAAATGCTGGCGGATTGTCATTTATGTCTGATATATTTAAAATGATGGACATTGTTGTGCTCAATGGAGGAGAACCTAAATCTGTTGCAATCAGATCAAGAACATATAGTGAAATTTTCTCTCTATCAAGAACTCCATCAGTTACTATTGTATAACGATTGTTAAATGGTTTTATTTTAAATGGAAGATTTGGTGAAATCTCCAGAGATACCTCTCCATTTTTTCCAGAGTCTTTATCTCTTACACTTAGGAAACCGACAGCAGTTCCCAAAGCTGCATTTTCTGGTACTTCATTCAACAGGGAGGTTAATGTTATTTCTGGAACATTATCATTGACATCTTCTATTTCTATTAGGACAAGACAGTGACTTTCAAGTTCAGGATTTCCTTTGTCTTTAGCCCAAACTGATAATTCATAAAATTCTTTTTCTTCAAAATCTATAACACCATTTACTGAAATTTCTCCAGACTGTTGGTTTAGGGTAAATAACTCTTTCAATGAATCCAATGTATGGTAGCCAAAGTAGTATTCAATTTCTCCATTAAGTCCTTCATCCTGATCAGTTGCATTCAGTTTCAAAATAACAGTATTTTTTGATGCATTTTCTTTTACGACAGCTTTGTACTTAGAATGATCAAAAACCGGTGCATTGTCATTGCTGTCTAGAACAATTACAGTTATCTGAGATGTACCAGATCTAGGAGGATTGCCACCATCAACAGCAGCAATTGTCAGTTTATGAGATTTCTTTTCTTCTCTATCTAAATTTTTTTCTATAATTAATTCTGGAACCAGTGTCCCATCTTTTCGAGTGTCTGTTGACAAAGAGAAATATGGATTTGGAGTCAGTGTATATTTGGAAACACCATTAGTCCTTATGTCTGGATCCTGAGCACTCTCCAAAGGAAATCGTGTGCCTGGATTTGCCAGAGCTTCAGAAATTTTAATTAACTGATCACTTCTCAAAAACAATGGAGAATTATCATTGATGTCAACAATTTCAATTTCCAGACTGAAAAGCTCCAGTGGCTTTTCAATAATTATTTCTAAAGGTAATATACATCTCGTACTAGATCCACACAAGGTTTCTCGGTCAATCTTTTCATTAACAGTCAAGTCTCCATTTCTGTGGTTTAGTGCAAAATATTTTACACTTCCCTCCGTGCCCAGTCGCATTCTGCGTTTAGGAATATCTGCAGAATTCAATACAAGATCCTGTGCTACATTTGCTATGAATGTCCCTGGTCTTGATTCTTCAATAACTGAATAACGAAGCTGCCCAGAGACCCAGCCCAAGCTATAAAGAAAAGGAACAATGACTACTTGCCATTTCCAATGCTTTGTTGGGTTGTGGATGTCCATAATGTGAATCCTTTTCCTGAATCAGCATGTGGTGAAAATCTTTTATTATCCCAAAAGTAAAATGTGCCAGCTGTTAGAATTTAAAGCCGTCAAAACAATAACATCCATATTAAAAATTAGATTCATTCACAAGGTATTTTCTCGGAACAGCAGCAATGCCTTCTGTGTGACTGGAGAGAAGGGAGGAAACTCCTGAGAAGGGGAGGAGAATGCCTGGATGACATGAGCAGATCTGCTATAGCAAAATATCTGTCTGGTTGACCATTCTGCCCTCTTCTGGCCATTTATATTAATTCCCATCGCTAATTAAGTGTTTCCAGAAAATATTGTTTTGAAAAATGTTAGTACTCCCTTGGCATAACTCTTTTTATAATTGTGTATTTATTAAACTATTAAAATGTCAATTGTATATGTAAGTAATAAATAAATTCCTTTACAAAGAAACAACATAGTACTTTAAAATACAAATAGGCATATTTAAAAAACGCTTCCATGTCAGATTAAAAAAGTTCATTTCAATACATCTAACACACTTCTGGAGATCTAGCAGTACAGACACTGGATCACAAAACAAATAATTTGTCAAGATGTTCTTATATTTTGGAGATGTTTTATATTTTAATTGTTTCCCATTTTAAAAACCCAATTACGTATCTTCATAGTGACATATCGACAGTATGCCAAGCACCTTCCATTATATGGAATTAGGAGTTGGCCTAGAGGTTATAATTTAGATGTGGGATCATATTATTGAGACCCTGTTTTGATTCCCTGTGGCAACTACTTGTGTCCCTAGACAAATCATTCCATTGTCTGGTGTCCCAGCATACTAGTAATTATCAGAACATTCTGACACAAACTTTTGAAAAATGTATTTCTGTGTCAAACTGATGTTACGTATACATTCTGGAAGTTTTGTCACCCTGTTGTGACTTTTCAAGTAACTTTTCAAAGTAAGTCTTATGACTTGGCTAGGACAAAGTATGCTACTTTAGAATGCAGGAAAATGGCAGTAAATTACAAAAGGGTAATGTCTCATTGACCCATGTTTTGTTTTAAGTGCCATGTTTTAAGTAGCCCCAAAACCCAACATTACTCAAAGTGCCTGAAACACCCCCCTACTGAATAATATTTCAATGATCAAAGAAGCTTTTGTATCAGTTCTTGTCAGTCAATAGTAGTTTGAAAAAGCATATTATCTGACAAGCAATGGTATGAAACCTGTATTATGTATAAGGTTTAGTCACCCTTATTAAAGGAATATGTTGTGGACTAAAAATATGTTGACAAATGGTTGTGGCTTGACCCAAATACTACAGGAGAGGATATTAAACCAACAAAGGATGTTTTGATATTTAAAAACAGCAAGTTCTTTGCATTTCCAAATATAAATCAGAAGGAACTGTCAAAGTCATTCTCTCTTTTGAGAGGTCTGCTCTCTAAATATATAGCATCACCCAACAATCCATCCTTATTTAAATACATGTTTCCTTAGTCAGTGAACTGTCTATGTGTTTGTTGGCCTTTGGGTCAGGTTTTCCAGTAAACTTAAGGTTTGGCTTTATCATTCTCTGTCAGCAGTTTGCGTATTGCAATCCTATAGTACCACTGGCTGTAAAAATAAAATATAGAACTGCTTGTAAAGTCAGGAATTTTGTTTTTGTCCTGCTAAAGGGGAAAGAAACATATAATGTAGCAGGATAACAATCTATTCAAGGTAACACCTCTGACAATTCTTCTTCAGTGAATAGTATCACTCATATGAAAACATGCCATACTGGCAAAATCAGAAATGAGTTGAGGGAGCAAACTGGAGTAAGGATACAAATGTCTTTGCAGTCAGGCTGGAATCAAACCAATATCCCAGCACTGCAGGGCAGCAAAGTTACCCACTGTACCACTATAGCAGGTACTCTATGCAGCTTCCATTTTCTAGAAAAAAATGAACAACAGCTCTAAGTAGTCTATTCCATTTTAATTTTGTATCTGTAAAGGATGATGAAAGCACATTTTACTGATAGGGCTTCAATTTGTTTAGAAATCCCAACGATAACATTTGCTGACATTTAATCTTAGCCTAGCATGCCTCTTCTTCTTAAAAAATGCACTAGCCCTGCAGACAGAGCATTGTGCTTTACATTTGATATTACACATGGACAGTCAGTCAGTCAGTGAAAGGGATTCCGGGAGAAACTGAGACTGAACATGGTGGTCCATGGCTCTACACATAAGTAGCCAGGGCTTTTTTGAAAATTGAGGCACACCAGCCAGTGGTTTTATTCACTGGAGCTTGGCTAACACTTACAGAGAATTAATAACAGATAGAGCATTAGTTTAATGTATATTTTTGAACATGCCTACCAACAGCCAAACCACTACAGGCTACCAATCAAATTAAACTAGTTGTTGCATGTGATGGGGGAAAGAGTAGCCTCCCCTATCTCTTCTTTTCAATTGAAACTGCCTTAGCTTGAGGTTTGTTCAAGTTAATATGCAATTTGTTAGATATTCATTCTTCATAAGAAGACTGCATCTTACTGTTTTTTTCTTGCTTGCATCTTTGTACCTTTTTTTTACAGAAAACTTGATTGACCTATCATATACAACGTTTATTTACACTGACTACTTTATTGTTCTTATTGTTAATAAAACCCAATAAAATTGTATTGACATCTTCTATATCTTACTCAGAATATATAGGCCTAGCAGATGCATGAACCTCACCACAGAGAGACAATAAGAACTGCACAAACTATTATTCCAGAATTCTTTTTACCCTGGAACTACTATTATATTTATGTAATGAAAACAGTAATTCTGATCTTATATAGGGCAACACTCAAATCAGCATTTTGCCTATGCTACAGATGGTTTTCACTACCTACCACACTTGAATTATTAAAGAAGCAAGCACAGGTTATTAATGGATTTGGGCAACACTCCCACAACTTGTGCTTACCCCAAGAAATCCAATGTGTTTGTGTATAATTGTTTTTGGATGAAGATGCAATCTTTGATGACAGTTTAAATTCAAAACATCTTTTAGACCATGTTTAGATATCAAGCCTTATTTTCAGAGGAAGGAGTAGAGTACAATGTACAAAAAACAGGTGCAAGTGACCAATTCATTCATAATTTGCACCCTGACTCATGGTCAGTATTTCCATTTGCATGTTTATGGCATTTGCACAAATTTTCCCAAAAAGCAAATATAAAAATGATATATGATCATCAATGTCATCAGAATGCTTCCTTGCCAGAAGAGTGCCAGTAAACCTATTCATATTAGAGCTACTGTATTATAGCTTAAAGGAACAGTAACATCAGAAAAAGAAAGTCTTTTAAAGTAATGAAAATATAATGTACTTTTGGGCTGCAATGGAAAAATTGGTGTGCTTGTTTCATTAATATAACTATAGTTTATATAAGCAAGCTGCTGTGTGGCCATGGGGCAGCCATTCAAAGCTGAAAAAATGAGAAAAGGCACAGGATAAACAGCAGATAACAGATAAGCTCTGTAGTATACAATGGAATTTTCCAGAACTTATCTGTTATCTACTGTGTATTCTGTGCTTGAATGGCTGCCTCCATGGCAACACAGCAGCTTGTTTATATAAACTATAGTAGTACTTATCTGTTATCTACTGTGTATCCTGTGCTTGAATGGCTGCCTCCATGGCAACACAGCAGCTTGTTTATATAAACTATAGTTGTGTTTCCAAAGCAAATACATCCGTTTTACCAGAACAGTACATTACATTGGCATTCCTTTAAAACACTTTAATTTTTTGGTGTTACTGTTCCGTTAAGGGCTCAGCTCAGCTAAGGGCTCAGATTAAAGCAGAGAAGGGAGGGGGAGGAGCAAACTGAGCATGCTCTTGCCCGGGGCAAGGAGGTTTAAGCTGAAAACAGGAAGTCTGATACAGAAGCCCATGTGTACACAATAGAAGGAAAGAAATGCAGTGTTTCTATTGACAGAGGACTCTTTGAGGGTTTACTGGTATATTTAGGTGTCTTACTTAGTTTTAACCTTTTCTTCTCATTTAACAGATACAATTGGCAAAAACACAAACTCCAAATTCAAGTTGGAAAAATAAAATACACTCAAAGCTACTTGTACTACATGTAATAGACATACACAGACTGCAGACCTAGTGGGTCCATCTACTCAACAATGGACAGACTCAGAGCACCAGGATGAAAACCTCGAAGACGCAGAGAGCATATGCAAACTCAATGAAGATAGTGCCAAGAATCAAGTCTCAAAAAATCAGTCTCAGGACCCCAGTGCTACAAAGCCGTAAAACTAACCACTGTGTCTCCATATTATATTCTGTTTTTGATTTCTATATCCATTAACACTACATCAAGTCAACAGCAACATAAATAGGTTTATTAATATGTGATACACATTCAGACGTCATCATTAATGAATAATATCTTCATTTAAAGGCCATGTATTTAAATGCTCAAAGGAATGGAAGACTTTCATTGAACACATGTCTGTTTATAACTGAGAACTGTATCCATTGTCCATCAACTGTTCATAAATAAATGTCAGCACACTTAACATCAGAATTCTATCGGGAGAAAAATTTCCCAGTGCCAGATGATTATCTTGAATAGACTTTTGTTCATTATAGCTAGACAATGCATGCAACCTGATTTTGATTCATAAAAAAGGTAAAAGATGCTGTATTTACAGAAACTTACACAAATTACTACTTTTGTTAATATATTATCAATAACAACAAAATTTTAAACATGCCAATCCAACCAGATTCCTCACCTGTAGAGTGCCAGTAAACCCATTTATATCTGTATCACTGACCATTGGTTTCAGCTCAGGGAAATTAATAGGTCTCAAAAAGGAAAAATCATTTTTTTCTGATGGAGAAAAACAGGTTTTGTAACATTGCCCTTGAGGATCTGAGGGTTCCATTCTAACCTCCATGAACTTCAATGTACCATCTGTGTTTAAATGAAGAGTTGGCCGGCACTGTTCAGTGTAATACTTGGGCTGTGGGCTTCCAAGGCAGCAGGAACACATTGTAGAACTTGACTCCTTTCTTACGCATCTAGCAAGTAATATAATGAACGTAACTAAGGAAACTAAACTAACAGCAACCAATGAAATAATCAAATACAAGGTCATCTCTGGTTTGTTATTGGAAGTAACAAAACTTTGGGACTTTGGTCTCTCTGGAAAAACAGTGTCCTCAAGTATAATATAAATGGTAACAGTAGTCGATAAAGCAGGTTCCCCATGATCCTTCACCACAATCACAAGCCTTTGATCAATTTGATCAATTTCCTGTAATCCCCGGACAGTTCGGATTTCACCATGGGAAGAAGATATTTGAAATAGAGATGGATCTGTACCATCCACTATAGTATATGATAGCCATGCATTGTGTCCTGAGTCCAAATCCACTGCAGATACTTTAGTAACCAAAAATCCAGCTGGAGCTGATGTGGGGATTTTCTGTTGAAGACTGACCTGTCTGGAGTGCTCTGGATACAACATCACAGGAGCATTATCATTTTGATCTAATATAAAAATGAAAACTGTAAGGTTGGAAGACAGCTTTGGAGATCCAGAATCTTCAACCTTCACTATAACTTGTAAAACCTGGATTTGTTCATAGTCAAAAGAACCTTGTGCATTGATATTACCACTCTTAGAGTTGATATTTATTAAAGAAAGGATAGAAAAAGCATCAGTCTTCTGTTCGACAACAGAGTAAGTGAGGACTGAATTTAACCCATCATCCGGATCAACTGCTGATACTGTACATAGAAAACTTCCAGGGTCATTGTTCTCTCTTATAAAGGCATTTACATGTGGCTGAGAAAATGCTGGTGGATTATCATTTATGTCTGATATATTTAACATTACGGACAATGTTGTGCGCAGTGGAGGAGAGCCTAAGTCTGTTGCAATCAGATCAAGAACATATTGTGCAACTTTTTCTCTATCAAGAACTCCATCAGTTACTATTGTATAACGATTGTTAAAGGGTTTTATTTTAAATGGAAGATTTGGTGAAATCTCCAGAGATACCTCTCCATTTTTACCAGAGTCTTTATCTTTCACAGTAAGGAAACCGACTGCAGTTCCCAAAGCTGCGTTTTCTGGTACTGCATTCAGTAGTGAGGTTAATGTTATTTCTGGAACATTATCATTAATATCTTCTATTTCTATTAGGACAAGACAGCGACTTTCTAGTTGAGGGATTCCTTTATCTTTTGCCCTAACTGATATTTCATAAAATTCTTTTTCTTCAAAATCTATAACACCATTAACTGAGATCTCTCCAGTCTGTCGGTTTAGGGTAAATAATTCTTTCATGGAATCCAAAGTATGGTAGCCAAAGAAGTATTCAATTTCTCCATTAAGCCCTTCATCCGGATCGGTTGCATTGAGTTTCAAAATAACAGTATTTTTTGGTGCATTTTCTTGCAAGACAACTTTGTACTTAGAATGATCAAAAACCGGTGGATTGTCATTGCTGTCTAGAACAATTACAGTTATCTGAGATGTACCTGATCTAGGAGGATTGCCACCATCAAAAGCAGTAATTGTCAGTTTATGCGATTCCTTTTCCTCTCTATCTAAAATGTTTTCTATTATTAACTCTGGAACCAGTGTCCCATCTTTTCGAGTTTCTATTGATAAAGAGAAATATGGATTTGGAGTCAGTGTATATTTGTAAACACCATTAGTGCCTATGTCTGGATCCTGAGCACTCTCCAAAGGAAATCTTGTGCCTGGATTTGCCAGAGCTTCTAAAATGTTAATAAATTGATCATTTCTCAAAAATAATGGAGAATTATCATTGATGTCAACAATTTCAATTTCTAGACTGAAAAGCTCCAGTGGGTTTTCAATAATTATTTCTAAAGGTAATATACATCTCGTACTAGATCCACACAAGGTTTCTCTGTCGATATTTTCATTAACAGTCAAGTCTCCGTTTCTGTGGTTTAGTGCAAAATATTTTACACTTCCCTCCGTGCCCAGTCGCATTCTGCGTTTAGGAATATCTTCAGAATTCAATACAAGATCCTGTGCTACATTTGAAATGAATGTCCCTGGTCTTGATTCTTCAATAACTGAATAATGAAGCTGCCCAGAGACCCAGCCCAAGCTACAAAGAAAAGGAACAATAACTACTTGCCATTTCCAATGCTTTGTTGGGTTGTGGATGTCCATAATGTTAATCCTTTTCTTGAATTAGCATGTGGTGAAAATCTTTTATTATCCCAAATGAGAAGTGAGCCAGTTGTTTGTATTTAAAGCCATCAAAACAACAACAGCCATATTAAAAATTAGAGCCATCCACAAGGTATTTTCTCGGAACAACAGCAATGCCTTCTGTATGACTGGAGAGAAGGGAGGAAACGCCTGAGAAGGGGAGGAGAATGCCTGGATGACATGAGCAGATCTGCTATAGAAAAATATCTGTCTGGTTGACTATTCTGCCCTCTTATGGCCATTTATATTAATTTCCTTCACTAATTAAAAGTTTCAAGAAAATATTGTTTTAAAAAATGTTAGTATCCTCTTAGCAGAATGTCTTTGATAATTTTCATGTAGTGAAGAATTTAAATGTCAGATTGAGAAATAAGTAGGAAAGGATACCAAAAAGGAACAACATATAACTTGGAAGAACATAATACTAAAATACAAGTATGCATATTTAAAAAAAACTTTCTTCTGAGATTAAAATGTTCCATTACAATACATACATCTGACACACTTTGGAATATACATCAATACACACACACTGGATCACTATACAAATGATCCGTCTAGACTTTTCTATATTTTGAAGATATTTGGTTTCTATTGTCTATATCTCTCGTATGTCTCTTACAAATCATAATTGTCAAATGGTCAACACTGTTCTTATGGAGAAGACCTGTCAAAGATGCTGAGCACCATGTTCCACACTAAACACTAATCACTATGCTGCTGCTGGTGCCCCTTGATTCATCAGTGCACTGGACATGATTTAAAACTTCAGATAAATCTTTGCTACTTCTGAAACTACAGAGGGAGATTTTACAGTGTAGCTGCATGTAATATAAATTATACATGTTTCTAGACTATTTTTCAAAAAGATTTGAGAAATGTATTTGGCAAATACAGTTTCTTCTTGATGAATTCTTTAAACAGGGTAGCTTTTTTTAGGAGATTGCTATACAGTTCTGTCATGCCATTTGAAAGCTCTTAATCAGTTCAAATGAGAATCACTATAGTAGCAACATTCATGCCAAGCTACAACTCAACAATTAAAAAAAACCCCACGGAGTTCCTAGCACGTTTAACAATAAGACATAAACAATTGGCAAATTTGTTCTCTTTAGAAAGGTATTATTTCAATAGATTTCTTCACACTAAAATCCATCTATATTACTAAAATCCATCTATATTAAGATACACATTTACCTTAGTCATTGGGCTGTCTATGACTTCTATAAAATGTACGTGGTGGCCTCAGGGTAAAGTTTTTCAGCAGCCACAAGGTTTATACTACTCGTTTTCTCTTAAAGCAGTTTGTATACGGTACTTTATCACTGGGTGTAAAAATTATTTCAAGAATATCAAAGTAAAGATCAGGAAAAAAAAATCCATTCCAGAAAGAAACTTTGCCAGTTCTTCTTCAGTGTATAGTATCACTGATAGGCAAACATGCAAGACTGGCAAAATAATTAATTAGCTGAGTGAGCAAATCAGTGTTAAGATCATAACTTCTTTGCAAATCATGCTAAGACTGAATTCAAACCATGGGTCCTGCACTGCAACACAGCAATGGAAACCACTGATTCACTGAGCACCTACAAAAAGCAAAATACACGACTCTGTAACTGTAAGTTAAGTTGTGCCACCAATACCATATACTCGACAAGTACTTTTTATTTTTAAGAACTGACAGAATTGACATGAAATTAGCTGTTAACAAGTACAGAAGCTCTATGCAGTTTCCACCTGCTAGAAAATGTATTGGGCTTGGGCTGTCCCTCGCCAAAAATGAACTTAAAAACAGCTCTATGCCAATTTGATTTTGACAGTAGTCTATGCCAATTTGATTTTGATTTTAAAGGATAATAAAAGCAAATATCACAGGTAGGGAACCAACTTGTTACTCACCCCCATGACTAAATGTTTTTACATATGACTCCAGGCAAGCATGCTTCTATTGTTTTTTTTTAAAAAAAGAGCCTCATACTTTCATACAGAGCATTGTGCTCTACATTGGATAGGGCACATGCAGAGAATAATACTTTTTAAAAAGTACTGCAGCCACCTTCAGTCAGTGCAAAGGGTACCTGGAAAATATTAAATATGGTGGTCCTTGGCTCTGCAAAAAAAGTAGTTTGTATATCATATGTGAAGAAAACATATTCCATGCTACATATGATATACAAACATGATATTTGATTCATGAAGTGACTCAAAAATGTCTTTATTATTTTGACATTCTGATTTGACTAGCGAGTTATCCAAATTTGATTTGAGTTTTTTAAAAAAATAGAATTTGATTTTTGAGATTTATCATACTCTGGCCCTTTAAGAACTCAAATTTGCCACCTAAAACCTCCCGAATTGCTGTATAAGTCAATGGCAGAGGTCCAAATTTTGTTTGCAGCCATTTGACATTTGGACTCAAATCAAGTTTTAAAACTTGAATCCAATTCGATTCGAGTTTTCGCGTTGATCCTATTCATCCAAGTTTGAAAAATAATTTTCTTTTAAAATACTTTTCAATTGTGGGATTTTGAGTTCATGGGAGTTTATATGAGTTTTAAAAAACTCACATGAATTCTTACTTCGACCCTTGATAAATGTGCCTCCCAGTGTCAGATGGACACAAAATGCATAACGCTTAATATGATTGTCTGAAATAAAGATTTTTCTACTTTTTTACAAACATTTTTGGTCTGATCTGCATGTGGATTTCAGAGTACCCTATAACTTCTACTGTTCTATATTGACCACTCCCCTGAGCTGAGGGCCTGAGGCAGGGGCTCCTGGACCACTGCTTCACTTTGGCGAGTTTTCTATAGGAAATTGTTGCATCTCTTGGATTGTCACCAATCACAAAAAAACTGGAGAGATGCATCAGAGATGGGGAAAAATGGCCTACTATCCTATCTTATCTTAACCCAATGAAACTCCCTCAGCTTAAGTTTTTTCAACTTAATATATAATTTGTCAGTTATGATTTTTTTCATAAGAATACTCTTTTACTTGCCTTCATCTTTGTACCTTTTAACAAAGAAAACCAATGAATTATATGTAAAGTAATGTAAAGGCATTTATTTATACTGACTGCTTTGTTTGTTCTTATGATTAATTAAAACACAATACATTTTTTGATATTAAAGACTAGGAATATAAAAAAATAAGAGAATATCTTGTGTATATTGGACCCAAGCTTAGTTTGTGTATATCTGCTTTTAAATGCAGAAATAAAAGCTGTGATAACAGTTCAAATGAATTCACAACCTCTCCTGCACCATGTTTAGATATCAGGCCTTATTTACAGATAGTGATGGGCGAATTTGTGCAGTTTCGCTTCGCCAAAAAATTCGCGAATTTCGCGCGAAATTCGCGAAACGGCGAAAAATTCGCGAAACGGCGCCGGCATCTCGTTTTTGACGCCGGCGCCCGTTTTTGACGCCGGCGCCCGTTTTTCCGACGCCGGTGCCCGTTTTTGGCGCCGGCGTCCGTTTTTTCGAAGAAAAATTTTTTGACGCCGGCGAATTTTTTCCGCGAATTTTCGCACCCGTTTCGCGAATTTATTCGTCGACGGCGAATCGCGCAAATTCGCCGCAAATTCGCGCCTGGCGAATAAATTCGCCCATCACTATTTACAGATGATGGGTCAGGATCCAGTACTATAAACAGATGCAAGTCGCCATATTATTTGTAATTTGCATCCTGCCCCATGGTTAGTAAGTGACATTTCCATGTCAACAAATATAAACAAAACAACAAATATATAAAAATATGAGATCATTTGTAAAATGTCTAATACTAATGAGATTGCTTCCTCCTCTGCACAGTGCCAGTAAACCATTTAATACTAGAGATTTGTTCTAATGACCATGGATCATAATTTTGTAGCTGAGAATAAGTAAATGATCTCAAATAGGAAAATTCTTTTATTTTAGCTGCTTCTGGCAGTGTAATGTTCTAGTGATATTAACAAATATAATCGGAAAAAATCAAAAAACTGTGTTAAACAAATCTGAGTTAAATGTATAAAAATGGAAATGTGCTGTAATCCAACACTACTCTACTACTCTTAGTGGATTGTCAAAGAAATACAAAGAGGAAAAAATATCCAGAGACTGCAGATCTAGTGGGTGCATGTATGCAACAACTAAAGGACTTAAAGGACCAGTAACGTCAAATTTTTTTTTTTTACAAAATTCGTTAGTATACATCGAAATAAAAACACCAACACACTTTAAAATTTTAAATTGCAAAGCCTTTATTAAAAAATAACTTACTGAAACTCCACTTCCTGTCCTCTTCAGAAACGGCGACACGGCGACCATCCATCCTGCAGCAGTTGATTTCTTCTCCCTGGCTATCTCTCCTGGCCACCCGATGTCTGCCGCGCTCTGCTCTGCCAGCAAGATTGACAGCCAGCTTCTTCGTCTCCTCCAGTCACTTCTTGATGCAGCCGTACTGGTCCTGGTGGTGATCATCTATGGGGCAGTTGTGGTTGGCACGAAACCCGCGTGCGTTGGCCTTCTCCCTGCACACTCGGTGTGCTGCTGCTCACTGAGCCCTGCTGCCCCTTGTCTCCCCTGAACCCTGTGTGATGGAGGTCCCTGCTGGTGGTCTGCGACGGAGAGCACTTGTTGTTGCTCCCACTGCCGGGCCTGTCACTCCTCATCGCTGCTCCCATTGATAGTAGCGCCATGGAGAGCCTGTCCCGCAGTGCTGCTGCAGATTCTATTGCCGTACTTCTCCACCGATAACAGCTTCAGTTCAAGCGGCAGCGCCTGGGACAGCGCCACGCTGACAGGCTCTCATTAGGACAATACAGAACTCTTCATTGCTTTTATTTAATAACGTGCTCAGATTATATTTTTTCATTAGTTCTTGCTGACAGGGGGTCTGCAGCGTGTGGGGGGCGGCAGAGAGCACCATGGATCTGACAGGAGAGCCTGTCAGTGTGGCGCTGTCCCAGGCGCTGCCGCTTGAACTGAAGCTGTTATCGGTGGAGAAGTACGGCAATGGAATCTGCAGCAGCACTGCGGGACAGGCTCTCCATGACGCTACTATCAATGGGAGCAGCGATGAGGAGTGACAGGCCTGGCAGTGGGAGCAACAACAAGCGATCTCCATCGCAGACCACCAGAAGGGACCTCCATCACACAGGGTTCAGGGGAGACAAGGGGCAGCAGGGCTCAGTGAGCAGCAGCACACCGAGTGTGCAGGGAGAAGGCCAACGCACGCGGGTTTCGTGACAACCACAACTGCCCCATAGATGATCACCACCAGGACCAGTACGGCTGCATCAAGAAGTGACTGGAGGAGAAGATGAAGCTGGCTGTCAATCTTGCTGGCAGAGCGCGGCAGACATAGGGTGGCCAGGAGAGATAGCCAAGGAGAAGAAATCAACTGCTGCAGGATGGATGGTCACTGTGTCGCCGTTTCTGAAGAGGACAGGAAGTGGAGTTTCAGTAAGTTATTTTTTAACAAAGGCTTTGCAATTTAAAATTTTAAAGTGTGTTGGTGTTTATATTTCGATGTATACTAACGAATTTTGTAAAAAAAAATTTGACGTTACTGGTCTTTTAAAGGATCAGTAACATCAAATAATTTAATTGTTTTAAAGTAATAAAAATATAATGCAGTGTTGCCCTGCACTAGTAAGACTGCTGTGTTTGCTTCAGAAACACTACTATTGTTTATATAAATAAGCTGCTGTGTAGCAATGGGGGCAGCTATTCAAAGTAGAAACAGTGTCGGACTGGTCCACCGGGATACAAGGAAAACTCCCGGTGGGCCCAGGTGTCAGGGGGCCCTCTTGCTTCTAATCATTTGGCCTATTTCATGGTCATTCCCTATTTCTTTAAGAGGCTTATTCATGGAAGAATTGAGTATAGTCTGAAGAGATAAAAGACTAGGAGAATAAAGAGGTTGACTTAGGAGAGGAGCAATAATAGTTTGAAAAGTGGGCCCACGGTCTATGGTTTGCTGGTGGGCCCCTGGCCTCCCAGTCCGACACTGAGGAGAAAAGACTCAAGTTACACAGCAGATAGCAGATAAACTTTGTAGAACTTAATGATATCTGTTATCCATTATTTATCCTGTGCCATTTAGTCGTTTTTCAATTTCCGCTATTGCTACTCAGCAGCTTGTTCATATGAACTATATCAGTGTTTCTGAAGCAAACAGATCAGTTTTACCAGTGCAGGGCAACACTACATGATATTTTCATTACTTTAAAACACTTTCAGTTTTTGGTGTTACTGTTCCTTTAAATGTATAAACGTATCATATTATTAATGTATCAACTTCCACCACACCTGACAACAGAAGTGTATCAGGGGTTATAAGATTTCAAAGTAACAGATGATTAACTGGAATAGACATGTGGGGGCCGATTCACAAAGGGTCGAATATCGAGGGTTAATTAACCCTCGATATTCGACTGGGAATTAAAATCCTTCGACTTCGAATATCGAAGTCGAAGGATTTTAGCGCAAATAGTGCGATCGAACGATCGAAGGATTATTCCTTCAATGGAACGATAAAATCCTTTGAATCGAACGATTCGAAGGATTTTAATCCAACTATCGAAGAAATATCCTTCGATCAAAAAAACTTAGGAAAGCCTATGGGGACCTTCCCCATAGGCTAACATTGAGTTCGGTAGCTTTTAGATGGTGAACTAGGGGGTCGAAGTTTTTTCTTAAAGAGACAGTACTTCGACTATCGAATGGTCGAATAGTCGAACGATTTTTAGTTTGAATAGTTCGATTCAAAGTCGTAGTCGTAGGCGAAGGTCGTAGTAGCCCATTCGATGGTCGAAGTAGCCCATAAAACACTTTGAAATTCGACGTTATTTTACTTTGAATCCTTCACTCGAAGTAAGTGAATCGGCCCCTTCATGTATTATCAATAGCTGGACAAAGCATGCATTTGTTAATGTAATATATAAAAAAAGGCAAAAGGTTCTGTATGTATAGAAAACTCATACAAATAAAAACATTTTTAAATATATTCTGAATGACAACAATAGTTTCAAATATTGCAGTCTAACTGGATTGCTTTCTCACCTGCAAAGTGCTAGTAACCCCATTTATATCACAAAAGAACCCCTCCGTATCACTGACCGTTGGTTTCAGCTCAGGAAAATTAGGAGGTCCCAAATAGGAAAAATTATTTTTTGCTGATGGAGAAAAACAGGTTTTGTAACATTGCCCTTGAGGATCTGAGGGCTCCATTCTAACCTCCATGAACTTCAACGTACCATCTGTGTTTAAGTGAAGAGTTGGCCGGCACTGTTCAGTGTAATACTTGGGCTGTGGGCTTCCAAGGCAGCAGGAGCACATTGTAGAACTTGACTCCTTTCTTACACATCTAGCAAGTAATATAATGAATGTAACCAAGGAAACTAAACTAACAGCAACCAGTGATATTATCAAATACAAGGTCATCTCTGGTTTGTTATTGGAAGTAACAAAACTTTGGGACTTAGGTCTCTCTAGAAAAATGGTGTCCTCAAGTGTAATATAAATGGTAACAGTAGTCGATAAAGCAGGTTCCCCATGATCCTTCACCACAATGACAAGCCTTTGATCAATTTGATCAGTTTCCTGTAATTCCCGGACAGTTCGGATTTCTCCATGGGAAGAAGATATTTGAAACAGTGATGGATCTGTACCATCCACTATAGTATATGATAGCCATGCATTGTGTCCTGAGTCCAAATCCACTGCAGATACTTTAGTAACCAAAAATCCAGCTGGAGCTGATGTGGGGATTTTCTGTTGAGGACTGACCTGTCTGGAGTGCTCTGGATACAATATCACAGGAGCATTATCATTTTGATCTAATATGAAAACAAAAACTGTTATGTTTGAAGAGAGCTTTGGAGATCCAGAATCTTCAACCTTCACTGTAAATTGTAAAACCTGCATTTGTTCATAGTCAAAAGAACCTTGTGCACAGATATGTCCACTGTTGGAGTTGATATTTACTAAGGAAAGGATAGAATAAGCATCAGTCTTCTGTTCAACAACAGAGTAACTCAGGACTGAATTTAACCCATCATCTGGATCAACTGCTGATACTGTACATAGGAAACTTCCAGGGTCATTGTTCTCTCTTATAAAGGCATTTACATGTGGCTGAGAAAATGCTGGCGGATTATCATTTATGTCTGATATATTTAAAATGATGGACATTGTTGTGCTCAATGGAGGAGAACCTAAGTCTGTTGCAATTAGGTAAAGAACATATTGTGCAACTTTCTCTCTATCAAGAACTCCATCAGTTACTATTGTATAACGATTGTTAAAGGGTTTTATTTTAAATGGAAGGTTTGGTGAAATCTCCAGAGATACCTCTCCGTTTTTACCAGAGTCTTTATCTCTCACACTAAGGAAACCAACTGCAGTTCCTAAAGCTACATTTTCTGGTACTGCATTCAGTAGTGAGGTTAATGTTATTTCTGGAACATTATCATTAACATCTTCAATTTCTATTAGGACAAGACAGCGACTTTCATGTTCAGGATTTCCTTTGTCTCTTGCTCTAACTGATATTTCATAAAAACCTTTGTCTTCAAAATCTATAACACTATTAACCAAGATCTCTCCAGACTGTTGGTTTAGGGTAAATAATTCTTTCATGGAATCCAAAGTATGGTAGTCAAAGAAGTATTCAATTTCTCCATTAAGCCCTTCATCCTGATCAGTTGCATTGAGTTTCAAAATAACAGTATTTTGTGGTGCATTTTCTTCTAAGACAACTTTGTACGTGGAATGGTCAAAAATTGGTGCATTGTCATTGCTGTCTAGAACAATTACAGTTATCTGAGATGTACCTGATCTAGGAGGATTGCCACCATCAAAAGCAGTAATTGTCAGTTTATGATATTCCTTTTCTTCTCTATCTAAATGTTTTTCTATAAGTAACTCTGGAACCAGTGTCCCATCTTTTCGAGTGTTTACTGATAAAGAGAAATATGGGTTAGGAGTCAGTGTATATTTGTAAACACCATTAGTGCTTATGTCTGGATCCTTAGCACTCTCCAAAGGAAATCTTGTGCCTGGATTTGCCAGAGCTTCGGAAATTTTAATGAACTGATCTTTGCTCAAAAACAATGGGGAATTGTCATTTATATCAACAATATCAATTTCCAAACTGAAAAGCTCCAATGGATTTTCAATAATTATTTCTAAAGGTAATATACATCTCGTACTAGATCCACACAAGGTTTCTCTGTCGATCTTTTCATTAACAGTCAAGTCTCCATTTCTGTGGTTTAGTGAAAAATATTTTACACTTCCATCTGTGCCCAGTCGCATTCTGCGTTTAGGAATATCTGCAGAATTCAATACAAGATCCTGTGCTACATTGGCTATAAAAGTTCCTTGTCCTGATTCTTCAGTAACTGAATAACGAAGCTGCCCAGAAACCCAGCCCAAGCTGCAAAGAAAAGGAACAATGACTACTTGCCATTTCCAATGCTTTGTTGGGTTGTGGACGTCCATAATGTGAATCCTTTTCCTGAATCAGCATGTGGTAAAAAATCCTTTATCATTCCTGATGAGAAGTGAGCCAGTTGTGTATATTTAATCCCATCAAAACAATAACAGCCATATTAAAAATTAGTCACCTACAAGATATCGGAACAGCAGCTTTGCTTTCTTTGTGACTGGAGAGAAGGGAGGAAACTCCTGAGAAGGGGAGGACAATGGCTGGATGACATGAGCAGATCTGCTGTTGCAAAATATCTGTCTGGTTGACTATTCTGCCCTCTTATGGCCATTTATATTAATTGCACTTACTAATTAAACTTTCAAGAAAAAAATAGTATAACATTTGCCTCGTTACTCAAATAGGAGAAATTCTGCCCTCTTCTGGCCATTTATATTAATTCCCAATACTAATTAAAAGTTTCAATAAAATGTTAGTATCCCCCTTAGCAAAATGTTTTTACATAATTGTGCATTTATTAAGGATTTAGATGTTAATTATTTGAAAAATAGGAAAAGATACTAAAAAGGTCCTTACAAAGAACAACACATTACTTTAAAATGCAAGTATGCACATTTATACATAATACATCCATCTTAGATAAAAATGGTCCATTAAAATACATACATCTAACACACTTTAGCAATGCTATAGCAATAGCAATGCACACACTGGCTCACAATACAAATTACCTGTCAAGATTTTCCTATATTTTGGAGATATTTCATATTTTAATGTTTTATTATTTCCTTTTTAGAATCTTAAAAAACATGCATGCAATTAATTACGAGTAATGATCAGAGCATTATGTGCAGTTAGGTAATTTACACAGTTCGGAGGGCACACAAGAGGTAACCATATCATGCCATTTGAAAGCTCGTAATCTATTCAAATGAGAATAGGAGCATATTTCCTGTCAAGATACAAAACAATATTTCTACAAACCAGTGAATTCTTCTCACTTTTAAAGATAACTCAAATAATTGGTAAATTTGTTAGAGAGGTATGCTCTTAATCTACATCATCACCCAACAATCCATCTTTATTTAAGATACACATTTTCCCTAGTCAATGACCTGTCTATGTCTTCTATTAAAAGTGCTTGGTGAATGAGCTAAAGGAGCAAATAGATTAAAGATAGAATATTCTTTGCAGATAGTGCCCTGACTGAAATCAAACCAAGGGCCTAGCACTGCAAGGCAACAATAGTAAATACTGCAACACTGTGCTGTATATCCAAACCAAAAGTGATATACAAAAAATTACATTACTTTGTAACTGTAAGCTGAGTAGCTCCACCAATTCAAACTCATTTTAAAATATTATTTTTAAGGACAGTACTGACATGATATTACATCTTAACATGTACAAACACTTTGGGGCAAATTTATCAAGGGTCAAAGTGATAAATCTGCCCCTTAATGTAGCTTACAATTTCTAGTAAAAGTCTGGATAGGGCACATGCACAAAATCATACCTTTTCAAAGTTTACTGTATTCCACCTTCAGTCAGTGCAAGGGATACCTGGAGAAAACTAAAAATAATAGTCCTTGGCTCTGGCCCGGACCACTGTCTTTTCTAAAAAAAAATAGGCATATCCAGAAAGTCAGTGGTTTTATTCACTGAGAGTGGCTAACACTAAAAAATAATTATTTACAGAAACACTATGGGTAATGTACATTGATAAAGGTATCTGCTCATGTATATTTGTGAAAATGCCTACCCATAGTCAAATCACAAGAGCCCACAAATCAAATTAAACTAGTTGTTATACATGATGGGGAAAAGAGTGGCCTTCCCTACCATTTCTTAACCAACTGAAACTGCCTCAGCTTGAGGTTTGTTCAAGCTGAAATACAGTTTGTCAATTATAAGTTTTTAATAAAAATACTCCATTATTGTTCTTATTGTTAATTAAAACCCAATACAATGTTTTGATTCTCAAACCTATTTTTTCAATATAAACAATATGGAAGAATATCTTGTGTATTACCCTACTCTTACTTACATAGATATAATAAAGAAAAACATTATTCAGAAATTACAGATCCGGCAGGTGCATAAACTGAACCACAGATTGCTTCAGGGTATTATACTTTATACTAATAACATTATAGATTAAGCATTTTCACTGAAAACAAAAATAAAAATTTGCATAAACTCTTATATGCCTTCGTATTTTTGCAGTTGTGATTTTATAAACATAAATAGCATTTCACATGCCATTTGAATTATTGCGAAAGCTAGTTTATTATTGTTTTTTGGACACACTTCTACAACTTGCGCAACGCCTCCTTCAAATTCAATGAGTGGAATTGCTTATGAATGCAAAAATAACATTAATGATGGCAGCTCAAAATCAAAATTGTGTTAGAGATCAGCCTTATTTACATAGGATATGAAAGTGTGCCCCATGATCAGTATTGTAATTTGCATGCCATAAGATAAAAATCATTTACAAAAAATTCTATTAATACTTACCATATATACTCGTGTATAAGCCGACCCATGTATAAGCCGAGGTACCTAATTTTACCTACAAAAACTGGGAAAACTTATTGACTCGCGTATAAGCCTAGACACAACTACAGCCCTGTCTCCCAGCAGCGCACATTCTGCCAAAGCGACCCCCCCATCGATCAACCGGACTTCTTTGCCAAATGGATTACTGTGTGCATTGTCCCACTGTCCCACTACCATGTGCAGAGGGTGCTGTTTGATATTGCCATCACTGTTAATCTTTTGTATAACCAACAGAGGGCGCTGTGTGATATTGCAGTCACTGTTATTCTTTCATATAACCAACAGAGGGCACTGTGTGATATTGCAGTCACTGTTAATCTTTCATATAACCAACAGAGGGTGCTGTGTGATATTGCAGTCACTTTTATTCTTTCATACAACCAACAGATGGCGCTGTGTGATATTGCAGTCACTGTTAATCTTTCATATAACCAACAGAGGGCACTGTGTGATATTGCAGTCCTGGTTATTCTTTTATACAACCAACAGATGGCACTGTGTGATATTGCAGTCCCTGTTATTCTTTCATACAACCAACAGATGGTGCTGTGTGATATTACAGTCTCTGTTATTCTTTCATACAACCAACAGATGGCACTGTGTGATATTGCAGTCCCTGTTATTTTTTCATACAACCAACAGATGGCGCTGTGTGATATTGCAGTCACTGTTAATCTTTCATATAACCAACAGAGGGCGCACTGTTATTCTTTCATATAACCAACAGAGGGCATTGTGGGATATTGCAGTCTCTCCCCAAGTGAACTGTTGGTATAGGAATGATTAAAAGTGACTGCAATCTCAGCTACTCGGGTCCGGTACCGCTGACCCGCGTATACGCCGAGGTAGACTTTTTCAGCACATTTTGGATGCTGAAAAACTCGGCTTATACGCGGGTATATACGGTAATCAAAAGGCTGCCTCGTCTGCAGAGTGCCAGTAACCATTGATGGTAAAGATTTATTCTTTTAAATCACTGACCACAGTTTATAACTAAAGAAAATTAAGTGATCTCAAACAGGAAAATGTATTTGCTGTATTTGCTATCAGTGTAACTTTTTAGTGATATTAATAAATACAATTGACAAAACTTTAATAAAGTTTAAACACAAATCCAAGTAAATGGATAATGGATTGTTTTGTAATTTGGATCTTCATACCTTAAATCTACTAGAAAATCATATAACATTAAATAAAACCCAATAGGCTGGTTTTGCTTCCAATAAGGATGAATTATATCTTAGTTTGGATCAAGTACAAGCTACTGTTTTATTATTACAGAGAAAGGAAAATAATTTTAAAAGTTTGGATTATCTGATAAAATGGAATCTATGGAACAGCCTCTCCATAATTTGGAGCTTTCTGGGTTTTCTGGGTTTCCAATTCTACTTTCACAAAGACATACAAAGAGGCAATACACATCCAGATAGAGCAGACCTAGTGGGTCCATCTACTCAACAATGAGCACCCAGATGAAAAACTTGCAGACAAAGAGGACATGCAAAATCAGTGCAGAGGTCAGGATCAAACTCAGGAACTCAGTGCTGCAAAGCCATACTGCTAAACACTGAACTTCTGTGCCTCCATATTCTATATGTATATATTTTGTTGTTTTATATCAATTTCCATTAATGTTACATTAATGTGTGATTCACATTCCAACTTGTTACCTAGAAACAAAAACAGGTCTTACACGAGATTGTGGCAACATTAATAAATTAAATATTCATCTTATGCCACTTATTTAAATGCATAATGTAATGCATGCCTTTCATTGAACTAGTCTCCGTTTCTTACTGAGATCTCTATGTATTGTCTGTCCACTGTTGATAAACATCAAATGCCAGCGCAGATGACAGTAGAAGTCTATCAAGAGATGTAAGATTTCACGTAACTGATGATTAACTGGAATATGCTTTTGTTGTATTATCAATAGCTAGACAATGTATGCATTAATAACGTAATATGTAAGAAAAGAGAAAAAATGCTGTATGTACAGGAAACAAACATAAAAATACATTTGCAAATATAGTCTCAATATAAAAATAATAATTTTATACATGGCTATCTAGTCAGATTTCTTCCTCACCTGTAGAGTGCAATTAACGCCATTTATATCTGTATCACTGACCATTGGTTTCAGCTCAGGGAAATTAATAGGTCTCAAATAGGAAAAATCATTTTTTTCTGATGGAGAAAAACAGGCTTTGTAACATTGCCCTTGAGGATCTGAGGGCTCCATTCTAACCTCCATGAACTTCAATGTACCATCTGTGTTTAAATGAAGAGTTGGCCGGCACTGTTCAGTATAGTACTTGGGCTGTGGGCTTCCAAGGCAGCAGGAACACATTGTAGAACTTGACTCCTTTCTTACATATCTAGCAAGTAATATAATGAACGTAACCAAGGAAACTAAACTAACAGCAACCAGTGATATAATCAAATATAAGGTCATCTCTGGTTTGTTATTCGAAATAACAAAACTTTGAGACTTGGGTCTCTCTGAAAAAACTGTGTCCTCAAGTATAATATATATGGTAACAGTAGTCGATAAAGCAGGTTCCCCATGATCCTTCACCACAATGACAAGCCTTTGATCAATTTGATCAATTTCCTGTAATCCCCGGACAGTTCGGATTTCTCCATGGGAAGAAGATATTTGAAACAGGGATGGATCTGTACCATCCACTATAGTATATGATAGCCATGCATTGTGTCCTGAGTCCAAATCCACTGCAGATACTTTAGTAACCAAAAATCCAGCTGGAGCTGATGTGGGGATTTTCTGTTGAAGACTGACCTGTCTGGAGTGCTCTGGATACAACATCACAGGAGCATTATCATTTTGATCTAATATGAAAATGAAAACTGTTATGTTGGAAGACAGCTTTGGAGATCCAGAATCTTCAACCTTCACTGTAACTTGTAAAACCTGCATTTGTTCATAGTCAAAAGAACCTTGGACATAGATATTACCACTCTTAGAGTTGATATTTATTAAAGAAAGGATAGAAAAAGCATCAGTCTTCTGTTCAAAAACAGAGTAGGTAAGGACTGAATTTAATCCATCATCCGGATCAACTGCTGATACTGTACATAGAAAACTTCCAGGGTCATTGTTCTCTCTTATAAATGCATTTGCATGTGGCTGAGAAAATGCTGGTGGATTATCATTTATGTCTGATATATTTAACATTACGGACAATGTTGTGCTCAATGGTGGAGAACCTAAATCTGTTGCAATAAGGTCAAAAATATATTGTGCAACTTTCTCTCTATCAAGAACTCCATCTGTTACTATTGTATAACGACTGTTAAAGGGTTTTATTTTAAATGGAAGGTTTGGTGAAATCTCCAGAGATACCTCTCCGTTTTTACCAGAGTCTTTATCTCTTACACTTAAGAAACCGACAGCAGTTCCCAAAGCTGTATTTTCAGGTACTGCATTCAACAGGGAGGTTACTGTTATTTCTGGTACATTATCATTAACATCTTCTATTTCTATTAGGATGAGACAATGACTTTCATGTTCAGTATTTCCTTTGTCCTTTGCCCTGACTGATATTTCATAAAAAACCTCTTCTTCAAAATCTATCACACCGTTAACTGAAATCTCTCCAGACTGTTGGTTTAGTGTAAATAATTGTTTCACATAATCCAATGTATCATAGTCAAATAAGTATTCAATTTCTCCATTAAGTCCTTCGTCCTGATCAGTTGCATTCAGTTTTAAAATAATGGTATTTGGTGGTGTATTTTCTTTTAAGACAACTTTGTATGTGGAATGATCAAAAATGGGTGCATTGTCATTGCTGTCTAGAACAATTACAGTTATCTGAGATGTACCTGATCTAGGTGGATTGCCACCATCAAAAGCAGTAATTGTCAGTTTATGATATTCCTTTTCTTCTCTGTCTAAATTGTTTTCTATAATTAATTCTGGAACCAGTTTCCCATCTTTTCGAGTGTTTACTGATAAGGAGAAATATGGGTTTGGAGTCAGTGTGTATTTGGAAACACTATAAGTGCCTATGTCTGGATCTTGAGCACTCTCCAAACGAAATCGTGTGCCTGGATTTGCCATTGCTTCGGAAATAGTAATTAAGTGATCACTTCTCAAAAACAATGGAGAATTATCATTTATGTCAACAATTTCAATTTCCAAGCTGAAAAGCTCCAGTGGGTTTTCAATAATTATTTCTAAAGGTAATATACATCTCGTACTAGATCCACACAAGGTTTCTCGGTCCATCTTTTCATTAACAGTCAAGTCTCCATTTCTGTGATTCAGTGCAATATATTTTACACTTCCATCTGTGCCCAGTCGCATACTGCGTTTAGGAATATCTGCAGAATTCATTACAAGATCCTGTGCTACATTTGCTATAAAAGTCCCTATTCCTGATTCTTCAGTAACTGAATAACGAAGCTGCCCAGAGACCCAGCCCAAGCTACAAAGAAAAGGAACAATGACTACTTGCCATTTCCAATGCTTTGTTGGGTTGTGGATGTCCATAACGTTAATCCTTTTCTTGAATCAGCATGTGGTGAAAATCTTTAATCATACCCGATGAGAAGTGAGCCAGTTGTTTGTATTTTAAGCCATCAAAACAATAACAGCCATATTAAAAATTAGAGCCATCCACAAGGTATTTCATCGGAGTCATACAGAGGGTTTTTCTCGGGACAGCAGCAATGCCTTCTGTGTGACTGAAGAGAGAAGGGAGGAAACTCCTGAGAAGGGGAGGAGAATGACTGGATGACATGAGCAGATCTGCTGTAGCAAAATATCTGTCTGGTTGACCATTCTGCCCTCTTCTGGCCATTTATATTAATTCCAATTACAAATGAAACTTCCAAGAAAATATTGTTTTAAAAAATATTTTGATCCCCTTAGCATAACTTTTTGAGTATTGTACATTTATTAAAGGATTAATATAACAGTTTGAGTAATAAATAGGAGAAAATACAAAAGAACATTTAAAATACAAGAATACATGTTTAAAAAAATGCTACCATGTTTCATATTAAAGTGATACTGACACTAAAAATGTTCTTTTCAAAATATTAATCTACATTAAATGTTACGTATAGGTCATGTTGATTATTTTTTGCTGATAGTTCTGCTTTTGTAAGTAATTATTACTTGAATTTTCTAAACCTGACTGTTTTGCCAACCTGAGGGTCCCTTCTCAGTCTGTCAGTTAGAGATTCTAATGCTAATGGACTCCTGCTGCACAAATATGGCAGCCCCCTCATAGAGGAAAATGGGGATAAGAAAGGTAATGTAAAAGCATCAGGCAAATTTCTTTATTGCAAAATTATAAATAGCATTCAAAGATAATGTTATGAAGTATATAAAAAAGCTTATTTTCTGGTGTCAGTATCGTTTTAAAAATGGTCCATGAAAATACAAACATCTACCATACTTGTGAAGATGTATCAGTACACACACTGGATCATAATAGAAATGATCTGTCCAGGGTTTCTTACATTTTGGAGATATTTTATTGTCTATATTTACCTTTTAAAATCTTAAAAACACAATTAATTCTCTAATAACCGAACAATATGACCTGTAAAAGGTCATAGCAGCACATCTACAATATGACAAGCATAACACTGGGATTGCTAGGCTGCCAATGCCCTTGGAGTTATCAGTGCACTGGACTTGCTCAAAAGTTTCAGATACATTATTGCAACTTCTGAAGAAGCCTTTCACATTTTTTAGATTATATTTGCAAAAATGTTGAGAAATTTGGAAAATATATTCTCTTCTATATTCATTCTTTAAAACAAATCTCTGTAGGGAAGCGCAACATGGATACTGAGGTGCAGTACCCTTGTTTAATTATAATAAAGTGCCAAGTTCAACACACTTTGGCAAATCTATCAAGGCTCAAATAGTAAATTCGAAATTGAATTTTCGAGTTTCAAATTTCCCACATTCTAATTTTAATCCCCGTATTTGAATGTAAATTTGAATGGATTTATCACATCTTGACCATGGAAACAGTCCTAATTCAACTATTTGCCACCTAAAACCTGCCGAGTACATGTCAATGTCAGAGGTCCATTGAGCCATTTGAAGATGTTAATAGCATTCATGATATTCAAGGTTTTTTTTTATAAAAGTGCAATATGCTGTAGACCCTTCAGGTAGATTAGACCAAGGATGATAAATCAGCTACCCTAAAAAATTGCCTACTCACCAAACTTTAAAAGTAAGTGCAAATTCAAGCAAATTCAAGTCCAGGGTGTCTTCAAGTATTCAGGCAATAATTATGAAAGGAATATAATATATATATAATAAAAAAATACATATTTATTTAAAAATAAGGTGCCCCACAACTGGAAATGGAGAATTGTATACAATTAAAACAGGAAAATTGCCACTGCACCTAATCCTTGCCTTATTAAGAGGCCTTCACTATCATCTATAAACCCTAGATAAGGGTCCATGCTGCCTTGCCCAACCCCAGTGCTAAAGCTTGTAAAATCACTTGGCATGTGTAATTGATCAAAACATTCTTTTCATGTCTAAATACATTGCAATTAGGCAAATGTGGCAGTTATTATAAAGTAGAATATTGTGATTCAACAGGTCACTTTAGAAAAAGAGTTCTTTAGTGTCATGTAACTGATTTATAACGTTGAAGTCAGCTATCTGCCAAATTAATAGAATACTATATCCCCAAACGTATTACAATTTTCATTTTATACATATGGTGTGCCAGTTTGTCCCTGATACACACCAGTTTTTCACACCCAGTTTATATAGCAAACAGCTACCAAACAAAGTGGTGCAAACTTTTTTCCCACAACTTTTTGAAACATTTATTTCAAACTAATACAACTTAATGTTATTATCACTGTAGATGAGGATTAGTCACCCTAAATCCCGATTTGTAATTTTTTTCAAGTCACATATTCATGGTAACTGTTGGGGTACTGTACGTCTTGTGATGTGATTAGTATGCTGCTTTAAAACACGCTGTACTTTACTGTACATTCTGGTAATGTCTCATGAAGCTGTTTGGGGACATAAAATGCCACGTATAATGAGCCCCAAACCCTGACATGAAACAACCCCTGAAAAAAAAAATTGCAATGGTCAGACAAGAGTGTGTACCAGTGCTTGTCAAAGAATGTCAACAAATGTTATGAAATTTGTATCATGTTCATCATATAATCTTTCATAAGTATCTTTAAGTATTGGGACCAAAAACATACCTTGTATCCAAGAAAAATGTTGCAAAATCATTGTGGCTTGACCAAAATACTACAGGAAATTGTATTCAACCAACAAATGACATTTGATATTTGAAATTTGAGACGACTTAGAGGATCCCATATTCAGAGGGAGCATAACAGATACAGTAACCACATATAACAAGTCATGTCATGCCATTTGAAAGCTCATAATTATTTCACACAAGAGTCACTAACCTAGCACCATAAATGCCAAGCTACAACTTAACATTTGAAAAACCAGTGATGTCCTTGCATTTTAAAGACAAATCAGGAGGAACTGGTGCTAAAATACCACTTTTCCCAATAAGCAAAATGTGTTACTGGGTCATGTTGCTATAATGTTGTTCACGGATACTAAATTAATATTTGCTACATTTACTATATGTTTATACCAAAGATTATAGAACATACCAGAGAAAAAGTGAATCATCTTAAACATCATCAAATATCTACCACAATTAATATTGAATCAAGCTTCCCAATCTTATCTCTTTAAGAGAGGTAACACATAACAGATGGACCACAAAACATTGGTACAAATTTCACAGGATCCCACACAATATGGCAATTTATAGCCATGGGTTTATCCTATTTATTCTTTCCCTGACAGCAGTTTGTGTACCGTATTCCCATGGTACCACTGGCTTTCTGATAAAGGGAACACAAACATATTGTAGCAGGATGAAACTCTATTCCAGACAACACCTTTGCCAATTGTTCTTCATTGAAATGTACCACTGAAAAATATGCCAAATTGTCAAAATAAAAAATGAGCTATGGGAGTAGAACCAGATTAATAATAGGAATTCCTTTGCAGATAGTGCCCTGTCTAAAATCAAACCAAATTTACAGCAGTACAAGGCAGCAAGGATAACCACTGCACCACTGTGCTGCATAGCCCTAGAGTAATATACAAAATAACTATATATATTACTTTGTAAGTTGAGTAGTTTCACCAATTCAAACAAATTTCAAAATATTTAACATTGAACATATACCCCTCAAGTACCTTTTATTTATGAAGTGACATGAAAATACCTATTAACATGTACAGAAGCTCTATAAACAAATGTACCAGGGCCATTTTGTTTTTTTAAAGAAGAGGCATCCGAGTCAGGTTAGAGCTTTCAGTCAGACTATCGATTACAAAAATGAATTGCATTCTTGTATGAGGTTGGCGAGTGTGCACTCATCAAAGTACGTGTTTATGTTTGGAATTATTCATATAACACAATAAATAACATATTTAGGACACGCTACCATACCTTGTGGTCACACTTAAAATTCAATCATTTGTGTATTATTGCGTTTGGATACTAAAGGATAACAAAGGATATTTTGATATTTGAAATTTGAGCAGACTTTGAGAGGATCCTACATTCAGAGGGCACACGAGAGATAACCACATAATGTTGCAAAATCATTGTGGCTTGACAAAAATCCTACAGGAAATTATATTCAACCAACAAATCACATTTGATATTTGAAATTTGAGAGGACTGGAAGGGTCCCACATTCAGAGGGAGCATAACAGATAACCACAAATAACAACTCATGACATGTCATTTGAAAGCTCATAATCATTCATCACTAAACTAGCACCATAAATGCCAAGCTACAACTCAACATTTCTAAAAACTAGAAATTTCCTTGCATTTTAAAAGACAATCAGGAAGAACTGTTGAAATTGCTAATAAAAACTGTACAATAGCATTTGCCCAATAAAGCAAAAGGTTTTCCTGTCATGTTACTTTGTGTTGTTCACAGATATTAAATAAAAATTTGCTCAATTTATGTTTATACCAGAGACCTATTATAGAACATATTTGTGAAAAATTAAACACCATCAAACATCTACTGCAATTAATATTAGATCATATCAAGCTTCCTAATATTACCTTTTTAAGAGAGGTCACACAGCGTGAATATATGCCCACTATCAATAGATGCACCACTTCATAAAGAATCAACATAAAATAATTACAATTAGGATGTTTTGATATGGTACAGATATCTTATCATGCATATGTTTGGAATTATTACTAAAGTACAGTTAATAATGTATTTAGGACACCCTACCATACCTAGTGCCCCCCTTTCTTTTGGATGCAGAAAAAAAAAATCTGTCATGAAATTTCAAATCCAAAACATCTCCTTTACTTTGTTTAGATATCAGGCCTTCTTTACAGCACACGTTACCATATTATTCATGTATTGCACTCTGACTCATGGTCAGCATTGTCATTTGCATGCATGCTACAGCATTTGCAGAAATCATGTACAAAAAGCAAATACAAAAATTATAAGATAAAAACAAGCTATAAAATTCTATATTTAATCAGATTGCTTCCTCACCTGCAAAGTGCCAGTAAGCCCATTATTATTAGAGATTTGTCCTTCTGACTCATTGACCATAGTTTGCAGCTGAGGAAAATGAAGTGGTCTCAAATAGGAAAATTCATTTATTTCTGATGGAGAAAAACAGGTTTTGTAACATTGCCCTTGAGGATCTGAGGGCTCCATCCTCACTTCCATGAACTTCAATGTACCATCTGTGTTCAAGTGAAGAGTTGGCCGGCACTGTTCACTGTAGTAGCTCAACTGTGGTCTTCCAAGGCAGCAAGAACACATTGTAGAGTTTGACTCTTTTTTTAGGCATCGAGCAATTAATATAATAAAAGTAATCAATGATACTAAACTAACAGCAACTAAGGAAATAATCAAATAAAGGGTCATCTCTGACTTGTTGCCAGACTGAGTAACAAAACTTTTAGATTGAGGGCCCTCCTCAAAAATGCTCTCTTCAAGTGATATGGATATGGTCACAGTGGTTGATAAAGGCTGATCCCCATGATCCTTTACTGAAACAACAAGCTTTTGTTCAGTTAAATCTATTTCTTGTAATTCCCGGACAGTTCGTATTTCTCCATTGGAAGCAGATATTTGAAAAAGAGATGGATCTGTTCCTTCTATTATATGATATGATAGCCATGCATTGTGTCCTGAGTCTAAATCCACTGCTGAAACTTTGGTGACCAAAAATCCAGGTGAGGCATATTTTGGAATTTTTTGTTGGAAATTATCCTGTTTTGAGTGCTCTGGATACAAAACTACAGGGGCATTATCATTTTGGTCTAAAATGAAAATGAAAACAGTTACGTTTGAAGATAGTCTTGGAGATCCAGAATCTTCAGCTTTCACAGTAATTTGTAAAACCTGGATTTGTTCATAATCAAATGAACCTTGTGCATAGATATTTCCATTGCTAGAGTCGATATATACAAAGGAAAGAACTGAAGAATCATCAGTCTTTTTTTCAACTATAGAGTAAGTCAGGACTAAGTTTAACCCATCGTCTGGATCTTCTGCAGACACTGTACATAGAAAACTTCCAGGGTCATTATTCTCATGTATGAAAGCAGTGAAGTGTGATTGAGAAAATGCTGGTGGATTATCATTAATGTCTGAAATATTTAATATGATAGCCATTGTTGTACTCAGTGGAGGAGAACCTAAGTCTGTGGCAGTCAGATCAATAAAATATTGTGTGGTTGCTTCTCTATCAAGAACTCCATCTGTTACTATTGCATAATGATCATCAAAAGATTTTACTTTAAATGGGAGGTTTGGAGTCATTTCAAGATGAACCACACCATTTTTACCAGAGTCTTTATCTCTTACACTAAGGAAACCGACTGCCGTTCCCAAGGCTGCATTTTCGGGTACTGCATTCAACAGGGAGGTTAATGTTATTTCTGGTACATTATCATTAACATCTTCTACTTCTATTAGGATGAGGCAGCGACTTTCAAGTTCAGGAATTCCTTTGTCTTTTGCCCTAACTGATATTTCATAAAAATATTCTTCTTCAAAATCAATAACTCCATTAACTGAAATTTCTCCACTCTGTTGGTTTAGTGTAAATAATTCTTTCACAGAATCTAGAGTATGGTAGTCAAAGACGTATTCAACTTCTCCATTAAGCCCTTCATCCCGATCGGTGGCATTCAATTTCAGAATAACAGTATTTTGTGGTGTACTTTCTGGTAGGATAAGCTTGTAAGTTGAATGAGCAAAAACGGGTGCATTGTCATTGCTATCTAGAACAATTACAGTTATCTGTGATGTACCTGATCTAGTAGGAATTCCACCATCAAAAGCAGTAATTGTGAGTTTATGAGATTCTTTATCTTCTCTATCTAATATTTTTTCTATAATTAACTCTGGAATAAGTTTCCCATCTTTCCGAGTCTTTGTAGTCAAAGAGAAAAAGGGGTTTGAACTGAGGGTATATTTGGAAACACCATTCCTGCTAATGTCTGGATCATGGGCACTCTCTATAGGAAATCGTGTGCCAGGATTTGCTAAGGCTTCTGAAATTGTTATCTTTTGATCACTTGTAGAAAAACTTGGGGAATTATCATTTATATCTAAAATTTCAATCCGCAATCTGAAAAGCTCCAGAGGATTATCCAGTATTACTTCTAGAGGTAATTTACAACTTGTGCCTGATCCACACAGCGTGTCTCTGTCGATCTTTTTATTAACAGTCAATTCTCCATTTTTGTGGTTTAATGCAAAATATTTTATGCCTCCATCTGAACCCAATCTCATTCGGCGTTTAAGAACATCAGCAACATTAATAACAAGATCCTCTGCTACATTTGCTATAAATGTCCCTGGTTCTGACTCTTCAGCAAGAGAATATTGCAGCTGCCCAGAGACCCAACCCAAGCTACAAAGGAAAGCTAAAACAATTACTTGCCATTTCCAAGACTTTAGTGGGTGTTGGATGTCCATAATGTTAATCCTTTCCTCACAGCAGCACGTGGTGTTAAAATTTTTATCATCCCAACGAAGAAGGTAACCAATTGCTTGTAAATAAAACCAGAATACAAGCAGCCATATTAAAAATTGCAGGCATCCAAAAGGCTTTGTGTTAGAAAAGCCTTCGGTGAGACTGGAGAGATGGGAGGAAACTGCTGAGAGGGGAGGAGTATGAATGGGTGACATGAGCAGATCCACTGTGGTAGCAAAATAACTGACTAGTAGACTGCTCTGCCCTCTTCTGGTCACTATTATGAATTAAAATTACCAACTGAAAGTCAATTTTTATAAAAATAAAAATATTACTTTCAATTGATCTTTTACAGAATAATAATACAAATGTTAACAGAAACCTGACACTTTTATTGTTTTGAAGTATGATTTTATAAGGAATATCATCTTCAAATGACTACAAAATATAGTGAAATACTAGTAAATGTAAATATGCATTTCATTAAATATTTTCTTCTTGAATTCTAATTGCAATTTCTTTCTGAATTTGAGTATTAAACACTAATTTTCATCCCAGCTGTGTACAATTCCATTTTAATGCTATTTAATATTGAATGATAATGCTAAGAAATTTAGCAATAGAGACACATTAATAGTTTACACTATATTGTAGGTTCTTGTACAAATTTGTGGCAAATTATGATGATAGATACATTTGGGGGTTGCTGCTGCACCACATAGTGAAGAATAATAATCATTCAGGGAAGCTTAGCCTCCCAAAAATTAGAGGAACTGCTATATATTGATTCGTAATTATGTTCTTCAGTAGCAATCTTTTATGTGGTAGACTTGCTAGTAATGTAACCAGAGCCTTATGTGCCTCGGTGCAAAATATGTACAGACCAACCTCCCATGCACTGCCCCCATCCACCACATGTCACACTCTTCTTAACACCGTTGATGACCTCTTTGAAGTCAACCTTGAGGAGAAGGCCCTGGTTAAATTCCACCACTGTGCCTCCCTAAACAAAAATGTCATTCTCATACACCAGCTAGAAATTATGAGGCTCTAGCCATAAGCCTGTGGAATCATGTGCATTATTTAGTCAAATGCTTAAAATATGTCACTCTAAATCATCCAAAAAATGATGAACCTACAAGCAGATTTATCAAACTGTTAGATTAGCGCTCACCACAGAAAAATTCTGTTCTATTCATTTCAATGGGAAATGAACTTTCACAAATAAATAAATATGCTTCTAAAAATTCCATAATAATAAATAGACTGTGGGTATTATTTTCTGTTGTGAGCACTAATCTCAAATTTTGATAAATCTGCCCGCTAGTGTTCATGCCTGCTTAAAAAATAAGCCAATACTAGGTGCTGTTGGATCTACCAGCGGCTACATGGGTGGAGGGTGATTTTTGTGTTTGGGGAGGCTATTTAATTTTAATTTTGTGCACAATCAGATTCCTAATAGCTAACAAAATTCATATTTTTGTTAAATAAGTGAGTAAAGATTTTTTTATGATTCAGTTTTATGAAGACCTTTCCATTAGAACCCTAGTTATAAGTATAAGCATAATGCCAAGGAACTTATTTGTCCCTGACTAATGGCAAGATGCGTATGAGTAGTGCTTATTCCTGCATATCAGGCTGCTAAATTAAAAACAAGGTGATGAAAGGAGGTTCTACACAGATAATCTATCTACCAAATAAGGGGTAACTTCATTTTCCCTGTTTAATTTCTTCTCCAATTTAAAAAAAAAAAACTAAATGCATTTGGCTAAGGATATTGAGAGGTACAGTTGAACAATAGCTTGGGGCTGCATGATGAACCCTGGTAGCAGCTGAAATAGTGGGTTTGGGTAGAATCCAGTGCACACTAATGGTAATGGGTAATAGCATCCCCACCACTGAAGAATATGTGATCAGTTTGCATTTCTAACACATTATTCAAGAAAAGTACTGGATACTGGCCCCACAAGCACAGGATGAGTTCTGACACCCAAAGCACATGATATAGTGAGAGACATTTGCAGTGTTGGACTGGGACACCAGGGGCCCACCCAAAAACCTTAGACCAGGGCCCACCATAAAACCTTACACCAGGGGCCACTCTCAGTACTATTATTCTTCATCCCCTTAATCAACTTCTATTCTCCTAGTCTGTTTTTTTTACATACTATAATCAATTATTCCATCTATTTAGCCTCTTTGTTCTTATAGAAATAGGGAATGGCCATGAAATAGGCCAAAAGTTTAGTAGCATGAGGGCCCCCTGACACCTTGGCCCACTGGGAGTTTTCCTGGTATCTCGGTGGGCCAGTCCGACACTGGACATTGGGTATAGGTATCATGAGGACATACATTATTGCAGTGGCTTTGGGTGCACACACAGAAGACTGCAGATATGAGGCTGTTTCTTGGCCTGCACTTATATACAGCCCAGTGTGGCAGTAACTACAAAACAGTAGCAGCTGTAGCACAGATGCGTTTTCTAAGGATGGACCCCCTATTCTTCTCTCTTATTAGCCTTTTCCCTTATGTATTTGCTCTATAACTAATTTCTATCCTGCCTCTACTATTTGACATCTCCTTTTTTTTATTCTGCTTTCAATCATCACCTAAGCATTCCAGGTTTTTTTCCCACCCCTTCCTTTTTTTCTTGTTTCTGCTTATGTACCCAATCTATTTTCCCTCATATCCACTTGTATTTGCTGTTTCGGCTAACCTTGCATTTTGCTGAACCCCCTTTATTTCTGTGATCTAACTTAATTTGTCTTCAGTTATATATGTGCCTTATAATTTTCGTAAGAAGAAGCTTTTGAGGAAGTGGCCGGTAGCCACGAAACTCGTAAAATGTGCAGCCTAAAATATGTTCTGGGCAAGCCTTTACCATTTTTATTGATTCTTCAATAAATTTCTATTTGTTAATGGACGAATAATCGGCTCCTTTGGTGCTCCATTTGTCTCATGCTCTAAAGAGAAAAAAAGTACCTGGGTGCTGGTCTTCTCACACATAACCAGGAGACTTCTAAATATTCATAGGGCACAAAGGGATTGAAATGGAAGACAGATATCAGGGACAGCTTTGTCCCTTCAAGGTGTAAGTCCCGGTCCTGCTACTAGGGGATTGACTAGGCTGGAGGAAGGTTCACATTTCCTTATTTAGCCGATCCAATCACCTTGCAGCTAAACCAAAATGTAGAACTTGAGGGACAAAAACTGTCGGAAGCTGCAGATGGGACTGAAATTGCCAGACATGTTATGGATTATTTGAGATCCCTTATCATGCATTTATCTGTATAGAGGACTTGAGAGGACTTCCAACATCCAACACATCTCAGCATGCAAGATTCCTATTTTCCAACCCACCCAATCAGAGATGAATATTTCTCTTTCAACACTTAGAGGCACATTTATCAAGGGTTGAATTTCAAATTAAACTCCCCTAAACTCCCATAAATGAAAAATTTGACTAATCAAAATTTATTAATAAAATCTAATTTTTAAAACTCGAATGTATTTAAACAACCTGAAAATTCAAATTGAATTTCGATTCAAGTTTTTTTCTCCGAAAAAAACTTGAATATTAGGAAGGCTGCAAACATCTCCAAATTGATCCCTGGAACTCTCCCATTGACTTAAACAGAAATTCAGCAGTTTTTAGGTGGCGAATAGTTGAATTTGAATTCTTAAAGTTAAATCTCGAAAATCAAATTCAAATTTTTTTAAAAACTCGAATTGAATTTGGATAACTCCATAGTCCAATTTGACAGTTTTGACCAAAAAAAATCCAAAATGCGAACTCGAATTTTCAATTCGACCTTTGATAAATCTGCCGCTTACTGTACCAAATGATTCTATAACAACACTTACAAACAAAGATTTCAGGGAATCCTTTTTATTATTTTCCAAATGTAAGGATTACCAGAATGACCGTAAGTTTCAGGTATACACAACTGTGTGTCAATGTTAAAATCTTAAAAAAAGGCTTAAGTAATTCTCTTTGAAGTGGGCAGATCATTTTTTATTAGGATACAGTAAAACTATTTATAGTGCTTGAAATATGGCATGGCAATGAAAACAACAACCACAAGACCTTTGTTTTGTGGTATAGTAAAAAAGGTTTTTTTGTTCAGTCCTTCATAGCACATAAAATTAAAACTATTTGTTTAAAGTTTACTTATATAGATGCATAGTCATGAATTCTACATTTCTATATCTGACATGTTATTATTATTATTATTATTATATTATTATTATTATGACATAATGGCAGATATGCAAACACATTTCTGAATGTTAAAGTCTGGTGGAACCATGAGGTTCTTCATCACTTGAAAGAGTTTAGCAAAAATTAAGTTTGCTAAACCACAATAGGGACAAGTGTGGGAGCAAATGTCACACTTCTTTCATCAGACATGACAATGTCAAACTGTAGATTTAATTCCATATTTAATCTATATTTCACATCATTTTTTTTGGTCCCTTCCCTTATACACATACACTCAAGCACACATACCCATACGCAGGGTAGTATTAATCAGGAGACAAATCACCTGTCTGTATTAATCGAAAATGGAATAAACCTATGCTGATATGGTAAGAACACATACGTTGCATACAGATTGTACCCTGGTTAGAATCAAAGCCAGTTAAAAGGGAGTCTAGTTTGATTCATTAGCATTGCTAACGAATTCACCAATGTGGCACCCTAAATACAAAAACAGTAAATTATACATTTTCACATTGCTTCATGTAGCTGGTCAATGCTTGTCAGTAGTTGCCGAGTATTACTGAAACTCCATACCCAAATAAATCATTTGTAAACTGCGGAAAATGTATAGTAAAAGGCAGATCAAATCATCAATAAAATATATAATATTTCTTAATAAACCAAACATGTTCAAACATGGCAATGTAATCAGTTTTCTATCTCACCTGAAGAGCACCATTTGTATCAGAAACACATCCCCCTGCATCACTGACCATGGTTGTTAGTGGAGGAAAGTGTAGAGGTTTCAAATAGGAAAAATCATTATTTTCTGATGGAGAAAAACATGCTTTGTAACACTGCCCTTGCGGATCTGAGGGCTCCATTCTAACTTCCATGAACTTTAAAGTACCGTCTGAATTTATGTGAAGAGTTGGTCGGCATGGTTGGGTATAGTAGTTAGACTCAGGTTTTCCAAAGCAACACATAGCAGAGCTTGTCTCTCTTTTTAGGCATTTAGCAAGTAATATGATAAAAGTAATCAATGAAACAAAACTAATAGCAACCAAGGAAATGATCAAATACAGAGTCATCTCTGGTTTGTTATTATTAGTAACAAAATTGTGGAATTTAGGGCTCTCCTGAAAAATACTGTCCTCAAGAGTTATGTATATGGTGACAGTGGTTGATAAAGCTGGCTCTCCATGATCCGTAACAGATATGAGAAGGCTTTGATCAACTTGATCCGTTCCCTGTATTCCGCGGACAGTTCGAATTTCCCCATTGTAAGCAGTTATTTGAAACAAAGCTGGATCTGTACCATCTTCTATTTTATAGGATAGCCATGCATTGTGTCCTGAGTCTATATCCACTGCAGATACTTTGGTCACCAAATAACCAGGGGAAGCAGATTTTGGAACTTTTTGTTGGGGAATGCCTTGCTGTGAGTACTCTGGAAACAACACTAAAGGGGCATTATCATTTTTATCCAAAATGAAAATAAAGACTGTAATGTTGGAAGACAATCTTGGAGATCCAGAATCTTCAGCTTTTACACTAATTTGTAAAACTTGGATTTGTTCATGATCGAAAGAACCCTGTGCATAGATACTTCCACTGTTAGAGTTGATGTGTATTAAAGAAAGAACTGAAGAAGCATCAGTCTTTCTTTCAACTATAGAATAAGTTATGACTGAATTAGACCCATCATCTGGATCAGCTGCAGAAACGGTACACAGAAAACTTCCAGGCTGATTATGCTCTCTTATAAAGGCATTTAAATGGGACTGAGCAAATACTGGTGCATTATCATTGATGTCTGAAATATTTAATATGATGGCCATTTTAGTATGCAAAGGAGGAGAACCTAAGTCTGTGGCAATCAGGTCAAGAATGTATTGTGCCACTTTCTCTCTATCAAGAACTCCATCAGTTACTATTGAATATCGATTGTTAAATGACTTTATTTTAAAAGGGAGATTTGGGGAAATCTCTAGATTCACCTCCTTGTTCTTACCTGAGTCTTTATCACTTACACTTAGGAAAGCGACTGCAGTTCCCAAGGCTGCATTTTCTGGAACTGCATTTAGCAGGGAGGTTAATGTTATTTCTGGAGCATTATCGTTTTTATCTTCTATTTCAATTAATAGCAGACAATGACTTTCTAATCCAGGGTGTCCTTTGTCTTTGGCTCTGATAGATATTTCATAAAAATCTGCTTCTTCAAAATCTATAATACCATTAATTGAAATTTCTCCTGTTATTTGATTCAGGTTAAATAACTGTTTTATAGAATTCAATGTATGGTAATCAAAGAAGTATTCAATTTCCCCATTAAGTCCTTCATCTGGATCAGTTGCATTCATCTTCAAAATGACAGTATTTTTTGATGTATTTTCTAGTAAGATGAGTTTGTACGTTGAATGATCAAAAACTGGTGCATTGTCATTGATGTCTAGTATAATTACAGTTATCTGTGATGTACCCGATCTTGGTGGAATGCCACCATCTAAAGCAGTTATTGTCAGTTTATGGTATTCCTTTTCTTCTCTATCCAAAGCCTTATCTATAAGTAATGCTGGAATTGGTTTCCCATCCTTTCGAGTCTTTAGTGACAAAGAGAAATATGGGTTTGGACTTAATGTATATTTAGAAACCGTATTCGAGCTTATGTCTGGATCCTGTGCACTCTCCAAAGGAAACTGTGTTCCTGGACTTGCTAATGCTTCTGAGATTTGTATTATTTGATCATTTGTTGAGAATTTCGGAGAATTGTCATTAATATCAAGAATCTCAATTTCAAAACTGAAAAGCTCCAGTGGATTTTCAATAACTATTTCTAGAGGTAATATACAGCTTGTGCCAGATCCACACAAGGTTTCTCTGTCGATCTTTTCTTTAACAGTCAAGTCTCCATTTCCCTGGTTTAGTGCAAAATATTTTCTACTTCCTTCTGAACCCAGTCGCATTCTGCGTTCAGAAATATCTGCAGCATTTAATACAAGATCTCGTGCTACATTTGCAATAAATGTCCTTGGTTTTGATTCTTCAGTAACTGAATAATGAAGCTGCCCAGACACCCAGCCCAAGCTACAAAGAAAATGAAAAATTACTACTTGCCATGTCCAAGGCTTTATTTGGTTGCGGATGTCCATAACGTGCCTCATTCCCTTAAAGTAACATGTGCTGAAACTCTTATCATCCCAATGAAAAAGTAAACCAGGTTCTTCGATTAATTTCAGAAAAAGCCATATTTGAATACAAATCATCCACAAGGTGTTGATCGGAACAGCAGCTATGCCTTTGTGTGACTGGAGAGATGGGAGGCGGTTGTTGAGTTGAGGGGGGAATAAGAAAGACATGGGCAGGTCTATTGTTGTAACACATATTCTGACTGTTTGACTGCTCTGCCCTCTTCTGGCCAGTAAAGTGAATTTCAAATAACAACTTGAATTTTAAAGAAAACAACTTGAATTTTAAAGAAAATATTGCTGTAAAAATAAGCATTATTACTTTGTCTCCATTTCGACAGAAAATAATTTTATGCCAATTTTGAACCTGAATATTCATACTGTAGGCAGGATATGTGGCATCAATTTCAAAAATATTGTCAAATCACTAAACACTTGTGACATATTTACAAATAGAAATATTTATATTAAGAAACATTTTACAGTACTTAAAAAAAGTTAATGTTTAAAAAACCACATGAACATTTGTTACCATGGATTACATTTCATAGCGTTTTTTTTAATTTCTGCCATAAAAATGCAACTTTCAAGGAGTATGGGGGATAATTAATGATTTGCTCTTGTTAACCACTTCCCATTGTGGCAAATGAGAAAAGGCTCTTTTGTGGCTTATAGCACTACCATCAAGTCACTGCCATAGGGCAGAATAGGAAGAAGTTATGAGTGGGGAAGGTCATTTTTATCAGCACATTTTCCTTGAGAAAAATTACTCAAAAACGCTTGAGTGCCTAGTCAATGAAGTACATGCCAATCAAGTGTGTCATGTACAAATAGTCAACTGGGGAATGTGGAAATGGCACTACATAATTGGCAGATAAAAAGGGTAACTGTCTATATGTTACCTTTTTAGATATATTTTGTAAAATAAAAAACAGGCACTGAATTCAATGTACATTTTGTATGTATGGTAGACTTAAAAGAAATATCAAACTTATATCATAAAATTCAGATAAGATTAAGAAAGCTAATATTGACTTCACAACATTACAGATTCCTCCATAGTAGGAATTTTCCCTTCCATTCATCTCCCAGCGCTACTGACTGGCATTAGGTGATAAACAAACTCGAGAACTATGTGCCTCTATTTATAAATTTACACACATGCACACCATGTATGTAAATAAATGTATAATCATATACAGGTTAGTTATACAAAATTTATCTTTGGACTACTTCATCCTCCTGTTTAGGGATGGACGAATTTGACCCGTTTCGTTTCGAAAAAATTCGCAGCTGGTGAAATGTTGCCGCCGGCCATTAAAGTCTATCGGGGGAATGTAATAAAAGTTGCTAATGGAAAAACTATTCGCAATGCGAAAAGTTATGCCTTTGCGCGAACAAATTTTGCTTTGTGCGAATTTAATATAGCTTTTGCGAGCCCGGAAACTGTTTAGCGACCACTTCCGACAGTGAAAGACCGTTTGCGAATTTTATAGTTTGCGCCAATGCGCAGTCAATGTAATAAAACTTCTTACTGAAAAAGTTATGTTTGCTCCAAAAGATTACGACACCTTCAAGCACTTCTTATGAGTGTGCAATTAAAATTCGCAATGCTCAATTAAAATTCGCAATGCGCAATTAAAATTCGCAATGCAGTAACAGTTTGAGGAACAATATTACATTGCGAGATGTGGATTTTTAGTCTTATTGGTGCGAATTGTTTTGCTCTTTGCGACTTTTATTACATTCCCCTGTATGGGCGTCAAAAAATCTTTTTGCACGCGTGTTTTTGTTTTGACGCACTAAGCCATACGAGTCTATGGGCGTCATTTTTTCAGCGAAACAAGGCGCAAAAAATTCGCCCATCCCTACTCCTGTTTCTTGGAACAGAAGGCAGTGGATTTTACAGTAAATAGCACTGCTTCCATTATAGCTGTGAGGTCCTTTCCCTGCACAGCACTGTTCATAGTGTTGCCAAAGTTTTGGAGACCTATCTCTCTTAAATAAACTTGGGACTAAATATCATTTTTACCAGTGGCGTTGGTAAAATACAAGCCAGGTGGCAACCCTAGTTGAAGAATATGTCATGGCTTTATGTAAGAATGACTGGGTGGGTACCCCTGATTGTTGTGCATGCCCAATGTCTCATAAAAAGGAACTGGGTATTGCCAAAAGTCTTGAGTACCTGAGTACACAGATGAGTTGGCTTTATGCTGATTCCATGCATACATAACATATTTAATTAAAAAAACAAAAGCGTTGTTCAAATCCCTTATCCTAAAACTACAACATACAATAGTGATTTTTATCCCCTTTCATAAAACCTTGAATATAATGGTCTCCCATCTAAATTTCAAACACGTTTCTATAGAGTATCTTTTGTGCAATAAAAGTCAATGTTGTATCCTGGATGGTGTTGCTTTGTAGAAGAATGTTAACTCCAATCTCTGCAATCTTCTTATAATAATGTAGTATAGGATCTGGCCTAGATTTGGGTCCTAGAAGATTGTTCCATACCCAGTTCCTTTTTATGAGACATTGGGCATGCACAACAATCAGGGGTACCCACCCAGTCATTCTTACATAAAGCCATGACATATTCTGCAACTAGGGTTGCCACCTGGCTTGTATTTTACCAACGCCACTGGTAAAAATGATATTTAGTCCCAAGTTTATTGGTGCACTTGTTTTCAAGGGGCATGTCAAGAAAGAATATTGCTGCCAAGAACTTCATCACTGAGGCTGTGGTGTGCCATACTCTTGTATGAAAAGAAATGTATACTCCTTCCCTGGATAGCCCAGGAACTACCTCCTAACTAATATAACTAGTTGAAGGCAAAGTCACAATCTGCCCTGGGTCTAATGTGTAAATCAGTAAGGTTTACATAAAGACTTCCATCCAATAGCCCAGGATGTCACTCTGAATATTATGAACTGTCTGTAACAATATATTCTGTATTTGCTACTGTACATATATGCTGTCACCTAATTCACTGCTTACTAACCTCATACACAGCTGCAGGATATGTTTTTCAAAAAATCTTACTAAAGACAGTCAAAATGTCTCATCCTAAACAAACAAAGCTTGCTCTAAAAACAAATAGTAAACATATAAACCTATTTCCCCATTTTTAATCCACATATCCCTAATTCTCTTTGCATGACACTTTCAACAGAAACTGAAAACTGTGGAGCAGCAGGACGATGCCGGTTTGACATAGAATCTGTTTTATTTAAATTACAGAAGAACCTCAGCTTGCTGTGTTCTGGTGGCTACCGGGGGATTAGCTAAAGACATCAGTATGTATAAGATCCGCTTTATTTTAATCACAAAAGAATCTCATTTTGGGGGATTTAGTGAAGCAGAAAAGAAAAGCTTGACACCAGCATATCTACGTTTAAGACGATTGTTTCCCAGTCTGCCCTCTTCTGGTGCAGCACAGCAATACAATGTATTACAATAAACAGTCATCAGTTGTTTGATTCCACTGAACATAGACTCTATTAAACATATAGCTCAATTATTTGTAAGGATAATATTTAGCATAATATTATCCTAAGTGCACTTGCATGATTTATGTGATGATGAGTACTATTTAAGGCAGCTGGTCACAGCTAAAACACCATGATAAAGTGAAGCAAAACAACACAAGCACAGAAGACAAATGGTTTAAACCTGGTCCAGCTCCTATCTCCTAAAAATTATGACAATGCACTTTATGGCATCGTTCTAAGTTGTGAATTTTATGTCAAAAATAGTACAGATTTTGGCATTAAATTCATTACATATTTATCCAGCATATAACAATATGGTGGTTCCAATTTGTTACATACATGTATAAACTCACATTTACAGTATACTTTGCAGTCTCTCAAAGTAAATAGGAACAAAGCAGGATCTTTAAATGTGCATAGTAAATAACACTGTTACCACATTTGTGTAAGAATTGTAGGTATGTTGAGTAGTTGCACTAACTGTGCCAGTTTGTAAGTTTACTAGATTTATATCACTTTTTTCAAATGCTCTCTTATGGTTTCACAGCTGTTTCTCAGGTTTATAAAAAGCATTAAAACAGTTTATTGACATAACTGCAAACCACCCCCCTCCCATAATAAATGATTTAATACATTATTAATTAGGCAATTAGGTAATTCATTAGGTATGTATTTCGACAGACAGAATTTACACTTTGCCTCACTTGTGTATTGCTATTTTAACATGAAGTACCAAATGAAGCTGCCTGTCTCTTTATTCATATTTTTATGGACTTCATACATGTGAAGATGTGCTTTATGCAAAATATTTTTATAGAGACCTGCAATGTTAAAGGATATTGTTTCCATTTACATACAACACCTACATACATACTGTATATTATTGAAGATATTTCTTACTAGACATTATTTAGAGTTTATGGGCAAAATGATTACCTTCTAAACTGAAAGATTTTGAAATAGCATTTGCCAATGGCAACTAAGAAATTAGTTTTAAATATGCTAAAACAAGTTAGGAATTCGAAGCACAGACCCAACTGGTTGTAGTTGGAAACTGCACTAGTAAAATGTAGCATCTATATTCATAAATAAGGCCTATAGAACATATTGTCTACAGTATTTTTTTGGACTGAAAAATTACACCCCAGTGTGCCATGCTCCTAATGGTGCAAATACTATAGAAAACACTTTTTTTGTTCATTTAATGAATAATTTAATTGGCTGATGGTTCCATGATGTTGATAGATAGGATGAGTTCCCTTCTTTCCTTCTTAAACTTTAACAGGGGAATGTAATAAAAGTCGCAAAGAGCAAAACAATTCGCACCAATAAGACTAAAAATCGACATCTCGCAATGTAATATTGTTCCTTAAACTGTTATTGCATTGCGAATTTTAATTGCGCATTGCGAATTTTAATTGCGCACTCATAAGAAGTGCTTGAAGGTGTCGTAATCTTTTGGAGCAAACATAAAAACTTTTTCAGTAAGAAGTTTTATTACATTGATTGCGCATTGGCGCAAACTATAAAATTCGCAAACGGTCTTTCACTGTTGGAAGTGGTCGCTAAACAGTTTCCGGGCTCGCAAAAGCTATATTAAATTCGCACAAAGCAAAATTTGTTCGCGCAAAGGCATAACTTTTTGCATTGCGAATAGTTTTTCCGATTTTTATTACATTCCCCCGTTAAGATTTTACATTGTCTTAAAATGTTATAAAACCCTTTTTAAAGGCTGACAGATTATAACTAACAGTCTTGTGAGGCATAATATTAAAGTAATACAAATACTACTAGTCATCCAGTACACACACACACACACACACACACGCGTATACAGTACATTACAGTAAATTTCTGCCAGGCTTTTAAGCCCTTGCTGACAACACAGATGTTGTGGAAAAGCAAAGGGTTTAAAAAAAGGGTTTTTGCTTTTTCACTACTGCAACTTATATCAAATTAATAAACACAGGTTTAACATTCATGCATTCTCACTTACAACAGGATCACTGGGAAGGTACCGTTATTTCAGGTAGAAAATTGAGGAATCAGCTGAAAAATATCTTTCAAGTGAAGGAAATAGATGCAACTGTTAACAGTGCCACAAATAAATGCCACTTAGTTTTACAACTATATAAGCTTTTTAGTGGTATTACAATTATAATGCATAATTCTAGTCTCACCTGGTTTGTTTCATTAGTACTGGTTGTGTTATTGGGCTCAGCATCACCTAAGAAATCATTCACCTGGGGATAATCCATAGGCTTCATATATGTAAAATATTTTTTCTCAGTAGTGGAAGGGAAACACGCTTGATAACATTGTCCTTCTGTTTCAGGGGGAGCCATTCTTACTTCCATGTATTTTAAGGTCCCATCTGCATTCAGGTAAAGTGTGGGCTTATACTGGTCTGTGTAATTCTTGGCCTGGTATTTGCTTGAAAAACAAAATCCACAGCTACTTCCATAATTGTCCCTTTTTAAGCATTTCACAAGCAAGATGATGAAAGTAATAAGAGAAACTACACTAATGGCTACCAATGAAATGATTAAGTATAAAGTCACATTTGGTGATGTTTGAGAATTTGGGATCATGTCTTGAGATTGTGGTAACTCTTGTGCAAGGTTTTCCACTATTTTTACAATTATTGAAACAGTAGCTGACAAACTTGGTTCTCCATGGTCACTGACTGAAATGACAAGATGTTGCTCAGTATTATCCATTTCATGGAAACTTCGAATTATTCTTATTTCTCCTGTATAGGGAGAGATTTGAAATAACGTTTGACTTGCAGGTTGAAGAATCCTGTACATAAGCCAAGCATTGTGTCCAGAGTCAAGATCCACTGCAGATATTTTGGTAACCAAATAACCAACAGAAGCAGATTGTGAAATCTTCTCTTGGGCTATAAACCCCATTGCATTTTCTGGGTATAATACAGTGGGGTTATTATCATTTATATCCAAAATAAATATAAAGATTGGTACATCTGAGGATAATTTTGGAGATCCAGAATCTTCCACCTTCACAGTTATTTGTAGAATTTGAAAAGATTCATAATCAAAAGATCGCTGAGAATATATGTCCCCAGTATTTTTATTGATGTATACAAATGAAGATACAGAAGAACCATTGATTTGACTTTCAGCAATAAAATAAGTCAGCTCTGAATTTGATCCCTCATCTGGATCGGTGGCAGAAACAGTACATAAAAAAGTGCCAGGTTCATTGTTTTCTTTTATATGGGCATTGTAAACAGACTGAGAAAACATTGGAGAATTATCATTGACATCAGATACACTGAGAACTATCACAGTCTGACTATTTAACGCAGGAGAACCTAAATCAGAAGCTGTAATTTGAACAGAATATTGCGAGGTCTTCTCTCTGTCCAGTTGTTCACTAGTCACCAATGAATATCTGCTTTTGAATGGCTGAATTTTAAAAGGCAAATTTGATGATACATCCAAGCGAACGTCTCCATTTTTCCCTGAATCCTTATCTTTCACAGTAATAAATCCAACTACAGTTCCTATATGAGCATCTTCGGGCACCTCCTTGGTCTTAGAGGTAAAAATTATTTCTGGGCTATTATCATTTACATCCTCCACTTCAACTTGAACAAGGCAGCGGCCCTCTAGTTTTGGTGTGCCTTTATCTATTGCTTTGACAAATAAATCATAAAAATTTGACTCTTCAAAATCCACCATTGCTTTTATATATATTTTCCCTGTGTCCGGATTCAAATCAAATATTTTTTTTGCTGAAGCCAATGTGTGATGATCAAAAATATAAGTCACTTCAGCATTAACTCCCTCATCTAGATCTGTGGCATTAAGCTTCAGAACCACTGTCCTTAAAGGGAGATTTTCAGGTAAAGTGATTTTATAACTTCGCTGATCAAACACTGGGGCATTGTCATTAAAATCTAAGACAATGATTGTTATTTGGGTAGAACCAGATCTCAATTGTTCTCCCCCATCAAAAGCAGTAAGGAATAGTTTATGTTGTCCCTTTTCTTCTCTATCTAAGTTTTTTTCAAGTACTAATTCTGCAATGAGTGACCCATCCTTCCGGTTCATTACAGACAATGAAAATAATGGGTTTGGGTTAATCTTGTACTGGCTAATACCATTGATTCCTACATCTGAATCCTGAGCAGTATCTAGAGGAAATCTAACACCTGGATTTGCAAATATCTCTGTAATTTTTATAATTTGGTTATCTGAAGAAAACATTGGAGAATTATCATTAATATCTAATATTTCTATTTCTATACTGAATAATTCGAAAGGATTTTCAGTGCCTAGCTCCAAAGGCAACAAACACGTTAAACTAGATCCGCAGAGGATTTCTCTGTCAATCCTATCTCTAACAGTCAAAGCTCCAGTTTTCTGGTCAACAAAAAAATATCTGCCATTTCCATCAGATCCCAAACTCAGTTTCCGCTTCTCAATATCTGCCAGATTTAAACCCAGATCCAGAGCCACATTCCCTGCCAATGTTCCTGGCTCTGACTCCTCTGCAATAGAATATCGAAGCTGCCCAGAAACCCAGCCCCAGCTATAAAGGAAAAAGAAATACACTACTTGCCATTTCCAGTCCTTTCCTGTATTTTGGAAATCCATATCTTAGATTCTTTGATTTAAATATAACAGAATATTGATCCTTTTAAAAATCCATGTGTCTACTTGGTTTTTGATCCTTTGGCAAGAAAATAATCCTTTCTTTGCTAATAAATATCCCTGGAATTTTCATACCGTCCGACATCAGCAGCTATTCTTTGTTAGTCAGTGAAAAGATGGGAGGGTGTTTTTGTGAGTCAAAGGGAGGAGTGTGGAGGTATACCATGATGAACACATCTACTGGTGCAGCTTAAAAATGGTTGACAAGATCGCCCTCTCCTGGCTGATAGTGTTAACTTCACAAAATATTTCAGACTAAATATTAAAGAGTTCATTTGGTATATTTAGTTTTTTTTTACAGTGGTTTTACAACCATCAACTTTTTTCTAGAAAGATAACTAAAATTTGCTAGAACTTTCAGAACTAGTTGAAAATCCAAAACCCATAAATCTTACAAGTAAATAATTTATCACACAAATCAAAAGATTATTTGTTTTTGTTTTTTTCATATATTCTATGAAATTATCACTGGCAATTCCCTCTTACTTTGAATCCTGCAACTCCGCGCACTCGATCACCCAGACCTAATTACTAACAGAGATAATTCTTTCTGCCAGCACCAACTTTGCAACAGTCTCTCTTATTGTGGCTCTCCTTCCCGTAATTTGCACAAAACCACACTTCCAAAATAACTTGCTTTTATTCCATATCCAAAGGATTGTCTCCTTAACAGATGTTTCCACATCAGACTGTTTTACAGTGGAATGGCTTTCCAACAGGCAACTGTCACTCTGATATTCTGGCCTCCTACATCCATGTAGTCATGTAAAATAATTTGCAAATATGAAGCTATAACAATTTTTTATTCCATATATGTTTTAAAAAATGGCAAAAACCAAACAGATTGCAAAAGTCCATTGTGTAGTCAACATTTTGCATACAATATGTACTCATCTGTGAAAAAGATAATGTGAGTCTTCTGTGTCTCATTTCCTCTACAGAAATATAGTAGTGAGTGGCACCACTACATAGTTGCCTAATACACTATTTCACCTTGTTTTGTCCCCTACAGCTTTGCACAGCAAAACATCCAGTTTAGAATGCTTAAACAGTTAGTAGTTCACTTGGATGCAATTCTGCTAGTAAGATAATGCAACATCAAATGCTTTAAAAATGGCATGGATAAATCAACATGTTAATTTGCCCACTGGTAAAATAATATAATGGCCGATTGTGCGCATCACTGAAATTTGCATAAATCCACACCCACTTTTAAAGACCATTCCCACTTTTACTTCCATAGTCATTAGTATGTTCCATAGGTTTTGTCCAATGTACACTCTAAAATGGCATCATGACCTCCACCGCAAAATGGCACAAATTGATGGAGCAATAAATATCCCAATGTGACAACAGCATTAAACAGTACAGTGACTTCTCTTCAACATTCAATTTCTACAGAAACCTCTAGCACTAAAAATTACATCTCAGCATTAAAAGACACGATGTTCTACAGAGTCAAATGTCACAGTGACTTCTAGCATTAAACAACACAGTGCTAGTATATTAAATGGAGCTAGTATATTAAATGGAGCAGTGCCTTTCAGCATAAAAAAATGCAAAGGTACTTCAAGTATTAATAGGCAAAATGACCAACAGAATTAAGGGGGGGATTTATTAAAACTAGTTTTTTTCTAATTTTTATAAAAAAAAAAATTCAACCAAACAAACAACCAAGAACCATCTTAATTTACTAAAAAAATCTGAAGAAAAAAAGCATGTGCCAGAAAAGTTGCAAAAAAACTAGTGCTGCATTTCAAATTCTCTTTAGAATTGTCGCTCAAAAGTCAACATCAAAAACCCTCGAAGATCATGAAGGCAAAAAACATCTTTCAATTGTAAAAGGGACATCTGCCAATGACTTCTACATGCCTTCGACAGGTTTACCTCGAATATTTTCAGATTCAGTATTTGTTGCAGTTTTGTCGCTTAATAAATCCCATAAAGTTTCACCTTTTTTTCCAATACTTTTTCCGATTTTAAGAGACAAAAAGCCTGACCAGAAAAATTCAACCTTTAATAAATTTGAAAAAAATTATTAAAAAAGAAAAATGTTCCAGGCGGCACTTCGGATAAGTATAAAGAGGTATCTTTATTGTGTCATGATGGGTAACATCATCGCCTTACGCATTTCGGGAAAGCATTCCCTTAGTCATAGGCAGGACTAAGGGAATGCTTTCCCGAAATGAGTAAGGCGAAACAGATGTGGGAGCTTCTTTGGTAACTAAAATAGGCTAGTGAAGATTACATCCAGTGTGCCATAGCCCTAATAGTGTAATTGCTATAGAGATTGTCAAAACTAAGGCTGCCTCTGCCTAGGTAGCAGGATGGATTCCCTCTAAGAAAAACATTTGAGGCTTTAAACTCTATTAAAATATTATCAAATAACAGATTAGACTAAATACATACTATTAGAAGTGATAAAAACAATATTATAATGAATAAGCAACTTGAGATTTTACAACAATTACAAAATTGCTACACATATTGGTAACTTTTCTAATAATGCTATGGTAAAGATGTAAAGAGCAGTTAGTGTAAGTTAAACTGCATTAGTGACCCAGTAAATTATAAATAAGAATGGGGATTTTTTATTGTTATTCTTCATTTATATTGATCAGACAAATGTCTGTACCATTTTGAAGACAATGATCATCATTTACATTTGTCCCTTCCCAAGTGGACTGTTCACTATCAAAAACACACATACCCTATGGTCAGTATGAAACGAAACCAAAGAACCAAAGAACCAGGAAAATCCTAGGACAGTGCTCCATAGTTAGTTTTCATTGTCCGTATATTATTATTGCCACAATTAATATAGAAAGAACATCATATTCTGTACTATATATGTAGCATTGCAACTTTGTGATGTCACTTATTTATTTTGAAACCCTAATGAATAAACTGTATTCTTCTGTAGAATCTATGTTGTTGGTAGTCAAATGATTGGTTTATTTTTACTTTTCACTTTATACTCCTGCAACTTACATAAAATCAACAAACACAACACTTTATCCATTCTCAGTTACAAGAGGGGCACCCGGAAGGTACCATTAGTTCAAGAAAACATAGAAACCAGATAAAACATCTGTCAAGGAAACAAATGCAACTGTCAATAGTACCTTAGTCCCTTATTTTAATTATCAAGTAATCTTTTTTTTTGGAGTAATTATGATTGTATTGCATAATACTTTGCTTACCTGGTTTGTTTCATTAGTACTGGTTGTGTTATTGGGCTCAGCATCACCTAAGAAATCATTTACCTGGGGATAATCCATAGGCTTCATATATGTAAAATATTTTTTCTCAGTAGTGGAAGGGAAACACGCTTGATAACATTGTCCTTCTGATTCCGGGGGAGCCATTCTTACTTCCATGTATTTTAAGGTCCCATCTGCATTCAGGTAAAGTGTGGGCTTATACTGGTCTGTGTAATTCTTGGACTGGTATTTGCTTGAAAAACAAAATCCACAGCTACTTCCATAATTGTCCCTTTTTAAGCATTTCACAAGCAAGATAATGAAAGTAATAAGAGAAACTACACTAATGGCTACCAATGAAATGATTAAGTATAAAGTCACATTTGGTGATGTTTGAGAATTTGGCATTATGTCTTGAGATTGTGGTAATTCTTGTGCAAGGTTTTCCACTATTTTTACAATTATTGAAACAGTAGCTGACAAACTTGGTTCTCCATGGTCACTGACTGAAATGACAAGATGTTGCTCAGTACTATCCATTTCATGGAAACTTCGAATTATTCTTATTTCTCCTGTATAGGTCGAGATTTGAAATAACGTTTGCATTGCAGGTTGAAGAATACTGTACATAAGCCAAGAATTGTGTCCAGAGTCAAGATCCACTGCAGATATTTTGGTAACCAAATAACCAACAGAAGCAGATTGTGAAATCTTCTCTTGGGCTATAAACCCCATTGCATTTTCTGGGTATAATACAGTGGGGTTATTATCATTTGTATCCAAAATAAATATAAAGATTGGTACATCTGAGGATAATTTTGGAGATCCAGAATCTTCCACCGTCACAGTTATTTGTAGAGTTTGAAAAGATTCATAATCAAAAGATCGCTGAGAATAAATGTCCCCAGTATTTTTATTGATGTATACAAATGAAGATACAGAAGAACCATTGATTTGACTTTCAGCAATAAAATAAGTTAGCTCTGAATTTGATCCCTCATCTGGATCAGTGGCAGAAACAGTACATAAAAAAGTGCCAGGTTCATTGTTTTCTTTTATATGGGCATTGTAAACAGACTGAGAAAATGTTGGAAAATTATCATTGACATCAAATACACTGAGAACTATAACAGTCTGACTACTCAGAGCAGGAGAACCTAAATCAGAAGCTGTAACGTGAATTGTATATTGTGCAGTCTTCTCTCTGTCCAGTTGATCACTAGTCACCAATGAATATCTGCTTTTGAATGGCTGAATTTTAAAAGGCAAATTTGATGATACATCCAAGTGAACGTCTCCATTTTTCCCTGAATCCTTATCTTTCACAGTAATAAATCCAACTACAGTTCCTATAGGAGCATCTTCGGGCACCTCCTTGGTCTTAGAGGTAAAAATTATTTCTGGGCTATTATCATTTACATCTTCCACTTCAACTTGAACAAGGCAGCGGCCCTCTAGTTTTGGTGTGCCTTTATCTTTTGCTTTGACAAATAACTCATAAAATTTTGACTCTTCAAAATCCACCATTGCTTTTATACATATTTCCCCTGTGTCTGGATTCAAATCAAATATTTCTTTTGCTGCATCCAATGTGTGATGATCAAAGACATAAGTAATTTCAGCATTAACTCCCTCATCTAGATCTGTGGCATTAAGCTTCATAATCACCTTCCTTAAAGGGAGATTTTCAGGTATAGTGAGTTTATAACTTGGCTGATCAAACTCTGGGGCATTGTCATTAACATCTAAAACAATGATTGTTATTTGGGTAGAACCAGATCTTGGTTGTTCTCCTCCATCAAAGGCAGTAAGGAATAGTTTGTGTTGCCCCTTTTCTTCTCTATCTAATTTTTTTTCAAGTACTAATTCTGCAATGAGTGACCCATCTTTTCGGTTCTTTACAGACAATGAAAATAATGGGTTTGGGTTAATCTTGTACTGGCTAATACCATTGATTCCTACATCTGAATCCCGAGCAGTATCTAGAGGAAATCTAACACCTGGATTTGTAAATATCTCTGTAATTTTTATAATTTGGTTATCTGAAGAAAACATTGGAGAATTATCATTGATATCGAATATTTCTATTTCTATACTGAAGAGTTCAAAAGGATTTTCAGTGCCTAGTTCCAAAGGTAATAAACATGTTAAACTAGATCCACAGAGGATTTCTCTATCAATCCTATCTCTAACAGTCAAAGCTCCGGTTTTCTGGTGAACAAAAAAATATCTGCCATTTCCATCAGATCCCAAACTCAGTTTGCGTTTCTCAATATCTGCCAGATTTAAATCCAGATCCAGAGCAACATTCCCTGCCAAGGTTCCTGGTTCTGACTCCTCTGCAATAGAATATCGAAGCTGCCCAGAAACCCAGCCCCACCGATATAGGAAAAATAAATATACTACTTGCCATTTCCAGTCCTTTCCTGGGCTTTGGATGTCCATATCTTGGATCCCTTTACTTAAATATAATAGAATATAGATCCTTTTAAAAATCCATGTGTCTGTTTGGTTGTTGAACCTTCAGCAAGAAAATAATCCTTTCTTTGCAAATAAATATCCCTGGAATTTTCATACCGACCGACATCAGCAGCTATTCTTTGTTAGTCAGTGAAAAGATGGGAGGGTGTTATTGTGAGTCAAAGGGAGGAGTGTGGAGGTATAACATAATGAACACACTTAAAAATTGTTGACAAGATCGCACTCTCCTGGCTGATAGTGTTAACTTCTCAAAATATTTCAGACTAAAGAATAAAGATTTTTATTTACTTTTATTTTTTTTACTTATTTGGAATATTTAGTTTGGTTTTACAACCATAAAAACATTTAGAAATATAGGTGTTTGCTAGAACTTTTAGAATGATTTAAAAAAGCTCAAATCAATATAAATCATTTATCATACAATGCAAAATATTTTTGTGCAGCAGATCAATAAATTAACAGAACAAACAAGGGGTCAACACAATAATAAATACATATGAATACAAAGTAAAGTTACATTAAAGATTAAGAGCTAAGGGTCAGAGACAAGAGGATGGAGATCCATGCCCTGTAGAGCTTACATTGTATTCTACAAAAATGTTACCTAGAAGTCCCTCTTACTTTACAACTCAGCTTAGTCACTCTCCACCAGTTAGCACAAACTCTTCATGTCCACACCAACTTTGCAACAGTTCTCTCTCACTGTAGTCCTCCTAACTAGTATTTTCTATTCCACCTGCATAGGAATATCTCCTAAACAGTTGCTCTAGAATCAGATGGTTTTGCATATTTAGCAGTAGTACACTCATTTGGTCTGTTTTCCATAAAACCATTGATCACTATTTTGACTTTCTACAGTCATGTAGACTGATTTTTGGTATGTCTCCTGGTCATTCTGTCTCTGTTCTATCCAGTCTGTCTGCATTATTAAGGATTGTTAAGAATTGTTCAGCAGTTTGTGTTTGTCACTTAAGCAACCCTCCCTCTCCAGAAGTTTCAATAATTCTTCTAGCTATATCTAGTAGAGTTAATTCTAAAGCAACTGGAGTTTTCTTGTTTCATCACTCATCCAAGTGACTTATTCAGTTGAACTTTGTGGTCAGGAATTCCCCAGCATTCATACCCTTAAGTGTAGTAAAGTCACAGACATCTAATCACAATGGTTCCATTGAACATATTCAGTTGGTTTTGGTTTAAACTCACAGATGTGTGAAAGTGTAATCTAGTCACAATGATATAATGGTCCTTGTAGAGTCAGTTGTTAATTTGTGTAATTTGTTAATTGGTGTAAACTAATGCCCGACAGATTGCAGGGGTCTCACTGTTTGATTAAATACCCATCTATCCGTCAGTGAATTTGTTATATGATAATTAGGTAAAATGGAAGGGTGTGCCTGGTCAAAAATGGTTAATGTAGATACAGTAGGTAGACAAAGTGAAAGAGATGAGTGAGATAAGTCCCCTGGCAACACTAGCTTGGTGCCTAACATATAGTCAAATATAAAACTGACTGCTTAAAACTTTTATGATGAATGCCATGATAATTATAAGTACACAATCTTAGATCTGACATGCTCATGTGCAGGCCTGGATTAATTGCCTAATAGGTATAGACACATAACATTGTAACTGGCCTACTAGTCAAATAATTTAGTATATTACTATAAATTTGCTTAAACTACACCTAATTCTAGAGATCATTACACCTTTTGCATAGGGATGGGCACATTTTTTCGCCTTGTTTTGCCAAAAAAATGACACCCATAGACTTGTATGGCGTTGTGCGTAAAAAAATAAAAAAAAAAAGACGCGCGAAAGCCGGCCGCAAATTTTTGTCGAACCAAAATGGGTCAAATTTGCTCATCCCTACTTTTGCAGTATTAGTTACTAGATGTGAGTTTTATAAGCTATATCCAGTGTCTAGTGTAAAATGGCAGTGATCCCCACTACAAAATGCTACAAGCTCATGCACAGTGCTAGCACAATACATGGCTCAGTGTCAAAAAGGCACCAGTACTCCGAGTATTAAAAGGCAGAGTGACACACAGAATTAAATGTCTTGGTAACTCCAAGGTACTTTGTTTATTTATTGACCAATTTATATTATTAACAGGGACCTGACACCCTTAGAAATACTTTCAAATTATTTTCTTTTGGTTTTGTCTTGTTGTAGAAATATTGTTTCCTTCAGTCTTGGAATTCACAATCACAGAAAGCAGGCAGGCACCATTTTGTAAACACCGTTATTCAGACAAGATTTGTATCAATTCAAAATCTTGTTTATGCACCAGAATAGGGGACCTGTTGCACATGTCCATGCACTGGCAGAACAATAAGATGTGAGTTGGGAGGAGGATTATGAGGTGTCCAGTGCAGAGGTGTGCAATTAATTGTCAATATGATTGATGGCTGAGATTTTTAACTACCTTTATAACAGGTATTGCTGTTTAATAAAAAAGTGTTTTGTGTTTAATTTGAAATAACTTATTACTATACAGTTCTTTACACTTCACATGACTGAGGGCTCCTAGGAAACTTACAATATGTCTAGCCCCATGTCAGATTTTAAAATTAAATATAAAAAAATCATTTTGCTCGTTTGGATTTCAATGCAGAAGTCTGCTGGAGCAGCACTATTAACTGAAAAAACTTTCCTATGACATTATCCCTTTAAGAATTTGCACCCTGTGTAATAAATTATATAAAATGTAAAAAAAAATTGTAAAAATAAAATGTGAAGAAAATTAACGCATGTGAAAAAACAGTGCTATTATAACTATACTTTCCATAGGTTTATATTGTTCATTTTAAAATATTCTACTATTGGAGCTACTGTATAAATTGTTGTCACTCCCACTACAAAAACACTCTAGAGACATTAGCTAAATAGCAAAACGGTTTGAGACAGGATCAACTTCATAAACATGAAACGTTTTTTTACTGATCATTCACGCATTTTCATTATAGCTTTTTTTTTGCTGATTAAAACACAAACAATCCAAGAAATAAGAGGTGTAAGCTGGTAAAAATAATTGGAAAACAAAACAAACATGTTTTGTCATTTTGTAATTTTCATGACAACTAGGCGACTGGAGTATACTATTTCACTGGAGCTGTAATTGGTTGTTTTGATTAGTAACAATATGGCAGCTTAGACTCAGCAAACAAAATTCATTAGAATGTATAGTACAAAGAAATAAAAAAAACTGTAAATGTCCTTTACCTCTAACCATCTTTATGTAAATAGTGTTTTGCAGTATTCTGTAAGCAATAATAATATATACATATTGCCGAAGTCTTTTATTTGCTTCTGGTGCAATTTATACCTTTTCCCTTTTAACAGTTTCAGTTTTGAAGTGAAGGCATTTTAATCATCCATAACATGTACAGTCATATGAAAAATTTTGGGAACCCCTCTTAATTCTATGGAGTTTTGTTTATCATTGGCTGAGCTTTCATAGTAGCAACTTCCTTTTAATACAATATATAACATGCCTTATGTAAACAGTAGTATTTCAGCAGTGACGTAAAGTTTATTGAATTAACAGAAAATATGCAATATGCATCATAACAAAATTAGACAGGTGCATACATTTGGGCACCCCAACAGAGATATTACATCAATACTTATTTGAGCTCCTTTTGCAAATGTAACAGCCTCTAGACGCCTCCTATAGCCTTTGATAAGTGTCTGGATTCTGGATGGCGGTATTTTTGATCATTCGTCCATATAAAATCTCCAGTTCAGTTAAATTTGATGGCTGCTGAGCATGGACAGCCAGCTTGAAATCATCCCATAGATTTTCTATGATATTTAAGTCGGGGGACTGTGACGGCCATTCCAGAATATTGTACTTCTCCCTCTGTATAAATGCCTTTGTAGATTTCCAAGTGTGTTTAGGGTCATTGTCTTGTTAGAATATCCAACCCCTGTGTAACTTCAATTTGTGACTGATGCTTGAACTTTTTCCATGAAGAATTTGTTGATATTGGGTTGAATTCATCCGATCCTCGACTTTAACAAGGGCCCCCGTCCCTGAACTAGCCACACAGCCCCACAGCATGATGGGTCCTCCACCAAATTTGACCGTAGGTAGCAGGTGTTTTTCTTGGAATGCGGTGTTCTTCTTCCGCCATGAAAATCAATTTTCGTTATGACCAAATAACTAATTTTTTGTCTCATCAGTCCAAAGCACTTTGTTCCAAAATGACTGTGGCTTGTCTAAATGAGCTGTTGCATACAACAAACGACTCTGTTTGTGGCGTGAGTGCAGAAAGTGCTTCTTTCTCATCACCCTGCCATACAAATGTTCTCTATGCAAATTGCGCTGAATTGCAGAACAATGTACAGATACACCATCTGCACCAAGATGTTCTTGCAGGTCTTTGGAGTTGATCTTTGGGTTGTCTGTAACCATTCTCACAATCCTCCGCATATGCCGCTCCTGTATTTTTCTTGGCCTGCTAGACCTGGTTTTACAGCAACTGTGCCTGTGGCCTTCCATTTCCTGATTGCATTCCTTACAGTTGAAAATGACATTTGAAACTTCTGAGATAGCTTTTTGTAGCCTTCCCCTAAACTATGAAATTGAACAGATCTTTTGAGAGTTGCTTTGAGGATCGCATGCTGTCACTCTTCAGGGGAGAGTGAAAAAGAAGCACAACTTGCAATTGGCCACCTTAAATACTGTACTATACCTTCTCTCATGATTGGACACGCCTGCCTATGTAGTTCAAGGCTTACCGAGCTAACCCAGCCAATTTGGTGTTGCCAGTAATCAGTATTGAGCAGTTACATGCATTCAAATTACCAAAATTACTGGCACAGACAGTTTTTAACATTTGATTTCATTTCATACATCTGAATACTGCTTCACTAAAAATCTTTGTTCAGAAAACACCCCAGTACTCAGATGTTCCTGGGAAATGAAAGACATACGACTGTTATCTTTTTTGTAAATTATTATTCAGATTGAGAGGGGTTCCCAAACTTTTTCATATGACTGTGTGTTAACATATTATACAACACTTGACAGAACAAATATTTACTCATTCACTCCATGCCTGATTTATTTTACCTACTACTAGGGTTGTCATCTGGCCAGTATCTTACCAGACTAGTTGGTAAAAACTATGCTTGTTCCTAATATTATTAATATAGAAGTAAGGGAAAAATATACAAAGGCCTGTATTTTTTTTCCAGAAAAGGCTGCAACCCTACCTACTACTGTCACACAAATGCATAAACATTGGGTCATTTTTTACAAAAACTCAGTTAACTATTCAGATTTATATATAGAATGTATAAGGGGACTAAAGTTATTAGATAATTTAATTTGCTATAGGTCTTGCAAAATTACATGTCAAACTTGGAGACTACATTAAAATATCTCACACTAAAGCCACTATAGCTTTGAATGAAATTTCATCTGATTAAAAAATAATACATAACTGCTCTTGAAAAAAGTAGAATTGACCTAAATATATTTTGTGTTCTTCAAATCAATCCACAATGTTTATGATACAACTACAGGCATGGGATCTGTTATCTGGAAAGCCGTTATCCAGAAAGCTCTGAATTACAGAAAGGGCATCTCCCATAGACTCCATTTTAATCAAATAATCTAAAGTTTAAAAAACAATTTCCTTTTTCTCTGTAATAATAAAACAAATGCTTGTATTTGATCTGAACTAAGATATAATTAGTCTTTATTGGAAGCAAAACCAGCTTATTTTTGTTTACATAATTTTCTAGTAGACTTAGGGGGTTATTTATCAAGGTCCGAATTTATCTCAATATCGACTGCTACAAACTCCGATCTAACCCGCTCGGGTTTTTAACACTCATTTATTATTACATTTTCCTGAAAATTACCTTTGATTTTTTACCTTTTGATTTTTTTTAAAAGCCTATTATAACACAAAAAATCATGATTTTTTCGGATTTCGGGGAATTTTGGATATTCGGAGCTTAGTAAATACCCCCCTAAATGTATGAAGATCCAAATTAAGGAAAGACCCATTATCGGGAAAGCCCCAGGTCCGGAGCATTCTGGATAATAGGTCCCATACCTGTATAAACATAACTTTGAGAGACAGGGCTAAGTTTTTAAAAATTAAAAGCATTATATAAACAAACTATTATATTTTATTTCTATAATATAGTTTTTTTTAAAAAAACACCATAAAATACAGGTATGGGTTCCTTAATCCAGAAACACATTATGCATAAAACACAGAATTAACAAAAGGGCATCTCTAATAGACTATATTTTTATCAGATGATTTCCTTTTTCTCTAATAAGATGGTAACTTGTACTTGATTCCAGCTAAGATATAATTAATTGTTATTGGAGGCAAAATAACCCATTAAGTTTAATTAATGTCATAATGATTTTTTAGTAGCGTTAACATATGGTGATCCAAATCATGAAAAGACCCCTTATGCAAGAAACCCCGAGTCTCAAGCATTCTATCTAACAGGTCCCATATGCCTGTATAAGCTACATAAATTTTACATTAAAAAATATAATAAAAACAATTGTAATAAGTAAATATCTGTGTATTTAAAGGTTACTTTCCTAGCAAACTGGGACAACACTTCTTTCACCATGTCTGTATTTTGGCTCTAAAAATACATTTAAAAGGGACATTATTGTATTAACTGTACAGCTACCATTTTTAAAGCTAATAGCAAAGTACACAATAAGTATATCCACATTAGGAAACATTTACAAAACGTAATTAATAATGATTGTTTTACATAATTAATATCGGGCACAACTATAGTTTACACATTAAAATCCATTACCTGGGGAAAATCTGTAGGTGCCATGAAAGTAAACTCATTTCTTTCAGAAGCAGTAGGGAAACAAGCTTGATAACATTGCCCTTGTGATTCTGGAGGAACCATCCGCACTTCCATGTATTTCAAAGTCCCATCTGTGTTCAGGTAAAGTGTTGGTTTATATTGGTCTGTGTAATGATTGGCCTGGTATTTGCTTGAAAAGCAAAATCCACAGCTACTTCCATAACTATCCTTTTTTAAGCATTTCACAAGAAAAATGAGGAAAGTAATAAGAGAAACTAAACTTATGGCCACCAGTGAAATTATTAAATATAGGGTCAAATTTGGGGATGTTTGAGAATTTGGGATCAAGTCCTGAGATTGTGGTAACTCTTGTGCAATGGTGTCAACAGCATTTATAATCATTGTAACAGTCGATGATAATGTTGGTTCCCCATGGTCACTGATTGAAATGACAAGATGTTGCTCGGTATTATCCATTTCAAGGAAACTTCGAATTATCCTTATTTCTCCTGTATATTGAGAGATCTCAAATAAAGTTTGAGTTACAGGCTCAATAATCCTGTAGCTAAGCCAAGCATTGTGTCCAGAGTCCAAATCCATTGCAGATATTTTGCTAACCAAATAACCAGCAGATACAGACTGGGGAATCTTCTCTTGTGCTATAAATCCCTTTGAATCCCCTGGATACAGCACAGTGGGAGCATTATCATTTGTATCCAAAATAAATATGTAGACTGACACATTTGAAAATAATTTTGGAGTTCCAGAATCTCCCACTCTTACAGTGACAGTAAGAACTTGAAAATGTTCATAGTCAAAGGAACGCTGTGCATAAATGTCACCAATTTTTGGATTGATGTACACAAATGAAGATACAGAAGAGCCATCAATTTGACTTTCAAGTATTGAATAAGTCAGATCAGAATTTGATCCTTCATCTGGATCAGTGGCAGAAACAGTACATAATAAAGCACCGGGTTCTTTGTTTTCTTTTATATGGGCAGTGTAAACAGCCTGAGAAAAAATGGGAGGATTATCATTGACATCTGAAATATTAAGAACTATCACAGTCTGATTGCTTAAAGCAGGAGAACCTAAATCAGAAGCTGTAACTTGAATAGTATATTGTGCAGTCTTCTCTCTGTCCAAATATTCACTAGTCAAAAGTGAATATCTGTTTTTGAAGGGTTGAATTTTAAAAGGCAAATTTGATGATACGTCCAACTGTACTTCTCCATTTTTTCCTGAGTCTTTATCTCTCACAGTGATAAATCCAACCACAGTTCCTATGGGAGCATCTTCAGGCACTTCATTAGTATTTGAGGTGAAAATAATTTCTGGGCTATTATCGTTTATATCCTCCACTTCAATCTGGACGAGGCAGCGTCCCTCTTGTTGTGGTGTGCCTTTATCTATTGCTTTGACAAATAACTCATAAAAATGTGACTCTTCAAAATCCACTAATCCTTTGAGACATATTTCACCTGTGTTTGAATTTAAATCAAATATTTCTTTTGCTGCAGGTAACGTGTGATGATCAAAAAAGTAACCTATTTCAGCATTAACTCCTTCATCTGGATCTGTGGCATTAAGCTTCACAACCACTGTCCTTATTGGGAGATTTTCTACTAAAGTGATTTTATAATTTGGCTGGTCAAACACTGGGGCATTGTCATTAACATCTAGGACTATGATGGTTATCTGGGTGGAACCTGATCTTGGTTGTTCTCCTCCATCAAATGCAGTCAGCAATAAATCATGTTGCCCTTTTTCCTCTCTATCTAATTTTTTTTCAAGCACTAATTCTGCAATGAGTGAGCCATCCTTCCGATTCTTTACAGACAATGAAAAGAATGGGTTTGGGCTGATCTTGTACTGGCTAATACCATTGATTCCTACATCAGAATCCTCAGCAGTATCTAGAGGAAATCGAACACCTGGATTTGCAAACATCTCAATAATTTTTATTATTTGATCAGCTGATGAGAAAGTGGGAGCGTTATCATTAATATCCAATATTTCTATTTCTAGACTGAACAGATCAAAAGGCTTTTCAATGCCAAGCTCCAAAGGCAATAAACATGTTAAGCTGGAACCACAAAGGCTTTCTCTATCAATCCTATTTCTAACAGCAAAAGCTCCAGTTTTCTGGTCAACAATAAAATATCTGTCATTATCACCAGATTTTAAACTCAGTTGCCGTTTCTCAATATCTGCCAGGTTTAACCCCAAATCCTGAGCCACATTCCCTGCCAATGTTCCTGGCTCTGACTCCTCTTCAATAGAATATCGAAGCTGCCCAGAGACCCAGCCCCAGCTATACAGGAAAAAGAAATATACTACTTGCCATTTCCAATCCTTTCCTGGGCTTTGGAGGTCCATATCTTAGATCCCTTTATTTAAATAAAATAGAATATAGATCCTTTTAAAAATCCATGAATCTTCTGTGTTGATGTTGATCCTTTGACAAGAAAATAATCCTTTAAAATATCCCTGGTATTTTCATAGCAACAGCAGCCTTTCTTTGTTAGTCAGTGAAATTATGGGAGGGTGCTTTTTGTGAGTCAGAGGGAGGAGTGTGAAGGTATAACATGGCAAACAGCTGAAAAAATGCTTTAAATAGTTGACAAGATTGCCCTCTTCTGGCCAAAAGTATTATTTTCACCAAATTCTTCAGATTAAAGAATGTGTTCATTTGTTATATAATTAGACATTACAATTTAATTGCTAATTGATTGATTATAAATAATTACCTGTTTTGAACAAAAGCAAAATTAAAGTATTTGTTCCAGATAATGAAGTCCTAAACATTTGTATTAATTTGATTGTAACTCTTCAAATGTATTAATGATATTTAATATATATATATGTACTAATATTTAAAAAATACATAAACTTATATGATCTACTCATGGATAGGACTTGATTAAGAACCTAATGGCGCTGCAAAATCTTTGCATGTACATCATACAGTATAGCAGGACATTCCAGTCCAGGAATTCGCACAGAACAGAAGAGAAAATTAAGTTACACTCAATAGAAACAGGATCCGTCCAGTTTGTATCTCAAATAATGCAATGTTCCACCTGTTGCAGAACCTCCTGCCTTAACTGCCACATTGACTACTACATAAAAGGTCCAGGGACCCAAATTGTCTACCACAATTAAGGGGCAGATTTATCAAGGGTCGAAGTGAATTCAAGGGAATTTTCAAAATAAAAAAAATTTGAAATTCAAAGTAATTTTTTGGATACTTCGACCATCAAATAGGATACTATGACTTCAAATTTACTTCAACTTCAATTCGAAGTAAAAATCGTTCGAATATTCGACCATTCGATAATTATAGTACTGTCTCTTTAAAAAACGTAAAGTAAAATCGTTAGATAGTACGCTAAAATCGTTCGAATCGAACGATTTAATCATTTGATTGAACGATTTTACTTCGACCGTTCGATGGCCAAATTCGGTGAAAAATACTTTGACTTCGATATTCGAATTTGAAGTATTTTAATTCGATGGTCGAATTTCGAAGTATTTTACACTTCGAAATTCGACCCTTGATAAATCTTCCCCAAAATGCTATAATAAATCCCGACACATGGCACAGAATGAAATAGTTCAAGGACCCACAGCTTCTTAATTGTTATATTAAAACATGAATCAAAAAATGATATGGTATAGTGACGAATATTACTAATAATATTACAGTAAAAAACATGAAACCCCGATTATTTTTTTGTCTATAAATCTTAGCTGTCAGTCTTATATATCCTTCCCTGCCTCAATATTGCTGCCATATACATTACTTCAACTCACAACTCACATTCCTTCTCCTTCCTACTGTATTTAATATGTTTTCCCCATTCAAGTGGTATGGAAGATCCATGAGATCTAGAGGCTCAGCTTCATACACCACTGCTGTGAACAAATGAATCATCAAGGAAATTGTCTTGTTGTGCTGGTACTTTTTTATTTTAAAATGACCATTATGCTTACATAGATCTAATGTACACTAAAAAGCAAACTGATGCCCCAACTTAATCCAGGTAATACGCTTTGGCTTTGTATTAAGTCAAAATTGCCCCTCCAGACATAAAAGCATATACTTAAATCTGCCTTAAACTAGGACAATCCATTTTAAAGTAATCAACACTTGGCACATACAATGATTACAATAAAGCCATGAAATTCCAACTTCACCCTAAAACACACAGAATTTCAGCAAACATACGTTTGGATGGAGCACATAAGACGCAGTCTCTGCCGCAAATAATTATTTATTGAATCACAACATGTTTCGGATCACAAGGATCCTTTATCAAGTGAAGCTAAAACACACATAACCAGTGGTCCTACCATTTTTAATAAATAAAACACAAGCAGTTCCATACTCTGTAAAACACTGCAGGGAACAATGGTGGTATATAAATAAATAATACAAAATACTGTAAATGTGAGGTACGCCCTTCAGCTTTCAGAAATAATTCTTAATTTTCATGGTAGTGCTGGCATATACTGTTTCATTGGAGCCTATAGATAAGTTAAATTGGTTGATTATAATATTATAGCAACTTAAACGAACAGTTCAGTATAAAAATAAAACCTGTATAGTCTGTGCAAAATAAAAAATGTTTCTAATATAGTTAGATAGCCAAAAAGTAATGTATAAAGGCTGGAGTGACTGGATGTCTAACATAACAGAACAGTGGAAACCAAGTGAACTTTAAAAGCAGGAAGTAGTGTTGTGGTTACTATGTTAGACATCCAGTCACTCACATCTTTATACATTACAGTTTTTATTTTTAAACTGAACAATTCCTTTAAAGCACACAGAAATGTTTTATTGAAAATGTATAGCAAAATAGAGTAACTAGATACTACAGGGCTCATTTAACAACAGCAGGTAAATTTGCAATAGCAATTGTTTGCTTTTACTGTTCTTCCTGCAGTTCTCTTGTCAAAGATAACTGTTGCAATGGCTACAGTCTGGAGCAGATTTACTAAGGTTCAAGTGAATTTTCAAAGTACAAAAAGTTCGAATTTCAAAGTAATTTTTTGGATACTTTGACCATCGAATAGAATACTACGACTTCAAATTTACTTTGACTTCGATTCAAAGTAATCGAAGTACTGTGTCTTTAAAAAAAACTTTGACTTCAATACTTCGTCAAATTAAACCTGCCGAATTGCAATGTTAGCCTATCGTGACCTTCTACACGAAACTTTTTCTAAGTCTTTACACATAGAATAAAAATACTTCGATCGTACGCTAAAATCGTTCGATTTTTATTCAATCGTAGGATTGCCAAATTCGGTGAAAAAACTTCAAATTTGATATTCAAATTCGAAGTTTTTCAATTCGATGGTCGAATTTCGAACTTTTTTGTACTTCGAAATTTGACCCTTGATAAATTTGCCCCTCTATGTACAATTTAATTTAATCAACCTAAAGCATGTTTGTTTAAATAACAGTTTCAGTCTTTAAGGGAAGGCATATTTATTATAATTATCTTGAACATATCTATAATACAATATATAAGTGTAGAACATGCTACACAGTATTATATTGAGAGAATGTTTAATCATTCACATCATTCTGTGCCACATTTATGGTCTAATTTCCCCACCAAATCCAAAAGCATTTACAAGAGAAGAGATTTAATCCAAGAGCATGTTTTGGGAAATTAAAAACTGAATTGCAAAGAGGTAAATTAATAAAACAAAACAATTCTAAAATAACTTATTTGTGATTATGATATTTGATAAATACATTATTTGTAATTAGTGATTAGCGAAAGTTTTGCTGTGAAAATGAAGCCCATATACTCCAATGGTTGAAAAAAATTGTCGCTCGTCAAAAAAAAATTTTCACCCAAAAACTTCAATGCATTTTGGCAATTTTTTGCAGTTTGGAGAATTTTCCCTAAAGCGAAATTGTTATCCATAAACAAGTTGATGAGAACACCCCAACGGAATTCCCCTTGACAAAGGCTATAGTGGCGAAACGTTGGGTTGTTCTCATCATTGGAAAGTGTATCTGCTCCCTGTGGTTTGTCCCTTTTTGCCTTGATCTTGTAACTTGGTGGTATGTATATATTTGTGCTAATACTGTTGTGCATAAAATACCTGTTTGTCTGATGCATATTTGTTTGCTATACACTATATAAAAGAGAATTTTTAAAATACCACCTTTGTTTACTAAGTATTATTTTCTTTATCGAGTGTGCATCCCCTCTCTATTCTTATATTTAAAATAGAAAGCTAACAGATAGTTTGAGAATTAATGTAATCTTGGCAAAATGAGGGGAAGTGACATGGTGAACACAGGGGATCTAAAGATTTAAAAAAGGTAGTAACTAGTTTATGAATAGGAATTTAAGCTCTTAACGTTTTTACTAGAACATCTACAATTTGAAACTTATAAGGTATTATTCCCAATCAAACCACAAATGTTGATCATACCATTTACAAACTGGATGCTCACTGTGTTCTGAGGGTGGAATATCTATCTATCTATCTATCTATCTATCTATCTATCATCTATCTATCTATTATCTATTTATCTATCTATCTATCTATCTATCTATCTATCTATCTATCTATCTATTTATTTATCTATCATCTATCTATCTATCTATCTATCTATCTATCTATCTATCTATCTATCTATCTATCTATCTATCTATCTATCTATCTATCTATATATATATATCTATATGCTAAATGAAACCCCATAAAATCAATTGACTGCATATAAGACTATAAAAGAATAACACCACTATGTATATACATGTTTTTTTAACAGACCAGGAGAACTCAACATTAACCTTAAAAAACAAAAAACAAGGTTTTATAGCTACAGCAAAAATGTGTTTAGACCAAGATATTTTTGTATGCCAATAGTACAACTTCCCAACTAAAACTACTTCTTTAATAATTATTGCTATATAACATTTATTGGAAATAAACTTGATTCACGTAAATAAATTTTACCTGAGGAAAATTCAAAGTTTTCACAAAAGCAGAATCCTTGTTTTCAGAAGCAGTAGGGAAACAAGCTTGATAACATTGCCCTTGTGATTCTGGAGGAACCATCCGCACTTCCATGTATTTCAAAGTCCCATCTGTGTTCAGGTAAAGTGTTGGTTTATATTGGTCTGTGTAATGATTGGCCTGGTATTTGCTTGAAAAGCAAAATCCACAGCTACTTCCATAACTATCCTTTTTTAAGCATTTCACAAGAAAAATGAGGAAAGTAATAAGAGAAACTAAACTTATGGCCACCAGTGAAATTATTAAATATAGGGTCAAATTTGGGGATGTTTGAGAATTTGGGATCAAGTCCTGAGATTGTGGTAACTCTTGTGCAATGGTGTCAACAGCATTTATAATCATTGTAACAGTTGATGATAATGTTGGTTCCCCATGGTCACTGATTGAAATGACAAGATGTTGCTCAGTATTATCCATTTCAAGGAAACTTCGAATTATCCTTATTTCTCCTGTATATTGAGAGATCTCAAATAAAGTTTGAGTTACAGGCTCAATAATCCTGTAGCTAAGCCAAGCATTGTGTCCAGAGTCCAAATCCATTGCAGATATTTTGCTAACCAAATAACCAGCAGATACAGACTGGGGAATCTTCTCTTGTGCTATAAATCCCTTTGAATCCCCTGGATACAGCACAGTGGGAGCATTATCATTTGTATCCAAAATAAATATGTAGACTGACACATTTGAAAATAATTTTGGAGTTCCAGAATCTCCCACTCTTATAGTGACAGTAAGAACTTGAAAATGTTCATAGTCAAAAGAACACTGGGCATAAATGTCACCATTATTTGAATTAATATACACAAATAAAGATACAGAAGAGCCATCAATTTGACTTTCAAGTATTGAATAAGTCAGATCAGAATTTGATCCTTCATCTGGATCAGTGGCAGAAACAGTACATAATAAAGCACCGGGTTCTTTGTTTTCTTTTATATGGGCAGTGTAAACAGCCTGAGAAAAAATGGGAGGATTATCATTGACATCTGAAATATTAAGAACTATCACAGTCTGATTGCTTAAAGCAGGAAAACCTAAATCAGAAGCTGTAACTTGAATAGTATATTGTGCAGTCTTCTCTCTGTCCAAATATTCACTAGTCACCAATGAATATCTGTTTTTGAAAGGTTGAATCTCAAAAGGCAAATTTGATGATATCGCCAAATGAACTTCTCCATTCTTCCCTGAGTCTTTATCTCTCACAGTGATAAACCCAACTACAGTTCCTTTGGGAGCATCTTCAGGCACTTCATTGGTATTTGAGGTAAAAATTATTTCTGGGCTATTATCGTTTATATCCTCCACTTCAATCTGGACAAGACACCGTCCCTCTAGTTGTGGTGTTCCTTTATCTATTGCTTTTACATATAACTCATAAAAATGTGAGTCTTCAAAGTCCACTAATCTTTTAATATATACTTCCCCTGTGTTTGAATCCAAATCAAATACTTGTTTTGCTGCAGTCGATGTGTGATGATCAAAGAAGTAAGTCATTTCAGCATTAACTCCTTCATCTAGATCTGTGGCATTAAGCTTCACAACCACTGTCCTTAATGGGAGGTTTTCAGCTAAAGTGATTTTATAACTTGGCTGGTCAAACACTGGGGCATTGTCATTAACATCTAAGACAATGATGGTTATCTGGGTAGAACCAGATCTTCGTTGTTCTCCCCCATCAAATGCAGTCAGCAATAATTCATGTTGCCCCTTTTCCTCTCTATCTATTTTTTTTTCAAGTACTAATTCTGCAATGAGTGTCCCATCTTTTCGATTCTTTACAGACAACAAAAAGAATGAGTTAGGGGTAATCTTGTACTGGCTGATATCATTAATTCCTACATCTAAATCCTCAGCAGTATCAAGAGGAACTCGAACACCTGGATTTGCAAATATCTCTGTCATTTTTATAATTTGTTTAGCTGATGAAAAAGAAGGAGAGTTATCATTAATATCCAATATTTCAATATCTACACTGAACAGTTCAAAAGGCTTTTCAATGCCAAGCTCCAAAGGCAATAAACATGTTAAGCTGGAACCACACAGGCTTTCTCTGTCAATCCTATCTCTAACAATCAAAGCTCCAGTTTTCTGGTCAACAATAAAATATCTGTCATTAGCACCAGATCTTAAACTCAGTTGCCGTTTCTCAATATCTGCCAGGTTTAACCCCAAATCCTGAGCCACATTCCCTGCCAATGTTCCTGGCTCTGACTCCTCTTCAATAGAATATCGAAGCTGCCCAGAGACCCAGCCCCAGCTATACAGGAAAAAGAAATATACTACTTGCCATTTCCAGTCCTTTCCTGGGCTTTGGAGGTCCATATCTTAGATCCCTTTATTTAAATAAAATAGAATATAGATCCTTTTAAAAATCCATCAATCTTCTGTTTTGATGTTGATGCTTTGACAAGAAAATAATCCTTTAAAATATCCCTGGGATTTTCATAGCAACAGCAGCCTTTCTTTGTTAGTAAAATGGGAGGGTGTTTTTTTGTGAGTCAGTGGGAGGAGTATAGAACTATAACATGGTGAATAGCTAAAAAATGGTCTAGCTTAAAAAATAGTTGACAGGATTGCCCTCTCCTGGCCAAAAGTGTTCATTTCAGCACAAATATTTCAGGTAAAAAGACAGACAAGAGTATAGATACAGTAGTTCTAATGTAAACAACAGTTCCCACAAAAAAATACTTGTGTGTATTAAACAAAAAAAATGTGCCTTGTTTTTCTTCTAAATAATGTAACACTCATTCAAATGATTATTGTATTTCAGTCTTAAAAAAGTACTTAAAAAATGTTGAAATACAGAATCTTATAATCATGTGCTTGTGGACAGGACTGGATTAAGGCCTAAAAGAGAGTAAAGCTGTCAAATTTTAGTGGGTCTATTGGTGGATAGAATACTGTATAACAGAATATACCAGGAATTTGCAAAGATCTCATCCCCCCTTTAAGAGACAACAGTGAATTTAGCAGTTAAATAAAACTTGTTTTGTATAGGATCAGTCTAGTCTGCTTATTAAAATGATACAGTGTCTGCCAGCTGTCGTAGATTCCTTCTACATTAAGGCATTAAGGTGACTACTAATATGAAATGGTCCAGCAATCAAAAGTATCTTAAATGGTATCAAAGCATACAGTGATCCACAGAATTACATGGTGCAAGTACTACCAGTATTAAATAGCACAGCGAACAGCAGCACTTCAAGAGGACACATCTAAAATTAGACATGAACCCCACATTTTTTTAAAACATATTTATAAACCTTAACTGTCAACCATATATTTCATTCCCTGCCTCTATGCTGCTATTATAGCAACCACTTCACATATTACACTTTCCCTTCCTCTCCTGTTCACAGTCTCACAATCCTGCACTGTTGCATATACACATCCTAAGGATGATGCAAACCTTATGTTGATAATGTTCACAAAATGGTACCTGCCTGTCTGTATGCTGCAGGGTCGGACTGGAGCAATGTGGGCCCACCCGGACTACCACATGAAGGGCCCTCCAGGCAGTCACCGGGGGGCCCTTCCCAACTAACCTCGGTGCATGCCTGTGCGAATGACGGTGTAGTGCGCGCCTGCCGGTGTATAGTGCGCCTGCGCGCTGTGCGAAACCCGGTGCTGTCATAATGCCGCATGCCTGTGCTGAGGTACAGCGGCACAAGTTTTTTAATGGGGCACCTGAACGGGGGACAGGTCTGGGCTGGTGGGGGGGGCCACTGGGTTTTTTCCCAGTGTCCCGCCAGCCCAGTCCAACACTGGTATGCTGTAATTGTGGATTCTGAAAGAATGAAGTAAACACATTTTGACTAATATGTTAAGTGTGTGCTAATACCAGAGTATTAATCCCTTCCTCTATCCCATAAGCAGGGGCCCCACTTGAAGATAAAGTCTAGTGTGCCTACCAGAAATTGCTGGGAGTTGGACCCCTTGCCTGGCTTCTGGAACCAGTGTATAGTAACCCAAGGAAGGTTGAGGCAGACCCTAACCCATCCACCTGCTACACAAGCAATATAGTCAATTTTTATCAGAAGCCAGTTAATCCATGAGCATGCTTTTGGGCAATATCAATTTAATTTGCAAAAAGGTAAATACATTTAAAAAATTATACAGGAAAAATGTAAAAGTAATAATACTTGGTATTCAAAAACAATGTAATTTCAAATAGAATACTATTTATGGATTTATACAAACTTGGTCACATTACTGGAAGTTACTATGCATAGTGAGCGGAACACAATCAGGGGACCTCATAACTTGATTTATATTTATAAAGAATAAAGGAACTGAATGGTGCTATAAATTTGTTGCATAAATTGCAGCCCTTACTATAAACAACTTGCATTTTATAAAATATTGTACTGCATAATTCCCAAGGTATTAAAGCAGAACAATATTTAAAAATCTGGTTCACAAATAACCCTTGAAAAAAAGTCTAGACTTGACCCAAATGCTTATGATAACCAGAAATGTTACCAACAACAAACTCTTTGGATGTTCACTAAGTGCTGAGGGTGTGATCGGAACCACTGTTCAGTAAGTGTAAGGCTTACCAGAGTCTGGAACCAATTTGCTAAAGGAAGACCACTTTTACAATACCCCACCATATGTCCACAAACTGAACAGAGGAACGACTGCTAGGGGTAGGTATGAGAGCCGGTAACCAATGAATGGTAGTTGTTAAACTCGACTTTCTGTAGTGAAGAATCAGGAAGTCAGACAGGCCGAGGTCAGGATGGGCAGGAAACAATAATCAGAAACAAGCAGAAAACAATAATCAGGCAGGGTCAAACCAGGAAGGCAGGCGTTCCAAGAGTGGTACAATCAGGGACAATCCAAGAAGCATAGTAACAATTCAGGGAAGTTTAAGGAGCGTAGTCGGTAAGCTAATCCGAAGTCGGTATTCAGAGGACAAAAGTTCAAAGATCAGTACAGTTTGGGAAAACACCAAGACAATGTCTAAGCAAAGTCCTGACCTTGAGAACACTACAATTAGCTCCCCCTACACCAGCAGTGTCGCGTCACGATTCTCAAGTCATGACGCAATGGACGTCCCAAAACAAAGGGATGTCCACGCTGATGCGCCACGTCAGAACCGTGGCGAACCTGATGCACTGCGTCAGAACCACAGTGAGCCTGACATGCTGCATCAGAACCACGGCGAGCCTGATGCCTGCACTGAAGTGCTACATCAGAACCATGGGACTCCTGACAGGAAGGTAGAAATTGGAAATAACATTTTTTTCCAGGAAATAGATGTTTTCCAAGGCAAGTTTGATATAATTATTTAGTTAAACAAAAAATATATATTCTATCTGCTAAAATAAATTTGCTTAAACCACATTTCTAATGAAAGCAACTTTATGTAATAATTATATACCCATTGATTATTGGACACAGAAACATTATTAATAATACAAAGATTTTCAAACCTGATTACACTCATATTATTATTGGTCACGTAAAAGAAAATTTACCTGGGGAAAATTCATTGTTTTCATGACAGTAGAATCATTGTTTTCAGAAGCAGTAGGGAAACAAGCTTGATAACATTGCCCCTGTGAGTCTGGGGGAACCATCCTCACTTCCATGTATTTCAGAGTCCCGTCTGTATTTAAATAAAGTGTTGGTTTATATTGGTCTGTGTAATGCTCGGTCTGATATTTGCTTGAGAAACAAAATCCAAAGCTACTTCCATAGCTGTCCCTTTTTAAGCATTTCACTAGCAAGATGAGGAAAGTAATAAAAAAGACTAAACTTATGGCCACCAGTGAAATGATTAAATACAAAGTTACATTTGGGGATTTTTGAGAATTTGGGATCAAGTCCAGAGATTGTGGTAAATCTTGTGCAATGGTATCAATGGAATTTATAATCACTGTAACAGTCGATGATAATGCTGGTTCTCCATGGTCACTGACTGAAATGACAAGATGTTGCTCAGTATTATCCATTTCAAGGAAACTTCGAATTACCCTTATTTCTCCTGTATATTGAGAGATCTCAAATAAAGTTTGAGTTACAGGCTCAATAATCCTGTAGCTAAGCCAAGCATTGTGTCCAGAGTCCAAATCCATTGCAGATATTTTGCTAACCAAATAACCAGCAGAGGCAGACTGGGGAATCTTCTCTTGGGCTATAAATCCCTTTGATTTTCCTGGATACAGCACAGTGGGAGCATTATCATTTGTATCCAAAATAAATATGTAGATCAACACATCTGAAAATAATTTTGGTGTTCCAGAATCTCCCACTCTTACAGTTACAGTAAGAACTTGAAATTGTTCATAGTCAAAAGAACGCTGGGCAAAAATATCACCATTATTTGAATTGATATACACAAGTGTAGATACAGAAGAGCCATCAATTTGCCTTTCACTTATTGAATAAGTGAGATCAGAATTTGATCCTTCATCTGGATCAATGGCAGAAACAGTATATAATAAAGCACCGGGTTCATTGTTTTCTTTTATATAGGCATTGTAAACAGATTGAGAAAACACTGGAGGATTATCATTGACATCTGAAACACCGAGTACAGTTGTAGTCTGATTGCTTAAAGTCGGGGATCCGAAATCAGAAGCTGTGACTTGAATAATATAATGTGAGATCTTCTCTCTGTCTAAATATTCACTAGTTACCAATGAATATCTACTTTTGAAGGGCTTAATTTTAAATGGCAAATTTGATGATATATCCAACTGAACTTCTCCATTCCTCCCTGAGTCTTTATCTCTCACAGTAATAAATCCAACCACAGTTCCTATTGGAGCATCTTCAGGCACTTCTTTGGTCTTAGAGGTAAATATAATTTCTGGGTTATTATCATTTATGTCTTCCACTTCAATCTGGACAAGGCAGTGTCCCTCTAGCATTGGTGTCCCTCCATCTATAGCTTTGACAAATAACTCATAAGAATGTGAGACTTCATAATCCACAGAGCCCTTAATATATATTTCCCCTGTTTTTTTATTTATGTCAAATATCTCTTTCGCTGAATCTGATGTATGTTCATCAAAAGAATAACTCATTTCAGCATTAAGATCCTCATCCAGATCTGTGGCATTAAGTTTTGCAATAACTGTATTCATAGGGAGATTTTCTAATATATTGATTTTATAACTGGCTTGATTAAATACAGGAGCATTGTCATTAAAATCTACCACAAAAATGGTTACCTGAGTAGAACCAGACCTTGGCGGCTCTCCCCCATCCAATGCAGTGAGCAATAGTTCATGTTTTTCTTTTTCTTCCCTATCTAATATTTTTTCGAGCACTAATTCTGCTATAAGTGCCCCATCTTTACGCTTCTTTACAGACAACGAAAAATATGGGTTTGATTTTATCTGGTACTTACTCACGCCATTGACTCCAACATCTAAATCCTGAGCAGTGACTAGTGGAAATTTAACACCTGGGTTTGCAAATATCTCAGTAATTTTAATAATCTGATCATCTGTTGAAAATGTGGGAGAATTATCATTAATATCCAATATTTCTATTTCTACATTGAACAGCTCGAACGGATCTTCAGTGATTAGCTCTAAAGGCAGTAGACATGTTAAGCTGGAACCACATATGTATTCTCGGTCAATCCCATCTCTAACAGTCAATTCTCCGGTATTCTGGTCAACAATAAAATATCTGCTGTTTCCATCAGATCCCAAGCTCAGCCTTCGTTTCTCAATATCAGTCAGAGTCAACCCCAGATCTCGAGCCACATTTCCTATCAATGTTCCTGGCTCTGACTCCTCTGCAACTGAATAATGAAGCTGTCCATAGACCCAGCCCCAGCTATAAAAGAAATAGAAATATACTACTTGCCATTTCCAATCCTTCTCTGGGCTTTGGAAGTCCATATCTTAGATCCCTTTATGTTAACAAAGTTGATTATAAATCCATATAAAAATCCAGGAATCTACGGTTTTGATGAGAAAAAAATCCTTTCCTTTGCAAATATCCCTGGAATTGTCATACCGACTGACATCAGCAGCTATTCTTTGTTAGGCAGTGAAAAGATGGGCGGTTGCTTTTGTAAGAGGGAGGAGTGCAGAGGGATAACATTATGAACTGATCTAGTCGTTCAGCTAAAATGGACTGGATGACAAGTGTGCCCTCTTCTGGTGAATAGTATTAACGTCAACCACAATTTCAAGCAAAATACATGGTTTTATTCATTTTTCGAATACGAAAACAAGCATGAAAACAAATGAAGGTCACTTAAACTCTTGGAAATATATAAAAACCAAGATCTGCAGTATATGGATAATATATAATTTGAATTCAAATTATATGGATTTATGTTTTCATGTCAATTAATTTTTTTCTTCATAATGTTTTATACTACTTTTATATCACACACAAACACAAAAAGTCACAAAAATCCTAAACTGTATTTTACGTTTATTTAATGCGTTTAGGAAATAATTATCCATGAATATAATAATAATTAATTTAGTTCACTTAACAACAAAACTAAAATATGATTGGCCATGCAAGCATTCAACATATAGAATTAAACAATCAATTTACAGTATATACAGCATTGAATTCAATACAGGTATAGGATCCATTCACGGAAACCCGTTATACAGAAAGCTCCAAATTACTGGAAGGCTGTCTCCCAGAAACTCAATTTTATGCAAATAATTCAAGTTTTTAAAAATGATTTCCTTTTTCTCTGTACAAATATTCAATGTTATAATAGAACAGTAGCTTGTACTTGATCCAAACTAAGATATGGTGGTTAATCCTCATTGGAAGAAAAAGCAGACTATTGGGTTTATTTAATATTTCAATGATTTCTTAGTAGATTTAAGTTATGGAGACCCACATAAAACCCAAGGTCCCAAGCATTCTAGATAACAAGTCCCATACCTGTACTAGATTTTATTCTACTTTAGTCTGCATATTTCTGCTAGCTTTATTCTGCATATTCCTTGTGTTGCATGCTTTATTTAAAAAAAAAAATATTGTGTGTAGGAAGCTGTAGTAACACATTTCCTGCCATAAAGTAATCTCTACATTGTAGGTATTTTAAATAAAGGAATCTCAGCATAATTGAAACATTTTTTTTTAGCAAAGCTGTGTGTGAATAGTGTCACTTGTGGCGCAAACATCAATAACAACATTAGTGAATTATTGACATGGTATATATATATATATATATATATGGCTGTGGGGTAGGCTCAACATACTATGGGAACTCTGGAAGTAGAAACTACTCATGCAGGATCTATATCCAGGTCAAACTTGCATTGTTTAATCTTGTACTTTGAAATTGTACCCAGTTCATCAGAGTAGACCTAATATATTGGTGATATGCACAAGTTGTAAGGAGCCTGTGTAGCAGCCTTTGTAAATAATGTAGAAACACAATTTTGCTGCCATTTTATTGCTTTGCAATTGTTAAAACAGCCTTATAAATTATATTACATATATCCTTTGGAAACAAGCCACGCACTGCTATAAATGGGTCAGCTAGATAAAGCCGCACCACTCATATAAATTGGTGTATCTGGTAATGCAATGCAATTAACATTTTAGTGAAGAAAATTTTTATTTCACATCACTTCTGTCATTTTTCATTGCAAGGTTTATTGTTTACATAAATCTAGCCAAAAGGGCCAACAAAATTAAACGTAATGACAATTTTTCATAACATGCTAATAAGGCTTTTGTTTTTATAAAGGAAACAATAGTTTTGCAGTCACAGCTGGCTGCTAAAGATGTGTAAACTCTGGGTTTCATCCAAAATTCTACATTTTGTTCCCAAGCAAACCATTAGAGCAATTAAAATTTCTGTTCAAATGTTGTTTCAGAAGAGAAAGCTTTTTCCATGAATATAGTAGTATAGTAGTAGTCAATTGTGTTGAACATGTCTTCTATGTTTTCTTAAACTATGCCTTGGTATACCCTCTATTTTTAATCATGTATATATCATATATATATATATATACACACATATATTTATTTTGTATACTAAAGAATGGAACAGACTTTACTTTTACATTTGGGTTACATGCTACATATTATTTATGTCATTAGGAAAGAATATGGTTGGGCTTGCTGCATGCTACTTTTAAACCCACTCTATATAAATTTTGGAAACACAGCTCTATTCGATTTACATGCAGAGTTTATTCTCTCATTCATGTTAAGATAATGATTTAAATGCTCTGGCTTTTTGCAGTAGAAACTAGGGACTACGGTGTCAGTTCTATGCCGACAGCTCAATGGTGAGTAAAAACATATGTATAAAAGAACATTAATAATATACTTTGGTATAGTTGTAAACTACAGGTGGTCAGGAAATGAAAAGCAGATTGTTAAAAGGATGAAACAGTCTGTTAAAAGTATATATACAGATTTAGTAGGTGCTATTGGTATAGTTTAAAAGATGCATAGAAGCTGATTTACTTATAACTTTTTAACTGATTCCTTATGCATTCACAACAGTTTAAATATTTTACTTATATGAATACATTCCTGACTATCAGGAACATTTTTGTGGATTGATTTTAATAAAACAAAGCACAATTGTTAATCCCAGTTGCACATCACAAGGAAAAGGGTAACAATAAGAAAAAAAAAGGTTAAAATTAAAATGTTCAGTATGTTTGTTAATTGGTAACCAATTGACCACCTTGTAAACATTACAGAATTTTAGTAAATGGGCCCCATAGTTTTTAAGCCATGACATAACACTACGTAATGAAATGGAAATTGTTATATAACAGTTGTATCTATTTTCTGCTGTAACCAGAGTCCTTGACATATAATATTTTTGCAGGACCATTATTAAAAATGTAATCGGCATCAAATGATTAGTTCTTAAAACCACTAGAATTGAAAAAATGGAAAGGAGAATGGAAATTTGCAGGAAATTCGTGTACATTTGTAGCTAAAGAATAGTGATTGGCAAATCTCTCCCGTTTCGCTTCGCAAAACAATTTGCGAATTTCCCACAAAATTCACGAAACGGCCTGAAATTGGAAAGTTCACGGAAAAAATCATGAAGTTCTATCGTTTAAACAAAAAAATTGTGAATTTGAAGGTTTCCATGAAAAAATTGAGCAATTCGAACGTTTTCATAAAAAAATCAAGCAGTTCGAACATTTTCACGGAAAATTCAAGCAATCCAAAAGTTTTAACAAAAAAACAGTGAAAATCGGAAATTGATGCCGGCGAATTTTCACCAGCAAACTTATTCACCGGCAGCGAATGAGAACATTCATCCAGTTTTGCAATTTCAAACAACTGTATGCCACATAGGATGCATTTTTAAACAATTTAAAATTCCATTGAACAATATACACTTTGAAAGAAAAATTTAATTCTGGGTCAAGTGCGGGTAACATTTATGAAATATTGAAGTGGTAAATATAGAAGGACTACTGCCATTTGCATTCATACTGTAATTTAAGAGTTTTCCTGTCGCTCAGCAATAAATTAACATATGTATTTAAACTGAGCAATATGCCAGAATAAATTGGACTGCTTTGAGAAGCACCCAATTTTCTATGAGGTATTAGTGCATTGCACAGCTCAGCAGCACTAAGCAATAATATCCATCCCAAAACTTATTTTCTGATGCAAGTAAATGGATTTTAACAGTAGAAAAACAGATGACAAATCAACCACTTACTGTGCTTTAATTATGAAAGGAAAGTTAATCGTTTTCAATGATTTGTGGAATTTAGTCTAGGTAAAGAATTAATGAAAGTTTTTAAAACTATAAACTGCACAGTAGACAGGACTGTGACATGAAGTATGTGTCTTTATGTGCTAAAAAATATATATTTTATGTTAATATTAATGCATTATTTCTGCTTTCATGCCAATAAAAACAATGTACTATGCTAAATGCATTCTATAGACTGTGCAACATATTTACTTGCATGTTAATATTTGCTTCGGAAGGCTCTGCCATATTTTGCGCAAATACGGCAGACGTTATTTCATGGTGAATACTAGTGATGTGTGAATCTGTCCTGTTTGCTTAGCCAATAATTTACAAAACTCAGAAAAAAATCGGGAAACGCATTAAAGTCAATGGGCATCAAAATTATTTTGATGCATAAAATTTTGATGTGCGTGACAATTTTTACATGCACAACTCTTTTGTTCAAATTCATTAAAGTCAAAGGGCATCAAAAACATTTTATGCGCAGCAATTTATTTACTTTTTTTGTCGCAGCCAATTTTTCCAACAGTTTCACAAACAAAAAAAAAACACAGGTGGCAAAGAGCGGAATTTCCCTGGTGAAAAAATTCGCCCATCACTAGTGAATACACGTATTTATCAGAATACAAAACAACATTTTGCCAAATGAATGCTGGTGTCTTTTGCCAGTGAAAATCCGTTCATGCGAAAGTTTCTTAGTGAAATTTCTCTAGCGTTACTATCTTCCTAGCGAAACGTCATTAAAGTACTAAATGTTTATGTCAATTTAAATATGGCGGCTACATAAAGGTCATATGTATGTCTTTATTAGTGATGTTGGTGAAATTGCTTGAAGTAGCCACTTATAATTCAAAATGTCCAAGACATGCGCCCACCCTAAAACAATGTGATTTGAGCTTGAAATGGTTCAAAAAGTATAAAAAACATATATTTATTAGCTACAACATACATAAACCCACATTAAGATATGAATTGTCTTTTTTATGACTTTTTTGGAGTACAGGATATGAATTCACTGACATAATAATTTTGACAATATAGCTTCATTTGGCGAAATAGATTTTGGTTGAAAAAGGTAATGCTCTTTTTTATACTAGTGAATTGCCTTCTTCACCTTTTAGTAAATTGGAGATATCTCTGCAAATTGTCATTTTGGCGAACTTTCGCTAAAAATACCTGCTTCGCTCTTTAGTACATTTCCCCCTTTGAGACAGAAAGTTAAAATTCACCATTTGATAAATACGCTTCTAAAAATCCCACAGGAATAAATAGAAAGTGAGCAAGTTCTAATTTCACACACACAAAACAAATCACCCCTAAATATTTTTGTTTCAGTGAATCAATCAAAAAAATCATTTTCCATTAAAAAAAAGTCATGCCATTTAAAATTAAAAGTATATTAAAAGAAAAAGAATTTAATAAATTGTGAGCTTAAAAATTAAAGAAAAAACCCTAGACCATTGGTATCTCACCTTAGTTACTTGGTCTGCAATGCTTGCATCAGAGGAGCCTTCATTTTCATTGAAAGTGTCTTTTAACTGAGGATGATTTAGTGGTTGTATGAAGCTGGCATCTGATTTCCTCATTGCTGTCTGGAAACACGGTTGATAACATTTTCCCTGGGGTTCGGAAGGAACCATCCTCACTTCCATGTATTTTAAGGTTCCATCTGTGTTCAAGTAAAGTGCTGGCTTATATTGGTCTACATGCTGAGCAGAATGTGATTGGTTTGTAAAACAGCAGATGCCACCATCAACGTAGTGCTCTCTTTTCAGGCATTTCATTAATAATATGATAAAAGTAACAAGAGAAACTAAACTGTTGGCCACAAGAGAAACAATTAGATATAAGGTCAAGTCTACTGTAGTAGACTTGACCTTGTATCACGGATTAAAACAACAACATGCTGTTCTGTGTTATCTGTATCTTGAAAATCTCTTATGGTTCTAATTTCACCAGTGTGAGCAGACACTTTAAATAAAGGAGAATAACTATCGTCAATAAGACTAAATAGTAGCCAAGCATTGTGTCCAGAATCCAAATACACTGCAGATATTTTTGTAACTAAATAACCAGGGGAAGCAGATTTTGGAATATTTCCACCTGAGATAAAATCTTTTGAATATTCTGGGTTTATCATTACCGGATAGTTGTCATTTGTGTCTAATACAAATATAGATACAGTAACATCACAAAATAATTTCGGAACACCAGAATTTTCTGCTCTTACACTTACTTGAAAAACCTGAATTTGTTGGCACGTTGGGCATAGAGATGACCATTTTGGGGGTTAATGTAAACAAAAGTGGAAACAGAAAAACCATCTACCTGGCTATCGACTACAGAGTAAATTAGCTGTGCATTAACACCCTCGTCTGCATCAGTTGCAGATACAATACACAAAAACGTCCAGGATTATTATTTTCCTTCATAAAAGAATTATAATGAGATTGTAGAAATACTGGAGAATAATCATTAACATCAGAGACATTTAAGACAATTGCAGTATCTGTCTGCAAAGGTGGCGAGCCCAAATCAATAGCAATGATTTGAATTCGGTATTGAGATTTTTTCTCTCTGTCCAGTAACTCATCAGTGACTAAAGAATAGTGATTTTGTAATGACTTTATTTTGAATGGCAAATTTGGTGAAAGCATTAATTTTACCTCCCCATTTTTCCCAGAATCGCTGTCTCTTACTGTTAAAAAGGCCACTTCAGTTTCTAAGGCTGCATCTTCTGGAACATCATTTAATATAGATGTCAGAATAATTTCAGGGGGATTGTCATTCACATCCTCTATTTCCACTTGTATCAAGCAGCGACCTTCCAGCTCTGGGATTCCTTTATCCTTTGCACTAACTGAAAGTTCATGAAAATTTGATTCTTCAAAATCCACTAATCCCTTAATATAAATTTCTCCAGTTTTTGAATTTAAAAAAAATAATTTCTTTGCAGAATCTGATGTATGGCCATCAAAATAATACTCTATTTCTCCATTTGCACCTTTAGCCAAATCTGTGGCACTAAGTGTCATTAATATTGTGTTTAATTTAGCATTTTCTAATAATTTTACCTTGTAACTTGATTTACCAAATATTGGTGGATTGTCATTGATATCTAAAACAATTACAGTAATTTGGCAAGTTCCTACTCTGGCTGGTTCCCCACCATCCAAGACAGTTAAAACAAGCTTATGTTCCTCTCTTTCTTCTCTGTCAAGAGCCTTTTCTAAAACCAGCTCAGGGATAACAGTTCCATCTTTTCATATGGATTAGGGTTTATTTTATACTGCCTAATAGAGATGGCGCGAACTGTTCGCCGGCGAACTTGTTCGCGCGAACATCGGGTGTTCGCGCTCGCCGGAAGTTCGCGAACGTCGCGCGACGTTCGCCATTTTGGGTTCGCCATTGTTGGCGCTTTTTTTTGCCCTCTCACCCCAGACCAGCAGGTACATGGCAGCCAATCAGGAAGCTCTCCCCTGGACCACTCCCCTTCCCTATAAAAACCGAAGCCCTGCAGCGTTTTTTTCACTCTGCCTGTGTGTGCTGAAGAGATAGTGTAGGGAGAGAGCTGCTGCCTGTTAGTGATTTCAGGGACAGTTGAAAGTTTGCTGGCTAGTAATCGTTTTGATACTGCTCTGTTATTGGAGGGACAGAAGTCTGCAGGGGTTTGAGGGACATTTAAGCTTAGGTAGCTTTGCTGGCTAGTAATCTACCTTCTACTGCAGTGCTCTGTATGTAGCTGCAGTGGGCAGCTGTCCTGCTTCTGATCTCATCTGCTGACTGCTGCAATAACAGTAGTCCTTGTAAGGACTGCTTTTATTTATTTTTTTGTTGTTTTACTACTACTACTACTACTACTACTACTACTACTATAAGAGCCCAGTGCTATTAGTCTAGCAGTGTTGGGGAGTGGGACTGGTGTGCTAATCTGCAGCTCCTAGTAGTTCAGCAGCACCAACTGTAATTTTTTTTTTTTAATATTCATTTTTTTTTTATTTTACTTTTTTTTATTTTACTACCGCTGTAGTAGTGTATAAGTTGACCTTTTAGGCATTATTTGCCCTGTAGGCATTTTTTGCCCAGTGTGTTATTCAACCAACAGCCATCTAGCTGTGTGACCTTGTTCACATTCTGTCTAAATATCCATAATATTACCGTCTCCAGAAAAAACACCGGAGTGACTTTTTTCAAGCAGCCATAATAAATTTTACGTAATCCGTATCCATCGCTGTAGTAGTGTATAAGTTGACCTTTTAGGCATTATTTGCCCTGTAGGCATTTTTTGCCCAGTGTGTTATTCAACCAACAGCCATCTAGCTGTGTGACCTTGTTCACATTCTGTCTAAATATCCATAATATTACCGTCTCCAGAAAAAACACCGGAGTGACTTTTTTCAAGCAGCCATAATAAATTTTACGTAATCCGTATCCATCGCTGTAGTAGTGTATAAGTTGACCTTTTAGGCATTATTTGCCCTGTAGGCATTTTTTGCCCAGTGTGTTATTCAACCAACAGCCATCTAGCTGTGTGACCTTGTTCACATTCTGTCTAAATATCCATAATATTACCGTCTCCAGAAAAAACACCGGAGTGACTTTTTTCAAGCAGCCATAATAAATTTTACGTAATCCGTATCCATCGCTGTAGTAGTGTATAAGTTGACCTTTTAGGCATTATTTGCCCTGTAGGCATTTTTTGCCCAGTGTGTTATTCAACCAACAGCCATCTAGCTGTGTGACCTTGTTCACATTCTGTCTAAATATCCATAATATTACCGTCTCCAGAAAAAACACCGGAGTGACTTTTTTCAAGCAGCCATAATAAATTTTACGTAATCCGTATCCATCGCTGTAGTAGTGTATAAGTTGACCTTTTAGGCATTATTTGCCCTGTAGGCATTTTTTGCCCAGTGTGTTATTCAACCAACAGCCATCTAGCTGTGTGACCTTGTTCACATTCTGTCTAAATATCCATAATATTACCGTCTCCAGAAAAAACACCGGAGTGACTTTTTTCAAGCAGCCATAATATATTTTACGTAATCCGTATCCACCGCTGTAGTAGTGTATACGTTGATCTTGTGGGCATTATTTGCACAGTGTTTTCTTCAAACCGCCATCTAGCTGTGTGAGCTTGTTCACATTTTGTCTAAATATTGATAATATTATCGTCTCTAGAAAAACCACTTGAGTTACTTTTTTTCAAGCAGCATTCTTATATTTTACGTAATCCGTATCCACCGCTGTGTATACGTTGACCTTGTAGGCATTATTTGCACAGTGTTTTCTTCAAACCGCCATCTAGCTGTGTGAGCTTGTTCACATTTTGTCTAAATATTGATAATATTATCGTCTCTAGAAAAACCACTTGAGTTACTTTTTTTCAAGCAGCATTCTTATATTTTACGTAATCCGTATCCACCGCTGTGTATACGTTGACCTTGTAGGCATTATTTGCACAGTGTTTTCTTCAAACCGCCATCTAGCTGTGTGAGCTTGTTCACATTTTGTCTAAATATTGATAATATTATCGTCTCTAGAAAAACCACTTGAGTTACTTTTTTTCAAGCAGCATTCTTATATTTTACGTAATCCGTATCCACCGCTGTGTATACGTTGACCTTGTAGGCATTATTTGCACAGTGTTTTCTTCAAACCGCCATCTAGCTGTGTGTATTATCGTTTCCAGAAAAACCAACTGAGTTTTTGTTGTTGTTGTTTTTTTAAAAATAATGCCAGGCAAAGGCAGGCCGCCACGCAGAGGCCGTGCTAGGGGCCGTGCTGCTATGCAATCCTGTGGCCCTAGCAAATTGCCCAGTTTTAAAAAGCCAATGACCCTGAACTCCCAAAATGCTGAAGAGGTAGTTGACTGGCTTACACAGCACACCCCATCCTCTACCGTTTCTAACTTTACCACAACATCCTCCTCATCCTCCACTGCTATGGCCACCCCACGTAACACTTCCTCCACCACCGGTGCCCCTTCTTCACTGGAGTCAGAGGAGTTATTTTCCCATGAGTTTCTTGAACTGAGTAATGCGCAACCATTATTGGCAGAAGAAGATGAAGGAGATGAGGACGTTACACCAGATTTAATTCTGGCAGAGAACACGACAGAGATGGACATAATGATGAGTGATGAGGAGGAGGTCCCCGCTGCTGCTTCCTTCTGTGATGTGTCAGAAGAAATTGATGCATCTGAGGAGAATGATGATGAGGAGATTGATGTTTTGTGGGTGCCTAGTAGAAGAGAGCAAGAGGAGGGTAGTTCAGATGGAGAGACGGAGAGTCAGAGAGGCAGTAGGAGAATAAGACTTAGAAGAAGCAGGGAGGACAGCCCGCAGGGATCAGTAGGGCAACAACATGTATCGGCACCTGTGTTCAGCCAGCCAACGCACCCGCCATTGCTGCCAATGCCGCCAACTTCTACTGTTACCGCCAGTGTGGGATTTTTTTAATGTGTGTGCCTCTGACAAAAGCATTGTAATTTGCAATGAGTGCAGTCAGAAACTGAGCCTTGGTAAGCCCAACAGCCACATAGGTACAACTTCTATGCGAAGGCACATGAGCGGCAAGCACAAAGCACTTTGGGAGCAACACCTCAAAGGCAACAGGCAAACTAAAAGCCACACTCCTTCTGGTCCAGCATCTTACTGCTCTACCTCTGCTCTCCTTGACCCATCTGAACCACCCTCCACTCCGCCTTCCACCTTGACCACCTGTTCCCATTCCCAGTCATCTGCCACCAGCCAAGTTTCTGTGAAGGCCATGTTTGAGCGTAAGAAGCCAATGTCTGACTGTCACCCCCTTGCCCGGCGTCTGACAGCTGGCTTGTCTGCACTCTTAGCCCGCCAGCTTTTACCATACCAGCTGGTGGACTCTGAGGCCTTCCGCAAATTTGTAGCAATTGGGACACCGCAGTGGAAGGTACCCAGCCGCAATTTTTTTTCTAAAAAGGGAATACCACACCTGTACCAACATGTGCAGAGCCAAGTTACCGCATCTCTGTCACTTAGTGTTGGGCCAAAGGTCCATATGACTACTGACGCATGGTCCTCCAAGCATGGTCAGGGCAGGTATGTCACCTACACTGCCCACTGGGTGAACTTGGTAATGGCTGGGAATGGGAAGCAGGGAATGGGTAGCTCAACAACAACAACAACAGTGGAGTTGGTGTCACCGCCACGGATTGCACGCGGTTCTGCCACCACCTCTACTCCTCCATCGCTCTCTACCTCGTCTTCTTCCTCTTCTTCTTCTTACTCTGCTGCTGGGTCCTCCTTCTCCTCCTCCACACCTGTGCACCCCCAGCTCCCCCTAGGCTATTCGACGTGCCAGGTACGCCGTTGTCACGCTGTCTTGGGGATGACGTGCCTGGAAAGCAAAAACCATACCGGATCTGTACTCCTGTCATCTCTGCAGTCACAGGCCGATCGGTGGCTGACCCCACACCAACTGCAGATCGGAAAAGTGGTGTGTGACAATGGAAGCAATCTGTTGGCAGCGTTGAGACTGGGAAATTTAACACATGTGCCCTGCATGGCACATGTGTTAAATTTAATAGTCCAACGTTTTGTCTCCAAGTACCCAGGATTCCAGGACGTTCTCACCCAGTCCAGAAAGGTGTCGGCCCATTTCAGACGTTCCTACACAGCCATGGCACGCCTTGCTGACATTCAGCAGCGCTACAACATGGCAGTCAGGCGTTTGATTTCTGACAGCCAGACTCGCTGGAATTCAACGCTCCTTATGTTGGAACGTCTGCTGCAACAACAAAGGGCCGTCAACGAGTACCTTTTTGAACTGGGTGGTAGGACTGGATCTGCAGAGCTGGGGATTTTTTTCCCCCGTTACTGGGTGCTTATGCGCGATGCCTGCAGGCTCATGCGACCTTTTGAAGAGGTGACAAATATGGTCAGTCGCACCGAAGGCACCATCAGCGACCTAATACCCTTCGCTTTCTTCCTGGAGCGTGCCGTGCGACGAGTGACAGATGAGGCTGTAGACCAGCGTGACGAGGAGCTGGAAGCGCACGATTTATGGTCGGAATCACCAGAACGAACCCAGGCACCTGCTGCAACGCAGGGAGAGGTGCCAGAAGTGGAGTCAGAGGAGGAAGGTGGCTTTGTGGAGGAGGAGGAGGAGGACCAACAGGAGCAGGCTTCCCAGGGGGCTAGTGGTGACCTTTTGGGGACCCCTGGTCTTGTACGTGGCTGGGGGGAGGAGACCGTGGATGATGCAGTCCTTGATAATGAGGAAGCGGAGATGGATAGCTCTGCATCCAACCTTGTGAGAATGGGGTCTTTCATGCTGTCATGCCTGTTGAAGGACCCCCGTATCAAGAGGCTTAAGGAGAAGGACCTGTACTGGGTCGCAACGCTACTAGACCCTCGGTACAAGCATAAAGTGGCAGAAATGTTACCAACATACCACAAGTCCGAAAAGATGCGGCATTTACAAACCAGCCTGCAAAACATGTTGTACAATGCTTTTAAGGGTGATGTCACTTCAGGAACTCATCAACATTCCAGGGGCAGAGGTGCCAGTAATCCTGCCACGAGCACACCTGCAAGGACAAAGCCCTTTGGCCGGTCTGTAACATCAGACATGCAAATGTTTTTCTGTCCAAGGCAGCGCCACAACCCTTCTGGATCCACCCTCAAAGAACGCCTCGACCGGCAGGTAGCGGACTACCTGGCATTAACTGCAGATATCGACACTCTGAGGAGCGATGAACCCCTGGACTACTGGGTGCGCAGGCTTGATCTGTGGCCAGAGCTGTCACAATTTGCCATGAACCTCTTGTCTTGCCCAGCCTCAAGTGTGCTCTCAGAAAGGACCTTCAGTGCAGCAGGAGGGATTGTAACTGAGAAGAGAACTCGCCTAGGTCACAAAAGTGTCGATTACCTGACCTTTATTAAAATGAATGAGGGGTGGATCTCGGAGGGTTACTGCACGCCGGAAGACTTGTTCTGACTTCTATGCAGCTGTCCTTCTCTTCAAGCCTCATGACTCCACACACAGCTGTCCTTTAGCGTCCTCCTCCCTCCGCCACCGTTACAAACTAGGGTGCAAACCCTACTGGTTTAATTTTTTCTGGCCTCTGTGCTTCAGTGGCTGCAACCAAAAAAACTGGGCAAACAATGTCTACAAGGTCAACGTATGGCGAAAAATGACTATTTTCAGCATTTATATGGCATATTTTTTCTGGCAACTGTGCTTCAGTGGCTGCGTCCAAAAAAATGCATATTTTCTGCATTTATATGGCATAATTTTTCTGGCCTCTGTGCTTCAGTGGCTGCAACCAAAAAAATGCATATTTTCTGCATTTATATGGCATAATTTTTCTGGCCTCTGTGCTTCAGTGGCTGCAACCAAAAAAATGCATATTTTGTCCATTTATATGGCATAATTTTTCTAGCCTCTGTGCTTCAGTGGCTGCAACCAAAAAAATGCATATTTTCTCCATTTATATGGCATAATTATTCTGGCCTCTGTGCTTCAGTGGCTGCAACCAAAAAAATTTATATTTTCAGCATTTATATGGCATAATTTTTCTGGCAACTGTGCTTCAGTGGCTGCGACCAAAAAAATGCATATTTTCTGCATTTATATGGCATAATTTTTCTGGCCTCTGTGCTTCAGTGGCTGCAACCAAAAAAATTTATATTTTCAGCATTTATATGGCATAATTTTTCTGGCAACTGTGCTTCAGTGGCTGCGACCAAAAAAATGACTATTTTCAGCATTTATATGGCATATTTTTTCTGGCCTCTGTGCTTCAGTGGCTGCGGCCAAAAAAACTGGGCAAACAATGCCTACAAGGTCAACGACGTTGACCTTGTAGGCATTGTTTGCCCAGTTTTTTTGGCCGCAGCCACTGAAGCACAGAGGCCAGAAAAAATATGCCACATAAATGCTGAAAATAGTCATTTTTTGCCATACGTTGACTCAACGTATATGGCAAAAAATGACTATTTTCAGCATTTATATGGCATATTTTTTCTGGCAACTGTGCTTCAGTGGCTGCAACCAAAAAAACTGGGCAAACAATGTCTACAAGGTCAACGTATGGCGAAAAATTACTATTTTCAGCATTTATATGGCATATTTTTTCTGGCAACTGTGCTTCAGTGGCTGCGTCCAAAAAAACTGGGCAAACAATGTCTACAAGGTCAACGTATGGCGAAAAATTACTATTTTCAGCATTTATATGGCATATTTTTTCTGGCAACTGTGCTTCAGTGGCTGCGTCCAAAAAAACTGGGCAAACAATGCCTACAAGGTCAATGTATGGCAGTTGTTTAAAGAGAACAGTAGATTACTAGCCAGCAAAGCTACCTAAGCTAAAATGTCCCTCAAATCCCTGCAGACTTCTGTCCCTCCAATACAGAGCAGTATCAAGCAGATTACTAGCCAGCAAACTTACTATCATCTGTCCCTGAAATCACTAACAGCTCTCCCCCTACACTATCTCTTCCAAGCACACACAGGCAGATTTTTCAGATACATTTTTGCCCTTGATCCCCCTCTGGCATGCCACTGTCCAGGTCGTTGCACCCTTTAAACAACTTTAAAATCATTTTTCTGGCCAGAAATGTCTTTTTTAGATGTTAAAGTTCGCCTTCCCATTGAAGTCTATGGGGTTCACGAACCGTTCGCGAACCGCTCGCATTTTTGCGCAAGTTCGCGAATATGTTCGCGAACTTTTTTTCCGACGTTCGCTACATCCCTACTGCCTAATGCCATTGATGCCCACATCTGCATCATGGGCAGTCTCTAAAGGAAACCGAACACCAGGACTAGCAAATACTTCTATTATTTTTACAATCTGATCACTAACTGAAAAAGATGGTGAATTATCATTTATGTCCACAATTTCAATTTCTAAACTAAAAAGTTTTAAAGGATGCTCAGCAACAATGTTTACTGGCAAAATGCAGCTAGAGCTGGATGCACAAAGGTCTTCTCTGTCTATCCTTTCTTTCACAATTAGATCCCCATTTGCTTGTGTCACCGTAAAAAGTATTTTGCTTCTCTTCGACTCCAAATGCAGTCTTCGTGTAGATATATCTGGCAGGTGAAGTCCTAAGTCCTGAGTTACATTTCCCACCACCGTTCCTGTCGCTGACCCTTCAACAATTGAATACCGAATCTGGCCAGAGACCCAGCCCCAGAAACAAAGGAAAAAGGAATATATTACTTGCCTTTGCCAAGCCTTCTTGGAGCTTAGGATGTCCATATCTTAACTACTGCTTTCAGTTATTATCCAGAAATTTTTTCCTATTGTAATTCCATGAGCTTCAAGTTAAAATCCTCAAATATGTATTGAAAATGCTTCCATAATTTCAACGAAATCACAGCTATTCTTTGTGTGGCACTGAAACGATGGGAGGGTGATTTTCAGAGTTTGGGGGAGGAGAGTAGAAGGATAACAGGGACAGATATTCAGAGTGGATGACAGGTCTGCTCTCTCCTGGACATTATTGCTAACTACATTTGACTTAGAAAATACTGTCATATTTTGTTTTCCATGTTATTCGATATTAATTTAAGTTAAAATCTGCTGCTATATAAAATCGACTAAACTAAAAAACAAAATACTTCATTTTAAATAATATCTTAATATACAGAGACACTGCAAACCTTCTGGTCACCATAACACAGATTTTCATTTCATTTCGTTTGATTGCAAAACATTTCAGCAATACAATTTAACTGATCTATGAGTGAAAAGCAAAGATTAAGTAGTAAAGAATTTGGAGACACTAAAGAAAATATTATTTTAGTCAGTTCTCTAGATGTAGATTTAAGTAAAACCAAAGCTCTGCTGGATAATTAATAAGATATGATAATATGATTTTCTGATTAAATAGGCATAGATTTTTCTGTCAAAATAATCTAAACCACAATAACTGCTAATGATCAGTCATCCTCACCACTTTTCTCATGACAACTACTGTATACTGTATTGCTGCAGTCAACATATGCCAATATGTTTAAAATACAGTTTTCCAAGCTAAGGAACTGGACCCCTATGTTATTTCACAGCTAGAAACATATTAGTTCTTTACTGCAAAAATCCATGTACTCCCCGCAATACAAAAAAGTCAAATCAAAATTAGAAAATGTGCTTTATTAGCTTGAAACCAATAAATACAACAAATAATGGCGCACATGGATCTTATCTCCATAAAAATGCAAATAATGCAAATATGGATACAACAAGAACAAACTCTGTCTGGGCCATGAGTTGGAGTACATGTAAAAAGAAATCTGCTATGTATGTACAATATGAACCGTCATATTTTAGCTCAAAATATACCGTACAACATAACAAAAACAGGTTAACTGACAGATGTGTTGTACCTCTCAGTGCTGCATATGGAGATATTATAAAGGTTTATGTAGAGCTTTCAATTTGTAGTGTATGAACTGAATATTTTTTCTTGTAAATTACAAATTTAAATTTTATTCTGCCCCCTTTTGCTGAGATTCTCCCTCCCTCTTACTCAATTTATATAAAATATATTAAGAGTATTAGTACTTTAGTATGCTGAATTACGTTGCTGAATTATGTTGCTGAATTACGTTGCTGAACAAACCATATAAGCACAATTTTTTTCAGTATAGACCAGCCTTCCATTCCATTCTCACTATGGCTCAGCCTGTGTGGCCTTCCACACACCCGATGGCTATCCAATTCAGATTTGTATTAATGTATTTAACCTTTGGGAAATAAAATATATTTTCTAACACCAGTGGATATGTTTTGAAAGTGTACTTTTGATGAAGAACTTCTTCTAGGAAATGCAAAAGTATTTATATTATTTTGAAGTATAAAGAATAGGTGTAAGTTATATGACTGCACAAACACTGATGCCATTTTGGGGCCTAATAACATGTTCCACCATACATAGAATTTCAATTCATAGTTACATAGTTACATAGTTAAATCAGGTTGAAAAAAGACAAAGCCCATCAAGTTCAACCCCTCCAAATGAAAACCCAGCATCCATATACACACCCCTCCATACCGTCACATAAATTATATATACACATATCTATACTAACTATAAATATAGTTTATAGATATAGTTTAGTATCACAATAGCCTTTGATATTATGTCTGTCTAAGAATCAAAAAAATAACTCTGTTTGCTTTAATTGCCACAGAATGACACTGCCCAGAATTAGACAACTTGTTATCTACAAAAATCCCTAGATCATTCTCAGTTAAGGAAACTCCCAACACACTGCCATTTAGTGTATAACTTGCATTTATATTATTTTTGCCAAAGTGCATAACCTTGCATTTATCAACATTGAACCTCATTTTCCAGTTTGCTGCCCAGTTTTCCAATTTAGACAAATCACTGTGCAAAGTGGCAGCATCCTGCATGGAACCTATAGTTCTGCACAATTTAGAATCATTTGCAAAAATAGAAACAGTACTTTCAATGCCCACCTCCAGGTCATTAATAAACAAGTTGAAAAGCAAGGGACCTAGTACAGAGCCCTGCGGTACTCCACTAACAACACTGGTCCAATTAGAAAATGTTCCATTTACCACCACTCTTTGTAGTCTATCTTTTAGCCAGTTCTCTATCCAGGTACAAATACTATGTTCCAGGCCAACATTCCTTATTTTAACCAGTAACTTTTTGTGTGGCACTGTATCAAATGCTTTAGCAAAGTCTAAGTAAATCACATCCACTGCCATCCCAGAATCGAGGTCCCTGCTTACCTTCTCATAAAAAGAAAATAAGTTAGTCTGGCAAGATCTATTATGCATGAAACCATGCTGGAACAAACTCATAGTATTATTATTTGCTATGAAGTCCAGTATCTTATCCTTTATTAACCCTTCGAAAAGCTTTCCTATCACTGACGTTAAGACTAACTGGCTTATTATTCAGTGAAATAATAGTCACCATAAGTGTGCTACAGATCATAAGACTTTAAAAAGCACATGCAAACCACAAACCCATCTAAATAACTATGACTAGACAACTACAAATATAATTATTTATACTATATATTATGTAATATATATTTATAATTTATACTTCATTAACATTAAAAATGGAATGTTTTCAGTCCTTGTATTATTATAACAGTTTAAGCAAAGAGCAAAGCACCTTGACTTAGATATAAGACAGGAAAATAATTCAAAACCCATCTCCTTATTTTGTAAATAAATACAATAATTCCTCTTTGGTGGACACTGTATACAGTACAGCAAATTACTTATTATGACTCTTAATTTTAGGGTTGGGCCAAGCCTGCTTGGCACCTTATCATAAACTGAGACAACCTGTGGTTTTTAACACCACCTGTTATGATGGTATCTGCTCACCCCCTACGTTTTTTGATTTGTTTACTCCAGTCTGAGATGATATAAAATAATGGTGTAAATATTGCCACTAGTTGTTTTTATAGAAGTTTTCAGAGATTGTAATTCACTGCAAAAAATATTGTTTCACACAATAAATTTATTTAGCACTACTGTTTTTTAATGTAAAAAAATAATTTTACACAGCTTGATAAATAGGCCCCATAGTGCTAATATGATCACATCTAATGTATAACATATTTTTCGAATATTACAAAATTAATAAGAGTAAACAGCTCACTCACCTGTTGTGTGTCATTTAGCCAGTCTGTGCCATTGCACCCTTTATTTTCATTGACAGAGTCATTTAATTGAGGACAATTTTGTCCATTCATTATGCTGACATTAGGTGTTTCTGCCGCTGTCTGGAAACAGTTTTGATAACATTGTCCAGGAGGATCTGTGGGAACCATCCGCACTTCCATATATTTTAAGGTTCCATCTGTGTTCAGGTAAAGTGTTGGTTTATATTGATCTAAATTCTGATCTGAATAGGATCTACTTGTAAAACAGCAAAGACTGCTGTTGCCATAAGTTGCTTTGTTTAGACATTTGACTATTAATATTACGAAGGTAATAAGGGAAACTAAACTTATAGCCACCAGAGAAACAATCAGATAAAGGGTCAGGTCTGAAGCAGGTTTGGCATTGGAAAGAAAGTCCTGAAGTTTAGGATTTTTTTCTTCAGTGTTCTCAATTACATTGACAAGTATGATGATTGTTGTTGACAAAGGGGGTTCCCCATGGTCACTGATTGAAATGACAAGACGTTGCTCTTTAGAATCCATTTCTTGCAAGTCTCTAATGGTTCTAATTTCCCCAGTGTCTGCAGATACTTTAAATAAACTGGTATCAGTATCATCAACAAGATTAAAGAGTAACCAAGCATTGTGACCTGAATCTAAATCCACTGCTGAGAGTTTTGTGACTAAATAACCAGGAGAAGCAGAGTTTGGGATTCTTTCATCTATGATGAGCTCTCTTGAAAATTTGGGGTATAACAGAGTTGGATAGTTATCATTAACATCCAATACAAATATAGACACAGTGGCATTGGAATATAATTTTGGAAGGCCCGCATCTTCTACTCTTACAGTAATTTGAAAAACCTGAATATTTTCATAGTCCAAAGAATGCTGGGAATAGATGTTGCCATGTTTAGGGTCAATGTAAACAAGTGAAGATACTGAAAAAACATCTATCTTACTATTCACCACAGAATATGTTAATTCGGCATTGGCTCCCTCGTCTAAATCAAATGCAGAAACCGCACATAAAAAACTACCAGGATTTTTATTTTCATGTATAATAGCATCATAATTAGTTTGCAGGAAAAGTGGGGGATTATCATTAATGTCAGATATATTTAGGCTAAATGTAACTTGTGTCTGTAAAGTGGGGGAACCCAAATCCTTTGCCGTCATTTGGATGAAATATTGAGAGATCTTCTCTCTGTCCAGCAATTGATCAGTGACCAAAGAATAGCGATTTTTAAAAGGTTTTATTTTAAAAGGTAGATTTGGAGAAAGTGTTATTGTCATGTCTCCATTTTTTCCAGAATCTTTGTCTCTAACAGTAAAAAAAGCCACAGCAGTTTCTAATGCTGCATTTTCAGGGACATCAGTTGACGTAGATGTCAGAATTATTTTAGGAGGATTGTCATTTGCATCTTCGACCTCTACTTGAAGTAAACATTGTCCTTCTAATTGAGGGACTCCTTTATCCTTAGCTCGAATTGATAGTTCGTGAAAAGTTGATTCTTCATAATCCACTATACCTTTAATATAAATTTCACCAGTTTGTGAATTTAAATGAAATAATTCCTTTGCAGATTCTGAGGTATGGCTGTCAAAGTAATATTCTATTTCTCCATTCCTGCCCTCATCCAGATCTGTGGCATTTAATGTTGTTAATACTGTATTTAATTTTGGATTTTCTAATATTTTTACCTTGTAAATTGATTTATCAAATACCGGAGAGTTGGCGTTGATATCCAATACATTTACTGTAATTTGACAAGATCCTGATCTGGGGGGTTCACCACCATCCAGGGCTGTTAAAATGAGTCTATGCTCTTCTCTTTCTTCTCTGTCAAGAACTGTTTCTAATACCAGCTCAGGAATAAGAGTTCCATCCTTTCGATTCTTCACAGACAATGAAAAATATGGGGTTGGATTCAATTTGTACTGGCTAATGCTATTTTTACCTACATCTGGATCATGGGCAATCTCTAAAGGGAATCTAATACCTGGGATTGCGACTAGCTCTGTTATATTTATAATGTGATCACTAATAGAGAAGGTTGGTGAATTATCATTTATATCATTGATTTCAATGTCCAGACTATAAAGTTCCAAGGGATTTTCAGCAACAATCTCAATAGGTAATACACAAGTAGAGCTGGATCCACAAAGGCTCTCTCGGTCTATCCTTTCTTTTACTGTTAGATCTCCATTTGATGGATTCAGAGCAAAATGTCTCCTGCTTCCCTCAGACCCCAAATGCAGTCTCCTTTTAGATATATCTGCCATATTTATCCCCAAAACCTGAGCTATATTTCCCACAACTGATCCTGGCTCTGTCTCTTCAACAACAGAAAAAATTAACTGCCCAGAAACCCAGCCCCAGCTACAAAGGAGAAAGGAATACACTACTTGCCATTTCCAAGCTGTTGCAGAGCTTTGGATGTCCATATCTTAAGTCCTCTCTTGGATATCAGATATATTTTCTAGTATAATCCCTCATGCCTGTATTTCAGCTTGCAGGTAATAAAAGGTAAATATTCCAAAGTAATGCTTTAAAAATATCCACTGAACGGCAGCAATTCTTTGTTGTCTGTGCAATAATGGGAGGCTGACTCAGTGAGCCACGGGGAGGAGATTGCAAGGAAAACAAATGAAGCTTTACTTGTATAGGAAATGAAGTGAAAGGATGACAGGCCCACCCTCTGCTGGCCAATATTGCTAACTTCATTTTGTAAATAAAATCTTGAAAATGTTTATATTCTGCTTTATTTTTATGTTTTATTACAGAATTGTAGAGCACTGTGGCAATATATAACTGTGAAACTAATTCAAGAAGGCTGTACACAGAAATGTGAAAATATTCCACTACATGCAGTATCCTATGCAGTTACAGAATCACATTTTAAATTATAAGAAAACCAAGCTTGACTCTTCAATTAATTTGTTAACATTACTAACCCATATTGGGCCAAAAGAAAGAAAAAAAACCACTATCACTTCTGCTGATTACCATAGACTTTTGGTCTTTCTGCTGTTATATTGTTTCATTTTACATATACAATATTTATAATAAAATACACATTTCATTTCAGTTTTTCTAATTATGTTCTGTTAGAATAGAATTGTTAATGTGATAAATATTGTAATTTTGTCCCAGCAATTTGACGTATTTCCTATTTATGAAAACGTTCTTGGTTGTGGCAAAGTTTTTCATTAAAGCCTAAAAATTTACTGCATTGCAAGATTTATCAAACCTGAAACCTGTGTTATACTGTTAGAATGCATTTAAAAAGTTGATTCAGACAATCACAATTTTGATCTATGGAGTTAAAGCTGCCCTCTGCAGAGTAGTACAACTTGTCCTAATTTTTGCTCCACTATAAGTATTACATAACATAAGATTCAAAAATGACCTACTGCGCTGGCGTTGGAAAAAAAATGGTTACATCAAAAAGACTTTGCTCTATAATAAGCACTAACTGTCAAAGTAAAAACAGCATTTATGGAACTCTAATGAAATAAAAGACACCAAATAATAGAATAATTTCTCCCGTTGCTAGTAATGCCCCGAAACCTAACTTAACTATTTCTACAATGAATAACATAGTCACCCAAAGTTCTACAATAGCATCTGAGCAGTAAAGCAGAGAACACAGTAGGGGGTGGTGGAAGGTGACGGTATAGGTTGGGATGCAGGGTGTGCAGTGGAAGAGCGGTGGTATGAAGCCAGAGCAGGGAGTGTATTGGGTGGTGCCAGGGTCATGATAGGTGTGTGCAAGATGCCACCAGACCACTTTGGACTTGAATTGACATCTCAGAGCAATATGTAAAGGGACTGTATGCCTCCTTTTCCAACATGAGTTTTGGACCTAGTCCATAGTGTGATCATTTTGGTATAGTATAAAATATAACATACAAACCATTCTTGCATGTGTAACTTACACAGTTATATCAAAAGATCAACAATCCAACTAACTTTGACATTTAATTCATCCCCTAAACTTACTAAAGCTAACTTCACAGCCAACAAATTGGCCATTGCAGCAAATTCAAAAAGAAACATTAACCCACATTAGCAGAGATTCAGAAAGGTAGAAATTAATATGAGGTGTAAATATAGCAACTTCTAATCATGTGGGCCCTTTGGCAGCTTCTGAGAGACCAAAAAAAATCATCTACTGTACTTAAAAACATGGGGGGGACATATAATAAAAAATAATAAAATGTCAAAAATAAGAATATACAATTGCATGTTGCAATGTAATATTCTTTACTAGACTTTTATTGCAATGCAAATTTTAATTGTGCATTGCACACTTAGCACATACTTGAAGGTGGTGTAAACTTTTGGAGGAAGTGTAACAACGTTTTCAGTAAGAAGTTTTAACACATACACTGTGCAGGATCGCAAACTATAAAATTCACAATTGCTATTCTACTACGATATCATATCATGAAATATTTGTTGTTCAATGTATATAGTACACAATATATGTGTTGTTCAAGTATATAATACAGTATATACAACAGAAAACATTTATGTATCTAGAACCTGCATTTTTTTAAAAATATCTAGAAAAAAACTAATTTCTCATGTTTTTAATAATTATGGATGAGAATCAGAATATTTTTACATAAGTTTGAATGTGTTTGGCTTGACATGCAGCAACTTACATATTTTGTATTCTACAGCATATACTGTACACATTATGCCAGTTAGTCTGTAAAATTTACTTGAGCTGGTATGTAATCCATATTTTTGCTCTCATATGCATGTCCCTTCACTGGCTCCCAAGCTCCTCTAGAATCAAATTCAAATTACTAACACTCACATTCAAGGCCCTTAATAATGAAGACCCTCCATATATTTCATCTTGGATCTCCTAATACTCTCCTTCACGAAACCTTCGTTCTGTTTTTGATCTTCGCCTCGCTTCTCCTCTCATCACTTCTGCCCATTCTTGTGTACAAGACTTCTCTCGGGCTTCTGCTTTTCTCTGAAACTCTCTGCCTCGAGCTGTCAGGCTTTCTCCTTCTTTCCAAACTTTCAAGTGCTCCTTAAAGACCTACCCACCTCTAAAGAAGCTTATTCAATGTACCTTAATTAATCAATCATTGCTGTATCATAAATCACAAGAATGTTTCCAAAATCCTTATGTCTCAATTGTACCCTAACCCTTTAGTTTGGAAACTCGAATTTGTACGGCCCTCTAATCGTATTGTACTATGTGACCCTTGTTTGTTATCCACCATTTATTCCCTGTTTATTATAACTAAGGTAAAGCACTGCGTATCTTGTCGGTGCTATATAAATAAATGATGATGATGATGATGATTTTTGCCCTTAGTTGACATACATCAACCAAAGATCTTTAGCATCAATCTAAGATTTCATAAATTACTGTCTACGATACAAATCAAACAAAATAATATTAAATTACATATGAAAAGTTATTCATTGCATACATATTACACATTTTAATATTATCATAAAGATTATTTTCCTAGAGACAAAATTATCAGAAATGTGGCAAAAGTACATCCATGAATAAATATATAAACTACTTTATCAGTATTACAAAATTAAGGAATAAACAAAAACACTCACCTGTTGTGTGTCTTTTAGACAGTGTGTGTCATTATACCCTTTATTTTCATTGACAGAGTTATTTAATTGAGGAAAAGTTTGTGCCTTCATTATGCTGACATTAGGTGTTTCTGCTGTTGTTTGGAAACAGTTTTGATAACATTGTCCCTGAGGATCTGTGGGAACCATCCGCACTTCCATATATTTTAAGGTTCCGTCTGTGTTCAGGTAAAGTGTTGGTTTATACTGATCTACATTCTGATCTGAATAGGATCTGCTTGTAAAACAGCAAAGACTGCTGTTGCCATAAGTTGCTTTGTTTAGACATTTGACTATTAATATTATGAAGGTAATAAGGGAAACTAAACTTATAGCCACCAGAGAAATGATCAGATAAAGCGTCAGATCTGAAGCTGGTTTGGAATCGATATGAAAGTCCTGAGTTTTAGGTTTTTTTTCTTCAGTGTTCTCAATTACATTGACAAGTAAGATGATTGTTGTTGACAAAGGGGGTTCCCCATGGTCACTGATTGAAATGACAAGACGTTGCTCTTTAGAATCCATTTCTTGCAAGTCTCTAATGGTTCTAATTTCCCCAGTGTCTGCAGATACTTTAAATAAACTGGTATCAGTATCATCAACAAGATTAAAGAGTAACCAAGCATTGTGACCTGAATCTAAATCCACTGCTGAGAGTTTTGTGACTAAATAACCAGGAGAAGCAGAGTTTGGGATTCTTTCATCTATGATGAGCTCTCTTGAATATTTGGGGTATAACAGAGTTGGATAGTTATCATTAACATCCAATACAAATATAGACACAGTGGCATTGGAATATAACTTAGGAAAGCCAGAGTCTTCTACTCTTACAGTAATTTGAAAAACCTGAATATTTTCATAGTCGAAAGAACGCTGGGAATAGATGTTACCATTTTTAGGGTCAATGTAAACAAGCGAAGGTACAGAAAAAACATCTATCTTACTATTCACCACAGAGTATATCAATTCTGCATTAATGCCCTCGTCTGAATCAAATGCAGAAACCGCACATAAAAAACTACCAGGATTTTTATTTTCATGTATAATAGCATCATAATTAGTTTGCAGGAAAAGTGGGGGATTATCATTAATGTCAGATATATTTAGGCTAAATGTAACTTGTGTCTGTAAAGTGGGTGAACCCAAATCCTTTGCCGTCATTTGGATGAAATATTGAGAGATCTTCTCTCTGTCCAGCAATTTATCAGTGACCAAAGAATAGTGATTTTTCAAAGCTCTCATTTTAAAAGGTAGATTTGGAGAAAGCGTTATTGTCATGTCTCCATTTTTTCCAGAATCTCTGTCTCTAACAATAAAAAAAGCCACAGCAGTTTCTAATGCTGCATTTTCAGGGACATCAGTTGACGTAGATGTCAGAATTATTTCAGGAGGATTATCATTTGCATCTTCGACCTCCACTTGAAGTAAACATCGTCCTTCCATTTTAGGGGCTCCTTTATCCTTAGCTCGAATTGATAATTCATGAAAATTTGATTCTTCATAATCCACTATGCCTTTAATATAAATTTCACCAGTTTGTGAATTTAAATGAAATAATTCCTTTGCAGATTCTGAGGTATGGCTGTCAAAGTAATATTCTATTTCTCCATTCCTGCCCTCATCCAGATCTGTGGCATTTAATGTTGTTAATACTGTATTTAATTTTGGATTTTCTAATAGTTTTACCTTGTAAATTGATTTATCAAATACTGGAGGATTGTCGTTGATATCCAATACATTTACTGTAATGTGACAAGATCCTGATCTGGGTGGTTCACCACCATCCAGGACTGTTAAAATGAGTCTATGCTCCTCTTTTTCTTCTCTGTCAAGAACTGTTTCTAATACCAGCTCAGGAATAAGAGTTCCATCCTTTCGATTCTTCACAGTCAATGAAAAATATGGGGTTGGATTCAATTTATACTGGCTAATGCTATTTTTACCTACATCTGGATCATGTGCAATCTCTAAAGGAAATAGAACACCAGGGCTTGTCAGTAACTCAGTAATATTTATTATGTGATCAGTAGCAGAGAAGGTTGGTGAATTATCATTTATATCATTGATTTCAATGTCCAGACTATAAAGTTCCAAGGGATTTTCAGCAACAATCTCAATAGGTAATACACAAGTAGAGCTGGATCCACAAAGGCTCTCTCGGTCTATCCTTTCTTTTACTGTTAGATCTCCATTTGATGGATTCAGAGCAAAATGTCTCCTGCTTCTCTCAGAGCCTAAATGCAGTCTCCTTTTAGATATATCTGGCAGGTTTATCCCTAAAACCTGAGCTGTATTTCCCACAACTGACCCTGGCTCTGTTTCTTCACCAACATAAAAAATAATCTGCCCAGAAACCCAGCCCCAGCTACAAAGGAGAAAGGAATACATTACTTGCCATTTCCACAACGTTGCAGAGCTTTGGATGTCCATATCTTAAGTCCTTTCTTTTGGATACCATCAGATATATTTTTTTAGCATAATCCCTCATGCCTGTATTTCATCTTGCAGTTAATAATAGGTAAATATCCCAATTAATGCTTTGAAAATATATATCCACTGAACGGCAGCAATTCTTTGTTGTCTGTGCAATAATGGGAGGCTGACTCACTGAGCCAAGGGGAGGAGATTGCAAGGAAAACAAATGAAGATTTATTTGTATAGGAAATGAAGTGAAAGGATGACAGGCCCACCCTCTGCTGGCCAATATTGCTAACTTCAAAATCTTGAAAATGTTTATATTCTACTTTATTTAATGTTTTTTTTATACAGTATTGTTGAGCACTTTAGCTATTGATTAAACAATATAAAATCGTGTTTCAAATTCAGAAATATAAAAATACTCTACTTCATCCCATGCAGTTGCATAATTACATTGTTAATTATAAGTAAGCAACCAAGTGCAACGTTTCAGTGTATTTACAACATTACTAATCCACATTAGGCCAAAACAAAGACAAAAACTACCACACTTCTGCTGACTATGGCTACAAATTTCTGTTGTGCTGATATATTGTTTAATTTTACATATCTTTATAATAAAATGCTCATTTCATCTCAGTTTTTCTAATCATGTTATGTTATAGAATTGTTCATGTGATAAATACAATTTTGTCCCTGCTATTTGATGTATTTCCTATTATTAAAAACATTCCCGATTGTGGAAAACATTTTCATGAAAGTCTGGGATATTTTTAAGACATTTATCTAACCCAATTCCTGTATTATATTGTTAGAATTTATTTAAAAGTTTTAAGCAGTCAAACACAATTCTGATCTAAGGCATTAAAGGTTTATCCTAATCTTTGCTCCAACAATAAGGGGCTGATTCACTATGGGTCGAATATCGAGGGTTAATTAACCCTCGATATTTGACTAGGAATTAAAATCCTTTGACTTCGAATATCGAAGTCGAAGGATTTAGCGCAGAAAATTCGATCGAACGATCAAAGGATTATTCCTTCGATTGAACGATTAAATCCTTCGAATCGAACGATCGAAGGAATATCCTTCGATCAAAAAAACTTAGGCAAGCCTATGGGGACCTTCCCCATAGGCTAACATTGACTTCGGTAGCTTTTATCTGCCTAGGGGGTCGAAGTTTTTTTTAAAGAGACAGTACTTCGACTATCGAATGGTCGAATAGTCCAACGATTTTTAGTTCGAATCCTTCGATTCGAAGTCGTAGTCGAAGGTCGAAGTAGCGCATTCGATGGTCGAAGTAGCCCAAAAAATACCTCGAAATTCAAAGTTTTTTTACTTCGAATCCTTCACTCGAATTTAGTGAATCAGCCCCTCAGTATCATACAGTATAACATAAGAAAATTCAGAAAATGATATCCTTGGCTGGTGTGGAAAGAATGGTTACATCCAAATGGATTCTTCTATATAATAAGCACTAACTATCAAAACAGCATTTACAGAACTGTAATGAAATAATATAAGAGAGCAATCTCTTACATTAGTGTAAGTATACAGTGCAGTCTGAGAGGGGTGGGATGAAGGCAGAGCAGGGAGGGTATGAGGTGGGACCAGGGCCATGATAGTTGTGCACCCAGATCCCTTTGGACCAGACTTGACATCTCTGGCATTCAAATTTCAGAGCAATATGTAAAGTAGTCTTCCTTTTCCAACATGAGCTTTGGACCGGGTCAATAGTGTAACCATTATAGTATAATCTAAAATATAACATACAAACCATTCTTGCATGTATAACTCACACAGTTATATCAAAAGATCAACACCCCAACTAACATAACATTTGAATCATCCCCTAAACCTACTAAAGGTAAATGATCAAAACTTCACAGCCAACAAATTAGTCATTGCAGCATATTCAAATAGAAATAGTAAGCCCAAATTAGCAGAGCTTCAAAAAGGTAAATCGTCAACTATAAATTTTGCTTTCGCTATCCAACTGCTGTGTGAGGGGCAAAGGGCACGCAAAATGTTCATTACTTTTTTACAAAGGCAAAACTGTCTGCAGTGTGAACAGTTATTCGCATTGCAAACAATGTTTTCATTGGCGACCAATATTGCATTCCCCCAATAATACACTTATAGATAATTAAAGAACTCTATTTATATTATATCGTTAAATGTATCTGTAGTTGTTTTCTCTTCTATATTTATACTTTATAATACAAATGTTTTGTCTTCTTTCTATTATAAAATATGTAATAATGAAGGGGTTTTTTACAGTGAGAGCTGTGAAGATGTGGAATTGTCTCCCTGAATCAGTGGTACAGGCTGATACATTAGATAACTTTAAAAAGGGGTTGGATGGCTGTTTAGCAAGTGAGGGAATACAGGTTTATGGAAGATAGCTCATAGTATCTCATAGTACAAGTTGATCTAGGTACTGGAGTCAGGAAGGATTTTTTTACCCCTCTGAGCCAAATTGGAGAGGCTTCAGATGGGGTTTTTGCCTTAATCTGGCTCAACTAGCAGTTAGGCAGGTTAAAATAAAGTTAAAAAGTTGAACTTGATGGACGTGTGTCTTTTTTCAACCAAACTTACTATGCTTAACATACAACAAATTGCATATTTTTCTAACTGTCTGTACAATATAATGTATACTATACAATATAATGTCTGTATAATAGCCTTTCTTCCAGAATGAAAAATTAGCACTGTATACTGTATATAATTTAATGGTATATGTTAATCAAGTCACACTTTTTGTAAAATAAAAAGTTAAACAAGAAACACATATTGCACAATTTATGTTTAAATGCTTTTGCATGGGTTGTGTTAAAGGAACATAAACACCAAAAAATGAAGTGTTTGAAAGGAATGAAAATATAATGTACTGTCGTCCTGCACTAGTGTAACTGGTGTGTTTGGTTCAGAAACTCTACTATGGTGTATATGAACAAGCTGCTGTGTAGCAATGGGGGCAGCCATTCAAAGCTAACGGTTAAGCTCTGTAGTATACAATGGGGTTCTTCAGAACGTATATGTTATCTATTCACTATCCTGTGCTTGAATGGCTTCCCACAGCAACATGTTTACAGAAACTTGTTGATATAGGTTCTAAGATTAATGGAAGGTCTTCCAATATCATTTTTTCAGAGATTTTGCCCATGCAACATGAACGTTTAGGAAGACAGAGGGAGCTTAGAGAGCTAAATGCGTGGCTCAATTCTTGGTGTAGTAAGGTAGGGTTTGGGTTCCTAGAGCACTGGGCTTATTTTTCCTTGGGGTACAACCTATACAGTTGTGACAGATTGCACCTCAATGGAAGGGGGTCCACTGTGCTAGGAGAAAGAATGGCTAAGAGATTGGAGGAGTGTTATAACTAGGCAAGGGGGGTGAAATAAAGAATTATGGGGAAGCTAGAGTAGATGGGGCAGTAGGATTAGTAAGGGGTCATGGGGGAGGAGTGAGGGAGGCATACCGTTTACCAACTATGAAGGTCCCTCTGTTACAAGGGAAACAAACTAATATTAACTTAATTTATAATTCTCCACTGAGTAATGCAAATTTCAAAAGAAAAAGTAATAACCTCCGCTGTATGCTGGCAAACACATGGAGTTTGTCAGGTAAAATGCATGCTCTAAAAATTATGATATAATTGATATCACTAAGACCTGGTGCGATGAAACATGTGACTGGACTCTTAATTTACAGTAAATGGTTACACCCTTTTTAGGAGGGACAGAGTGTATGTAAAGCCTGAATTAAAGCCATGCATTAAAGAAATAACCATTGCTGGCACTGGTGAGGGTGTGGAATCCCTCTGAGTAGAAATTTTGACTGGGCAAAATGTTACAAAGAAAATTATCATTGGTGTATGCTATAAACCACCTAATATAAGTTACGAGTATACAGCCCAGCTACTGTTACAAATAGAAGCAGCTTCACATCTAGGTCAAGTTATAACTATGGGTATCCAGACATTGACTGGGGTAATGGGGGTTGTTAAGACAGAAAAAGCTAGTAGGTTTGTAAATATGCTGAATGACAACTTTTTATTCCAGCTCGTTCAAGAATCTACTAGGAATAACTCTCTTTTGGATCTTGTAATAACTAATAATACTGAACTCATCTCTAGCATTTGTGTGGGTGAGCATTTAGGGAATAGTGATCATAACATGGTCTCCTTTGAGATTCTGTCGCAGAAGCAATTCTATAAGGGAGTAACTAAAACACAAAATTTCAGATGTGTAAAGTTATATAAGGACATCTCTGCAACATATTAAGTGGCAAATGCTTTTCACAGGGTTAAACACAGAACAAAAATGGGAAGTCTTTAAAACGCTGCATAATAAATAAACATGTCAGTATAGCACTCCAACTACACAGCTAAAACTCCCTGGTAGGGATGGGCGAATTTTTTCGCCTCGTTTCGCCGAAAAAATGACGCCCATAGACTTGTATGGAGACGTGCGTCAAAAAAAAGACGCGCGACAAAATAATTTTGCCGCGCGACAAAATTTTTTTGACGCCCATAGACTTTAATGGGCGTCTGCGACATTTCGCCGGCGGCAAATTTTTGGCGAAGCAAAACGGGTCAAATTCGCCCATCCCTGCTCCCTGGCCAAACAGCATCAGTATCAATATCACAAACGGCACAAGGCAGGGGTGACCTCTTTCCCCACTTCTGTACACACTTAGCATAGAACCCCTAGCCGCTACAATAAGAAATTCACTAGATATCTCAGGGTCCATTATCCATGGGACACAATTTAAAATAGCGCTGTTCACTGATGACATATTGCTCATGCTGACAAACCCGCAAATCTCTCTGCCGAATCTACACAAGGTTCTTGTATAGCGAACTTTCCAAGTATAAAATAAATGTCAACAAGACAGAGGCACTCCTGCTCAATGTCCCCCGGAACACTCTACTGGCCCTACAATCAACTTTTCAGTATACCTGTAAGGGGAAAACTGCATCAATATCGTACCTAGGGACCCAAATTACCCTACAATACTCTGGCCTTTTTAAACAAAACTTTACCCCTTTAATTTGGCAAATTATTGTTAATAAATTGTCCACATATCCAATATCTTGGTTTGGCAAAATATTCACTGTAAAAATGAGTATTTTAACTAAGTTCTTGTACTTATTTAAAACGCATCCCATCCCAGTCCCTATATATGTGTTAAAGGAAATAAAGTCATGCTGTCACAAATTTATATGGAACAATATCAGACATAGAATCTCAGGTAAATTGTTAACAACTTCTACTAACTATGGAGGTTTGGGAGTTCCTTCTTTCCACAAATATTATGAGGCTGCTCAATTTAGACAAGTATTAGCATGGTCAAGATGGGCCTCAAACAACAGTTGGAGCTTTAAAAAGAATGCTTTCTCACCAGATGGACATGTAAACCATCTCAAATTTCAAGATGGAACTTCCCACCACTTTATCACCAGATGGCGATCTACTCATTTCCAGACAGAAAGGGACTTGATTAACCCGCTTACCAAATATATGCTTTCCTTTAAAGACCTTACAGATAAAGCACCACAAGAAACTTGCCTATTCTTTTAATATTTGCAACTTAGGCATTTCCTTAAACCTTTTTGTGATGGGATCAAGAACACACCACCAACTCCTCTTGAGAACCTAGCAAAACTAGGGCTTCCACAAAAAGGTCTCAGATCAAGGATCTTAAGGGCAATTTTAAAACAGATAATGAAAGAAAAGTGTGGGAATACAAATTAATGGAAACTTTCAATTCTCTGAAGAATGGACTAAACCTGGGCCTTGGATTTATGTGGACTAAGAAAGGACTGCACCAGGTCAGAAATACCAACATGTCTGGATATGGACTAAGAGATCATATGGAATTTCTTTGATTCTACACTCCAATAATTAATCCCTAATTTATACTCAGCCTCTTTGACCCACATTATCTTGTACCTTATCTGCAGATCCACTTGTAAATGATTTTGACACCTTACACATAGATTGATATTCCTTTTTGTTGGTCATTTGACCTATGAGCTGAAGGTTGTATATATATCAGAGAACACCACAGCTTCATTGTAATCCGCTTGAAAAAGGAACTAAAATGTTCTAAAGCTTGCTATGTTTATATTAGTTAGCCAATAAAGGTATCACCTTTCTACCACTTGTTATTTTTTCTATTTCAAAAGGGTTGCCCTGCAACATTTTTACAGGCTAACAAGGTATAGCAACTTAACCTGCAATATCAAGGATCTATAAAATGCTCAACGACCCTCAAAAATACTCACTTCTGAGACACTCATATATGAATAAATGGGATGCTGTAGTACCTCAACCCCTGTTAGACATTAACTGGACATCTTTATGGACCAATGGCAAAAAAATGGTTCTTTGCTCTAGACAAAAAGAGCATATATAATAAATTCACCTGTTCTGGTACCATACACCAGCTAAGTTACATTCTTTTTTCCCAAATCATTCTGCTGGAGAGGTTGTGGGGAAATTGATAATCTGTCCCACATTTTTTGGTCCTGCCCTATTATTCAACCGTTCTGGGATGAGATAGCAGAACTTTCAAGCAGACTCCTTCATAAACAAGTAACAAAGGACATCCAAACTTTCCTGCTAGGCAAACCTATGCAAAAAAAAACATAAGCATTCTCAAGCTCTTCTTAACCAAATTTTCACTGCTGCCCATTTGGCATTCGTGGTTAAATGGAAGACAAAGACCATACCTTCATTAGAGGAAATAATATGCAGGGTAAACAATAATAAAGCTTTTGAAGCAGGCATAGCAGCACTACATAATCAAATGCCGCATTTCACAGAAGTATGGTCTGCTTGGGAACCTGCTAAAGAATGATTAAGACGCCAACTGGGTCCGGTTGACTGCCAAATATAACAGCCTTGACAGAGATACTTTGCAAAGGGACCACCTCACTAAAAGCATCTAATTTATAAAGCTTATCTATTACCAACCTCCATCTTTCTAAAAATTCTGAATCTATTACATAAACATAGACTTACTGTCATACCATTGTAGTAATACAGATGCCATGTTATTATCACTTAATTTAATTTATTTTTTGTTTTGTCAGGATTGACTTGAATGCATAATCTACAATATGTATTGCTTTGTTTTTTTTTCCTCTCTGAAAATTTTATAAAAATTGTAAGTTCCAAAAAAAAAATATCCATGTCAGTATATTCCCCTTGTAAACAAGGAAGTTATAAACATGGTCGCAAAACAAAACCTTTTTTGTTCAATAGAAGTGTTTTTGTTGAGGTGGGTAGGCTTTCAAGTTAGCTGGGATAGCTGAATCATTTATAAGGTAGAAGGAGGCCAAAAAATCATGCAAAGCTAAAAATTTATATGGAAAAGGATATTGCATCAAGCAGTAAAAAGAATCCAAAATTATTTTTTAAATACGTTAATAGTAAAAAAATTAAGCAGGAATAAGTGGGACCCTTAATACCAGATGGGAGTCAGCTCATTGGTGAGAACAAAAAAAGAGATTCTAAATAGGGATGGGCAAATTTTTTCGCCTCGTTTTGCCAAAAAAATGACGGCCATAGACTTGTATGGAGACGTGCGTCAAAAAAAAAAAGACGCGCGACAAAATAATTTCGCTGCGCGACATAGACTTTAATGGGCGTCTGCGACATTTCGCCGGCGGCGAATTTTTGGCGAAACGAAACGGGTCAAATTCGCCCATCCCTGATTCTTAACTCATATTTTTCATTTGTCTACACAAATGAGGAACCAGTTAATAGTTAATAGTGATGGGCGAATTTATTATATTTATATTTCTAATTCGCCGCCAAAAACGAGATGCCGGCGCTGTTTTGCAAATTTTTCGCCGTTTCGCGAATTTCGACGCAAATTCGCCCATCACTACCAGTTAATGAAGGTTTCCTTCTTAATAGTCCCAGGAAGGTTTCCTTCTTAATAGTCCCAATCCTAGTAATACAACTAATGATGCAGGGTTCACACATTAGGAAATTCAAAAGAGACTAGAACATTGCCAAATCTCTGTACTTAATTTTTCATTGGGGATTGATTGCGGTCTGGCATGGTGCAGAGAGACTGGTGATTGCTGATGTGGTGCTGCTATTCAAAAAGGGATCCCGTTCTCAGCCTCAAAATATAGGCCAGTTAGTCTGATAACAGTGGTAGGAAAGCTTTTCAAAGGGTTAAAAAATGATAAGATACTGAACTTCATAGCAAATCATAACACTATGAGTTGGTGCCAGCATGGTTTTATGCGTAATAGATCTTGACATAATAACTTAATTTCATTCTATGAGAAGGTGAGCAGGGACCTCGATTCTGGGATGGCAGTGGATGTGATTTACTTAGACTTTGCTACAATGCCAAACAAAAAGTTACTGGTTAAATTAAGGAATGTTGGCCTGGAACATAGTATTTGTACCTGGATAGAGAACTGGCTAAAAGATAGACTACAAAGAGTGGTGGTAAATGGAACATTTTCTAATTGGACCAGCGTTGTTAGTGGAGTACCGCAGGGCTCTGTACTAGGTCCCTTGCTTTTCAACTTGTTTATTAATGACCTGGAGGTGTTTCAATTTTTGCAGATGATACTAAATTGTGCAGAACTATAGGTTCCATGCAGGATGCTGCCACTTTGCAGAGTGATTTGTCTAAATTAGAAAACTGGGCAGCAAACTGGAAAATGAGGTTCAATGTTTAGTGATGGGTGAATTTATTCGCCAGGCGCAAATTCGCTGCGAATTTGCGCGATTTGCAGCCAGCGAGTAAATTCGCAAAACGCCTGCGAAAATTTGGCCGAAAAAATTCGCCGGCGTCAAAATTTTTTTTCACCGGCGTCGAAAAAAAACTGTTATGCACTTTGGCAAAAAATAATATACATGCAAGTTATACACTAAATGGTAGTGTATGGGGAGTTTCCTTAAATGAGAAAGATCTATGCGTTTTTGTAGATAACACGTTGTCTTATTCTGGGTAGTGTCATGCTGTGGCTACTAAAGCAAATAAAGTTCTGTCTTGCATAAAAAAGGGCATTAACTCAAGGAATGAAAACATAATTATGCCTCTTTATAGGTCCCTGGTGAGGCCTCATCTGGAGTATGCAGTGCAGTTTTGGACTCCAGTCCTTAAGAGGGATATAAATAAGCTGGAAAGAGTGCAGAGACTAAGTGCAACTAAACTGGTTAGAGGGAGGGTAGACTGTCAAGGTTGGGGTTGTTTTCTCTGGAAAAAAGGTGCTTGCGAGGGGACATGATTACACTTTACAAGTACATTATAGGACATTTTAGACAAACAGCAGGGGAACATTTTACCCATAAAGAGGATCACTGCACCCTTCAGAATAGAAGAAAATAACTTTCATTTGAAGCACCGTAGGTGGTTCTTCTCCATGAGGACAGGTGATGTGATGGCTGATTCGGTTAATGCTTTAAGAGTGGCTTGGATGATTTCTTGGACAGACATAATAGCAAAGGCTATTGTGATACTAAACTCTATGGTTAGTATAGATATGGGTATATATAATTTATGTGAAGTTATGGAGGGGTGTGTGTATGGATGCTGGGTTTTCATTTGGAGGGGTTGAACTTGATGGACTTTGTCTTTTTTCAACCCGATTTAACTATGTAACTATGTACAGAAACTTTGAATAGTGGGCAAGCACCACTCCGGGACACCAAAAGTAAATCTGTCAGTAGAATTCAGGAGTCCAAATTATTTTTTGAAATAGTACAAAAAGTCTTTATTTACATTATGTTTTAAAGATAAACGCCTGACGCATTTCGTGTCCCCCAAGGAAAATTAATCACAGAGCCTATGGAGGAGAATTAGCCTGGTCTCTAGACAAGTAGGAACAAAGATCTGGACTTAATGCTGCCACAATAACTTACTTTGATACAATAGGTTTAGATTCATCATTAGGACTGGAGGCATTAGCTTTAGTATTCTTTTCCTTGGGCCTGTATGTTATAATAAAATTAAAGCAGCTAAAAAACAAAGCCCATCTGGCTTGTCTAAGGTTTAGACGCTTAACAGATTCAATATATATTAGATTTTTAATTTTTTCCAGTCCCCTAAGGGCCTAAACCCTCCGTCTTTCTTCTCAAAAAACAATAAGCTGGCCCCTGCAGGAGAAGAGGATGGTCTTATGAAGCCTCTTTACAGGTTCTCCTTTGAGGAGAAGGAAAGGCTTGCAGCACTTGGGGGTGCCAAATGTTAGGCACCCCCAAGCGATTGTATTGATTTACCTGAAACCCTGGGCCAGTGCTCCTATCCGCAGAAAACTGCACCAGCCCGGGGTTATACCAGTGAGCACCATGTAGCGATCTTCTTCCGTCTTCCTCCTTCTTCATGTGGGTGCACATGTGCAGTAGAATGAAAAGCTGAACTTTAACTAAAACGTCCGCTATTTCATTCAACTGCGCAAGTGTCTGCCCCGGAAAATTTGAAGAAAGAAGCAGACTGAAGTGAATCACTCCGTGGTGCTCACTGGTATAACCCCAGGCCGGTGCAGTTTTCTGCTGATAGGAGCACCGGTCTGGGGTTTCAGGTAAGTCAATACAATTACTTGGGGTGCCTAACATTTGGCACTCCAAGTGCTGCAAGACTTTCCTTCTCCTTTAATATATTCCTCCATAGCCTGAGTTTCTGGAAGTGACAGAGGATAAGTTCTACCCTTAGGAGGAGAAGAACCCTGAGTTAAATCAATGGGACAGTCATAAGACCTAAGAGGAGGAAGGATTTCAGCAACTTTTTTCAAGAATACATCAGAAAAAGACAAATAAACCAAAGGTAACCCTCCAAAGAAGTTGCAGCTAGAATACAAGAGGATTTAAAAGAGGAGGACTCAGAACTCTTACTCCATAGAAGTATTTTATCTCAACTTGAGGGTTGGGTTTCTGCAACAAGGGGAGACCTAGGATGACTGGAGTCTGGGGACATTCAATAACATAGAAGGATATTACCTGAACGTGATTACCCAGAGACATAGTAAAAAACCCTGACTAGGAAGAGACGACCAGCCCACACACAAGGCTACTCCCATCAATAGCCACCAGTCTGAGAGGTGGCACTAAGGGTTTATTTGGTATATCAAGTCTCTGAACAAATCTAATATCCAAAAATTCCCTGTTGATCCTTTAAGAAGACAGCACCTTGTGTGCAACCCAAAAATGAACTAGCAGCACACCGATTTGAAGTGAAGTAAATTAATTCCTTGTTTATTTTGCCCATGTACACACAAGACTGACTCACTGAGCCAAGAGGAGGAGATTTCAAGGATAACAAGAGATAATCTACTTATATAGGAAATTAAGTGAAAGAATGACAAGTACATCCTCTGCTGGCTATTTTATATAAATATATATATATAAAATTTATATTTATACTTATATATACTGTATAGTACAAGTCAGAGGGGATATATCCTGGATGGCAGAGATATGTTCCCATTCTTTAGGGTTTGAGTAATCCCTTTAAGTGCCACACCTTTAAGAACCAGCTAGAGTTGTGGGGTGTTTTAAGGATGTGAGCAGCAGGTGAAGGTGCGTGAGAAAGTAGGAGCTATACGTGGGAGCTGCTTTGCTACTCACCTGTTAACATATCTGACAACATTTTGGAGTATTTTCTGATTTGCTATTGCTGTGGGATTCCCTAAGAGACCTGCCTTTTTAGTCTCCTTGTGTACTGGACCCTAGCACTACTAGTAAGCAAATTTATGCTTCAGCTGGACTTTTTGTTGCTGAACACAAGCAATATTCTTTTGCCATTTGCTGCTGCTGGAAGGGCACTTGTGAGTTGAAAAATAAAGGGACTGTTTTTCCTTCAGTTTGGAGTGGACTGCATTATTGGTGAAAATCCCAATGTGATCCTCCCAAACTTCGCAATAACACTCAGACAAACCCTCACACATGCACAGACACACGCACAATCAAGTGTAAATATGCACTATATTACATAACTTATAGGAATAAATAGCAACTCTGTTTTATAATTTACAATGGATAGAAGAGCTGACCTATGACAAGAGGATTCACAACTGTATAGCAAAAGGTTTACTGTATAGCAAATTATTTTAGACACCGAAGCAGGTAATATCATTTACGTCTCTGATCAATCAAAAAACAGGAAAATGTTTATTTATGCAACAAAATGTCAAGTACCATTATCCAGTTTATTCCTAGACACAATACTAGGAAAGTAGCTTTTTGTTTTAATTCAGAAGTTAAATTATATAGATACAATTTAAATAAATCAATCAATAAATGGTCTATACTACTTAATTAGGTGGTCTTGGAAGTCTAAACTATTATCACAAATGGGAAAACCAGAATGGCCCTGAAAACACAAAACCCAAAGGATGCAAAAAATCAACAGTTCTCTGGAATGAAGGCAATTCCAAAGTGAAGAAAAATGGGTGCTGGGGAACGTATTTATAAGATCAGTTGGAACAACTGCAAGTAGAGGCAGCAACATTAAGGACCAATGGTTACAGCAAAGTACATGTACCATAGGACTACTACATTCAGTTTAATACAATACAATTAAAAATTCCAAAACCATACATACTTACTTGGTTTGGGTTTATAGCAGAAGAACCTTTGTTCTCATTGACCGATTCCTTAAGATGAGCAACATGCTGTGGTTGAATGAAGTTGACATTAAGACTTTCTATTGCTGGTTGGAGGCAAGTTTGATAACAATGTCCCTGGGGGTCTGCTGGAAGTATCCTCACTTCCATGCACTTTAAGGTTCCATCTGTGTTCAGATAAAGTGTTGGTTTATATTGATCTGCATACTGATTTGAATGGGTTCTGTTTATGAAACAACAAATATGGCTGCTGTCATAATTTTCTCTTTTCAAACATTTTACAAATAGTATGAAAAATGTAAGAATAGAAATTAAGCTGATGGCCACAAGTGAGATTATTAGATAAAGGGTTAATTCCGATGTGGGTTTGGAATTGTCAAAAAAATCACGAGATTTGGGGATTTCTTGAACATAATCTACTATATTTACAAATATGGTGACTGTTGTTGATAAAGGTGGTTCCCCGTTGGTCACTGATTACAATAACAATATGTTGTTCATTATTATCTGTCTCCAGTAACTCTCTAATGGTCCTTAGTTCTCCTGTACTCGCAGATACTTGAAATAAAGTAGAATCAGTTTCTTCACTAAGGCTATATTCCAGCCAAGCATTGTGACCAGAATCTAAATCCACTGCAGATATTTTTGTGACTAAATAACCAAGAGAAGCAGACCAGTGAATCTTCTCACCCATGCTCAACTCAACAGAATGTTATCATTTGTATCCAATACAAATATAAATACAGAAATATTAGAAGATAATTTGGGGGTGCCATAATCTTCTACTTTTGCAGTACTTTGCAAAAGCTGTATTTGTTCATAGTCAAAGGCACGTTTTGCATAGAGATGACCATTTTGGGGGTTAATGTAAACAAAAGAAGAAACATACGAGCCATCTATCTGGGTATCAACTAGAGAATATATTAACTGTGCATTAACTCCCTCATCTGAATCAACTGCAATGACTGTGCACAAAAGGCTATTGGCTTCATTATTTTCTTTGATAAAAGCTTCATAAGGAGTTCGGACAAATATTGGTGTATTATCATTAATGTCAGAAACATTTAGGGGCCGATTCACTTAATTCGGGTGAAGGGTTAGAATAAAAAAAACTTCGAATTTCGAAGTTTTTTTGGGCTACTTCGACCATCGAATGGGCTACTTCGACCTTCGACTACGACCTTCGACTTCGAATCGAACGATTCGAACTAAAAATCGTTCGACTATTCGACCATTCGATAGTCGAAGTACTGTCCCTTTAAAAAAAACTTCGACCCCCTACTTCGGCAGCTAAAAGCTACCGAAGTCAATGTTAGCCTATGGGGAAGGTCCCCATAGGCTTGCCTGTGATTTTTTGATCGAAGGATTTTCCTTCGTTCGTTGGATTAAAATCCTTCGAATCGTTCAATTCGAAGGATTTAATCGTTCGATCGCAGGATTTGCGCTAAATCGTTCGACTTCGATATTCGAAGTCGTACGATTTTAGTTCACAGTCGAATATCGAGGGTTAATTAACCCTCGATATTCGACCCATAGTGAATCGGCCTCCAAATGTAAATATTCTTTGTGTCTGCAAAGCAGGAGAACCCAAATCCATAGCAACAATTTGGATGGTATATTGGGAAATTTTCTCTCTATCTAGAGATCTATCTGTGATCAAAGAATAATAACTTTTTAGTGGCTTTATTTTGAATGGCAGATGTGGGGAAAGTAAAAACTTCACCTCTCCATTTTTCCCAGAATCGTTGTCCTTCACTGTAAAAAAAGCTACAGCGGTTTCTAAAGCTGCATTTTCGGGAACCTCTGTGGAAAAGGATGTCAGGGTTATTTCAGGGGGATTATCATTTTCATCTTCTATTTCCACCTGGAGCAAGCAATGTCCTTCCAGTTCTGGAACTCCTTTATCCTTTGCTCTGATGGATAGTAAAAATAAAGATGGAAAAAATAATAAATAAAGATGGAAAGTAAAAATCTGATGCTTCAAAATCCACTAATCCTTTAATGTAAATTTCCCCAGTTTGTGAATTCAAATGAAATAATTCCTTTGCAGAATATGATGTATGTTCATTAAAATAATATTCTATTTCTCCATTTGTGCACTCATCCAAATCTGTGGCATTAATCTTTGTTAACACAGTGTTGTTTATTGCATTTTCTGTTAATTTGACTTTATAGGTTAGCTTATCAAATACTGGTGGATTGTCATTGATATCTAAAATAATAACTGTGATTTGGCAAGATCCTGATCTGATTGGTTCCCCACCATCCAGGGCTTTTAATATGAGTTTATATTCCTTTTTTTCTTCTCTATCAAGAGATCTTTCTAATACCAGTTCAGGGACAAGAGTTCCATCTTTTCGATTTGTCACAGATAAAGAAAAATAAGGGTTTGCATTCATTTATACTGGCTAATGCCATTTATACCCACATCTGGATCCTGGGCAATCTCTTAAGGAAATCGAACACCGGGACTTGCAAATACCTCTGTTATTTTTACAATTCGGTCGACGGTTGAGAAAGTAGGGGAATTGTCATTTATGTCCAATATATCAATTTCTAGGCTATAAAGTTCCAAGGGATTTTCTGCAACCATTTCAACTGGCAATGTGCATCTAGAGCTGGATCCACAAAGGTTCTCTCTGTCTTTTCTTTCTTTCATGGTTACATCTCCATTTGCCTGGTCTACAGCAAAATATCTCTTGCTTCCCTCAGACCCCAAATGCAGTCTCCGTTTCAAGATATCTGCCAGATTTAGCCCCAGATCTTGAGCTATATTTCCCACAACAGACCCTGGTTCTGACTCCTCAACAACAGAATAATGAATCTGCCCAGAGACCCATCCCCAGCTACAAAGAAAAAAGGAGTATACTGCTCGCCATTTCCAAGCCTTTGAGCAGCTTAGGATGCCCATATTTAAAGTTCTTCCTATGATATCATGAAGTACATTTCCTACTGCAACCCCATTCTTGTATTTTTGATTCCAGTTGGTAAAAAAAAAAGATGTAGAAGATAAATTAATTGTCCACAGATGCTTTCTTTTTGTGTATAAGTAAAAAAGATGGAGGGGTAGCTCAATAAGCTAGAAGGGAGGAGACTGAGCAGATGACAAAAGCAAATATATTTTGGTTATACAGTATGAATGGATGACAAGTCTGCCCTCTTTTGGCCAACATTATTAACAGGATTGTGTTCACATGCCTCTCTTGAGAACAACTTTGTTTCTGCAAATAAAACTACATGAGCTATACTTTTCAATGAAATGCTCTCTTTATTTGCATTGAGGCTTTACTTAGTTATCTACATATTGGGTACAAAGCTGTTTTACGAAAATGATATACACAACTTGACATCGTCTGCTTTAGGTCAAAATAGTATAAGGTAAAAGAAACAGGAAATGATAGTTCTTTTTAAGGTATAACATATAACTTCCAGCAGTTTTATTGCTGATGCAAAATATTTAGCCATTGATGTATATGGCTGAATATTGCTTTGTACACACTAACTAAAGGCATGCAATTTTGTAAGTATATTGTATATGTTTTAAGAAGGTGCCAAAATATGTATGTATGTATGTTCTTGCTCATAAATTCCATTTGGTAAATGTATACAAAATACATATTTAACTTACTTACTTATCAATAAAAATAATTATCAAACATAAAGCCTTCCAAACACACATGGCTCAAAGACGAAGCATTGTTTCAGTATTGTACATCACATAACATCAACAAGTCATTCATATGCAGATATGTGCTTTGATGCAGCACACAACTTCACATGGTCCTTCTCTAGATTATAAATTCCCAAAATCTGTTCCAGATTGGTGAGAAGACTCTAGATGCCTAATAACAACAAATCCTGGGTACATTACAAAACAGGCTGACATCTCCATAACTCTACAATGTGTAATGCTCATGGGTAGAGAACTTCTACATGTGACCCAACACCTTATTTCTTTGCCCTTAGCAAAGTATTGGAGCAACTGTCTCCAAGCTGGACTGTAAGCAAAGTAACCAGTGGTTATTAATCAATAAGTTAACAGGTTTATTGATAGATAAATAATAGAAAATAAGGTAATTCATTTGTACACCATATGCTCACGAAAGGTTGCTACATTTCTCCTTCGGTAACTCCAGATGGAGGTGGAGCAATGATGTCATGGGGCAAACTGGTGACATAGTGTGGGGGTGGGTTGGTGACATTGGTGGGTGGAGCTACGTTGTGCTGATTGGATGATCACAATGCCTGAGCGACTCCTGTCCAGTTTTTTTTTAAATTAGAAAACCTGGGTAGGCAGTTTTGATCCTAGCAACCCTATGATCATGGCACATTATCACATGGGTATTATTCTCATGGATAGTACTCAAACTGCAGGTGCCTGTCCATAATCTCCACTATCCACTAATATGAACTAGACACTACAGTATATACAATCTAGTGAATATCACCTATGGAACTTAGCCACATCACAATCTCCTTGGTGGGGATCAAAGCTGCTTTTACTAGCTGACGCTGTCTATCTCACAACCACCACAGTGTACTTTAACTGGATTTACCTGTCATCTCAAAGCCCTTATCCAAATTCACTAAGGTATCAGGCCTGCCTTTGGGCCTAGCTTATCGTTACTGAAGCCTCCTGCTTCAGGCGCTCCAACAGAATTCACCCCATTTTATAGAGCTGACTCTGGAACAGAACTGTGAGTTCAGACTAAAGTGATTTCTGCCTGGCAGTGACAGTGAGCAATAATATCAATTCTATTAAAATTAATGGGAAGTAGCTGCAAAAGGGCAAAAGCATTTTAACAGTGTTTTATTTAATCTTGTTCTGTATGATTCTGGGTTATCACACATTAAACTGCATGTTTGAGATCCAGCAAAAGCTAAAACCAGTGAAAGATAAAGTGGATCTTTGCCTGGTTGCAGTTACAACTCTTATCATTCGCTATAGCTTCACAACTGAAAATATTTTTTAAACTTAACTTAACAAAACTTAACTTAACTCAACAAAACAAGCTCTATCGCTAATTAAAACTAAAACATTTTTGTCTTAGTCATTAACCTTCAAAGAAAATGGAATCTCCACAAATCTCTATGTACCAATAAAAATACTGCATCTGTAGCTTAGGGTGTGTGGGATATTTTTCAATGGAACATATGCAAACATTTTTCTTTATATAAGGAGCTTCTCTATATACAGATTCTAAAAGTAATCTTACCTATTGCAAATAAAAACATTTTGGGGCAGATTCACTAACTTCGAGTGAAGGATTCGAATGAAAAAAACTTTGAATTTCAAAGTTTTTTTTGGGTACTTCGACCATCGAATTGGTTAAATTTGTTCGAATTAGATCGAAGTCGAACGAAATCGAACGATTCGAAGTAAAAAACTTCGACTACATTCGATAGTCGAAGAACTTTCCCTTTAAAAAAAACTTCGACCCCCTACTTCGGCAGATAAAACCTACCGAAGTCAATGTTAGCCTATGGGGAAGGTCCCCATAGGCTTGCTAAGCTTTTTTTGATCGAAGGATATTCATTCGATCGTTTGATTAAAATCCTTCGAATCGTTAGATTCGAAGGATTTAATTGTTCGATCGAACGAAAAATCCTTCGATCGTTCGATCGAACGTTTAGCGCTAAATCCTTCGTCTTCGATATTCAAAGTCGAAGGATTTCAATTCGAGGGTCGAATTTCGAAGTATTTTTAACTTCGAAATTCGACCCTTAGTGAATCTGCCCCTTAACCATACACCTTCCAAAAAAAAAAATACACTAAGAAGCTGATTTATTAAGGCTTGAATCGTAAATTTGATTTAGAATTTTTGAATTGTTTTCGTGTCAAAACTCCCAAATTTGAATTTAAAAGCACCAGCTTCAATGTAAATTCTAATGGGAGATTTATCCCAACTTGACCATGGAAACAGTTCTAATTCAAATATTCACCACCTAAAACCTGCCGAGTTCATTTAAAAATCAATGGCAGAGGTATTCGATTCAAATTTTGTTAATATTCGATTCTTATATGAATTACATTTTTGGGTCGTTTTCATTCAATTGAAATTTAGACAATCACATTTTTTCATAAATAACCTCCCAGTCAAATTTTGAGTACATTCAAATGTATTAGAGTAAAAAAAACACATACATTTGAAATTTGACCTTTTATTAATCTGCCCCTAAGTACTATAATAAAAGCAAATTATCTTCTGATTGCATGAGCTACTAATGCCTATAGGTAAATACAGTTCAGACTTCCCTGCTGCCTTAGAACAAAATGATGAAGCAACACAATTAAGCAAACGGCTTTTTTGGCTTATTAACTCTAAACTAGGTTTTAGCTACACACTTTATTTGCAAGGTGGCAGCTGAAACATAACAAAGGCTTTATTTGTTTGCATTTTCGACCCAAGAACAACAACTACAATATGTATCCCAATATTTCAAAGTAAGACATAGTTATATTTCAATTAACCCTAGTACACCAAAGAAAAAATACATATACACCTCAAATGAGCTTATATAAACTCAGGTGGACAAATATCAAATGATGTATACTGAAGGTAAAACTCTATAAAATTCTTCATGGAAAAACTCCCACAGCCAATTTGGCATTGTAGTTTTATATGGTCACAGAACTCCTTGGTGACTCCTTATATTTTGAAATATTATATATACAGTTTGTTGATATATGTAAAGAATTGCACGTGGGATGTAAAAATATCTTAATGGGACTGCACTAGGCAAATCCATTATGGAAAAGGACCTTGGAGTCCTTGTAGATGATAAACTTGGCTGTAGCAAGCAATGCCAGGCAGCAGCCTCAGGGGCAAATAAGGTCTTGAGCTGTATTAAAAGGGGCATAGATTCACGCAGGAAGGGGTCATTGTTCCACTGTATGGAGCACTGGTAAGGCCCCGTCTAGAATATGCTGAAATGTTTTTGAATCCATCACTCAAACAGGACATTATTGTATTAGAGAGGGTACAGAGAAGGGCAACTAAGCTGGTAAAAGTTATGGAAAATCTTAGCTATGAAGAAAGACTGGCCAAATTGGGGATGTTCACTCTGGATTAGCTGCTAATTTTAACATGCAAGGCTTATTTATTAAAGATTGGAATTTTAGAATATTTTGAAATCATGACTAAACTAAACAAAATTCTTAGGGGCAGATTTATCAAGGGTCGAATTTCGAAGTGATAAATACTTCGAAATTTGAACATCGAATGGCTTTATTTCGACTTCGAATATCGAATTTGACGTTTTTTTCACCGAATTCGACCGTTTTGCAGTCGAAGTAAAATCGTTCGATCGAACAATGAAGTCCTTCAAATTGAACGATTCGAATGATTTCATCCTTCGATCGAACGATTTTTCTTCGACTTCAGAAAACGTAGAAAACTGCTCTAGAAGGTCCCCATAGGCTAACATAGCACTTCGGCAGGTTTAATTCGGCTAAGTATTGAAGTCAACGTTTTTTTAAAGAGACAGTACTTCGATTATCTAATGGTCGAATATTCAAACAATTTTACTTTGAATCGAATTCGAAGTCGAAGTCGTAGTATCCTATTCGATGGTCGAAGTATCCAAAAAATTACTTAGAATTTCGAATATTTTTACTCCAAAAATTCCCTCAAATTCACTTTGACCCTTGATAAATCTGCCCCTAAAACTACGAATGTCGTGAGATTAATTAAAAATCGGAATAAAAAAAGTATGAACAAAAAAGCATGTGCGATGCGCTAAAAAATGTGAATACCTGGAAAAATTTGAGTTTTTCAAACAGTTTCTAGTGAAGAAAATATCTGAAAATCTCTTAAATCCAAATTGATTAAGAGCGGCCCAATAGACTTCTATAGAAGTTTTTTCATTTAATAAATCAAGGTGTTTTTTTTTTTAGAAATATAAAAAAAAACTAATTTTTTCGTGGAAACAAAACAAAATGTGATTGTTAGTAAATGACCCCCATAATATCTGGTAGGCGTTATGGAGTATGAACATAAACTACACCTCTCAGGTCTTTTCTGGAGACCTTGGCCAACTACTACTGTTAGTCCTGCCAGTTTTGCTTTCTAGCATTAGAAGACAATAAACATTTAATTATGTCAGTGCCTTTGATTATTTCACTTGTCAAGTTATGGCCATGACTATTGAGCATACGCCTCTCTTACAATTTTTGCTTTCCCACACCCAATAAATAATAAATGAAGCTGTTAAAATAGGTTAATTATTTTATGATTCCTCACCTGGTTAAGTTCGTCAAAATCATCATTGAAAGAGAAAGATGAATCAGGATCATTTAGAATATCTTTTAGCTGAGGGAAATCCAAAGGTCTCAAAAATGTAAAATCTGTTCTGTCCAGGACTGGTGAATAACTAGTTTTATAACTTTGGGTTGAAGAACGTGGTATTGTCTGAACTTCCATGTACTTTAAGGTACTTTCAGAATGTAACTGGAGATTGAGTTCAGGGTGGCATGGAAAACTTTCACACATTGTTGGAGCATTTTCTGTCTTTAAACAATTTATGGTTAGTACAGTGAAAGTTACCAGAGACACTATACTAATTGCAACAAGAGATATGATTAAGTATAAAGTCACATCTGATTGTTCATTGTAAGATATCTGGAAATCTTGTGATATAGGAATTTCATCATGATCAACTTCTTCAAAAGATATTATGACAGTGGCTGTGCTTGATAAAGCTGGTTCCCCGTTATCTTGAACTAAGACAAATATGGTGTTTGTATTCTCATCAGTCTCAAGTATATATCGAATTACTCTTATTTCCCCTGTATGTGGTGAAATCTGAAATAGAGAGGTATCAGTTGCCTGAAGTATACTATAAGTTAGCCAAGCATTGTAACCTGAATCTGCATCTACAGCTGTTATCTTGGTGACCAAATAACCCATAGATACATGACGAGGTACTTTTTGATGCTCAATGGTTTCTCTAGTCCACACAGGATATAGAATAGCTGGATGATTATCATTTTGGTCCAATATAAATATATGTATAGTTGCATTTGTTCTCAATATTGGCAAGCCCCTATCCTCCACAAAAACTGGAATTTCTAAATGTTGAATATGCTCATAGTCAAAGGAGTGCTGAGCATAAACATTTCCATTGTTTTCATTAATATAAATAAAAGAAGATATTGGAGAACCTGCTATATAACAATCCATAACTGAAAATTTAAGGAGGGCATTTTTACCCTCATCTATATCAGTTGCAGATATTTTACATAGCAACATCCCAGGCAAGTTATTCTCATGTATAAAGGCATAGAAAAAAGGCTGTGAGAACAATGGTGCATTATCATTGACATCTGATATATTAAGAACAAGAGTTTTCTCAGTGAACATTGGAGGAACGCCTAAATCTGAGGCTATAAAGTTTATATTATACTGCGGCATAGTTTCCCTATCTAAAATTGCATTCGTCACCAAGGAATAATGATTTTCAAGAGATACAAATTTAAAAGGAAGTTCTGCTGAGAGTTGTAACTGTACTTCACCATTTTTGCCTGAATCGCGATCGATTATGTTGAACAATCCAACAACAGTTCCAACGGGTGTGTTTTCAGGAGTAGAATTTTCCAAGGAAGTTACAAAAATCTCTGGAGCGTTATCATTTGAGTCTTCAATTTCCACTTGGATAACACAATGTCCTTCCATTACAGGTATACCTTTGTCTCTGGCTCTTATATATATTTCATAAAAACTTGATTCTTCAAAATCAATCTCTCCTTGAACATGTATTTCCCCACTAATGGGGTCAAGCCTAAATAACCTTTCCACCATGTTGGCCGTATGATCCGCAAAAGAATACTCAATTTCACTGTTTAAGCCTTCATCCAGATCAGTAGCATTGAGTTTTATGAGCAAAGTATCCAATGGAATATTTTCCAGTAAGCTTGTCTTATAAACAGGTTGATCAAATGTTGGAGGATTGTCATTGTTATCCAAAACATGAATTGTCATTTTAGTTGACCCAGATCTTGGTGGATGACCCCCATCTAAAGCGGTAAGTATTAGCTGATGCTCCCCTATCTTCTCTCTATCAAGCGAATGCTCCAGAACTAATTCAGGCAAGAGCTTGCCATCTTTGAGCTGTTTAACACTCAATGCAAAATGCTGACTTGGACTCATCTTGTAAGCGATAACCGCATTGGTCCCCACATCTGGATCAATAGCATTCTCCAATGGAAACCTCAATCCTGGAGCTGCCAGCTCTGCGATTTTGATAAGGCGCTCAGAATTAACAAAATTAGGTGAATTATCATTGATATCCAAAACCTCAATAATTAAGCGAAACAACTCCAGCGGTTTTTCTATAATCAGTTCTACAGGCAACAAACAGCTAGTAACAGAGCCACAAAGAGTCTCTCTGTCTATCTTTTCATTCAGAAGCAGATCACCCATTTCCAGTTTAATAGCAAAATATTTTTTACTTTCCTCAGATCCCAGCCTCAATCTCCTTTCAGAAATATGTTCCACATTCAATCCCAGATCCCTTGCTACGTTTCCTATCAATGTTCCAGGGTCTGATTCCTCTACAACAGTGTAATGAAGTTGTCCATTTGACCATCCCCAGCAAATAAAATAAAAGATATAAATTACTTGCCATGTCCAAGCTTTCCAAAGGAGATGACAGTCCATTTTAACCAGATATTTCCCTGGGATTGTAAAATCAGTAACGAAAAATTAGGATCTATTTTAAATAAATCCAGCAAGACAAATGTAGTTAGCTGAAAGTGATTCTTGTAGTGAAGCAGTTGGTATATGGATGGTTTTATACTTTGTACTGATCAGCATGTAAGAGGGAGGGTGAGTCATTACTGGAGGAGGACAGAAATAAGACAGTAAAAAAGCAGATATTATGTGTTAGCGTATATGATTATTGGTTGAGAGTTGATCCCACTCCTCCAATGACTAAAATGGTCTTGGCATAACTAAACATATTAATAGACTAGAAGAACAACCTGTACTTTGTGGGTTTGCTTGGACAATTCTTCCTAAGAATTTGGAAAAAAATGTAAATCTTTACGAACATATTAAGAACATAATCACTCTAAAAAAGGCTAAATGTGATTAACCTTAAAACATGTTAAGAAAATACATGTAAAGGATAGATTTCTATATCAATCAATCTTATTTGATTTATCCATTTCTGTTCATACATTTTGTTTTGCAAAGCCTGCTTACATGATGCGCTGCACAGTATGGTCCTTTTATCTGTTTATTTCTACAGAAACAGATGGGTTTTTAACATTCAGTTCTGTGTTCTGGGAAATGTATCAAGAAAATAAATCTTGGATACAGTTCCTACAGAGTAAAAGCAGAACGCTGCTCTCTTTTAAATTCAATAGGAAGCATAAACACATCTATCTATGTATATCTACCATCTGTCATCTATCTACTACAATTTTTTTTGGAAAGATGTCCAGTAATGTCAAAGAGTCAAAGCATATATCCCAACATTTGAACTGAACTGAAAGAGGGACAGAAAGATCTTCCGTGTGGCAACATTTTTTGACCATGCCCATTTTATGGCTACACCCAATACATACATTGTCCGTTCTACAAAATTTGCCAGGTTATGAACTTTAAACAAATTTCTGGAAGTGTTAGGACCATGTTTTATGTGTTACAAAAGGTTTTCTAATGAAGGTGAAATTGCTCTTTAAACTGCTAGTCACAGTTCTCCCAAGAGACTTGCTTATCATAAATAGTCACGATTGTATCTATGCTTATCTTAAATTGTTACAAATGTATCTTGGTGCAGGCACTGAGGGGCAAAGCGCCTAACGCTAGCGTTAATTCGCTAGCGTAGCGCATTTTCGTTAATTCGACGATTCCCTAACGGACACTGGGGTAAATTTGTCTGTGTTACTTTGCACCCTTACGCCTGGCGAATTTGCGCAACGGATGTGACTACGCAAATTCACGAACGCGCGCATTTTTCTGAACGCTACCTTTGACGTCAGACTTCCTTCGCTACCTCAGACCAGGGGAAGTGCAATAGAGTAGATAGGGATTGCTTCAAAAAAAGTTAAACATTTTTCTAAGTCCCAAAAAAAACGCTGACGTTTTTTCTTTTGTTATGGGTGATAGGCTGAAAAAGATCGAAATTTTTTTTGGGGCTACCCTCCTTCCCCCCTACATTTCCTAATTCATGGCAACTTTACTATATAGTGGGCACATGTGTAGGGCAAAATAAAAATTTTATTTGCTGTATTGAAGGCTTCCCAGGCTTGTGTAGTGATGCTACATATACCTCCATTGTAACTTCAATTTGGCGCCGTATGAAAATCATCGCTAGCATAACTTCGCTTTGCTTGGCGAATTAATGCTAGTGCAACTTCGCAACCTTACGATTCCCCTGAGCTCAACTTCGGATTTTAGTGAATTTGCGTAGCGCTGGCGAAAATACGCCTGGCAAAGTGCGGCGAAGTGCTGGCGCAACTACAAATCTTAGTGAATTTGCCCCTGAGTGTTCTGGGCTCTCTACTTAACCTGTTATTTAATTAAGTTTCAGAAATGTTGCAGAAAATGGGACAGTTGGGAGATATGGTCAAAGTCATGTCCGGATTACTTACTCCCTTTCTGAATCTGAGAATTTACTAGAAAAATAGTAAGACTATTTTTAGAGTTTAAATTTACTCTAAGAAAACTGTAAATGAAACACAAACAACTGTAGGTCCATAACAAGTAAAGGCACCATAATTTCTATGTATATTTAATAACTTGCCTGGAGCTGAACCAGGGACCTGATTTTCCTGTGCTGTTTGTGTTGCCTCTGCTCTATGTGAGCAGACAGCTAAGGCTCACGTTTACTCCTATGGTTATGCTTTGTAATGGGATGGGATACCGTAAGTTACAGTTTAGTAGTAAAGAACAATAAAATAATTAGTTTCATACACTATAACATTTCCCACAAAGCACTAATGTTGATCATGCCTAACATTTCTTCAAGATAAAGAAGGATCCTTGACTTGCACAGCTCTGTCTAGTCCACCACAAATAATCTGTATTTCTCTGTCCTTTTTGCTGCAGTATAAATAGGAGTGCAGCATAAGTATTACAGGGGTGTAATGACAGAGGAAACATACCCTCAGGTTGCAGGAGGGCCCAGGGGTATGGCAGGCCCTAATTAATGAGTGATTTCATTATGTCTTGGTAGAATAGGTGAACCTGTTTTGAGGTCTTAAATGAGAACTAAACCCTAAATATTAACATGACTAAAATATTTTATATAATGAGCTTATTGCACCTGCCTTGAATTTCAGCTTGTCAATAGCAGCAATGATCCAGGACTTCAAACTTGTCACAGGGGGTCACCATCTTGGAAAGTGTCTGTGACACGCACATGCTCAGTGGGCTCTGAGCAGCTGCTGAGAAGCTAAGCTTAGGGCTCGTCACTAATTATCCATCAGAAAATGAGGTTGGTCTGTAATATAAGCTGATGCTCCAGGACTGATTATTAAATTCTGATGCAAATTGCACTGGTTTCTGTGCTGCCATGTAATAATTATCTGTATTAATTACTGTATGTGTACTGTATATTGTGAGTGGGTCCCTAAGATCAGTAAGTGACAGCAGCACAGAGCATGTGCAGTGAATCAGCAGAAAAGAAGATGGGGAGCTACTGGGGCATCTTTGGAGACACAGAGCTTTACTGCTAAAGGGCTGTGGTTGCCTTGGGCTGGAATAGAAGCCCATAATATAATATACAATATTTTTAGCTTACCTCTTTTATTAAGCTTTAGTTCTCCTTCAAATTGAAACTGCTGTGGGGCCTAGTAATACCTATCCTTATTGCTAAAATGTTTATTTGGAAAATAGGTAAGGTATGGAAAGGTATGTCCCTATGTAAGGTATGCTACTGAGTAAGGCTTTTGTGTTTTTGTGTTTTATTCTCAGAAATTTCGGTGATATCCTTACATTGGTGCTTATTATTTTGAATATATATAATGATACAAAACACAATCAAATCAGAGAAAGCTGATTTATAAACATTTTCTAACGTCCAGGTGTCCATGTGAAATGTAACGCTTTCTTGGCCTATTCTGCCAATTAGGGGTTAAGGGTGTCCAGCTAGTGTATGAGCATGGGTTACACTGTGAAACTACACTCAGGGCGGAGCCTTCGCTAAATGGAAGCTTCCCCTTTAAGATGGTGTAAACTACAAACCACAGGCTAATTAGTGTTAAAATAGAATAATGGACGCCAGGAGGTTCTTAGATAGTGAAAACAAGTGAGATGGTTTATTAGCACACAAATATGCAAAAGCAATTGACCACAGGTTTACTCACGCAGGAGTTGTAGTAGGAGTTAGCATATCACAGAGGAGGAAGGATAGCATTGATGATGATGCAGCATGTACAGATGTCACTCCTCAAGTCAAACAGTAGGAAGAATATCTCACTCCCAAAGACCAGCGACCAATGTGAAACAGGATCAATCAAGTAGGGGTCAGGCAGCGCTCTGCTAAACTGAATTCCCTATCACTGAGTTCCCTACACTAAAGGCACCTTAGAAGCCTTTGGGAGGCTACTCCCTGCTATTCTCCTTGATGGAGCACACAACTGCTCATACTACATACATCTGGCTATCTCTCTCTCCTAGAGAGACAATTACAGAATCTGCCCTAATGACAACTAATCCTCGTTCACGGGATTGCCTGGTTCCTGACTTCAGCACCAAAGGTACAGGTCCCTTTGGGGTAAATGGCTTACTGGGGCCTTGGTGATCCCAGGCTCAATGGGAAACACCCAGACACCAGGAGCCAAAGAGGAAGAGGCCACTCCCTACACAGCACTATATAGCAGTGTGGCAGGGGAGTGGTATTGCACCCTTTGGCCTATAGCTATAACTGTTACACAAACAGGTCATAAAGGCTTTTGCCCAATAAACAACAGCTATAGAGAAAGATACAAGAAAGGTAGGGGATTAACTCTATATGAGCCTAATAGATCCTATAGGTCTCTACAGAAATATTCAAGCTTTCTGACTTGTGCACTACGACAAACCACCTCCTAATGTTCTAAACTTTATATGTTCTGTGTTAAATAATCACTATTCCCAAAAACTAGAACATTTTTTTAAGAATCAAAAACAATGGCAGGTTAAATGTGTTAGAGTAGGTAATTTTAATTGAAGGTTAGCAAAAGAGCAATAATTATATCCAGGAAAAAAAAAAAGAGCGTCAAGTTCTATTATTGTAAAAGAAGACATTCAAATGTTACCATTCAACCTTCAAACACTTGACAGGTCTTTAATTTATGAATCCTAAAGAAATTATTTATTGAATGAATTTGTTCGAATATAATGAAAGTGTGCTGTGAAAATAACACATGCAGGTTTGATGAGAGGAGCCATTGTCTGTTTTCAGCATATCTACCTTTCTGCTGTTCTTTTTAATGAGTGTGGAAGCTGCTGTTGCAAAATGCTTTGCTTTTCATTTTCTTTCAGACCGACACTATCATTTTTTTTTTTCGTTTTGTAATATTTATACATTTTATATTTGTGATATATTGTGATATTACTAAGTAACTGAATACTTATTGTTTAATTGTAGCTTAACATACTTTTCTAACCTTATCTTAGCTACCATTTTCCCATAATAGCCATTTTTACTTATTACCAGTAATGGGCGAATTTGTCCATTTTCGCTTCGCTGAAAAATTTTCAAATTTCCAGTGAAATTCGCAAAACGGTAAAATAATTCGCAAAATGCCACCAGTGTATCATTTTGGAAGCCAGTATCCATTTTGGATGCCTGCGTCTGTATTTGGATGTTGGCGCACATTCGCCAGCAAAAATGCGGCGTCCGAAACGGCGGCAGCATCTATTTTTTCCAATGCAGGCGAATTTTCGCCGGCAGTTTTGCGAATTTATTCACCAGCTGGAATTCGCCGCAAATTCATGCCTGGCGAATAAATTTGCCAATCACTACTTAATACCCTCTTGAGACATTTAAAGGAGAATTCAACCATTTTCCAAAAAAAACCCCTAACCCCCCACCCCACGTAGACCCCCCTTCTTACTCCCCCCCAGCCTAGCTGCCCCCCGGGGAAATGCCCCAAACTTTACACGTACCCCTCAGTGCAGATTCAGGCATCGGAGTTCACCACAGCCAACTTCCTAGTCTTCGGTAAGCTGAGTGGGATACAGGCGAAGCAGTTGTAGCAATTTACTGGTTTGCAACAACTGTGCATGCGCCAAATGGACAGAAGAAGACACGAACACCCAGAAAATGGCTGCGGTGAACTCTGATGTCTGAATCTGCATGGAGGGGTAAGTATATAGTTAGGGGCATTTCCCCGTGGGGGCAGCTTGGCTGGGAGGGAGGAGGTTCTAAGTGGGGTGGGGGGTTTTTTTTTTGGAAAACAGTTCTCCTTTAAAACACTAACATATAAGACATCACAAAATCATGTCAAGTGACTAGAACATCCACAGTACAGATGGTAAAAGACACCTCAAATGATCCAAAATGCATAGGTATAGGATCCGTTATCTGGAAACCCATTATTCTGATAGCTAAATTACAGAAAGGCTGCCTCCCATAGACAGATATAAGAGGTCCTCTGCACTCAACCCATTACCAATATATTAGACATTGAGACATCAAATGAAAGTGAGTGTAGGACTGGCCAGACCAGGGATGACTTTGATGTAGTTGGCCAGCTTAAATAAATTATATATGGACAAACAATCCCTGTTTTGGTCAAATAGGAGGACATTGTTTTAGTAGCTTAAGGCACAAAATGTCTCAATGTCTTAAATATATTGATAATGGGTTGGGTGCAGAGGACTCTTGTATTTGTCTGTATGAACCTTGTGGTCACAGCCTCATTGCACCCCACTTAATGGTTTAATAAAAATTATTGATGAGCACAATTTTCCGTTTTTTGTTATGTCTCCCATAGACTCCATTTTAACCAAAAAAATCAATTGTACTTGATCCAAACTAAGATATAATTAATGCTTATTGGAAGCAAAACCAGCCTATTGATTTTCTAGTAGACTTAAGGTACAGTATGAAGATCCAAATTATAGAAAGATTCCAGCACCAGGAGTCTTTTTGCATCAAATAAGCAGTATATTGTGTTGCTTGAAAACTGATGTTTCGGTTGCTATTGGGACCTTTTTCAACCTTGACCGAAATGCCGGTTTTACATGCAACACAATATATTGCTTATTTGATGCAAAAAGAACCCTGGTGCTGGTGTTTTCTTTATCTACAAATACACTGTTTCTCTGTGCACAGGACAGAAAATTTTTTTTCACCAATGTGTTGTCCAATGGAAAAATAAGGTGGCTCGGGAACTTGTAGCATGTGGTAAGAGAGCCATGCATTATGACCAGAATCTGCATCTACTTCAACTATTTTCGTTACAAGGTAATCTTTTCCCGAAAAGTGTGGAATAAAGCGCGGGGTACAGGATACTTTAAGCATTATCATTTTGGTCGATGATACATATATTAACAGTGATATTTTCACTTAAAGGAGCAGATGAAGACTCTCTAGCCATAACTTGATACTGAAATTCTTTTAACTGCTCATAATCAAATGAACGTTGTGCATATAGAACTCCAGTCATGGGGGCACATTTACTTAGCTTGAGTGAATGAATAGAAGAAAAAATACTTTGAATTTTGAACGTTTTTTTGGCTACTGCGATCATCGAATTGGCTACTTCGACCTTCGACTATGACTTCGAATCGAACGATTCTAACTAAAAATCGTTCGACTATTCGACCATTCAATAGTCGAAGTACTGTCTCTTTAAAAAAAACTTTGACCCCCTACTTCGCCAAGTAAAACCTACTGAACATCAATGTTAGCCTATGGGGAAGGTCCCCATAGGCTTTCTAAGCTTTTCTTGATTGAAGAAAAATCCTTCGATCGATGGATTAAAATCCTTCGAACGAATAGCGCTAAATCCTTCGACTTCGATATTCGAAGTCGAAGGATTTAACTTCGACAGTCGAATATCGAGGGTTAATTAACCCTCGATATTCGACCCTAAGTAAATGTGCCCCATGGTGTTAAAAGAAATATATGACAGCACTGAGATCTCATATTTATTATTACTGAGCACACAATAAATAATCTTCCCATTTTCATTGACTTCTGAATCAGAAGCATGAATTTTGTATATTGAGGTTCCTGGTAAGTTATTCTCTGCACGGTATATGATGTAATTTGCTTTCTCAAAAATGGCAGGATTATCATTTACATCTGATAATTTAATTGTATGGTTTTATTGGTGGACAACTGAGGCGAGACTTTATCTAAAGCTGTAACAGTGATAATGTACTCTGCATTGGTCTCTCTGTCCATGTTGGCTCTAGTTAAAAGTTTATAGTAGTTGATTGATGTTGACGTGAATTCAAAGAGCATATTTTCATCGATTTAACAACTGGCCTTTTGGATTTTCAGAATCCAAATCACGAATTTTAACTAGAGCTATTACTGTGCTAGGTGTCGTATCTTCTGATATGGATAGATGTGAGAGATGTGATGATTATTTCAGGTGCATTATCATTAACATCAATGACTTCTACCAAGATTTTACAATGAAATGTAAGTCCCCCTCCATCTTTTGTTTCCTCATTTGGTAACTTTCTGTCAATTCAAAGTCCAGATCACCATTTGTTTCCAATTCCTTTTGTAGGATCTATAGTAAATATCTGAAGAGCATTTGAGAATATGTAATCATTGCAAAATATCATCTTTGTCAGTGGCTTTAAATGAAGTACAACAAAATCCTTTGGTGCATTTTCTTCTAAAGTTACATGGTACACATCTTGGCTAAATAATGGACTGTTGTCATTAACATCTTGGATCTTGATATTTAGGGGCAGATTCATCAAGGGTTGAATTTCGAGGGTTAAAAAACCCTCAAATCCAACCCTCGAAGTAAAATCCTTCGAATTCGAATGATCGTTCGATCGAATCAAAATTGTTCGATCGAACAATACAATCCTTCGAATTTTAAGCGATTGAGCGAATGATTTTTATTCAATCAAAAAAAACTTCGAAAAAGTGCTCTGGAAGGTTCCCATAGGCTAACATTGTACTTCGGTAGCTTTAATGTGGTGAAGTAGGAAGTCAAAGTTTTTTTTAAAAGAGACAGTACTTTGATTAACAAATGGTCGAATAGTCGAACGATTTTTACTTCGGATCGTTTGAATCATTCGATTCGATCGAATTTGACCAATTCGATGGTCGAAGTACCCAAAAAAATACTTTGAAATTCTAATATTTTTGCATTCAAACTATTCATTCGAGCTTAGAGTTGCTGTGCCAGTTTTAGGAGGATTTCCCCCATCATAAGCACTTAAAATTAATTCATTGAAGCTTTGTATTTCTTGGTCAATTGGCTTTTGTAAAACCAGTTCTGGATGGTGACTTCCATCTGTGCCAACTTTTTGTCCCAGTGTACAATACTCATTTCCAGATAGATTATAGCCCTGCATAGAATCGGTCCCTAGATCTGGATCTTGTGCCTGTCCAAGAATAAAATGTGTCCCTGGTAAAGCAGACTCACTAATCAGTTGTCAAAGGTATCCTTGAAACATCATTTGCATCCACAATCTCAATTTTAACAGTGTATAGATTCAATGGATTCTCAATAACGTCTTCAAGGTTAATAAAGCAAGTTTCTTTTGCTCCACATAATGCTTCCCTATATATTCTTTCTGAAACATGCAAGTTCCCATTTTCTAAACTAACTTAGAAATATTACTTTTTCACAGGAGATACAAAATGGAGATTTCTGTTTTGCAGTTCTTTAATATTGAAACCAAGGTCTTTTTACATGTTACCTACTACAAACCCTTATTTTTTAGCTCTTCAGGAATGGAGTATTGAAGCTCACTAGGAACAGATTCAGCAGCAACAGAAATACAGGGCATTATTACTACTTGCCATGTCATTGTTCTTTTCATGCTTCCATATCTGATCTTCTCACAAGAAGTTAGATGAAAAATCTTCTTTAGATATATAATAACTAATAAGCTTAGACAAAACATCTTTGTTGGTATCAGGGTAATCAGAATAATGATCTTTTAGGCATCATTCTTTGTATTTGCTGTGTTCATATACTAAGCATCAGTGGATCACTGATTTTCTTGGTCATTTTCTTGGTCAACAGTGGCACTCAGAGTCTAAAACAGTGAACTGCAGAAGCACTGATAAAAAATAGTTATGGAAACATAACCAATAGGTTACATCGTTTAGACTTTGTAAGAAACAACTTTAATTGAAAAAAGATTATAGAATAAAAATGTTTATGTGTTAGCATTTAAATCCTCAACTTTCTGAAAATGGTATTAACACTGTAAGGGATCGCTCTTTCGTATAAGGGACAGGTGCACAGGGAATCCAACTAAACTTTGTGTGTAAATGTATTTAACACAGCAGCGTAAACAAGAAAGGAAAGTTCATAACATTGGAGGTCTCAGTTAGTTATAAGTGAATCTGTCTCGCTTGGCCAAAAAAATTGGGAAACTGCAAAAAATTTGCAAAACTGCAAAAAAGTAGAGAAACGCATTGAAGTCAATGAGCATCAACATCAACATAGGCATCAACATAAGCATCAATCAATGTTTTCTCACTCCAAATGCATTAAAGTCAATGGACGTTTTTTCTTGTTGCAACTTTTTTGTCTCTGCGACTTTTTTTTCTCGGCAGCTTTTTTGTCTCTGTGACTTTTTTGTCCAAATGCATTAAAGTCAAAGGTATTTTTTCTTATGGCGAATTTTTTGTCTCAGCGACAATTTTTTCTCTGCAACTTTTTTGTCCAAATGCATTAAAGTCAATGGGCGTTTTACTTATGGCAACTCTTTTGTCTTAGCAACTTTGTTGTCTTGGTGACTTTTTGTCTCGGCAGCTATTTTACTGTCCAAATACATTTCAGTCAATAGGCATGTTTTATTATCGCAACTTTTTTGCATTAAAGTGAATGGAACTTTTTTCTTGTGTTTTTTTTGTCTCAGCAACAATTTTATCTCTGCAATTTTTTTGTCCAACTGCATCAAAGTCAAAAGGCATTTTTTTTCTTATGGTGACTCTTTTGTCTCAGCAACTTTTTTGTCTTGGTGACTTTTTGGTCCAAATGCATTAAAGTCAGTGGGTGTTTTATTCTAATGCCAACTTTTTTGTCTTCAGATTTTGTTAGGGCATTGATCCGCTGCTATCTACACCTTCCAGATTATATTTATTAAACATAAATGTATTAAATAATCTTTTTGCATCAAAAACTCTTCAGAATAGCATAGAGTGCTCACCCTATATCTACGATGATCTGGGTATTTAAACCCCAGGTCTCATGCTTATGGGTTCACAAACACTTCAATCATGCATGATGGTGATAGATGAAAATGCACTCACCAAAGTGGATGAGTGGCCTTTGTCCATCACCCCAAACACGTAGCTGGAGGTGAATGGCACTCAAGAACAAATCTGGCAAGCACTCTGTGTTTCACTCATTGATTAGAACAAAAAAGTTTATTTCAGCAAGTTAAAAACATCAAGTCCTTAGGACTTGATGTTTTTAACTTGCTGAAATAAACTTTTTAACTTGCTGAAATAAACTTTTTTGTTTTAATAAAAGAGTTTTTTTTTGTTTACAGTAGTAACACCTACACATGCTCATATCAAATTGCAAAAAAAAGTGCCAAAGCAACCTTTCAGCATGCTCTAGTGCTGGGATTCCCAACCTTTTGAACCCATGAGCAACATTGAGATGTTAAAGGAATTGTTCAGTGTAAAAATAAAAACTGTGTAAATAGATACCAAATGGCCAATCACAGCACAAAGTTGGCACCCCAAGAACATTTTTCATGCTAGTGTTGCTCACCAACTCCTTTAAAGGAATTGTTTAGTATAAAAATAAAAACTGGGTAAATAGATAGGCTGTGCAAAATATAAAAATGTTTCTAAAATAGTTAGTTAGCCAAAAATAATGTATAAAGGCTTGAGTGACTCTATGCCTAAAATTGAAGGGGGACCACATGGTACATTTCTGTTCAGTGAGTTTGCAATTGATCGTCAGCATTCAGCTCAGATTCAAAAGCAACATTTATGACCCATGTGCCCCCTTCAAGTCTCTTATTGGTTACTACCTGGTAACCAATCAGTGGAAACCAAGAGAGTGGAAAACCAAGAGAGCTGCAAAGTGGGAGGTAGTGTTCTGGCTATTATGCGACACCCAGTCACTCCAGTCTTTGTACAAGATATTTTTGCTTAACTAACTATATTAGAAACATTTCTTATTTTGCACAGCCTATCTATTTACCCAGTTTTTATTTTTATACTGAACAATTCCTTTAAAGGAGTTGGTGAGCAACACTAGCATGAAAAATGTTCTTGGGGTGCCAACTTTGTGCTGTGATTGGCCATTTGGTAGCCCCTAGGTAGACTGTCAACTGGCTCTGTTTGGCAGATTACAGTATGTGGTTTTATGCAATTAAAAACTTCCCTCCCTTCCCTCCAAGTTAGTATTTCAAAAATAAGTGCTTGGTATAAGGGCCAATGAGAGCGACATCCAAGGGGTTGGAGAGCAACATGTTTTAATACTCTCCTTTTCCTTGGGAAAGGAGAGTATTAATATGAGATATGGATTGTGCTAATACTGTTGATAATTGTTGTGGTTCAAAGGCATTAAGGTTTCTGTACGTGTGGGTAGAGAGAGATGGTTGTGAAGGTGCAGATGAAAGCAGTATCTGAAAAGAGAGTAGATGATGGTCAGACAGAGGGTAGGGAGAGTTAATTAAGTTGGATGGGCAGCATGAGTGGCAGAATATAAGGTCAAGAGCATGACCCTCGATATGGGTAGGTGAGTCTGTCCACTGAGAGAGACCAAATGAAGCTGTTAGAGAGAGAAGTTTAGAGGTGGCAGCAGAAGCAGAGTTGTCAATGGGGATGTTGAAGTCCCCTAAAATAAGAGCAGGTGTCTCACTGGAGAGAAAGTATGGAAGCCAGGCAGCAAAGTGATCCAAGAAGGTGGAGTAGGGACCAGGGGGGCGATATATGACAGCAACACGCAGAGAGATTGGAGAAAACAAACGTATGCTGTGGACTTCAAAAGAAGTGAAGGAGAGAGAAGTCGGTGTAGTTAGATTTTGAAACCTACATTTGGGGGAGAGAAGAAATCCCACCCCACCGCCATGACGAGCATCTGGTCAAGGAGTGTGACTAAGTGAGAAGCCTCCATAGCAGAGGGCAGCAGGTGAAGCAGTGTCTGAGGGGAGAGCCATGTTTCAGTGATTGCAAGAAGGTGTAGGGATTTAGCTATAAAGAGGTCATGGACTTTTGTTAGTTTATTGCAGATTGACCTTGCATTCCAGAGGGCACAGGAGAAAGGCAGGGAGGGTGCTGGCTGAGAGACTGGAAAAGACCTTGTTGAATGCCTGAGTGTAGAAATAAGTGAGGGTACAAATGAGTGAGTCGGACCAGGGTTTGGGTAGATATCCCCAGCTGCAAGTAACAGTAATAATGAGAGTGAGACAAGGTGTGACCTAGATTTGACAGTGCGAGCATTGTATTGTTTGATGGGATGAGAGGGGATAATAGATTTAACAATACAAGATAGTGTGCTTAGATTGTGAGAGGGTGATGGGAGCAGTGAAGAGGAGGTTACAATTTCAGAATAGTTTGATGGATGTTGGAGTGCAGAGGATATATGCAGAAGTATAGAGGAGAGAGAGAAAAAGAAGGCAATCCAATTAAACATAATTAAACAGTATAATCAATCTTATCTTGTTAATAGAAGAAATTGATGAGCAGTGATGTCCAATGTTTGCTTGGAGATTCTAATCCAACTCTGATCCAACTGCTGTCCAACTCTGTCTAATTCTATATGTTGTACTTAAACTTTCTGTACTTTAACTTGATGGATTAAGTTGTTAAATCTGCCATAGCTCTCCTGCCATGCTCTCCCCTGCTATTTATATTTATATTATATTTCAGTGAAGTCAATCACAACCAATCACAACTAAAATGGATGGTACTGGAAGTCATCCAGCCCACACAAAGGGAAGGCAATGTGAAACAATGTTTACTACAGAGAGAATTTTTTTGGTTTAAAAGACCTTACACCCAGTAAGTATGAATGATAGCTGGAGTGTGAAATGTTTCTTATAACAATGCATTTCTATAACATTTCTTTGATAAAATTGTTTTTATAACATTGTTGTTCCTTGCAACACTGCTCTTTGTAACATTGTCCTTTGTAACATCATAGGCGTCGGAACCAAAGGGGCCACAGGGACTATGGCCCTCCCAGAATTGTCATGCTCCGGTTTGGAAGGGTTTTTTTTTTATTTTACAATTTTTTTGCCTTTTTTTTACAGTTTTTTTGCTGGTTTTTATACACAAAATGAGCCTGTGCCATCCTACTATGAATTCTGGGGGTTTTATACATGGAATTGCCATGGTGCCATCCTACCATGAATTTTGGGGGCATTTCTACATGGAATTGTGCCTGTGCCATCCTACTATGAATTCTGGCATTTTTATTCATGGAATTGCCATGGTGCCATCCTGCTGTGAATTTTGGGGGATTTATACATGGAATTGCGCCTGTGCCATCCTACTATGAATTCTGGGGGTATAAATACATGGAATTGTGCCTGTGCCATCCTACTATGAGGGATTTTTATACATGGAATTGCCATGGTGCCATACTGCCTTGAATTCTGTTGGCATTTTTACATGGAATTGCACCTGTAACAACCTAATATGAATTTTGGTGATATTTATACATGGAATAGTGCCAGTGTCTTCCTACTATGAATTCTGGGGGGTTTATACATGGAATTGCCATGGTGCTATCCTGCCATGAATTCTGGGGGTATTTATACATGTAATTGCCACTGTGCCATCTTGATGTAAGTTCTGGAGGTATTTATATTTGGAATTGTCACCGTGCCATCTTGATTATGGCACTCTAAATTATGGGGGTATTTAAACATGGAATTGCCATTCTGCTATGAATTCTGGGGATATTTATAAATGAAGTAGCCATTCCACTATGATTTCTAGTGGTATTTATACATGGAATTCTACTGTGCCATCCTGCTTTCTCGTGGGTAGTATACAAAAAAACACAGGGTTAAAGATCTTAGTACAAAGTTAATCCAGAAAATGGTCCAATTGTATCTTGGAGACAGAAAGAATTTTTTTGAAGCGAATTGGAGAAGCTTTAGAAGGGGTTGTTATCCTTCCTTTGTATCAGCTGGAAGTTAGACAGGTTTTACTTAGGCCAAAAGGCTAGACATGTAATTTTTCAAACTAAATTACTATGTTTATATATAATTATTATGCTGATGCAGTGGGATTGAAACATTTGTACAACTGTCCCATTATAATATAACATTGCTGTCTTACTAGCATAAAAGGGATCCATGTAGTGAAAGATATTTGAATTTTTCACATTACTAATACAGCTCCTCATACCTTGAATTTTGGCAGAGCAATAGAGTAATACAGTACATCTGGAGGTGCTACACTTTATTAGCTTTGAGTGCCTGTGCTCACTAATTCGTACTATATAATACATTCTTGTACTTATACCCACTTTGTTTTATTGTATATTGTGCTTGGCCTGCCAGTATTCTCAATATCTTACGGCTCATGGTGCCATTGTCCACTGCTCTCTATGTTTGTATTTGTTGTGCTTGTGCCATCTGCTTCTTACTATATAATGTTCTTTATAGTGCTTGTGGTGCCTTCTTTTTGTGTTCTTGGGAGAGCAGTACCTACTGCTCATTTGTTTGTCTTTTGAGTACCTTACAGTCTCTGCACATAATGTACTTTAGGTGTCAAGATCTTTTTCCCCCTTTTCCCCATAATGTGCTTGTAGTGCCAGCATTCACAGCATTCACATGTGGTAGTTATACCCCCTTCCTGCAGTGCAAGATGTTAATTTTGCCACAATTATATGGTTTGATTATCCTGAAAATTCAGTAAAAGCACACGGGAAAGTGGGTGGAGTCCAAAGGGAGTGGCCAAAAGGGGTGTGGCCAAAAATGTGCTGCCTGTGTTCTTCGTCTTGGGCCACCCCTGCCAAAACCATTGCTGGGTGTGGTAAATTGTTTTACAATACAAATGTAATTTCATTTCCTTTGCAGATAAATAGTTTCCCATTGTGAAACAAAGCAATAATCTCACATTCAGCTTACTGGTAAGTTGGGCATTATATATATTTAAGTGATTTTTAAGGTTTTCTCTTTTAGGTGTTTATAGGTAGGCCAGGAGATTGGGAATAATGAATTTAAGCACATTACTATGGGTGCTATTTCACTAACTTGTTATATACACTGACTGACTTTATATAGACTGATGGACATTTAACACAGACCATTGTGGGTAGTCAAGCAAGGCAGCCCTTATAGGCTGCCTTGCTTGACTAAGTAGCAGGGACACCAGGAGATTAATTTATGTGTCTAAGGTCACAAGAAGTTGCCACAGGGAATCAAACCAGGGTCTCTAGCATGAGATCCCACATCAAGGGCTGATCACTTAACCTCTAGGCCAGCTCCTACTTCACAAGGATGATCTTTAAAAAACAGACAGGGGCCAGAAGCAAGTAATTACTCCAACTTGGGCACAAGGAAGCTCAGGGTCCAAATGTTGATTTTGTTCAGACAGGATGTAGTGGGGTTGATGTAGGCATCAACATATATCAAAATAGTACCATAGGGACATACTGCTTAAGGCTGGGTCTGTGTGGCATTTCCATAACTCTTGAGATGAAGTCATGTTGGTGCACTTTGAAAAAAACAACAACAACAAAAACATGCAGTGTATATTGGCACAGTCCTCTATAGGAACTCTGGTAGTATTGGGGTTTCTGGTTTCTGGTGATGTTGTAGGTGATGGAATTTTAGGAATGTATGAAGTCATCTTTGGCGCCAAGTTTGAACTGGGGGAGTGGGTATATAAAGCACATTTTGTTTGTACACCATTATCCTTGAAAAAGGACCCAATGGGTGTTGAAATGTCGGATTTATGTACACAATAAAAGAAATTTGAATTTTTCACAAAATGGAGTGCGGGTCTTCTCAATAATCCTGTATACAAAACTCTGGACCCTGCACCCGAATTGAGCTGAAAGTTTACAGATTTGAGTGTGGTTGCTACAAACTAGTAGCTAGAAGAAAATACTAGTCTTCCGGCTCGATCTACAGAGCCGAAACGTTGATAATAAATTTTGTTTCTTTTGACACTATGCTAAGACCTGTTTGGTGCGTTTTTTTCTTTTACATACTATATGATTTTTTTAAACCAGCACACAGGCACTAACGTTTTGCTTGCCATGTGCACCAGTTCCAAGTTTTATATATACAGCATATATACTGTATATATATATATATATATATATATATATATATATATATGTGTGTGTATAGGATCCCTTATCCGGAAACCCAATATCCAGAAAGCTCCGAATTACAAAACTCCTATAGACTCCATTTTATCCAAATAATCCAAATTTTTAAAAATGCTTGTACTTGATCCCAACTAAGATATAATTAATCCTTATTGGAAGCAAAACCAGCCTATTGGGTTTTTTTAACGTTTAAATGAATTTCTAGTAGACTTAAGGCATGAAGACCCAAATTACGGAAAGATCCATTATCCAGAAAACCCAAGGTCCCGAGCATTCTGGATAACAGGTCCCATACCTATATCTATCTATATATATATATATATATATATATATATATATATATATATATATATATATATAAAATAGAGTATCCACACTCTCCTTTTTCATTTCAAAATATAACAACTTTTATTTCTCTCACAATCCACATCACAAATTGGATTGTTATGTGAGAAATAAAATTTGTTATACTTTGAAACGAAAAAGGAGAGTGCGGATCATCTATTACCTATACCTCAAACATTGATCAAGCACCTCCAACCAACTAATGTCAGAGGTGCGGGCACTCCAGAAAAGTTTATATATATATATATATATATATATATATATATATATATACACTGTATATATATATATATATATATATATATATATATATATATATATATATATATATATATATATATATATATATATATATATATATATATATATATATATATACACACACACACACACACACACAAACACACACACACACACCAGGTCTCCAGGTAACAGATCCTACATCTGTATTATTCTGTGTGAAAAGTAATACATAAAAATTATCACAAAAAATACTCTGTGCCTCGTCTAATTTGTAGCTTGCACAATAATTCTATCCTTGCAGAGTCAGTGCCAATAAAAATAACCACCCATTGGTAAAATTTAACCAAAAATAAACAAAAGAGAGCTTTTGTTATTGCTAGATCTTAAAAGCAACACTGGTTTGTCCTCAGTGCCCTAAAAGGAAAAATAATGTTAAGGATGCATTCACTGTTTATTTCTCCATCTAAACAGATTGCAAATAATGTTCACAAATATGTTGTAATGGTTGATTCTGGGTCATACAGGAAACTTTAACAGCTCCTTTAACTTATATAAAATATAACTTAATAGGCACAAACAGATAAATAGATTTAAAATAAAGAACATATCTACATTCAAGCAGCAAGAGTTTGCTCAAGCTTCAATACTTGAACCATTTCTTGGCTTCCCAATGTATGTGCTAATGTTCTCTTGCTAAAGGCTGATAGTACTGGAAGAGGGAATGTGCTAACCCCATCACGTAACTTGTTGCCCTGTTGTTGACTCGGGATCATTTTTCTTGAGTATGATGGCGTTGAGTTCCTGGACAAGTTTATCTTGCATTTGTTTGGAAACTGCTGGATGTTTCTTCCAAGCTGAATTCTTTGCTGAGTGTGAAGGAGGAAATGGCTCAAAAAACAATGGAGGCAAAGAACTTAAGTCCAGTGTGCTCTTAGTTCCCTGGCTTCTTGTGGCCACTGCCTGAAGACGGTTTGTTTCCACTGTTTGCTCATGAGAGACAGTTTTGAGAAGACTAGGATTAACCCCTCTGTCGTTTTCTGAAGATTTGACATTTTCCCCATGGAATGTTAAAGAGCTGTCCACACACACATTTCTGTCTAGAGAATGAGATTTCCTGTAGCTGTCCCTATCTGGTGAACAGCTCTTTCTTTGATCTGAAGCATAGTTATTGGTGAATATCTTCAGATCCTGGTTAAGAGCAGGCTTTTTCATACTATCTAATGGTATAGGAGCAAGTTGTTTTTCTGATGCAAAACCTGACTCTGACAGTGGTAGACTCTGAAAATTACCCACTTCCTCATATACAGCCTCATATTCTTCAATTTGTTTTTCCTGTAGTTCCTCAAAGGAATCCTGGTGCATTTTCATTGGCTATCAAACAAGAGAGAATTAGTTTAAGTAGAACAAGATTTCCTGACAATCAAAACAGGGCCCTACTCATAACGCATCAACTTTGAGGAAATGTTCTGTGGGAGACCAACTTATGCAGCAGAAATGTTTCACTTGGACATAAATTCAATGTTTTTACCACAATTATTATTAATTTTATTTATAAAACCACTTTGGCCAAAATAGCACTGAGAATCCTTAGTCAGACGTGGCAAAAATCCATTATTTTATATAAAGGGATGAAGAACTGCTGCTTGTGGTTCCTCAATATTATAATCTATCAATAATAAGGCCAAAGTTTTTACAATAACATTTGAATGACATTATACTAGATTATACTTTTCCTGTGTTGAAATTCTTCCGACTTTGATGGAAATGTGTTGATGCTTTATAAATAGGCAATTCCAACATTAATGGAAACCAGCAATGTAGTAACATGACTACTTTGGCATTTTATAATTAGGCCCCAGAATTGAAAAGCATTTCATTAACTCGGACATACAAAGCGTACACAAACCAGACATGCTAAAAGTGCAAATTAGTTAATTTGTGTTAAAGGAGAAGGAAAGGTTAAAACTAAGTAAGCCTTATCAGAAAGGTCCACCTAAATATACCAGTAAACCCTCAACGTAGCTTCTCTGAGTCCTACGTAAAAAGAAACACCTCATGTCTTTCCTTCTATTGTGTACACATGGGCTTCTGTATCAGACTTCCTGCCTTCAGCTTAAACCTCCTTGCCCTGGGCATGAGCATGCTCAGTTTGCTCCACTTCCCCGTCCCCCTCCCTTCTCTGCTGTAATGTGAGCCCAGAGCTATAAGTGATCAGGAAGAGACTCAGGCAGGAAGTGATGTCACACCAAGCTAATATGGCAGCTGATATCCTAAGTAAACAGAGAGCTTTTAGAGCTGTTTACTCAGGTATGGCAAAACATTCTACAGAATATATATAGCATTCTAGCTTGCACTATTGCAGCTAATCTATTGACAATAAAATCCCTCCGTAGCTTTCCTTCTCCTTTAAGTTAAAATGAGCTTAAAATGGACACATATGAAACACTTTTTCCTGGCTAAAATACAATTTTTACTTGAGAACTGACATATATAAACCCATATACATTATTTAGATGTACATTTTAGGACCATAAACTCTGTTAGTAGAAGATAAGCGAGAAAAAAAGGGAAGCACATTTAGAGATTTGTTTTCTCCACTTACATACTGATAACCACAAAAATGAACACAGTTTGTAAACAGAAGGATCCAGACTAGACATATATATCATTAAAGTTCTTAAAGGTTTTAGATGAGCATGCATGGTGCAAAGAGTTATGAGACGTTTTCATCCATGCCTATACTTACAAAGAACATTGATAGGGTCCTTCTTGTATGAAGTCGTTGCTGAGAAACACAATGTAAGAAAGAAAACCAGGATGTCAAGGACCAATAAAGAAGAGAGCACAGAGTAAAATAGAAGGGGCAAAAACAATGCATTAAGAAAAAACATTCGGGATTAATTCATAAATGCATAAAGTTACTGTAATTTAGACTCGAAGACAGGCTTATGTCTATTTTCTGAATAGATGTAGTAAGATTAGGATTGGGGATATAATATAAAGAGAGGTGATAAGGTGTTTCACTGTAAAGGTCCTAAGTATAGTGATGGGCGAATTTATTCGCCAGGCGCGAATTTGCGGCGAAGTTGCACGATTCGCCGTCGGCGAATAAATTCGCGAAACGGCCGCGAAAATTCGCGGAAAAAATTCACCGGCGTCAAAAAATTTTTTTCTAAAAAACGGAAGCCGGCGCAAAAAACGCCGTTTCGCAAATTTTTTGCCGTTTAGCGAATTTCACGCGAAATTCGCGAATTTTTCGGTGAAACTGCACAAATTCGCCCATCACTACCTAAGTACAGTAAGTAAGTGAGACACAAAGGACATACAAAAGATAAGGACACAGGGGACAAAAGAAAGGTTAGATTCATAACAAGGGGGTTTGAACAACAGAAAAGAGGAAATAGAGAAGAAAGAACAAAAAGTAAAACTGTAAAGAAATACTGTAATGGAGAAAAACAAATATATATATATATTGTAATTGGATTGTTTGTATAGCCAGATGGTGGATAAGGTTAAAAGATGAAACACTAAAGGTGACTATAACTAAATATGGTCTAAGATCACCATATTATTGAATTACAAATCTAGATGTACGATATATTTCTGAACTGCTTCCAAAAGAGCGCACTGGTATACTTCACTTCAGTTCTTGAATTTTGCATCCCCTAAAGATACTAGCATCTTATTGTTAATATTTTCCATAAACTCACCAGTGTCTGATTTGCTGTGACCATAGTCGAATTGGTGTCATCTCCACGAATTGGAACCAATGGCATTGTGCCAAACTTTTGCTTAGTCATGTCAGAGGAATAATGGCGCCTTAAAATCACAGGTCGCACATTATCATGCTGTAGTGAGCAAATAAATAATACTTAGTTGTGGCTCATTTTGAAATACTATTTTAAATAAGGAAGTGTGTCTCACTGTTCCATAGGCCTAAAAAACAACTGAAAAGTCTTTACTGCTTTCCATACTACTCAACAGTGCAAAGACAGTTATACTACATGTCAAAAAAGACATGCAGCAAAAAGTTGAAGACTAAAATCCTGGTGTGTTTGGAGTCATTAGTAGTGATGGACGAATTTATCCCATTTCGCTTCGCCCGTGAAATTCGCAAAACAACAAAAAATCTGTGAAACTCGAATTTTGACGCCGGTGTCAATTTTGACTCTGGCATTAAGTCATTGGGCGTTCGAATAATGTTGACGCAGGATGGTTTTGACAAGTGCGACTTTTGCGATGTGCGTCCAAAATGTTTAGAATTTTCGTGGCAGTTTCACAAATTTATTAGCCGGTAGCAAAGCGAGGACATTCGCTGCAAATTTCGTGCCTAGCAAATTTATTCACCCATCACTAGTCAGAGCTTTGTCAAGGTGTCAAAAAACAAGCTACAAATACTAGTCAGCTTGTGGAGCTTTCGGGTGGTGGCACACGTGGAGATTCCAGGGAGATTTGTCGCCCAGGCAATTTTCCGCGTGAGGCAACTTCGGGAACTTTGGAAAACGAAGCGATCCAAGTGCCATCCCGACGGTGTTTCACATTCTTGCTGGTGGGAAGTAATTTTTGGAGATAAGTCAACAGAAGAGAAGCTTTGTCACTGGCAGGGCTGGATTTACAAGGAGAGCGCCTGGAGGCCACCAACTTCTGTTGCCCCTCCCTCCCAAAGGATCGCACACATGTGCATCCTTTCTTTGACGGGACCACTAGCGCCTAGTGGCTAGTGCTCCAGAATTAAACCGATCATGCGGCCCCTTAATTTGTGCCTCCCGAGGCTCGGGCCTTTGCCTATTTATATATATATATATATATATATATATATATATATATATATATATATATATATATATATATATGATAGACCACTTCATATTTAAATAAAATAATGTTGCTGTGGAATGAATTGCAAAATGAGAGACAATTCCTGCCATTCTTCAAGGGTTGCATGACGTGAACTAGCTCAGGAATGTCTCTAGAGTTCCCATTGTGAGTCATTAAGATAATTGCTTCAAGAATCTCATATAGTATACCACCTACTATAGTGCAATGGAAGCTAAATTGGGTAACAATATTGCCAGTGGTAAAAGTAAACAGCAGATTAGCAGTTTGTATGTGTAAACTGTTTATTTTTGCCATATGGCTTTAGGAAACACATTGGTTAAAATACACCCAGGACTTAAAGCCACAAATATAAATGAATTGGTATTGATATATACTACAGGTACAGGTTAAAGGAAATTATGGTTAAAAATATAAACAACTGAAACATAAGTTGCTTTGGTTTTATTCTTTGCACTGTTATTGTTTTTCACATTCCAAATGTGAGATTATGGGAAAAAAAGAAAGGTAGTAACATGACAAAGCTATGTGAAGAAATACAACTCAATACATATGTATTAAGTATAGTTTAATCATATTAACTAGTGGTCAAAGATAATACCAACCATATGCTTTATCAAACACAGACATTCCATTCCATATATCCAATTGCAGACTGCCGATTGGACCTCATGGTAGTAATGATAACAGTAAAGGCAAAGCACCTCTAGAAGCCAAGACAGCTTTCTATAAAATACTAACATTATCCCTGAGACAGGCAAAAATTGTTACCTGAGCCTTCAGAATACTTGTTATCCAGTCCCACATTTCTGGTTGACCTGAGCAACACAGGTACCTAGAAAGTGGGAAATTAAAAATGCTAAATTATTTTAGTATTGCAGGTATATGAAAAAAGCCTTCTTTAACAAGTGTGAAAATGATATACTTAAAGTACTCTATGATAGGATTATTCCTGCAAAAATAGTGCTACACACTTTCTGTTACATAAAATGATGATCAGTGGCCATAAATGTGATCAAGGAAATTATTATACATTTATATTGGATGATTGGCTTGTGTATAGTGATGGAGACAGATATAAATATATATATATATATCACACAGTACTTACAGCTGTTGTTTGTCCAGGTATATGGTAAAACCCCATCTGACAAAACAAGCACAGCAAAACAATATAGTTAATATCATATATATGCACAGCTCCTGCTCTGAACCAGAAATCCACTGTTTTGGAAAGTTTTATTTCAGAGGCCCATTGACAATGGTGATGGGCGAATTTATTCGCCAGGGGCAAATTCGCTGCAAATTTCCTTGTTTCGTCGCCGGCGAATAAATTTGTGAAACTGCTGAGAAAATTTGCTGGGTGAATTTTTCTGACGCCGTCGACAATTCTGACGCTGGAGACAATATTATGCACGCTCATTGATTGTAATGCAATTGGAAAAAATAGACGTGCGCCAAATCGTCGCCGGCATCCAAATTTTCGTTTCACAATTTTTTCACCATTTTGGATTTTTTTGTGGAAGCAAAATGGGACAGATTCTCCCATCACTAACAATGTGCGGGGATTTATGTTTGTGGTCTATTTCATATCTTTCCCCAACACAAACATATTCTCTGTACAGACTGCTGAGAACTCTGACCTCCAATGTCTTCCAGCTTAGAGCAGGAGCCAGGCTGCGTAATAAAAGTTAAGGAACTTCCTGCAGAGCTAAGAAATATAGTTTGCTTAATTTAGGTGAGGTTATAGTAAGAATCATGGGGCGTTATGATAAACCTATCATTTTAACAGCATATGCAGATTTATGCAGATACAGTATTTTCAGAATTAAAATGTTGGTGTAAATGGTCCTTTAAAGTCATTAAGAGGTAGCATGGGCAGTTTTGGATGGTTCTTAATAAAATGAAATACTCCAACAAAGAAAGTGCCCCATTTGGCAAACAACTTGCAAATACACTGTAGATAACATACCACCATTGGACCTATATGTGCCACAAATAACATAATTGTGGTTATCAAAAAGGTTGTTAAACTTGAACCAGAGCCACCCTCCACAATCCGACAACTATTGTTGAACATCAAGGGGCAGATTTATCAAGGGTCGAATTTCGAGGATTAAAAAACCCTAGAATTCAACCCTCAAAGTAAAATCCTTCGAATTCGAATATCAAATTCGAAGGATTTTAGCGCAAAAGGTTTGACCGTTCGATCGAATAAAAATCGTTTGAATTGAATGATTCTAATGATTTTAAGCGATCAAATGATTTTTATTTGATCATAAAAAGTGCCCAAAACCTATCTACAATGTCTCCATAGGCTAACATTCAATTTGGTAGCTTTTATTTGGCAAAGTATTGAGTCGAATGATTTTTTAAAGAGACAGTACTTTGATTATCGAATGGTCGAAACGATTTTTACTTCGAATCGTTCGAATCATTCAATTCGATCAAATTTGATCGAATTTGACCAATTCAATAGTCGAAGTACCCAAAAAATTCGAAATTCGAATATTTTTGGATTCAAACTATTCACTCGAGCTTAGTAAATCTGCCCCCAAGTTTTTGGGAGTGCACCTTTCAATTTGCTCTTTTTGGGCTACTGCTGTGAAATTTCCACACACTATGAGATGTGTTTCAAATATTAATCATTTTGCCGAATTGATTGGACTTTATATTAATTAGGAATGGCTCTATATTGAATTATATTAATTGTATGGGAATTAAGGTCAGAAGCATATGAATTTTAAGGGTCACCTTATTGTTATCTTTTTATTAATTATATAATTGTTTTAAAAATTGGTAGACTGGCCAGTCACTGATCAATTGTATTGTGTATGTGTAATAAAACTAAAGTTTTTTTTCATTTTAATTCCACTGCATTTTGTAAGTTTTATATATTTTGAAATTGGAATATTATTTGGTTGGTTCCGAGACACCAACATATGGAATTTAAATATTTAATATAATACCGAGTAGTTTAATTATTGTTGTTAAAAGTATTAGGATCCAGATCCCTTATCCAGAAAAAGACAGGTCCTGATCATTCTGAATAACGTGCTACCCATTCCACTTAAGAATTAAAGGACTACAAATCCCACTAACTACCTGAATTAATCTTGAGCCAACAGCTTGAACTGCACATTTTAATTGCCGGTATTAGATCACTAAAACGGGCACTTTTCATTATTTAGCATAAAAAACTACTTGAGAAATGGGTGCTGATCATTAAAATGCAATAAAATTTTGGTGTAATGCATTTAAATGTCTTTTTCAATGGCAAAAAAACATATTTTTCGATGAACAACTTTATTAAACAGGATTACCTTCTTTTATGTATACAAACTTCTATTGTACAGCGCTCCAGAGTATATTGGTGCTTTATAATCTGATTATTATTATTAATAATAATAATAATAATATTAATAGCTTACTGGGATGGAGCCTTCATCTTTTTCCTAATGCCCTTGTAAACCTTGGCTGTATCAAGGGGCCACTCTCTTTCTGGCTTTGCACTCTAAAAAGAGAAAAAGAGAAAGATTAAAGAGAAAAACATTCCATATTAGCATCAACCCTGCCCCTCAACGAGTGCCCATAAGAGAAGCACAGTTCAGAAACCCTGTATTCAATGGGTGTCTGCTGACAGAGGCACAAGCCAAAGGCAACCACAACCAGTAGTAGAGGGTTTTCTTAACATAATTTGGCAAGATAATGCATATTCTCACATTTAGACTCTGAAACCTACTCTGTTTCTGCAAGCAGGCCAACGCAGTGCCTGTGTGTGCAGATACAGGATTGAGTGGAGACAAGTGCATCATATGGCTGTCCCATATGCCATTAAATTGGCTAAATAAATTATTGACAACAGCTGTACAGAGGATTGCCTTGTGTCCTCTGTATAGTTCTTTGCTTGACCTATAAAGCCTCACCTTCAGACAAAAACTCACACAACCAAATATTGGAAAAGAGGAGCAAGACTTGGAGGCCCCAGGGCATTGTCAATACCGTAGTAACTCATATGAAGAATAGATGTAGTCAACAATTGTTGTTGTGACTTGAGAATTGTCATGCCATATACCGTGGAACATGGACACACTCCTGTATATGCAAATTGTAGCTTGCTGCCATCAACCCTTTAGCTTGGTTATATCTAATCCCTAGTATTTGGTGCAATGTGCGTATAATTGCTTGGTGCAAGTATATTCTGTATTTTAGTGCCCACACATTTGCCATTGATTTAGTGCCGGTTAATAGTAAATGAGGTCCAGTCTCTATAATGTTTGCTATATGTTGATCAGAATTTTGTGAAGCCTCCTTAAAGTGGACCTGTCACCCAGCCATAAAAATCTGTATTATAAAAGTCATTGTCAAATAAAACATGAACCTCAAATTCTTTTTTTCATTAAAGGATTCATAGCTGTTGTAAACTCATTTAAAAATCTCAGCTGTCAATCAAATATTGTCTGCCCCTCCTCTATGCTTAAGCTATAGAGGTGGGACAAGCAATTACTTTCACTTTCCATTCAGCACTTCCTAGATGTCACTGCACCCCAGTTCTCTTCGCCATTTAATTTTGTAGCCAGTACAGGAGGATTGACATTGGGTCCCCCATTCTAGTGCACAAACAAGATTCTAAAATGATGCCTTAATAAGTGTCCACAAAATGGCTGTAATTATTAGTTCCCAGACTGATGGAAACAAGATTCAAATAATTGTACATTATAATTGAAGTTCATTTTGCTTGACTAACATGATAAAATAGGATTTGGAATAATTATTTTGGGTGACGGGTCCCCTTTAATACCAAAGGGATAAACTTGCATTATTACTGGAACGGTTAGGGGCCGATTCACTAAGGGTCGAATATCGAGGGTTAGTTAACCCTCGATATTCTACTAGGAATTAAAATCCTTTGAATATCGAAGTCGAAGGATTTAGCGCAGATAGTTCCATCGAACTATCGAAGGATAATTCCTTAGATCGAACGATTAAATCCTTCGAATCGAACGATTCGAAGGATTTAAATCCAACGATCGAAGGAATATCCTTCAATCAAAAAAAGTTAGCCAAGCCTATTGAGACCTTCCCCATAGGCTAACATTGACTTCGGTAGCTTTTAGATGGCAAACTAGGGGGTCGAAGTTTTTTTTAAAGAGACAGTACTTCGACTATCGAATGGCCGAATAATCGAACGATTTTTAGTTCGAATCCTTCGATTTGTAGTCGTAGTCGAAGTAGCCCATTCGATGGTCGAAGTAGCCCAAAAAAAACTTTGAAATTCGAAGTTTTTTACCTTTGAATCCTTCACTCGAAGTTAGTGAATCGGCCCCTTAATGTAATGGTCAAATCACCATTAAAATGTTATTACAGAGAAACAAATACCTTTTTCTCTTTAAGCAGCAGAAGTGTGTGATCTCTGATGACAAAATACCTCTCCTGGAATTTGTTTCCTAGAAGCTTTGGAGTCTCCTCTCTGCATTTCAGCAGGCCGCATTTTGGAGTCTCTCTTTTCATGCCTATGTGATAATTTAATCCAAGGTTAATACAAAGACTCATTTGCCCTACTGCATGTGATTGTGTTTGTTAGAGAAATGAAAGCTGTGTCATACCTGTGAAAAGACAACTTCCTTCCCCAATTGGGATTTTCTTTACAAGTAGAAAAGCAGAACTAGGCTCAGCTAACTTGCACCACTGCAGAGCTTGCTCCAGGACTTTCTCTTTCGGGTGCAACGGACGCTCTGTATGGAACAAGGCTATTCTGTAAGTGGCATTGCATAGATGGATATTTGCATATTTTCTTTCACTAGTTTATTAGGTATACACAGATAGGACTATAAGATGTAAAATAAGGTACATGGCAGCATAGAGATAGCAGACATTTACTCCTGTCATCTCTCTTTCATTGATCACCCCAGCGCGACTACAGTACTGTAGGGCCCAGTTTTCAAAAGAAATTAACATTTAACAAAGTCAAAAAATTATACACTTGGTAAAAGACCTAGATAAAAGACATCCATTCAGACTAATTTAAACTCATACTGGTAATCTTATCTACTGGATTTGCAACATATTTTTCACATAACTCTTTTCTAAAAATAAGTAGGCGAGAAAGTCAGGAAAGTGTTTTAGTGATTTGGCCCATTTATGAAAGCATGTACTACTTTGATCAATGGGACAATTTGTATATGATTTTGACTGCTTTAAGCACATGTTACTTATATATTCTATATAAAGATAGTATGCCCTAAAATACAGAGGTATGTAATTTACTTGCTTGAAATAGCTCTCCTCCAACCCTAGTCCCAAATGATGGAAAAATGAACATAGCCAAAATATCTTGACTTGAAATATGCATAGTATTCTAATAATCAAGAGGCATCCTTATGTTTTAATGCTGTATCTTACCAAGCTCCCCATTTTCAAACACTTCAAAGGTGAGCCATACATCCATGCTTGCTGATATGTTCCTCATATCCAGAACCTGATTGGTCAGTTCTTCTGCTGTCATTACAGGGGAAACCTATAGGAACACCAAACATTAAAAGAGCAACGTGTTTTCCGGATATACATATAGTAGCAAAATGTAAAAGATGGCTCAGAAATGTGTGCTACTATCTGATTTATAGATAGTAGTCAATGAGTTTGGCTGCTTAGAAAAACTTCTGACCATGGGTCGATAACTTTGCACTAGTATTGAGAACTATAAGGGGTAAGGAGAAGAGTCAACACTGCCCAGGGTAGGCTCAAGTTTTATAGGGTCCCCCTCTACAACAAAAAACCTGCCAATGCATCCCATTGGGCACGGGCCCTGAAGGCTTCAGTGTCGAGAACGATGTGGAGTACGTAACCCCGTTTGCACTGTAAGCTAAACCCTGTAGAAGGCTGTGACACCAATAAAACTTGTTTGAGTTAATCTCATCTGCTCTGAAGTGTCTTCTTCAAAGGCCTAGTACTGTTAAGCATCTACGTGACAAGAGACTACCAGCTACGAGGGGCCCTGTTAAATTTGGCATAGTTGGGGCAGGATTCAAACCATCCAGCCATGGGGAACCCCTGTGAATTGTGACAATAGAGATTTGTACCATGGCGTGACGATAGTGTGTTAAAAATGCTATGTGCAGAACTGGAGTGACGGCGATACTGCACAAGAACTGCTGGCCAAAAGTGCACCACCAGAAATGGTTCTGGCCTAGGTTTCGGGAGTGCATGGTAGGAGGAAGGTCTTCTAGCAGAAGAGAGGACACCCGAAAGGGACCCTCAGTCACCGTTTTGGAGAGCAGTGATTCAGAGAGTGACGAGGCTAGGTTCATGCTGACAGTAAAGCTGGAGGTCAAGTAAGACACAAGGGCTACAATGGCAGAGCTAAAAGAGCCATGGCTTATTGATGAGCGGAAATCAAAGGAGTGGCAGCTGTGCCAGCTATTACAGATGCACCCCATCCGTGACACAGGCATCTGATATTTTTGGACTGGGGCCTTTGCGGAGAAAGTGATGGATAATAGTAGGGGGCCCTGTTACAAGTGGGTGGGCTTGGAGTGGGAGTACAAGCCCATTATATAGAAAAAGGGGAAAAAATGAGGAGGACAAAAATACTTTGTGCTCTCCAGTCTTCCAGCATTCTTTGCAGTATTTCTTCTCCAGCACCTATGGTATCTGTCTAAATTCTAGCAGCTCTTTCACTAAGTGGTACTGAGCAATCCCTATGCTCCTGCATTTTTTATCCCCTGAATGAAGGTATTGAAATGCCCTGAATCCATTTCTGCAGTGTCCTCACTTGAATGTCTGGGATTAATACAATACTCTGAATACATTTTCTGTTGTGATCTTTTTGACATTTCTGCTGTTAATGGAATGCTCTAAATTGGTTTTTCTGCAGTGACCTTACAAAAAATGTATGTGGTTGATGAGGTGCTCATTAGGCTCAAAGTGGTGTGTGGTACAGGGGGCGTTGCTTAATGAATTTTTAGCACTACACTATCGGACATTTTTTGGGTTGCAATTTTCACATTTGATGAATGCTGCATATTTTATGTTTTGTTAACAGGTCAATAAGATCCAGCAGTCAATACATATAATGGCAACTAAGAAAAAGCTTGCACTAAGCAGTAAAGAGTTTGACTCATCAAAGAATGCATGGAAACAAGTCACCTTTTTGCAGGCTTCAAAGATACTGACCTTTAAAGTGACACAGCAGTCTGGTATTTTCAATTCCAAGTAAACTTCAATAATTAGATCTCCAGCCTGTGATAGCTAACAATACACATATGAAAAACAAAATTTTTTTTTTATGTGTAAAAGTTGACTTTTACCTCTTATGAAAAATATAGAAATGAGGGAGTGTCTGTTGCACTACCCTGGGTCCTCTGGATGTACAGTATATCCAGAATGATCCGACTCTGCTGCCACAATTAAGGTGTGACCAGAGTGAGCCAGGAAAGGGCACAGAAACATAAATCCAATAATACACCGGAAATAGCAATCATTCCATGAATATCCAGCAGGTTATTTATGAATAATGCATCTTGACCCATGACAACATTTTTATTCTCGCTGTCTTTCAGACTAATGCTTACACTGGAAAAAAATAGGGGGGTTATTTACTAAACTCCAAATGCAGAAAATCCAAAAAAATTGTGTTTTTATAGTGTAAAATCTGAATTTTAAATTTCTTTCGGAATTTATTATACCCAGAGGATGGAAAAAGCCAGAATCTGAAAATCCAGCATCTCAGACCTGCCGAGGTTGAATATAAATCATTGGGAAAAGTCCCAAAGATTTTTTGATCTGCGCTGGGTTCATGCAATAATTCAAAATTTTCGGGGTGAAAATTCCAAAAAACTCAAAGTAAATTTTGGAAAAGTCAATTGATAAATACGGAGAGGAAAAAAAAATGTATGGATTTGGTCTGAGTTTTTTTCAGATAATATTGAGATAAATTCAGACTTTTATAAATGGGCCTCTAGATATGTCAGTGTACAGAAGTCAGGCCTGAACAGTAGTGACTGTGGTTAAAAATGCGGATTAAATGTTGTCATGTGGAGACAGACTATCTGTACACAGAAAAATAATACCTTCTTATTTATTTAAATTAGGATGGCAAAGCATGCTAAACAGAATAAAATGACAATAGGCATTTATGGGTTGATTTCACTCCTTAATTAAAAAGGTGGCACTTAAACCTATGACACCCATGGGTGGTATTCAATTTCTGGCATTCTTCTCTGATATAAGAGCCCAATATAATAAGAGGATAGTCAATTTACAATGCACAAGCACAAATTCAATAATAAAGATGAAAAAAAGGTACCAAAACTTTAAATCCACAAAACAGATTCAAAGGGTTGTACCTACATGTGGTTGACAGCACTATAAACAGGAGGAGTGGAAGAAGAATGCCTTTACCTGAGACAGCCCTCACCTGAGCATCATTCAGAATGAAGACACAATTAAGTGTCTCTTGCTTATGGCAGGTGTTAAGTACAGGGCCTCCCTTGCATTATTAATCCAGTGCAACTCACAGAGTATAGCAGCCTGGGCATGCACATGGGTATAAATGTTTGGTCTCTAAGGGTTACAACGTTGCCTCCCTCTGTACTAAACCTCTTGAACCCCTTTTCATTACAGAAGAACCCATAGGTGTGTCTAGATGACAACTGAAGTTTTGCAGCTCCCTGAACAAGATACAAGGCACAAGAGCTGGTTATGTGCAATGTTCCAGTTTTGGAGCTCACTTACTTGAACATCTTTCCAAGTTGTAATTAGGCTGATTTCTAAATCCATTTGTGTAACCTGCTCTTCTTCAATCTGCAATAGGAAGAACAACTTTATACGACTTTGTTAAGGCCATCAACAAACATTTGAAGGATTTATTTACTTTGGCGTGCTACATTATTACACTGAATCAAATAATAATTTGCAGAAATGCAGGAACCCAACATGGTTCTTCCGTACAGCATAATGGTTAAAGGACAAGGAAAGTCTAAAATAGAATAAGGCTAGAAATGCTGAATTTTGTATACTAAACATGAGCATGAACTTACTGCACCACAAAGCCTAATCAAACAAATTATTTATGCTTTCAAAGTTGGCTACAGGGGGCTGTCATCTTGTAACTTTGTTAAACCTCTTTGCAAGACTAAGACTGTGCACATGCTCAGTGTGGTCTGGGCTGCTTAGGGATCGTCATAAACAAAGCTGCGTGAATTCTGCATGGCTGGGAAGTAAGGCGGGTGCTCCCCCTGCTGTTCATAAGTATGATTGTTTCCCTGCAGAGCAGTTAGGGACCGTCTGACAATTCCTATCATCAGCAGTAAATGAAGGGAGAATTTCACTACATACAGTCAGGTTTCTTAAAAAAAAAGGTACACATTTTTTAATTAAAGTATATTGGAGATAGGTTTCTCTTTCATTAAAGAAAGTAAAAATGATATTTTATTTTTTTGCCTTTACATGCCCTTTAAGGGATTTCTGTTTTGCAGGAATTGGACTTATTTTAAATCATTTGTTTTAAAATTACTAACTTTTTTGGACACACTTTCACTTTTAACTCTGCGACATTTTGATTGGACATTGGCCCCTATCAATGTAGCAATGATAGCATGCTGGTAGGGTCTACAGTGTTGGAAATAACCAGTCTTACAAGTTGTTTGAAGAAGGATGAAAGTTCCAAACATTGTGCTTTGTCTCTACTCATAAATTCTTTCTGCAAATATAAATAAACAAGAATATACTTACCCCAAAAACACAAGCATAGTTATCTATTAGATCCTCCATAACCTTCACCTCATGTTCTCCTTTCCCATCTGTCTGAAACAAGCTTGGGGCAAACAAAAGTGCAAGGTTTTTTGTGCACATCTGATTGAGATCAGCACATTTCTGAACTCTGGAAAATGAGAGAGATTTGTAAAATTAGGGCAGGGACACATGTGGAGATTTGGGGAGATTATTCGCCCAGTGACTAATCGCCTCTTTTTTGGGTGACTAATCTTCCGGAAACTTTGGAAAATGAAGCGCTCTGTATGCCATCTAGTGATTTTAATTCTAAACGGCGGGAAGGCAGTTAGTCAAGGCTATTTGTCGCTGGGTGACTTAATCTCCCCAAATATCCACGTGTGTCTCTGCCCTTAAAGGCTGTGTCTATTTTACTAAAGTAACCTGTAGCCAGTACCAATGCTATTCCTCTTGCTATTGGACACAGTGAGAACACAAAGGTCTTAAGGGTTCATTTACCAAGTGCAGGGCTGGGGAAAACACGCAAATAACTGGTGCAAACCATCATGTTTTTGCACAGTTGAGCCCTTCTTTGTGCCTTGCTGGATAGCTGCAAGTCTCTCCACTGCATTTTGCAGACCTGTCTATGTCCAATGAATATAACGCTGTATTCATGAAGGGTTGGCCCCTACCTATCCCTTAACTTGAGAGTCATTCAGTTGTGTGGAAGGGGGCCCACGGTATTACACAGGCTTTAGTTCTCCTTAAGCCAACACTTAATTTTCTGGTTTGGGGAGTGGTCCCTTAGTTGGGGAGAAGGAATCTTAGTGTGTGCCCTTACCCTAACAGTTTAAATTGACTTTTCCTCTATCCAGTAAAATAGCTCCTTACCGGTAAAGGTGACCAATGAGAGCAGTCAGTGTAGCTCTGTTAAGTCTTGGAAGACGGTTAATTAACTCCAAGTATTTTTCCAGTCGTTTTGATTTTTCTGGGTTACCTGGAAAAAAAGATATAGTTTGATCATTTTGAAAAAAGAAAAAAAAAACACAAGTCCGTTATCTCCCACATATTCTCAGTTTCATCAAATACAATGAGGAAAACAGAGTCTATGGAGCACAATTGTTTTTATCAGGAGAAAAGTTAGTCTTAAGATAAAGGGGTAGTTTGCCTTTAAATCATTTGCTTAATTCCTTCTGTTTTAAATCATAATTATTTTACTTTTATTGCACTTCTTTCCAAAGGAAAGAGCAAAACATTAGAGGATAGCTTTACATCATTCGTTTTCACTTTATTAAAGATTTTCCTTCTTTATTTAGACCGTTTTCCCTGCTCCCTAGGGTCAATAAGCCTTGCTCCCAAATACATTTGAAATGTCCAAGATGCGTAGGTTACATCTGCATCGCTTTATATTACATATTAAAGGGGAACTAAGCTTCAGCACAATGAAATAAGAAACTTTTAAAATGCAATCAATTAAAAATTCTGTTCCGTTTCTGAAATCATCAAGTTTATATTCACTATTCTGCTCGCTAGGAGTGTTAAAGAGGTTGTGCACCTTCAAATTAACTTTTAGTATGATCTAGAGTGATATTCTGAGACAATTTGCAATTGGTTTTCATTTTTATTATTTGTTTTTTACAGCTCTCTGGTTTGCAGTTTCGGCAATCTGGTTGCTTGGGCCCAAATTCCCCTAGCAACCATGCACTAATTTGAATAAGAGACTGGAATATGAATAGGAGAGGCCTGAATAGAAAGATGAGTAATAAAAAGTAGTAATTTGAATTTGAAGAAACCATACCTGCAGCCTCTTTCCATTGTGGGTGAAGATCTGTAGTAAAAATTGGGTCATCCAATTCCCTAAAAAACCTTTTTAGCACATCAGTTACATCCTCGATAAAGTTGTCGCTGATGCGAAGCTTGACATTGCGTGCATCCTTGCGGAACTTGTCTATGAGGAGTTTTATACGTGGTATGGCTCCATTTTTACGGTAGATCCCTTCATGCCGCAGACCTGCAGAAAGGCTGACGTTACTGTGTGTTGAACTCTAAAGGCCTATTGTTTCTGCGTTTTTTGATTTTTCATGTTCTGTTTTTGAGTATTCTGCTTTGTACTTTTATTTTCACCTTGGTTCTTGTGTTCTACTTATAGTTTCCTCCATCATTTTTCTATTTCCCATTGTCTTAGCCACTGGTACATCGCCCCTCAAACCTTCCCTCCATCTTCCATTATTTACTATTGCTAATGTTTTACATTTAATGTCTTCTTCTCATCTCTTTTGTACTCCATTTTATCAGCTTTCTTTTCTGCATTTTTAATTTTCTGGGGCCCATTTAACTAGGGATGCACCGAATCCAGGATTTGGTTCGGGATTTGGCCAAATCCTTCTGTCTGGCTGAACCGAATCCTAATTTGCATATGCAAATTAGGGGAGGGAGAGAAATCACATGATTTTCTCACAAAACAAAGAAGTAAAAAAATGTTTTCCCCTTCCCACCCCTAATTTGCATACGTAAATTAAGATTCGGATTCGGCTCGGGATTCGGACAAATCTTTTGCAAAGGATTTGGGGGTTCGGCTGAATCCAAAAAAATGGATTCGGTGCATCCCTACTTTTAACCCGTGGCCCTTTTCCATTACTCTAAATTCAGTTTTTTATATATTCTTTCTCTTGTTTTTTTACACTATACACTCCTGTTCTCCTGCTATATAGCCATGGGGTCAGGCCTTCAAGCTGAATAGTGCAAAAAGGCACCTGATTATACAGCTTATTATTAGTGATGGGCGAATTTATTAGGCAGGCATGGATTCGTGGTGAAACTGCTGCGAAAATTCGCTCTGGAAAAATTTGCTGCATTACAATTTTCGCATGTCAAAATTATTTTGATGCCCATTGACGGTAATGCATTTGGACAAAAGAGTCACGCATGTAAAAACTGTAGTGCACGTAAAAATCATTCAGACGCCCGTTGACCAATGCGTTTTGCAAATTTTCCGCTTCTGAGTTTTGCATATTTTTTGGCAAAGCGAAACGGGACAGATTCGCTCATTGCTACTTATAATAAAATGGAATTTGTTCTTACACAGCAAGATAAACCGACTCAAAAGCCATTTATGTCTCTCAACAGAACTATAAAATGATACCTTACAAGGACTTTTTCACTTTTCAATGTTGCTAGTCAATTAAATGGGTTGTTCACCTTCCAACACTTTTTTCAGTTCAGTAGTTTCAGACAGTTCACCACAAAGAAAGTTTTTTTTCAGTTACTTTTTACTTTCTATTAGTGGCTGCTTTTTTGAACTTTTATTTTTCACCTTCTTATGTCTTTATGGAGCAGCTGTTGGATGGGGGTCACCAACACTGTAACTGATCTAAATTGATATGTAGGTTGATCTGTTTCATATCTTTCTCCCTGCTGAGCAGAATCCCTGTGTCGTTAAAGGCAGTAGTTAGAATTTATATAATAGTTGTCAATATTCCCCAGATGCTGCTGAGAAATAAATCAACTAATGTAGCAAATTGTAACAGTTCAGAAAGAAACACCAGAGACAGGAAAAATGTACTTCTAAAATGAAATTCTGGGAAAACTATTTAAAATTAAACATGGAAAGCAATTTAAAAAAAATCTATTTTCTAGTGATGAATCTAAAAATAACTGAACTTGAAAAAAACTGTTGTGAACAACCCCTTTAGTATATCTCAGACTGGTGTAGGAGCAGGCATTGTTGTATGGAGGGTCCTGTATAGTGTAGAGAAAGGCCTACCGTATTGGGTAAGAAAAGCTATGCAGCTATCTACAATGATGGGAATGTCATTCCTGCTCAGCTGTTGCTCTCGTAGAACGTTGCCACTGCTGCATGCGGCTGCTTGAATATCAGTGCTCCAGGCAAGGAAATCTCCCTTTGTAACTCCTTGAAGGTACAGTGTCCTGCAAGCAAGTACAAGAGATTCATATACATTTCAGGAAGGTAAAGCTTTTGCATTGTAAATCATAAACAAAACTCCTGCTGTTTAGCATGAACTTGATGTTTGAAAGTTAATGTTAAACGGCTAATCTATATCCATCTAATAAAATAGGGGCCTTTACTGCAATCATTTTTAATTGAACTAGCGTTTAAAGGACCAGTAACACTAGCGGAATGATACAGGTTTTCAGTTGTCCTTAGAAGATTTATGATTGACCATGATACACTGAAGGATAATACAGGCATGCTTAAAAACCCTTTCAAGTGTGGCAGTAACTGTCTTCCGGTTTTAGGAGATGTGGAGCGCGCACGTAGGCTGTAGCAGAGGGCATGTCACCATATCGCCCTATTTGTGAAATCACTGCACAACCGGAAGCAGAATTTTTACAAGGTATTTTTGAATAAAGCATTCAAATATTTAACTTATTGTAGAATGGAGGTGTTACTAAAGATGGTTACAATGTTTTTTTACTTAAAATTTTTTTGGTGTTTGGTAACTGGTACTTTAAGTTGAAAGGCTTGATATTGTGGTGAAGCCCAGCTGCACGTAGGGTTGCTATATTTTCTGGTAAAAATATACTGGCCTTCCTACATATTTATCTTTTTTTCATATTAATTACATTGGGATCAACCATCAAAAGCCAGGCTAGTAAAATACTGGCTAGGTGGAAACCCGAGTTGCACACCTTGTTCCCTGTATTTAGTAGCAGCTGTAACTTCTTTACAGTCTGCCTTTAAATTATCCATATCTTTTTTTTTTTTCTTTTTAAATAGTTCACTGCATTCCTGTGCTTGCACATGTCAGTATGCATTTGTAGTTCCTTGGTGCAAATAGGCTGAGAAGTTTTAGGGGCCGATTTATAAAGGTTCGAATTGTAGTACATTTGAATTGAAATTTTCGAGTTGTATTTTTGGTTAAAACTCACAAATTGGAATTGGGAATAATACAAGCTCGAATTCAAATTCGAGATTTATCATACCTGGACCCTGGGAACAACTCGAATGCGACTATTTGCCACCTAAAACCTGCCGAGTTAATGAAGAAGTCAGTGGAAGAGGTCCCGTGACCCATTTGAAGATGTTAGTAGCCTTCTCGACATTCAAGTTTTTTTTCCGAAGAAGAAGAATTCGAGTTTATTCGAATCCGATATGAGCAGGGCCGGATTTACATAGTGGGCGCCCCTAGGCCCACTGCCGTTTATCCCCCCTGTCCCCTACCCTTTATTCATGCAAATTTTCATGGAGATTGTATCTCCTGCGCATCCCCAGTGTTTTTGAACCAATGTGGGTGTGGTCGGGCAGCATGCCGCCCCCTAAAATCCTGCCACCCTAGGCCCGGGCCTAGGTGGCCTTCCCACAAATCCGGGCCTGGTTATGAGTTTTTCGGTCGGAAATATTCACTCGATTTTTAGACGTTCAAGTTTTTTCTTAAATAAGATACTATATCAATGTCATTCGAGTTCATTCGATTAGTTTCAAGGTAAAAAAAACCTCCAACATTCAGCCTTTGAAAAATCAGCCCCTAAATCTCATATATTTCTAAACGTATGGACAACAGGTAGCATATTTATGAACAATGAAAGGAGTGCTTACAGTCATGACAGGAGCCTTTCTGACAGTTAGCCAGTAGGTGGCACAGAGATTGCACGTGTATGTAAGCATTATTGCATTAGGACTGATAATGCGAAACTGCACAGATGGACCTTTTTGCAATGTGGCCAGTAGATAGCAGAGGTTTAACATATTAAACATTTATGCTAAACAACAAGTCAATGCAAGCGAGACAACGCACCGTCCTTTCTCAACAAGTATCAGCATATCTTTCTTCTCTGTGTTTTCAGATGCTGGCGATACAGCTAATAAAGCAAAAGGAAACATAGACATAATGAGCAAGTGTGTTATGAGGGTTTGCTTTGTTTAACATTTATACATTTTATACTTTTGAAATAAAGCTTGTGTCTGGGGTATTTCAAACAGAATAAAGTTCATGGGGGGAAGACAATATAAAAAATATAATATGCAGATATAGCACAAACTCTTTAGGGCGGTTCACCTTTAAGACTTTTACCGTATATACTCGAGTATAAGCCGAGTTTTTCAGCCTCCAAAATATGCTGAAAAACTCTACCTCGGCTTATACTCGGGTCAAGCGCAAAAACGGTCGCCGGCGTCTAAAAATAGTTGCCGGCGTCCAAGAATAGTCGCCAGCGTCCAAGAATAGTCTCCAAGAATAGTCGCCGGCAACCAAGAATGGTCGTCGGCATCCAAAAACGAGACGCCGGCACCTCCAATGGGAGCAGAAACCCTCAATTTATTGATTGAAACTTACCAGAAGCTGCTGCATTTCTCACCCTAGGCTTATACTCTGCTTATACTCGAGTCAATAAGCTTTCCCAGTTTTTGGAGGTAAAATTAGGTACCTCGGCTTATACTCAGGATGGCTTATACTCGAGTATATATACGTATGATATATAATGGATAATTTTAAGCAACTTTTCAACTGGACTTTTTCTTTTTTATTGTTTTTGAACAATTTGTCTTCTTTTTCTGACTTTCCAGCTTTCAAATGGGGGTATTCACAGAAACCCATTAAAAAATATTCAAAAACAATTTTATTTTTTAACTTTCTCACATGACAGCATCAAGAGACTGAGAGACCTACATCTGGGAGGAAAGGGACTAGACAAGTGACACAATATGTGGCTAACTTATAACTTATGAAATGATCAAGTATTGGACAGAAAGCAGACTCACCAATATAGTCTCAGAATAGGTGCAAAAATGCATGTACATAAGAAAAGAAAGAAAAAGAAAGAAAAGACACAAGCCTGACAAATTTCATGGCTACATATAGTACTTACACTGAAGCTGATTGTGCCCTTCATATGCACAAAATGTGACAAGCTTGGCTATTCTTAAAAATATGTTAATAAACATTTGTACCTATTATGCACCTATTACAGCACTACGAAATATGTTGGCGCTATATAAATACATGTTAATAAATTATAACCATGTATTTATATAGCACCAACATTATTATTATTATTATTATTATTATTATTAATAATAATAATAATAATAATAATAATAATAATAATAATAATAATAATAATAATAATAATAATTAACAGTTATTTATAATAATATAATAATAATAATGATCATAATAATAATCATAATAATAAATTATGAGCCTGTTAGGTATATTTGGCATTAAAGAAACTGTTCACCTTTAAATTAACTTTTAGTATGATGTAGAGAGTGATATTCTGAGACAATTTGCTCTCCAGTTTGTAATTTTAGCAATATTTGAAGAAGAGACTGGAATATGAATAGGAGAGGACTGAATAGAAAGATGAGTAATACAAGTAGCAATAACAATAAATGTGCAGCCTTAGAGATCATTTGTTTTTAGATGGGGTCAGTGACCCCCACTTGAAAGCTAAAAAGAGTTAGAAGAAGATTGAAGACCAGTTGAAGGGGCAGATTTATCAAGGGTAGAATTTCGAGGGTTAAAAAAAACCTTGAATTCGACCCTCGAAGTAAAATCCTTTGGTGCAAAAGCTTCGATCGAATGATTCGAACGATTCGAACGATTTTAAGCGATCGATCAAAGGATTTTTATTCGACCAAAAAAAAACTTAGAAAAGTGCTGGGGAAGGTCTCCATAGGCTAACATTGGACTTCGGTATGTTTAAAGTGACGAAGTATGAAGTCGAAGTTTTTTTTTTTACACAGACAGTACTTTGATTATCAAATGGTCAAATGGTCAAATGGTCGAATGGTCGAACGATTTTTACTTCGAATTGTTGGAATCATTCGATTCGATCGAATTTGACCAATTCGAAGGGCGAAGTACTCAAAAACTTACTTCGAAATTCGAATAGTTTTTAATTTGAATTATTCACTCGAGCTTAGTAAATCTGCCCCAAAGAGTTGCTTAGAATGAGTCATTCTATAACATATTAAAAGTTAAGCTACCCCTTTAAGCTAGCTGAATAGGGTTATTGCTGAGCACTAGTGATGGGTGAATTTATTTGGCAGGTGCGAATTCACAAATTTGGCGCAAAATTTTTTGACGCTGTCGATTGTTTTGCCAATTTAGACGCCGGCTACAATAAACAAACACCTATTGACTTTAATGGGCGCCGGCATCAACTTTGAAAAAATCTAAATTGCAGTTTCACAAAACGGAACAAGTTCGCCCATCACTACTGTGCACTAGTGATGTGTGGGTCAGTTTTTACCCGAACAGTACCCGCCCAATATCCACCCTCCCTCCACCCGTGCCCGCTCGAGGAAGACTTCCGGGTTCCTTTAATAGATCCTCGCTGACAATGACGTCAAAATAGGGGTGGGGCGAACAGGCGTGCATCTATTAAAGTTGAACCCGGAAGTCAGAAGCTGCCATTGTATGGTCGCAGGAGGGGAGAGCAAGCAGAAGAGCTCAACCTCCCCACATGACCCTGAAAAGGGGGGTGCGAGGTCTGCCCGAACCAATCCGCGGGTATCAGGCCAACCCGCTCATCACTACTGAGTATCAATTTTTTCACTAGTTTCTACAGTTGCTATGTTTTGATAAGTTTGTGTTATTCCATATACATGTCTTGACAATGTCTGCTCACAATCTAGTCATTGTAATTAATGAATTAGTATGTGTAGTAAACAAGTGGGTAATAACACCTGGGTCGGGTAAATGAAGCACACGTTGCCTTTAGGTAAATAATGCCAATCACCATTGTGCATGGCCTTTAATCTTCCCACTCTTACTCTTCTCACTCTCAGCTGAGCACTGCCTCGGGACCGACTACGGATCTTCAATGAAATAACAGACTTACTGAGTTCTTGAAGTTGTCGCAGATTGACACTGTCTTCTGCTGCGTTCTCATCTCCAGGGCAGATAAAAAGATGCCATTTATTCAGCAGGAAAAAGCCTTCCATCCAGTGATTCGGATTCAGCATTGCCTTGTAGCGCATTCTCCCCACTCTCTGGAATTCATGACCCACCAAGCAGTGACAGCTCACCGGAGTAAACCACTACACAAGAGGGATGGGTAATTACACTTAGCAAATACATAGGGGGGGAATTCACAAAAGTGGAGACAGCCTATTTTTGGAGTAAAAGTGGTGGTAAACTGGAGTAAAGAAAACAGAAATCCACCTAATTTCCGACTCAACCTCCACTTTTCATATTTTAGTGAAAGAAAGTCAGTTTACAGACACTTTTATGAATTTGTCTTCAACGACATAAAAATGGTGCAAAAACAACATTTTAAACGACATTTTCTCATGACATTTTAAAAATGGAGTAAAACTCAGTGGAACTCTTCTTAGTGATGGGCGAATTTGTGCCGTTTCGCTTCGCCGAAAAATGTTTTTTGGACCCCGGCGTCCATTTTTTTAGCGAAAATGCATTCATTTTTTTTTACGCTGGCGAATTTTTGCGGCCATTTCATGAATTTATTCGCCGGCAGAAAATCATGTAAATTCGATGCAAATTCGCGCCTGGTGAATAAATTTGCCCATCACTACCCATGAGTCAGATCAATTCTAAGATAACTTGCTCTGCTTTGGTTCACCCAATCTTCAATTCACACCACTTGTAGGTGTCCCATTGGGGAATAATTCACATATTAATAGGGATCAGCATTTTATAGTCAGGGCACTAGATTGTGTCTAACCCTATAGGTGTAAAAGCCTCATTAACAAAACAAGTAAAACACTGATTAAACGAAATTTGATATGCAAAAAGTTTTTAATGCACACTTGTATTATTTTACTAGTTTTAGCTTAATGAATGAGCCAATATTAGCAATTTGAGTGAATATATTATCTAAAGGATAAGTTAAACCTCCCAGCCATGTTTTAGTTTTAGCATCAAATTAGACACTTGACCTGAGATAATAAAACATATTTCTGATACAAATCCCTATATTATGTAAAATACCGTTTCTTGTATTTAGACCCTTATATCTTGTTGCAGAATTCAATTACACAAATGTGGGCAGATTTTGAAAGCCCAAGTTAGCCTGAAAAAGTGTTGTATCATTCCCCTAGGGTAAAATAAACCCCCTCCCCCAAAAATTCCAATTTGATGGCTGACTGACCGGTGTAGTAAGAGCTACAGACAAATTCAGAACAAATGTCTTTAAAATGTTGTGCAAAAAACTAAATCTGAAAACTGTATAAAAGACAAATTCACAAAATTGGGAATTTGGTGAGATTTTTATCTTCACTTTTATTTTGTCTCAATATCACCACTTTTGTGAATTCCCCGCATAGTGTTACTCTAAACTAGACATGTTTAACATAAGGCTTTGCTACTAGAGACCTTCTTAGGGGGTGGCAAGTAGAGGGAGCTGCCCTGGGCCCTGTCTCGAGAAGTAAATAAGGGTCCCTGAAAAGGAATGTGCTCCCTCAATAGGGGGGTCCCTCAAAGACCTCTCAACCACTAAGGACCACCTTTCTTGAAGCTTATGCTGAATTTCAACCCAAGGCAGTGACTGGGGCTGTTATTTATGTAGTCAAAAGGAAATAGAAAGAAGGACACACTTTTGACATCTCCTAATTACCTTGCCAATTGCGCTCGTCCAAGTTTGATGCGTTTCAGCTGCATCAGTCCCAAACTGGTGAACTTTCTCCGTAGACAAGTACATCTCAAACATATAGCGAAACCTTTAGCAAAAGAAACACACAGCAGCACTGTATCAGCAGGCACGGCACTCTGATTTTTTTAAAGGACAGCTTGACTTTCAACTTTTAAAAAATCAAGCTTTGTATACTGTATATCTCACCATGCTAATGGACTTATTAGTGGGACCTTTCTATCAGTGTGAGAGTCAGTCTGCTGCTGCTTCACCTCATTTTTTTTAAAGGATAACCCTAAAAATGAATGTGGCTAGAAATGCCATACTTTATATACTGAACTTATTGCACCAGCCTAAAGTTTCAGCTTGTCAATAGCAGCAATGATCCAGGACTTCAAACTTGTCACAGGGGGTCACCATCTTGGAAAGTGTCTGTGACCCGCACATGCTCAGTGGGCTCTGAGCAGCTGTTGAGAAGCTAAGCTTAGGGGTCGTCCCCTGTAATATAAGCTGATGCTACAGGTCTGATTATCAAATTCTGATGCTAATTGCACTGGTTTCTGTGCTGCCATGTAGTAATTATCTGTATTAATTAAAAGGATGCACCAAATCCACTATTTTGGATTCAGCCGAACCCATGAATTCTTTGTGAAAGATTTAGCCGAATACGGAACACAAATTTGCATATGCAAATTAGGGGTGGGAATGGAAAAACATTTCTTACTTCCTTGGTTTGTGACAAAAAGTCACACCAGTCCCTCCCCACCCCTAATTTGCATATGCAGATTAGGATTCGGTTCAGCTGGGCAGAAGGATTCGTGCAAATCTGAATCCTGTCGCAAAAAGGCTGAATCCCAAACTGAATCCTGATTCGGTGCATCACTAATTAATTACTAATCAGCCGTATATTGTGATATATAAGTTGGTGGATACAATTTATTGTTAAATGAACTTACTGGCTACAATATAAATTTTTCTTTTTTTATCCTGTCCTTTTTTATACTATGAACTGTGAATCTAATTAAGTGATTATTTATTGTATTGCACTTTAAATTAATACAAGTTATGCAATTTTATTAATTATATCACTTGTCACTAAGACAAACTAATTAATTGAATATTTGATCATTGGAAGGGTGTGAATGTATGTCCTTCTCTTTACTAATGTATGTGCAATTGCACGGCACTTTCATTTCCATGATCAAACAAGTCATTGGATTAGTAGTTAATTGATTGATATTTTTTTATGTGTAATATTGCACTGAACTTTAATCACTATGAATGAATGAGCATTATGGACCATTGGTGAATGAATTTCATTTTTATTTAAGGATTCATGTTGCACAGTAAATTGAGATAAATTGAGAAATACGTATTTAACAAGTAACCGGTGATAATTGGTAATTTGATATAAGTGGGGTTCTTTCTTCTTAACAAAAGTCTCTTCTAATTGATACACTGACTTGTCAGACCCCACCTATAATCAAAGAGATAGAATTTTTTGGACCAGGTGTATTACACAAACTTTTAACTCAATTTCTATTCTATGTGTACTGTATATTGTGAGAGGGTCCCTAAGCTCAGTAAGTGACAGCAGCACAGAGCATGTGCAGTGAATCAGCAGAAAATAAGATGGGGAGCTACTGGGGCATCTTTGGAGACACAGATCTTTACTGCTAAAGGGCTGTGGTTGCCTTGGGCTGGTACAGAAGCCCAAAACATAATGTACGACATTTCTAGCTACTTCTATAGTTAAGCTTTAGTTCTCTTTATCACTAAGTGAACATTTGAAATAAGAACTTGAACTGCAGAGATAGCCGTGCATTAGACACATAAAAGAAACAGTATTCAATGTATAACTATTTTCCTTAACATCAGTACATTATGGATGCATAGAATCATAGAACTCACCATTAGTGATGGGCGAATTTATTCGCCAGGTGCGAATTCGCGGCGAATTTGCGCGATTCGCCGTCGGCGAATAAATTCGCGAAACGGCCGCGAAAATTCGCAGAAAAAACGGCGTCAAAAACGGGCGCCAGCGTCAAAAACGAGACGCCGGCGCCGTTTCGCGAATTTTTCGCCGTTTCGTGAATTTCGCGCCAAATTCGCAAATTTTTCGGTGAAGCGAAACTGCACAAATTCGCCCATCACTACTCACCATACACACTAGAATTCATGTTAAGGTTATGAAAGTAATAAAATGTATTTGCAAGCTCTGCACAACATTTTGGGGATAACAAACCCCTTCCTCCGGTACACAATAGTGAAGGCATAAATCCACATGTAATATTTAGGGATGGGCGAATTTTTTCGGCTTGTTTTGCCGCGTACCGTATATACTCGAGTATAAGCCGAGTTTTTCAGCCCCCAAAATATGCTGAAAAACTCTACCTCGGCTTATACTCGGGTCAAGCGCAAAAACGGTCGCTGGCATCCAAGAAAAGTCGCCAGTGTCCAAGAATAGTCGCCAGCGTCCAAGAATAGTCTCCAAGAATATTTGCCGGCGTCCAAGAATGGTCGCCGGCATCCAAAAACGAGACGCCAGCACCTCCAATGGGAGCAGAAACCCTCAATTTTTTGATTGAAACTTACCAGAAGCTGCTGCATTTCTCACCCTAGGCTTATACTCGAGTCAATACGTTTTCCCAGTTTTTGGAAGTAAAATTAGGTACCTCGGCTTATACTCGGGACGGCTTATACTCGAGTATATACGGTAAATGATGCCCATAGACTTCTATGGTGTTGTGTGTCCAAAAAGACATGCAACAAAAATTTTTTGACACCAATAGACTTTAATTGGCGTCTGCGACATTTCGCTGGCGGCAAATTTTTGGAGAAACGAAACTGGTCAAATTCGCCAATCCCTAGTAATATTTAAAGTTGATGAAGATGACATTAGTAACATAACAAAATGCCCACTTATTAAGTAAATCTAATAGCTAATCACGTCTTTAAAGGGATACTGTCGTGGAAAAACATGTTTTTTACAAAATGTATCAGTTAATAGTGCTACTACAGCAGAATCCTGCATTGAAATTCGTTTTTCAAAACAAGAAATGGATTTTTTTATATCTATTTTTAAAATTTGCTATGGGGCTAGACATTTTGACATTTCCCAGCTGCCCTCAGGTCATGTGACTTGTGCTCTGATAAACTTCAGTCACACTTTACTGCTGCACTGCAAGTTGGAGTGATGTCATTACCCCTCCCTCCTACAAGCTGCTGTAATGTAAATAGAGCCTTGTCTGCTGAGCCTGTCAATTGAACAATAGGCAGGAATCAAGATAAGCTCCCACTGACACCACTTCAGAAGGACTGAAATAAGATAGTCCTGTCATCACTGCCCCCACTTACGTTTCAAAAAATAAATATATATATATATATATATATATATATATATATATATATATATATATATATACACACACACACACACACACAATTCATTTTGGACACTGGAAAAAATATTTTATATAGATAGTTTATTATACAAAAATGAATGGCAGAAACACAGGAGTACACTCCCAGGACTGATGACAGGGAATAGAAAAAAAGGATAAAATAAGGACATACTTGAAAACCAGGAAAATTTAAGAGGAAGTCTAGGAAGGGTTAAAATAGCTCATGAAAAGGAGGCAGTAAGTAGTTAATGTAAAAAGAAGTATTGCAGGCAGGAAAGGAGCAAGGTGTGTGTGAGGTGGATAGCAGCGGGAACTCACAGCTCCTTTACCACATCTAGTAACCAGTAAAACTAACTAGGAAGGCAGCAAGGAGAGAAAGTTCCCCCCTCCAAAGGAAAGCAGAGATCAAACTTACAGAACGGCAGGAGCTTTGATAGTGTCTGTGGGAGGAGGGGCTGCTAGTGCAGCTGTAGAGCAGGACGTAGGAAAGTGAAAGTAATTGGTTCCCTTCAAACCATGTGACCTCTCTCCTCCAAACATCACAGACATGGGCAGAGAGGGGAGGGGGAGTGTACAGCTAGATTCTCATGTCGTAGTGCGACCTGGCTTTTCATTACAGAGTAGGGATGGCGCGAACTGTTCGCCGGCGAACTTGTTCGCGCGAACATCGGGTGTTCGCGCTCGCCGGAAGTTCGCGAACGTCGCGCGACGTTCGCCATTTTGGGTTCGCCATTGTTGGCGCTTTTTTTTGCCCTCTCACCCCAGACCAGCAGGTACATGGCAGCCAATCAGGAAGCTCTCCCCTGGACCACTCCCCTTCCCTATAAAAACCGAAGCCCTGCAGCGTTTTTTCACTCTGCCTGTGTGTGCTGAAGAGATAGTGTAGGGAGAGAGCTGCTGCCTGTTAGTGATTTCAGGGACAGTTGAAAGTTTGCTGGCTAGTAATCGTTTTGATACTGCTCTGTTATTGGAGGGACAGAAGTCTGCAGGGGTTTGAGGGACATTTAAGCTTAGGTAGCTTTGCTGGCTAGTAATCTACCTTCTACTGCAGTGCTCTGTATGTAGCTGCAGTGGGCAGCTGTCCTGCTTCTGATCTCATCTGCTGACTGCTGCAATAACAGTAGTCCTTGTAAGGACTGCTTTTATTTATTTTTTTGTTCCAATACAGAGCAGTATCAAGCAGATTACTAGCCAGCAAACTTACTATCATCTGTCCCTGAAATCACTAACAGCTCTCCCCCTACACTATCTCTTCCAAGCACACACAGGCAGATTTTTCAGATACATTTTTGCCCTTGATCCCCCTCTGGCATGCCACTGTCCAGGTCGTTGCACCCTTTAAACAACTTTAAAATCATTTTTCTGGCCAGAAATGTCTTTTTTAGATGTTAAAGTTCGCCTTCCCATTGAAGTCTATGGGGTTCGCGAACCGTTCGCGAACCGCTCGCATTTTTGCGCAAGTTCGCGAATATGTTCGCAAACTTTTTTTCCGACGTTCGCTACATCCCTATTACAGAGTGGCTGCCTCCAAGCACACAGGTAATGCTGTGCCTGCTGTTAGAGCAGCACAGGATGAATGTGTAATGAGCAGAAATGGAAGCCCCCATGACAAAATACAAACTAAAATAACTTATGCATGCATTTGTGGATTAACATTTTATTTGCCAGACAGTGTTTATGGATGTGTGTTTTTTATAAAAATGCAAAAAAAAAATTTTTTTTTAAATGACGACAGATTCCCTTTAAGTGTTAATATACAAATGCAAAGGAATAAAAACATAAAAAAGCCAAGACTGAGGCATAAACACAGGTGAAATAATCGTTACATTTGGTAATAAGGACTGATATAGATGGGTCACAAGTTATCTTCTTCAGAATGAACTCAATAGATATTTAAAGGTAAACTTAATAAATAAATCTGCTATAAACACATATAAAACACAGTGAATAATATAAATGTGAAGAGTGCTTAATAAGTAAATGGAGTTTGCTATAAATGGCCTTAAAAGAGAAGGAAAGCTAATGAATAGGGATGTAGCGAACTTCGACTGTTCGCGTCCGCCGAATGTTCGCGAACGTCGAGCGACGTTCGCCAATTGGTGTTCGCGTTCGATTCGAAATAAAATTTCGTTCGACCATTCGACCATTCGACCATTCGATCGCTAAAATCGATTATAAGCATTCGATTGAATTAAAATCATTCGATCGAATAGCTTCGATCGTTCGATTCGAACGAAAATCCTTCGATCGTACGAATAAAATCCTTCGATCGTTCGATCGAACGATTTTATCAAGCGTTCGAAGTTCGCGAACTGTTCGCGAACTGTTCGCTTTTTTGCCGGTGTTCGCGAACGGTGTTCGCGAACACATTAACGGCAGTTCGCTACATCCCTACTAATGAATCAGTTTATTCCCAATAGATTATGCACTATAGTGCAACTATAACACTATGGAGCATCCAAAGTTGCGCCAGCGACAGGTTCGCCGCACTTCGGCAGGCGTAGTTTCGCCAGCGCTATGACAATTCACTAAAATGTGAATTTGCGCTCAGGGAGGCGAATGGTAGCGAAGTTGCGCAGCATTAATTCGTCAAGCAAAGCGAAGTTACGCTAGCAATGCCTCATTTGAATACGGCACCAAGTTAAAGTACAATGGACGTATATGTAGCAGCAAATACATTACACTACACAAGCCTGGGAAAGCTTCATAAAATATAATAGAGGTGTTATTTTGCCCTACACATGTGCCCACTGTATAGTTTAGGTGCCATATGTTAGGAAATGTAGGAGGGAAGGAGGGTGCCCCCCCAAAAAAAATTATGATTTTTTTCAGCCTATCACCCTTAAAAAAGTAAGACACCAGCGTTTTTTGGGACTTAGAAAAAATGTAAACTTTTTTTTTGATGCAATCCCTATCTAATCTATTGCACTTCGCCCGGTCTGAGGTGGCGAAGGCAAGTCTGGCGCAAGAGGTAACGTTCAGTAAAATGCACAAGTTAGTGAATTAGCGTAGTTACGTCCCATCGCCATTGTGCAACTTTGCCTGGCGTAAGGGTGCGCAGTAGCGCTAGAGTAGGTCCACTTCGCTTGCGAATTTATGCCAGTACCCATTAGTAAATCGGCGAAGTAACGAAATAACGTCACGCTGGCGCTAAATCGTGGACTGAGTACATCTTAATCTACTGTACTTTCTCCTACACATTAGTCTGATAGACAGACATACAATACCTTTCCACTGGAGACGGACTGCTCAACACATCCAGCCTGGTCACTCCCATACAAACAACTTCTGAAGGTTCAATCTTTCCAAGGGGTTCCGAGCTCTTGTCATTGTCATAAAATGTGAGGGATTTTTGCAGAACACACCAGTGTTTGTGGAATTCTAGAGCCAATGGAAATTACAAAGCTATAAGAAGACTTGTTACAAACTAAAAGGAGAAACAACCCCTTAATAAAAAACCCTACCCCCCTACCCTATATGGACCCCACTCTCTTCCTCCCCCAGCCTAGCTGTTACCCCGGGCAAATGCCCCTAACTCTTTACTTACCCCTCCATGCACATTCTATCCAGTGGAGTTCACGGGCGCCATCTTCAGTCACTTTTGGTAATCTTTGGAATGAGACCGGCGCTTCTGCAAATTTCATGAGTTTTGGCGCATGCACAAAACGGAAAATTGCTCCAACTGTGAATGCGTCGATCCTCCAGTCTCGTTCCGTAGCTTACCGAAGCGGCTGAAGATCATTACTAGGGATGGGTGAATTTGACCCGTTTTGTTTCGACAAAAATTTGCCGTCTTTAAAATGTCGCAGACGCCCATTAAAGTCTATGGGCATCAAAAACAATTTGTCGCAAAGCGAATTTTTTTTTGACGCGCGTCTGGGGCATCTGTGAAGACTCAGATCGCTACTGCTAAAGGGCTGTGGTTGCCTTGGGCTGGTACAGAAAGTCAAAGCAAAATGTATAGGGATGCACCGAATCCACTAATTTGTATTTGGCCAAACCCCCAAATCCTTTGCAAAAGATGCAGCTGAATACCGAACCAAATCCTCATTTGCATATGCAAATTAGGGGTGGGAATGGCCGGGCAGAATTATTCGGCCGAACCTGGCTGAAAAAGGCTGAATCCTGGATTCGGTGCATGCCTAAAAAATGTACAATATATCAGCCCTACTTCTTTGGTGAAGCTTTATTTCTTCTTTAAAAGACAAAAGATATTAAAGTGCCACTTAGTCTACTATTTATGATATTACTGACAGTTAGTGATGCAAATGTATTTGGTTTTCCTACTGCTTTATTTTCTCAGACATTGATTTTGGTGTTACCAGCTCATTAAGCTCCCAGTGTTAATAATGCTATAAAGACAAGTCCGAAGTCGCTGCTCTCAGGTCACTGCCGGCTAAACAGAACCACAAATGACAGTTGGTTCTTTGTCAATGTATATTAACACCTTCAGGCTGAAAGATGTCAGAACTTTTCACATCTATTCTATTTATATTCAGGATTTCTTTCTTGGTCTTAACCAACCTTCCTACACAATTCTGTTTTCACAACTGTTAAATAGTGATGGGCGAATTTGCGCCGTTTCGCTTCGCCGAAAAATTCGCGAATTTCTCGTTTTTGACGCTGGCGTCCATTTTTTTCGAAAAAATTTTTTTGACGCCGGCGATTTTTTGACGCAAATTTTCGTGGGAGTTTCGCGAATTTATTCGCTAGCGGCGAATCGCTCAAATTCGCCGCGAATTCACGCCTGGCGAATAAATTCGCCCATCACTACTGTTAAATGCATTACATTAAACTTTTTTTTTATTGGCAACACCTACTTCACATAACAGTGTTCATTTCTTTACATAAAAAAAACAAACACATGTCCAAGAGATGCAAGGTCTTACTATTTATATTTCTACTTCTCTGTTTCAGTTCTAAACAGAATTAAATTTTTTTCTGTTTCAAATAGTGATGGGTGAATTTATTCAGCAGGCACAAATTTGCGGCAAATTTGCGCGATTCACCATCGGCGTAAAAAAATGGACACCGACGTCTGTTTTTTGGACGCAGGTGCATTTTTGCCAGCGAATGTGCGCCGGCATCCAAAAAATGGATGCCAGTGTCCAAAAAACGGACGGCAGTGTCAAAAACGAGACGCCGGCGTCGTTTCGAGAATTTTTCGTGTTTCGCGTGGAAATTCACAAATTTTTTGGCGCAAATTCGGCCATCACTAGTTTCAAACAAAACCACCTACTTCCTTACCATCTTTAGATTTCCTCGCTGTGAAAAGTTTGGTCAAAGCAGCAGTCTTGTTTAGGTACCCAGAATGCACCACGGGCTGGAGGATCTCATCATAAACTCGAGCTTGGTCGGCTTCATCGAAACCTAAACTGTCAGCTTCACATGTTAAAAGAACAAATGGCAGAAGTAGAGTTAGGTTTACATTAACATGAGCAGAATAACCAAAAACAAAAAGGAAAGTATTTGAAAAAAGGTGCCTGGGGAACCCATAGTATCTTCATCTTTATCTGGAAACGGGCTTAGTAATGTATTTAAAGGAACAGTAACACCAAACAATAACATTTTTTAAAGTAATTAAAATATAATGTACTGCTTCCCTTTACTGGTAAAACGAGTGTGTTTACTTCAGGAACACCGCTAACATTTATATAAATAAGTTCCTGTGTAGCCATGGGGGCAGCCATTCAAAGAAGAGAAGGCTCAGGTTACATTGTAGCAGATAAGCTCTGTAGAATATAATGGTATTTCACAGAGCTTGTTATCTGTCATGATTTTTATAGTGACGTTTTTATTTCTAATTTACACTCCAAATAATTAACTGTAACATGTAAAATTTCATTCTTAACAAATGTGTTTTTTTTTTTTTTGTAATATTGGTGTGTAGGTGCATCTCAGGTCATTTTGCCTGGTCATGTGCTTTCAGAAAGAACCAGCACTTTAGGATGGAACTGTTTTTAGGCAGGCTGTTGTTTCCCCTTCCTCAATGTAACTGAAGAAGTTTCAATGGTATCTATTTTCACATATTATAGTTTATAAATCCCCTTCAACTTTCCTTCTGTGCTCATTTAAGGAACACAATCATGCAACAATAACATTAGTAGGGGTATGGGATCCGTTATCCGGAAACCTGTTATCCAATAATCTCCACATTACGGAAAGGCTGCCTTTCCATAGATTTCATTTTTTCCAAATTTTTCAGATTTTTTTAAATTATTTTCTTTTTCTCTGTAATAATAAAACAGTAGCTTGTACATGATCCCAAGTAATATATAATTAATCCTTATTGGAAGCAAAACCAGCCTATTTGGGTTCATTTAAAGGGGAACTATCACAAAAATTAAAATTTAATATAAGCTTCATCATACTGAAAAAATAAACTTTGGTATAGGACCTGTTATCCAGAATGCTCGGGACCTGGGGTTTTCTGGATATGGGGTCTTTCTGTAATTTGGATCTCCAAACCTTAAGTCTACTAAAACATAATTTAAACATTAAATAAACCCAATAGGATAGCCTTGCTTCCAATTAGGATTAATTATATCTTAGTTGGGATCAAGTACAAGCTACTGTTCCTTTACTACAGAGAAAAAGGAAATCAACTTTAAAAATGTGAATTATTTGATTATAATGGAGTCTATGGGAGAATGCCATTCCATAATTCGGAGCCTTCTGGATATCTGGATATCGGGTTTCCGGATAATGGATCCTATACCTGTAAAATCAATTGAAAATTGAGCATTGTTTCTGAAATAATCAAGTGTATGTTCACTTTCCCTCTCTCAGCATCTGTTTTTTTTTGACAGTTAGACTCAATGGGGCAAATTCACTAAGATTCGTAGTTGCGCCAGGCGTAACTTCGCCGCACTTCGCCACACTTCGCCAGGCGTAGTTTCCCAAGCGCATCGCAAATTCACTAAAATCCAAAGTTGCACTCAGGGGTAGCGTAAGGTTGTGAAGTTGCGCTAGCGTTGATTCGCTAAGTAAAGCGAAGTTACACTAGCGAAGGCTAATTTGCATACGGCGCCAAATTCAAATTTCAATGGAGGAACACGTATCAGCACTACAAATGCCTAGAAAAGCTTCAAAACATCAAATAAAAATTTTATTTTGCCCTACACATGTGCCCACTGTCTAGGTAAGTTGCCATGAGTCAGGAAATGTAGGGGGGGAGGAGGGGAGCCCCAAAAAATGTTTTGATCTTTTTCAGCCTATCACCCATAATGTAGAAAACACGCCAGAGTTTTTTGGGACTTAGAAAAAATTTTGATTTTTTTTAAGCAATCCCTATCTACTCGATTGCGCTTCGCCTGGTCTGAGGTGGCGAAGGAAGTCTAGCGTAAAAGGTAGCGTTCAGTACACTGCGCGCATTAGTGAATTTGCGTAGTTACGTCGCTAGCGAAACTTCGCCAGGCGTAAGAGTGCAAAGTAATACTAGCGAAACTACGCCAGCGTTCGTTACTGATTCCAGTACAAACAACATCTAACAAAATAACTGCCTTTTGCACAAATTCTGCATGTAGAGAGACATGGGGGCAGATTTATCAAGGGTCGAATTTCGAAGTTCAAAATACTTTGAAATTCGACCATCGAATTGAAATACTTCGACTTCGAATATCGAAGTCGAAGTTTTTTTCAGCGAATTTGGGTACCGAACGATTAAATCCTTCGAATTGAACGATCGAATGATTTTACTTCGACTTGCAAAAATGAAAAAAAAAAAATGCTCTAGAAGGTCCCCATAGGCTAACATAGCACTTCGGTAGGTTTAATTTGGCGAAGTATTGAAATCGAAGTTTTTTTAAAGAGACAGTACTTCAATTATCGAATGGTCGAATATTCGAACGATTTTACTTCGAAACGAATTTGAAGACGTAGTATCCTATTCGATGGTCGAAGTATCCAAAAAATTACTTTGAATTTACAATTTTTTTACTTCCAAAATTCCCTTGAATTCACTACGACCCTTGATAAATCTGCTCCATGATGTCTGGTGAATTTAATAGAGTGAGCTCTAATACATCTTCTTACCAAAAGGAGCCCCCCAATAAGATATATTGAATCGAACTGTCAATGAATATCTGACACCCAACTGCTGCATGAAGACAGAATGAAGAGAAACAGATGCTGAGAGAGGGATAGTGAAGATAAACTTGATTATTTCAGAAACAATGCAGAATATTTAATTGATTGTATTTGGAAAGTTTCTTCTTTCAGTCTGCTGAAACTTATATTACATTTTCATTTTTCGCGATAGTTCCCCTTTAATGTTTAACTGATTTTCTAGGAGAGAAAAACCCCAGGTCCCTGGATAACAGGTCCCATATCTGTACGGTACTGTAATTATACAAGGGGCATGAAGAAGTGCAAGCAGACACTGTGCACCACTAACTGCATGGCCATTAGGGATGTAGCGAACTGCCGATTTGATGTTCGCGAACGCCGTTCGCGAACACCGGCAAAAAATGCGAACGTTCGCGGACAGTTCGCGAACTTCGAACACCCGCTAAAATCGTTCGATTCGAACGATCGAAGGATTTTAATCGTTCGATCGAAGGATTTTCATTCGAATCGAACGATCGAAACCATTCGATCGAATGCTTTTCATTCGATCGAATGCTTACAATCGTTCGAACGAATGGAAATCGTTAGATTTTTAGCGGTCGAAGGAATTCGAATGGTCGAATGGTCGAACGAATCGAACGCGAACCCAAATTGGCGAACGTCGCGCGACGTTCGTGAACATTCGGCGGACGCGAACGGTCGAAGTTCGCGTGAACGAGTTCGCCGGCGAACAGTTCGCTACATCCCTAATGGCCATATAGACATTAGCGTGTACTGAACATTTACCAACAGTTTAGTGAGATCTTCCACAGCTCAAAAGTGTTTTATTTTTTTCAGATTTACAACAATGAGGGTCATTTATCAACACTGGGCAAATGTAGCCCATGGGCTGTAACCCATGGCAACCAATCAGATTGTTGCTTTCATTGTTCTACTTTCAGCTGGCTTTAAAACGCTAATCACTGATTGGTTGCTATAGGTAACTGCCCGTGGGCAAATTTGCCCATTGCTGATAAATGAGCCCTACTGTGTCATAAATGTCATGCAGATACAGGTATGGGGCCTGTTATCCCGAATGCTCAGAGCCTGGTTCTTTCTGGATAATGGACATCTCTGTAATTTGGATCTTCATACCTTAAGTCTACTAGAAAATCACCTAAACATTAAATAAACCCAATAGGCTGGTTTTGTTTCAAATAAGGATGAAAACTATATCTTAGTTTGGATCAAGTACAAGCGACTGTTTTATTATTACAGAGAAAAGGGAAATAATTTGGATAAAATGGAGGCTATGGGAGATGGACTTTCTGTCATTTGGAGCTTTCTGGATAACAATCCCTAGTGTATACACATACTAGTGTATTATAACACTTTATTACTATTAATACTGTTGGTGCTTGCTCTCCAGGTCTCAGAGGTCTGTACAAACAACATGGCATTGTCCTGCCCCACTGGATCAGCGATATATTCTGCGTCTGAGAAAAACTGCATTACAGACTTCAGCAAATTGGCTCCAGCGACAGCTGCACAGAGAACCTGCAAGATACGTCGCACACTTTAAGAGTTGGGTTAAAAATAACCAGGGTGCACAGTTATATTTAAAAAAAATCAATAAAAAATACATGAAGTCTACTTTAATAAGGGATATAGAACCATGGAATTGTATCTGTGGTTTGTACAGTGGAAGGAAATGTTTATATGTTATGGATACAAATTGGTTACAAATTTTGTTTCCTTTTTCTCTTTTTCTTTCAGGGTTTTTTTTTTATGTAACAAATGGATTTTAAATGGACAATGTAACGCAAACTTATAAGGTACACGGGTGACATCTTGTGGATGCAAATGGATTTTACTAGTCCACATCATTTATGCACTAATTTGTATTGTAGGTTATTATACACTCATTTATGATATTAATGATTGTTATGCAATATTAACTTGGTTGAATCGTGTTTTACCCTGATAAAGATGGTCACAGAATTAGACATCACTTATTTGATTGAGCTGGATACGAAGCACTGATTGGTTGATTCAAATGAACACCGTTATTTAAATATTTGTTGAAATGGGATTATATTATCCTTGAAAAAGGTCCTAATGAGGATGAAACATTGGACATAATATAATGTAAATAATGAGGTGAATTTTTTTTTACATGAGATGTGCCAGTTCCTGATATTCGTGGATATATATATATATATATAGCCTTCAAAATGGACCTGCACTCCAAAAGTTCTTGCGATCAAGCAATTTTATTGAAACATCATTCATGTACATATATGTATATATATAAGAAGATAGAAGGACTCGCACACCATTTCCAGTGAATAAAAGAGTGTTATTTTATTCTTAGATGCATTTCCAATGTTTCGGCCCACATTAGGGCCTTTATCAAGGATACAGTGCATGTGTCAGTGTGGCTGCTTATATACCATTTAAAATTGGCGCCGAGTATGACGTCTTAGGCAGTGCTAAACATTACAGAACAAGTTCATATCATTGTACAGACTTAAAATGCAGTACCTAAAATCCACCACAAGATGCCAGTGCTGTGCAAGTGCTTGAAGTGCTCAAAAACGTGTTACAAAAGTGTCCATTCGACTTATTCTTTTTTCATCAGCCTGCAAATTTGTACAAACGATAGATACTTCTCCGTATTTGCTTACATAGTAGATATGGTTTACATCAGAGTTCCCTCTAATTTATTAGGGAACTCTGATGTAAACCATATCTACTATGTAAGCAAATACGGAGAAGGTTCGAGTTTTATGCGTAATTGTGTACTTAAAGGACAAGGAAAGTCTAAAATAGAATAAGGCTAGAAATACTGTATTTTGTATACTAAACATAAACATGAACTTACTGCACCACAAGCCTAATCAAACAAACTATTTATGCTTTCAAAGATGGCCACAGGGGGCTGTCATCTTGTAACTTTGTTAAACATCTTGGCCTGACCCTGACCCTGCACATGCTCAGTGTGGTCTCTGCTGCTTAGGGATCGTCATAAACAAAGCTGCTTGAATTCTGCATGGCTGGGAAGTAAGGCGGGGGCTCCCCCTGCTGTTCATAAGTATGATTGTTTCCCTGCTCAGCAGTTAGGGACCGTCTGACAATTCCTATCCACAGCAGTAAATGAAGGGAGACTTTCACTGCATACAGTCAGGTTTCTTATAAAAACGGTGCACATTTTTTAAATAAAGTATATTGAAGAAAGGTTTCTTTTTCATTAAAGAAAGTAAAAATGGGATTTTATTTTTTTGCCTTTCCTTGTCCTTTAAGCACTGGCCAATAGTAGCAAGTGATGAGAGTGTGTGTAAAAAGCTGCCGTCCCGACCCAGGTTTAGCTAGCAAAGAGATAGATCTTTGAAAGATATTCTAAGTCCATCTGACCCTACTGATAAATATGTTATTCCGCCCATACAACATTTTTTGGTTCAGCGTCCTGGGGTTTTTAAGTGTAGTGGCTGCATTATGTGCAGCAGTCTGATTTTGGGCAGTCATTTCTCACATCCTAGGACAGGCAAAAGGTATGAAATAAAACAAAGGATGAAATTTTGATAACACTTTATTGAGGAGAGAGGCTTTTTGGATTCATGAGCTTGATTGCGTCCTAAAGGGCTTAATGGACAGCTGGTGTTAAGCTTTCATATGGAAATTAGGGATGCACCGAATCCACTTTTTTGGATTCGGCCGAACCCCCGAATCCCTCGCGGAAGATTCGGGCGAATACCGAACTGAATCCGAACCCTAATTTGCATATGCAAATTAGGGGTGGGAAGGGAAACACATTTTCTGACAAAAAGTCACACAATTTCCTTCCCGCCCCTAATTTGCATATGCAAATTAGGATTCGGATTCGGTTCGGCCAGGCAGAAGGATTCGACCGAATCCGAATCCTGCTGAAAAAGGCAGAATCCTGGCCGAATCCCGAACCGAATCCTGGATTCGGTGCATCCCTAATGGAAATACACTATGTTAGGCTATGTATCTAGGAGGAATATATTGTAAAAATTGCTTTATAGCTTTATTGTGAAATTACTTTATTGTATAAGTATAACATTGTGAATTGTGTTCTGTCAAGGTGAAACTAAGTATCTATCTTTTGTACAAATTTGCAGGCTTATGAAAAAAGAATAAGTCGAATGGACAGTTTTGTAACACGTTTTTGGGCACTTCAAGCACTTGCACAGCACTGGCATCTTGTGGTGGATTTTAGGTACTGCATTTTAAGTCTGTACAATGATATGAACTTGTTCTGTAATGTTTAGCACTGCCTAAAGGTGGCCATACACGGATAGATCCGCTCGTTTGGCGATGTCGCCAAACGAGCGGATCTCCCTCCGATATGCCCACCTTCAAGGTGGGCAATATCGGGCAGATCCGATCGTGGGCCCTAGGGCCCAACGATCAGATCCTAGCTCTCACAAACGGGCGGTCGGATCACGGGACCGCATCAACGAACAGATGCGGCCGCGATCCGACGGGATTTTTAACCCCATTCGATCGAGATCTGGCCGACTTTCGGCCAGATCTCGATCGGGGAAGCCCGTCGGGGGCCCCCATACACGGGCCAATAAGCTGCCGACACGGTCTGTCGGCAGCTTTTATCGGCCCGTGTATGGCCACCTTAAGACGTCATACTCGGCGCCAATTTTAAATGGTATATAAGCAGCCACACTGACATATGCACTGTATCCTTGATAAAGGCCCTAATGGGGGCCGAAACGTTGGAAATGCATCTAAGAATAAAATAACACTCTTTTATTCACTGGAAATGGTGTGCGAGTCCTTCTGTCTTCTTGTATGACCAAAATTGACCAACACACCCAAAGTAACTACAAATCTGGTAAGAGTGCAGCATACACACAAAAACTATGTATATATATATATATATATATATATATATATATATATATATATATATATATATATATAGGTATGGAACCTGTTATCCAGAATGCTCAGATAATGGATCTTTCCGTAATTTGGATCTTCATACCCTAAGTCTACTAGAAAATCATGTAAACATGAAATAAATCCAATAGGCTGGTTTTGCTTCCAATAAGGATTAATTGTATCTTAGTTGGGATCAAGTACAAGCTACTGTTTTATTATTACAGAGAAAAAGGAAATATTTTATTTGGATAAAATGGAGTCTATGGGAGGTGGCCCCTAGCGTTATTCGGAGCTTTCTGGATAACGGATCCCATATCTGTATATCAATACACACACACGCACTTTATTGTGTGTTTCTTTTATAGCCTGGATCATTATTACTACAGAGAGGCTGAACCTGTAGGCTGGTTCAATAAGTTCATTATATAAATGATGACATTACTAGCCATATTCATTTTTTAGGATTTTGTTCTTTAAATCCTCCCACTAAAATGTTAGATTCTCTGTAGTTGTATAATAATACCTTAAGTATCTCATCCTGTGTGTTTAGTTGAGGGTGAGATGCTCTGTATTTGCCCTCCCTGTATTTCTGCGTGATGAACTCCCTCCTTCGTTCTACGGGATCTTCAGCACGCAGCATTTCCGAGGATAGAAGTCTTGCTGCCCAGAAGCGGTTTGCTCTGTCATTACCCAAGATGATGAAAAGCTGCAAATGTTAATAACTATATCAACATATAGACCATAACTATCAATCGAGTTATAGTACATAGACATGGAAGGATGTATCTGTTATAAAAACAGAGTTGTTCCGACCTGCACAATTTCATTGCTCCAGATGCTGGTGTCTAGTTTCAGACTTTGCACTTTGGATATATTGGTACCAAGACTTCTGTGCACACCTGTAGAAAAAATAACAGAATTTAGAGCAATATTTATGAATTTAGAAAAAATTTTTTAAAAAAGTTCCAGCACCCAGCAAAGGGCTGCAAAATCCAAACTAATTTCTAAATGTGATTTATTTGTATTCACCCATAATTTAAATTGGCATTAGTAAAACATCAGTGGCATAATCACACCAAGCTGCCTTCAAATGAAAATTTGGGATCTACATTAGCTGAATCATGGGAACTGAAAGAAAAAGTTGCCTTTGAATTAATCCTACTAGATACTGTGTATCGTGACCTGGATAACTGAGCATCTTTATAGATGCATTATGGGTCCTTATCCTCCTCTCCAATATACTGTAATTAAAAAATGTCTACCATTTTTATAAGAAACCTGGCTGTATTCAGTGAAATCCCCCTTCATTTTACTTGCTCTGACTGCTGTGGATAGGAAAATTCAGACAGTCCCTAACTGCTGGACAGGGAAACAATCATACTTTCAAACAGCAGGGGGAGCCCCCGCTTACTTCCCAGCCATGCAGAACTCAAGCCGCTTTGTTTGTTTCCCTGAAGAGCAGTCGGCGACTGTGTAGAGATTTGTATTGGATTTTATTTTTGCCTTTACATCCCCTTTAATGTTTCCAACTCCAGCTGCAGGGACAAAGATCATGGAGCCAGATTTAAACAGATAAACTGGGATTCTCACTAAAGGATTATTTTGCTGCAGTCACTGGTTCTGCCGAGTTGGAAAAAGTTTATTAAGGGGCAGATTTACATATGGTCGAATATCGAGGGTTAATTAACCCTCGATATTCTACTGCAGAATGTAAATCCTTCAACTTCGAATATCGAAGTCGAAAAGGTTTTACCGCAAATAGTTCGATCAAACGAAAAATCGTTCGATTCGAAGGATTTTAATCCATCGATCGAACGATTTTTCTTTGAATACAATTTTTTATAAAGCCTATGGGGACTAACATTGCACCTCTGTAGGTTTTAGATGGCAAAGTAGGAGGGTCGAAGTTTTTTTTAAAGAGACAGTACTTCGACTATCGAATGGTCGAATATTTGAATGATTTTTAGTTCGAATCAAAGTCGAAGTCGTAGTCGCAGGTCGAAGTAGCCAATTGGATGGTTGAAGTAGCCAAAAAAACATTCGAAATTCGAGTTTTTTTTTTTATTCTATTCCTTCACTCGAGCAAAGTAAATGGGCCCCTAAGTGTATTAAACAATACAAAAACTATAAAATCCACATTAGATTGCATGACAACACAGGACCCAGTGCAGTCTGTATATTCTGATTATTTATCAGTCTTGCTGTATCGGCTTCTGGCAGATATTATTTGACTTGTGCTGTTTTGATCATTTATGATGATCCCTAAGCAGCCCAGACCACACTGAGCATGTGCGTAGTCTTGACCAATTTTGAAAGCATAAATCATTTGTTTTATTAGGCTTGTGGTACAGTTCATGTGTTAAGTATCCAAAATACAGCATTTCTAGCCTTATTCTATTTTAGATTTTAGCTCCCCTTTAAAGAAAGAAAGTCATTTTTACTTGGAGGTGCCAAAAGTTAAGCACCCCCCTTACCTGACACCCGAGGCCAGTGCTCCTATCAGGAGAAATCTGCACCACGTGAGCACCACGGAGCGATAGTTTTCCTGCTTCTTCTTTCTTCAAATTTCCCGGGGCAGACACATGCGCAGTAGAAAGAAATAACTCGCTTTTTGTAAGTATAAGCGATCACTTGGGAGGTGCCTAACTTTTGGCGCCCCCAAGTGTAAAAGGACTTTCCTTCCCTTTTAATGTATAATTTCCTTTATATAAAACAAAAGCACCTTGCTGTATTTTGGAAAGAACAATTCTTTTTTTTGCTGTTACAAAGACTTTCACTCACCTGCACACTGTTTGCATATCACAACACACAGATTAATAGAAGCCCAGTCTGGGTTAGAAGCTCTGCAGTCTGCACAGATCTTATTCGCTTTATTGGACCAGATCTTTTCGGCTACTTCATAGTCAGACAGTGACTCGGAGATGCACTCTAGCAGGGCCTCCATCCACTCTTTCTTCTCCCTCTCAGATTCTGCAGTGAAACTGGGAAAGGTTGTTTGTTGCATAAGTAACATGGTCTTAAAGTTTCCACCATGAAATCCTTTTTGCAAATTACTTTCTGAAAGGTCAGTAGAATAGGAAAAAGCTGACCGTAGTGCACTGTACCTAATAAGTTGCCAAGACTGTCTCTGAGGATGAAGGCCCAGATTACAGGCCACGGCACCCCTAGGCCGCATGCCGCCCCTAAAATCGTGCCGCCCTAGGGCTGGGCCTTTGTGGCCTCACCACAAATCCAGGCCTGAGGAGGTGCTGCAGTCTTTACTAAAGCATTAGATACAGTGGCACACACTGGTTAAATTAAGGAATGTTGGCCTGGAACATAGTATTTGTACCTGGATAGAGAACTGGCTAAAAGATAGACTACAAAGAGTGGTGGTACCAAAGGCCATCTCTTTTCAACTGAAAACTGAACTTTCACTTGAAGCAGCAAAAATGGTTCTTTGCGGTGAGATTGTGGAACGCCCTGCTGGGTGATGTTGTGATGCCTTCTAGGGCAGAGACAGATGAGAAGATTCGGGGAGATTTAGTCGCCCAGAGATTTAGTCTTCTTCGGGCATCTAATCTCCCCAAACTGCCTCCCCGCCGGCTAGAATCTAAAATCGCCAGCAGGATGGCACTCGAATCACTTTGTTTTCCGAAGTTGCCCAATGTTGCCTCACAAGGAAACAGCACCGGCCTGCGTTTCTTCCAGTGAGAACCACACAGTGTCACTGTGAAATCTATGCAACAACATCCTGATCAAGTGAGGTTCATCCCTAACCTCTATGGACACCCCCATCTGACAGTTAGGTTTGCTTACCTGAAAATTTTTTGCATGGTGACAAGTTCAAAGTTCTTGTTCCGTACGTCTCTTATGGTGGAGCCATGCATTCCTATCACAAACATTCCAATCCCCATTTTGAATAGCTGAAGAGCAAGATGGACACGTATTATACAGATGAAAGTAAAATATCAAAGACATAAGGGCAGATTCCCTAAAGGGCGAAGGGACTAACGCTAGCGAAAATTTGCCAGCATGGCGTCACTTCAAAACTTCACCAATTTCCTAACAGACGCAGGCATCACTTCACTACTGAAGGAGAGGGACGCTAACGTTCATTCGCACTCAAATTTTCGCTCTGGCGAACAGATGTAACTCCGCAAATTCACTAAGATGCGGATTTTACTGAACGTTATCTCCTTCGCAAGCTCAGATCAGGCGAAGTGCAATGGAGTGGATAGGACTTCCTCAATTTTTAGTGCAAAAATTTAAGTCCCAAAAAATGCTGCTGTCTTTTCCTGCCTGCAAAGGTCCGTAATTTTTTTTTTTGGGTAACCAGGTTCCCCCCCTCCATTTTCTAACCTATGGAACATAAATAAATATGGGGGAATTTATTCGCCGGGCACAAATTCACGGATTTTGAAGCCGGCAACGATTAACGGACGCCCATCGACTTTAATGGGCATCCATGTCAAAATCGCTGTTTTGCAATATTGTCCCATTTTCACAAATTTCACAGGAAAGTTGTTGCGAATCGAAACGGGGCAAATTCACTCATCACTAAACATAAACTATACACTGGGGCACATTTATCAACACTGGGCAAATTTGCCTATGGGCAGTTACCTATAGCAACCAATCAGTGATCAGCTTTTTGAAGCCAGCTGCAAGTAGAACAATGAATGCAGCAATCTGATTGGTTGCCATGGGTTACTGCCCATGGGCAAATTTGCCCAGTGTTGATAAATGACCCCCAGTGGGCTCATGTGTAGGGCATTATAACAACTCTATTTTATTTATTAAGGTTCCCTGGACTTGTGTAGTGTAATGTATTTGCTGCAACATATATTTCCATTCAACTTTATCATTTCCTGCCGTATGCAAATTAGGCAACGCTAGCGCATCTTCGCTTTGATTGCCGAAGTAATGCTAGCGAAAAATCGTCAGCGTTCGGCGCCCTGGATGCAACTTCGCACTTTAGTGAATTAGCAGTATCCTAGCGAATTTACGCCCGGTGAAGTGTTCGGATGGCTGCAAAGCTGTCGCTGACAAATTTTCGCCGGTTAGGGCATTTGCCCCAAAGTAGGAAAGTTATGGCAGCGTGGCTAAAACTCTTTAACTTAGTATCTGAAAAGAAAATCAACATCACGTTATGGTCATTTTGATGTCGTTATATGTAAATTAGCCCAACCTGCTCATTTTTGTGAATCCACAATTCATCTGTAGTAAGAACAGCAAAGATTTTGGATTTATAGCCTTTCAGCTCCAGGTAGCCGGATCTCTGGCATGATGAGCTGCAGCCAAGGCGCAGATGTGGGAAGACCATTCGGTGCTCTTTAACCCTGTTCTGGATGGTGGAGCACCACTCATTCCTTTGTGCTGCATGTAAAAGAGACAAAAGCACAACTTATATGCCATAGGGTACAATAATGACCTAGACAGAAATTAAATGCAAAGCTGGCTTATCTTTTTTCAGGCACCTATATGTTATCGGCTATTATAGCATCCGTGTGTAAGGAGCGCTTGCCGGCGCCTTTCTTCTTTGGCCCCCCCAGCAAGATGTCGGTGCCCAGTGGAGCTACGTGGCATGCACCTTTTGGCGTCAAAAGGTGCAACGTCAATGTGCAACGTCAGTGAGTGACATCATCATGCTCGTTTTGGCCTTTAAAAAGACGCCAAAGGCCTACAGAAATTGCCTGATTATATGTTCTACTATGTGTGTTCCTGGGTGCGCTAGTTTACTATGTCTACTGATTCTGATCTGTACCTCGGACTGTTGCACCGTTTATTGAACCTTTGCTGCCTGAACTGACCCTTTGCCTGGACTTGATCATGTTGAACTTCATAACCCCTTGGATACCTCAAACTGTGTGTGCCAGCTACTTTCTCCATGGTCCACAATTCCTTCGGGCCCTGACACCATGATACATAAACTTTTTCTCACCCAGAGAATACAGTTATGGGAAATAAGGCCTAATTGTATAGGGCATTATAAAGATATCACTTGACAAACACAGAGGCCACCGATCATGGACTTTTCATTCACCTTCATTCTCGGCTCTAAACACAAACGTCCTGTGTTTTGTGACCACTTCAAGTTTATTTTCTTTGGTTGAACGAGCCATTTCAATGGAGGAGAGAGGGATCACACCTTTTGGGTACAGCTCCTGTGGTTCAAACAGAGAGAATTTGAAGATCATCACAGATCATCAGTATCATTAAGAAAGGAACCAGAGGTTACAATATGAAACCCTTCATCGCTTCAGAGATTCCTTAACCCATCAAACTGGGGATCAAAATAATTATAGAAGAGTTTTCCAGACAAAAGACAACTGAAGTTAAACTAAGTCTGTAAGTCTAGGTTTATTGCATGTACTCCTCTTCTGAAACGACGACGATCCATCGTGCGGTGCTCGATTTCTCCTCCCTGCCTTCTATAGGAGATAGCCAGGGAGGAAAAATTGAGCGCCACACGATGGATTGTCGCCCTGTCGCCGTTTCTGAAGAGGAGCGCATGCAGAGAATCGGTGAGTAATTTCTTAATAAAAGCTTTTTGAAAGTTTAAACTGTTTTGGTATTTTTTTTTGTTAAAAAGAAACAAATTTTAAAAAAAATTACTGTTACTGGTCCTTTAAAGGGATACTATCATGGGAAAATTTTTTTTTTTCAAAACACATCAGTAATAGTGCTGCTCCAGCAGAATTCTGCACTGAAATACGTTTCTCAAAATAGCAAACACATTTTTTTACATTTAATTTTGAAATCTGACTTGGGACTAGACATATTTTCAGTTTCCCAGCTGCCCCAAGTCATGTGCCTTGTGCTGTGATAAAGTTCAGTCACTCTTTACTGTTGTACTACAAGTTGGAGTGATATCACCCCCTCCCACCTCCCCCCAGCAGCCTAACAACAGAACAATGGGGAGGTAACAAGATAGCAGCTCACAGACACAAGATAACAGCTAATTCAAAAATTCTCTATATCCATGCTTTATAGTTTTAAAAAAAGATTTTATCACAACATATTAAAATCACAAAAAACCCCACATGGAGCCTAACGTATTTCATGCTTACCTAGCACTTAGTCATAGGCAATCCCAAATGGAACACATATCTCCGTACATATATATACATTTACAGATGTATCCACCCATCTTTAAAACCGATCACAATTGAGCTGGACTCTTGTTGCATAAGTAGCTCGTGGGAGCATTTTAAACAGACCAGCTCAAATTAAACTATTAACTGTTTCCAAGTCAAGTTTCGGGGTAAAATGTATAAGAATAAATATATAAAGTACATCAAAGTATACATTTCTTTACACAAAGTAAGTCACATCAAATATAAAATACCCAATGGTAGCCGCATCTGTATGTAAAAAATCCAATAAACTTCACATTTATGTAATCTAGTTATGACACCTCCTCCCATAATCTTTACCTGTTCTATGGCTTGTACTGAAAAATATTTAATGTTTCCATTATTGCATTCCATGACATGTCTGGTAATTTGTTTTCTTTATAAAGCATGGATATACAGAATTTTTTAATTTGCAGTTTTATCTGTTTGGTCACTAAATGTCTCTATCATGCTATAGTATTAACTATATATCTACAGGGTTCTGTGATCCAGCTCTTTTTTTTGTGTACAAGATAACAGCTGCCTGGTAGATCTTATAACAGCACTCAATAGTAAAATCCAGGTCCAACTGAGACACAGTTACAGGAGTAGGAGAAATAACAGCCTGCCAGAAAGCAGTTCCATTCTAAAGTGCTGGCTCTTTCTGAAAGTACATAAACAGGCAAAATGACCAGAGATGCACCTACACACCAATATTACAACTAAAAAAATACACTTGCTGGTTCAGGAATTACATTTTTTATTGTAGAGTGAATTATTTGCAGTGTAAACAGAGTAATTTAGAAATAAAAAAAATACATCATAAAAATCATGACAGAATCCCTTAAAGGATCTCATCAGCTCCTCTGTAGTGATGGGTGAATTTGGCGCGCTTCGCTGAAAAATTTGCAAAATTCCTGCGAAATTCGCAAAACGGCAAATAAATTCACAAAACGGTGCCAGTGTCCGTTTTTTTTGACGCTGGTGCAAATTCGCTGTCGAAAATGCTCCGGCATCCAAAAAAACAGATGCCGGTGTCCATTTTTTCCTCTGCACTTTCGTGAATTTATTCACCGGCGGCGAATCGCAGGAATTCACAGCGAATTCACGCCTGGCAAATAAATTCGCCCATCACTACTCCTCTGATTAGGCAGATTGGCAAAAATAGAAGGTTAGGTAAAGTGAGATGGAATAGGGGAATCAGGATAAGATAAAAACTGTGTGTTACCTTGTCATTGCTGAAATACATGAGATTCTGTCCATCAAACTTTACATATCGCCTCTGAAAGACATAGTTGCTGGAGGGAACAGAAACACAGTATTGGTTGAGGTTCACTATTAGGCAATGTTCACATATAACTGAGCATTTGGTACAGAATGATGCCAAAGTGAAACACTGCCTAAGAAGTTGATTACCGTATATACTCGAGTATAAGCCGTCCCGAGTATAAGCCGAGGTACCTAATTTTACCTCCAAAAACTGGGAAAGCTTATTGACTCGAGTATAAGCTGAGGGTGAGAAATGCAGCAGCTTCTGGTAAGTTTCAATCAAAAAATGTAGGGTTTCTGCTCCCATTGGAGGTGCCAGCGTCTCGTTTTTGGATGCCGGCGACCATTCTTGGACGCCGGCGAATATTCTTGGAGACTATTCTTGGACGCCGGCGACTATTCTTGGATGCCGGCGACTATTCTTAGGCGCCGGCGACCGTTTTTGCGCTTGACCTGAGTATAAGCCGAGGTAGCGTTTTTCAGCATATTTTTGGGGCTGAAAAACTCGGCTTATACTCGAGTATATATGGTATCTGATACACCGAAGATACCTTTTTGTACCATTTTCAAAGTGAGATTTAAGATGCTATTGGGTTGCTTGGATCCAGTGGCGGAACTACCGGGGGTGCAAAGGGTGCAGCGGCACCGGGGCCTGCTCCCCTGCACCCCCAGCGGGGCCCGCAACCCAGGAATGGAGTACCGGTACAGTCCTAATGGCTACTCCGTGGTGCCATCAGTATAAAGATTCCTGCTAGGAGACACCTCCTCCCCCTCACTGCTGGCTTCAGATTCGGACTCTGGGGCCCACTGGGGCTTCTCCCTCAGGGCCCCCCCTTCGGACCCCGGGGGATGCTGCCTCAGCAGCTCCTGTCCGGCGGTAACCCGATGCGCATGTATGCAATCGTGCACTCGCGCATGTACAGTAAGTTAGCTCGCAAACTGTTTTTTTTAGGCAGCCGCAGAAAATTAGATCTGGGCCAGCAGGGCCCACTGGAGCCGGCACAGTCTGACCCTGCTGGGGTTGAAAGAGTGCTGTGGGGGGGTAAGAGTTGAGAGAGTGGGGGGGTTGAAACTTGAGAGTGTGCAGGGGGGTTGACAGAGTGTGGGGGGGGGGGTTGACAGAGTGTGCAGGGGGGGTTGAGAGTGTGTGCAGGGGGGGTTGAGAGTGTGTGCAGGGGGGGTTGAGAGTGTGCAGGGGGGGTTGAGAGAGTGTGCAGGGGGGGTTGAGAGTGTGTGCAGGGGGGGTTGAGAGTGTGCAGGGTGGGTTGAGAGAGTGTGCAGGGGGGTTGAGAGTGTGCAGGGGGGTTGAGAGTGTGTGCAGGGGGGGATGAGAGAGTGTGCAGGAGGGGGTTTAGAGAGTGTGCAGGGGGGATGAGAGAGTGTGCAGGAGGGGGTTTAGAGAGTGTGCAGGGGGGGTTGAGAGAGTGTGCAGGGGGGGGTTGAGAGTGTGTGCAGGGGGGGGTTGAGAGTATGCCGGAGTGGAGTTTGAGAGTGTGTGTGGGCAGGACAAATGCCAATTGCAGCAGGGTAAAAGGGTGCCAGTATTAGTTCAAATTGTCCAGGACTCTGCTGCAGGTTCCTCATCTCCACCCACCCCCAAGACTATCAGTGAAGAAAGAAAGAAGGCAGGCCGGTAAGGATGCAAATCACATTTATTACACTGCCTTGTGATTTTTAACCCTTTAATTGCTTTCAATAGCAAAAATTCCAGTTGTGCCCTCCTATTATGACATTTGGGGTATTTGACATGGAATTGACTGTGTGTCATCCTTATGTGATTTCTGGGGTTATTAATTCATGGAATTGCCACTGTATCATCCTAGTCTGAGTTCGGGGGATATTAAACATGAAATTCTTACTGTGTTCATCCTACTTTAAGTTCTGGGGTATTTATTCATGGAACTGCAACTGTGTTTATTCTGATTAATGTTTTAATAATTAATTAAATTGCATCAGTGTCTTTTTTTCACTGAATTATGAGATTTGTGCTTTAGGTACAGCTAAAACAAATGTTTAGCTATCAAATATTCTACCATAGTGGGCATGGTCTAAATTCAGCAGGAACAGCCTCTAAGTTTGCTCATAGTCCGTACAGAGAGATCCCATAAAACTATGGCAGCATAGGTATTCCCCTGTACTAAGCAATGGTCTCAGAACCCCTCAGTGACTTCTAATATCCTTATAATTTACAGTAGGGGGTACATTATCCCTTATAATACATGAGTGATAATCGGAGTTCCCTTTATAACTCAGCCTGCAGCCTTGTGCCTTTATATGGTCACAGAACCCCTCAGTGATTTCTAATATCCTTATCATTTACAGTACATTATCCCGTATATCATTATAATACAGTAAAACCTAAATTTTACGTCCTTTTTACGTGTAATTTTTACATTAACTGTTGTTGCTACTTTTTAATGACTCATTTGTGTATTCAGGCCTCTCCTTTTCATATTCCAGTCTCTTATTCAAAACAGTGCATGGTTGCAAGGGGTATTTGGACCCTAGCAACCAGACTGCTGAAATTGCAAACCAGAGAGCTGCTGAATAAAAAGCTAAATAACTCAAAAACTACAAAAAATGAAAACCAATTGCAAATAGTTTCAGAATATCATTCTCTACATCATACTAAAAGTTAACTCCTAGGTGAACAATCCCTTTAGGGGGGGCCCAGTTGTAAATTTCTGTACCGGGGCCCTTAGGGGTCTAGTTACGCCACTGCTTGGATCAACAGCCCCTAGTAGCCAGATTCATTCTTGCCATAAACACTTGGCCTAGTTGCTAAATTAACAGATCTTTCTCTGGTCTTGTCATCCAAATAGTCAGCCAAAATGAACTCAACCAATTGAATATTAGCCTTTCAAATAACAATAATATTTCATGGATGGACCTGGGAAGATTTGATTTTCTAGCCTGTCTTGAAGAAAATTCTGAATGTCCCTTGATCAGATATTCATTGGGAGACTTCATATATTTGTGTCCACAAAAAGACCAATGGGATACTGATTCAATTATATACAGTAACTGCCAATGTCTGCATACCAATCCAATGTCTGGATCCTTTCCTTTCTTTGCCTTTCCTTTTCCATCCCTGATCAAATTTACTTACTGACATAGATGGAGGATGTTTTTTTTGTTTGGGTAGGCTAAGTCTAATGTTTCTAATTCTTCACCTGTGATTTTCCACTGAAGGAGAAACAGCTGATCCAGCCCCATATCCTAAACATTGGCAAAAGGTAACCTTGACATAAGCAGGTCTGTAAGGGGCAGATTTATCAAGGGTCGAATCTCGAAGTAGAAAAAAACATTGAAATTGGACCATCGATTAGAATCCTCCAACATTCGAAGTCGGAGGATTTTATACATTGTACGATCGTATTCCGATTGTAGTACGATCGTACTTTGAATCCAAAGATTCAAACAAGTTTATCGTATGATCGTACGATTTTCCCAAACAATCCTTCGACTTAAAAAAACTTAGCAAAACACACAGGAGGTCCCCCATATGCTAAACAGCAATTCGGCAGGTTTAAGTTGGCGAAGTATTGAAGTCGATTTTTTTTTAAAGAGACAGTACTTCTATTATCGAATGGTCGAATAGTCGAATGATTTTACTTCGAATCGAAGGTCGAAGTCGTAGTAGCCTATTCGATGGTCGAAGTATCCAAAAATTACTTCAAATTCGACCCTTGATAAATCTGCCCCTTAGTGTATAGCCATCCTAAATTAGTCACTTGGAACTCTGGTATCTGGTAACTCTTGGTTAACTCTTGGTTAATAACTCTTGGTATATCAATATAAATGTATTTCATATATGTTGCCTGTTGCCTTAACAGGCTTCCTTTCACTTAAGTTAAAAGTGATTCTGATTGATGGCCTATTAATGCAGTAAAGTTTAAATGGCCAAAATGAATGCATCGCAGACTGTTTTGTGATAAATGTTGTTTATTTAGTAAGATTAAACTCTAATGTCAGTGTTCATTTAATGCAATTGAATGTAATGTAATAGTGTAAATTTAAACAAAAAAAAATACAATGTCTAAACCACATTAACAATGCTGAAAGTATGAAGATTATTACATAAAATAATTAAGTGTAACTTGCAGTTAAAGGCACTAGATGGCAGCAAACCCCAATGTTGGCAACTGTAAGTAACTTCAAGTGGACAATGCAGACCCTTTAAAGTATACGTAAACCATAAGTGAATGTAAAACGGATGAGGGTTCTATTCCAAGAACTTTTGCAATGTACATTTATTATTTAACTATTTTTAATTCCAAGATATTACGGGATACGTATACTGTTGTTATGAATACATTTTGTTTCAACAGCACCACCTGCTGGTCAGTTTCCCTCCACCAAGTAGTCAAGGAAGTTGTCAGGAGAAAGAGTCAAAGTCAAAGTAAACTTTATTGTCATCTCAGCAGTATACAAATATACAGTGAGACGAGACGACGTGGCTCCAGCTAGTACATATCACAAAAAGGCACTTAAAAATACACAATAAATATGTAAACATGAAATGTGCAATATATTGGCAGAAATTGGATACATACATGTGTAAACCTTTAGAATTGTGCAAATAAATTAACGGCTGCTTAAGAGGCTGCTCTGATGTATTTCTGGTTAGGAAAGATGTGAGAAACATTAGAGCAGCCTCTCTTTTCTTGACTACTTGGTGGCCAGACTGGTCAGAAAATGACCAGCAGGTGGTGCTGTTGTAACAAAATGAATTCATATTAACAGTACGTATCCTTTAATATCTTGGCATAAAAAGAAAATAAATAATGAATGTAAATTGCAAAAGTGCTTAGAATAGCACCCTCATCAATTTCACATTCACTTATTTTAAAAGTTTACTTATCCTTTAAACCAGTATCTCTTGTGTCTGGGTCCTGTGGAGCATGCTGGCTTCTATAAGACTAACCTCAGAGATAACAGTTATTTTGGCTACTCATCCCCACCAAGGTGGTTAGTGGGGGGGTAGGAACCCCATGGTAAAGTCAAAAACCAGATGGCAGTTTCACTAAGAGAAGAAGAGAGACAGATGGAGATGCAGGGAGTTGAGAAGAGAAGAGGTCAGTGATGGGCGAATTTGTCCCATTTTGCAAAAAAATTAGCCAATTTGCCGCAAAACTTACAAAATGATGAAAAATTTGCAAAACATGAGTTTTGACTGCGGTGTCAATTTCCAGGCGTCAAAATCAACACTAGCGTAAAAATTGATGGCAGAGACAATTAGACGCACATTAAAGTCAATGGGCTTGCGTTTAATTGTCGCCGGTGTCAGAATCTCCGTGTTTTGATGCTGGCGAATAAAATTGCAGCGAAAAATCAAATACGCCGGTGTCAGAAAAATTTAGATATTTTGATTTGATTTTTCGCCCAATTTCAGCGTTTTGACGCTGGTCAAAAAATTGCAGCGAAAAATCAAATCAAAGTAATAAAATCAAAAATTTTCTGACGCCGGTGATTTCCGCGTTTCGAGGCCGGCAAATAAATTTGAGAAATTGCAGCGAAAAATCGAGTTTTTGATTCGATTTTTCACGATAATTTCACGAGTTTATTCGCCCATCACTAAAGGAGGTAAGGATGCCCAAATATTCACATTACCAAAAGCTGTCATTGAGTGAAGGGCTGACAAATTGCTGTAGTAAAGTTCAGTTATACAGTAGGTTTTCTGCAAAAGTGTGTGCAGCTATGTCACACACCTACAGTAAGTTACACAATCACACACTTACCCTTGAGGCGAAAGTTTGTCCAGCCATGTACTCAGCACTGGCCGGGAACGTTCTGTCAGAGAAGTAAAGCTGGCATAAGGTGAGATGGTCAGGTCACCCAAGATCTCGTCCTTGTACAAATCAGAGGGAAGGCTGAACCTGTTGTTGGCTGGCGGTGCATTGACAATGGCGTAGCCTTCCTGGTCATTTTGGGCTATCTGGTTCTTTCCTTCTTCACCCTCGCCTTTTCTATCAAGAACTGCATCGCTGTTATCCCTAAACAAGATGTATGTAGAACAAAAGAACATTTCTAAAGAGCTCTTGTTGGATGTAGCTTTATGTGTGAGGGCATCTGTGTGTACAAGTGCATCTACTGGCGCTAGGAACCATTGAGTTACCACCACTCTAGACATGGTGTTACCTCCAGGGTTTCTAAAATGTGTTGTCTCAATAGTCACAGCAGACTTGAAACAAGTCTTAATGCATGGAACATCATCCCCATTCTGATAACGCTAGCCGCAACCTGGGTGCAATTCACTTTTTGGCACAACATGGATGAAACTTGGTGTGCAAATTAAATGTCACTGGAATTAAGGAAAATCATGCTGCATTCAGGGAAAAAAATAAAATAAAGATTTGCACAGCACTACGCATGTAATTGAGGCAAAACAAGCAAAATGGCAGCTCCCAATCAAATGTATAAACACAGGTTTAATTGAATAAAGCTAGATAACTTTGCAACAGTGCAATCAACCACAGCAGCCAATCAGGGTTTGGCTTTCAGTGTTCTACAGACAAATCAGAGCTAATTGGTGGATGCCATGGGAAACAGTTCCCAGTGAGTTAGTAAATGTGCCCAGAAAGGATAAATGTCCACACTGGACAGAGGTAGAATGTATAAATATTGCAGTTGCTAAAATCTGTGAAGAAGAGGATAAAACATTATTTGCACAATATTGCAAAAGTTGTCTTTATACCTGGCTTGGCCCTTTTCCTCCCCCGGTGTAAACATAGGCATGGTGGCGGTACATGTCCGGAATTTGGTGCTTTTACCATCCTATGTAGAAACGGGAATCATAAGTACAAGGGTAATGAATTCCTTCAGTCATTTCAGACTCAGGTTTCCAACAGAACAAGTCAGGCCATATGAGCTGCACGTCAATGGTCAGGATTCTGAGCTCATTCTCCTTCACTATCATCTTCTTAATTTATTTATATAATGCCAAAGTTACACAACTCTTTAATACATAAAAACTCAATAATATAACAAAGAGGGGACAATCAATTTTATAACACAAGTTGAAAAATAAAGATTTACTGGTTACCGGTTTAACAGCAAGCATCTTATTGGTTGCGTTAAGTTACTGTTCCTGGGCCAACACGGTGCATTTAATAAATAGGGTTTGTATTTGATCATTTTTGATCAAAATATATTGATATGTGATTGAAAATCCCCTGTTTGTTATATTCATGTAAAGTGGCATGTAATGTGAGGCTTTAAATATCAGAGATATCACTGATGGGTGAATCTGATCGATTTCGCTGGAAATTCTCTAAACTGTGAAAAATGTGCAAGTGCATTAAAGGCAACGGGCAGCAATTTTATTTTTTGACGGGCGATAATTTTTTTCATCAATTGGAGTCTACGGGCGTCTTTTATTCACTATATAACCACAGACAACATCTCTGGGACAACATGTGGACAAATGTCACGGTTCTCAGGAACTTACAATTAGTTAGCAACTACAGTATACCCATCTATGCTGAGCGCAGAATGGGTACAGCCAGTGATTCTGCAGTTTGGGAATGACTGCAGACATTGCAACTTTTATTAAAGGACTCCACTATGTTCTATTTCTAACCACTGGGAGGGCAGCAAGCTCTGTGTCCTTGACAGTGTTGGACTGGGACACTAGGGGCCCACCCAAAACCTTAGACCAGGGGCCCACCCAAAACCTTAGACCATAGGCCAACCCAAAACCTTAGACCAGGGGCCCACCCAAAACCTTAGACCAGGGGCCCACCAAAAGACCTTAGACCAAGAGCCCACTCTCAGTAATATTATTCTTCCTCTCCTCGCCTCTATTCTCCTAGTTTCTTTTCTTCACATACTATAATCTATTATTACATCTATTTAGCCTCTTTGTTCGTATAGAAATTGGGAATGGCCATGAAATAGGCAAAATGTTTAGCAGCATGAGGTCCACTGACACCTGGGCCCACCGGGAGTTTTCCTGTTTTCCCAGCGGGCCAGTCCGATACTGGTCCCTTACGGAGACCACTCCTTGGATTACTATGGAATATAATATATTCTTGCTCAGACTGATTATATGGCCTGTTGTAACGTAATTCCTACCTTTGGATCCTGTGCTTGAGGACTTCGATTGAAGACTGCCTCACAGTAAGGGTTGATTTCTTCTAAATGGGAACACATTTGGGAAGCAGAGAAAGGTATAGCAATATTAATGATCCTGCATCATGCACTTCTTTTAATATAATGAAACTCCATCATCATCATTTACAAATTAAACATAGGAAGCCGTCTGTATCCATCTGGATAGTGAGACTATATCCATGTCCTCCCTAATTACAGTAATCAGTATCTCCAATGTCTGCCCATGCAGCACCTGAGATATTCTCTATACTAGTCCTGGCCAAATCTATAGAGAAACCCTCTGCAGAGAAAAGTAGCATGGCTGAATACAAGCAGGTTATATGGTTGAATGGCATAATGGAAGCAAGAAATGTGGATTATTTCACTTGTATCTATATTTTGTACAAACAATGGGAAATAACCCCCCCCCCTTAACGAATAGGTTTCAACCCTAAAATGAAATGATTCCTCTTAATGTTCATTTGATCAGAGCAACACCAATTCCACAATGGGATCACTGTTTAAAAAAAAAAAAAACAATTCTGATTAGTATCAGGAGCTTTAACATTTCCCAGTTGGTAAAAAGACATCTAATCCATTTTCAGAAACTGAATTGGACATAGCAGTGCAGGTATGGGATCCGTTATCCGGAAACCCGTTGTCCAGAAAGCTCCGAATTACGGAAAGGCTGTCTTCCATAGACTCTTTTATAATCACATAATCCAGATTTTAAAAATGGATTTTCTCTGTAATAATAAAACAGTAGCTTCTACTTGATCCAAACTAAGATATAATTAATCCTTATTGGAAGCAAAATCAGCCTATTGGGTTTATTTAATGATTTCTACTAGACTTAAGGCATAAAGATCCAAATTACAGACAGATCTGTTATCTGGAAAGCCCCCGGTCCAGAGCATTCTGGATAACAGGTCCCATACCCGTACAACCATTTCAGAATAAGAACTCCCCAGCTTCCCCATTTCAGTGTTTTCAGTAACAATTGTGTCCCTGTGATATTTTAAACAAATGCATCAAGTAATGCCAACAACTAGTTTGACTGCCTGCATGGTATTGGAGGGAATCATATGTATATTCGGACATAATAAACTTTGTGTACTTGATTTTATCTGCCTGGTGGAAGAATGCCTTTATTTTGAGTGCCTGCTCCACAAGTTTTTCGGTTGATCCGCTCCCTTTGCTGAGGGCTCAGGGCAGTGCACATGGGCCTCTTCCTCAATGTGGTGAGTTATTACTTTTTTGAGACCCGTGATCCATTATCCTTAAGGTGGCCACACACGGGCCGATAAAAGCTACTGACAGACCGAGTCGGCAGCTTATTGGCCCGTGTATGGGGGCCCCCGACGGGCTTCCCCGATCGAGATCTGGCTGAAAGTCGGCCAGATCTCGATCGAATGGGACTAAAAATCCCATCGGATCGCGGGCGCATCTGTTCGTTGATGCGGTCCTGTGATCCGCCCGTTCCCGTTCGTTAGGATCCATTCATTGGGCCCTAGGGCCCACGATTGGATCAGCCCTATATTGCCCACCACAAGGTGGGCATATCGGAGAGAGATCCGCTTGTTTGGCGACATTGCCAAACAAGCGGATCTTTCCGTGTATGGCCACCTTAACTCACATAAAAATGACCTACCTCACAGTATTTGGCTTCACATTGTTCGAAAGTAATAACTGGAGATGCAGACAATTCTCGTATAGGAAGAGACCATCCACTGATGAAGCAGTAGCCAAAAATACTTTTAAATTAAAAGAAGTCTTTATTAGGTCATGTAATGGCCTAACACGTTTCATGCCAGTAGTGGGCACTTACATTGGCCTAACGCATTTCGTGCCTGTAGTGGGTGCATACTCATAGACTCACGAATGAGTGCCCACTTCAGGCATGAAACGTGCTAGGCCAATACATGTCATAATAAAGACTTCTTTAAATCTTACAAAAATATTTTTGGCTACTGCTTCATCAGTGGATGGTCTCTTCCTATACGAGAATGCAGGGCCGCCATCAGGGGGGCACAGGGGGTACAGCTGTACCGGGCCCGGGGCTAAAGGGGGGCCGGCTGTGCTGAAAAAGTTAATGCGGCACTGAAGACTCGAAGCAATGTCCAGCTGCGATCAGCATGCGATGGGCTCTAAGGCAGTGGCTCGGGTTACAACTCCATGTGAAGCTCTAACCAATGAGCGTCAGAATCTTTTTTGCGAAGCCGCATGTGCCTAATGCCAGCAGCGCAAGTCAGTAAACAGGAGGGCTGGTAACATAAGAACAGGGCGGGAGGCGGGCGGGCCCTAACAGAATCCCCCTCCATCTGTGCAAAGGAGCGCTTGTTGCTGACTGACACTGAGCAGCAGGAGGAGCCAATGGGCACTGACATGGCAGCACAATTCAAGGTTTTGATTGCAGCAAGGGACTTACATACACCAATTTCCTTTTAATTTCAGGAGAGTACAATCCCCCTACAATAAGTGCTCCCATGTCATAATTAGGGCTACCATCATAAGCCTAACTATTTCTCCCCAGTACAATAATATATGGGCTCCCTATGATATAAGAAACCATGTGCATGCAGTTTTGGCTTACAAGGCTCCAGCAAAAGGCCTCTCCAACTGTACCAAACTGCTAATGTTTTTTAAAAACTTTTATGTAGGACCCTGGTCGCCAATTTTTTTTTTTTTAAATTATAAGGGGTCCCTAACCAGCAATGGCTATTTATAACTTGCAAGTGAGGGGGTTTACCGTTTTTAACGCTGGTGTCTGTGTGGTCTTTTTACGGTGGTGTGGGCGAGATCTGGGGTGGGCAGGGCACAGAAAATTTTGCTGTACGGGGCCCTATGATTTTTGATGGCCGCCCTGCGAGAATGTTCTACATATTGCAAAAATGATTGGCAATCCTGTGGACTGGGGGTTACCTTGGTAAGAGACTACTCTATCTGGGCAACCAAGGAGTGATAAATCTGTGATAAATGGGCAGGCATTGCAGGTATAGGCATATTTTATTAATGTCTCTTACCTATTGTAGAGCTTGGTCTCTCGGGAACAACAGGCAATTCTACTTCTGAAACCCCTGGACAGCTGTGAAAGTAAAATTGGAAGTTTAATCCAGCTGCAACTCCCAATGCAAGTCTGTACAGGTTATTCTCTATGCACTTTAAACAGCAGATGATGGCAAACTGTCTATAGCATTACAGTGAAATTAAGAAGACTAAGCCAGTCAACAAACATATTTCTCAAAACACTTGTTGTCTCAAAAAGTTTATCAAACCGCAGGAATTAACCCCCTAATTATGCAGTGATTTAATGCAGTGATTCAACTGTACGTAGGCAATCTTTTAGGTAATGTGTGAGAAGCAAGGGGGAAAAAAAGAGAGTAAGATGTCGCTTACCCGTGATGTAGCATTGACCAGCTAACCCACGATGTAGCATTGACCAGCTAACCCACGATGTAGCATTGACCAGCTAACCCACGATGTAGCATTGACCAGCTAACCCACGATGTAGCATTGACCAGCTAACCCACGATGTAGCATTGACCAGCTAACCCACGATGTAGCATTGACCAGCTAACCCACGATGTAGCATTGACCAGCTAACCCACGATGTAGCATTGACCAGCTAACCCACGATGTAGCATTGACCAGCTAACCCACGATGTAGCATTGACCAGCTAACCCACGATGTAGCATTGACCAGCTAACCCACGATGTAGCATTGACCAGCTAACCCACAATGTAGCATTGACCAGCTAACCCACAATGTAGCATTGACCAGCTAACCCACAATGTAGCATTGACCAGCTAACCCACGATGTAGCATTGACCAGCTAACCCACGATGTAGCATTGACCAGCTAACCCACGATGTAGCATTGACCAGCTAACCCACAATGTAGCATTGACCAGCTAACCCACAATGTAGCATTGACCAGCTAACCCACAATGTAGCATTGACCAGCTGCTTGGACTGACCTACATTCTTGTTAAGCAGCTGCTACAAATGATATACAGGTCTCATTTTAGTTGAACTGTGTATTGTTTGTTACTCATTTTAGTTACACATTTTCTTACTTCTGGGTAACCAGAGGTTATGGATGCATCATTGTCATTGGCCACCAGGAAAAGTTCAGCAACCAAATAAATAAAGGGAATGTATTAATCAGCCTATAATTAAAAGTGCAGATAAAGTAAAGGGTTACCAGTTAGGTCAATATAGAAAAATCCTGGCACAAAAAGGAAAACATTTATTTCAGAAGTGAATAAAAGAGAATTTAAAAGTAAACAATGTATTAAGTGCACAACTAAGAATGTAATATATTGTTTACAATGTTCCTGTGGCCTAAAGTATGTGGGAAAAACCAACAGAATGTTGAAAGACAGAATCAGAGAACATGTGAACAATATAAAAAAAGGTAACGAAAAACATAGTGGCTCAAAACATTTTAAAGAAGTCCACAATAAAAATCCAGCACATCTAACATACTGGGGTATAGAAGAGGTTAAGAGAAAGTGGAGAGGAGGTGATTTGGTTAATATAACTCTGAAAAGCGAGAGCAGATGGATCTATAATTTAGAAACATTTACCCCAAAAGGTCTAAATATAGATATCAACTTGAGGGCCTTTCTGTGAACCTAACCCCCCCCCCCCCACAATATATAATGCTGGAATATCGAATTGATTTTAGGAGAAAATCCAAGAATATTTTATTAGAGTAAATTATCATTATTAATATCAGGTATAGCTGGGAAAACTAAGATTCATCATGATGTAAAAAAAGGAAAGAAAAAAACTTTTTTTATGTCTGCATAGGAGCAATTGTAAGGAAAGATTTTTAAGAAAAAATTTTTTTATATATAAAAAAAGTTTTTTTTGACTGTATTTATTAATGTATAACTCTGTAAGCCAATATATTTATTTAATCCTGTAAAATAAATTTATGTGAAATTTTTGAGAAGATTGTTGAAATTATGATGGTTGCTATGGACTGGGACTCCATGGCAACAGATTGGCCGTAAGGAGTTAAAGAACAATAGAGATGAATATATGACGACCCAGCAGCTAGATAGTACAAAAAACAAGAGAGGAGAAAAAACGCCTCCGGAATTATCGCCAGGACGTAAAAACGCATGCGCAAATTACATTTTGAAGCCTTTTGAAAAAGTCGAAGGACGAAACGCGTCAAGGCTAATACGCCACAGCTAAGCGCCTGAGGTTTACACGCGGTGGGAAAAGACGCCGGCGAATTTTTGCACCGAAATATCAACAACTTGTAGACTCTTGGGTACGCTGAAGCAGTGATTGTGGGAGACAAAAACATTTTATGCGATTTTATTACTGGAACATTGTGAACGCCTCTTTTCTGCACAGTATCTCTTAAACGTTCGTGAGTTCCCCTCTATACAAATCCGTATGAGATAAAGTCTGGGATAATACGTTGGAGTGGATACAAGGGACACTTTTACTTATTTATTTATTTAGTATATACGCTAATCACATAAAGGTGTGTGTACACATGTGGAAAATACTACACCATATTGGCGGAAATCTCTCTTTTCTCTTTTATTCTTTTTTTCTGTTTTTCGTGGATCTGACCTCGTGCTGTGAGCGCCGGTTTTCCTTTGAAATTTAGAAAAATCCTGGGACTTTTCACCATCAAATATTCACAATTCTCATTTATGTAAACCATTTCCCCTTTCCTACACTGCTTTTTCTTTAGTAAGAGTTCACAAGGGAATATCAGCCAAATTCCTTTAGGCAGAATCCTGACAAAGCTGCACAGAAATGATCAGAATTACAAGGGATTTGTAAAGTTGGCAAGGTCAACAAGCTTTGCTTGATTTGTAAACCAGTAACTGGCTGAAACCATTGGACTGGACATTCTAAAAGTGGCCATACACGTGCTGATAAAATCTGCAGACAAACTGAGACAGTTTGGCCATGTGTGGGGCCTTCTGATGGGCTTCCCTGATCGATATCTGGCCGAAAGTCAGGTCAGGCCGAAAGTCCCGTTGGATCGTGGACCGCATCTGTTCGTTGATGCGGTCCCGTGATCCGACCGCCCGTATTGCCTGCATTATGATCGATGAAAATGATCCCTAGGGCCCACAATCGGATCAGCCTGATATTGCCGACCTCAAGGTTGGCATATCGGGGAGAGATCCACTGATTTGGTGAAATCACCATACAAGCGGATCTGTACCTTAAAGGTGGCCATACACTATAAGATCCGCTCGTTTGGCAAGGTCGCCAAATGAGCGGATCTTAAACCAATATGCCCACTTACGGTTGAGCGATATCGGATGAATCCCTTGGGCCGAACGATCGGATTACAATACTACGAATGGGCAGGACCTCATCAACTATCCGATGTGGCCCTGGATCGTACAAAAAAATCAAACTTGACCGATCAATATCTGCCCGATTTTTAGCCTGATATCGATCTGGAGGACCCTTCAGGGAGCCCCCACACATGGGCAGATAAACTGCCGAATTGGTCTAAAGGACCCATATTGGCAGCTTTAATCTGCCCGTGTATGGCCAACTTTAGTCCCACCAAGAATCTGATATTGAGGGCCCACTCTCACAACAGTTAGATGGTATAAAGGTTATAGAGGGAAAATAAAAAAGCAGATGGAAAAATGTCCAGTGCCATTAGAGGCATAATAAAAAGGCATTCCCATGTGTGTGCCCATTAAAGCCTAGGCCCCATCAGGAGATCCTCTGGTATTCTGGCAGATCACTTTGACCCTGATTTTTTTCCAGTATTAACCTCATTACCACTGACAGGGGCATTTTGGGGCTCCTTGCCGCACTGAGGCAGTCTTTCTGATGCCGCCCATCCAGGGGCGATTCTAGGGCTGCTGCGCTTAAAAATCAGCATCGGAGTAGGTCAAAGGGGGCAGCATTGCAGATGTGCAAATTTGTCCCGTTTCGTCGAAATGTCCTGTGGTTTCCAGCGAAATTCGCGAAACGGCGGAAAATTAGCGAAACGCAAATTTTGAATAATGTTGACGTGTGCCAGTTTTGATGCAACCGACTTTTCCGACGCATGTCCAAATTTTTTTGACACTGGCGAATTTTCATGGCAGTTTCATGAATCTATTCGCCGGCAGCGAAACGCGGAAATTCGCACCTGGTGAATTTATTTGACCATCAGTGGATATCAAGGCAAAAGATCAGCAGATCTGTGGTGAATACAAAAAAAACACAGGATGTGAGGGGGTCATGCATTGGAAGAAGAAGAAGAATGATGATGATGATGTGTCTCTGTACAAGATAGGCTAAAAAAGCCCATTGTGTTTAAGTAGGTCACAGGGTAGAGCAGATACAGTACAGGTAAAACAAATAGTTCTGCAACTCATAAATCCTGTTGGTAACAAGGGGCTGGTAAGTGAAAGGGCCAAGATATATGACCCACGGGTAATGAGTATATGGGAAAATTCCCATTCCCTGAACGTGACAAAGAAAAAGCCTCATTGCAATTTTATTCAACATTACTACGGAAGAGTGTCAGAGCCTGATTCCATTGTTTCCTCTGTTTCTTTCCCTACAACAGTTTCCTCCTCTCTTGGTATTCCATTTCCTCCCCCCCCCCTGCTTTCTGACTTGGACTGCTCCCCTTTCTTACTCTCCCTTATAGGCTCTCGCAGCGACAATTTATTTCCATGTCTGACAAACATTTAACCCTTGCTGCTTTTTCCCTGTACCCTCTCCTATAAATGCTACAGTGAATGAGGAATGAGTGAGGTTAATTCTTTGGACAAGAGACTTTTCCCCAAAAAATGAAACCACAAAGGGACATGCCCCCCCCATAAATTATATGCCTGGAGGGACTATTACAAGGGGGAGGAGTTCATCTTGGTTAATGTTTAGTATTTTATAGAATGGCCTATTCAATTGGTCTTCATTTTTTACAGTTGTATAATTATTTGCCTTCCTCTTCTGATTCCATCTTTCAAATGGGAGTCACTGACCCCAGCAGCGGAGAACCAAACCCTAATTATAAAAACCCCTACCCTACATAGACCCATCCCTGCTCCCCTGTTACCTTTGGTAAATGCCTCTACCTTTTTACTTACTCCTCTTTGCAGATTCAGCAGAGCTCACAAACGCCATCTTCTGGCTCTTTGGTAATGCTCGGGTCTTCTTCCGGTGCTTCGGCAATTTCCGTCAATTTCAATGCATGCATGCACAGTTGCCAAAAGCCCCGAATACTGCTCCAACTGCACATGTGCTGATACGGCACTTACTTACTGAAGAAGACCGAAGAGAAGAAGCAAAGAGAGGTAAATATAGAGGTAGGGGCATTTACTGAAGGTAACGGTGGAGCAGGGAGGGTGGTCTATGTAGGGTAGGGTTTTTTGTAAATAAGGGTTTGGTTCTCCTTTAAGACTTTGTTAATTTTTATTACTTATCTTTCTATTTAGACCCTCATATACTCATATTCCTGCCTCTCTTTCAAACCACTGTCTGGTTACTAGGCTAAACTTTTCCATAGCAACCAGATAACTGCTAAAATTCCAAACTGGAGAGCTGCTGAACTAAAAGATAAATGGGGGAATGCGAAATGCGAAAAGTTAAACCTTTGCGCAAACAAACTTTGCTTTGCGTGAATTCAATATAGCTATTTAGCGACCACTTCCAGCAGTGGACGAAATTTTGCGAATTTTATAGTTTGCGCATGAAAAAGTAATGAAACGTCTTACTGAAAAAGTTGTGTTTGCTCGACACCTTCAAGCACTTGCGCAATTAAAATGCGATGCAATAACAGTTTAAGAAAGAATATGACATTGCAAGATGTGAACTTTTTAATCTTATTGGTGCAAATTGTTTTTCTCTTTGTGACTTATATTACATTCCCCCCAAATAGTTCTGAAAATGCAATTAAGAACAATTGCGAATTGTCTCAGAATAGCAGTCTCTAAATTATACTAAAAGTTAATTTAAGGTTAATCATTTCAAGATCACATGTGGGGTTTCCCTTGTGGTGGCATGTTGTCTTACCAATTTTATGATCATAACCTTACAACTAAAAATCTCTGTTTTTGAAAATGTATGCTCCTGCATAGATACTAAATTACTAATGAAACAAGGAGCCAGGGAATGTGCATTGATCAATCCCTTATTTTATATGTTTGTAGAACAGTTGCACTTCCATTGTTGCTTCCTCTCCTGATGGGAATGTACAGGCCTAACTCATATATCCCAACTGTCCCGTTTTCTGTGGGACAGTACCGATTTTGACAGTTTAGCCAGCAGTCCCAGGTTTCTTACTATAAAGTCCAGACTTTCTCTTTGATCTCCTGCACTGGGCCCCATAGCAAATTCAATTTAGGGCCCCAAAATATTTATAAGTTGGCCTATTTTACCAAGATATATTAAAATTGCTAATTAATTAGGGTCTCACTGGGCCCCCTACACTCCTGCTTCCTCTATAGTTACGCCCCTGGGATGCACCGAATCCAGGATTCGGTTCGGGATTTGGCCTTTTTTCAGCAGGATTCGGATTCAGGTGATCCTTCTGCCAGGCCGAACAAAAATCCTAATTTGCAGATACAAATGTGGGGCGGGGAGGGAGATCCCAAAACAAGGAAGTAAAAAATGTTTTCTCCTTCCAACCCCAAATTTGCATATGCAAATTAGGATATGGCTCTGTATTCAGGACAAATCTTTCTCGAAGGATTAGGGGGTTCGGCTGAATCCAAAATAGTGTTTTCGGTGCATCCCTAGTAATAACACATAAAACATTGCATTAAAACTCCCAGAAATTTGTCCAAACTTACATAACCTGCCAAATTTTGTACAATGGACGTGGTAATGAGGGGTGTGGTCATAAAATGGGCGTTACAAAAGAATTTGCAGTGCTGCTTGCGGCACACGTTTTTCACTCTCTTTTTGTTTTTCAAATGTTGGTAAGTTTGTTAACTTGTTATGTGTAGGGATGGGCGAATTTGACCCGTTTAGTTTCGCCAAAAATTCGCCGCCGGCGAAATGACGCCGACGCCCATTAAAGTCTATGGGCGTCAAAAAAATGTTGTCGCACGGCGAAATGTTTCTGTTGCGCGTCTTTTTATTTTGACGCACAACTCTATACAAGTCTATGGGCGTCATTTTTTCTGCGAAACTAGGCGAAAAAATTCGCCCATCCCTAGTTATGTGATAGTTGGACAAACAGCTGAACTAGGGATGAACCGAATCCAGGATTCAGTTTGGGATTCAGCCTTTTTCAGCAGGATTCGGGTTTGGCTGAATCCTTCTGACAGGCCAAACAGAATCCAAATTCTAATTTGCATATGCAAATTAGGGGTGGGGAGGGAAATCACATGACTTTTTGTCACAAAACAGGAAAGTAAAACATGTTTTCCCCTTTCCTCACCTAATTTGCATATGCAAATTAGGATTTGGTTCGGTATTCGGCTGAAATGTTCCAGGTGATGGAAAGTTTGAACACATTTCTGGGGGTTTTAGGGTCAAGTTTAATGTGTTCTTTCAGTTTTCACAAGAGACCTGCTTATCTTAAAGTGGACCTGTCACCCAGACATAAAAATCTATGTATGATAAAAGTCCTTTTCAAATTAAATATGAAATCCAATTTATTTTTTTATTAAAGGATTGATAGCTGTTGTAAACTCATTTAAAAACATCAGCTGTCAATCAAATATTGCTGGCCCCTCCTCTATGCCTTAGGCATAGAGGCGGGGCAAGCAATTACTTTCACTTTCCATTCAGCACTTCCTAGATGTCGCTGCTCTCCCTACATTCCCCCAGTTCTCTTAACCATTTAATTGTGTAGCCAGGGCATGGGGATGGACATCAGGTCCCCCATTCTGGTGCACAAACAAGATTCTGAGATGATGCAAGGCTCGTCTTAATAACAGTGTCCATGAAATAGCTCCTGCCTGTCTGCTATCATTATGAATTCCTAGAACAGTAATGGGCAAAGTGCGGCTCTCCAGCTGTTGCAGAACTACAAGTCCCAGCATGCAAAGACTGCCTACAGCTATCAGCCTACAGCAGGGCATGGTGGGAGTTGTAGTCTTGCAACAGCTGGAGAGCCACACTTTGCCCATCACTGTCCTAGACCGAAGGAAACAAGACTCAAATAATGTATACAGTGTTATTAGAGTTCATTTGGCTTTTACCAGCCCATGATAAGGTGTTGGAATCTGAGGAAGACTGGTTTATGTGGAACGGTTACTACCGAGAACTACAAGAATCTCAAAGATAACATAGATAAGTTGTAGAGGAGTGGAGATGAGAAATGTTCCTCATTTATGTATAGGGAATGGGATTCCATTTAGCCCCCTCCCCCCGAAGAATGTCTTGGACCTTCTAGGCTGTCAGTCGTTTGGGTTCAAATACTGAGAATTACTGATGTTATATGTCTTGACCAATGATGTTGTATGGCTTGATCTTATCTTGTACACCTCAAAACCTATGTCATGTATTTGATATTGTGTTGAATTGGAAATGTACCACTTACTTTTTCATGTAATTACAAATAAAAAAATACAGTTTAATTTGGCTTGACTAAGGAGAGACAGTAGGATTTGGAATAATTGTTTTGGGTGACAGGTCCCCTTTAAATAGTTATAACTGTATCTAAATGCAGGTGCTGAGCATTCTGGGCTCTCTGCCAAAAACATCTTCTTTTATTAAATTTCAGAAATGTTGTATCTTTTTATGGCGTCGGTGTAGGAGATCAAAGACAAAGTCGGGACATTTCAGTAAGAAACCCAGGACTACGGGCTGAACTGTCAAAATCAGAACTGTTCGGCAAGAAACATGACATTTGGCAGGTGTGATATAATAAGATCAAAATACATTTATTTCTTTGGCCTACTATAGATTATAAGGCTATTAGCCATGGGCAAGAATATTCAGAAATTGGCAGCATTTTCAGCACCACCTTTATCTGCAGACAACTAGTAATGATGTAGGTCAAGAGGCTGATCTCTGCTACTTTGTCCATGAGACAGAGATACTGTTATGATTGTTTTCAAGTTGCCAGGGATGAAGTGCTGGAGTAGACCAGGGAGCCAAAGCAATGGGGCACTTAGAAAAAAATAAACTTTAAGTTTCCACCTTTTAGGGATCTGTGATTTGGAATTGTACTGGCCAAATATATATGTTGTATCATATATAATATGTTAAGCCAGAGCTTGGAGACTTCTGCCTGATTCAAATACCAAGTTGTTCCAGTGAGCTTACACCTAGTGGTAGCTTGCTGTGTACTGTGTATTAACTCTGTAAATGCAAGTAAGCCTGCAAGCATGATAGATCATGGAAATACAATACCTCCCAACTGTCCCGCTTTGAGTTGGACAGTCCTGCTTTTGACAGCTCAACCTGCAGTCCCGGATTGTTACTAAAATGTCCCGACTTTCTGTTTGATCTCCTGCACTGAGCAGCCAGAAAAAGATACAACGTTTCTAACTTAAGAGCCCAGAACAGCTACCAGGTGCACTTGGAAATGTTTGTAACAATTTCAGATAAGCAAATAAATGATTGTAACAATTTAATATAAGCAGGTCTCTTGGGGAAACTGTGACTGTGACTTAAAGGGCAATTCACCTTCATTAGCAGTTACACATAAAAACCACAGAAATTTCTTCAAACTTTCATAACCTTCTAAATTTTGTGTAAAATTAACATGCTAATTAGGGGGCGTGGCCACAAAATCGGGCATGGTCAAAACAATTTCACCCCACTACAAATGTTTTTGTCCCTCTTTCTATTTCCAGAATATTGGGAGGTATTTAATATTACTGTAATTTGGCACTTACAGCTTTGGCACAGGAGAGCAGAGAAGTGCTCAACACCAACACCACTTCTTGAACCAGAAGTTTTAAGCCTGAAAATGCTCGAGTCGTTTTTTGAGATGAGAAACTGGCAGTACTGGTGGTATCTGTCAGTTACTTCTCCACATGCTGAAAAATGTGCTATTAGGGTTGAGTCAATTGCTCAGCTGAAGGAGACAGAGCTGCCTATGAGCCTGATTGACGTTAGAACTGTTTGGTTATCTCCAGGGACCATTAGATAGCCAAAGGCAATACATATTAATAAATCCAATAAAAATAAGCACACAGATAGTAAACTGAAAAAATATACATACAATTAATTTCAAATAGATGCTGAACACATAAAATACATTCAATATAGTAAATATATTTACATAAAATCAGTATAGTTCACTCCTTTAAAAAAAAAAAAATTCTACAATATATTCCTCCTTTAATTATCTATAATAGTAATGGGCGGATTTATTCGCAAGGCGCGAATTCGCGTCGAATTCCCGAGAGTCGCCGCTGGCTAATAAATCTGTGAAACCACAGCGCAAATTCGCCGACGTCAAAATAAAATGGACCCCAGCCGTTTTTTCAGACGCCAGTGCAATTTGGCCAAAAACGGACATCGGCATCCAAGAAAATGGACGCCGGTGTCAAAAACGGACATTGACGTCAAAAACTAGAAATTTAAGGATTTTATCATTGAAAAGCTTGCGTGCTTTTATACAGGTCATGGAATTCCAGTTGGGTTTTTCATATAATATATAAGGGTTCCTGAATCATGAACCATCTCTATATATAATGCAAAATAAATTTAAAATAATATTCTCACCAGCTTTTTTTTTTTTAAACATTAAATGACATGCACCCTAATGTGAACTGCTCATGTAAAAAAAAAAAGGGGGAGGGGGCACCTCATACGCATTAATGCTTTTTGATTCATAGAATGTGCCTGTATAGTAGACATTTCACAGTTCACATAAACATAATCTGTTATACCAAGGTCCCTTAAGGGTCCCTTGAGCATACCTCCCAACTGTCCCTTTTTCAGAGGGACAGTCCCTCTTTTGACAGCTCAACCCGCAGTCCCTCATTTGTACTGGAAAGTCCCTCTTTTCTCTGCACTGAACAGCCAGAAAAAGAAACAAAGTTTCTCACTTAATTGGCTTTTAGCAGAGAGCCCAGAACAACTAACAAGTGCAAATAAGATACTTTGTAACAATTTTGAGACACAAAAACACAGTTTAGATAAGGAGAAATATTTTCAAACTTTCATAACCTGCCAAATTTTGTAAAACAAACATGGTAATTAGGGGGCGTGGCCACAGAAAGGGGTGTGGTCAACAAATTGCTGCGCTATGTGCGGAAAAAAGATTTTTGTCCCTCTTTTTACTTCCAAAATGTTGGGAGGTATGCCTTGAGATCTTAGGAATGAGCCACAAATAAGATTCAGTTAAGCACCTAAAGAAACTATATTAAAGGAGATCCTTAACAGCATGGAAAGCATTTTCTTATCGGGATACTGTCATGGGAAAACATGTTTTTTTTTCAAAACGCATCAGTTAATAGTGCTGCTCCAGCAGAATTCTGCACTGAAATCCATTTCTCAAAAGAGTAAACAGATTTTTTTATATTTTTATATTTCATTTTGAAATATGACATGGGGCTAGACATATTTTCCCAGCTGCCCCCAGTCATGTGACTTGTGCTCTGATAAACTTCGGTCATCCTCTCTCTTTCCCCCAGCAGCCTAACAACAGAACAATGGGAAGGTAACCAGATAACAGCTCCCTAACACAAGATAACAGCTGCCTGGTAGATCTAAGAACAACACTCAATAGTAAAAATCCATGTCCCACTGCAACACATTCAGTTACATTGAGTAGGAGAAACAACAGCCTGCCAGAAAGCAGTTCCATCCTAAACTGCTGGCTCTTTCTGAAAGCACATGACCAGTCAAAATGACCTAAGATGCACCTGCACACCAATATTACAACTAAATACACTTGTTGGTTCAGGAATGACATTTTACATGGTAGAGTGATTTATTTGCAGTGTAAACAGTGTAATTTAGAAATAAAAACGACACCATAATCCCTTTAAGAATGCTTTCATAATGGAAAATCTGCGTTAGCCCTTAAAATGTTTTTACAGTGAATTTAATAAGGAAACAACACAACTCTTCCTTGTTGTGCCACATCCTGTTAAAAGCAGCTCGTCAGCAGGTTTATTTTTCAGGCAGTTCTCAAAAGAAAGAGATTATTTATATTCATGGTCACCAAAGCCGTCCTTTTCATAATAAGCAAAAAAAGAAAGAAGGTCCATGTTCCAGCATGTTTTATTGGAAATACAAGTTCTTATTCATATACAGTTGTCTTTTTAAGACGCAATGTGAAACCAAAGTATTATATTTACATTATGGACAGCGTACAGCGTATTCAGAGTTAGAATATACGGACTAAGGACAGTTTGAGAGCATTTAAAACACAAAGCTCAAGACAGGTGTTTACACAACTCCCAGCAACATATATAAACAAGAGCAAACCATTTCTACTTTGTATTTTTTTTTTTTCTTACTGGGAATAACAACGCTAATAAATACAGAAGATGCCAGTGCAATGGGCCGGCAATATTAACACAAAGTACAATTCCAGTAGAGCACAGAATACGGCTACAAAGCTGTTTAATGAAAGCACGGCCAATGGGCTACGAGTAGTGAGCATTACAGTGAAACAGAGAGCAGCTTAAAGTCACAGCATATATGGTAGTCAAGTGCGTGCACTAGTGATGGACGAATCTGTCCTGTTTCGCCTCGACTAAAAAATTGCGAATTTCTCTGGAAACGTGAAAAATTTGCAAAACGTATTGAAGTCAATGGGCATCAAAATTATTTTGATGGGCGTCAGTTTAGATGCCCACAATTATTTTTATAAGTGAGCCTATTTTGTACAAATGCATTAAAGTCAATGGGCGTCCGAAAAATTACTATTCTGAAGGGCGCCCACGTTTTTTTGACACGGTGGATTTTTCTACTGCAAATTTTCACTGCAGTTTCACTAATTTATTCACCGGAGGCGAAATGCGGATATTCGCCTAAAATCCGCGCCTGGTGAATTTATTCACCCATCACTAGTGTGCACTCATCCTCTATACTCCTAAATCAGCTACCTCCCTACTTATTGCCACAACTAGGTATGCACCGAATCCAGGATTTGGTTCTGGATTCGGCCAGGATTCGGCCTTTTTCAGCAGGATTCAGATTCTGCCTGGCCGAACCAAATCCGAATCCTAATTTGCATATGCAAATTAGGGGTGGGGAGGGAAATCGTGTGACTTTTTGTCACAAAACAAGGAAGTAAAAAATGTTTTCCCCTTCCAAAACATTCGGATTCGGTTCGGTATTCAGCCGAATCTTTCACGAAGGATTCGGGGGTTCAGCCGAATCCAACATGGGGGTCATTTATAAAGTTTGCGCAGGGCAGATTGGTTCGCAAAGTGAATATATTTGCCCTGCGCATGGTTATATTTATAAAGCTGAATAAGAGGGTGCATACAGAATTGCAAATTTTTTATTCACAATGCGAATGTCTAAAGGGGCTTTATAAATATGTCACAATTCGCAAATTGCGAATCTTTATGCGCACACTCTGCGACTCAATTACGCCACAACTTTGGTGGCGGATAAAATATTCGCAAAACAGTTTTGCAAACTGCGAATTTAACGCTATTTTCGCACACAACAAACCCGCACCTTGGGTGCGCTCGCGCAAACTCCTGTCTCATTTGCGCGCCATTTGTGAAAATTTATTCACACTGCGAATTCGCAAAAACCGGAAAGACGGGCAGAGCAGTGCAATATATTAGCGCTCAGCAAAAAACATGCGCAATACAACCATTTGCGAAAAATATTCGCTCCCAAACTTTATAAATGACTCCCCAGTGGATTTGGTGCATCCCTAGCCACAACAGAGTTTTGTGCATGTGTCCTTAAAGGGGTTGTTCATAAAGTATGATGTAGAGTGATAATCTAAGACAATTTGCAATTGGTCTTGATTTTTTCTTTTTATTAATGTTGGTTTTTGAGTTATTTCGCTTTTTATGCAGCAGTAGTTGTGGGCAAATTTCTCCTTTTTCGCTTCGCCAAAAAATTAGTGAATTTCATGGGAAATTTGAATTTTTTTTGGCAAAGCGAAACCAAAAGGCAGAAAAAAATGTGAAACACAAAAATTGTCACCCGCATCAGTTTTGACTAGGAATGCACCGAATCCACTATTTTGGATTCGTCCGAACCCCTAAATCCTTCTCGAAAGATGGCCGAATAATGAACCGAATCTGAATCCTAATTTGCATATGCAAATTAGGGGTGGGAAGGGGAAAAAAATTACTTCCTTGTTTTATGACAAAAAGTCACGAGAATTCAATCCCACCCCTAATTTGCAAATGCAGAATCTGAATCCTGCTGAAAAAGGCCAAATCCTGGCCAAATCCCGAACCGAATACTGGATTCGGTTCGGTTCGATCACTATTCAGCAGCTCTCCAGTCCAAATTACCCTAGCAATCATGCATTGATTAGAATAGCGAGACTAGACTATGAATAGGAGAGGCCTGCATAGAAAGATGAGTAACGCAAAGTAGCAATAACAATACAGGTATGGGATCGATTATCTGGAAATCTGTTATCCAGAAAGTTCTGAATTATGGAAAGGCCATCTCCCATAGACTCCATTATAATCAAATAATCCACATTTTTAAAAATGATTTCCTTTTTCTCTGTAATAATAAAACAGTACCTTGTACTTGATCCCAACTAAGATATAATTAATCCTTATTGGAAGCAAAACCAGCCTATTGTTTTATTTTTTTGTTTTTTAATGTTTACATGATTTTATAGTAATCTTAATGCATGAAGATCCAAATTATAGAAAGACCTGTTATCCGGAAAACACCAGGTCCCGAGCATTCTGGATAATAGGTCCCGTACCTGTACATAGAAAAATAAGCAAATAATTCAAAAACTATAAACAAAATGAAGACCAATTGAAATGTTGCTGAGAATTGGCCAATCTATAATATACTAAAAGTTAACTTAAATGTAAAACACCCTTTAATACAGGAATGGGACCTGTTATCCATAATGCTTGGGTCCTGTGGTAATCCAGATAAGGGATCTTTCCAAACTTTGGATCTTCATACCAGAAGTCTACTAGGAAATCATGTAAATATCAAATGAACCCAATGGGCTCGTTTTGCTTTCAATAAGGATTAATTATATTTTAGTTGGGATTAAGTACAAGCTACTGTTTTATTATTACAGAGAAAAAACTAAATTTTTTAAAAAATTTGGATTTTTCTTGCTATAATTCGGAGCTTTCTGGATAATAGGTTTCTGGATAACGGATCCCATGCCTGTACTGACACATCAATTCATCAATGACTGTAAATCCTGCAGAATCAGAAAGATTAGATCTAAATGTTCCAATAAGAGGAGCTGTAGTTAATCACTGCAGAGAGTTGGTTTGGGAATCAAGTGCTGTGTGTTTGGATGGGAGGAAAAAGGCACCACACCATCACCACTGCTGGGATCACAGGGCATGAGTGTTATATTGAAATAAAATCGGTTATAGGTACTCTAAAGGGCAGATTTATCAAGGGTCGAATTGAAAATGAGATTTTTTAAATTCTAATTTCAAGTTTATTTTAGCGTAATTAGGGGAATAGTCCAAATTCAAGTAGGGGCATATTTATCAATTTGAAAAACTTTGAAATTTAAATTCAAAAAGACCAACCAAAATTAAGGCGAAGGGTTTTTTTTGGCTGAATAAGTCCGTTTTCGATCAAATAGGTTTGTATTTGGCCAAATTTGAATCGTACGAATCGAAGTAATAGCGCATTTGATCGAACTTGAATGGAAGTTTTTCCCAAAAAAAACTTAAATTTTTCAAAGTCCACCAATTGACTCCAAATAGGCTAAAACAGCAATCCGGCAGGTTTTAGATGGTGGATGGTCGAAATCGAATTTTTTAAGAGACAGTACATGATAAATTTCGATATTCGAGTTTTTGAATTTTTTTCAAATCGAATTTGGACTATTCCCTGGTCGAAGTATTCAAAAAAAGCTCGAAATTAGAATCTTTTGCATTCGAAAATTAACTTCGACTTTTGTTAAATCTGCCCTTTAGAGTTTAAAAAAAAAATATTGAAATTTGAATTTTGAAATTTATCATGTACTGTTCCTTTAAGAATTCGAATTAGACTATTCACCATCTAAAACCTGCCAAATTGGTGTTTTAGCCTATGGGGGACCTCCTACAATCAATCTGGAGTCGTTTGGTGGATTTTTTGTGGTGAAAAAACGTGATTCAAATTCAATTCGAGTTTGCGGGTCGATCCTAGTCACCCGAATTAGAAAAATTCTAATTTTTTAATAATTTTCGATTGGTCTGTTTTTTTCCCGAATTTCGAGATGATGTGAGTTTATGGGAGTTTTTATAAACTCCCATAAACTCTGTATTCGACCCTTGAATACAAAGCATGCATGTGAAGCTATATATACTGGGAAACGATTATATTATTACAAGCAGGATGGGATTGTATTATCATATGCAGGTCAGTACTGTACGCTACATATCTGTAATGCTACATACAGGATTGCAATGCAATGTTGGGTGCATAGCAGACTTTATCACATCCAGGAATATTCTGCAACATTAGGAATATGCTGCACTTCCCCTATAATCAGATTGTAACCTATATAATCACAAACAATATCATTTTTTAAGATGACCCTGTAGTGAAACATATACTGCACAGAAAAAGGGAACACTTTCTTCTGTGATATTCATTTTCATATATTAAATAGTTCTTTTATCAAAGAATACAAAACATAATGCATACTACACGCTGGCCATACCAACAAGAAGTGCTTTGAATCCAACGTAAATGAAGTACTGATCTATGAGGCTTTGCCACCACTTATACATTTATGTTTTTAGTGAATGTACAGAGAACAACCCATTTATTTTCACAGGATAAGATGCAAAGGATCCTGATATTCTAGTGCATAAAAAGTGCTCATATTTCAACATACCCACATAGTAATTAACCACATCCATTACCTTATTGCCTGTATTGGCCACAAAAAACTTCACTTCCCATTACAACTCAAGAATCCTATACATCTTTTGTTTTTGAAGTCCTATATTAATACTCAAGGGCTATATTAATACTCAAGGGCTACATTATTTAAAGCAGATCCCATTAATCTAGGCCGTACGAGAACTAAGTGCTCATCTTGTATTGGTTTAAATCCAGAGGCGTTCGCTAAAAGTGCTGATCTCAAAGATTCATCCGTTAAACTCCATGAAGTGTCATCATCATTGTCCTCTGGTGAAACAGAAGTTTTCTGGTAAAGATTCAAGTTATCTGCTTCCATAACACCCTCTTGAGGTGCATTTGCCTTCCCCGGACAAGCAAGTAGATAGTCATTTTCTCCTGCTCTAGAGGAATCATTTGCAAGTGCTGTTTTTGTTGTGCTTTTTTTCTGCATAAACGGTAGCCTTGGCAAGACCTGGGTTCTACCACTTCCCACAGGTTTCCCGTGAATCAAGGACATCTTTTCACTCGTCTTGGTTATGGTAGAGGTTATAATTCCCAGAGACGGGGACCTGGTTGTGGTTTTGATAGGTGATGATTTTGTTGTTGAGGAAGGAACATTGTCCTTTAGTTTTAGTTTTGTTGAAGGAATGTTTCTCATTACTTTTGACAATGATGAAGAAAAACCACCTTGGGGTTTCAGATCATAATGACCCTTCGATCCTGATAAACCAGTGCTTGAATGTGTAACATTCGTTGGTGACACAGCATTCTTGCTTTTTGGCAACAGCGAGGCAGTATTTCCTGCTTGTTTTGGCCTCTGGAAAGTAACACTTCCTGATGATTTTTGTATTGATAAATTGTGTTTTTCTACTGCCTTTTGTTTTGGAGAAACTTTACTCCCCCCTCCATTTTTCTTTTCTGTTGCTGAAAGTTCCATTTCCGTTACCATGGGGTACAAATGATCTTTGGTGCTCTTTAGTTTTTGCGTGTTAACATTCCCAACGCATTTTATCCTTGGCACAGAAGTACCTGATTTAATTTTTGGTACAGAATATTCAGTTGATCCTTGAGGAGATGAACATTGTCCTAAATATAGTTTGGATGTAAGTGAAGTGTTGACTGGTGCTGGATTTACTGAAGGAGCCTTCAGTGATGGTTTACCACTTAATGACTTTTTAAGCGTTGATGATGGCGAAATTCCCAGTGGAGTGGGACGCTTTAATTTAACGTAGTTTTCAGCTGTGACCGATTTATTAGAATATTCTTGTTCTTCTTCACCTAACCTTGATGGTATTTTCATAGGGGTGGTGTATATCGAAGAACCACTTTTTAACACATGTGGCTTTGGTGGAACAGAATATCTCAAAAAAGTTAATTTTGGAGGGGCCAGACTCTGTGAGCAAACATTCCCAACTGGAACTGGCCTCTTTTCCATTTTATTGTTCAATGGAGCTTCAACTAAATTGCTTAGATCGTCCACTGATGTTTGATTTTTTGTGACTAGTTTCTGTCTTGGAAGTGCTGCTTCATGTTTCCGTATTGAAGGTTTTTTCTTTACAAGCTTAGCCGATGACATATTAGCCAAGGTTGTTCCAGGAAATCCATTGCTTTTAGTGTTGTCGGTCACATTTGCATTAGAGCTGTTTAAACGGGGCAGTCTTGGAGAAGCAGCATGTCCAATTGGTGGAGGACGTGGAAAAGCAGAGTTTTTTCTTGGAGGCAGTCTTGGTGAACCAGAATCCCCGACTGGATTTGGCCTTAAAGATAAAGCAATAGGTGCTGTAATCACTATTGGCGATGAAGAGTTTCTCCTCTGATTTGATGTTAGATGAACATTGTTACCTATTGGCAGCGGTCTCATTGTAGTTGTATTCTTCACCCGTGACAATTGCGGTGAATCGGAATTGCCTATTGGCGCAGGCCTTGGTGAAATAACATCTCTTTTCCATCCTTGTGTTGGTGAAGGTGCTTTCCTCGTTTGGGTTGGTTTTAGAGAGGCAGACTTCCTCATCTCTGGTGATCTAAACGAAGCAGCCACTGATCAGCTATAAATGCCAGTCACGATAACATGCATCCACACTGATCCTGCTGCACCACAACCTCCATGCAAAGAATGGTAAGGCAGATGGCTAAAGCGAAACGTTCTTTTCTTAATTTAATTCAAACAATGCATGCAAGATGCTGCGCTCTAAAGCAGGCATTGCTTGGCTGTACTTTTTGCCTTAAACACATTATGCAAAGCCATTAAATAATTTCAACAAGGTCAAGACTTCCTACAATTGTCTAAACGCAGCTGTAACATAACCTCCACCCTTTCCTCTAGCATTGGCTCCAGGAAGCGATCCAAGACTTCCATCCTTGGCTCCCTTTGTTTACTTATCTCTAGGAGTCCCCCCTATTCTCAGAAAATGGATTAACCTTATTCTATCTGCCTTGATTCTCACAAATCCTGTATGACAATACGAAAAGCACAAAGGATATCTATGACTTATCGTTAACCAAAACTGGTGGTATAAAGGCTTAAAAAAAAAGCAACTTCTCTTTTATTTCTCTTTTATTTGGAGGATATCCTATTTGAACTTTATTTTAATATTTTTATATTTTTAATACTGCTTTGGATCTAGAAATATAAGTAGAAAATGAAAAGTATTCTAGAAAGACAATGACAAAAGGGCAATCAAGCCACTTTGTTCAAAATAGTAACTGACATTATAAAATTAAAGACAACTAAATAAACACAGCATATATACCAGTCAACATAAATAGATGGATTTGCCTTGATCGGCTATGACAGGGGTCTCAGTATAAGACAATATAAATTCATTTTACAGAAAGTACAATAAAAATTATTTTGATATATTAACAGGTGCTGGTGTCTTGGGCTTCTGAGCTTAATACCTTATATGACCCATATGAATGAATGAAAAATATAAAAAATAAAGACTTACCTTAATCTTTCTGGTGCTGAAGTTGCTTCATGCTTTCTTAAATCTGAAGGTTTCAAACTTAGATTGTTCCTTGGTGTGTCAATGTCTGGAGTCCAATTGATATTAGCAGCTGTCTGATCAAACCCAGAATAGATTTCATTGGATATCATTGTTAGCGTTTCCTGGAGAGAAGGAGGGCTGGTTGAGAAAGAGGTGACTTCCTCTTCATTTCCAGCAAAGGAAGGGATAGCTGATAGAGGAGAACATGGAGTCGTATCAGCTTCCATCTGTACAAAGATTCTGTAGTCTAAGGAGCCAGGCAGAGAAGCCCTTTTGTTCTGTTGCACAGGGAGGGATGGAAAGGGATGAAAAGGTTTCCCAGCCCCAGTGGAGGAATACTTCTGAGTCCCAACCTCCAGGTCCACCCTTTCTGGCTGCTGCCCTTTTAATGAGTTATATTCCTCTAAATCCAAGCTGCTTCCTCTGAAAGCCAAAGCTTCCTGTTGAAAAAGGTTTCCAGCAGCATTTGTATGGTTTTCTAGATAAGTAGATGATGTAGCTGGTGATATCGTATATGGAGATATAAGATGAGGTTTATGTATTGCAGTTGTAGTTTTACTAAACACAGTCCTAGGTTTTGGAACTGGTTTTCTTGTCAAGTCACGACTAGTCTTTATTTCATTGCCAATGTTTCTTTGAAACCTGTCATCATCTTTATTATATCTAAAGAAAATCTCTTGAGACGCAGCCCTCTCCAGACTACATACATTAGACTGAGGCCAAGCTTTTCCAGAACAGTGTCTCAGGCGACTCATAATTCTTTTCCTATGGCCCGTGGCAGCAATGCCGATTAGCTGAAGGTCTCTATTATCAAGTGTGAGGATATCTCTCATCTTTTTATAGCCATGTTGCTTGAAACTCTCCTGGTATCTCTCAAGATGGATTGCCGATAGCCAGTGAGCAATGTCCAAGTTTTCTTGTTCAATAGAAGACATGGTGGACCTTGGTGGCCACACAGAAGGCTACTCACAAAACAAAGTGCCAATCAATAATTTTCATGGTACAATCCAGTACACACCTGACAAAAAGAAAACAATAACCAAATTCAGAATTTGTGTATCCTTTTGATATGGGTCAGAAAAAGATACTATTAGTATTAGGTATTAGGAATCAGGGCTGGTTATAATATTTCTTAAAGGAAAAGTATACCCCCAAAAATGAATACTTAAGCAACAGATAGTTACATTAAAGGAGAAACAAACCGTTAATAAAAAAAAAACCCTACCCCCCTACCCTACATAGACCCCGCTCCATCCTTCCTCCCTCCCCCCCGCCTAGCTGCCCCCCTGGGCAAATGCCCCTAACTCTTTACTTACCCCTCTGTGCAGATTCTGTCCAGCGAAGTTCACAGCAGCCATTTTCAGCAGCTTTTTAATGTTTGGAATGAGACCCAGGAGTTTCGTCACACTGCTCCAACTGCGCATGCGCCGCTCTGCCGGTCTCATTCCTAAGATTACTGAAGAGAAGAAGAAGGCTGCCGTGAACTCCGCTGGAAGTAAAGAGTTGGGGGCATTTTCCCGTGGGGTAGCTAGGCTGGGGGGAGGAGGGAGGGTGGTCTATGTAGGGTAGGGTATATGTTTTTTTTTTTTTAAATTAAGGCTTTGTTTCTCCTTAAAGTGTCATATTCAAGAATCTTACCAAACTGGAATATATATTTAAGTAAACATTGCCCTTTTACATTTTACATTCCCTTGAGGCCCCATTTTTTGATAGTCTGTGTGCTGCCTCAGAGATCACCTGACCAGAAATACTGCAGCTCTAACTAACAGGAAGAAGTGTGAAAGCAAAGCAGAACTTTGTCCATTAGTGATTAGGGGTAACACCTGTCCAGTTTTGACCAGGACAGCCCGATTTTCATAAGTGCTGTCCAGGTCAAAACTGCCTGCCCGGTTTTCCAAATTAAGAAAACTAGGCAGGATTCGCCTAGATTGATGCCAATCACCATTCACCATAGCTCAGTCCTGTGACATCCCAGTTCACCCTACAACAGTATAGGTCCAACGCGTGATGTCACAGGCCTGCCCCCCTGCCCGGACCGTGCAGCTCGAAAGGTAGCAACTGTCACGTACGGATCCCTAAATTCAGAACAAGTGCTGAGCAACCACATTTGGCCTCGGGTGGAGCCCTCAGCTACTCAAATTAAATCTAAAAGGCCTCAGGAAAAGATTACAACAAGTGGAAATTTAGGTATTTTTAACTTAAGCAATATAATTTTATCCACGGAAGAACAAAAAACATTAAGTAATGGATTAACTTTTGCACCCACAAACAGAATAAGTGGATTCGGTTTGTTTGTGGATGCGGAAAAGTTCATTAGGAAATTAAGATTAAAAAGAGCATTTTCAAACAGTGAAATTATTGAAAGAACACCACAACCCCAAGAAATACAAAAACAGCCCGAGTATCACCCTACAGGTTTAAAAAATAAGTCAGGGTATATCCCTAAAGAAGAAAAGGGGCCCTATATCCAAATGTATGAGGATTTAGTGAAAAGAGACTTAAATGAACTGCAAGAAAAATGAGTACAAAAACCAATAAAACAAAACATCACAAAGAAAGAAAGGAAATTCATAAACGATTTAAAAAACAATAGAATCATCACCATAAAACCAGCAGATAAGGGGGGTGGCTTGATAGTGATGGATACGGAGAACTATTTGGGAATGTGCCTAAAACTAATTGAAGATCCCCAAACTTATCGAAAATTAACAGGAGACCCCACAACAATTTTCAATACCAAACTAAAGAAAATAATAGATGGGGCTACAATGGAGGGCATCTTAGACCAAAAGGAGAGTGACTATCTATATAATAAAACTCCAAAAATTCCAGTACTATACTGTTTACCAAAGATACATAAGGATACAACAAACCCACCAGGCAGACCGATTATATCAGGTATAGATTCCATATCCTGTAATACGTCTGAATATGTAGACAAAGTACTTCAGAAGTATGTAACACAACTACCTAGTTATTTGAAGGATTCCACATCAGAACATTACAGGATAGGAATTCAAAAGGGGAATTTACTTATGTACTTTGGATGTAAAAGCACTCTATACATCAATTCAACATGAGATGGGTTTAAGAGCGGTATCCTATTATCTAGATAAGGATCAAACAATAATGACAAAACAAAAGGAGTTTGTTTTAGGAGCAATTGAATACATTCTACATCATAACTACTTTTGGTTTGAGGATAAGTACTATCTGCAAATATGGGGCACCGCCATGGGAACGAGGTTCGCCACCAGCTATGCGAATTTATTCCTAGGGCACTGGGAAGAACACAATATTACACCAAGGCTGGGTGGGGACCTCCTCCTATGGTGACGCTTCATAGACGACATAGTCTTCTTATGGCAGGGGAGTGAATCTGGGATGTTAGAATTTGTACAAACACTAAATGAAAATGACTCAAATCTAGAATTTACTTCCAATCTAGAAACAATACATTTCTTAGACCTTGAGATAACCTACAATAGTGGAACCTTAGAGTTCAAAACCCATTTTAAAAAGGTGGATGTGTGTAATTACGTTTTGAACACCAGTAACCATAACCCAGTGTGGCTTAAAAACATCCCCTATGGACAATTTTGTAGATTAAAAAAGAACTGCTCCAATCAGGAAGTACTAGATAAACAATTAGACTATGTGGCAGATAGATTTGAACTTGAAGGGGTTACAACAAGACCCTGATACAAAAATCAAGATATAAGTTAAGGGAAATGGATAGGGCAGATCTAATAAAAGAAAAGGAAGAAAGAAAGGGAGTAGAAAAGGAGGAAATGGGATGTGCATTTATAACAACATTCACCCGAGGATCACAAGAAATAAACAAAATCATAAAGAAGCATTGGAACATCTTAGGAGGGGATGAGTTACTAAAAGGAAAGATTCCCCAAAAACCTAGAGTGATCTATAAGAGGGCAAACAATTTAGGACAAATGTTAGTCCGCAACTATGTTCCAACGAAAAAAACAAGCAATATAAAACACAAAAGCCGCACTTCACCAGGAGTAGTTTCGCCAGCGCTCCGCAAATTCACTAAAATCCGAAGTTGCGCACAGGGGTAGCGTAAGGTTGCGAAGTTGCGCTAGTGTTGATTCGCTATGTAAAGCGAAGTTACGCTAGCGAAGGCTAATTTGCATACGGCGCGAAATTCAAATTTCAACGGAGGAACATGTAGTAGCACTACAAATGCCTAGAAAACCTTCAAATCAGCAAATAAAATTTTTATTTTGCCCTACACATGTGCCCACTGTCTAGGTAAGTTGCCATGAGTCAGGAAATGTAGGGGGGAAGGAGGGGAGCCCCAAAAATATTTTCGATCTTTTTCAGCCTATCACCCATCATGTAGAAAACAAGCCAGCGTTTTTTGGGACTTAGAAAAAAATGTGACTTTCTTTGAAACAATCCCTATCTACTCTATTGCGCTTCACCAGGTCTGAGGTGGCGAAGGAAGTCTAGCGTAAAAGGTAGCGTTCAGTACACTGCGCAAGTTAGTGAATTTGCGTAGTTACGTCGCTAGCGAAAATTCGCCTGGCGTAAGGGTGCGAAGTAGCACTAGCGAAACTACACCAGCGTTCGTTAGTGAATTTGCGCAGTAACGAAAAATGCCAAACGCTAGCGAATTAACGCTAGCGTTCGGCGCTTAGTTAATTTGCGCCAGTGTGTCTAGTCATTTTAATAAGCACCACGGAAAAAGCGCCAAAGGCTTGAAATTTTGGGGAATTATGATAGTACCACAAAATTGGAGGGGTGGTGACTTAGTAAAAAAAACACTACAGGAGGAAAGTAAATGGATATACAATATGCAAACATTTACCCCAAGGGGATTAAATATAGATATAAATTTAAGAGCATTTTTATAAGGATTATGAAGTTTTTTGATCACTATTCACAAATGATGGACACAAATAATTTCACTAAAATCATTGAATACATAAGGTAATCACTTAGATTATACACATAAAAATGAGCTACACCTTTTTATATGTTTAAAATATTTATTGAATTTAAAATGTACAAATAATGGATTTGAAATTGATGCTGTTTGTTAATAGAGGAACTGTAACTCCCAGCACAAAATGAAACTATTTTCTGCAAATGGTTGTGCAGATACAATTGTGAATCTTCAGCAACTGCCAATAAGGATAAAAGCACTGAAATAACCTAAGCCCCAATTGTAAGAAGTCTAATTTCTAACAAGAACTTCATCACCCCAAAGATGACCATGCATGGGCAGGTTTAAGCTGCTGATTTGGGCCTTTAAAACTTATCTGCCCTTGTATGGGGCCATCCCATAGTCCTAACCAATTTGGATTAAGATTCGCATTTGCTCATTTATGCTGTTTTTGATCCCACCGTTGCATAGCTGCGATTATCATTTGATCGTTGACATCAAGGGAGCATATAGATGAAAGATCCTCTCATTTGGCAACCTCTCAAATATATGGCCATGTTTAGTGTTAAACACATAATATTCCAATAGTAAATCCTACTGTCATCCTGTACACTTTTTTAAATTTTTCTTTGCATCTCCACATTCTACTATGCCACTATGAAAGTCAAGCCAACTTGATTTATGAGAGAGTGCTGGGATAACACAAGATCATGTGCATTACAACCTACATTCTGAGGCTTTATTAATTATTAGCTTCTTTAATAGTTACTACGTTGTATCACTTTGTTTCTACACATGCCTTCTCCTTTAACCTGTTATACAAACCACTGCAATGATTTGGGGTAAATGGGACCCTAGAAACCTGGTAATAGTGTAGACTCCATATAATAAAAAGTTGGAAGCCAAATCATATCAAACACTACCAGTTGCTCCTAAGCAAACATTGCCTTTTACAACATATGGGAGTTACTAAATGGCATACAATCTCAGCCAAGGTCTAGTTACCCATAGCAATCAATCAGTTGAGTAGTAAATGCTGGTGATTATTAGCGATGGATTACTAGACTAGTACCAAACATTTGCCTTCCTAATACAACTTTACTACATCACCCAATTCTATTAATATTTATTCTATCTCATGGGAATCAGATGTTACACTTTTCCATGTCACCAATCACTTCTCATCAGGTGAAAGACACCTTCGTACTTCTTGCATTTTAGCTTCTCTTTAAGAAATGATTTGCAGCATGGGAAAAAGAATATGAATGGTGAAAAAAGGAAGTGAAGCTCTTGGCTCAAGCCAACATTGTCTTTAGTAAATAAAGATGAAGTGAGTTTGCATTTGGAAGGGCTAAACATCACTCCTACTGAATCCCCCACTACTCTCACGTCCTACAGTTACCTGATGGGTTGGTCTAGTGATGCCCAGCCCCACGTTGCAAAGCCTTCAGCTCCTGTCTCAAGCAATTCTGTATTGAGATGCTGCCAAATTTGGATGTTGTGGATCGGGCGTGCTCCCTGCCAGGTCATTCTCTTCTCTCTTTGTAAGAAGCATCGGGGCTCCCCGAACAAAAGGAAAAGGAAAGGGAAGTGACTGCAGCTCAGATAGCAACTCCAAGCATTGACCAATGAGGCTGATAATATCAGTTACACTTGGAACTTATCTCCAGCAGCACAAAGTCACAAGAAACACTTGAACCTCAGATTTCTCCCTGTGTCCTGATAAGCCATTCATACGGAAAGAACAAAATGTTCCAAAGTCACAGATACATTGTGACTACATGTGCTAGTTTTTTTTTTTTTTGCGGGGGGGGACATGATCAGTATTATTGATAAGAGCAATAAAAATCTAGCTTTAAAGTCAACCTGCATAATGGTTGCTAAGGTCGCTGACCCAAGCAACCAGACAGCTTTTCAGCATCAGGTTGAAGAGAAGCAGAACTGAAAGGTAGATTATTTAAAAACATAAAAATAAGGAAAGGTCAAGTTTTTTATTGCACACCACTGTTACTTTTGTCAGCATGACTTCTCCTTTAAATATTTCATGGCGTTCAAGGTAATCAGCAAAATGAAATGTGAACTGCATTCTTTTCAACAAATAATGACTTACAAAATTAAACCATATACAACTCCATACAGGAGCCTTAAAACATTTTAACCATATTCTGCTTAATTGAAAAAGCCCATTTCTTATGCTACTTTGTCATACTGTCCAAAATTAAAGACCTAAAATGGACGGGACATGGCAAAAGTGGGCAGGGCTTAGGTCATGTCTGGCTGTAAGAAGGAGTCTGATGTCCAGGCTACTTAGAGCACCTTCTGTATATTGGCTGCCTTGTTTGCTGTAAAAAGCACTTTGAGCCCTAAGGGAGAGAAGCGCTATATAAATGATTCCTTTTCCCTTTAAAGGAGAAGGAAAGGCTAAAATTAAGTAAGCTTTATAAGAACTACACTAGTAAACCCTCAAAATAATGAAAAAAGAAACACAGCATTTCTTTCCTTCTATTATGTACACATGGATGTCTATATCAGACTTCCTGTTTTCAGCTTAAACCTCCAGGGCTAGGGCTTGAGCATGCTCAGTGTGCTCTTCTCTCCCCTTCCTTGATGTCATCTGAGCCCTGAGCTATGAGTGAGCAGGGAGAGACTCAGGCAGGAAGTGATGTCACACCAAGCTCATATGGCAGCTGCTATCCTAAACAGAGAGAGCTTCTAGAGCTGTTTAATCAGGTATGGTAAAGCATTCTGCAGAATAAATACAGTGTTATAGCTTGCACTATTGTGTCTAATCTATTGGCTATAAACTGCTTTGGTAGCTTTCCTTCTTCTTTAATTAGGGCTAAAGCAGATTAAGGGCATGGCCAACTTTCCAAATTAAACATGTGGGAGCTAAGCACAGCCATGATATTCAAGGGAAAGTAAAACAAAGAGTAGTGTTTACATATATCTGTATATACTTTCTGGCAAAGATTGACCCTGGCACAATTCTTTCACAAATCATTTGTACCAATGTCAGCAAACAGCATTCTAATAGTTATCAGATATTGGTGCAAATCAAATGGGTTTGCATCTATATCAGCAAACAGAATTATGTTATCACCAGGTTGGACAAAAGCCACGGACTAGACTTTACAAGTGGTTTGTATGCGTTAAAACCACCAACTGAAATTCTCCCTTAATGTAAATATATAAAAAAAAATAACACGCTAAAGGGATTTAAAGGAACAAAGCACACCCAAATCCAACTTATGCTTGGATAAAAGCAACGGGAAGCAGCAAGGAAGCTTACATCTTTGTTCTACCTAGACGGCTAAGAAGAGCTAATCATAAATTTGTTAGCAACGACATTGTTTTCGTTTCTTGTGTCTGGAGGCCAATCCAGCTCCCAGGGTGCATTATACTATGTTTGAGAGTAAAGTACAATGTATATCCTGCTACACAAGGTCAAATACTCTGTACCGCTTTGTCCATTCTTTTCTGCTCTTCTCCTATTTGCCACCCTTCTGGTTTCTATTGTCCTGTTCTCTCCTGGCCAGCCATCAGGCCCTCATTTTGGCCAAGGCTATTGTTACACCAGGCAGATTTTCTACTAGCTAAAAATAAGGAAAACACCTCAAACTGCCGTGACTGTCTCCCACAGACTTTTAAGGAAATAACCTGTCACTGCCAGGGCAAGACAAGCCAGCCATCAAGCAGCATAGCCTCCAGCATGCACCACCAAAAAAAGCCCTTCCCTCATATTGAATCTCCAATGCCAATGGGGAGAGGGTTGCCTCCTTGTTCAGTTTCTGGGTCTGATTACCAACAAGTTAAAAATAATAACATAAACTTTGCCAAATCCTAAAATATACCACAACAATTGAGAGCAAACCTTCCAATTGCAGTGGAAAAAAATAAATAAAATAGTTATGGACAGAGAGGACAGTGCACAAGGTTGTATGCAGAAAACTATTCAAAGATGTTCAAATCGACCATTCAAAATGGAAATACAGTATGTATACTTTATGACTGTCCAACTAGCGGCCCGTCCCTTGTGTGGCCCCCTACATGAAAATATGCCTGCTGTTTCTGCTTATCATTTGTAATATTTAAATGGTATCAATACAGAGATTGATAAACATTGTTTACAACTCAAATTCAGACTTCTGTATTGTTCACACATGTAATCCCCCTTCATTGTTTACACTTGTATCATCTCTGTTGTTCACACCCTAAAGCCCTGTACCGTTCACACCTCAGTCACAGCCTGAAACTGCCCACATTGTTCACCTGTAGGGATGTAGCGAACGTCGGAAAAAAAGTTCGCGAACATATTCGCGAACTTGCGCAAAAATGCGAGCGGTTCGCGAACGGTTCGCGAACCCCATAGACTTCAATGGGAAGGCGAACTTTAAAATCTAAAAAAGACATTTCTGGCCAGAAAAATGATTTTAAAGTTGTTTAAAGGGTGCAACGACCTGGACAGTGGCATGCCAGAGGGGGATCAAGGGCAAAAATGTATCTGAAAAATCTGCCTGTGTGTGCTTGGAAGAGATAGTGTAGGGGGAGAGCTGTTAGTGATTTCAGGGACAGATGATAGTAAGTTTGCTGGCTAGTAATCTGCTTGATACTGCTCTGTATTGGAGGGACAGAAGTCTGCAGGGATTTGAGGGACATTTTAGCTTAGGTAGCTTTGCTGGCTAGTAATCTACTGTTCTCTTTAAACAACTGCCATACGTTGACCTTGTAGGCATTGTTTGCCCAGTTTTTTTGGACGCAGCCACTGAAGCACAGTTGCCAGAAAAAATATGCCATATAAATGCTGAAAATAGTAATTTTTCGCCATACGTTGACCTTGTAGACATTGTTTGCCCAGTTTTTTTTGGACGCAGCCACTGAAGCACAGTTGCCAGAAAAAATATGCCATATAAATGCTGAAAATAGTAATTTTTTGCCATACGTTGACCTTGTAGGCATTGTTTGCCCAGTTTTTTTGGTCGCAGCCACTGAAGCACAGTTGCCAGAAAAAATATGCCATATAAATGCTGAAAATAGTCATTTTTTGCCATATACGTTGAGTCAACGTATGGCAAAAAATGACTATTTTCAGCATTTATATGGCATATTTTTTCTGGCCTCTGTGCTTCAGTGGCTGCGGCCAAAAAAACTGGGCAAACAATGCCTACAAGGTCAACGACGTTGACCTTGTAGGCATTGTTTGCCCAGTTTTTTTGGCCGCAGCCACTGAAGCACAGAGGCCAGAAAAAATATGCCATATAAATGCTGAAAATAGTCATTTTTTTGGTCGCAGCCACTGAAGCACAGTTGCCAGAAAAATTATGCCATATAAATGCTGAAAATATAAATTTTTTTGGTTGCAGCCACTGAAGCACAGAGGCCAGAAAAATTATGCCATATAAATGCAGAAAATATGCATTTTTTTGGACGCAGCCACTGAAGCACAGTTGCCAGAAAAAATATGCCATATAAATGCTGAAAATAGTCATTTTTCGCCATACGTTGACCTTGTAGACATTGTTTGCCCAGTTTTTTTGGTTGCAGCCACTGAAGCACAGAGGCCAGAAAAAATTAAACCAGTAGGGTTTGCACCCTAGTTTGTAACGGTGGCGGTGGGAGGAGGACGCTAAAGGACAGCTGTGTGTGGAGTCATGAGGCTTGAAGAGAAGGACAGCTGCATAGAAGTCAGAACAAGTCTTCCGGCGTGCAGTAACCCTCCGAGATCCACCCCTCATTCATTTTAATAAAGGTCAGGTAATCGACACTTTTGTGACCTAGGCGAGTTCTCTTCTCAGTTACAATCCCTCCTGCTGCACTGAAGGTCCTTTCTGAGAGCACACTTGAGGCTGGGCAAGACAAGAGGTTCATGGCAAATTGTGACAGCTCTGGCCACAGATCAAGCCTGCGCACCCAGTAGTCCAGGGGTTCATCGCTCCTCAGAGTGTCGATATCTGCAGATAATGCCAGGTAGTCCGCTACCTGCCGGTCGAGGCGTTCTTTGAGGGTGGATCCAGAAGGGTTGTGGCGCTGCCTTGGACAGAAAAACATTTGCATGTCTGACGTTACAGACCGGCCAAAGGGCTTTGTCCTTGCAGGTGTGCTCGTGGCAGGATTACTGGCACCTCTGCCCCTGGAATGTTGATGAGTTCCTGAAGTGACATCACCCTTAAAAGCATTGTACAACATGTTTTGCAGGCTGGTTTGTAAATGCCGCATCTTTTCGGACTTGTGGTATGTTGGTAACATTTCTGACACTTTATGCTTGTACCGAGGGTCTAGTAGCGTTGCGACCCAGTACAGGTCCTTCTCCTTAAGCCTCTTGATACGGGGGTCCTTCAACAGGCATGACAGCATGAAAGACCCCATTCTCACAAGGTTGGATGCAGAGCTATCCATCTCCGCTTCCTCATTATCAAGGACTGCATCATCCACGGTCTCCTCCCCCCAGCCACGTACAAGACCAGGGGTCCCCAAAAGGTCACCACTAGCCCCCTGGGAAGCCTGCTCCTGTTGGTCCTCCTCCTCCTCCTCCACAAAGCCACCTTCCTCCTCTGACTCCACTTCTGGCACCTCTCCCTGCGTTGCAGCAGGTGCCTGGGTTCGTTCTGGTGATTCCGACCATAAATCGTGCGCTTCCAGCTCCTCGTCACGCTGGTCTACAGCCTCATCTGTCACTCGTCGCACGGCACGCTCCAGGAAGAAAGCGAAGGGTATTAGGTCGCTGATGGTGCCTTCGGTGCGACTGACCATATTTGTCACCTCTTCAAAAGGTCGCATGAGCCTGCAGGCATCGCGCATAAGCACCCAGTAACGGGGGAAAAAAATCCCCAGCTCTGCAGATCCAGTCCTACCACCCAGTTCAAAAAGGTACTCGTTGACGGCCCTTTGTTGTTGCAGCAGACGTTCCAACATAAGGAGCGTTGAATTCCAGCGAGTCTGGCTGTCAGAAATCAAACGCCTGACTGGCATGTTGTAGCGCTGCTGAATGTCAGCAAGGCGTGCCATGGCTGTGTAGGAACGTCTGAAATGGGCCGACACCTTTCTGGACTGGGTGAGAACGTCCTGGAATCCTGGGTACTTGGAGACAAAACGTTGGACTATTAAATTTAACACATGTGCCATGCAGGGCACATGTGTTAAATTTCCCAGTCTCAACGCTGCCAACAGATTGCTTCCATTGTCACACACCACTTTTCCGATCTGCAGTTGGTGTGGGGTCAGCCACCGATCGGCCTGTGACTGCAGAGATGACAGGAGTACAGATCCGGTATGGTTTTTGCTTTCCAGGCACGTCATCCCCAAGACAGCGTGACAACGGCGTACCTGGCACGTCGAATAGCCTAGGGGGAGCTGGGGGTGCACAGGTGTGGAGGAGGAGAAGGAGGACCCAGCAGCAGAGTAAGAAGAAGAAGAGGAAGAAGACGAGGTAGAGAGCGATGGAGGAGTAGAGGTGGTGGCAGAACCGCGTGCAATCCGTGGCGGTGACACCAACTCCACTGTTGTTGTTGTTGAGCTACCCATTCCCTGCTTCCCATTCCCAGCCATTACCAAGTTCACCCAGTGGGCAGTGTAGGTGACATACCTGCCCTGACCATGCTTGGAGGACCATGCGTCAGTAGTCATATGGACCTTTGGCCCAACACTAAGTGACAGAGATGCGGTAACTTGGCTCTGCACATGTTGGTACAGGTGTGGTATTCCCTTTTTAGAAAAAAAATTGCGGCTGGGTACCTTCCACTGTGGTGTCCCAATTGCTACAAATTTGCGGAAGGCCTCAGAGTCCACCAGCTGGTATGGTAAAAGCTGGCGGGCTAAGAGTGCAGACAAGCCAGCTGTCAGACGCCGGGCAAGGGGGTGACAGTCAGACATTGGCTTCTTACGCTCAAACATGGCCTTCACAGAAACTTGGCTGGTGGCAGATGACTGGGAATGGGAACAGGTGGTCAAGGTGGAAGGCGGAGTGGAGGGTGGTTCAGATGGGTCAAGGAGAGCAGAGGTAGAGCAGTAAGATGCTGGACCAGAAGGAGTGTGGCTTTTAGTTTGCCTGTTGCCTTTGAGGTGTTGCTCCCAAAGTGCTTTGTGCTTGCCGCTCATGTGCCTTCGCATAGAAGTTGTACCTATGTGGCTGTTGGGCTTACCAAGGCTCAGTTTCTGACTGCACTCATTGCAAATTACAATGCTTTTGTCAGAGGCACACACATTAAAAAAATCCCACACTGCTGACTTTTTGGAAGTCTGCGATCTGGCGGTAACAGTAGAAGTTGGCGGCATTGGCGGCAATGGCGGGTGCGTTGGCCGGCTGAACACAGGTGCCGATACATGTTGTTGCCCTACTGATCCCTGCGGGCTGTCCTCCCTGCTTCTTCTAAGTCTTATTCTCCTACTGCCTCTCTGACTCTCCGTCTCTCCATCTGAACTACCCTCCTCTTGCTCTCTTCTACTAGGCACCCACAAAACATCAATCTCCTCATCATCATTCTCCTCAGATGCATCAATTTCTTCTGACACATCACAGAAGGAAGCAGCAGCGGGGACCTCCTCCTCATCACTCATCATTATGTCCATCTCTGTCGTGTTCTCTGCCAGAATTAAATCTGGTGTAACGTCCTCATCTCCTTCATCTTCTTCTGCCAATAATGGTTGCGCATTACTCAGTTCAAGAAACTCATGGGAAAATAACTCCTCTGACTCCAGTGAAGAAGGGGCACCGGTGGTGGAGGAAGTGTTACGTGGGGTGGCCATAGCAGTGGAGGATGAGGAGGATGTTGTGGTAAAGTTAGAAACGGTAGAGGATGGGGTGTGCTGTGTAAGCCAGTCAACTACCTCTTCAGCATTTTGGGAGTTCAGGGTCATTGGCTTTTTAAAACTGGGCAATTTGCTAGGGCCACAGGATTGCATAGCAGCACGGCCCCTAGCACGGCCTCTGCGTGGCGGCCTGCCTTTGCCTGGCATTATTTTTAAAAAAACAACAACAACAAAAACTCAGTTGGTTTTTCTGGAAACGATAATACACACAGCTAGATGGCAGTTTGAAGAAAACAGTGTGCAAATAATGCCTACAAGGTCAACGTATACACATCGGTGGATACGGATTACGTAAAATATATGAATGCTGCTTGAAAAAAAGTAACTCAAGTGGTTTTTCTAGAGACGATAATATTATCAATATTTAGACAAAATGTGAACAAGCTCACACAGCTAGATGGCGGTTTGAAGAAAACACTGTGCAAATAATGCCTACAAGGTCAACGTATACACAGCGGTGGATACGGATTACGTAAAATATAAGAATGCTGCTTGAAAAAAAGTAACTCAAGTGGTTTTTCTAGAGACGATAATATTATCAATATTTAGACAAAATGTGAACAAGCTCACACAGCTAGATGGCGGTTTGAAGAAAACACTGTGCAAATAATGCCTACAAGGTCAACGTATACACAGCGGTGGATACGGATTACGTAAAATATAAGAATGCTGCTTGAAAAAAAGTAACTCAAGTGGTTTTTCTAGAGACGATAATATTATCAATATTTAGACAAAATGTGAACAAGCTCACACAGCTAGATGGCGGTTTGAAGAAAACACTGTGCAAATACTGCCCACAAGATCAACGTATACACTACTACAGCGGTGGATACGGATTACGTAAAATATATTATGGCTGCTTGAAAAAAGTCACTCCGGTGTTTTTTCTGGAGATGGTAATATTATGGATATTTAGACAGAATGTGAACAAGGTCACACAGCTAGATGGCAGTTGGTTGAATAACACACTGGGCAAAAAATGCCTACAGGGCAAATAATGCCTAAAAGGTCAACTTATACACTACTACAGCGATGGATACGGATTACGTAAAATTTATTATGGCTGCTTGAAAAAAGTCACTCCGGTGTTTTTTCTGGAGACGGTAATATTATGGATATTTAGACAGAATGTGAACAAGGTCACACAGCTAGATGGCAGTTGGTTGAATAACACACTGGGCAAAAAATGCCTACAGGGCAAATAATGCCTAAAAGGTCAACTTATACACTACTACAGCGATGGATACGGATTACGTAAAATATATTATGGCTGCTTGAAAAAAGTCACTCCGGTGTTTTTTCTGGAGACGGTAATATTATGGATATTTAGACAGAATGTGAACAAGGTCACACAGCTAGATGGCAGTTGGTTGAATAACACACTGGGCAAAAAATGCCTACAGGGCAAATAATGCCTAAAAGGTCAACTTATACACTACTACAGTGGTAGTAAAATAAAAAAAAGTAAAATAAAAAAAAAATGAATATTAAAAAATTACAGTTGGTGCTGCTGAACTACTAGGAGCAGCAGATTAGCACACCAGTCCCACTCCCCAACACTGCTAGACTAATAGCACTGGGCTCTTATAGTAGTAGTACTAGTAAAACAACAAAAAAATAAATAAAAGCAGTCCTTACAAGGACTACTGTTATTGCAGCAGTCAGCAGATGAGATCAGAAGCAGGACAGCTGCCCACTGCAGCTACATACAGAGCACTGCAGTAGAAGGTAGATTACTAGCCAGCAAAGCTACCTAAGCTTAAATGTCCCTCAAACCCCTGCAGACTTCTGTCCCTCCAATAACAGAGCAGTATCAAAACGATTACTAGCCAGCAAACTTTCAACTGTCCCTGAAATCACTAACAGGCAGCAGCTCTCTCCCTACACTATCTCTTCAGCACACACAGGCAGAGTGAAAAAACGCTGCAGGGCTTCGGTTTTTATAGGGAAGGGGAGTGGTCCAGGGGAGAGCTTCCTGATTGGCTGCCATGTACCTGCTGGTCTGGGGTGAGAGGGCAAAAAAAAGCGCCAACAATGGCGAACCCAAAATGGCGAACGTCGCGCGACGTTCGCGAACTTCCGGCGAGCGCGAACACCCGATGTTCACGCGAACAAGTTCGCCGGCGAACAGTTCGCGCCATCTCTATTCACCTGTTCACACTTTATACAATTCTGATGAGGCACCAGCATTGTCTCACTGTATGTAGCACATCTTAGAGTGGTCCTGATAGATTTCCCTGTGTTCTGCCTTTCCTATGCTTCCTGTGTGCCATACTCTGCCTGCCCTACTCTGCCTGTGTGTGTCCTACTCTGTCTGCCCTATGCTGCCTGGCTGCCTAACCTATGCTCCCTGAGTGTGCTATACTCTGCCTGCCCTATTCTCCTTGGGTGTGCCATACTCTGCCTGTGTGTGCCATACTCTACCTGCCCTATGTTCCCTGTGTGTTCCATACTCTGCCTATCCTATGCTCCCTGTGTGTGTAACACTCTGCCTACCCTATGCTCCCTGTGTGTGCCATACTCTGCGTGCCGTATGCTCCCTGTGTGTGCCATACTCTGCGTGCCGTATGCTCCTTGTGTGTGCCATACTCTGCCTGCCCTATGATACCTGTGTGTGCCATACTCTGCCTATCCTATGCTCCCTGTGTGTGTAACACTCTGCCTACCCTATGCTCCCTGTGTGCCCTACTCTGCCTGCCATATGCTCCTTGTGTGTGCCATACTCTGCCAGCCCTATGCTACCTGTGTGTGCCATACTCTGCCTATCCTATGCTCCCTGTGTGTGTAACACTCTGCCTACCCTATGCTCCTTGTGTGTGCCATACTCTGCCTACCCTATGCTCCATGTGTGTGTGTCATACTCTTCCTGCCTTATGCTCCCTGTGTGTGCCATACTCTGCCTGTCCTATGCTCCCTGTGTGTGCCATACTCTGCCTGCCCTATTGTCCTTGGGTGTGCCATACTCTGCCTGTGTATACTATACTTTGCCTTCCCTATGCTTCCCTATGAGGAACATATGCCTGGTAGGGGTTTGTTCTGGGTTTTTTTAGCATTTGGAAAATGTTGTTAGGGCCCCCTAAAGTGTTAAATCATGTGCCGGGGGTGCTGTCTTATCCACAGAGGAGCTTGAGGCACATTTAAGAGTATGTCTTAATATGACTACTTTTTTTCACTTATGAGTGATAAGTGATGCAATGAGCACCAACCATTAGTTTTTTGGTGTGCTACCACAATTAATGTGGACATGGTCTTGTGGTAACATGGGTGTGGTTTAAAAAAAGGGAGTGGCTATTACTTTATAACTATGTATAATGAGCTGCTCTTTATCACATAACCCAACAAGCTGCAGCTTAGGGAAGGGGTTGTTTATTCAGAGACCTCCCTTTTTCTTGAGTGTGCTCATGCAAATTAGGAATTATAATGCAACTTTACTTTCAATTACAGATTTTGGCCTATTAAATGCAAAAAAAAAAAAAAAAAAACCTGGTAAAAAGTATGTTCAGAACATGCCTTATTCATTGAACTCAAGAAGAAGGCTGCTCTAGTAGAAACCATAATAGAAGTGTGAAATGGATGGAGGGTTGTCATTTCAGAGGCATAGGCTGTTGCCAGTGGGGACAAAGCTTCTGTCTGTCCCATTACAAAGGAATTGTTTACCTTGGCCTTTAAACAATTTACATGCACAGCTGGTCAAGGCCAATATTTAAAATCTGAAAAGACTGCACAGCACGGATGTAAAATAAAAGCACAAACTAAATACATAATTAAATGTTCAGTTTCAAAGGGCAGTTAGTTCTTTTTCTGGTTTCACATTCTGCATGTGTCTCTTTAGTGGTCATAAAGTCTGAAAATTGACACAAAGGTTAAAAAAGGGCTTTAAAGTGAAACAAAATGTTCTTTTAAAAATATTAATCTTCATTAAAAGTTCCATATAAGTCATGTTGATCCTTTTTCACTGATAGTTCTGCTTCTGTAAGTAATTGTGACTTGAAGTTGCTAAACCCGACTGTTTTGCCAACCTGTCCCTTCTCAGTCTGTCAGTTTGAGTTTCTAATGCTAACGGACTTCTGCTGCACAAATATGGCAGCCCCCTCATACAGGAACGTGGGTCTAAGAAAGGTAATGATAAAGCATCAGGCAAATATTTTTATGGCAAAATTATAAATAGACAATGTTTTGATCGATTATAAAAAATATTTATTTTTATGGTGCCAGTATCTCTTTAAGGGCTATTGTTGCAGTTTTGTACTGCCTGCTTCTCCCCTTCCGTCTCCCTCTACATAATAATAGCGCAAGGGTCACAATGAGATGAAGTTAATAGGGGTGCCAAGCTATTTTTCTATGCTAATAGAATGTACCCCTCCTAACTAACAGCTGTGTTGCTGCCTGCGAGCTGCCAGTTTCCATTTTCTTGGCTGTTTCCAGCTATTGTTAAAATTCAGACTTCCTTCCTCTCTCCAGATCTCCCAAGCGCCCATTCCCTCTCCATCAGCCTAAAGCATAATAAGCCTTCTCTCTGCTTCTCAACCCCAAATATTCACATTTATATTACTAAGCCCTCCCCGAGCCACAGTAAGGGTTCACCACCTGGAACAGGCATCTGAGACATAAATAAAGCCTTTGAGGCAGAAGAATAACCACAAGAGATTTTGCCTGTAGCTGCATCTGGAGGGAAAGGATGAAAGGGATTGCAGCAGGGAAGGAAGCCATCAGACTTTTTTAATGGGACCTTACTTACAACTTGTCCTGCACTTTTCTGCACCAACAATATTTAAAGGGGCTGTTCGCTTTAAATGGACTTTTTTTTTTTTTTTAAAGCTTTTTATTTTTGAATTTTAATGGGAAGGGTACAAGGGGATAGACAAAACAACACAAAACATGTCACGGTTCACATGTACAGTTATGCAATACATCCTGCAGCATAATATCAATACATAGTGCAATCAGTATCAAATTCGATCCATGCTATGGAGCGTACAGTTCGCCAGCCCTAGGGGTTAAGGATCCTGTACCAGGGAAGAGGAAGGAGTCATGCCTTGTTGGAATCTAGACCCTACTCTGGGATTTCCGTCAGGTGTATATCCAGCCATGGGCCCCATATTTTATTGAATTTGCCTGGGCAGCCCCAAGCCACATACGTTAGTTTGATTGAGGGCAACTCTTTATTTACTAGGCTGACCCAAACCTTCAGAAGTGGGGCTTCTTTCCCCATCCATCCAATTATCACCACCTTTTTGGCATAGAATACTATTGTTCTCATGAGCGACCGAGTCCTGCTTAGGTGGAGTAAATCCTCCCCTAGCCCCAGTAGGCAGACCTCCGTGGAGCACGCCTGAGGTAGGTTCAAATTGTCTGCTAAATATTTTATGACCGTCTCCCAGAATCTATGCACTGATGGACAGTTCCATGGCAGGTGTAGAAAGGACGCCCCAGTTTCCCCACATCGTGGGCACATACCTCCAGCCTGCCCTCTCATCCTCTGGATTTTCACCTGTGTGACATATACTTGATGGGCAAATTTAAATTGGATTAGTCTATCCCGTAGTGAAATCAAATAATTATACAGCGAGTCAGTGGCGTCTACCCATTGCTCCTCACTAAAAGTTGGCAAAGATTGCTGCCATCTTCTTTGAGCTCTGTTAAAGGGTGGTAGTGGCTATCAGTATCTGGTATAGTCTAGATGTTTAATTGGCTCAGGGTTATGCAGTATCTGTTCCACTTGGGGGGTGACATATTCTAATTCTAGGGAGGAGAATTGTGCTCTGAAAGCATTTCGTAGCTGCAGATATCTGTACAGTTGCAAGTTTGGGTTTCCTAGTTGTAGTTTCAATTGCTGGTAGGTGGGGAAGGACTGGTCTATCAGAATGTCACCTAGGAATCTCACACCCATTGGTGGCCAGTATGAGAAGTCTTGGAGTGCTTTCAAGCGTGGAAGATTAGCGTTCCGCCAGAGAGGCAGAAAGGGGGAGATTATTGGTACAGGCAGTTCTCCAGGCTCTGAAGGGGGTGGTCAATGTAGAGGGGCAGTCCTCATAATTTAAATGAACTTTTAGTATGGTGTAGAGCAGGGGTCCCCAACCTTTTTTGTAAACATAAACAGAGTTTGGGAGCAACACATGAATGAATCAAATAGGGCTGTGATTGACAATTTGCATACCTCCCAACTGTCCCGTGTTTAGAGGGACAGTGCCTCTTTTGACAGCTCAACCCGCAGTCCCTCGTTTGTACTGGAAAGTCCAGTTTCTCTCTGCACTGAACAGCCGGAAAAAGAAACAAAGTTTCTAACTTGATTGGCTTATGGCAGAGAGCCCAGAACAGCTACAGCAGGAGATGAGATACTTTTGTAACAACTTCGAGATAAGGAAATAAGTAATTGTAGCAAAATAAGATAACACGTCCCTTGGGAAAATTTAGACTTTTTTTTTAATCAAAGGTCGAGGTGAATTTTTTGAATTAAAAAAATTCAAAATTTCTAGCTATTTTTTGTGTACTTCGACTAGGGAATAGTCCAAATTCGATTTGAATTTGAAAAAAATTAGAAAATTCGAATATCGAAATTTATCACGTACCGTCTCTTTAAAAATTCGACTTCGACAATTCGCCATCTAAAACCAGCCAAATTGCTGTTTTAGCCTATGGGGGACCTCCTAGAACTTTTGGAGTCAATTGGTGAAAAATCGAAGGTTTTCTGGGGGGAAAACTTTGATTCGAATTCGATCGTATGCGCTATTACTTCTATTCATACGATTTGAATTTGGGCGAATTTGAATGAATACAGACTATTCACCCGCAAAAGAAAAATTTTACTTAATTTCGGTTGGTCTTTTTGTATTTGAATTTCGAAGTTTTTGAAATTCGAAATTCGAGCCTTGATAAATATGCCCCTTACAGCTTAAAGGGCAATTTCCTTCATTAGCAAAACTGTAATACATAGTAAGTAAGGTTGAGAAAAGACACACGTCCATCAAGTAACTGAAAAAATAAACACAGAAATATGTTCAAACGTCCATAACCTGCCAATTTTTTACATGGTAAATAATGGATGAGACCACAAAAATGGGCGTGGTCACAAAGTTTTGCCGCACTTTTTTGTCCCTCTTTTTATTTCTAGATTGTTGGGAGGTATGTATTTGGTAGCCCCTATGTGGATTGGCAGACTACAGGCGGCTTGGGTTGGCAGTACACCAGTTTTTTTATGTAACTAAAACTTGTATCCAAGCCGGGAATTAAAAAATAATCACATGCTTTGAGGCCACTGGGAGCAACATTCAAGGGGTTCATGAGCAACATGTTGCTCCCAAGCCACTGGTTTGCCATTTCAGCAATCTGAACTTAACCTAACAACAATGCACTGATATGAATATGATGCTGGAATAGCAATAGGAGAGGCCTTAAGAGAAACATGAGTAATAAAAAGTAGTAGTAATATAACAATATATCTGCAGCCTTAAGGCCTCCATACATGGGCCAATAAAAGCTGCTGACAGACCGAGTCAGCAGTTTATTGGCCCGTGTGTGGGGCCATCCGTCGGATGCGCATATTGGATCCATTATGATTATGAGCCCACAATCGGATCAGCCCGATATCGCCCACTTCAACGTGGGCATATTGGGGAGAAATCCACTCATTTGGCGAAACGAGCGGATCCCTACATCTATGGCCACCTTTACAGAGCATATCGTTTTTAGATTTCGGTCTGTGACCCCCCCCCACACAGGTTAACTGCCCCCGTGGCTACACAGCAGTTTGTTTATATAAACTATAGTAGTACTTATCTGTTATCTACTGTGTATCTTGTGCTTGAATAGCTGCCCCCATGGCTACACATCAGCTTGTTTATATAAACTATAGTAGTACTTATCTGTCATCTACTGGGTATCCTGTGCTTGAATGGCTGCCCCCATGGCTACACAGCAGCTTGTTTATATAAACTATAGTAGTAATTATCTGTTATCTGCTGTGTATTCTGTGCTTGAATGGCTGCCCCCATGGCTACACAGCAGCTTGTTTATATAAACTATAGGAGTACTTATCTGTTATCTACTGTGTATCCTGTGCTTGAATGGCTGCCCCCATGGCTACCCAGCAGCTTGTTTATATAAACTAAAGTAGTGTTTCTGAAGCAAACACATCCGTTTTACCAGTGCAGCACAACAATACTGAAACCCCTATAAAAATTGCTATTAATGAATATTCCTTGCACTTCTAGGGGGTTATTTACTAAACTCTGATTTTTTCTGGTCAGAGTTTTAATGGGGAAAAAAAAAATTTGTAGAAAAAAAAAAGCTCACATTTTGGGGGATTTAGTAAACCCAGAAGCTGTTAAAAGTCCAAATAAAAAAGTACTCCATCTCAGACCTGCCGAGATCATTTAGAAGTCAATGGCAGATGTCAATTTTACAATTGGAAGTTAGCATGATGTGTGCTGGGTTTCGTACAATAATCCAATTAATTTGTGGTTTTGGGAGATAAATTGAAAAAAATCAAATCCGGAAAAACGTACAATTCAAATTTTCTCACTCTTTTATTGTCTTTTCCCGCACCCGATTTTTTTGAGTAAATTTATTGATAAAAATGTGCTCAGGAGTCGAAATGGCTTCATAAAAATAGTGAAAATTTTTCGGATTTTAGTAAACATCTCCCCTTAGCTCTGGTTCCTGCAACAATGTAGCAGTCACCTGATTATCATGCCTGGAGAGAACTAACTTCTAATAATTACAAATATGTTTTTTTTGGGTGGTTACCATAAAATTCCATAAAAATATCAGCACAGCGGAACTAAAATGAAGCAACTGTTAATGTAATAATTAGCAGGTTTCATTGGCCTATGTCTTATTATTGAGAAAACAAAAAAGAGTTGAAAGAAATGAAACAGACAGATGACTTGTTAACCATCCTTAGAACAACCACTGCTAGCCTAGGTCGTTAATACTCAGCCCACTTTTTCTCAGCCACAAAACAAAAGATCATTTACGTGCTCCTCGCCTTCATGTACTGGAGTCTCGGCTTTTCCAGCCTGTGCGCATGAAGAATTGTGTTATATGGCTTTGATAAAACGCAGGTTCAATCTAATACGTTAAGGCCTATAGTACGGCACAGCAAAGGCAAATGCACCCATGCAGCCTGTGGACTTGCACCTTTATATGGTCACGGAAACGTCTTAGTGATTTAGCTTAGAATTTACATTATGGATCCAGTATCTTACAAACCAACCTTAGAATGAACTTGATTCTTTGTTTAGTGCAGATGTCAAGTCCAACAATAACGCGTCTTCAAAGTTAGTTTTAATACACAAATTGTATATCTATAATATAAAAAGCATTCATGTCATGTCAGAAATCGATGACCTACAGAACACAATGCTGAGGTGAAGTTCTAGGTCATAAACTCCCCAATGGCATTGAATATTCTTATAATACCCAAGAGACATCTGCCCTTGTTCACATACGAGCCCACAACACACAATGGGAAGTTTCTGCCTTTTCCTCACATTATTGCTGTGCTGCTGCTGCTGCTGGGGCTGTTTGTATTGCTTGCGCCTTCCTTATGATAGACCTGGGCACTCTAAAGCTGAAGACACTCTAATCTACTAGTAGTAGCTTCTTATCACGTATACAAAATGCTAGAAAATACCCTGCCATAGACAATGCTGAGAATTGCCTCTGCTAAGAGCAGCATCGGACTGGGCCGGCGGGATCTTCGAAAAAAATCAGTTTAAAAAAAAAAAAAGTTAAAATTGTCTTTTTCCTGTTACAAAAAGTAAACCATTTTAAAAGTTTAACATATTAATGTGGTCATGTAATAAACGACACTGTTTGCCCAGGAGCAGTAACCCATAGCAACCAATCAGCAGGGAGCATTTGCTGGTCACCTGTTTCAAAGCAAACATAGTATTGGTTGCTATGGGTTACTACTCCTGGGCAAATATGGGGGTATGAGAAAAGATTTTCTAAATAGTCTCCATGCACAGGTCAGCCTGTGGCCATACATGGGAATGAGCTAGCATCTTAATAAACACCCATTGATAGACTGGACCTTTTTGGGCCTGTTTGAGAACCTGACCTTCATGGCCTATTCTCACAACAATTGGATGTAGAGAGCAATAAATGTAATTGGTGTCATATAGGCTGCCATAAGAAAGATCAATTGGGAAAAGTCCTTAACTGCATTAATCTAATCTCAACAAGAATGCTCTCTAGCTCTGAATGTTAGAGTAAAAAAAAAAGCTGATGCTCCTCCCATTAAAGCATGTTGATATCTCATAAATCACACAGAAAAGGCATCTGCAGATTGCAATGTTTCCATATACAGACTAAAAGCAAGGCTGTATTTAGGTCCAGTGCCACCCTCCAAATAACGATATACACCCTTCTCCAGAAAAGGTCCCCCAGGTCCCAAGCATTCTGGATGACAGGGTCCATGCCTGTGTAGGGGATCAGACAGGCCTTTCCCCTGTTCTGCCTGAGACATCACTGAGCCTGGTTACATGCAGGGGAGGGACCAAGTGGCTAGTCTAGCTGTCTGGGAAAAAGAGGAGGATCCAGGAAGAGCTAATTGCAAGGGGTTATGAGAGAGAGGGTTTTAAAACTGCCCCTGCTGCAGCATCCAGCCAGAACCAGTTAGTATGATACTGTCCAAGGGAGCAGAGGAGCTGCTGTTTCATGCAATGCAGTTTTGCTTGAGAGTTCTGCATCTCTATAATTACAGAGAGAGCCCATCCTGTTCCCTGCCAAGCTGCTAGAGACTCAGAAGGAGAAACGTGCCACTGGTGAGATTTATCCTGCTGCAGAGCTGCCTGTAATTTCCAGTGTGACTGCCTCTGAGAGCACCCCGTGAGTGAGCCACCCAAGGGAGGATGCTGGCAAGGATACAAACATGGGGCCCCGATTTGAGGACAGGTCTTGTGCATTTACCTGCTATGTGGGAGCGGCTGCTAAGTTCCGAAAGGAGAGGTACATTTGGGAAAGGTAGCACTACCTGCGGTATACAGTATGAGGGTATATGAGCTCTTGGAATGGAACAACCCATTTGACTGAACTGTGTGGTTACAAACCCCTTTCAGAGGATAAGAACTTTGAAAAATAAAAAGGACTGTGTTGGAGAGACAGTCAAAGTGATACCTAATAGTAGGTAGGTAGGTCACACGTGTCCCCAGGAAAAAGGTTTCCCCGCTTTTTATTCTCTTTCTCCCCATTACAACTGACAAATCATGCTTGTATTGCTTTATTTTAACAGAAATTAAAGGACAAGGAACGTCATATTTACTGAGGGATACCCCTACACCACTGAATGTAATTCCTCTTTTGTAAATTAGCCACTGGCACAGAGTACTTCCCATCTCAGAACCCGATCACCATGTATTCTTGATTATCCTAAGCAAACTTGTGCAGTATTGTGTTTTCCCAAAGATCCCTTACATTTCTCATGGTTCTAAACAAATTGGCACCCCCAATGAATCAAATTTCCCTTGTCCTTTAAATAACACAGAAGTCTAGCATTTAGGGTGTGGAACAGCATTTATTTATTTTAAAAAAAAAACCCTCTAAGGATTAAAAATGTATTTTTGGTTTCACATCAGTACAGTTAAAAGGTTTAGAAAAAGATTATAATATTAAAGGGCAAGTCAACCCCAAAATAAAAATGTGCCTAATAAAAGAAAGCATCATTATAAGCAACTTTCCAAAGTACATGGGTTAAAAACTTTCAGCACTTGAAAAGTAATTTGTAAAAACAATTGCTACTGAAAGCAACATTCACTTAACTCCTGGTTGTTGCTTTTTAAACCATGTTTCAAAAGTCTTCTTTCCCCCCGCAGCAAAGACAGGTCTGTTAATCTTGTCCTACATTGTATCCACAGTCTGAGCCACCAGGACAGAGAATAGAAAGGGACAGACAAATACTGTTTTCAATAGTAATATATATATACAAATAACTTAAAATCCATAGCAAATTTGTAACAAATGTATATTGCAAAATTGCTTAAAATGATGTTTTCTATTGTTAGGCAAACATATTTTTTGGGTTGACATTCAAGTGGAAATGTATATTTATGTAATGACACTTCTATTTTACTGCAGAACTAAAAAGGAAAAAAAAAATTGTTCCCAGCCTGGCTATGTTTATTAGATACAAGTCCCATGCTGTGAATTAAACACACTATTTTTTGATAAAGTATTTGACACAGTGACAAAAAAAAGCTCAAATAGTTGAAGGCCTTGAAGAAGAATTCCTGAGACATTCAGCCCCAGTCAGTTTCTAAGCATACCAGACAGACATTGGAAAGATTACATTCATAAGCTGCACTTAGAGATAGAGAACAGTTCTAAACACCACAAAAAAAAACTCTTACTGGAGCAGACTGAAGCCGCCCATAAACTCTAAGAACTGCTTGTCTGGTGGGGCCATTAAATGAGAAGATCTTTTCCGAGTTTGGCCTACCAGGTGAGGACCAAACTGAGCTCCTTGGAACACTGGCCTAGGCTTTTGCAGACTGAGAATACGTTTAACCCATCTTAGTTTTAAATGAACAGTTTAGTGTAAAAATAAAAACAGGATAAATAGATGTTATTTCATACCTCCCAACATTTGAAAAATGCAAAGAGGGACAACATTTTTGACCACGCCTATTTTATGGACACACCCCCTACCATTGGCAGGTTATGAAAGTTTGATCACATTTCTAAGAGTTTTAGGGCCATGCTTTATGTATTATAACAGTTTTGCTAATGAAGCAGAAATTGCCCTTTAAGCTGTGAGTCTCCCCAAGAGACCTGCTTAAATAGTTACAATTGTTTCTTTGCTTATCTTAAATGTTCACAAATGTATGGAAGAGCAGTGACTTAGGCGCAAATTCACTAAGCGCCGAAGCGCCGAACGCTAGCGTTAATTCGCTAGCGTTTGGCATTTTTCGTTACTGCGCAAATTCACTAACGAACGCTGGCATAGTTTCGCTAGTGTTACTTCGCACCCTTACGCCAGGCGAATTTTCGCTAGCGACGTAACTACGCAAATTCACTAACTTGCGCAGTGTACTGAACGCTACCTTTTACGCTAGACTTCCTTCGCCACCTCAGACCTGGCGAAGCGCAATAGAGTAGATAGGAATTGTTTAAAAAAAAGTCAAAATTTTTTCTAAGTCCCAAAAAACGCTGGCGTGTTTTCTACATGATGGGTGATAGGCTGAAAAAGATCGAAAATATTTTTGGGGCTCCCCTCCTTCCCCCCAACTTACCTAGACAGTGGGCACATGTGTAGGGCAAAATAAAATTTTTATTTGCTGATTTGAAGGTTTTCTAGGCATTTGAAGTGGTGATTCGTGTTCCTCCATTGAAATTTGAATTACGCGCCGTATGCAAATGAACCATCGCTAGCGAATTAACGCTAGCGCAACTTCGAAAACTTACGCTACCCCTGTGCCCAACTTCAGATTTTAGTGAATTTGTGGAGCGCTGGCGAAAATACGCCTGGCGAAGTGTGGCGAAGTGCGGCGAAGTTGCGCAACTTCGCATCTTAGTGAATTTGCCCCTTAGTGTTTTGGGCTCTCTGCCAAAAAAAGCCTCTTATTTTAATTAAGTTTCAGAAACATTGTATTTTTATCTGGCATCAGCACAGGAGAAACTCTGGATATTTCAGTAAGAAACCTGGGACTGTGGGCTGCGCTGTCAAAATCGGGACTGTCCCGCACAAAACGGGACAGTTGGGAGGTATGTTATATGAAAGAGCTGTTTGGGTTGCAGTGTACCTGCACATTCATCGTCCCAAGCTTTCCTTACAAAACAGTATTTTTTATGGCCAGATTTTTCCCTTTTAAAGTCAGGAGTTGGGTCCATCTAAATCCCATCTCAAAACAAAATTCTCTCTAAAGCTACACATTTTTTGTTAATGCTACTTTTTATTACTCATCTTTCTGTTCCGACCCACCCTTATTGATATTCCATTTTCTGATTCAGAATCAATGGTTGCTAGGGTAATTTGGACCTTAGCAACCAGATTGCTGACACTGCAAACTGGAGAGCTGCTGAATAAAAAGCTAAATAACAAAAAACACAAATAATAAAAAATTTGAAAAAATTGCAGATTGTCTCAGAATATCGCTTCCTACATTATACTAAAGGTAACTCAAAGGTGAACAACCCCTTTAAGTGGGTTCTCTTTAAAGGACCAGTAACATCAAAAAATTAAAGTGTTTTAAACTAATAAAAATATAATGCAGTGTTGCCCTGCACAAGTAAAACTGCTGTTTTTGGTTCAGAAACACTACTATAGTATATATAAACAAGCTGCTGTATAGCCATGGGGGCAGCCATTCAAGCACAGGATACACAGTAGATAACAGATAAGTACTACTATAGTTTATATAAACAAGCTGCTGTGTAGCCACGGGGGCAGCCATTCAAGCACAGGATACACAGTAGATAACAGATAAGTACTACTATAGTTTATATAAATAAGCTGCTGTGTAGCCATGGGGGCAGCCATTCAAGCACAGGATACACAGTAGATAACAGATAAGTACTACTATAGTTTATATAAACAAGCTGCTGTGTAGCCATGGGGGCAGCCATTCAAGCACAGGATACACAGTAGATAACAGATAAGTACTACTATAGTTTATATAAACAAGCTGCTGTGTAGCCACGGGGGCAGCCATTCAAGCACAGGATACACAGTAGATAACAGATAAGTACTACTATAGTTTATATAAACAAGCTGCTGTGTAGCCATGGGAGCAGCCATTCAAGCACAGGATACACAGTAGATAACATATAAGTACTACTATAGTTTATATAAACAAGCTGCTGTGTAGCCATGGGGGCAGCCATTCAAGCACAGGATACACAGTAGATAACAGATAAGTACTACTATAGTTTATATAAACAAGCTGCTGTTTAGCCATGGGGGCAGCCATTCAAGCACAGGATACACAGTAGATAACAGATAAGTACTACTATAGTTTATATAAATAAGCTGCTGTGTAGCCACGGGGGCAGCCATTCAAAGGAGAAAAGGTGCAGGTTACACAGCAGATAATCTCTGTAGAACATAATGGTGTTATCTGTTATCCACTTTTTATCCTGTGCCATATAAACTTTTAGCAATTTCCGCCATTACTAATCAGCAGCTTGTTTGTATGAACTATAGTAGTATTTCTGAAGCAAACATCAGTTTTACCCATGCAGGGCAACACTACGTGATATTTTCATTACTTTAAAACACTTTAATTTTTTGGTGTTACTGTTCCTTTAAGTGGGGACTCTGGAGTGACAAATAGAGTTGCCACCCTTTTAAAACATTTTTACTGGCCAATGGTGGGGGTGGGAACAAAAGGGGTTGACTGTGAGGCAAAAAAGGGTGGAGCCATGGGGGCTGTGCTGCAAAAGGGGGAGGGGCCACATCGCGTGAGGGCAAGATGACAAAGAAAAGGTAAGTTTCCACTGGAGGGCAAGGGCTTTTGTTAAGGGTATTACAAATTACATTGCCGGTAAATTTGTAATACCGACCCCGACCCTGACAAGGTGTTTTACTGGATAGGCCGATAAAATACCGGCCGGGTGGCAACCCTACTTACAAACAAAGGAGTAACTATGTAAGATATAAATCTACTATGCACAAGAGCCGTGAATATCCTGCAAATTATTGAATATTATCCTGCAAATAAAAATCTTCAGAGGGGCCAAGCGCACTTCGATCCCCGTCCTCCCGGTCTCTTCCTGTACTGACTCCGCCCATTCTCCGCCCAGTGTCTCTGCTTCCCCACCGCAGGTAAGAGAGTGGCTGGGGAAGGGGGGAGGTTTCTTGCGACTCCGGGGTCTGCCTCCTCTAAAGCTACGCCACTGAAACAGTGCTTAGTGATGTCATCAGCCATAATTGGTTTTCAGTTATGTCATTGTGTCATCGTCTTACAGACGAGCATTTTTAGCTACGCACTGAATTCTTTTCGATGGTGCTGTACTCACACACACGCAGGTTGCATTTTTCCTGCATTCGGAGTACAACCCCATTGACAATAATTCAGTGCATCTACTCCTGCACTCCCCTCCTCTGTAGGAGCCCTAAGATAAAGAGAAGCCCTATGCAGGCTAATTAGACCTAGACTGCAGGACAATATTTATATTCTACTAAAATGATACTGCTGGAACGATACGAGGTTTCATATAGCTATACAATCATGTATTTGATCTACAAGTCCAAAATATTATGTTAAGATAAGCAGGTGCCAGACACTTTCCAAGGATATAATAAAAAGAACATTCGCAAAGGAAAATGATATTGTGTTGGCTGGTTGGAAGTGCGTTATATTTTCTATGTGTTTTCTGTTTCATGAAGTCAGCAAAGAGTTTAACGGTCGTACAAAGTAATGACGCTGCCGGCGGAAATTTAGGGCGTTTCGCTGAAAAATTTGTGAATTTCCTGCGAAATACGCAAAAATGGGGAAAAACTTATGAAACGGCATTGGCGTCTCGTTTTTGATGTCGTCGTCCGTTTTTTGATGCCGGCATCCTTTTTTTTTTGACACCGCCGAATTTTTGCTGTGGTTTTGCGAATCGCGGGAATTTGCGCCTGGCGAATAAATTCGGCCATCACTAGAAATTGCTATAAAACATGACAGATCTGCTGTTAGGCAAGAATTCTGGTGTATGCAGCTACATGATTATACTTTTATAACTGGCGAAGAAATCAAACTCTTTGTAGTGATGACTTTGTCCCTTTTGGTAAATGGATTTGGAAGTGCATGTAGGTAAGTATTTCATTTTAATGAGCTGTAATGTGAAATACTGACTATTCCAGGAGATGTCTAGGATAAACTAATTTTATAGGCAATTATGAGTAATATAATGGTGTTGTTTTTACATGGTGCTAAAAATGAATATAATTTTTTTTAAAATAGCCCCTCTATTGGAGCTCCCTGTCTGTATTTCAAATGAGGGGTGGGCGTGTCCTAACGGTCCCTGCCAGAAGTACAGTAGAGGGGGACAGCCAATCACAGCCCTGCAGTCACACAACCACAGACATGCTTCAGTTCCCTATCAGGTCCTGCTAGCTGCTGATTGGTTCCTATCCTACAGTGCAGTGAGCTGACAGCCGCCGGCTCCCCTGCACATCCTGGGAATTCAGGGAACAGGAAGTGGAAGAGAAGGGAGGGATTATTAGGGTTTTTGCAGAAATAATCAATAAATCAGCCAGAAACGACTTTTTAAAACACAATTCTTCTATCTAAATGAGTATAATGCACTGGTACATTCTTATTTGTTACACAAAACATCTCCTTTAAAATGAATTGTAAAGGACAATGCAAGATTTATAAGACTTTCCCTACACTATTCCCTACAGAGAAAAACCTCCCCTATAACACTTTATTATCCCCCCAGCATAAAGTGGATTAGCCCCTTTGTACAGTGATTGGCTACTTGTGAGCTGTTGTGCTCATCCTGATGAGATGTAAGCAGTGATGGCCTAATGTTCTACAGAGGTTAACATTCACACTTGGACTTGATCCGCCCTAGTTTGAGTCTGTCCAAAAATCAAATAAAAGCGATTCATTGGCGCTGCCATACCAACCGCATGTACATATTCAAGAACTGTAATAAATGGTTAGTACAGCAATGAAAACACAGAAATCTGGCTGCAGCAGCACATCTGGTGCGAATACAAACCTGTATATTTAAATACATGATTATAGCGCCGCAGCTGCACAGGGGAACAATATAATTCATTCCAAATCCATCTTAGACCACAAACAAGCCAAGTTTTTGAGTATATGACTATATTGTACTGACTGAACCACAGGCATATCACTGGGCTGGCGAAAGCAGTGTGGGCCCTTTTGTTAGTAATTGAATGTATGAAAAACAAAGGTTTGCACGTGTGGCTTGCTAACAATTTTTCATGTACAGCAGCCTATTCCATACCCCCCAACTGTCCTGTTTTTCGCGGGACAGTCACGATTTTGACAGCTGAGCCCGCAGTCCAAGATTGTTACTGTAATGTCCAGAGCTTTTTTTTTTGATCTCCTACACTGAACAGCCAGAAAAGATACAAAGTTTGTAAAACGTAATTGGCTTTTGGCAAACAGTGCAGCATACGAGGCAGGTGCACTTAGATAGATTTGTAACAATTTAAGATAAGCAACGATAAGCCCGGTAAGTGCTGCAAATCTTTTTGTCCCTCTCTCTATTTCTATTTCTCGCTATACAGCTAAAGTTCTGAACCTCTGCTTATTTCCTAGTTGTTCTTTTCCTATATGGACTAATAAATGCTGTGACTTGGCCCATTACTTGACTTAGTCAACAACTTATGGGCATGTGTACAGTGTCGGACTGGCCCACCGGGATACAAGGAAAATTCCCGGTGGGCCAAGGTGTCAGTGGTCCCTCATACTGCTAAATATTTGGCCTATTTCATGGTCATTCCCTATTTTTATGAGAACAAAGTGGCTAAATAGATGTAATAATAGATTATAGTATTATAGTATGTAAAGAAAAGAGACTAGGAGAATAGAGGTTGAGTGAGGAGAGGAAGAATAATAGTACTGAGAGTGGGCCCCTGGTTTAAGATTAATTGGTGGGCCCCTGGTCTAAGGTTTTTGGTTGGGCCCCTGGTGTCCCAGTCCGACACTGTATGTGTATAGGGTGCTCAGGACTGCCTGCTTGAATAATATCTTGGAAAAAATAGCCCAAGTATCTATCAGGCAGGTTTAAAACTCCCTTGGAAATAAAGTCCTTGTCTGACTGGTCCCATACTCACAGCTCCCAGTGTGGCCAATTCGGACAGTTCTGCTCATATGACTGCCTTCAATAGCATTGCTATGGGGCCTGCCCTCCTTGCAAATTTTTTCCCAGGACCCCCAGCCATAATCATGTATGCCCTGCGATTTTGTATGCTCTACAGGTCACCACTACATAGCAAGCAGCACCCCTATATAGTAAGCAGACCCCCTACATAGGAAGCAAACCCCCTACATAGTAAGCAGACACCCTACGTAGGAATCAGACCTCCTACATACTAAGCAGACCCCCTACATAGGAAGCAGACACCCTACATAGTAAGCAGACCCCCTACATAGGAAGCAGACACCCTACATAGGAAGCAGACACCCTACTTAGGAAGCAGACACCCTACACAGGAAGCAGACACCCTATGTAGGAATCAGACCTCCTACATAGTAAGCAGACCCCTACATAGGAAGCAGACACCCTACATAGGAATCAGACACCCTACTTAGGAAGCAGACACCCTACTTAGGAAGCAGACCCCCTACATAGGAAGCAGACCCCTTACATAGGAAGAAGACCCCCTACATAGGAAGCAGACCCCTTACATAGGAAGAAGACCTCCTACATAGGAAGCAGAACCCCTACATAGGAAGCAGACCCCTTACATAAGAAGCAGACCCCCTATATAACAAGCAGACCCCCCTATATATGAAGCAGACTGTAGTTACACCACTCACTACCTTGCCGTGTACAAAGCTCCTTTGCTTGGCTCTGACAACACAATCAAATGGCAGGTAACATCACATCCATGTCCACTACTTATATATAGATTTTGGAGCTCTGCTACTACTAGAACCAAATTTTCTGGGGGGGAAAAAAATACTGTCCTTCCTATAAAATTGTCATTCTTCCCTATGAATAAAATTGGGGTCAATCAGCATCTCTATTAGCTACAGTAGGTCGCTAGGTCCCTGCCCCTACTACTCCTTTGCACAATGACAAGTGTGACTTAAGAAGCACCATATTTAAAAACAGAAAAAGACACAGAGATGATGGCAGCTATACAAAATGAGATGAGAAATCTGAATGACTTTATGGCCTTTGCTGCTTGAGCTTTCATTAGACGTGGGGACACTTAAGGCATTGTCAGATGTAGCTGGGATGGTGTTAAGCCATAAACATGGAGTCACTGGGCACATAAACATGGAGTCACTGGGCACATAAACATGGAGTCACTGGGAAGCCCAGCTCTGCATTCACTTCTTGCAGGGGTCAGAGGCCACCGAGGTTCAAGAGGATGTTCAGTGAGAACTGCTTTTTTTTTTCTTGCTTAAAGGTCCTATTTCCTGTTTAAAGAATAGAGGGTTTATTTTAGGAAGTCCCTTTCTTCCTCCCTCTTGTTAAGCTTTGTTGCTTTATAAATATTTAAAGTCCAATGACTACATTGGGCCAATTTATAAATATAACATTATTAGAAGACAGATTTTGTTTACTTTCCCCCCCAATACAAGTGATGGGAAAAATTTCTCCCGTTTCGCTTTGCCGAAAAACTCGTGAATATGCACCGAAATTCGGGAAACAGCAGAAAACTAGTGAAACATGAAAATTGACACCCGTGTTTGGCCGGCCTTAAAGTCAATGGGTGTCCGAAAAGTGTTGATGCATGGCGATTTTGACGCAATCGACTTTCCACATTTTTTGACTTGGAAATTCGCTACGAATTCACGCCAGGTGAATTTATTCGGCCATCACTACCCAATACCATTCCGAAGGGATCAGATCCTTAGTGAAAGGACAATTTTCAAAGCAAAATATGGCAATAGCGCTGCCTGTATATATATATATATATATATAATACTCCCAAAGAATCCGCACTCACAGGTCTTAAGATAAATTAAAAATATTTATTTAGAATAGATGACTAACGTTTCGGCCTCTCCGAGGCCTTTCTCAAAGTGATCATTTTACAAAAAACATGCCTTAAATACACACGATCTGGCGGGAAACAATAGTAGCTCTGACGTCTCCTGCTCGTCAGAAACAGAGCGACTACCTTAATGATAGAACTCACAGATACATTTGTATTTCATTATAAGGACTGCATTGCATTTACATCTAATAATATATTAATAATTAAAACAAATTTAAAATCACTATATCAAGACACTGTTCCTTAGTAACTATTTTGTAGCGATATAATATCTCTTTCTGCTCAAGATTATAACAATGTTGCTAGTGTCATTGATTAAACATTCTTTGAGGATGTCAAAAAGGTCCTGTCTAACGCTGCCCAAAACATAACTTGTTCAATATCCATCATGCATAACCCTCCATAGTAATTCCTCCCACTGCTCTAATATGTGTTGATTTACTAAAAATAAAAATAAAAATAATAATAATAATAATAGTAAATATAAACGTCCTGTATGCTGCTCAATGAGGCTTTCCGCTGCGGTGCACTCCTCATGTGGATTATACCCATTGTGTCCCATATACCTCCCCCAATGTAACACTGCTCCAGTATATCGATGTGTGTGAACCCTCCTATTAAGTAAATAAAAAACACATATGGTCTATCATCATCTCCCATTAATCAAATGATGTCCCAAATAGCTCCCATCCCATGGCTCAGTATAACATCCACTATCAACGATCAAATGCTAAGACATTCATTACAAAACAGCACAACTCAGTAGTGTGACTGATAACAAATACTAAAAAATAAATATGAAAATAAAGGCTTTGATAAAACAGTAAAGTACCCATCCCAAAAAGAAAAAAAGAAGAAAAAATAAAGAAAAAAAAGAAACAAATCCCACCCTGTGTTCAAGTCCATGTGGTAAAGTCAATCAGCGTATATCCAAACTTTTTTCGGTATATACGCCTGTTCTGTGCACCATCGGCGGAACAGTGATGTATCCATTAGAAGTATTGAGGCTTCCACAACATATATCAGAGTGATTACCGATGTCCAATACCCACACCAAGCCCCCTCATTCGATGAAAATTGGGCTGACGGCCAGTCAATAGTCATAAAATTTCGGCCCTCGCCAGCTGGGGTAATTGGTGTTCGTGAGTGATAGCTACACGGCCAGCCCACCCGGTGGAGAACCCACTTCCAATTAGTTACAGTTACAGGTGGCCCCTTCACAGCACTCACCATGGCAGGCATCACTCTCTCCACAAATGGCCGGGTCAGGTCTGGCGCTTACGCTGCCATTATGATGTTCAGCGAGGAGGTGCTCGGTGAGGAGACATGTTACAGCCCCGATTCCAAATGCCAAATGGCAGGGAAATTCGTCTCCACGGGGACATCACTGCATCACGCATTCAAATAGTCAGTAAATCACCATCAGCCTTCACCCATCAAGTACGATATCGCGGTCATCTTTATGGCCCTTCACTCACCGGGTACGGTATCGCGGACGCCCAAGGTTACTTTGCTTCAGGTCGTGCACCAGGTCGATTAGTGCAGAGACTAATAGCGGTTGAACGAGGGTACAACTTCAATGCATTTAATGCATATAGATAGGCAGGCAAGCGTCAGTGTGAGCTGTTGCTTCCGTCGCTAGTCGTGATCAAAAAGCATTAAGTTAAATGTCCTTAAATATTCGAAAAACACGGGTGCCAGGCATAAACTTTTTCAATACATTCCACCAGGATGTCGGCACTCACGATAAATGGAGTTGATGTGCCTGGGTGCAGAAACAATAACATCATCCACGATACTCCCAAAGAATCCGCACTCACAGGTCTTAAGATAAATTAAAAATATTTATTTAGAATAGATGACTAACGTTTCGGCCTCTCCGAGGCCTTTCTCAAAGTGATCATTTTACAAAAAACATGCCTTAAATACACACGATCTGGCGGGAAACAATAGTAGCTCTGACGTCTCCTGCTCGTCAGAAACAGAGCGACTACCTTAATGACAGAACTCACAGATACATTTGTATTTCATTATAAGGACTGCATTGCATTTACATCTAATAATATATTAATAATTAAAACAAATTTAAAATCACTATATCAAGACACTGTTCCTTAGTAACTATTTTGTAGCGATATAATATCTCTTTCTGCTCAAGATTATAACAATGTTGCTAGTGTCATTGATTAAACATTCTTTGAGGATGTCAAAAAGGTCCTGTCTAACGCTGCCCAAAACATAACTTGTTCAATATCCATCATGCATAACCCTCCATAGTAATTCCTCCCACTGCTCTAATATGTGTTGATTTACTAAAAATAAAAATAAAAATAATAATAATAATAATAGTAAATATATATATATATTGTATAAAAATATATAGTCAGTGGTGTAAACGACATAAATATAAAGGTCTGTGCCAAATCACCAGCCTATAATTCTCCCTCTATACAGAGAAATGCTGCAGTGCCCATAATAAACAATCAACTAGTTATTCCCTTGGCATCTTAAAGGGGTTGTTCCCCTTTAAATTAACCTTCAGTATGATGTAGACATTCAGATTCTAAGACTATTTGCAGTTGGTTTTCATTTTTTGTTAATTTGTGACTTTTGAGTTATTTTTTGCTTTTTATTCGTGAACTCTCTGGTTTGAGATTTCGGCAATCTGTTGCTAGGGTCCAAATTTCCTTAGCAACACGAAACGTGATTTGAATAAGAGACAGAAATATGAAAAGGAGAGGACCTGAAGAGGAGGATAATAAAAAGTATCAATAACAATACATGTGTAGCCTTACAAAGCAGGAGTTTCTTTAGATGGGGTCAGTGACCCCCAGATGAAAGCTGGAAAGGGTCAGAAGAAGGCGGCATATATTTAAAAAAAAACTATAAAAAAATAAAAATGAATAGTTGCTTAGAATTAGCTGTTCTATAAGATACTAAAAGTTAACCACCTTTTTTATTCTGTTTTGTGTTCAGACAGTTTTTCTGAGATGCAGTGGTTTGTGTTTAAGAAACAGAACTCTACAAATAATTCTCAATATCCACATTTAGGGCCATTTTTATCAAGGGTCGAATTTCGAATTGAAAAAAAACGTTCGAAATTCAAATTCATTTAAGGGGGTGTGAATCAATCAGCTGGCTCCTGCTACATTGTGTTCAAAAGTCAGAACCGCCGGTGCGAAGAAATAGCAAATAAATATATAGCAAAAGGCAGAAATGACATTCAATCACAAACCACTTTGAAGCAATACAAGCCCTCAACACTCAGACTTTAACAGAACTACAATTCCCAGAATCCCGAGCCAGCTCTTAGTTCTCCAGCGTGCAAGAAACAATAGCAGTTTTATAATGATACCAATATAAGCCAAGCCTCTGCCCTGCAATGGGAGCGACTGAAGAGCCGACAAACTCACGTGGAAAGCGGTAGCATTTAGTAGGGTAAGTGTTACACGTCCTGTTGTATATCCCGTGTGTCCGTGCAGCAGCCTCCCGACCCCGGCGCCGCTCTCCCTCCTGCTGCTGCGCTGCCTGTGTTTCCTCCACTACAGTCGCACTGATTCACAGAAGGGCTCATAGTAGGGATGTGGGGGATAATTAGCCTGAAAGAGAAATCCCCCATGCTCTTCCTCACTCCTCCTTTAGGGAGACGACATACAGAGCTACTAGTAGCAGCTACTTGTCACGGCTACAAAATAGACTATAGTGATAATTGACATTACAAAGGCACTACGTGTGTTTTAGCAGAGGCAGTTCTCAGTATTGTCTATGCCAGGCTATTTCTTTCATTTCAACAATGTAGCTGCTTCTAGTAGCTCTGTGTGTCTTCACCCTGACAGCAGCACATGCGACTCTGCCTGCTGCAAATCCTTGCAACCCACGTGTAATGGGAAGCTCTGCACCTATTCACTGCACTATCTACATGCCCAGTAACACAGAGGGGGTTATTTACTAAAAATAAAATAAAATGTTTTTATAAAACCCAAAGTTTCCAAGGGTCAATTTCATGTACAGTACCCAGAACTCAAGAAAGGATAAATGCAGCTCCAATTTAATGCTCACGGAAGACATAGCCGGAAAACTACACTGCCACGTTCATCCACAATAATCCGAGAACACGTTGTAGGATAAGTGCAGTGCCCATTTTAAGTCACAAACCACACGGCGGAATGAATAACGTGGCGGTTCCACGTTCCAGCACGTGTGGTTCGCGAGGGCTTTAAGGGTAGGACTACACGGACGGGAATAAGGTAAGAGATAGAAATGTCGGATGAAGCCGCAGCGTTGATCCGACGCGACATGACTGTTGGATGCAGACGCGGTGTGCATCGTCTGCATCCGACAGTGTTTTGCGTCGGATCACCTAATATTCACCTAACACCCAAATGTTAGCTGAATGTCCCTTTTCGTCAAAAATTTGGGAAACCAGGAAAATTCCCGAAACTCCAGAAAAATTCTCGAAACGCATTGAAGTCAATTGGTGTCAAAATTATTTAGATGTGCAACAATTTTGAGGTGAGCGTCAATTTTTATACACGCGACTACTTTTGTCCAAATGCATTAAAGTCAAATGGCATCCGAATAATTTTGACGCGATCGTCAATTTTTATGCATGTGACAATTCTGACGCGCAAATTATTTTTGCAAGAAATATTAGAATTACAGTGATGAGTTTGTACCTATTGCACTCTCTAACGGTGTTTTTTTTTTTAAAGAGTTTAAGCATGCTGGGGGCGGACATGCCTGCAGTGTAGAGCTTAGAAAAGTTTTAGTTAACTTTAATAAATTCCGATATAAGATCTTTTATTGGGAAATCCATTATGCTATAAAATCTTATATTAACCAAATTCTTTTTATTTTAGATCTTTTTCCTCTTTAATAGAAACACAATACCTAGTACATTATATTAACTTACCATAAGGTTTATTTGTTTCAGGTACATTTGTTGCAGGTTAACTAGGGCTGCCTTTTGGCCCGGTTGAATCCGGGCAGGGGTGTGGCCAGGGCACAATGGGGGCAGGGTTGTGACGATGCAGGGGTTGGTTAGTGATGGCCGATTGCTGCATCAATCATAGGGAACCCTTCCCGGTTTTCCTAGTTTGGAAAACCGGAAAGGCAGTTTTAACCTGGGCAGCCTTTCAAAAAAACGGGATGTCCCATTCAAAACCGGACAGGTGGCAACACTAACGTTAACCCATAGCTTAGCCCATCGTTTTTAACATAGTAACCAATCAGCAGGTATCATTTGATAATCACAGTTTTAAGAAGACTATCTGATTGGCTGCTAGACCCAGGGCAAACCTTGTAACTATATAAAATGTAAATGGAAACTGCACAGCAGAAACATGTACTTTATGATCGTTTATTGTTAATTGAATCAACTTTTTGGAATACTGCAATGTTCTTTCTTATAACAGCCACTTGTCTATAGCATTGGTGTCCCTAGAAGAAGTTAGTGTTGAATGTGAGACAAAGTTTGAGCAAAAATAAAGTACAAAGAGGATGAAAGCACATTGCCAATAAGACTTCATTCATACAGAATCCTCTTAAGAGTCCTTTGACAAACCATCTTCTTCATCACTGATGTGCTCTTCAGAAACGCCGCTCTCATCTATATTTTCCAGCTCGTCGGCTCTCTGAATGGACAAGTCTGCCAAGTTGACGGTCGGTAGTGTGTTTTGCTCTGGATAGACCCACGGCTTGTAATCTGGGTCATGCTTTCGCTTCCATTCCGGATACTTGATTCCGGCCTTGTATATTTTCTTCATTGCCTGTAAACAGTTAAGGGAAATAAAACCCCATTCATGAAGATGCATAGAAATAATTCCACCCATACAGATTTTTTATTAACAGAAAAGCCCTAAAACCAGAATTTATACATTACCAACAGAACAGTGTCAGAATCATGACCTAAGACAGGGGTCTTCAACCTTTTATATCTGGGAGCCACAGTCAATTGTAAAAAGAGTTGGGGAGCAATACAAACATTAAAATTTCTTAGGGTGCCAAATAAGGAGTTTGATTGGTCTTGAGAAGAAAGAAAGAGGGTTACTCTGATGTTCTTCTGCTTAGGAAATTTTTTTTAAGCCTGTCTCACATCTTTTATAACCAGAAAAACATCAGAGCAGCCTCTTTCTCCTGACAACTTTCTTGACTACTTGGTCAGTGGTCAGACTGGTGGTAAACTGACCAGCAGGTGGTGCTGTTGTACATTGCAAAAGTGTTCAGAATAGCCCCTCATCAGTTTTACATTCACTTATTTTTAAGGTTTACTTATCCTTAAACTCAATTTAAAGGTCTAACAAAACAAAGAACATGGAATCAGTCATGGGCCTTGATCACAGTTCTTGATCCAGATCTCAAGTGATCCAGTGCATCTTGGCTCTGCCTATCCATTCCCCAGCCATGCTTCCTGCTCCCATAATTCAAGATTGAAAGACTTTGAGTGACAACCCTATGCAATTCTAAGGAGCAGGTAAGGTAGTTTTTGGGGGAAATTACTGAAAGTGGGTGATGGACCTGTTACTGCTAGCTAGGGTTGTCACCTTTTCTGGAAAAAAAATACAGGCCTTCCTATAGATTTATATTTTTTCCTTTTAATAACATTGGGAACAACCATCATTTTTACCGGCCAGGCCATTAAAATACCAGCCAGGTGGCAACCCTACTGCTAGTGACTGTACGTGAGGGTCTTAAATCGGGGTGACTCCTACAGTATATATTGACATAACTTCAAGTATATAGATTTGCAAAGGCAATAGAAATGCAATAATGTGAACAAATATTGTGCTTAGTGTGTTAGCAACTATTTGTACATGAAACAACATCTTCTCCATAAAGGTTAATTTAATGGCCAAGGCCAATGGTCTAGACCTGCTAGAGACCTGTTGTGAGTCAGGTACCCTTAGAATACTCACAATTCAGTCAAGTTTTGGGTAGGAAGTTCCTGATTAACCAACCAGGTGGGCAGTCCATGGGTACTCTGCATGGTTTTCCAGCAAAATGGCGGCTCTTAAATCCACCCATTCACAATCAATTTTTTCCCTTGATTGGCCTTCAGAATGATGTTACTTCAGGTCTTATGGGTCCTTGGACGTGTGGTAAGTAAACCCTTTGTGGGTGGATACTGGTAGTGAATCTGAGTAGAGAACATACTGTAGGTGGTTGCTGGGTGCAGGACAAGTTGCAGGTCAGCTGCAACCAGACCAACGCAGGAATCTACTTCCTCCACAATCTCTGCAGTTTGATTTTTAAAGTGGAGTGATAGTTCTGAGTCAGGAGGATGCAGGTTAAGTCACACATTGGAACCACCACCCCAGGGACTTTATTTTATTTTCCTTCTCCCTTAAGTCTTAGTTACATAGTAATCGGGTTGAAAAAAGACCAAAGTCCTTCAAGTTCAACCCCTCCAAATGAAAACCCAGCATCATACACACACCCCTCCCTACCTTCACATAAATTCTATATACCCATACCTATACTAACTATTGAGTTTAGTATCACAATAGCCTTTGATGTTATGTCTGTTCAAAAAATCATCCAAGCCATTCTTAAAGGCATTAACTGAATCAGCATCACAACATCACCCGGCAGTGCATTCCACAACCTCACTATCCTGACTGTGAAGAACCCCCTACGTTGCTTCAAATGAAAGTTCTTTTCTTCTAGTCTAAAGGGGAGGCCTCTGGTACGGTGATCCACTTTATGGGTAAAAAGGTCCCCTGCTATTTGTTTATAATGTCCTCTAATGTACTTGGCTCAACAATAGATACCAATACCCTGTATATCTGCCTGGGCCCTTTCTTTCCCGTGACACAAATCATGAGAGTTTTTGGTAAAAACAAAAGAAAGAGAAAGAAATGATCCATCCAATTGCACCACCCCCTTCAAGTATTGCCAAACTCAAGTAAAGTAATTAATAAAACTTAACTTTTAATAAACTATTAAACCATAGTCTAGATAGCACCATTAAAAAGAAGGTAAAGGTAAGGAGGCTGGTAGACTGAAAACCAGGGGGTTGGAGGGGTTTTCTGAGTCAGAAGTGACGGTTGGTTCAGGAGAGCTGATGTATAAACACCCAGCACATTGTTAACATTATATATCTGTACGTACACCAGTCGTGCCCCGCGTGCGGTCACCCCTTCACCCACTTAAGGATCCCTCCCTTCAGGTGTGCGGGCGAATTGCTAAGGACCCGATTAGCAAGCCTCAGTACATTTAAATTGTTCCAGAACTCTGTATATTGGAATACTAGATTCAATTGGTAAACCCACGGATCGTATATTGAGCCAACCCCTTCACCCTCAAGAGTCCCCTCCCGATCCGATTGCCCCCGTGATAAATTCTTTGTCCCTACCAGACGCCTACCTAACCAGAGCTAAAAGTGCGCCTGACGCGCGTTTCACCCGCCAATTTGCGGGCTTTATCAAAGGCATCAAAATCAAATGGTGCTATCTAGACTATGGTTTAATAGTTTATTAAAAGTTAAGTTTTATTAATTACTTTACTTGAGTTTGGCAATACTTGAAGGGGGTGGTGCAATTGGATGGATCATTTCTTTCTCTTTCTTTTGTTTATATTAATTATTATTTGATCCTGCACACCTTTTTTTGTACTTGATGGATGGTGCTCCCCAACCCCCATTTTGTTAATAGTTTTTGGTAAAACCAATCTAGCAGCAAATCATGTCTTCCATACCTTTGGGGCCACAAACTGGGAAACTTTGTTGACGACCCATTTCGGTAAGGATCCTGTAGAAATATATTTAAAAATCCAGCTTAGAGGTTATTTGTACGCTTCCATAGTTTATTATTATTTCTCATTTCATTATGGCAATGTTTCCAAAAATACATAGAGAGGAAAACATAAAACAGTTTCTAGAGCTGTAAATTCCGGGATATTTTAAATCAGGGGAACCTGTAGCACCAACCGGAAGTGACATCATATGTAGCACAAATGCCTCTGAACAATACCTGCACATGTGCAAATGCTCTCCTATGACATCACTGAATGTTACACACGTGCCCCAGAATCTAAAGAGAACCTTTAAAAATCTTGAGAATGAAGAAAGGTGACGGGAGACTAAGGGGAAAACTGATTAGCCATGATGTAACTGTACTGGCAAAAAACTCACGGTTGAATGGGGTTTGTGTAGGGCATCACTGCTGATACATTTAGTTAATCGTGAATGCTTTTAAGTCAGCCAATAAAAACTATACCTTCAACATATTGAATTCGTTTCCTGTTTATTCATTAAGGGATACTGTCATGGGAAAAAATTTTTTTTCAAAATGAATCAGTTAATAGTGCTGCTCCAGCAGAATTCTGCACTGAAATCCATTTCTCAAAAGAGCAAACAGTTTTTTTTATATTCAATTTTTAAATCTGACATGGGGCTAGACACATTGTAAATTTCCCAGCTGCCCCAAGTCATGTGACTTGTGCTCTGATAAACTTCAATCACGCTTTACTGCTGTACTGCAAGTTGGAGTGATATCACCTCCTCCCCCCCAGCAGCCAAACAAAAGAACAATAGGAAGGTAAACAGATAGCAGCTCCCTAACACAAGTTAACAGCTGCCTGGTAGATCTAAGAACAACACTCAATAGTAAAAACCCATGTCTCACTGAGACACATTCAATTACATTGAGAAGGAAAAACAGCAGCCTGCCAGAAAGCATTTGTCTCCTAAAGTGCAGGTACAAGTCACATGACCAGGGGCAGCTGGGAAATTGACAAAATGTCTAGCCCCATGTCAGATTTCAAAATTGAATATAAAAAAATCTGTTTGCTCTTTTGAGAAATGGATTTCAGTGCAGAATTCTGCTGGAGCAGCACTATTAACTGATTCATTTTGAAAAAAAAACTGTTTTCCGATGGCAGGATCCCTTTAGTCAAAGATTTTCAATGTGGCATTCGCTGTAGGTTTGCTTTGACTATAATTATAGTGCCCGTGTATGCAAAGCAACGCAATGTTTCTAGGTACATCATCACCACCTGGTGGCCAGAGCTCTTCTACATGTTCTGTGGGATGGACCTTGCATACATTAACATGAATAAAAGTACAAGTATGACCTCCAGAAATGACCTGCAGAAATACGGTTTCTGTTCAAGCAAACGTTCTTCAGTTTGACTCATTTGCTTTTAAGTGGTCAAATAAAACAGTACTACCCTAAACACATCGAAGTCGGCCGTGTAGTCCTACAGTCCTACGACTGTAGTCCGGGCAAATGCCTCTAACTCTTTACTTACCCCTCGGTGTAGATTCAGACATCGGCGTTCATGGGCGCCATCTTCTTCTGTTTGGAAATCTTCGGAATGAGACCGGTGTCGGCGCATGCGCAGTTGGAGCAATTTTCTGTTAATTTTCTGACTGAAACGCACAAAAATAAGCCGAAGCACGGTCTCATTACGAAGATTACCGAATCGGCTGAAGGTGGCGTCCATGATCTCTGATGCTTGAATCTGCGCAGAGGGGTAAGTAAAACGTTGCGGGCATTTGCCTGGGTAACACTTAGGCTGGGGGGGAGGAGGGAGGGGGGTCTATGCAGGGTAGGGGGGTAGGGGTTTTTTTTTAACGTAAGGGTTGGATTCTCATTTAATGATAGCTAAGCTAGCATAAATCTTCCTTATCCAGAAAGCAAACCCCAGCATTCCAGATATTAGATCTCTATACAGATATATATTATCAAGTTGATAATGTATACTTATTGGCCGCTGGCCCTGGAAAGCTGGGGGAAGGATTTTACTGAGCAAACTTCCTACAAACATATTCGATTATTCATGGAGTTCGAATTCAGTAATAATTGATTGTCCCCAAGTGAATATCCCCTTTAATAGTAGCAAGTATGGAAATGTGTATGTGTTATACCCAAGACTCCATGAATTATAAAACTATGAGACATTTCATGTAACGTTCCATGTTTTTATATTTCTACAGAGCTGAAGAAAACATAAACGTAATACAGAGAATTGATATTACCTCTAGGATCCACTTGGGTCAGATAGTAGAGCGAGCAGCTGCTGGAACCATTGGCTTTAATCAGATAGCCCGTCTGTAATGAAACGGCCCTTACAAAGTCTTTACGGGGAGGATGTTTCTATAAAAAGAAAGGACGCGTTTCAATGAATCTAAAGGATTGCCTCTTATAATGGATAGAAATGCACAGGACTGAGATTCCAAGTGGCAAATAACAGCTCAGCCAGGAAGCCTCAAATGTCATTTTATATAGTGGGTGTATTATTAATCGAGTGCTTAAAGGGAAACTACAAGGGTTATTTACACAGAGCAGGGTGCAAAGTGTTGCTTCATTTTCTATTTTTGCCCTTTTGAGTTCAGGTAATAACAAAAACAGATTTGTTTTGTGATTAAAACAATAGGCAAGAATTAAGTTCAGTACAAACCCTCTTCCTTGAGCTCATCTTAAACAAGGGGGTATACTGTCCCTTTAAGCCAAACATCCTTCTACCATTTTCATAATAACCTGTTTCATTAGATTCTGCAAATAAGATTTGATGTTGTCATCTCAGAGCATTCTGGCTGATTATTTCACTGTACTGCTTCCAGGTCCTGCTGCTCTTTGTGTCCACTAGGGATGCACCAAATCCAGGATTCGGTTTAGTATTTGGCCAGAATTCAGCCTATTTACACAGAAGTTGGATTCGGCTGAATCGAATCAAATCCTAATTTGCATATGTAAATTAGGGGTGGGGAGGGAAAGCATGTGACTTTTTGTCACAAAACAAGGAAGTAAAAAGGTTTTCCCCTTCCAATCCCTAATTTGCATATGCAAATTAGGATTAGGTTCGGTATTCGGGCGATCTTTCGCAAAGATTTCAGGGTTTCGGTCGAATCCAAAATATTGGATTTGGTTCATCCCTAGTGTCCACTGACAAAATCTATTAGGAAGTTCTTAAAGGAGAACTAAACCCCCTATACCAAAAAAGCCCCACTTAACTGCTTGCTATTGCCCCCTCTCTCTCTCCCCATACCATGCATTAGTAAAAAAAACAAAAAACCCTTTAAAAGAAAATCTGACCCTAAAATGCAGAGCAGTGCAGCGAAGCTCCCGGGCACCATCTTCAGCCACTTGATATTCTTTTTGGGTCTCAACGCCGACACAAAGCGCATGCAGTTGGGTCAAGTCAGGGATCGGCTTCAACTGCGCGTGCTCAAGATGGTGTTATTAACATGCATTTATAGAGCGCCAACATATTACAGGTTAAGTTCAGAAGAAGATACAAACAGGGTCGGACTGGGCCAGCGGGACACTGGGAAAAAACCTGGTGGGCCCTGGCTCTTTTGGGCCTCGCTGGCCCAGACCTTTTCCCTGCACTACTTTTCCTAACTCCCCTTCCAGATACTGGCAGCGCTTGAAAAAGTTGCGCACCAGGGGGGGCAGCATAGAGTGGACTTTGTGGCTGGGGGGCCCGGGGATGGTGTGGGGGGCCCCGGAGGCTGCAGGACAGGCAGACCCCCCAGTCCGACGCTGGATACAAAGCAGCAGAAGATGGGTGCCCTGGCGCTCCGCTGCTCTGCATTTTAGGGTTAACTTTTTTATAAGGGATTGTTTTTTTACTCATGCACAGTGTGGGGAGGGAGAGGGGAGGCGGGCAATTGTAGGCAGTTTGGTTTTGGTACAGGGGGGTTTAGTTCTCCTTTAAGGACACAACCTACATTGCTTCAAATGAAAGTTCTTTTCTTCTAGTCTAAAGGGGAGGCCTCTGGTACGGTGATCCACTTTATGGGTAAAAAGGTCCCCTGCTATTTGTCTATAATGTCCTCTAATGTACTTGTAAAGTGTAATTATGTCCCCTCGCAAGCGCCTTATTTCCAGAGAATATAACCTTAGCCTTAACAGTCTACCCTCATAATTTAAGTCTTCCATCCAACCCCAATCTTGACAGTCTCCCCTCATAATTTAAGTCTTCCGTCACTCTAACCAATTTAGTTGCACTTAGTCTCTGCACTCTCTCCAGCTCATTTATATCCCTCTTAAGGACTGGAGTCCAAAACTGCATCATCCCTTGAGTTAATGCCCTTTTTTATGCAAGACAGAACTTTATTTGCTTTAGTAGCCACAGAATGACACTGCCCAGAATTAGACAACGTGTTATCTACAAAGACCCCTAGATCCTTCTCATTTAAGGAAACTCCCAACCCACTGCCATTTAGTGTATAACTTGCATTTATATTATTTTTGCCAAACTGCATAACCTGCATTTATCAACATTGAACCTCATTTTCCAGTTTGCTGCCCAGTTTTCCAACTTAGACAAATCACTCTGCAAAGTGGCAGCATCTTGCATGGAACCTATAGTTCTGCACAATTTAGAATCACCCATGTTTTTTTTCCTGAACGCAAAAATACAGCACTGCTGTGCCCGTCATTCCATTTTTTTTTTTTACGATTTCCGATTGTGCAAAAATATTCACTAATGGCTTGCAAATGAGATGGGTGTTTTCATGAGTGCCGGCACTGTACGAGGTTATTGTGCGCAAAAACAGTTGTTGAATTCTCAACTTGAGAAAACTGTTTTGTGCAAATTTTCTCTATGCAACTCAAACGCAGAGTGTTCAAATAAAGTCGTCAAGCACCCGATGTGCAGTTTGTGTAGTTGTTTGGATAAAGTGAACTATTGGCATTACATAATGCATGATTTCATTAACAGAGAACAAGACAAATAAATATACTATGAATGTGCGACCATACAGGCGCCTTACCGGGTACTTCACAGAGTAATTGATTATCATATAATCATTGCCAAGAGGAAGCCAAGACCGCAGGGTGACAAAATCTCGATTCTTCAAAGGACTCGGGCATTTCCCTGCAAATCAAATAGAAACACAACTTGTCTCATGCAGCAGTCAGAGCTTTCATATGAGCTGTAGATTGATCAATAGATATACAGTATATATATATATATATATATGTATAAAATATGTTGTACAACAAATCATCCGTTATCCGAAAAGCTCAGAATCACAGTACAGCCATCTCCCATAGACTCCATTTTAAAGAAATAAATGAGATTTTTAAACATGTAGATTATTTGAATAAAATGGAGTCTATTCTTTCTGTAATTCTAAGCTTTCTGGATAACAGGTTTCCAGCTAACAGATCCCATACCTGTATTTGCAAGCTAGCCTAGTCCCCATGTATATTTTGCAACCATGACTGTGCCGGCACAGTATAGTCTCAGAGTACGAATCGAATTTCCGGGACGTTCCCATTCGATCGAATGTTAGACAGTCAATTTTTTCATAAATAACCTCCCAGTCGAATTGTGAGTACATTCAAATTTATTGGAGTACAAAAAAAAATTCACAACAAATTCGAAATTCGACCTTTGAGGGGCAGATTTAGATTTAGAGTTTATGGGAGTTTATTATAAACTCCCATAATCTCCCATAAACTCGAACTAAAAAAATTAAAAAATGACCAATCGGAATTTATTACTAACATTTTTTAAATTCCGGTGAATAGGATCAACCTGCAAGCTTGAATCGAAATCGAATTTGATTCGAGTTTTTCCAAAAAAAAAAAGTTTTTTTGTTGTTGTTTTTTTTAAAAATGATTTTCAAAAGTCCAAGCTCCAAATTGATTGATTGTCCTCCATAGGCTAAAACACCAATTCGGCAGGTTTTAGATGGTGAATAGTCGAATTTGAATTCTTAAAGGGATGGTACATGATAGATTTCTAAATTAGATTTTTTTTTTTTTTTTTAACTCAAATGGAATTTGGACTATTCCCTAGTCGGGCGTAATCTTCAGCCGCTTCGGTAATCTTCGGGTCGTCTCCTGGTGCTTCGGCAATTTCCGTGAGTTTTGTTATCACGAAACAGAAAATTGCTCCAACTGCTCATACTTCCACTTATGTCCCAAAGATTACCCAAGAAAAGAAGATGGCGCTTGTGAACTCCGCTGGACAAAATCTTCACCGAGGGGTAAATAAAGACTAAAGGGGCATTTTCCCGGGGTAACACTTAGGCTGGGGGGGGTCTATGTAGGGTAGGGGGGTAGGTTTTTTTTAACTTTATGGTTTACTTCTCCTTTAATGTCCTACAGTATATATAGTGGTAATGGGTGAGTGCAAAAGATCTCGTCTTTCCGTGTAAAGATCTTTCTATCTGTGGGTAGAGGTAATCTGCATTTGCACTGAATGCATGTGGTATCACATTTCTTACATACTCTTTCTTAACCAAAACCCTGAGTGACCATGTACAAGTGATAGGATCCCCCATCCAGCAGCAGGTACATACTGAAGGGGCAGACATGATATTCGCATACATACAAGAGTAGTATCCAACATCTGCATTGACAGTCAGCCTCCCGATATCGTAGGTCTCAATCATGTTGGAATCCCATTTTTTGCGGTAGCTTGTATCATGGAGAACATCATAGAGTATTTCAGCAGGAACATCTTTGCAGGTAATACACATCTAAAAAAAAAAATAAAGGATAAATTAATTCTCTTCCACTGGTCATTTTTTCTTCCATTAAACTAGTTATTTATTGTGTAATGGCAAAAATTGTGAGATGTTGACAAATCAATGTAAGACATAGACTCACAAAAGCCTTTTCTTGATGGCAAAGATACAACATTGGCTTTCCAATCCATTTTTTCCATCCAATTTTTAAAGACCATGGAATGGGAGAACTTTATATTTGCTTAAGTCTTTTAGATTATGTTTAAAATAACTTAACAAAAAAGTTATTGTGCAATACAGTAAACCCAAAGAGCAGAACACCTTTTCTTATTGGGTGTGCAGACACCAAGGGGCAGATTTATTAAGGTTTGAACGGTAAATCTGAATTTTCGAGTTGGATTTTTGGTCAAAACACACACATTCAATTTGGATTTTGGGAATAATCCAAACTCGAATTTGAATTTGCGATTTATCATACCCTGGGATCAACTCAAATTCAATAGAACGCCACCTAAAACCTGCCGAGTTCATGTAGAAGTCAATGACAGAGGTCCAGTGACCCATTTGAAGGCCTTCCTGACATTCAAGTTTTTTTTAGGAGAAAAACTGGATTCAAAGTTTTCGGGTTGGTAATATTCATTTGAGTTTTAGACGTTCAAGTTTTTTCTTAAATAACATACTGTACAGTCCAGCGCCCGTTTTGTATTAAACCCGACACGTGAACGGACCCTCAACCAGCATACTTACCTGCTTGGACCTGCTGACCATCAAGAAACAGGAAGTGCCGTCATTGTAAACCGCAAGTGACATCATTAGAAATTGGCATGACCAGAAAAAAAGGAGTAAAACAGGAACACTGTCATAGTAAACCGGAAGTGACATCATTGGAAGTAGGCGTGATCAGAAAAAAAAGGAGTAAAACTCGCTATTGAGAAGAAACCGTGACTGAACTGCGACCTGCAAACCCGGAGAACTGCCGGCCCACGTCTATACCCGCTCCCGAAACTTATTTCGGCAACTTGCAGGGTACCACAGGTTTTTGTGGGTAACCCACGGGTACCTGACCCGCTGCAGGACTCTAACATACTGTTCGAGTTTTCAAGGTCATTCAAGTTCATTCAAGGCAAAAAAAAAAACTACCACTCGACCTTTGATAAATATACCCCTAGGTGGACACATTAAAACGAGACACAAGCCATTCTGGAATCCACCCAACCAAACATATCTGTATTCCTTTGCCTCCTAGTTATTTTAAAACCCAAATTGTGACCTATAGAAAAAAACAAAGCCTGATGTTGCTGCTCTTCAGAAGGAAACTCTCTGTCTTTTGATGGGAGAGAGGTAGAACTCAATGGTTCATTGGCAGGTCAGATTCCTCTTTTATTCACAGCCCATAAGCCTATAGTACAACACTGCTCTAAGTTTTATGGTAACTAGAGAACTTCACCTAGTAACCTAAGCTCTCCTACAGTATCAAGTGTTCAGTGATGGAGTGCATTATTCATGAAACCTTCCTCCAGTTTGTCTCTGTGTCCCTCTGTGCAGGAAATGACAGTTGCTCAATGAATGGAATGTCATCGCCCTTTATTAGGGACACTTAAATATTTGATTAGCTTTGAGCTCTGATGTGGAGTAATTAGAGCTCTGCCCTTTATTTTAACTTGTGTCTTATGCCTTCTTTGTTATGATTATTTCTCACTTGTATGAATCGGCCAGTTTAATCTCAGTGGGTGACCAGCTAAGGAATAGGATTGGATATTCATCACCTGCGGAGATCTTGCAGCTTAGATAACAATATCCATCAAGCCTTTTCTGGGCCCTCATTCTGAAGCCATATCATACAGGTCAAAGGTGCAAAATCACAGAAAGACACAGTGTTTGCCAAGTCAAACTTGACATGCCAACTTCCTTGCCAGTTATAACCCATTTGGGGGAATGTAATAAAAGTCGGTTAACGGAAAAACTATTCGCAATGCGATTTATATGCAGTATAGCTTTTGTGAGACCGGAAACTGTTTAGCGACCACTTCCGAAAGTTTGCGAATTTAATCGTTTGAACTAATGTGCAGTAAATGTAATAAAAAACTTCTTACTGAAAAAGTTATGTTTGCTCCAAAATATTACAATATCATCAAGCACTTCTTAAAAGTGTGCAGTTAAAATTCGCAATGCAATAATTCTTATTGGTGCAAATTGTTTTTCTCTTTGCGACTTTTATTACATTCCCCTATTGAGCACTAAAAGGATTTTCAGCGAATAAAATTGCAAGGTCAATTTTTTCCCTGTGGTTTCCCTTTACACTGTGTGTTTTTTCTCTGAAAATAAGTTATTGGCCCATTGATAGGCCTGCCAGACCAATAGCTGGCCAAAATTTAGTGAGATGTTAATCAGACATATATGAAAATCCCATAGGACAACGAGCATGTTGAAGCATTGTTGCGATCCTTATCAGACTGATCTCTGTAGCCCCACTTTATGATCAGTTACTGTAGGTGGCCCTACATTTGCCTATAATTAAGTTCCCAGTGCATGAAACACACCAGGCTATGTTGTGTCCTATTTTTGCTCAATATGAAGTCTACAGTATGTTTGTGAGTGCCTAACATTTCTTCTGTGGCCCAACAAAGGATCTGCAAGATTTGGCAAAGCAGCAATGCATATGGCTACATAGGCCCGATTTACTCTGCAAGTAGTATATAAATTGCTATGTATTTAAGGAGAAGGAACAGCATTTTACACTTGGGGGTGCCAAAAGTTAGGCACCCCCAAGCGACTACTTTTACTTACCAGACACCCAGGGCCGGCGCTCCTATCAGCAGAAATCAGGTTCTTCTAGCGACCACCATAGAGAGATCATCTTCCAGCTTCTTTGGGTCTTCTCGCACTAGAACGGAAAGCGGACTTTAATGAAAAAGCCGGCTATATTGCGATACTGCAAATACTTCTGCCCCGGGAAATTCGAAAACTGGTGAAGCAGGAAGAGGATCTCTCTGTGGTTCTGGCTACAAAAACCCTGGGCCGGTGAGGTTTTCTGCTGATAGGAGCGCCGGCCCGGAGTGTCAGGTAAGTATAAATAGTAAAAATAGTCATTTGGGGGTGCCTAACTTTTGGCACCCTAATTGTCAAATGCTATTCCTTCTCCTTTAATTATTAAAAACACATACATAGACACAGACTAAAGTGAAATGGATAAAGCTTATGCATCATTCCCCTATGAAGAATAGGGAATCTCGATTACAGATTTCCCATAGATTTTCATGGAGTTTTCATGTAAAAAAACCCCAAAAAAAACATTTGTATTTCATCAGATTCAACCTGACCCTTATTTTTGTTTCTGAAATACCAAACCCAAGGATGTGCCAACCCCCTATAGTAGGAGTGTACTGGTCAGGCCCAATGATAATAATTGTGTTCCTGCACTCAAACTTGCAACAAACAATCCTGTAGATTGCCCTATAGATATCTGGCAAGGCATCAGACTTGCAATGGAAAACAGGAACCATACACACATACAAATTGAAATGGAGTTGAACCCCTTTATTGTCAATTTAGTGTGAAGAAAAAAAATAACATGGTGGGTGGACAAGCTTTTAATTTGATGAAGGTAGGCTTGTCTACCCAACATTTTATTGGTTTTCTTCACACTTGGCTTATAAATTTCTTAAATAACTTCTTAGTTCCAGAAGTAAAGTGTAGTGTTACGTCAAATAAGTTCATATAGAAAAGTTATTTCTCATATTATTTTTTCAGAAACCAGTTGGGACCCTTCTGGTCAGGGCCAGGCCAAGGTATTTTGTCACTCTAGGCAAGGGCTTCAATCAGTGCCCCCCCACCCAGTCCTGCATTACCGTTTCCCACGTTATAATTCATATTGTACCCTGTACCTTTGCCAGTAGCCAATTTGTTGCCTCATGTACCTGTGCCAACACCTATCATATTGCTACATTTGAACCTGTGCCAACACCTATCCTATTGCTACATGTGTACCCTTAGATTGCTCCCAATCTGTACCCGTGCCAGCTTAAGCCAAAACATCCATCATATTGTACCCCCCAATCTGTACCTTTGCCAACAGCAGCCAAAAAATCCATCATATTGCCCCTAGTTTGTACCTGTGCCAAACATCCATCATATTGCCCCAAACATCTGTGTACCTGTGCCAGCAGCCACCATATTGCCCCATGTACCTGAGCCAGCAGCAGCCAATCCCTCAAATTGCCCCCAAATATGTACCTGAGCCAGCAGCAGCCAACATATCCACAAAATTGCCCCCAAATATGTACTTGTGCCAGCAGGAGTCAAAAATCCCTCATATTGCCCCCAAATATGTATTTGTGCCAGCAGCGGCCAAATACCCACCATATTGCCCCATATCATCTGTGTTTACCTGTGCAAGCAGCAGCCGCCAAGATATTGCCCACAAATATGTACCTGTGCCAACAGTTGCCAAGAGGGAGCTGGGGAGTGCTACTGCCCACAGTATACATTACAGGCAAGAACAGGCAGTTTATACAATTTAAAAACTATTAAACCAAAAAATTTCCCTTCAAAACTGCACCTCCCCCTCCCATGGTGGCACCCTAGGTGGGCGCCTACTCTGCCTACCCCTAATTCTGGCCCTGTTTCTGGTTGATTCCTTCTTTACGCAAGGCATTGTAGCTGATGGAGAGCTGATTACTGATACAATGGTGTCCTCTCATCAACAATCTGGAAAAGGAGGAGAGGGAATAAAGGACAGACAGATAGAGCTGCAATCACATTTACATTGCACAAAGTAAAAACGATAAATGTCATAAATGTATATTGAAAAATACAACAGGTCCTCTGTACTCAACCCAGTATCAATATACTTAAGACATTGAGACATTTTCTGCATACAGCTACTAAAAAATGCCTTACCCTTTAAACAACACAGGGATTGTTTGTCCATATATTGCAATAACAGTCCCTGTGTTTCTAATGCAAGTGATTCAAAATTAAACAAGACTTGCTGAGTAATTATTAAGACATTTCACTGATATCCGAGCAGCTACTTCAGTTTAAATGACTGGTGTGGGAAGTTCTCGGCATATTAACTCTTCCACCGAACCAATCACATTGTGACTCTTCACAGAGGTGACATCTGAAGAAATTCACAGAGGTGTTGATTCTGTGCCCCTGGCCCTGGGTGATAATACTTGTCTAACAATTCTAGTTTTTTTTTTTTAATCAAGGCTTCAATATGTGTTTACTATGGGGGTCATGGAATGCCCATAGTTACAGTGTATGTGATCTTACTCCCTACAACTCCAAATCCTTTAAGATACAATAGCCTTTGGTACAGTAAATGCAACCTGCCTGTATCAACCTTTAAGGCAAAAAGCATATAAATCTGCAATATCAGGAAACAATCATGCAATATCAAGTCAAATCAATATTTATAGGAGAATATTTGCAGGTCAATGTACCATGGAGTAATACTATTTACATTAGGTGTGGAGTTGTGGACATATTTCACGCTATGCCATAGTTATCATGTTTTCCTCCTGGATGGTTGTTTCTCCTCAATAGGCTTCAAATGCTAATTTTCCATCTTTGTCCAACACCTGGAAACTCAAACAGTGGGGCACACTCACATACATAATTGGAATTTCTTCCATTGCAGTAACTCACAGCAACCAATCAGTGATGAGCTTTGATTGATGTACTGTCATTTATATGATTAAAACAAATATCTGGGTAGGATTCCTTTGATGAAGCAATTCTAAATCTTATATTTGAATGTGTCTCACTGTCTAGATCTGGCTAACAAAGGGCAATGACACACAGGGTGATAGCCAGTATTTTACCATGTGATTTAAAGGTTGGAATTGCCTTTTTACTGACTTGGTATTAGAATACCTGGTCCTTTCATGTACACCAGCAGGTCAGATGATTGAGCCATTTCTCTATGTGATATTGTGTCAATTTGGCTGTGTTATATACAGCGACACACAACTTTTTGTGCATTGAGCTCTTATTGAAGCAGACTGCACATCCATGCTTAGCTGTAGACTGAATTTAATTATAAGCAGCTGCACTAACATATTCAGTCTTGCAGATTTGCCCTTTCAACATATGAGCACTGGCCCACGCGTTGCAGAGAACACCAACAAATTGTGTGGCAAGATCTTATTTCAACTTTATCTCTTTCAAGTAAATGATGCCTTTTATACGTGGGGAAGCTTGAATCTCTATCTCTGGCTGGCCTTCACAGATGTTCCAACAATGTTGAAAGCCAGATATAAAGTTCTTGTTGATAAAGTTGAAGCAATGGTTAATCCTCAGCGTGCTTAAGACGTTTTTGCTTGGCAAGCAACAAGGGTGCTTATCATCATTTACAGGCCATTGAAACATGTATTATTTACTGAGCCTGGCATGCTTTTTACTCTGTAGGTTACACAAATGACAGCTCCTTGGCAGAATGTAGGGGAGTTTGCAATGGGGAACATGTACTTATGTCTGATCAATGTGATGATAAACCGCACTGCGAAAATTCTCTCTCAGAATAGTAAGATCTCCTCTTCTACAGGAGTAACAGTAGCTGAAAGGCTGTCTTTTTTAAAGGGGCAGTATACCTCCTTACTCATCATTCCACCACCAGTCTACCTGTCATGTCTGGCCATAGGTGATCACTGGGCTGGAGCCTATTTGCAGAGGAATCCCAGAAATATCCCTGAATGGATGGATAATTAGCAGAAGCCATGGTAAAGGAAAAACAAGAGATTTAATAGCAAAATGAGAAAATAATTGAACACACAGAAGTACAAAATTCAGGCCTGTGATGAGGCTGTCAGTGGAGAGAGGCAAGTCCAGAAACAGGCAAAATGGTCAGGGCTGTCGGCAGGCAGGCAAAGTCCGAAAGGCAAGCTAAGGTCAAATGGTAGGCAGCAGAAGAGCAAGGTTGAGAAACAGGCCGGAGGTCAGAACCAAGGAAATCCACAGCAGCAGGAGTCGGGTACCAGATTAGGACAGGAAGGTAAGATCAAGGAAAACTGGTCATGGACACGGAGCCAGGCAGGGGACACAGGAACCAGGAATCAGAAAAAAAGCAGACGCAGGTCAGAGACTAGATCGGGCTCAGGAGCTCAGATGATCAAGCACAACGAAGTTTGATGGCACAGGCTAATAAAGGGCTTTGATTGCTTGATTGACAACACATGTGGTTAATGAGGCAGGGCAAGGTAAGTGTGTTGCAAGAAACATTATAGTAAGTCTGTTCAGAACAATGTCCAGTAGAAGCACTTAGATTCCCCAGTAGCTCACCAGAATAGTGCAGGAGCATCCAAACACAAAGGCCAGTGTTTTGAATCATCGTGATTCCTGACACTACCCAAGGGTGTTTGATGGAGCAACTGCAACTTGAAAGTTGGGTTTTAACCCTGTGTAGCTGCCACTCCATCAATGCCCTGCATCCAAAAACACTGCTCCAAAAGTCATTGATATATAGATGATTAAACCACATATGGGGCTCAAGAGAGAGAGAGAGAGATTCCAGAGACCTGTTTCACCACATTTCCTCTGGATCACTTGGATAGGGACATTTTTACGGGTGATAATTATTTGGTCAGTAATTAGGTAATTATAGTTTGTAAAAAAAAAAAAAATGTGAACTTCTTGCTTGTAGTTCTTGCCTCACTGAATATGGCAACAAGAAAATGTTGTCAAAAAGTGTAATTTAAAAAGTATTTACTTAACATAATATTAAACATTAAATCAGTCTGCTGGAAACTGATAACAAGTATAGTAGTAATGTTAGAGTACTGGAGATCAGGTTGGCAAAATAGAGTGGAGGCCACATGTTTAGTATCCTGTTTGGATCCAAGAAAATGAAGCCATTGCCCTGATCTGATATCATTTACCCCCTTTTTCTTACCTCCTCCAGAGCCTTTTATCTAAATGTTAATAGCAAAATGTTGTATATTTGTATATAAAATACCTGGCTTTTCCAGTCTAATGTAATGCTTAGGTGCATGATTCCACTATTAATATTAGAATGGAAGACTGAGTCAGCATAAAATTATCAATAGTATAATAATTGATAAATTGTCCATCGGATTGGGAATCCCAAGAAGGAATTATATTCCAAGGATTTTTGACCTGCTGGAGGAAGCTGGAGAACCGAACAGTGAAAATACTGGCATAGAGCAAGGTCTTGTGAACAAAGATCTGAAAGACCAGCCTTATCGAATGGAATGGAACTCATGGAAACCTTATGTGTGTTAAGTCAATCTTACTTAGAATAAATAGGCATAAATAAAGTATATTTTCCATGACAGTTTGTCTTTAACTCATCAGTTTCCTCTGAGAAACCTCTTTGTTGTTGGAGCATGGAGGAGCCACATCTTGTCATCTAATTATCTTTCATCCATAATAGATCAGAACCTGAAACTTTGAAGGAACAGGTAATGTCTAACACAATTAGTCACAGCCAAGAGTAAGCAGACGCTGTAATTTGGTACAAAAAAAAAGGAAATGGAGCAATTCTAAAGCCATCCGTGGACTGATATAAGATAGCAATTCCACCCCTTAAGGGCAGTGACACGCTTCGGGGAGATTAGTCGGCCAGCAACAAATCTCCTTTTCTTCTGGCGACTAATCTCCCCAAACTGCCTTCCCGTCGGCTACAATGTAAATCTCTGGCGGAAGGCACTAGGAATGCTTCATTTTCAGAAGTTGCCTCATGAGGAAAGTCGCTGGGCGACTGATCTCCCCGACTCTTAGCGTGTGTCACTGCCCTAAGATGTTGGCATATACTGACCTGAGTATGGGGTCTGGCCAACTGATATCTGGCCAGAAAGTTACATTTTAAAATGGTATTCACAAACTCAAACAATGAATTTGTCCCTTTAAATAGTAACAGATTGGATGGTGTCTATGAGACCACAAGCAATGCCAGTCAGCAGCATCAAGGGCAAATAAGGTCTTGAGCTGTATTAAATGGGACATAGAGTCACGGGAGGAGGGGGTCATTCTTCCACTGTATAGAGCACTGGTAAGGCCCCATCTAGAATATGCCGTACAGTTTTGTTCTCCATCACTCAAACAGGACATTATTGTATTAGAGAGGGTACAGAGAAGGGCAACTAAGCTGGTAAAGGGAAAATCTTAGCTATGAGGAAAGACTGGCCAAATTGGGGATGTTCACGCTGGAGAAGAGGCGCTTAAGGGGTGATATGATGACTATGTATAAATATATAAGGGGATCATATAATAATCTCTCTAATGCTTTATTTACCAGTAGGTCTTTCCAGCTGACACAAGGTCACCCATTCCAATTAGAAGAAAAGAGGTTCCGCCTAAATATAGGGACGGGGTTTTTTACAGTGAGAGCTGTGAAGATGTGGAATTCTCTCCCTGAATCAGTGGTACAGGCAGTGTCAGACTGGGATGACAGAGACCCACCAGAGACCTTAGGCTGAGGGCCCACTTTCTAAACTACTATACCTCCTCTCCTCTCCAATCTCTTTATTCTCCTAGTCTCTACATAATATACTCTATTCTTCTATTAGTAAGTCTTTTTTTCTCATAAATAAATAGGGAATGACCATGCAATAGACTAAATGGTCAGAAGCAAGGGGCCCGCATAAACCTGGGCCCACCGGGAGTTTTCCTGGTATCCCGGTGGGCCCGTCCGACACTGGGTACAGGCTGATACATTAGATAGCTTTAAGAAGGGGTTGGATGGTGTTTAGCAAGTGAGGGAATACAGGGTTATGGGAAATAGCTCATAGTCCAAGTTGATCCAGGGACTAGTCCCGTTGCCATTTTGGAGTCAGGAAGGAATTTTTTCCCCCTCTGAGGCAAATTGGTGAGACTTCAGAAGGGTTTTTTGCCTTCCTCTGGATCAACTGGCAGTTAGGCAGAAATAATAAAAAAAAAAAAAGAGGTTGAACTTGATGGACATGTGTCTTTTTTCAACCTTACTTACTATGTTACTATGTTACAATGCCATGGGATCACCACACTGAAGTGAACACAATTTGCATTAAATTTTCAGTCAGCACAAAAGAAATGTAGTCTTTGGGTCCAGCATACTAATGGAAGGTGACACTTGGGGCCGATTCACTAAATTCGAGTGAAGGATTCGAAGTAAAAAAACTTTGAATTTCGAAGTTTTTTTTGGGCTACTTCGACCATCGAATGGGCTACTTTGACCTTCGACTACGACTTTGAATCGAAGGATTCCAACTAAAAATCTTCGACTATTCGACCATTCGATAGTCGAAGTACTGTCTCTTTAAAAAAAACTTCGACCCCCTAGTTCGGCAGATAAAAGCTACCGAAGTCAATGTTAGCCTATGGGGAAGGTCCCCATAGGCTTGCCTAAGTTTTTTTTGATCGAAGGATATTCCTTCGATCGTTGGATTAAAATCCTTCAAATTGTTCGATTCGAAGGATTTAATCGTTCGATCGAAGGAACAATCCTTTGATCGTTCGATCGAATTTTCTGCGCTAAATCCTTCGACTTCGATATTCAAAGTCGAAGGATTTCAATTCCTAGTCGAATATCGAGGGTTAATTAACCCTCGATATTCAACCCTAAGTAAATCTGCCCCTTAACATCCAGTCAATGTTAAGTATAAAGTAAAACATTCCCTTGCATTCAGTTGTTCGCATTGTGTTTTGTAAATCTGTCACAATTTATAGGTGCTAATGTATGCACTCACTAGCTCCTTGGGGAACATGGGTGGTCCAGCCTCAAGGTTAGTTTGAAGGATATTTTGGGGAGAATCTTTTTTTGGTCTCCTGAAAGCTCAGCTTTAGGCAGTGTTGGACTGGGGACACCAGGGGCCCACCAAAAAACTACTGCCATTGGTGTCTGTAAATAGGGGGATTTTGCATACCTCACAGCTAACTCCTGTCTCAGATCACTGCTTAAATGTCCTGTCCTTTCATCCTCCCTGCTGCTTGTGAAAAAAATCCAAGATGACCATGCATTCCACTATGGATTTTTGTTTTACAGAAGCCAGACAGAAGGAGGCAGGGAGAAAGAGCCAAGCAGACTGGGAGCTGCAGGAAAAAGGAACTTCACGTGTAGGTGAGGGGATGCTTTCAAGCTATCCATTTCTGCATTTATCTTACTGGCATGCCTGGGGTTAAAGAAGTGCTCATTGGCTATTTCTACAGTGATTATATGGACACACTTGTGGTTATTATGCTGACTATCCACTTCCTGTATTAATTATACTGGCACATCTGGTGATTCTTCTGTGATTCTTCATTTGTTCCCAAACTCTTCAGGTTCTAAGCTCTAATACCACTGTACCATTCCACCAAAGTCTGCCCTTGACATCCATACCGGGTTTGTAAAGCAAAAGCTCTTATACTGTCAGGGTCGGATTGGGCCAACGGGATACAGGGAGAAAACCCGGTGGGGCCTCATGGGTCCCGGCCGGTCCAGACCTGGTCCCCGATCTGCTGGCCTGGTGTCGTCTGGATGTATCTGGCGCATGCGAGGGGTGCGTCTTATACGTGTTTGCGCAATCGCGCTACACATCTTCCGTGTGAGAGCATGCACGCTGCGCGTCTCTTCCCACGAAACTCAGACAGGGTTAATAAAAAAAAAAGCTTGAGGAGGGTAAAAAAAATTATGTATTAACTGAATAAGAAAGTGTTGAGAGAAAATTGCTATGACCCCCCCCCCCCCAGGCAGAAAATTGGTTCTTATGTATCAAGCCTGTATATATCTAGCACTGTACATCACCTGGATGGACTGGGCCCTGGTATTGGCTGTTGCATGAACCCTCCTGTGATGTCACTGCGGACATCATAGACGCTCTCCTCCCTTGCCTGACTGATACAGCAAAGTTGTACTCAATTTAGAACTTCAAAAATAGACACATTATAAATAAAACCTTTTAGGTAAAACATATTTTAGAACAGCGAGGCTGCTCAACATTAAATATGAAAGCTCTCCTATGAAGTCTAGCCAGAGGGCACCCGTGCGTGCTATACCAAACATTCCGTCATTAAATTATTTTATTGAAGGGAAAGTCAGGTCTGCACCTAATTTTTTTTTTAAGCAAATACTATGACATTTGCAGATATATATTTTATATTCAAACTGTGATATAATATCACAAAACAATATGTATTATGTTATTGTCCACATTTGAGTGCCTCGGGCACCTTAAATACATTTTATTATTACAGCATGCCCTTTGAAATACAGTTACATTGCCACTGGAAGCCTGGTCTCACTGTGCTTTAGATATTGGATTCCACGGTATTATTTAATGGGGCTTAGGTGGTTATGAAAATATACACCTTGTAACATGTCACTGGAAGGCCATCTGGCATGGAGTCCTTTCCAAGCAAATAATTACATTTTACAACGAGGGAGATAAGGAAGTGTAGGGATTTAAAGCCATAGGGACATACCTATTCCTATAAAACTATTCCATTTCAATAATACCTTTTAAAGGGGCGGTAACCCATTGAGTTAACTTTCAGTATGATATTCTGATTTGCAATCGGTTTTAATCTTTTCAATTATTTATGGTTTTTGAGCTATTTTACTTTTTATTCAGCAGCTCTTCAGTTTGTCATTTCAGCAATCTAGGGCTCAAATTACCCAGGTAACCATGTGCTAATTGAATTAGAGACTGCATACCTCCCAACATTTTGGAAGTAAAAAGAGGGACAAAAATCTTTTTTCTGCACATAGCGCAGCAATTTGTTGACCACACCCCTTTCTGTGACCACACCCCCTAATTACCATGTTTGTTTTACAAAATTTGGCAGGTTATGAAAGTTTGAAAATATTTCTCCTTATCTAAACTGTGTTTTTGTGTCTCAAAATTGTTACAAAGTATCTTATTTGCACCTGTTAGGTATTCTGGGCTCTCTGCTAAAAGCCCATTAAGTAAGAAACTTTGTTTCTTTTTCTGGCTGTTCGGTGCATAGAAAAGAGGGACTTTCCAGTACAAATGAGGGACTGCGGGTTGAGCTGTCAAAAGAGGGACTGTCCTTCCGAAAAAGGGACAGTTGGGAGGTATGCTCAAATTACCCAGGTAACCATGTGCTAATTGAATAATGGAATATGAGTATTTGTTTTTCAGATGGAGTCAGTGACCTCATTTGAATGCTGGAAATCAGAAAAAGATGTCAAATAATTAAATAAAAAAAAAAAATAATATTATATATATATATATATATTAAACAATGAAGTAATAAGAATACCGCAAATAACTTTGATTGATGTATATTTAATTGTCGTTAAAGATAAAGATTTTTTTCTATACCACCATTTGTTTGTATACTTTTTGAGCAATATACCCAATATCTTCCCTGCGGCCACAAACGGATCTTAAGAAAACCTGTAACAAACTCTGATGAGATCCCTTAGCCGGAAACCCGATATCCAGAAAGCTCCGAATTACGGAATGGCTGCCTCCCATAGTCTCTATTTTATCCAAATAATCCAATTTTTTAAAAATGATTTCCTTTTTCTCTGTAATAATAAAACAGTAGCTTGTACCTGATCTCAACTAAGATATAATTAATCCTTATTGGAAGCAAAACCAGCCTATTGGGTTTATTTAATGTTTACATGAATTTCTAATAGACATAAGGCTTGAAGACCCAAATTACGGAAAGATCCGTTATCCGAAAAAACCCAGGTCCGGAGCATTCTGGATAACAGGTCCCATACCTGTACTGCCAGATACAGTGGCTAGCTGCAGTCTTTTGCAGAAACACTAGACACTGCTTCTGTTTTCAGCTATTCAATCACTAAAAAAAACTATAATCCATTAAATGATTATAATAAAAACAAAAAAGAATGTAAATATCCTGAAGTTTACAGGGCACTTTTTAGAGTCTATTTATCCTCCAATTCTCCCTATAAAAAGTTATATTTCTTTGAAGGCTAAGGGTATTAGAATTATGACCCAATTCATGGTGAGCTCCTGGGGGCTAAAACATACAGTACTTTCTGGGTATTTAATGGACTGCAGTGCTATAGATTTACACCTTTCTATTAGTAAAAAAAGCTTTTGAACATTCACCCTGTTCACTGATATGGCACAAGGAGACCTTTGTGAAAAGCACTAGCCCTTTGAAAGTTTTATGCACAAACTATCCATTACAAACAGAGGGAAAAAAAAGTGAAAAGCTTGAAAACAGCCCCCAAAAATGGTGGATTTATTGTACATATATTTTATGGACCTCAGCACATAGCTGGGATCACAGCATGTCAATCATTTATAATTCCACCATATTACAGAATAGTAATGAGAAGCAAAAAAACGCTTATGTTTCATTTTTGCCAATCAAGCTCATGCAATATTTATAGGGGTTATTTCCCTGTAGTATATAGTACTCATTGAACTGGGACAATTAGTTTACACACAAAACAAGCCACACAGTCTTGAATATGCCGATCAATGACCTTTTTTCTGTATGTCTGTCGTTTGGCTGACAGTTTCTAGTATACATATGGCTATATTAATAATTCAGGCAACAATCGTCCTTGGTGAAACTCTCAGTCTGCAGGTGTGGGCCCTTGCTTGTGTTGAAGGCAGGGTGTTGCTGAACTATACCCCTCATGGAGATCTCAATGCCTGCTGCCTGATATATTTCTGGATTTCTTGGCAATATATCTGGTGGTTAAGTTGGGGGGTGGGGTGGGCTGTGGGGTCACAATTGGGGGTGGTATATTGTGACATCACTTTCATCAACGTCATGCACTGATGGGTGCAAAGAGGCCCGGTGCATGGGGTGGCATGGGACCAGAATACAACCCAGGATTCAATCATTCAGTGCATGTAACAGTATATTATTTTAACTTGAAAATGTCACTTCCAGCTTTCAGGATTGTTGAACCTAGGTGAGTTTCAATAGTCCCTGTATACATGGCTCCTAGTCCTACTCTGGGTAAGTATACAAGGACTATTGAAACTCACCTAGGTTCAACAATCCCGAAAGCTGGAAGTGACATTTTCAAGTTAAAATAATCTATTACTGTTAAATGTTGGCACTGAATGATTGAATCCAGGGTTGTATTCTGGTCCCATAACTACCCCATGCACCGGGCCTCTTTGCACCCATCGGTGCATGACGTCGGTGGAAGTGACGTCACAATATACCGCCCACAAGAACTCTAATCCTTACTATATCTCCTTGGTGGAGCTCAGGCTGCTCACTAGCTACCCTAGTGTATTCTATTACATATGAGTATATCCTTACAACTTACTAGGCCTATATGTTTCTAGGCTCCAATATTGTCCCACCTGCCTGCCCAGGGGGAATTCAGGAAGAATATATATATATATATATATATATATATATATATATATATATATATATATATATATATATATATATATATAAACCAAAAAAAAGAGATCAGCACTCACAGGACTTAAAAATAAAATAAATTTTTTTTTTATTACAGAGCTATGGACTGACGTTTCGGCTCTTCCAGAGCCTTTCTCAAAGTAGCTAAATCAACAGTGAAAGATGGGGACTGTGTAGTATTACACTAAGGGATACCCATTTAGCACATATACTTTATCTTTTATACTTTATTTTTCATCTTACACCTGGGATGATGGACCGGCGGACCTGACATCCACATACGAACTTTCACCGGTGTACAAGTCTATTGGATAAGCCTACAGACACCAGATAATGGCATATCAATTGACTATTAATTGACTATTAATTTCTCCATGCTTTTATTAAGGGGTTAAATCGATTTTTGCACTTTATATGTATTTTTTAATTATTTTTCAGTATTTTTTAGAATTTTTTATATTTTCTATAGGTTTTCGACTGGATGGTTTTAATAACTAACCAAAAAAAATTTTTTGATCACGGGGTTGATATTTATACAATTTGTGATATATTTTAAATGTATTTTTTACTATTAACTCACATTCATTTTTTAAGACCACAATGGTGTTATATTTAAATAGATCGAGTTGGAAATATTTGATTATCATGGTGACACATATATGTAGCGATAGAGTATACACACATGGGGCAATTGAGGAATATACATAATTGCCAATCATTGCAATAGATACGAGCGAGTATAACATCAGTATGTCTTTTATATGAAGGCTTTTAGTGGTCTAATACTATTTAAACATTGAAACTGATTATTTAAAAGTGGAGCATGAGATATAAAACTAAAGAATAATAATAATAAAAATAACAACATATTAGTAAAGTAAGGAAATTGTTTGGCAGTATTGATATACAAAGGGGATGTGGATAAGCATAGTGCAGTTGGGCTATAATGACCTTTGGGTAAATAGAGAGATCAGGGACCTTGAGATGAATACCCATGAGCCATTTTTTTTCTCATCTTTTAACATTTTGTAACACATGTCACCAAGTTTAGAACCATGAAGTGTTCCCCACTAGAATGATATAATATTATCTACTATTAGTGATTAGCGAGTTACATTTAGGTTTGTTTTTACTCTTACCTATTACTATGATACATTTGGAGATTTACTGTTTTATGTATTTATGGGTATGTTTTAACTATTTCTGGAGCGTAAGATTGCAACAGTTTGAGTCGCTTAGTTTATGACGGTGTATGTACGTAGTCATTGCTGTGTTTTCCCGCCAGTATTTGTATTTAAACATCTTTCACTGTTGATTTAGCTACTTTGAGAAATGGAAGAGCCGAAACGTCAGTCCATAGCTCTGTAATAAAAAAAAAAATTATTTTATTTTTAAGTCCTGTGAGTGCTGATCTCTTTTTTTTGGTTTGTATGACTTATCTTTTGATCGCGCACCCAGGCAAATTTATTTATTTTTTCGTGAGTGCTGGCATTTCCTCGAATTTATATATATATATATATATATATATATATATATATATATATATATATATCAGACATCTAGCTGCCAGATCATAAACTGCCAGGAGAATAACACAGGAAAGGGAAACAGTTTCCCATCTATAACAAAGGACCCACTTGTTTTAAATTAGGCTCCACTTTGCTGGCCAGAAGCTTAGGGGACTGCCTAAATAAAGGGTAACTAAACCAGTCCCCTACATACACATACAGTTTTAAGCCTGTGTTGCTGCATGGCACAGTACACACAATTTTGCGATTACAGCAGCAGATTATTCTAAGCTTTTGCGTTTAATATATCTTTCTTTTTACAATACTGTCTTTCACAGGAGGGCACCAGAAAAGCAAAATAAGAGATCTAGAAATTACTTTTTTATTTTACTCTGTGCTGCTTGTGCTCTCGAGCATAATAAACACTTAGGAGTCAGTCCCACTGAAAGGAGGGCTAAGAAAAAAAAGAAGAAAAACTCTCTAGTACCCGAATTAATTTCAATATTAGGGAGCTCCATGACGCCTCCCACAAAGAACAAAAATAATAATTATATAAACAGACCCAGATGACAAAAAATTGTTGGTGTTGCATTACCTTATATAAGCTTGATAGGAACATTTTAAACACCATCCCCCATATGTAATAATAGGCATAATGTTTGCCCAGGAGCAGTAACCTACAGCAGCCAATAATATGTTTGCTTTTTAAACAGGTGACCAGTTTTATTACATAACTCCCCGTGTGTGCTAAAACTGCAACTCTGTGAATCTTTCTGCTGTCTAAGCACATGCAGATGCAACGGCAATCCTGCAGAGATAGAAGGGGCACTGCAGCAATCAATCATTCTACTATTCAGTATAATGGAGCGAACTCCCAATGCAGGAATATTACTATAGCCAGCGATTATATAAGGGGTTTATATAGCAAGCAGTAATTCATCAAGAGATAAGTTTAATGCCACCAGCCAGAACACTAGAAAACACCAATTTAGTAAATTGCCCAAACTACAGACAATTCAATCAATGAAAAAGGCTACAAGCAGTTCTCTTTAAAGAGGTAAGATTTCAGCAGGAACGAGATCCATCTCAAGTAAAGGAGGATCTAGGTACAGTAATATCCAGCTGGAAACAATACGAGAACAGAGCTGGCCTTTCTATATATAAACAGGGCTTCTTAGATTGCAGATACATTCTCTCATGTGCTTTCATGTTAACCAAATGGAGGAACTGGTAAAGAACTTGCTTGTTTCCTTGATTTTAGGTCTGATGAGCCCGTGAGAGGCTTAAGGATATCCATGAGAGTGTTTAACAATTTAAACGTTTATTAGTGCTGCTTTAACTTGTTTACAGATACAGTATAGTAAGAGGATTGAAGATTAAAGGGATTTCTAAATCACACTGCAAATAATTCACTCTACAATATAAAATTTTATTCCTGAACCAGCAAGGGTATTTTTTTAGTTGTAATATTGGTGAGTAGGTGCATCTCAGGTCATTTTGCCTGGTCATGTGCTTTCAGAAAGAGCCAGCACTTTAGGATGGAACGGCTTTCTGGCAGGCTGTTGTTTCTCCTACTCAATGTAACTGAATGTGTCGCAGTGGGACCTGGATTTTACTATTGATTGTTGTTCTTAGATCTACCAGGCAGCTGCTATCTGGTTACCTTCCTATTGTGGCTGCTGGGGGAGAAAGGGAGAGGGGGTGATATCACTCCAAAGTGCAGTACAGCAGTAAAGAGTGATTGAAGTTTATCAGAGCACAAGTCACATGACTTGAGGCAGCTGGGAAATTGACAAAATGTCTAGCCCCATGTCAGATTTCAAAATTAAATATAAAAAAATCTGTTTGCTCTTTTGAGAAATGGATTTCAGTGCAGAATTCTGCTAGAGCAGCACTATTAACTGATGCATTTTGAAAAATTAAAAATTTCCATGACAGTATCCTTTTAAGGACGTTGGGAGATATTTCAACTTCCCGATGTGTCTCTTATTTGTTAATCATTTATTTATTAAAAAAAAAAAAAATCACATGTATAATGGAATGCCATATACTTGAAACAGGGACATTGTTTATTATAGGGCAGTGATCCCCAACAGGGCTGGACTGGGAGAAAAGAACAGCCCTGGCAAAACAAATCAAAACAGCCCACTTCAAATAAGGGATTGGTTATCTGGAAACCCATTATCCAGAAAGCTCCAAATTACGGAAAGGCCATCTCCCATAGACTCCATTATAATCAAACAATTTCAAATGTTTAAAATTGATTTAATTTTAGCTGTAATAATAAAACAGTAGCTTGTACTTGAGCCAAGATATAATTAATCCTTATTGGAAGCAAAACCAGCCTATTGGGTTTTTTTAATGTTTACATGATTTTCTAGTAGACTTAGGGGCAGATTTACTATGGGTCGAATATCGAGGGTTAATTAACCCTCGATATTCGACTAGGAATTTAAATCCTTCGACTTCGAATATCGAAGTCGAAGGATTTTGCGCAGAAAATTCAATCGAACGATCGAAGGATTATTCATTCGATCGAACAATTAAATCCTTCGAATCGAAGGAATATCCTTCGATCAAAAAAACTTAGGCAAGCCTATGGGGACCTTCCCCATAGCCTAACATTGAGTTCGGTAGCTTTTATCTGCTGAACTAGGGGGTCGAATTTTTTTTTAAAGAGACAGTACTTCGACTATCGAATGGTCGAATAGACGAACGATTTTTAGTTCGAATCCTTCGATAGTCGTAGTCGAAGGTCGAAGTAGCCCATTCGATGGTCGAAGTAGCCCAAAAAACACTTCGAAATTCGAAGTTTTTTTACTTCGAATCCTTCACTCGAATTTAGTAAATCTGCCCCTTAAAGTATGAAGATCCAAATTTTGGAAAGTTCCATTATCCAAAAGTCTCGAGCATTCTGAATAACAGGTCCCATGCTTGTATACATGTGTGACATTGGCGACCAAGCACCCCCACCCACACAAGCTAAAAAGAAAATATTGGTGGTCAGCCCCCCCCCCCCAATAAAAAGGGGAAAAAAAGGGGGTCAGGGTCTCTTAAAAAAAATTTAGTGACCAGCCCCCCCCCCCAGTTAAAAAAACCTCCAAGTGAAAACAAACATTGGTGGCCAGTCACCCACAAGTAAAAAAACAAAACGAAAAAAAAAAAAAACAAAAAAAAAAATCATTGGTGATCATGGTTCCCCATTAAAATTTAAAAAAAAAAAAAACAGCTTTCTAAGAAAAAAAAAGATCATTGGTGTTCAGTGGAAACTTTTAAAATTTGACATACAGGTTCCAGAAGTGCTGACACCTAGTGGTTACTTTGAAGATCTGCAGAGGAGCTAGAGAAATAAGCGACATCTAGTGGTGTTTGTAAACAACAGCAGCCCCATTAAATCTACAGTATTGGGACAGCAGGCTGTGCAGAGAGGCCCATGCGGCCCATTTACATTGCACAGACAGCGGCCCAGTGGGCATTTGCCCAAATTCACAGATGGCCAGTCCGCGCCTGATCCCCAACCAGTGGCTCGCAAGCAACATGCTGCTCACCAACCCCTTAAATGTTGCTCCCAGTTAGGGTTGCCACATTTTCTTGAAAAAAATACCAGCCTTCCTATATTTTTATGCATTTTCCCTATTAATAACATTGGGATCAAGCTTCATTTTTACCGGCCAGGCCAGTAAAATACCGGCTAGGTGGCAACCTTACTCCCAGTGGCCTCCAAGCAAGTGTTTATTTTTGAAATTCTGGCATGTAAACAAGTTTTAGTTGCATAAAAACTAAAGTTCACTGCCAAACAGAGCCGTCTGTACTAGGTTGCCAGTCCACATAGGATACAACACAACAAAATCCGATGGCACATTGGACTGAAGGAATTCTTCCAAATTTTATTTCAAAGCAGAATGCAAATGCAACGTTTTCGGGGAATAAAACCCCTTTGTCAAGTCCACATAGGAGCCACCAGCAGCCAACCACAGTTTACAATTGGCACCCCCAGGAACTTTTTGAATGCTTGTGTTGCTCCCAAAACTTTTTTAACATTTGAATGTGGCTTACGGGTAAAAAAAGGTTGGGGATTCCTGCTATTGGGTATGCGAATTTCAAAAAACGATATCCCAAAATGAATAGTTAAAGCGATTGTTCACCGCCAAACCCTTTTTCCAGTACAGTTGGTTTCAGAATATTCACCAGAAATAAAGACAATTTCCAGTTACTTTCTATTTTTTATTTGTGACTGTTTTTCCTATTATTGAAGTGGAAAGTTAATTTTTTTACCCTCTAAAGAAGCTTTAATTGATACATTTCTTATCTTTGTCCCACCTGAGTTGAATCCCTGAGGCAGCTGTTACAACAGTTGCTAATATTCCAGAGATGCTGCTGAGAAATCTATTAAGTAATTTTATTACTGAAATGTAGCAAATTGGAATGGATCAGATTCTTCTTGGATCACTGAGCTGCCAGACTCAAACACTAGAGCAGGCATGTCTAAAGTCCGGCCCGGTTTCAAATTTACACCAGCCCGCAGCCTCCATCATGAAATCAATAATAATGCAGCCCGCAAGCACAGTGCGATCAGGATCATTCACTCCCAGCGATGGAATTGTGTCTATTGCTAGCACCTTCAGAACACAGGCAGCAGTATAGACCAAGTAAATATATATATAATAATATTACTGCTACGGTACGCGTTTCCTTGTTTAACTGAAAGTATAAGTCCAAACAGACTCCACTTCCTAGACGCTGCGTACGCATCCATCTCCGGGAGTGAATGATCCTGGAATGATCCTGCTCGCAAGCTAGCTACCTCAGAAGGGATAGCGGTGTCAGGCTGAATAGTCGGCCCCACACATTTTAACCTCACGAAATCTGGCCCTTGTTGCAAAAAGTTTGGACACCCCAGCACTAGAGACATGAGCATTCAACGTTTATGAAAACTATTTATACACATAAAGCAGGGTTTTACATATGAGCTGTTTTATGCAATATATTTCTATAGAGACCTACATTGCTTTGGGGGTAGTTTTCCTTTAGGAACAGTAACAGCAGCATTTGGCTACATTTTCAAAAAAAAGTCCTCAGAATAATGTAGTGGATAGATAAACACACGTCTCCAAATAGTATTTAATTATTTAGAGATTTATCTGTGAGTTTCCTCTTAGTCATCTGTTAGTTTTCCTTAAAGGGGAAGGAAACCTAGTCGGTGCAAAAACCCTCCCCCCCCTCCCGTGTGCTGCCCACCCGTCCCGCTGGGCAAAGTCCCGCTGGGCAAACTTGTTACTTACCCTTCTGCGCAGGTCCAGTCTACTGAATTCACCGACGCCATCTTCTTCCAAGAGATCTTCTTCCTGCTTTGACCGGCGCATGCGCAATAGGAGCATTTCGCCAGTACGATCTTCGTGACTTTTGGCACATGCGCAGTAGATCCGTACCGGCGAAATGCTCCTACTGCGCATGTGCCAAAACGCCGGTCAAAGCAGGAAGAAGATCGCGTGGAAGAAGATGTCGTCTGTGAACTCCCTGGACTAGACCTACGCAGAAGGGTAAGTAACAAGTTAGTGGCATTTGCCCAGCGGGACGGGTAGGCCAGGGGGGAGGAGGGAGGGTGGGCAGCACACGGGAGGGGGGGAGGGTTTTTGCGCCGACTGGGTTTCCTATCCCCTTTAAAAGGAAAAACAAACCCCTTATTCAAAACAAACCCTACCCTACATAGGCCCCCCTCCCTCCTCCCCCAGCCTAGCTGCTACCCCAGGGAAATGCCCCTAACTTTTTACTTACCCCTCGGTGCAGATTCAGGAATCGTAGTTTGCAGCAGCCATCTTCCAGGTCTTCATGTTTTCTTCCGGCGCTTCAGCAATTTCCATCCATTTCGCGGTTGTCACAATCCGTGAAATTGTTCCAACTGCGCATTCGCCAGTCTCATTCTCAGTTTACCGAAGACCAGAAAGATGGCTGCAGTGAACTCTGATCCCTGAATCTGCACCGAGGGGTAAGTAAAAAGTTAGGGGCATTTGCCCGGGGTAGCAGTTAGGCTGGGGGAGGAGAAGGGGGTCTATGTAGGGTAGGGTTTTTTTTTTTAATAAGGGGTTTGTTTCTCCTTTAAAGGAAAACTATACCCTAAACAATGTAGGTGTCTATAGAAATATATTGCATAAACAGCTCATAAGTAAAACCCTGCTTCATGTAAATAAACTATATTGATAATATACTTTTTTTGGTTGTATGTGCCATTGGTTAATCCTAACTAGAAAATTGCCATAAGAAGTACTAAAGGCTAGTGATGGGCGAATTTATTCGGCAGGCGTGAATTTGCGGCGAATTTGCGCGATTCGCCGCCAGCGAAAAAATTCGCCGGCGTCAAAATTTTTTTTTTGAAAAAACAGACGCCGGTGTCAAAAAACGGCGCAGTTTCGCGAATTTTTCGCCGTTTCGAGAATTTCATGTGAAATTCGCGAATTTTCCGGTGAAGCGAAACGGCGCAAATTCGCCCATCACTACTAAAGCCCGTCCCCTGGGATCCTAGGATTCACAGTGCAAACAAACAACAACAAAAAAAGGTAATAGATGTAAAAGAGTAACATTTACTTAAATAATATATATTTATATATTGCATTCACATGGTCAAATTGTGTCCTTGTGACTTGGTACTGATTCCATGGTTTATTTTACGTGCCCTTCACAGCTTCAGTGGCAGGCATGTGGGTGCATTTATGGCTGAATACAGCCAGGGTTATATTTTACAGAGCCCCCCCCCCCCAACGTATAGAATGATGTCACCTGTGTGCGTGATGTCACTTCTAGATTTTGCTGCAATGGGCCCTGTACCCCTCATCCCCAGCTCCGCCACAGGATTTAAGTCTCTTTTTTTTAACCAAGCAAATAATGTCTTTTGGCCATATTTTTTAGATGTGCTCAGCTCAGGGCACCAGAGTGAAATTCTGCCTGGGGATGGTTTGTTTTTTAATTTTTTAAATGTTTTTCAATTATATAGGCCACCCCAAAAGCTGCCGCCCTAGACTTAGACCCTCAGGTACCTCTCTCACTATTGCGTGTAAAATCCCGTGTTGCTGCACACTTAGGGGCAGATTCACTAAGGGTCGAATATCGAGGGTTAATTAACCCTCGATATTCGACTAGGAATTAAAATCCTTCGACTTTGAATATCGATTTAGCGCAGATAGTTCGATCGAACGATCGAAGCATTATTCCTTCGATCGAACGATTAAATCCTTTGAATCAAACGATTCGAAGGATTTAAATCCAACGATCGAAGGAATATCCTTTGATCAAAAAAAGTTAACCAAGCCTATGGGGACCTTCCCCATAGGCTAACATTGACTTCGGTAGCTTTTAGATGGCGAACTAGGGGGTCGAAGTTTTTTTTAAAGAGACAGTACTTCGAATATCGAATGGTCGAATAGTCGTACGATTTTTACTTCGAATCCTTCGATTCAAAGTCGTAGTCGAAGGTCGAAGTAGCCCATTCGATGGTCGAAGTAGCCCAAAAAAACCTTCAAAATTCGAAGTTTTTTAACTTCGAATCCTTCACTCGAAGTTAGTAAATCGGCCCCTTAATGATGTGCCTATGTTTAAATACATGACTAACCCCATCAGTAATTTATTGTTATTATATTAAAAAAAACCATGTTACCCCAAGGTGCAATCATGTTATACACTTATTCCCATCACGTGTATGTGTTATCACAAAAATAAAGTAAAAACATAAAAAAATCAAAATTTGAAAATACAAAAATAAAAAATATAAAAAAAATATATACATAGTCCAAAAACCAAAAATGGTTCATAGTCCCTTTTATAGATGAAAGTCATTGTTCATTTGTTCGAAGGCGTAGACACATTAAACATTGGGGTATCCACTTTAGCTTACCCCGACTCTGGGAGCCAATCTATGAGATCACAGGAGGTAATTCACTCCAATCCAGGCGTCTAGCGATTCTCCCTACAAATGAGGCTTAATTGTGGATCCTGGAAGAATTCCCCCGGCCAGATCTCTGTAACCATTAGGTTGCTCGGCATGAGCACACATAGCAACATCGGGGTCCAGGTATAAGTTTCAACAAAACAAACTGTGCATGGCTGATAGATGTTAGCAGGGGCACTCGGCTTTCACAAGCCAGTTGTTATCTGGTGATGTTGTGGTTACGTCATTTCCATCTTGGCCATTTTCCCACTAATTGAAGTATTTAAGGCATTTGTATGATGTACTAATTACTTTGAAAAAGGTCTCGGAGGAGACAGAAACGCCAGACTTCTTTTTAATATAATATTTATAAGACCTGAGAGTGCGGATCCTATTTGTATTCTATAGATTTATAACTTTTTATCGTGAGTGCTGGCTTTTCGATGGATTATATATATATATATATATATATATATATATATATATATATATATATATATATATATACACACACACACACACACAAAACCCTAAATATAGCGTGGCAAGGACAGGTTATTTGGTTTAATAAAATAGTAATAATATATTTAAATAAATCAAAATGTCACTCACTACCCCAAGCTTCGCTGCAGGATTTAAGCAGTAACTTTCCTGAGGCAGCTGAGAGACTCCTCGGGTGTCTGTAAATAACGATGGTCCAGAATATAACGTGGTAAGAACTGGTTATTTGGTTTAAAAAATATTTTTAAATAAAGCTGTGGCTGACTGTCATGCTTAAGTTAAACTCTAATATCCATGACTTGTTTTCTTGACCCTGCAGTCTTGAGTACAAATCCATATCATTAGCAGTTCCCCTTTAACAATTGATGCCTAGAGCCAGTCCTTATGTTTGATAAAGTAAAAACTCCCAACACTTGCAATGATGCCTGTCAAGAAATACACAAATCCTCCATTTAGTCAAAAGATGCCGGTGGTGCCATCAACGTGACAAGCCTGTAGAATTAATCACATGGATGTGGGGAATAAGCAAATAAGTCACAGAGTGCTGTGAGCAGTGTTTTAATCAGTGGCCTAATAGATATTACAAGGCCCGACACCAAATTATTTTTAAGGCCCCCTAATCTGTTTTACCAAAATGTATTGAAATTGTATATGAATTAGGGCCTCATGGGGCCCCAATACCTCTTGGGCCCTCCTGCAGCCGCAGGGTCTGCTTCCTCTGCAGTTACGCCCCCTGGTTTTAATAACAATATCAGAACGTATTTGCCTTTGTCATTATACAGATTTCTTCCTGGGAATATGTCACTTCTACAGATATACGGTCATTAAAATGCATTTGGTGAAGTGCGCCTATTCATACCTCCCAACTGTCCCTTTTTCGGAGGGACAGTCCCTCTTTTGACAGCTCAACCCGCAGTCCCTCATTTGTACTGGAAAGTCCCTCTTTTCTCTGCACTGAACAGCCAGAAAAAGAAACAAAGGCGCAAATTCACTAAGCGTTAATTCGCTAGCGTTTGGCATTTTCGTTCCTGCACAAATTCACTAACGAACGCTGGCGGAAATTCGCTAGTGTTACTTCGCACACTTACGCCAGGCGAATTTTCGCTAGCGACGTAACTACACAAATTCACTAACTTGCGCAGTGTACTGAACGCTACCTTTTACGCTAGACTTCCTTCGCCACCTCAGACCTGGCGAAACGCAATAGAGTAGATAGGGATTGTTTAAAAAAAAGTCCCAAAAAACGCTGGCGTGTTTTCTACATGATGGGTGATAGGCTGAAAAAAATTGAAATTTTTTTTGGGGCTCCCCTCCTTCCCCCCTACATTTCCTGACTCATGGCAACTTACCTAGACAGTGGGCACATGTGTAGGGCAAAATAAATTTTATATTTGCTGATTTGTAGGTTTTCTAGGCATTTGTAGTGCAGATACGTGTTCCTCCATTGAAATTTGAATTTCGCGCCGTATGCAAATGAACCATCGCTAGTGAAACTTCGCTTCGCTTGGCGAATTAACGCTAGCGCAACTTCGCAAACTAACTCTACCCCTGTGCGCAACTTCGGATTTTAGTGAATTTGCGGAGCGCTGGCGAAAATACGCCTGGCGAAGTGCGGCGAAGTTGGGCCTGGCGCAACTTCGCATCTTAGTGAATTTGCCCCAAAGTTTCTCACTTAATTGGCTTTTAGCAGAGAGCCCAGAACAGCTAACAGGTGCAAATAAGATACTTTGTAACAATTTTGAGACACAAAAACACAGTTTAGATAAGGAGAAATATTTTCAAACTTTCATAACCTGCCAAATTTTGCAAAACAAACATGGTAATTAGGGGGTGTGGCCACATAAAGGGGTGTGGTCAAAAAAATTGCTGCGCTATGTGCGGGAAAAAATTTTTTTGTCCCTCTTTTTACTTCCTGTTTGGTTTGAAACTCCTTGATTCCATCTGGGACTGACAGCCGTTAAATACAAAGCACCGGTTTGAGCCATCCCGACTGCTCCGCTTTTATTTACTTGGAACACGGCAAAGCCGCAGAGTTAACGGAACTGCAAATTGAATCAAATCGAGGTGAAAGATGTAAAATCAGCACAAAGACAAATATAGGCTCTGGCTGTCTAGAGCGAGATTCTCCCATCGGTGCGGAGAGAAGCTGTGAGCATTATGGTAATCGACAGAGGGAATAAAAGCAGATTATGTCACTTTTCTTAAAGCAGCCCTATTGCTTTCTGCTTAGAACTTCCTCTAGTAAACAGGGAATTTTGTACAACCAATGGATTTGCTGACAAGAGGCTGACGGACGAAATACCTAGCTAAATAAATCACAATCCAGTATCTCTCTACCTGCATTTACCTGACTTTGTTAAGCTGCAGCACTGAATGAAACCATATTTACATAACTACAGTTGATGCAGGAAATAGAATATTTTACATTTGTGACCAAGATTGATTATTACGAATATAAATTTGTTAGAATACAAAAAAAAAAAAACCACAAGGACAAATGAAACTTTGAAATCGCTTAGTCTTTATTAAGAAACAACTTACTGAAACTCCGCTTGCGCTCCTCTTCAGAAAAGGCAATCCATTGTGCGGTGCTTGATTTCTCCTCCCTGCCATCCTTATAGGAGATAACCAGGGAGGAGAAATTGAGCGCTGCACAATGGATCGTCGCCCTGTCGCCTTTTCTGAAGAGGAGCGCAAGCGGAGTTTCGGTAAGTTATTTCTTAATAAAAACTTAGCGATTTCAACTTTTCATTTGTCTTTGTGTTTTATTTTCGTTGTATACTAACGAATTCATAAAAAAAAAAAAAATTGATGCTACTGGTCCTTTAATAGCTACTAAAAACATCCAATACCTATTCATTCATGCTTTGGAGAGGGTGTTGCCTCCGACTAGAGGTTTTATTTTAGACTTTTTGAGTTCAAATACCCCTTTGCAGTCCAACACAAAAATTTGTGTTTTTTTTAGTATAAAATCCGCATTTTCTATCTATAATGGCCTTCATTCTGTTTCAATATTTTGGTCTATTAAAGGGGAACTCCGGCTTCCAAACCAAAATTCTATAAAGAGGCCCACATAACACAGAAACCCCTAATATACACATCACAGTTACCTGTTTCTTTAAAAAGTATAAATAAATGCCATTTTCTATGCTGAAATCCTGCTGTTTAACAGTTCTTCTCTTTCTGCATCATTTGAAATCCTGGCAGGGAAGGAGGGACTAAACACAGATGTTTCAAATTGTAACAACTTCTCCACAGCTTACAGACAGCATGTAGGAACTACATAACCCACAATGCATTGCACTGTAAAGTTCTTAATAAAATCACATGTGCAGGGAATTGTGGGGTTTGGAGGATGCAGACTAAGGACAGATGGCTGTTGATACAAAGTAACAGTAGTCAGCCAGCTCAGCAAAGTAGTCAGACAGATCAGAAGGAAGGTGGGGCTAGGCTTTGGGAACTGTTCCAAACCATAAAAAACAATTTGGTTTGGAACCTGGAGTTCCCTTTTAAGGTATGAAGATATAAATCATCGAAAGATCCTTGCCAGGTCCCAAGCATTCCGAATGACAGGTCCCATACCTGTACAATGATCTGAACACGATTTGCAAGGGCTGCAAAATTGTGGCCTAGGTTGCTATAACCAACAATGTTAGCTTTTTGCGTTATAGAAAGGAATCCTGTAATTAAGGGTTATGCTGTGAAAAAAAAGGCGACTAAATTTGGTGCACATCTTCAGGCATTGCCATTTTTCATGTTTCAGACTCATTTTTGGCAACTGCGTCCCTCCGCAAACAAACCAAGAGTAACTGTAAGCAGCTATGGATCCATTGCGGCTTTTTAAACATTTTTTATTTGAGCGACTTCCACTGGAAATGTAATTTTCATCATAGATTTGGATGAAGTGTCATCAAATCCAGCACTCAGATGGCATTCAAACCTTTGGAAATTCAACGTTTATTTTACACGGCCTTTAACAGTGTTTTTTTTTTCAGCAAGATGCCTTTTACCCAGCATAATAGAAAACAGAGACAGACGAGAAGAATCAGGGAGATTTAGTCACCCGGCGACAAATCACCTCTTCTTCAGGCGACTAATCTCCCTGAACTGCCTCCCCACTGGTTAGAATCCTCACGCGGAAACTTCTGGCGACTTCGAAAAACAAAGCGCTCCGAGTGACATCCCGCTGGCGATTTGGATTCAAGCCAGTGGGGAGGCAGTTTGGGGAGATTAGTCGCCCGAAGAAGAAGCGATTTGTCAACGGCGACTAATCTCCCCGAATCTACTCGTCTGTCTCTGCCCTAAGTGTATACCTTATACTGGTTGTTCAGAATGTGCATTGAGCCGGCAGCTACTTGTATTGCACATCAGGAAAGATATACAAATAAAAGTTGCGTCTGAAGTCTGCAAGTGGGTTTCTGCCTTTGTAAAAAGACATATTGAATTATTATTCAAGTGTATATTATATATATTATTAAATTCAAGTGTATATCCCACTAAAGCTGGCCATAGACGTGCACATTTTAGCTTTGTTTGCTAATAACGATTGGACGTCGCAATCTTCCAACCTGCCACTAACCATTCAGATTAAATAAAGTAGTAAACAAACAAATGAGACGATGTTCTGCCCGGGACAGCAATTGTATAAAAGTTATGTCCGACAAATAGTAGTGACCCGTTGATATCATCAGATAAGCAATACATGCAGAGATATTATCGGTAACATAAACCTTCTAACCTGTGCGATCGACTAAAGCCATGTATATGAAAAATTACAGGACAATGCACACGCCGTCTGAAAGTCGTACGAATTGACTTTATATTTTCATCTATGAGCAGCTTAAAGAAGAATTCACCCCCTTATTAAAAAAAAAACCCTTCCCCACTACGCTACATAGACCCCCTCCCTCCCCCCCCGCCTAGCTGCTACCCCGGGGAAATACCCCTAACTTTTTACTTAGCCCTCGGTGCAGATTCAGGGATCAGAGTTCACGGCAGCCGTCTTCTGGGTCTTCGGTAATCTGAGAATGAGTCCGGCGTATTAGCACATGGGCAGTTGGAGCAATTTCCAGGTTCACGACAACTGCGCATACGCTGAAATTGATGGAAATTGCCGGAGCACCGAAAACCCGGAAGATGGCTGCCGTGAACTGCGATCCCTGAATCTGCACAGAGGGGTAAATAAAAAGTTAGGGTGTAGGGTTTTTTTAATAAGGGGTTGAATTCTCCTTTAAGGAGTAGTCTCTGGTTGCTATGGGGTCACTTGACCCATTGTTAGAATTTCCTGACAAATATTTGCTCAGCATGCAATGCCTGTTTGTCCACGTGCACTCAAAAAAAACCCCACTGCATCTAATTACTAGATTTATAAATATGGTTGACAGTCAATTCACAAAATGTGATGGGTCATACAGTGGTTCTGAAGAACGGTATCTGGGTCCGGTGGATTCAATACATTGCAGGCACTTTACACAATGTATGCTGCTCCATTTTAACTAATGGATCCATGTGTTCCTCTACTGCAGGGCTGCTGTACAATGACCTGCGACCATATGACTGCATAATTCTAGAACCCACACCATCCACAGAGAGTTACTAGTTAAACAGCCTACAATAAGCTCAGTACAGCTGCAGTCTATGGGCAACTACTAGTATATTAAAATAAGGTCACGTTTAATCAGAACTGACTTTAATTTTCTTAACATTGCTACTGTCCTGTTCCTCATTCTCCCCCTTATAACACAGCCAGTGCCAGCCCTTGTAGTTCTCACACTGCACCCAAAATTACTGAATTATTAGGAATATGCCCCATTTCTTCATTATAGTCAGGATTGTTCTTATGCAGCAGTTGAAGCGTTAATTGTCAACCAGCGGTGGTCAAATTTGTCCCGTTTGGCTGCGGCGAAAAATTCACAAAATTCCAGCGAAATTCACGAAACAGCAAAAAAATTAGTGAAACTCGAATTTTGACGCCTGCATCAATTTTGATGGCCACATTAAAGTCAATGGGTGTCCAAATAATGTTGACATGTGACAGTTTGCACGCGAGTGACTGTTCCGACGCGCGTCCAAACTTTTTTGATGCTGGTGAATTTTCTCTGTAGTTTTTCGAATTTATTCGCCGGCGGCGAAACGCGGAATTTGTACCTGTCGAATTTATTCGCCCATCACTACTGTCAACCTTCTCAATTCACTGCCTCTACAGTTCTACCAGTTTAGCTTTACATGAAGGGATCCAAGGACAAAATTGTGCTGTAAATTAAAAAATGAATGTCCAAAGATTTGCTTTTTAAGTAAATGCGATGTGTCTCAGAGTGGTGCTGAAACCCTGTATCTGGGCCCAGTTTGATGCATAGCAAACACTTTACATCATTTATATGCTGCTGCATTTTAGCTAAAGAATCTCTGTGTCTCTAAGGGACTAACTACATGGACGGTTTTGGCGCGGTCCGACGCGCTGCAACAAAACGCCTGCATCAGATCGCATGCGACAGAAATAAGGTAAATAATGGAAATGTTGCATGGCGTTGCAGCATTTATCCGACGTGACACGACTGTCGGATGCAAATGCAGCGTCTGCATCCGACAGTCACGTCGGATCAATGCTGCGACACCATGCAACATTTCCATTATTTACCTTATTTCCATTGCATGCGATCTGACGCTGGGGTTTTGTTGCACCGCGTCGGATTGCATCGAAAATGTCCATGCAGTTAGTCCCTAAGGCAGGGATTCTGTACAATGACCAGCAAACAGTCTAATGGACTGCATTATACTAGACCCCCCTGGCCCTGCAACAATGGTCTCTACTTTCATGTTACTGGAAAAAAAGAAATAGCACAATGTTATATTTTTATAAAGGATATTAAATAAAGGATTTTTTTTTTTTAAATAGGATGTCCATCATCTCCTTCTAATTGTTGCTTTGAACTACAACTCCCATAAACCATCCAGGGAGTTTAAAGATAGCCTACGATATGCTTATGATACAGAACAGCTGCAGTCAATAGGCAATTGCCAGTATCTTATAATAAGTTCATACGGTATTTATTAAGCACTTACCTTGAGTTTCTTAACAGCCTTGCTACTGTCCTGTTCCTCACTCCATACCGTCACTCCCCCCTTATTATACTGGCAGTGCCAGCCCTCATGGTTCTCGCACTGTTCCCGAAATGAGTTAAAGTCTGCATCATCCGGAATGTGCACCATGTCTCCAGTATGGTTCTTGTGCAGCCGCTGATGGGTTAACTCTTCTCCTCCTTAATTCACTAGTTCTACTGGTTTAGCTTTACATGAACACAAATTGTACTGTAAATTACAAAAAAAAACCCCAGAGTGTGCTGGTCCAAGGGTTTGCTTTTAAGCAATTTCCATGACTTTATCTTGTATAAGCAATGCTCAGGGTTCAGAGCTGCCCAGTGTCTCTCTGTCACCTGGAAATGAATTTACAAATGGGTGACAAAACCCCTCACAGGCTTCTGTACTGTCCTGCAGCTGCTGCACAGCTCACTAAACCTGTCTCTTGTTTCCTAGGTTTGTGCTCCACGGTCTCTATTATTCAGCAGGTAACATCACACAGGTGTCTTAGGTTTCTCACCCTGCCCATTTCTTCCACTCCCTCCTCTTTTCTTGCTAGTAGGCAGCCACCCCTTCCTTCTCCCTGATGCCTCTCTCTCTCAGCCTCCATCTGTTTGACTTTGCAGCAGTCTCACTGATCTCGGGTCAGTCTCATCAGCAAGTCCATTAAACAGGCCCTGTAAAATATCCTTGAGTTAGCAGCAAGCGCAGAGCTTAGGCTTGTAACTCTTGAGTGCCATGCACACTGCAGTATCTTTGCTGCCGATCGCAATGTGGGATTTGTGCAAAGGTTCTGCACAAGTCACAGAGGAATGATGAAGGCCTCCAGTCGAGCATGAATCCCTTTAACACTATGCGGTCATCCTGCAGAAGAATTCAACTCACAACTGCTCAACCAATTAGAAATGTCTCTCCTTCTGCTTGGAGCGGATCCATACACACATCCATATATCTGACGTGAGCTCGGCACAGCATTGCATTCTGTTACTGCAGAGAAGCAAGGGAAATGTCTTTGTTGCCTAATGAAAGAAGGCACCAACCCACCATAGAATTACATTTCCTTAAAGCACTCTTTTCATTATTACTGCAGTTATTTTTATTTTAACAGTTTTTATTAGTCTGGCGTTGATGAAAGCCCTGGGCTTTACTGACTATGCAGCTTTTCTATATAGAAACTATTCTGCATATGGAACACTCTGATACCTGGTATATTGCTGAGAACTGGGGGACCTCAAACACTGTCCTCCTGCCTGGCCTATGTCACTCCTGCTGTATAATATAAACAGAGTAACTGGAGAAGTGGCCTGTATATCCATTTAACAGCTTCCAAGGTGAATTCCTAGTAATGAGACTACCTTGAACATTGAAGTTGGTAGGTTTATATTCCCTTTAAACAAGAGCTGCACTTTAATTTCATAACATCTGCATTCCTGATAGTTAAGGAGACATGGCAAGCAAGAATACACCACAGTGCTATATAAATGCATCGTTTTCTCTTCTGCCTGCAGGTAATGCTGCAGTATTGCTCCATGCAGCTCCCTTACGGCTCGCTCACAATAAAGGCATATTCAGGTTGCAGAGTGGAAATCTGATCCTGCTGATACTCTACTAGCATATCATGTGGCTACATGCAGTTTTTATGAAAAGCAGTTCAGATATAATATTGAACACTTAGGGCTCTTACACACGTGCGTTTTTTCCTGGGCTCCCCTGCGTTGCGCTTTTTTCCATTCAGCCACAGGGGAGCGCAGGAGTAGACGCAGTCAGTTATTGTGAAGGGGGCTGTACTCACACAGACACATAAATGCTCATACGCAAGTGAAATGCAACATGCCCTGCGGCTGAACGGAAAAAGCACAACTCAGGGGAACGCAGGAAAAACCGCCCTTGTGTAAAGCTGGCCATAGACGCAAAGATCCGATCATACGAATCATCATACGATCGGACTTCCCCATCTCCCGACCTGCCACTAACCATTCCTGACAGCAATCGTACCAAAGTTATGTCCGGCCAAAGCTAGTGACCGTCTCCCTCTGAAAATCGTATGATCGGAAATACACGCAGAGATATTACCCGCAGCCTGTCCGATCGACCAAACGACTGATCTCCGCCGGACGCATAATTTTGGGACTCTCCAATCCGATGATCATCCGATAATCTGAAAAATTCATGGTTTCCGTTCAATAATCTGAATAATACGTTTTCTGGTCAACAGTTTGAAAAAGTCCCACAATTGTCACACAATTTTGTTGAGACTTTTCCAGCACTGACAATTTACGATCCAAATTGTTAGTAAATTAAGCCAGACTGTGGTTGGGAGTTAGGTCGAATTTTTATTATTAATATAATGGGAAAATTTGAGTTTTAATAAATAGCCCCCTAACAGTTCGTCGAGAAAGCCAAACTCATCTGCAACATTTGTGCAGGGATGCCATCAGGAGGAAGAACTGGGGCTACTTTATGGTAGAAGTACACGAACATTTTCAGCACAATCCGACGCGCTGCAAAAAAAAAGCATGCGTCACATTGCAGGCGATGAAAATAAGGTAAGTGAATGCATTGTTGGATGGTGTCGCAGTGTTGATCTGACGTGACATGACTGTCGGATGCAAACGTAGCGTGCAGCATCTGCATCTGACAGTTCTGATCAACGTTGCGACTTCATCCGACATTTCTATCTCTTACCTTATTTCTGTTGCATCCGATTTGACGCTGGCTTTTTGTCGCAGCGTCAGATCCCGCCGAAAACGTTTGTGTAGTTCTACCCTTAGGACTCTTACGTACAGATGATTTTTTGTGCATTTTTCAAATGCATGCTGAGAGTGAAAAAATGTATATATATATATATTTTTTTTTAAACACAGCTAAGTATGTTTTGTCAGTTTCAAATGCAGCTCTCTATTCTACTGGTATTTGAATGCTCGTCAAGCATCTAATGAACTGCAATGAAACGCAAATGGAGTAAAAGGCAATTCAAACTGCTCATGAGTACAGCCAGGAAGAATATAATGGAATCAATTAGAAAATACATTTAGGTGTTGTCAAAACTGCGTCTTGTGCATTAAACGCACATCACCCTAAGGGTCCCAGAAAATAATTTTTATTAGTAGAGGCACCTCCCAATTCTGGGCAGGTAAGGAAAGAAGTGAGCCCCTGCAGTATTTACAACAGACGCATTGTGCTTGTCATGGGGGCTGTGATCAGTGCCGGACTAGGGTGTGTGTGGGACTACTTCCCCCCCACCCAATTGCAAGCTCCAGCTCCTTCAAATGTCACCCGCCAAGGCTGTGTACCACTTACCTTGTGCTCCTCTCTACCTTGGCCAGAATCGGGGGCAAATGTGGTGGGGGCACAGCACTTCATGGCGGGGGGGGGAGGCCTGGGTCATTGTGGGCCACAGGTTCTGTCAGGTTTTTCTTGGTGTCCTGCTGGTCTGATCCTGACTAGGGTCACTAGTTGTATCAGGCCACAAGATACAGTATAATGGGACAGGAGAGAACAACAAGCATGAGGTGAGCTAGGAAAGAACCAGGACACACGCAACATTCCCCATTAACAGAGAAATTACACTTGGGGGTACCAAAGGTTACTTGTAATGTATTAAATGCTGTTTAACACCCAGGTGCTATTATAACAAAGCTATGCCCTATACAACTTATATTTTGTAAATGGGCCATGCTACACAGCAATAAAAAACACCACTACCTTCCCCTGATCACGACTCATTCAGTTGGCACAGGTTAACGGGCATCCAATACTACAGTAGTTGGTGCATGTACCTTGGCCCATAATGGGAGCTATACCCTAAAGCAGCACTCTTAAAGGCACAGCAACAAATATTTCCCTGGCTTGTAGGGCACTACTATGTGTGGACGTTGTTTTATTCGCTTACAAAGGCATTCTGACAGTGTGGCTGGTGCACATCAGTATCAATTAGGGGATGAGGGTTGGTTTTAAGTAGTTTGTGTCAATTTCTGCTTAGAAGAACCCAGGGCCACATTTGGATCGTGGGCGCCCCTAGGCCTCGCAGTTCTATCACCTGCTGCCACGCGATCGCACACATTGGAGCACTGGGGAGCTGCGCATCCCCCGTGCTCCTTACCCATTTAAATTGTTGTTGCCACTATTTTGTCATATACATGTTGGGATGTGTTATTTATGCCACTATTATCAAGTCACCAATAGTTACAGTACATTCAGTTCACATATTTCTACCACTCTGTTCAATAAAACATGTTGAGATTTACCTGCTGACGCGTCTCTTAAGGGTAACTTCACAGTTTACCTTCAAGTTAACTTTTAGTATGTTATAGAATGGCTCATTTTAAGTAACTTTTCAATTGGCCTTCATTTTTTTTTTCTTTTTAATAGTTTTTGCCACCCTCTTCTGACTCTTTCGAGCTTTCAAATGGGGGTCACTGACCCCCTCTAAAAAAAGCAAATGCTCTTTAAGGCTGTATTGTTATTACTGCTTTTTATTACTCATCTTTCTAATCACAGCCTCTTCTATTCATAGTTAATGATGGGCGAATAAATTCGCCAGGCTTAAATTTCTCGGTGAATTTTGACGTTTCACCGCCGGTGAATAAATTCACAAAACTAGCACGAAAATTTGCCGGCACGTTAGAAAAGTCGATCTCATAAAAACCGCTGCGTGTCAGCAATAGTCAGACGCCGGCGTGAAAATTGACGGGAGCGTCAGAATTGAAGCAGGTGTCAAAGTGTGTCACAGGACAAATTCACCCATCACTACTCATAGTCTATTATTCAAATCTCTGCATGGTAACTAGGGGAATTTGGACTCTAGCAACCAGCTGAAACTGCAAACTGGAGAGCTGCTGAATTAAAAGCTAAATACATCTCCACGTCAAGCTAAAAGTTAATATAAAGGTGAACAACCCCTAATTATAGATGAATAAGGCTTCTACAGGGAGCCGTGACCTTTTTGCTTCAGTGTGAGTCTTATGGCCCTGAGGCAGATGCAGGGCAGATATGCTTTTTACTGGCTTGTTCGGACATGCCCTTCCATCCGCTGCTTGAAAGTCACCTCCCTATTCACTGACTCTGAACGGACACTTGGTTCTTAGAGCTTAGAGCTTTCCAAAGCTTAATCACCTGATCAACCTGTAAGGCAAGTACATTTCTGGGTTCTAGGCATTGTAAGAGGTGTCTATGAAAAGATAGTGATGTTGTGTGTCTGTTTATCTTGCCCGCTCAGGAAAAGCTGGATGAATGGGTCCCTGGAGTGAATGTGGAACGGCAGGGTGGGTCTTCCATTCCTTGCTCCATGAAGGGTTTCAGCTGCCAAGCTAATGGTAGCTACAGTAGGTAATTAGGCTGCAGATGAGCTGCAGTTAAAAAGAGGTGTGAGGCTACACCTCCCGGTGCTCTCCCTGGATTCCTCCTGGAGCTGGAGGAGGGTAACACCCCTCCCAGAGACTGAGTGTTGAGTGTGAGTCCAAGAGAGGATTATGAGACTTGTGTACGGTGAAAGCTGTAAGTGCTGGGAAGTTGTGTTAATGCAGGGCCAGAACTAGGGGTAGGCGGAAGAGGTAGCTGCCTAGGGCACAATAATAGGGGGGGGGGGTGCTGTGCAGCTACCTCTAAAACTGTCTTCTGCCTACCCCCAATCCTCACCTCTCTGTCTTACTTTTTTCCTCTTGACACCCTCCCCTCTCTTGTTGCTCTCTCTCCCTCCCTTCTGATCCTGTCCACTCCCTCTCTGTCACTCAACCCTCCCCGTCCATCTCTTCACTCTCCATCGCTCGTGCCAGGGGCGTATAGGTGCAGAGTAAGTACAGCGGAGGTCATGGACACCATCGTCCAGCTCTTCTGTATTCTTCAGGTCCTGTTTCCTCCCTTTGACAATTTCCGCCACTTTTGGCGCATGGGCAGTTGCTACAAATTAGAAGACTGCTCCAACTGCACATGCGCCAATGCGGCATTTATCATCAACAATTTGTCAGAATTGTAGTTACTTGGATCAACTTGTACTATGAGCTATCTTCCATAACCCTGTATTCCCTCACTTGCTAAGCACCATCCAACCCCTTCTTAAAGCTATCTAAGGGAGAGAATTTAACATCTTCACAAATATTTAGACATAATCTCCTTTCTTCTAATCAGAATGGGTGACCTACTGGTAAATAAAGCTTTAGGGAGATTATTATATGATCCCCTTATATCTTTATACATCATTATTATATCACCCCTTCAGCACCTCTTCTCCAGCATGAACAATCCCAACTTGGTTTTTCCAGCTTAGTTGCCCTTCTCTGTACACTCTCTAATTCAATACTGTCCTGTTTGAGCGCCAGAGACCAAAATGATTACATCCCAGGTGCATGACTTTACATTTATCAACATTGAATCTCATTTGCCACTTAGCTGCCCAGATTGCCAGTTTGTCAAGATCCTGTTGCAAGTGCCACATCCTGGATGGAATTAATTGGGCTGGATAATTTTGTGTCATCTGCAAACACTGATACATTACTTACAATACCCTCCCCTAAGCCATTAATGAACAAGTCAAATAAAAGTGGACCCAATACAGAGCCCTGAGGGACCCCACTAAGAACCTTACTCCAATTAGAGAATGTACCATTAACAACCACCCTCTGTACCCGATCCTGTAGCCCAGGGGTGCCCAAAATGTAGATCGGGATCTACCAGTAGACCTTTAGCTGGTGATAAGTAGATCTCAAGACAGTCAACAAATGGCTTGTCTAAATCACCCTACTATTTTATACTTTTCATTCAGATATTTATGTTAAGGTTACATAAGACATAGTTGTTTGGTAAAGTATAGCAATATAATTCTTTTAAGAATCAATATAATATTTAAGTAATACAGACCTTAGTTTAGAACACAGTTGTTTGTGGGGTACGGTATCAAACGCTTTGGCAAAATCCAAATAGATCACATCTACTGCCCCCCCCCACTGTCCAGCATCTTACTTACCACATCATAAAATGCAATCAAATTCGTCTGACATGACCTATCCTTCATAAACATTAAACACGGGAGCAATCCCTTGAGCATGCTACGTGTGCTGGAGTTATTTTATGCTCATTGATGTTGGAGGGGCCGTCCTCCTATACCCCAGGCACCGTACGTAATTATTGGGAGAGGCCAGGTGTGCGTGTGCGACTCCTTTGCCTATCCTTCATAAAGCCATGCTGATTGTTGCTCATAATGCCATTCACTAGGACAAACTTTGAATGTGATCCCTTAACAAGCCTTCAAATAATGTGCCCACCACAAATGACAAATTTACTAGTTTACAATTGCCAGGCTGAGATTGTAATCCTTTGTTAAATATCATCTTTTCTCCAATCCATAGGCACCATACCAGATTGAAGGAAATCTGAGAAAATCAGAAATAGGGGCCAGTCTAAAACTGAACTACAATCTCTTAGAACACGTGGGTGTATGCCCTCTGGCCCTGGTGCTTTGTTAACATAAAGCTTTATGGATCATATCCTGAGTCAGCCACTGACTAGATTGAAATGAGCCATCAGTGCAGCTATGACGTGAGCCTGGGAACTCAGACTCCTCTATTGTATACACTGAAGAAAAGAACTAATTTAGCACATTTGACTTTTCTGTATCTGTTACAACCATACTGGTGCCATTATTTAAACGAGCAACACTCTCAACCTACATAAGGTGCTTCTTGGTTTTCCTCATTTATTCTTAAGAGAATAAATTGAGAACAGTAAAGATTTAATATAATTTTAAATTACAACCATTTCTGTTCTGTTTCTGTGTTCTTAGCTGAAACCATAATGCCCCAATCTATGCTCTGAAGGGCAGCTCTTAAATTGCTATTCTTCACGATATAGGGATTTATACCAGAAAAACTTTTTATTTAATCAACAAAAATTCAACTGATTTGGAAAGCCTCATGTATCTTGAATGTGCCAATACCAGATATGTATAGTTTTCTGGAGATTTCTGACTTCTATAGATCGAAAACTCCCAGCAATAAATTACTGTATTTTCAAAGGACTATAGAAGAATATAGCATACTTTAGATTCTAAAGCCAAAAATCCTTGTACAGTAGGTTCACTCCAGTAAACCATATATTTTTGAAAAGTAAAGATTATGCCAAATCCAAAATGGGTAACCATGTCTTTCTAATCCGAATAACCAAATATCAAAGCTATTCTGAATGTAGCTGTTTTTATAAAAATTTATGAAAATTCTGAAACATCATCTCAAAAGGTTCACTTTGCTAATTTGTCCCACAAAACGTAAGGTACCTGGGACAACCTGAGGTTAAGGTGTTTAAAGGGGCATACTACAAAATGCTGGGAGTTACAGGGAGCTTCCCATAGCCTCAGGGTGCCCAGGATACACTGGCAAGCAATCACATTATTTCTACACATCACAGGGCCACCCAAGGGTGTGCTACAGATTAAAATGGAGTCTCTGGAAGACAGCCTTCTCTTATTTCAGAGCTTTCTGGATAATGGGTTTCCAGATAATGGATTCCATATCTGTACTGCTTAACCCTTGAAATGGAGATTCAACAGGTGACCAAGAGGGTTGCCGAAAAATTGCCCAGCTGAATTTAGTATAGCTGAATCTGGAATAAGAATTCATCTGTTAGCTGAAAACATGAATGAGATCTTATAGATAGACACATAGGCGCAAATTCACTAAGCGCCAAAGTGCCGAATGCTAGCGTTAATTCGCTAGCATTTGGGATTTTTCATTACTGCGCAAATTCACTAACAAACGCTGGCGTAGTTTCGCTAGTGTTACTTCGCACCCTTACGCCAGGCGAATTTTCGCTAGCGACGTAACTACGCAAATCCATTAACTTGCGCAGTGTACTGAACGCTACCTTTTACGCTACACTTCCTTCGACACCTCAGACCTGGCGAAGCGCAATAGAGTAGATAGGGATTGTTTCAAAAAAAGTCAAATTTTTTTCTAAGTCCCAAAAAACGCTGGCGTGTTTTCTACATGATGGGTGATAGGCTGAAAAAGATCGAAAATATTTTTGGGGCTCCCCTCCTTCCCCCCTACATTTCCTGACTCATGGCAACTTACCTAGACAGTGGGCACATGTGTAGGGCAAAATAAAAATTTTATTTGCTGATTTGAAGGTTTTCTAGGCATTTGTAGTGCAGATACGTGTTCCTCCAATGAAATTTGAATTTCGCGCCGTATGAAAATTAGCCTCCGCTAGCATAACTTCGCTTTACATAGCGAATGAACGCTAGTGCAACTTCGCAACCTTACGCTACCCCTGTGCGCAACTTCGGATTTTAGTGGATTTGCGGAGCGCTGACGAAACTACGCCTGGCGAAGTGCGGCGAAGCACGGCAAAGTTGCGCCTGGCGCAACTTCGCATCTTAGTGAATTTGCCCCATAGACAGATAACAGATCGTGATAGGCAGACGGACAGACAGACAGATAGATGGATGATAGATAGATAGATGACAGATAGAGAGATAACCAGCAAAAAGTTGCCAGCGACTGCTTCGCACCCGTCGCTACACTTCACCAGGCGAAAATTCGCTCAGACAACACTAATTCATTAAAAAGTTTTGTTGTAGGCGCAGAATACTGTCAACATTTTGTTACTTCGGCAATGCGAGCAATTCAAAGTGAAGATGCGCTAGCGTTCATTTCAGCCTAGTGCAAATTCGCTAGAGGTCTTGTGCGCAGGTTAATTTGCATACGGCGGGAAATTTAAAGTTGAATGGACGTCTTATGTTATATGTTGCAGCAAATACATTACATTTCCACTGTTAATTACACAAGTTCAGTGAACCTAAATAAAGATAATAGAGTTGTTATATTGCCCTACACATGAGTCCACTGTATAGTTTATGTTCCACATGTTAGAAAATGTAGGGGGGAAACAGTTTTGCAGGCTATCACTCTGAAAAAAGGAAATGACGCCAGTGTTTTTTGAACTTTGATGCTTTTTCCACATACAGAATATGATGTAAGTGACAGAAGACTGAGGAAGATCTATGCACTCCATTGCACTTTGCCTGGTCTGAGCTGGCGAAGGCAAGTCTGGAGAAAGAGGTAACGTTCAGTAAAAACCGTGTCTAGTGAATTTGCTGAGTAACGACATTGTCGCCTGGTGATATAGTGCGAATGACCATTAGCGTCTACCTCTTTTGCTAGCGAATTGGCGCCTGTGCCCGTTGTAGTCCCTGTGGGCAGTAACGCTCGTGAATTGTCGCCAACGTTTGCCACTTCACCCTTTAGTAAATCTGCTCCATAGATAGATAGATAGATAAATAGACACTACAAATAACTGAAGTATCTGTTTCCCACAGCCACAAAATGTTTCACTGTAAAGTAAATGATGAGATAAGTGCGGCAAATACACAGTATTCATTTATATCATTAACGTCTGTTCCTTCTACAAATAATGTGTTTATTATCCTGCAGAAAAATGTAATCATTCCATGTATTACACTTAGTATGGCAGCACCTCAAAATCAACATGTTGTTTTATCACAGGCATTATTATCTCGTTATGAATAAAGGGAAATAATAATAACATTTAAGCAGCGCTCCTGTTCCTTTGTAACCCACACAGCATTTACTGAGCCGGCATTGTCTTCCCTATTATAATACCCTAATACCTCTTCTAAAAGCAAATTATCTCACGCAGGAAAATGAAAATGATTTTCAGCATTGCCCTGCATAATGGAAGGAGTCTGGAACCACACGGATTTATTTTCTATTTATTGTGACGATAACATTCATAACAACAGGAGGAAGAATGCTCACATCTCTTGTTCTTGTGCTCATGAAAGAAAAGCAGAGCAATTATTTGTAATTGGCTGGAACTCTCTTCTCTATTAAGTATACACATTATCTATATTGGCTTGATGTATATTTCCTACTTTAACAGGGATGCAAATGTTTGTAGTTTCATGCAATCGTTCTAAGTTTATTATAGGGTTCAGGGCTTTGTATGATGAGGATTCATATTGTTTTTGGAGGGTCGGATACGATGAGGCTAAGGTACAGTTTGGGGATTTAAGCCCAGTCATTTTTGATGGGTCAGTAAATGTACCAATGACGACTCTTCTGGTTTTGCATTGGCTATTAGTTGTAGGTCTGAGAAGCTAAAAATGCAAGTTGTGGGTCTGCAGAATTGGTTGCGGGACGACCCAGTTTAACTTCGGTCTCTACTTTAAAGGAAGACAATAATTTAAAACATAAAGAAACAATTACCGATTGGGATGTGGCCTTTATAAAAGTTTAGTAGTAAACATTTTCATGTAGTTGTATAACAAATAAAGTGCACGTTTTACAAAACTGCAACTTTTTTGGTCTTTTTGTTTTATGTTCTGCACATATTCCAGCCCTGATTCTTTTCTTGTATGTATGACTATACTATACAGTATATAGTGTCAAGCTGGTTGATTATACACACAGTTTTGGAGGGAATTTAGCAATGCTATGCAGTTCAGCAGAGAATCAGAAGCAAGACAGGACCTCCAGCACAAGACGGTATCAAGGGCCTCAAACCCTCCTCCAGCACAAGAAGGTCTCAAGGGCCTCAAACCCTCCTCCAGCACAAGAAGGTATTCAGGGGCCTCAAACCCTCCTCCAGCACAAGGAGGTCTCAAGGGCCTCAAGCCCTCCACTAGCATAAGGAGGTATCCAGGGGTCTCAAACCCTCCATCAGCACAAGGAGGTATCCATGGGCCTCATACCCTCCTCCAGCACACAAAGGTATCCAGGGGCCTCAAACCCTCCTCCAGCACAAGGCAGTATCCAGGGGCCTCAAACCCTCCTCCAGCACAAGGAGGTATCCAGGGGCCTCATACCCTCCTCCAGCACAAGAAGGTATTCAGGGGCCTCAAACCCTCCTCCGGCACAAGGAGGTCTCAAGGGCCTCAAACCCTCCTCCAGCACAAGACAGTATCCAGGGGCTCAAACCCTCCATCAGCACAAGGAGGTATCCAGGGGCCTCATACCCTCCTCCAGCACACAAAGGTATCCAGGGGCCTCAAACCCTCCTCCAGCACAAGAGGGTATCTAGTGGCCTCAAACCCTCCTCCAGCACAAGGCAGTATCCAGGGGCCTCAAACCCTCCTCCAGCACAAGAGGGTATCTAGTGGCCTCAAACCCTCCACCAGCACAAGGAGGTATCCAGGGGCCTCATACCCTCCTCCAGCACAAGAGGGTATCTAGTGGCCTCAAACCCTCCTCCAGCACAAGGCAGTATCCAGGGGCCTCAAACCCTCCTCCAGCACAAGAGGGTATCTAGTGGCCTCAAACCCTTCTCCAGCACACAAAGGTATCCAGGGGCCTCAAACCCTCCTCCAGCACAAGAGGGTATCTAGTGGCCTCAAACCCTCCTCCAGCACAAGGAGGTATCCAGGGGCCTCATACCCTCCTCCAGCACACAAAGGTATCCAGGGGCCTCAAACCCTCCCCCAGCACAAGGCAGTATCCAGGGGCCTCAACCCCTCCTCCAGCACAAGGAGGTATCCAGGGGCCTCATACCCTCCTCCAGCACAAGAAGGTACAGTATTCAGGGGCCTCCAACCCTCCTCCGGCACAAGGAGGTCTCAAGGGCCTCAAACCCTCCTCCAGCACAAGGCAGTATCCATTGGTCTCAGACCCTCCATCAGCACAAGGATGTATCCAGGGGCCTCATACCCTCCTCCAGCACACAAAGGTATCCAGGGGCCTCAAACCCTCCTCCAGCACAAGAGGGTATCCAGTGGCCTCAAACCATCCTCCAGCACAAGGCAGTATCCAGGGGCCTCAAACCCTCCATCAGCACAAGGAGGTATCCAGGGGCCTCATACCCTACTCCAGCACACAAAGGTATCCAGGGGCCTCAAACCCTCCTCCAGCACAAGAGGGTATCCAGTGGCCTAAACCCTCCTCCAGCACAAGGCAGTATCCAGGAGCCTCAAACCCTCCTCCAGCACAAGGCAGTATCCAGGGGCCTCAAACCCTCCATCAGCACAAGGAGGTATCCAGGGGCCTCATACCCTCCTCCAGCACACAAAGGTATCCAGGGGCCTCAAACCCTCCTCCAGCACAAGGCAGTATCCAGGGGCCTCAAACCCTCCTCCAGCACAAGGAGGTATCCAGGGGCCTCATACCCTCCTCCAGCACAAGAAGGTATTCAGGGGCCTCAAACCCTCCTCCCGCACAAGGAGGTCTCAAGGGCCTCAAACCCTCCTCCAGCACAAGGCAGTATCCAGGGGCCTCAAACCCTCCATCAGCACAAGGAGGTATCCAGGGGCCTCATACCCTCCTCCAGCACACAACGGTATCCAGGGGCCTCAAACCCTCCTCCAGCACAAGAGGGTATCCAGTGACCTCAAACCCTCCTCCAGCACAAGGCAGTATCCAGGGGCCTCAAACCCTCCATCAGCACAAGGAGGTATCCAGGGGCCTCATACCCTCCTCCAGCACACAAAGGTATCCAGAGCCCTCAAACCCTCCTCCAGCACAAGAGGGTATCTAGTGGCCTAAACCCTCCTCCAGCACAAGGCAGTATCCAGGGGCCTCAAACCCTCCTCCAGCACAAGGAGGTATCCAGGGGCCTCATACCCTCCTCCAGCACAGAAAGGTATCCAGGGGCCTCAAACCCTCCTCCAGCACAAGAGGGTATCTAGTGGCCTCAAACCCTCCTCCAGCACAAGGCAGTATCCAGGGGCCTCAAACCCTCCATCAGCACAAGGAGGTATCCAGGGGCCTCATACCCTCTTCCAGCACACAAAGGTATCCAGGGGCCTCAAACCCTCCTCCAGCACAAGGCAGTATCCAGGGGCCTCAAACCCTCCTCCAGCACAAGGAGGTATCCAGGGGCCTCATACCCTCCTCCAGCACAAGAAGGTATTCAGGGGCCTCAAACCCTCTTCCGGCACAAGGAGGTCTCAAGGGCCTCAAACCCTCCTCCAGCACGAGGCAGTATCCAGGGGCCTCAAACCCTCCATCAGCACAAGAAGGTATTCAGGGGCCTCAAACCCTCTTCCGGCACAAGGAGGTCTCAAGGGCCTCAAACCCTCCTCCAGCACGAGGCAGTATCCAGGGGCCTCAAACCCTCCATCAGCACAAGGAGGTATCCAGGGGCCTCATACCCTCCTCCAGCACACAAAGGTATCCAGGAGCCTCAAACCCTCCTCCAGCACAAGGCAGTATCCAGGGGCCTCAAACCCTCCATCAGCACAAGGAGGTATCCAGGGGCCTCATACCCTCCTCCAGCACACAAAGGTATCCAGGGGCATCAAACCCTCCTCCAGCACAAGGCAGTATCCAGGGGCCTCAAACCCTCCTCCAGCACAAGGAGGTATCCAGGGGCCTCATACCCTCCTCCAGCACAAGAAGGTATTCAGGGGCCTCAAACCCTCCTCCCGCACAAGGAGGTCTCAAGGGCCTCAAACCCTCCTCCAGCACAAGGCAGTATCCAGGGGCCTCAAACCCTCCATCAGCACAAGGAGGTATCCAGGGGCCTCATACCCTCCTCCAGCACACAACGGTATCCAGGGGCCTCAAACCCTCCTCCAGCACAAGAGGGTATCCAGTGACCTCAAACCCTCCTCCAGCACAAGGCAGTATCCAGGGGCCTCAAACCCTCCATCAGCACAAGGAGGTATCCAGGGGCCTCATACCCTCCTCCAGCACACAAAGGTATCCAGAGCCCTCAAACCCTCCTCCAGCACAAGAGGGTATCTAGTGGCCTAAACCCTCCTCCAGCACAAGGCAGTATCCAGGGGCCTCAAACCCTCCTCCAGCACAAGGAGGTATCCAGGGGCCTCATACCCTCCTCCAGCACAGAAAGGTATCCAGGGGCCTCAAACCCTCCTCCAGCACAAGAGGGTATCTAGTGGCCTCAAACCCTCCTCCAGCACAAGGCAGTATCCAGGGGCCTCAAACCCTCCATCAGCACAAGGAGGTATCCAGGGGCCTCATACCCTCTTCCAGCACACAAAGGTATCCAGGGGCCTCAAACCCTCCTCCAGCACAAGGCAGTATCCAGGGGCCTCAAACCCTCCTCCAGCACAAGGAGGTATCCAGGGGCCTCATACCCTCCTCCAGCACAAGAAGGTATTCAGGGGCCTCAAACCCTCTTCCGGCACAAGGAGGTCTCAAGGGCCTCAAACCCTCCTCCAGCACGAGGCAGTATCCAGGGGCCTCAAACCCTCCATCAGCACAAGGAGGTATCCAGGGGCCTCATACCCTCCTCCAGCACACAAAGGTATCCAGGGGCCTCAAACCCTCCTCCAGCACAAGAGGGTATCCAGTGGCCTCAAACCCTCCTCCAGCACAAGGCAGTATCCAGGGGCCTCAAACCCTCCAACAGCACAAGGAGGTATCCAGGGGCCTCATACCCTCCTCCAGCACACAAAGGTATCCAGGGGCCTCAAACCCTCCTCCAGCACAAGAGGGTATCTAGTGGCCTAAACCCTCCTCCAGCACAAGGCAGTATCCAGGGGCCTCAAACCCTCCTCCAGCACAAGGAGGTATCCAGGGGCCTCATACCCTCCTCCAGCACAGAAAGGTATCCAGGGGCCTCAAACCCTCCTCCAGCACAAGAGGGTATCCAGGGGCCTCAAACCCTCCTCCAGCACATGGAGGTGCCCAGGGGCCTCAAACCCTCCTCCAGCACAAGGAGGTATCCAGGTACCTCAAAACCTTCTCCAGCACAGGAAGGTATCCAGGGGCATCATACCCTCCTCCAGCACAAGAAGATATTCAGGGGCCTCAAACCCTCCTCCAGCACAAGGAGGTATCCAGGGACCTCAAACCTTCCTCCAGCACAAGAAGGTATCCAAGGGCCTCAAACCCCCCTCCAGCATAAGGAGGTCTCAAGGGCCTCCTACCCTCCTACAGCCCAAGAAGTTTTCCAGGGCCTCACCCCCTCCTCCAGCACAAGAATGGCCACGGGGGCCACTGAGGTGTAATCCCACACCCATTTTATTGACTTCCCACCTACAGCCTAATCAGGCAACTACCTATAGTTAGGCATCTGAAAACACTAAATGGAGGGCTCACCCTGCTCTCCTCCATTCACTCCAGGGACTCATTTATCTGGATTTTCTCTGTACGCAAACACATACATGCTTGCTGCAACACTATAGATTTTCCCAGGCGTAAACTCTGTACCAGGTTCAACACTGGGGAAAATTACATAAAATCATGATCAATTCAAGCATCTCTTACAATATATGGATATAATATATTTTAATCAAATAATCAATCATTTAAAAATAATGTTCTTTTTTTATTGTAATAATACAACTGTACCTTGAAAAAAAATGAATGAATGAAATGAATGCTGACATTTGTATTTCTTACCTTATTTTTGATTGCATCCGACTTGACGCCTGCGTTTTGGCACACCGCATAGGATCCGCCAGAATCACGTTGAAGACGCTCATGTAGTTCTAACATAAGAAGGTCTTCAAAATGCATGTGTAAACAAACATCTGGAATGTGATAAACTGTGAAGAACATTAATGAGAACGTGTGTCCTTACTGGTGCGTGTTTCCTACATTTCCAGTTATTTTCTTATCTATGTGTAATACATTTTTAAATGCTTGTTTCTTTTATTTTTCAGTAAATTCCAGCATATCTACAGTCATTTGCATTAATGAATGAAATTATGGGCAGCAATATACATTCAGAAACCCCCAGAACCAGACCTGAGACTCTGTGATGGACGAGTAAAGCTTCATTTCTATTTGACGCACGACCGCCCTCTACTGGTTCATATTTAACTGTCAACATGAAATCATAGAAGACGTTACCTATAAATAATAATATATAGTGATGAGCAAATCTGTCCTGTTTTGCTTTGCCGAAGAATTCACGAAACTAAATTTATGAAACAGCGAAAAATTTGCAAAATGCCTTGAGGTTTTTTATGCACTGCTGTGCCCGTCTTTCCATTTTTGCGAATTCGCATTGTGAACAAATTTTTGCAAATGGCTCGCAAATGAGACGGCTACTGTGCCAGGCTGTTGTGTGCAAAAATAGCGTCAGCAGCAATTTCAATTTACAATTTGCTAAACTATTTCTCAAATATTTTCTCCGCCACCAAAGTCATGGCATAAGTGTGAGCAAAAATATATAAAATAAATCGCTCTTATGGACATTCGCAGTGCGAAAAAAAAAATTGCAGTTCTGTTTGCACACTCTTATTCAGCTTTATAAAAATAACCATGCGCAGGGCAAGTATATTCACCGTGTGAACAAATCTGCCTTGCGCAATGTTTACAAATGAGCCCCAATGGGCGTTTTTCTTGTGGCGACTTTTTTTTATCTCAGTGACTTTTTCGTCCAAATGCATTTAAGTCAATGGGCGTTTTTCTTATGGCGAATTTTTCAGCGACAATTGTGTCTTGGCGAATTTTTTGTAGTGCCACAATTTTATGCACAGTTTTTTGCTGCAGCTTTGCATAAAAAAACTGCAGATGGCGAAGTGCGGTATTTCCCTGCAAATTCAAGCCGGGCAAAAAGAAATCGCTCATCACTAATATCTGCAAGCAACTTTTCAAACTACAGGAGTTACCAATCCCAATAGTAGTACCAATGAAAATGCAGCAACGGCAAAAAGTGATCAGCGTTACATTAGTTTATACCATTTTGAAAAAATTAAAACAGCAGGATCCATTATCTGGAAACCCATTATCTAGAAAGCTCTGAATTACGGGAAGCCCATCTCCCATGGACTCTTTATCAAATAATTCAAAATAATTTTCTTTTTCTCTGCGGTAATAAAACAATATATTGTTCTTGATCCCAACTAAGACAAAATAAGCCCTTTTTAGAGGCAAATAATACTATTGGGTTGAAATGACTTTGTAGCAGACTTCTGGATAACAGGTCCCATACAGTACCTGAACAGTAAAAGCTCAATTTTATATACAATGATTTTAAATTTTCCCGCACTGTTTTTCTTTAGTCCCACCAATGTACCGGTATGGGATCCATTTTGAGAATTCGAAATTTTCGAATTATCAAAAGATCATCTCTCATAGACCCCATTTTATACAAATAATTCAAATATTTTAAAATGATTTCCTTTTTCTCTGTAATAATAAAACAGTACCTTGTACTTGATCCCAACTAAGATATAATTGTATGTATGTATAACTTTATATGTAAAGTGCTGTTAAGGAGCCGAAGTGCTGTACAATGCATAAAAGTACAATGTATATAAAAATATACACTGGAAGACTAAGGGGTTTATTTACTAAACTCTGAATGCAAAAATCACGAAAAATGTGTGATTTTTTTTACTAAAATCTGAATTTATTATACCCAGAGGCTGAAAAAAGTCCAAAAAATCCGTCATCTCCAAGCTGTTGGGGTCGTGTAGAAGTCAATGGCAAAGGTCCCATTTCAATATCATGGTCCACGCTGAGTTTAGGCCAAAAATCCTTTTTTCCTTATTTTGGCACCAAAAGTCAGATTTTGGCAAGAAATCTGACTTTTTGGCTGGAATACTATTTTTCGTCTGAAGCGATTTTAGCAAGCTTTGTCTATGATAAATAAGGTCCAATCGCCAATTCAGAGTTGGTCAGACTTTTTTAATAAAAAATAATGAGATAAATTCGAACTTTGATAAATAACCCCCCCAAATCTGCTAGTAAATCATTTAAACATGAAACATTAAGGGGGTTATTTACTAAACTCTGAATGCAAAAATCCTGAAAAATGTGTGATTTTTTTTTTTAGTATAAAATCGGACTTTTAAAAAAATCATGAATTTTTCGGAATTTATTAGACACCAAGGATGGAAAAGTCCGAATCTGAAAATCTGGCATCTCAGACCTGTCGAGGTTGCATATAAGTCAATGGGAGAAGTCCCAAAGATTTTTTAATGTGTGCCGGGTTTCTTGCATACCCTGAAGTTTTCAGACAAAAATCTGGGTGTTCGGGTGAAAATTCTGAAAAAAACCCATGAAAACCAGGTGAAAAATACGAAAAAATCATGATAATCAAATTTTTTCCTGCAAAACAAATTTTTGGGAAAATATAATAATAAACAAGTGTAAAAAAAACCCAAGCGGATTTGATCATAGTTTGTAGCAGAAAATATTGAGATAAATTGGGAGGTTGATAAATAACCCCCTTATGCTATCTCACTAATATATAGATATATAGATCCTATACCTATAGTCTGTGCAGAGAACCAACATCAAACTACAACAGCACAAGAGATGCCGCCATGTAGAAGAAGAATTCTGCAGAATAACTTGAAGCCATTAGTAAACCTTTCACTGAGCTCCAGATATTCCTGGCCTTTGTGCCCCAAGTTAATCTTAAAAGTGCACATTTTATGTTCATATTTTTATACCTGGTTTAATAATGTAGCCTACGGTGCTGACTCAGGCATTTAGCAGCTGAGACTTGTAATGTGCTGAATGGATGGAAGTTTGACACCTTAGTCCATAATGCTATTAACCAAACGCATTGACTCTGCTTTTTTTTTTTATCTGATTTTAAAGAGGAATTGACATTTCCACCAATTCCCTATTTGAAATGGAAATAGTGTTTACTCTGATATCAGGGATCCATTCCCAAGGGTCTCCCTCTGATACCATTTCAAGCACAGGCCGCACAGTGCATGTCAAGTGAATGCAAACAGAAGAAATACATTGACTGTAGAGTAGCGCTATTCAGCTTCTTGGTCTGTGTTTGCTGCTTAGTAAAGCAATAGGGCATTGACATCCCTCAGCTCCGATCCACTGGCAGAATTCAGTGATGCAATGGGCACATTGAAGGGGATAGAAAAATAAAGAAAGCAACTTGTCAATTATTTTAAAGTAATATGTAAAAGCAGGGCCAGAACTAGGTGTCAGGGAGCCGGGAGCTCCCTCTAGGGAGGTTGTCAGGATCAAGGAGGAAGCCCTCTGAGGGGTCGAAGGTTGCGGTGTCCAAAGGGTTAATCAAAAGGGTAATCAGAGTCCAGGCAAGAGTTCACGGGCAGGCAGATAATAGCAAAGTCCAAAGTCCAGGCAAGGGGTCAGGCAACAATCAAGAACAAGATACAGGCTAATAGCTGTACACAGGGAACCCAGGATACACACAGAAAATTAATCCTATACTTGGGCGACATTCTGGCATCCAGGTTGCGCTTTTAAGTTTGAATTTGGCGCCACAGTGACGTCATGGGCGTCCTTAAGCCAACGTCGATGCGTTTGCGCCGGTGCCGCTACCCACGTGGCAACCATGGGTGCCGCCATTTTAGGAGCAATGCCGGAAGGAGCGGATGCGCCGGCTGGAGCTCCTGATACTGCTCCGGGCGGCGTTCGTGACACTAGGGGCACCTGCTTAGTGTGCAATTATAGGGGGGGAGGCGCTCGGCAGGTACCTGTTAAAAGGTTTGCCTTCCCCTAGTTCATGTTTTCTCCCCTCTGCCGCTTTCCCCTCCAACCCCCTGTCATTGTCCCCTCTCGCTCTCCTTCCTCCCCTGCCCTTCCCTCTGCCACTCTCCTCTGTTACGGGGCATGTGCGTGCATGTTTATGCATACAGGCCTGGATTTGTGGAAACGCCACCAAGGCCGGGCCTAGGGCGGCAGGATTTAAGGGGGTGACATGAAGCCTAACCATATCTGCATTGGTTTGGAAGCTCTGGGGCTGATCATGAGTTCATAGTTTTTTAAATTTCCCATGTGCCAATCTTCAGTGCTCCCGACCTGATGATGTGCAAAGGGATTGGACAGGGGTGACAAACGACAGCAGGCCTAGGGGTGCCCGCTGTGTAAATCGGGCCCTGTGCGCATACGATGGGGGGGGGTGTAGGGAGTGTTGTGGCTGTCTGGGTTGCCTAGGGTGCAGGGGCAATCCTGGGGCTGCTGTCGCCCCCCCTCTGCCAATGCAACCCCCAATTCCCTCTCCATGCTTAAAACATCAGCCATGGAGCGGGTCATAGGGATAGCGCTCTCTGCACTAGCAGAGCCGAGATTCCGGGTTAAAACCTAGAAATTCGGCTCTTAAAGGAGAACCAAACCCTTAATTATAAAAACCTCTACCCTACATAAACCCCCTCCCTGCTTCCCCCCAGCCTAGCTGTTACCTTCAATAAATGTCCCTAACTCTTACTTTTTTACTCTTTGCAGATTCATCGCAGCAGAGCTCACGGGTGCCATCTTCTTCTCTTCGGTCTTCTTCCGGAAGTAAAGGTGGCCATAGACTCCAAGATCCGCTCGTTTGGCGACATCGCCAAACGAGCGGATCTTTCCCCGATATGCCACTAAACTGCATGGCTATATCAGGGAAAATTCGAACGTTTGGCCGTATGGCCGAACAATCGAATTACGATGCGCCAAGCGGCTCCGACGGGTCGGTCGGGTAAAAATCCAACCTTCCCGATCGATATCGTGGCCAAATATCGATCAGGAAGACCCGTCGGAAGCCCCCATACACGAGCAGATAAGCTGTCAAATCGTTCCAAACTACCGATATTGGCAGCTTTATCTGCACGTGTATGGCCACCTTTAGTGCTGTATCGACGCATTTGCAGTTAGAGCAGTCTTTAGGTTTTTGAAATTGCCAAAGGTTTAGGAAATTGCCAAAGCGCCAGAATAAGACCCGAAGATTACCGAAGAGCCGGGAAGATGGCGCCTGTGAGCTCCACTGCATCTGCAAAGAGAAGTAAGTAAAGAGTTAGGGGCATTTACCGGGGGTAACACCTAGGCTGGGGGGCAGGGAAGGGGGTCTATGAAGGGTAGGGGGGTGTAGGGATTTTTACAATTGTAGCGCTATAGTAAACTGACTTTACTGTGGTCAGTTTTAGCTACTTTCAGTGTAAGGTAATACCACAAATGAGGCCCTCTCTCTCAGGGGTAAGCCCTTGCAACGGGGTGGAGGCAGGGTGTAGTGCAACTGTAACCAGGTGCAATCGCACAATAAATGGGCACCAGTACTTCTTTAATGCTTAACTAGAACCATATATTTATTTAACATAACACATATCCACAATGGAGCTTAGAACACAAGTAACATAAAGGAAGCAAATAAAGGAAGCAAATACTCACAGCACCCTGCATGGGGCTGGATCCTTACAGGCAAAGGTTCATGTCAGCAGAGGTAGCAGTAATGTAGAAGGTACAACCAGCTTTCAGGATCTCTTTAAGTGACAGCTGGGGGAATTCCTACCATCCCTAGTCTCAACACTTTACCCCTACTTCTGGGCTATTAGTACCCGGGATCTTAATCCCTCTAGTGTCTCCTCGTCTGAGCTTTGAGCTGCTCAACTACCTAAGCTATCTATCACTCCTAGAGTGATCTATGACAGAGTATGCTATTTATTTACTAGGGCCAATGCTCCTAGGATCACAATACCCATTCCCTTCCAGCCTGCAGGGTTGGGCTAAAGTAATGGACCCAGACCTCATGGCTCCCAAGACCTTTATAATACGACACAGTGCCATCTAGTGTCATCTGTACACTGTGAGAACTACAGGGGTTACATAAGCACAAGGTCCCCATAAGGACCCACTTAGGCGTCCATATTACTAGGGATGTGTCTGTCAATAATGTGTAAGGGTGTCTAAATTTTCACATCCCTATATTATTAAGGGTTGATTCTCCTTTAAAGTTACAAGAGGAGGCTTTTTGCCGCCCCCTTGTAATCGACCACTCACTGCTGCCTGAGTTAAGGTTCTCACCTTGCCTCATTGCAGGAGTGGCCCTGCTAGGGTGCCCAGTTGGCTTGGCCTTGCCCTGTGTAAAAGGATAATGCAAAATTGCATTGTGGGAACTGGGGTGTAACTAGATGTTGCTGGGCCCCACAGCAAATTTAATGTAGGACCCCATAACTTTGGTAAATTGATCTGTTCTACCATGATATATGGAAATCACTGATTAATTAGGTCTTTACCTGGCCCCCCTAACACTGCAGGGTCTGCTTCTTCGGTAGATACTGTGACCATGTAGTCAGGAACAGTAGTGCAGGGAATTGTATTATACAGAGAGCTAAATCAACTGAATTGCAGAAATGAATTAGGGAAGAACCAATTGACATTCTTAGCAACCAAGAGATCAATATTTTATTACACGTTCAGTGTTAGTGCCACAGGAGCCACCACATTACTCCAGTTCCATATCTTTGTATATCAGGGAATCCTTTTATTATGAACCTTAAACCTTAAAGCCTACTGACACCATTGTCCCAATCCCCGTTGCCCATGGTAGGTGCTCCTCATTTGTTCCTGCACTAACCCTTGCTTTGTGTGAACTCTGACAGTTCTACCCAGTTATTGCTACTGAATTTTGTGATCATTAACACTTGCAGCGCTTTGGACTTTCATCTGGCCTTGCTTTGATATGTCAGTTCTGGCTTGCAGTTAACTCTTCCAGCCCCTCTGCCTTTATGTTTATTCTGCCGAATAAAAGCTGCTTTCATTGTTAATTCCAGACTGCCTGTTTACCAGCCAGCCTTCTCCTTTGTCATTAACAGCCTTTTACAGACAGCCATCTTCTTTGTCATTTACATTACACCTTGGCCACTGGTCCTGATTGTAAGGAGAGGGAATACAGTATTTTTTATTGAAAATAATGAATACAATATTTAGTTTGTCCAACAGTTGTCATGAACCCCTCTAGTTGGCTATGGAATGGAGCCCCTAGAAAGGAGGTCCCAAGCCAAGGAAACCAATGAAGATGGAACTGGATAGAGTTGGCCTACGTAAACTCTTGCTTGTAGCTTGCATCAGAGCTGCAATTGTAATGGCCTTTTAAAACATCTTTCCTGTGATTGATGTTTACTGGCCAAAGATGACCCCACTACACACATTTGCCCCTAACTTTTAGGGAACTGGCTCCCTTAAATACATTTTGCAGTAGGGCAACTGTATTCTGTTTTTCCAAAGGCAAAATATGATCATCATTCTGTACATTCTTTATGATACATAAAACTATTTTGCAAAAATCTGTATTTGTATTTCTGTTTGTCTACATTGTGTCCCTGCTGATTATAATGATAATGTAGAAATGTGGGCATAGAGCGCACAGTAAGACATGCTATACATTAACATTATTAGTGGCAGGGACAAGCTGGAGCCAGTGACAGCCAGCAGCACGTGCACAGACTGTCTATGGTTGTTTGGGATGTGCATAAACCATCTAGGGTTGGTTGTGATGTGCACAGAGCGGCTAGGGTTGTTTGGAATGTTTGCAGAGCATCTAGTGTTGGTTGGAATGTGTGCAGAGCATCTAGGGTTGGTTGGTATGAGCACAGAGCAGCTAGGGTTGGTTGGAATGTGTGCAAAACGTCTAGGGTTGATTGGGATGTGCATAGAGTGACTAGGGTTGGTTGGAACATGTGCAGAGCATTTAGGGTTGGTTGGGATGTTCACAGAGCATCAAGGGTTGGTTGGAATGTGTGCAGAACGTCTACGGTTGGTTGGGATATGCACAGAGCATCTAGGGTGAATTAGGATGCACAGAGTGATTATCATTTTCTTCCGCTAGAACCCCTTTAAAGAGACACACACACTATACATCTTAGCTTTGGTATCACCTGCCCACTGCATGTCTCCCCCACCAGTCACTGTTGCTGCTTTAGTGATCCATTCCCAGCACACGCCTCTCCCCTAACCTACCTCTTTCTCACAGCCTGCTCATGCCTCTCCTGGTGTCCCCCTGTCATTATTTATCCTGCCTTTTTCTCGCAGACTGCCCCTTCCCCCCCTCCTATTCATCTTGCCCCCACTCAACACCCACATTCCTTGGATGAAGAGATTTCCTTACAGATTATGCTGCATAATGAACCCCTACTGTAATTTGTACAGACATTAGAAGTCACCTTGGAGTTATGTGACCCGTATATAGCACTTTCTTTTTATTATTATTAACATGTATTTATATAGTGCCAACATATTGCGTAGCACTGTAAAGTAAATGTGATTATATAACTACATCACACGAATTACATATATAGAATATATGGAGTAACAAACATCACAATCAATACAGGTACAAAAAGGTAACCTGCTTTTATGGTTAATTAACTCCTCAGAGACTTCTAATACTTGTATCAATTACAGTAGGGGGTACTATATAATACTTTTTTTTAAAGAAAATAAAAACTTTAGAGAAGGGAAATGCAGCTCTTATTTAGTATTTATACATTTCTAATGGGCTTCCAAGGTAGAAGAGTTGCACACCAAATTAAATAGTGTTGTATCCTATTGAGTGTTAAGAATTATTTATCTAACACACCCCTAAACATTTTACAGCATTTTATTTTAACACATAAGTAAAATTTTCACTTCAGGTCTCTGACTACTGATTGATTGGATAGTGCTGGCTCTTTGGAACAAGCAACCTACGTAGTTGTTTAGGACCCCTGCTTGGTTACAAAATCCAGAAGGCAGGATCAGTACATTAAAATGTAATTAACGCTTGGCACTTCACCCGCATTTTCATTTATTAATATTCATAAACTTTGGCTTTTATCAGCTTTAAATAGGCAGTGGGTAGAGAAGAAAAGATCTTACCAATCAGCCTAAGAATTAATTAGAACTTTTTTTTTGGAGGTGAAATTTGTCAGCAAAAGAAAAGTAATTTGACTGAGATGTGATTTAATATTTCAATATTTAAGGGCTGTTTGTGCTAATGCTTTAAATAATTTTATTTCTGTGCGTAACTTGTAAAACAAAAAATAGCTCAGAAATGGAGAAATTAAACCAAAAGGAAATTTGTTTAAATTGCGAAAATACAGAACTTAAAAAAAGCACGTAAAGCATATTCTGTAACTAAGGGGCAGATTTATTAAGGGTCGAATAGAATTTTTTTTTCATGGTCAAAACTCTCAAATTCGAGATTTATCATACGCTGGCCCTTTAAGAACTCAAATTCGACTATTCACCACCTAAAACCTGCCAATGGGAGAGGTCCAAGGACCAATTTGGACATTTTAGTAGCCATTCAAGTTTTTTTCTGAGAAAAAACTCGAGTTGAGTTTAGTCTAATTCGACTTGAGTTTTCGAGTCGGTAAAATTTGTCTGAGTTTAAGATGTTCTATTTTCTTTTATAAATAAACACCCAGTGAGAATATTCAAATTTAATAGAGTTTGAAAAAAAAACTCACATGAATTTGAAATTTGGCCTTTAATAAATCCCCTGTATAACATGCAGGGAAAATGAACAGCAGAAAGAAAGATATTGTAAAATCCAATTCTTTTTACTTCTTGATAAATAACACATTTATTGACTCTTAGGGGACCAAAGACTAAAGCTGGCCATAGACGCAAACATCCGATCGTACGTGTGTGGAGAGTCCCAACATTTTTCGGCCAGCGGAGATCGGACAGGTTAAAAGATTTCTGTCGGCTGCGGAAAATATCTCTGTGTGTATCGCCGATCGTACGATTTTCAGAGGGAGACTGTCACTAGCTTTGGTCGGACATAACTTTCGTACGATTGCGGTCAGGGGCAGAACATCGGCTGATCTGTTCTTTACTACTTTATTTGATCTGAATGGTTAGTGGCAGGTCGGGAGATGGGGAAATCTTTGCATCTATGGCCAGCTTTATAGTAAGCGACAGAAGAGGTATATGCCTGGCACTCCCCCACCATTGCACCCTAGGCATGTGCCTCTTCTCCTTACCCCTAGTTCCGACCCTGGATGCAGGCCATCATGGGAACACTGAAACTACCACCACCTGTCTGATTTTAGCAGGAGTCTGATTTTATGTTTTCTAGGGAACTGAGTCGAAACTAAGCCGCAAAGTAGCCTCTGCACTCCCACCCCAGGAGCGTGCACGTGCTTGCTCTTATATCTTTCCAGCCACAAAGTTGTCTCTGCACTAACCCCCTCCCACCCCCCTGAGCGCACACTCACTAGTGATGATCTCTTTCCAGCGCAGCACGTCCGGCTTCAGGGACGGAGGGAGAGGAAGTACAGGGAGCGGGTCTTGGCCGGCGGGGCCCAAAAGAGCTGGGGCCCTACGGGCTTTTTCCCAGTGTCCTGCTGGCCCAGTCCGAGCCTATCTGTCCCAGGTTTCTATCAGAATAGATCAGCGCTTTATACATATTGACCCCTGTTTTTTCATAGAATGAATGACCTCACTAATTCAACTCCACACTGATTATTTGCAGCAAGCTATTATTATTTTGAACACTGCTATTATTTGGAATAAACCTCAATTAAGGATTCAATTACACAGAATCAGCAGCAGCATGTCATGACTTTTGGGTCTGTTGGTTTTCTATTACTATTACTATTGCTACACCTACTAGTAAATTACTTGCCATATCGAAATATAATTTCTACAAAAACAGTGATGTTCGGACTTCTATTATGCTGAACTGTAACTTTTGTGATGTTCGGACTTCTATTATGTACAACTGTAACTTTAAAACCACTGAACATTTTTGGATGACTGTATACTGGGACAATACTTAGAATTATATTTTCTGTCACTATGCAAAAACAGTTTTGGATAGAGTTCCCCTTGTCCAAAATGTTGCACACTTTCTTTCAACCTCAACTGTTATAAAACCATATTCACCGTTGGCATGTTTTTTTTTTCTTTTTTGCACAATTCTATTTAAGATACTGTATATCTATTTGTTGAATAGCTGTTTGCCCTTAGAAATCACTAATTCAGTTTAATGCCTCAAATTACAGTTGTCCTTGGTGTGGCCCTGGGAAAAAGACAGTGACTTTTATGTTATAATCGTATTTTATTACCAAGAGAATATGTACGATTCTTAAAATGTCCATGAATATAGATGACTGACAAGAACATTTACATAGCGTGCTGCACCAAATGAAATGCAATTAAGCTTCTAGTTGATATATCAATATGGATCAAACAGATGGTAATGCCTATCAGAAAACAAAACGAGACAAGCATTATGCATGGGCTTTTTATTTCTCATTCTGAAAAGACTCCCATGGGCCTTTGTGTTTGCTTTCTCTCTATTATGAATGAAAGAGTGGAAGATGCTTTTTTTATCTTGGCTGGTGCAAAGTCAGTCCGGTCTTACCAGTCCCCTTATACACCAACCCTTATCACTATCCCAATGGACAGAAGAATCTGTGTCAATGTCTAGGATGAAATTGTTTTATAAACAAACATACACATTTATAAACAAACATACAAATTAATTACACAAACACTGAAATAGTTAAATAACCAATGAATTTAAAACAAGAGCAATTACCTGCCATGACACCTACCCTGCACCTATTTTGGATGGGTCAGTAAGCAGACAACCAGGCTGATTATCCTTAGGTCCTGTACCTGGGTAAAAGTCAGAACCTTTACATGCATTCCACCACATACCCCCAACTAACTGTAACTTATTGCCTTAACACAAACACTCCAGGGATACTGCTCCCTCATGGTTGACCAAGAACTGACCCATCACCCCAACAACTCCTTAATATCCTCCCAGCCTGCCTGCTCTTCATTCCCTAGTGACTTTCCTTCTTTTTCCCTGCTGCCAATGCTCCTTCCATTATACTGGTCACACAAAAGCCAGTTATTACATATGAACTCACTGGTCTACTGTGCGACCATTACTGCATTTGCCCACACAAGTGGAGGTGCCTTAAAGGGGACCTGTCACCCTAAGAAATAATTCCAAATTATTTTTTATCATGTTATTTGAGAAAAATAAAACTTACTTACACTACATGTATTATTTAAATTTTGTTTCCTTCAGTCTTGGAATTACACAATCACAGCACGCAGGCAGGAGCCATTTTGTGGACACTGTTATTAATACAAGTTATGTATCACCCCAAAATCTTGTGTATGCTCCCGAATGGGGGACCTAATGCCCATACACATTGCCCTACACAACTATAGAGTGTGAGGAGGGAGGGGGAATGTGTAGAGTGCAGTGACATCTACTGCCTCAGGCATAGAGGCGGGAACAGGCAATATTTGATTGACAGCTCCAATATTTACAGTTAATGCCATTATAACAGGCATGGATGCTTTAATGATAAAAACAATTTGGGTTCCATGTTTAATTTGCAAACAACTTTTGTTTGACAGGTCCACTTTAAGGGGCACTTTATCACAGGCTAGAGTAGTTCACTATTTGGCACCACTATACCATATGATTAAGTGCTCTCTAAAAGCACAAAATGCTTAAGCTCATGTCCTTTCTTTAAATAAAATTATTTTGGAATTTCACCATATTTGTTGCAATGGTTTTGTTTACATGAGCCTACTGTTTGTGAAGAAAGTACAATTAATCCACCTCAAGCTGATGTCCATCAGGACCCCAGCTCTAAATTGGGTCTACCCCATAAAAAGTGTACCTTTCCTTTACATAGTAAGACAAGTGCAGTGTCTAGTTCGGCCCCCCAACTCCAGAACCAATGCTAGGCTCCCTGGTCTCGGCTCTTGCTTCTGCCTTTAACAGCTGCCTTTCACCTTTGGAGGAGCCCTTAGGTAATTGGATGACGCTAGATCTTACTAAGAGAGGAGCAAAACTAAAGGTTCTGGATGAGCAAAGGGGCATGATCGTTTCACCAAGGATACTGGATGGAAAACAAAACAGCTTGGAAGACAGACAGGTAAGGATCAGCTTGGAGAGGTCAGAATAAACATGCAGGCAATGGTCAGATTGGAGAGTTCAGAGTAAACAGCCAGGCAAGGGTCAGGATACAGAGTCAGGCAAGGCAAGGGTCAATAACCAGAAGATCAACAGGATTCACGTAGAAATAGCACCAGGAACAAACTGAATTGAACCTAACAACGGGCAATGAGCTCAACCCAGAAATCCCCTTTTATACCGTTTGAATTTCACGCCATTGCGCCTTGACGTCATCACGTTTACGCATACACCCTGAAGCGAGCGGCCGCACGCCATAGGGGAACCAGCACAGGAGGAGCACTGGAGCACGCGGCGGGCGTCCCCGCCCGGAGATGCAGAGCCCACTAGACCACCAGGGTGAGTCCTTACATGCAGGGCCAAACTGCACTGAAATAATATAACTGTGGACCTGTTGATCTTTAGGTAAAAGTAAGGAAAATATGGGTATGATGGCTTTTGAGCCGGTGGATGTGATATATAGGATTTGCCACATCTTGGAAATCAACTCTGGTTTCCTATATTTATTTCTTTCCTGTCAGCATTGGCACCAGCTATCATTTTGATATGCCCAGGACATCCTCTAGTTTAGTTTTAGTTAGATGATCGACTTTAATGTGATCACACTAAAGGGGAGATGGACCATTATATTTTTTAGGAGGCACATACAGTACATACATGAGCAGGTGGGCAAGCTGAAAGATTTTCAAGCTAGTGCTGTTGTAACTATAATGGAGGGTAACATCAACAATGTTGAGACATTTAACAATGAAGAACCCTCATTAAAAAATAAATACATTATTATTATTATTATTATTATTATTATTATTAAAAGCTCCACTGAGTACTATTAAGGCATTGAATGTCAGAATAACATACACTATGTACAGGTTTAAGTACTAAAAGTTTCAAAATTTGCCCCAGATATTTGCTTCCCAACCAGTCACCAGAGCACGCTATATGATAATTGTTGGTGGATACGAGACCTAGCATCAACTTTTAAAACATAAACACATTATTCCATTATTACGGTAACATATTTTATGCACACAGTCGGATCAAAAAGAAAAGGATCTGAGTAAGACCAACTAAATGCGCGTTTGTCTTTGTCATCCTCAATATTCTTATAGAACATTACTATTATAAGCATTGCATGCAGACTTTTCTGAATACCTTTCAGTTTAAAGGGGAACTATCGCGAAAATGAACATTTTATATAAGATTCATCAGACTGAAATAAAAAAAACTTTCTAAATACAATCAAATAAATATTAATATTTTTTTCTGAAATAATCAAGTTTATCTTCACTATCCCTCTCTCTGCATCTGTTTCCCTTTATTCTCTATTCTTACAGAATTTGGGTGTCAGATATTCATTGACAGATAGATCCAATATATCTTATGGGGGGGGCACTTTCCTTTCCTAGCAGATGTACAGTATTAGCGCTCATTCAAATAACTAATTCCAGTACAAACAAAACATAACAAAATAACTGCCTTTTGCACAAATTCTGCATGTAGAGAGACATGATGTCTGGTGATTTTAATAGAGTGAGCTCTAATACATCTCCTAGGCAAAAAGAACCCCCCTATTAGATATATTGGATCTAACGGTCAATAATTATCTGACACCCAACTCCTGCATGAAGAGAAAATGAAGAGAAACAGATGCTGAGAGAGGGATAGTGAAGATAAACTTGATTATTTCAGAAACACTACAACATTTGTAATTGATTATATTTAGAAAACTTCTTATTTCAGTATGCTAAAGCTTATATAAAATTATTATTTTCATGATAGTTCCCTTTGAGGTTTGGTGCTTGGCAGGCATATAAATCACTTGCCCAAGGCTACCAGGAACTGACAATAAGATGACAAAAGAATCAAATCCCTTGTGAGTCCCTTCATCTTTTTATACCTGACAGATATGTCCAATAATTGTGCATTTCTTTCTTTTTTGGTACAGCCTTTTTGTTCAGTGTTTGTACATCTTTAAAACAGGGAGTATAAGTTTCAAACAAGTGAAATGTTGCAGAAAACGAAAAAAAAAAAAAATATTTTTAAAATTTTAAGCACATCCAACATTTTTTATTCATATTTCCTCTTAATCCACAGATCGGAAGAGAAAGGAGAATGTAGAACAAGCAATGCTTCCATCACTTTGACAGGTACCGCTGTGTTGTTATGAGATGAAATCTGTCTGATTGCAGGAGTGATGGCAAACCTGTGGCATCCCAGCTGCTCAACTACCCTTGTTACAGTGCCCATGTTATTGCTCCGGAATGCTCATTCGGCTGTTGTACAATCCCGGGAAATAATAACAAAGTCTGAACATTGTATTTGTAGTGATTGTATTGTTTCAATTATGAATTGGGGGAATTGTGGGACAAATAAACCATTATACAGATTCCCCCTCTTCAACGATCACACTGCTTCTAATTTCTAGATGATCTAATTTCTTTGTTATCCTCTAGCGCAGTGATCCCCAACCAGTAGCTCGTGAGCAACATGTTGCTCCCCAACCCCTTGGATGTAGCTCTCAAGGCAGGAGCTTTTTTTTAAATTCCTGGCTTGGAGGCAAGTTTTGGTGCATAAAAAAGAGATGTACTGCCAAACAGAGCCTGCTAGTCCACATATCACGACCCTTATTTGGCTCCACTCAGGAACATTTTTTATGCTTGTGTTGCTCCCCAACTCTTTTTATATCTCAATGTTGCTCACGTTTGAAAAAGGTTGGGGATCCCTGCTCTAGTGGGTCAGTAGGTTTGCCTTAAAGGGGATGTAAAGTAAAAACAAAAAATAAGATCCCATTAACAGGTCCACTGCTTAAAAAGAAACCTATTTTCAACATACTTTAATAAAAGAGTCTATTCAGTATTCATAAAATAACGGTGATTATCTCTGCTCCAGTTCCCCCTTCTCTCCACACGCATTGACTTCAGCCTCCATGAATTCTTTCGATGGCCGACCGGTGGATGCTATACTTTTTTCAACAAAAATTATTACAGCCATTGGAAAGAGAGATGCTATACTTTAAATGATCAAAAGGGGAACTGGAGTGTAGAAGATCATGGTACAGATTTTTTTCTGCACTCCATTTCCCCCTTCTCGTCGCTTTCATTGAATTTAGCTTGTGTTCATCTTTTGATGGCCGGTGGCTGCTCCTCAGAGTTCTGAAGGGAAGAAGCGTGTAGAGTTGTTCCTCACAGAGGTTAGCCTTAGTCAGAAACAAACAGATAAATTAACCTGATATCTTATTTTGCAGCCCTTTTGATCTCAGGGTAGCGCTGATCATTTTGAAGTAAAGCAGCCACTGGTTGGCCATTGAAGAATTCATGCAGGCTAAAGTCCTGCTAGTGGAGAGAAGGGGAAACTGGAGCACAGAAGATCATAGTTTTTTTAAATTTTGTTTTATTAAAGTATATTGAAAATAGGATTTTTTAAGCAGTGGACCCGTTAAAGGGATTTTATTATTTTGACTTTACATCACCTTTAAAATCCAGAGAACTTCAAAACTGTACTTATTCTTCAAAGCTATACAAAGATAATACATCATTCACATCAGTCCCTATCCCAGTGGAGTTTACAATCCCTATCACATATGCACACATGCGCACACAGACGCACACATACACAGACGCACACAATATGATTAATATTATTGGGAGGAAAGCAATCTCGTTTTGGAGTATGGGAGTAACGCAAGGGTGTCCTCTATATGTGCAAATCTAGGGATTACTGCAGATTAGAGTCCTGCAGCAGATCGGGTACCCGCAAAAAAAGCAGGGGCTCTGCGCAATGCGGATTTTCAGGTGCGGGTATACCTGTGGGTCTGCGGGTCGTGGGTCGGGTTGCGGGTCTCATCTAAATTACTTATGTTATGTAATATTGTCTATATTGTACTCCTTTTAAAGTTTTACAAAAGTTTTTTCTGCCCCCGTCCACTTTTGATGACATCACTTCCGGTTTGCATCACCATCACTTCCTGTTTGGCGGGTTGCAGGTTGGGTTGCGGATAAGGCAGTTGCGGGTCCGGGTCAGGTAGTGGATCAAAGTGGGTAAAAATGCGGGTTGCGGTTCGGGTCGCGGGCTGTGGGTTCGGGTTCAGGTCAGGGTCTTAGAAATTGGTTCCACGCAGGATTCTACTGCAGATAGTTCTCTTGCTGAAATCAAATCTAGGCCCTGGATTGTGGAATAAACTATAGTCTAGTACACCCACTATGGACCGAAAAATGTGCACCTGACCTAGTGACACATTGGAAGTCTGGCAGTATTGCAGCCTACACCCACCCGTGCTCCTTAACTTGCTCATTTTGCTTTACACCACCCTCCCCTCAAAAATACATCACTGTTGTTCTCAGCACTGTATTCATTGGGTACACAAAGGTCTCTGGCCATTGTTTTATAGTTGATTGTTACCCCACTTTTCCAGTGAGCATGGGTTGGAGACATGGTGGAATGTTGGGTTAAGATGAACAATTCTACCTGATTGGAATACTCTGAGGATTTCTTCCAACTAGACAATGGTTCAATGTCAAATCTAATATGAACTGATTCATTTTAGCAACTCCTCTGTAATTATTAAAGTGTGTCAATATGATCACTAGTGTTGTCAATATGCTCTTCATATCTTAAGATACAAGCTCCTAAACACAATTCAAAGAAGATAGCTTTTTTTCCCAAAAATCAAGAAAAGCTCAGCAAAAAAAGCCATCTTGAATATTTTAGCATTCTAGTTTTTCAATATCAAAGGTTAAGCAAAGAAAAAAATAAATGAATATTAAAGGGGAACTCCAGCTTTCAAATAAAAATTTGATAAGGAGGCCCACATAACACAGAAACCCCTAATATACCGATCACAGTTACCTGTGTCTTCAAAAAGTATTAATAAATGCCATTTTCTATGCTGAAATACAGCTGTTCTTCTCTTTTTGCATCATTTGAAAGCCTTGAAGGGAAGGAGGGACTAAACACTGATGTTACAAAGTGTAACAACTTCTCCACAGCTTACAGACAGCATGTAGGAACTACATAACCCACAATGCATTGCACTATGATGTTCAGTTCCTTATTGAAATCACACGTGCAGGGAATTGTGGAGTTTGGATGATGCAGGCTAAGGAAAATAAAACCTGTTTATTTGGGTTACAATTGCTGGAGTGTTCAACCTCTCAAACTGCACTGATTTGCTCCTCCAAAACAGCCCTATTTGCCCTACTTGTCCCAAAGACAGAGTAGCACAGCAGAGTTGGCAACTGTCTTCTCTTGGAAGCTATCAACTAAAGAATGGGCAGTTGAAACCAGCTCTAACTATGTGAGCTCAGGTGTCAGGATTTTACAGCCTCATTGAAAAATACTACACTTCAATGTGTTCATATTGCCTGATGAATCTCCTATTATTGGAGTCTGCTGTATGAGGCTTTATGTTGAATCTGTTATTGGGTTGTGTTATGGAGCTTCCTTCCTGATTTTCGAGAATTGCAGTATTTACTCCAAACTACCAATAGCTACTTATGTAGAAGTAGCTACTAATAGATACTTCTATGTGTATTTCTCTACAAACTGTGGGATATAATACATTTCTGGTAAGAAACAATCCAGATCTGCAGTAAGGTTATTTTTACAGTAAATAATGAATTTTGAGATGGGGGCATATTTATCAAAAGTATTTTAATAAAAAAAAAGTCAGACCAAACCAGAATCCACGATTGAACAGTATTTAATAAAAAAGCACAATTTAATCGGGTCGGAGATAAACACGAAAACATTTAATCTGAATAGTTTTTCCCGAATCATTCAATTTTTTCTTTTTCCCGAAAAGCCCACATTTTTTGGATTTTTGCCTGAAAAGTCCAAAATAGCCGGATTTTTGGGCTAATTCCAGTGCAGACCACAAAAACTTCCAAATAAGGTAGGGGCATCTCCCATTGACTTACATACAACTTCGGTAGGTCTGAGATACTGGATTTTCGGATACAGACCTTTTCCATTCTCGGGGTATAATAAATCTCAGAAAATTAATAATAACCCCCTTAATGTTGTTGTTACAATAATTTATCAAATATACTGTATATAAATAATGTATATTGGTGCTTGTCATTTTTCAGGTTTGAATCAGTTCCATTAAGAATGGCAGCAAATGGCAAGTAATTAAAATAAAGGTTCTCTTAAACTATTCACTGGCAGAGCCAGGATGATTCTTACCTTGAACCGAAAAATGCACTTGTCAAACGGTTTTGTAGTAAGTCTGACAAGTCTGTGACTTGCTTCCAATAATTGAGTCCGGCCTCTTTTACTTTCTTTCTTGCAGTTTACATTTTTCATTTACAAAAAATATTGTTGAATGGTATCACTGCGCAAACTGGGACATAAATGTTCCTTAGTAAACACATTTGCTGCTGTCATAATGTTTTAAACATAATTTCTGCTTTTGTTATAACATTTCATTCACTAATGTGACAAATGATCGGCACACAGTTCTGTCGAGATGAGAGCATTTTCCGCGCAGCACGCTCTTGTTTTGCCGAATCAGTCATGGAAAAAAATTACACTGTTTATGAAACTTAAAAAAAGATAATTTCGACTTTGGTTTTACAGCACTGCCTTATCATTGGGGCAAGTTAAATGCAGAGGCATACTAGGGGTCTTGTAATTACCAACTACATGAACTGGATAATCACAAATCAAACTTAGGGGCAAATTTACTAAAGGGGGAAGTCACTAACGTTAGCGAAAATTCGCCAGCATGACGTCATTTCGTTACTTTGCCAATTTACTAACGGGCGCTGGCGTAACTTTGCTAGCGAAGGAGATAGACTCTAGCGGTACTTCGCACTCTTATGCCAGGCAAATTTTCGCTCTGGCGAATGGACGTAACTATGCAAATTCAGTAAGATTGCGGATTTTACTGAATGTTACCTCTTGCGCCAGACTTGCCTTCGCCACCTCAGATCAGGTGAAGTGCAATAGAGTAGATAGGAGTTCCTCAAAAAAAAAAGTTGAACCAGTACACACAGATGGATATAATGCTTGAAGGGGAGGTAAAGGCAAAAAAAAAAAAAAAACAACAGTTGTATTTACTTTAATGAAAAGGAAACCTAATCTCCAATATATTTTAATAACATTTTTTTCAAGAAACCTGACTATATGCAGTGAAATTTCCCCTTTATTTTACTTGTTCTGACTGCTGTGGATAGGAAACTTCAAACAGTCTCTGCTCTGCAGGGAAACAATCATATTTTCAAACAGCAGGGGGAGCCCCTCCCACCTTACTTCCTAGCCGTGCAGAACTACCGGGGGAGCAGGGGGTGTGATTGGGCCAGGGCCCGCACCCCCTCAGGGCCCCCCGGCAGCTCGTTTCACTGTTCTAATGTGGCCGTTTCTGTCCGCACGTGGGGGCGGGGCCCGGCTGCACGTCCCGCGCCAGGGCCCGCCCCCCTCTAGTTACGTCGCTGGCAGTTTTGTTTGTTTCCCTGTAAAACAGTCGGCGACTATGTAGAGATTTGTATTGTTTCCAACTCCAGTGTCAGGGACAAAGATCAGATAAATATGAATTCTATTTGGAGGATTATTTTGCTGCAACCACTGGTTCTTCAGAGTTGGAGAACGTTTGTATTAAAGAATACAAAAATTATAAAATCCACATTAGATTACATGATCCAGTGCAGCCTGCATATTCTGATTATTAATCAGTCTTGCTGTATCTGCTTTTATGGCAGAAATTATTTGACTTGTGCTGTTTTGATAATTTATGACAATCCCTAATCTTAACCTCCCAACTGAAGCCCAGATCACACTGAGCCTGTGCAGAGTCTTGGTCTTGCAAAGATGTTAAACAAAGTTACAAGATGGTGACCCCCTGTGGCCAAGTTTGTAAACATAAATCATTTGTTTAATTAGGCTTCTGATGCAGTACATTCATGTTTATGTTTAGTATACAAAATACAGAATTTTTAGCCTTATTCTATTTTAGACTTTAGTTCCCCCTTAAACATGTTTATTGTCTCCAGTTACACTACAAAGAACAGGGAGCAGGATTTATAGAGACCAACCAGACACTGGGCCCTGGCCTTGGCTGGTATTGTACTGGCTGGACTGGTGAAATACACACCAGTTGTCAATCCTACACATGAGGCCTGGATAGCATTTCACATTCTTTTGTTTTTATTTCCTTTCTTTGCTGTCTTGTATAAAACAAGGTAGCTGCATATATCCCATTGTGCACATTCTCTTGGGGGCAGATTTAGTAAGGGTCGAAGTGAATTTTCGAAGTTAAAAACTTCTAATTTAGAAACAATTTTTTGGGTACTTCGACCATCGAATATGCCTAGATTCGATTTCGATTTGAAGTAAAAAATTTCGACTTCGAAAATCGAAATATTGTCTCTTTAAAAAAGTTTGACTGTGACACTTCACCACCTTAAACCTGCCGAATTGCTATGTTAGCTTATGGGGACCTCCTAGAACCTATAGCCAACATTTGGCTAAGTTTTTAGAAGTCGAAGTAAAATCGTTCGATCGATTTGAAGGAATTCATCGTACGATTGAAAGATTTTCCTTCGACCGAAAACGCCCATACTCAATTAAAAAATACTTCAACTTCGAATGTAGAAGTAATGCAATTCATTGCTCGAATTTCGAAGTTTTTTAAACTTCGAAATTCGACCCTTGATAAATCTGCCCCGTAGTATCACTGAGTTATTCATGCAAATGCTAGCTAAATCAAAATACACCAAAACCCCTGAGATTTTTCCGCATAGTTATTCACCCACTTGATGCCCTTGCCTGCTGTTTGCTGCATTATACACAATCAACCAAAATATTTCACTCCACAAAACAGCCACCTCTGACCTTTCATTTGATTGAATCTGCTTGTTCAGTGTTTTTCCACAAGTATGCTTAAGAGCAACCTAAAGGTTTCAGAATGGGAAAACAAATTAAAAATGTGATTTTATTCTTTTGTTCAGGAAACATTCTCCAGTATAATAAAAACCATACCAAGCATAGGATTTAGTGGTTTTGCTTCTAAGCAGTCACAGACATCCATATAAATCAACCATTGTAATGTCAGTTGTAGATGGAACATATATTTATAATCAGGAAAGACATTTATGTTCAGTTTGGTTATAAATACACTCTCTGGTTTGAGCTAAGGATAAAGAGCTGGACTGGATCGCAGGGAATATAAACAGCTCATGTAAACACTCTCTAACAGAAACATTGAATGGGTTAAGTCATTGGTGGGCCTGGGGCACTCAAAATAAACACAGATTTTATCACATGCAAATATTTACATATATAGCAGCAGCATATAGGTACAGTAGCAGAACTACCGGGGGTGTAAAGGGTGCAACTGCACCAGGGATAGCACTCCCTCGGGCCCGCAGCCGGTCACACTCTTGCGAATCTGCAGCAGTCTCAGCTCCTGGAGTGGGGTGGGGGGGAGGGTGCTGGTTGCATAGCTTTTTCCTGGGCCCCATCCCAGTAGTTCCGTTACTGTATAGGTATATTCAAACACACTTTAAGGATCATTTATGAATGCAGTTGCGATTGAGGCCCTGCTGAAATGAATGCAAATGTTGTTCCTATTTTTATTCTTAAAATGTACATGCAATCAAACACATTATTTGCGCTTACAGTTTGTATGGTGAAACCTATTATGAACCCTGGGACTACTGTCATGATGAATGTGGTGTTGATGACAGGGTTCCCACAGAAGCTTGCATCAATAAGTGCAGTAAATTAATGCCAAAAGAATAACACACTAATTCCAATTTAACGCTAATGGGCGAAATTGATGCAATCCTGACTGCGAATATGTTGGATGCAACTTGCATCTCATTCGCTACCTCATTTAATTGCATTATTTTATGTATTTAACACAACTCCACGACTAGCAGCAATTACACTAGAGGAAAAAAACACTGGACTATGGGGAAAAAAACTAGGGATGGGCAAATTTTTCAGCGAATCGAAATGGTGAAATTCGCCCATCACCAAAAGTCAGTATTTAACAGTGTTTCAGGCTGGCAAACCTATATATATATGGTGGCAAAAGGGTCTGGATTTAAATATGAAGACATTTTAAAGACAAAGCTCCTTCTCAAGAGAGCATATCACCCATAGGTTGTGTTTCCTTTTCCCATTTACTCACTACTCCTACATTCAGGTTCACACATAGGGGCCGATTCACGAAATTCGAGTGAATGGTTCGAATAAAAAAAAATTAGAATTTTGAAGTTTTTTTGGGCTACTTCGACCATCGAATGGGCTACTTCGACCTTCGACTTTGAATCGAACGATTCGAACTAAAAATCGTTCGACTATTCGACCATTCGATAGTCGAAGTACTGTCCCTTTAAGAAAAACTTCGATCCCCTACTTCGGCAGCTAAAAGCTACCGAAGTCAATGTTAGCCTATGGGGAAGGTCCCCATAGGCTTGCATGTGATTTTTTGATCGAAGGATTTTCCTTCGATCGTTGGATTAAAATCCTTCGAATTGTTCGATTCGAAGGATGATCGAACGAAAAATCCTTTGATCGATCAATCGCAGGATCTGCGCTAAATCGTTCGACTTCGATATTCGAAGTCGAACGATTTTAGTTCCCAGTCGAATATCGAGGGTTAATTAACCCTCGATATTCGACCCTTCGTGAATCGGCCCCATAAGGTCCATCCCTGTAGAACCCTTATACAGGAGCCAAAAAGTTATAATTCTTTCAATATTCTCCCAATGATCACTTTCTTATTGCTGAGCTCTCGCTAGATATTGCTGGCCATCTCTCTTTATACATAAAGATGGCTCTGCAGTGTGGGAATTCACAGGTATATCTTGGGTATTTCGCATCTGTAGATTTGTCCCTTCAAGTAGGGTTAAAGATTCAGGCAGTGGCATAGCCACCATACAGCAGCCACCATATAGATTGTAGGGTCTGCTGCATGGCAATTCATGTGTTTGTATCCCCGTATAAGCTCATCTCTTTAATAGTGGCCTTGTGCCTTTAAAAATGGGTGCTGGTCTATGAAATCTCTCCCCTATAAAATCTTAAAGCAGGGGCAATCAGCCTTTGAAACAAAGCTTTAGTCAGGTGAAACTTTTTCAGAGACATGTAAACAAGCAGCCAACAGTAACAAACATGATTGACCTTGTGCTTTATCTGCAGTGTAGTTGAATATCTAAACCTCTAATGGATTCCCTGGTTTAACTTGGGGGTCCCTAAACCTCTTGTTGCAGGAGCTGTATGCTTATATGAGCCCTGCTATGAATAATGGTCAGAATAGGTAGCAATCAAATAAAGCAGTTTTTTTATTGCTTCCCTTCCAGATGCCCTGGCCATGCCGTTATCCATATAAAGTTGTCCATGAGGCACAAATGTGCACAAAAAGCCATCAGTAACGGTTGGACAAGAAAGGAAGACGTATGGACTCAGATTTACTAAAGGGATGTCGTGGTGGTCGGTAGCAAAATTTCAGTAGAAATCTCATCTGCAGGGACATCGCCAATTTAATAACAAGCATAGAGGACTATTCGCTAGCGTAAGTGCCCATCGCTAGCATAGTCTTGCTCCCTATCGCCAGGCAAATTTTTGCTCAGGCGAATGATCGTTACTCCGCAAATTCACTTACTGCGAATTTTACAGAATGTTAGCTCTTTTGCCAGAGTTTCCTTTACCTCCTTAGACCTAGTGAACTCATAATACGAAGCTTCATCCTTTTCAATCTTATGTCAGTGACATCATATCCTGTATACTGAAAAGTCATAAAGTTCTAAAACTGGCGTTTTTTTCATATTTTAAAGCACGATTGCCTTCATAAGTCCTAATTATTAAAGATTTTTGTTTTAACAATTTTTTCCAACCATTTGAAGGGCATGCCACATTTGTTTTAGGGTGGGCTCATGTCTAGGGCATTAGAGGATCTCTTTATTTTTCATGTGTAATAATAAGTGGCCACTACAGTGGCCAACATCTATAACAAAGACATCTATATGACCTATATGTATTCAAATTGGCCTAAGTGTAAGATCGCTAAGGAATGCTCACGCTGACAAATTAACGCAACTTCAGAGACACAGAGGCACAACTTCGAATTTTAGTGAAATTGTGTAGTGGTTGCGAATTGCCGCCTGGCGAAGTGGAGTGAAGTGTGGAGGAGCCTACACTAAAGAAAATTCTCCCTTTAGTGAATTTGCCCCAGTGTGGTAATCAGAACTTAGACAAACAGAACCAGGACAAACCAAAGACAATGACAAGACCAGTCTTGCCAAACAAAACTCCAAATTCTTGCCATGGATACCTACCATTTAAATGAACGCTTCATAGAGATCGGTGGATATTGAGTTTCACATTTTTCTTATTTTTGTTTGCAAGATATTTATTCCCACAAGCCTAAATGTTTATACCTTATTGGAAAAAAAAGTATAAATTGTTAATTATCTGCTGCTAATTAAGTCAGTCACATATGACTGTTTACATTAAAGCAAATGCTAAAATGATAGTGTACGTGTAAGGGCTTGTGATACATATGATATAAATATAAATAGCAATATTAAAATGCATTAATATGCTAAATATCTTGGCCAGAAACCATAGAAACAAATGACATCCAATATTTATTACAATTTATAGAATTAAGAAGAGAAAAAAAAACATATTCAACGATTAGAAGGAATGTAATTGTAATTATACTTAGTTATATCAATAAGACAATTAGATTATAACCTTGTATACAGCAGGGAGGTTTTGAGAAGCCCCTGTATGTAACCTGGGAAAGAATAGCAATCATGTTTTGATGGAAAGACTATAAATACCCAATAATTTAATTCATTCTGTTCCAACCCCCGAAAAACATTTATGAATAACAGATTTTCAGATGTAGGTGTAGTGTACATTTTACAGATTGATATGTATATTTTTGGAGCTGTTCTATGCTATACTGCAGTGCATAGAGCTCTTTTTAACGACAACTTCCATGATTGCCCCGATATGATACATGGATGTTAGTGATGGGCGAATTTATTCGCCAGGCGCGAATTTGCGGCGAATTTGCGCGATTCGCTGCCAGCGAATAAATTCGCGAAACGCCCGCGAAAATTCGTGGGAAAAATTCGCCGGCGTCAAAAAATTTTTTTTCCGAAAAATGGACACAAAACGAGACGCTGGCGCCGTTTCATGAATTTTTCGCCGTTTCGCGAATTTCGCGCGAAATTCGCAAATTTTTCGGCAAAGCGAAACAACGCAAATTCGCCCATCACTAATGGATGTGTTTTATTTGCTTCAAAAGTGCTTAGTGCTCCTACATGTGTTCACAAAGTTCAGATCAGTACAGGTATGGGATCCATCATCCAGTAACTAATTATCCAGAAAGCTCAGAACTATCGGAAGGTCATCTCCCATGACTCCATTTTAAATAATTGAAATAATTAAAAATTTAAAAATACATCTCCTTTTTCTCTGTAAATGTTCAAATGATTTCTTTCTTAGCAGAGTTAGGGGGTTATTTTTTACCGTCCGAATCCAAAAAAAAACATTGAAAATTCAAGTTTTTTTAACTATAAAATCTGAATTTTTAGGGGGAAAAAAACCTCACATTTTTATAGATTCATTTTAATCTAAGGATGGAAAAAGTCCGAATCTGAAAATACTCCATCACGGACCTATGATTGTGGGGCAGATTTATCAAGGGTCGAATTTCGAAGTGGAAAATACTTCGAAATTCAACCATCGAATAGAATCCTCCGACATTCAAATTCGAAGTCGGAGGATTTTATTCATCGTACGATCGTATTCCGATCGTAGTACGATCGTACGATTTTCCTTCGAATACAAAAAACTTAGAAAATTGCTCTGAAAAATCCCTATAGGCTAACATAGCACTTCGGCAGGTTTAAGTTGGCGAAGTATTGAAGTTGAAGTTTTTTTAAAGATACAGTACTTCGATTATCGAATGCAGGGCCGCCATCAGGGGGGGACAGGGGGGACAAGCGTACCGGGCCCGGGCATGAAGGGGGGCCCGGCAGCGCTGCATTTTTTGAAGATCCGGGCCCCCCTTACGAGCGCCCGAGCCGTACGTCTTCCCTCTGTGCTGCCGAATGCGGAAGTGCCGAAAAGCCGAAGCCGATGCGCCGAAAAGACCCGAAGTCACGGAAAAAGCCGAAGTCACGAAGCGCCGAAAAGACCCGAAGTCACGAAAACAGCCGAAGCCGAAGTCCTGAAGCAGCGCAAAGACCCGAAGTCACGAAAGGAGGTGAAGTTGAAGTACTGAAGCCGTGAGTTCAATTCTACTGAACACCAGTTTGTGTATTTTTTTTTTTTTTAATCTCCTGGCCACCAATGTATTATTTTAATATTCTATAGGCCCCTGCAACCAATCTTTTTTTTTAAAACATGTTTTTTTGGGGCCCCAATTTTTTTTTTAACTCGTAAGGGGCCCCTGACGCCAATGTTTTTTTTTTTTTTCAAAAAATTTATTTTTTTTTTTTTAATTTTTTTTGGGGCCCCAATTTTTTTTAAACTTGTAAGGGGGCCCCTGCCGCCAATGTTTTTTTTTTTTTTCAAAAAAATTTTTTTTTTTTTTCAAATTTTTTTTTGGGGCCCCAATTTGTTTTTAACTTATAAGGGGGCCCCTGCCGCCAATGTTTTTTTTTTTTTTAAAAAAATTTTTTTTTTTTTTAAATTTTTTTTTGGGGCCCCAATTTGTTTTTAACTTGTAAGGGGGCCCCTGCCGCCAATGTTTTTTTTTTTTTCAAAAAAAATTTTTTTTTTTAATTTTTTTTTGGGGCCCCAATTTGTTTTTAACTTGTAAGGGGGCCCCTGCCGCCAATGTTTTTTTTTTTTTTTCAAAAAAATTTTTTTTTTTTTAAATTTTTTTTTGGGGCCCCAATTTGTTTTTAACTTATAAGGGGGCCCCTGCCGCCAATGTTTTTTTTTTTTTAAATTTTTTTTTTTTTTTAAATATTTTTTTGGGGCCCCAATTTGTTTTTAACTTGTAAGGGGCCCCTGCCGCCAATGTTTTTTTTTTTTTTTCAAAAAAATTTTTTTTTTTTTAAATTTTTTTTTGGGGCCCCAATTTGTTTTTAACTTGTAAGGGGGCCCCTGCCGCCAATGTTTTTTTTTTTTTTTCAAAAAAATTTTTTTTTTTTTTAAATTTTTTTTTGGGGCCCCAATTTGTTTTTAACTTGTAAGGGGCCCCTGCCACCAGTTTTTTTTTTTTTTAGTTTTTTTTACATTTTTTTTGTTGGGGCCCCAAGTTTTTTTTAACTTATAAGGGGGCCCCTGCCACCAATGTTTTTTTTTAAAAAAAAAAATTTTAATTTTTTTTTTTTTGGGGCCCCAATTTTTTATAAGGGGGCCCTGACCATCAATAGCTTTTTACAACTTGTGTGGGGGGGGTTACTTTTTTAGCGCTGATGTCTGTGTGGTCTTTTAACTGCGATGTGGAGTGGGCGGGAAAATGGGGTGGAGCTTGGTCGTCAGTGTGGGCGGGGCCCAGGGGGCCCCAAAAATTTTGTTGTACGGGGCCCCGTGATTTCTAATGGCGGCCCTGATCGAATGGTCGAATAAACGAACGTTTTTTACTTTGAATTGAAGTCGAAGTAAATTCGAAGTCATAGTATCCTATTATCTATAAATAAATAATAATAAATCTATCCCTAAGTGTTCATTAAACAAAATGCTTAAGGCACAGGACACAATAAGTCTTTTTTCTTCACTTCAACTATTTGATGGAAGATTGCATTTATTTGAGTACCTTCTCCAAATTTATTTGAGGTTGTATATAAGTCAGTGGGAGTGGCCCTTATCCTATTTGGAAGTTTATGTGGTCTGCGCTGGAATTAGCCTGAAAATCCAACTATTTCTGACTTTTTAGGAAAAAAATTAGAGCCATGTGGGAAAAAACTCCAAAAAAATCACACAATTCGGATTTTCGCTAGATTTTTCTGTGTTTGTCCCTGATCCAATTAAATTGTGCCTTTTTAATAATAAATAAGCTCCAATTGTGGATTCTAGTTTGGTCTGACTTTATTTTATTTAAATAGTCAGAAAAATTTGGATTTTGATAAATAGGGGCCTTAAAGTATTTTGAAGATCCATATCACAGAAAGAACCCTTATATGGAGAATCTCAGGTCCTCAGCATTCTGGATAACAGGTCCCATACCTGTATCAAGTGTTGTTTGTGACAGAACGAGGCAAAGGAGCTTTAGAAGAATAGGTAAAGAGAAATAGGGCAACTGAAAGTATTGAGAAGGATCTGAGGAAAAATGGTTATGAAGGCTCCTGTGGTAATTTTTAACTTAGATTTAGACCTAATCAAATTAGGCTTAAACATAGCTCATAATGTAGGTGGATTTCCATAATACTGAACCATTTACCATACATGGAACGTATATGTTTGGTTTGGGGACTTGTTTGTGATGTCTTGATAAAGGTCCTCTGTCATTGTCTTTGCACCTAAATTAAGTCCCATGACTGCTTTGTGTTCTATTATTATTCCTGCTGCACTGCATTTCTAACGTCAGGTTTGTATAGTTTCTAACACATTGGTCTATTTTTGACCACACCCCCTCCTTGTATTCCTTTCATCAAATAACCACTCTTGGGGGTCGTCACTCGTCCGTTCTTCAAGGATATTCATATGTCTAGTGGTTGATAACAAAGAAACCCTACCTGCAGATGTGTTTTATTTTCACTATTCTGTTCTGATTTGCCACCACTTATATTTATCATTCACCTCCTACTATGCCAGAGAAATTGAGTATATTGCTATGTACAGTATGGCGCAGTTATGTGTATGTGTCACTGAAATGATCTCCTGGTGTACTGTATATACAGTTCTAGGCTGGAATGAAGAGCAATATTTATAGCAGGTTATACAATTCATTGATGGAATATCATTAATCAAAAAGATTTAGAAAATCACTGGATATTTAGGGGGTTATTTATCAAGGTCTGAATTTTTACTAACATATAATCCGATCAACTCCAACTGCTCGAATGGACCTTATTTATTAAGAAAAAAGCCCTAAAAAATAGGGTCGGGCAAACGTCAGAGCTTTCCCCAAAAACTCAGAATTGTTCAGAGTTTTGTGCAAAAACCATCTTTTTTCATAATTTTTTGCACAGAGACCACAAACTCATCAGATATCGCTATGGACATCAGTGCAGACACTGGGACGTTCACCATTGACTTATACAGGACCTCTAGAGCTTTTAGATGCCGGGGTTTCGGATTCGGACTTTTAAGACCATCATGCTTTAAGAAATTCCGAAAAATTCTTGTTTTTTTTTTAGTTCAAAAACCATGAATTATTCAAATTTCAAATATAAGCATAATAAATAACCCTGACCCCCTGACCCGCTCATTGCCTAGACCACTGATCTTGGTCTCATTTTTTGTAATAGTCATTATGTTCTAGTTATTAAAAATCCTGTGATTCTCAGACATCTAGAAAAATGTGGCTATAAATATTTAATAAATGTTAATTATATCTTGTCATAAATTATGTCAGTAAATGAAAAGGGCAACCCTGGTCATAGAATGCCTGCTAGTGCCACTTGTACATGGGGGGGGAAGGAGGTATTCGGGGATGTGGCTTGGAGATACACATTGGGAGGGAATTTGTGACTAGTGATGGTCGAATTTAATCGCCAGACATGGATTCGCTGCGAATTTACGCAATTAATCACCTGCAATTTTTTTCATGGAACTGCTGCAAAAATTTGCAGTGAAAAAAATTGCTGCAACAAAAAAGTCACACGTAATAATTGTTGCGCGTCAAAATAATTTTGACTTTGATGCATTTGGACAAAAGTGTCGAACGCATAAAAATTGTCGCGCATCAAAATAATTTTGACTCCCATTTACTATACTTTTTCGACGTTTTGCAATTTTTTGGAATTTCGCTAATTTTTCAGCAAAGCGAAACGGGAAAATGTGGGGAGCCTGCTTGGCTGGGGTGGTGGGCTCTTGTGGTGGCAGCTGTCGTGGGCCCCTGACACCCTATTCTAACGCTGGCAGTTGCTGAAGGTGACTGTCATTGCAGGTAGGCCCATTGGGCATGTATTATATTGGCAATCATTCATAGGGTGGGGCTACAGTCTCTTATGCTGGGTTAAATGTAGTGAAATTTTTTTTCCGTTTTGATTCGCCACAAAACTGGCAGAAAATTAGCGAAAAGGCAATTTTGATGCCGGTGTCAAAGTTGATGCCGGCACCCATTAGAGTCAATGGGCGTCCATTAATTGTTGCCAGTGAATATTTTCGGCAAATTAGCGAACCAGCCCAATTCGCCACAAACTCGCCCTTCAATAGTTAAAAGTTATATTTTCTCCATGAATATATATATTTCTTCTCAAAACTGTAGTTTGTTGGAAGTGAATGTTTGGGGCAGGTGGGTATAGTTGGCAAAGAGAAGTTGTTGAATGGTGACTATCACTGTCTCTTTCTGTTGTTATTACATTACATCCCTATGACAGACTCTTTGGGCTCAATCAGCTATGATGACAGGTCATCTGCTACTTTGGGTTAATTTTTTTAAAGCATCTAAAAGAAAAAAAAAAAAACAAATATATATATATATATATATATATATATATATATATATATATATACTTGATATAATATCTAAAAGGCAAATTCTTTCAGGCTTAGCAGAGCCCAGGAGAAAAGTACCAGGGATTTACTGAAGGTCCAGTGATTTAAAAGCCAGATTTGTGTTGTCTTCTAAAGCTGCCATTGCTTGGTACATGCTTGTCTAATTTTAAATGGATCACTTTATCTCTCTTTTGATTCGTTTATCACTAGTAACTAGGATTAATAAGCTTGACTGCTCCGCAAAGTCCACAAATGAAGAACCGTTTATCAAAATGATTCACCCATGGGGTGGAGGCACTAGGATCTTCACAGGGTATAAAAATCAGCAACATAAAATAATGGATGTTTTGGAAAGCAATGTTTAAAGTACATTTATTACTCGGTTGAAAAGCTTGTTATCTGAAGCCTGAATTTCTTTGCCGGTGGCAGCTGGTGGCGCTGTTGGATAGCGAATTGTCTTGGGAAAGAATCCAATTTGGCTTTATAAACACTCTGCTAAAATCTTATTCACAACATGCCTGATGCAGTTCCCGGAGAATGAACAAGTCTCTTGGAAAGAGATCTGATGAGCTTCAATGTATTTAGCTGCTTCCCAAAGGGTGCGTAATTTGTTGGTGGTATACAAGACAGCTGATGATCAAACAGTTACTAATTGATCAATCACTAATGCTTTTCTTAGCAAGAATATTGTGTGTTGCTTTAGAGGGAGCAAAACGATGAACTTCTTGTACTAAATAACATTGAGATTCTTTCAGGCATCAGGAGAATGGGTGTACTTAGCCAAAATAACGGCTGGACTGGTGTTAGTCTGGCACAAAAAAGAGAGCTTTTACACCTCCCTCTTGGGCGCAAATTCACTAAGCGCCGAAGCGCCGAACGCTAGCGTTAATTCGCTAGCTTTTGGCATTTTTCGTTACTGCGCAAATTCACTAATGAACGCTGGCGTAGTTTCGCTAGTGTTACTTCGCACCCTTACGCCAGCCGAATTTTCGCTAGCGACGTAACTACGCAAATTCACTAACTTGCGCAGTGTACTGAACGCTACCTTTTACGTTAGACTTCCTTCGCCACCTCAGACCTGGCGAAGCGCAATAGAGTAGATAGGGATTGTTTAAAAAAAAAGTCCCAAAAAACGCTGGCGTGTTTTCTACATGATGGGTGATAGGCTGAAAAAGATCGAAAATATTTTTGGGGCTCCCCTCCTTCCCCCCTACATTTCCTGACTCATGGCAACTTACCTAGACAGTGGGCACATGTGTAGGGCAAAATAAAAATTTTATTTGCTGATTTGAAGGTTTTCTAGGCATTTGAAGTGGTGATGCGTATTTCTCCATTGAAATTTTAATTTGGCGCCGTATGCAAATGAACCATCGCTAGCGAAACTTCGCTTCGCTTGGCGAATTAACGCTAGCGCAACTTCGAAAACTTACGCTACCCCTGTGCGCAACTTCGGATTTTAGTGAATTTGCGGAGCGCTGGCGAAAATACGCCTGGCGAAGTGTGGCGAAGTGCGGCGAAGTGCGGCGAATTGCGCCTGGCGCAACTTCACATCTTAGTGAATTTGCCACTTAGATGGGGCCCCAGATTTTATTTTCAGGGTTTCTACAAGCAGTAGGGAAGTGCATGTCCCCCAGGACTCACAGGCAAAACCCTTAATCCATAAAACAACCCCCCAATAGACTGAAAAGATAAGTAAAAAAGGTGGCAGAACCGGTGTCCATTGTGACGTCATCACAGAAATGTTATAGTGGTGGCAGCCTCTTCATAAATCCGGAAATGCCTTTAAAAATAAAATAATGCCAAGAGCTAAGAACAGATTCAGCTATGTAAAAATAAAGCAAGACTGTGCCTACGTTGCAAAAGAAAGTCTGAAGATAAAAGGGAAAGCAGCCCATTAGATGGTGCATTATATTACAGTATATATATAGCATAGGGCAGTCATATAAAGAACCAGAGGGAGGTGAAAATATGAGGAGGCCTATTTATATGTCTGGGCTTATACCTGAAGTAACCTCCATATGAACACAACTACAACACTGACAAGTGATGAGCGAATTTGTCCCGTTTCGAGCAAAAAACAGCGAAAAATTTGTAAAACGCATTGAAGTCAATGGGAGTCAAAATTATTGTGACGCACATGAATTTTGATGCCCGCGACAATTTTTATACATGTGCCTATTTTATCCGAATGCATTAAAGTTAATTGGTGTCCGAATAATTTTGATGCGCGACAATCTTTATGCACGCGACTATTCTGACGCACAGCCAATTTTTTTTTTGATGTGGCGAATTTGCGCCTGGCGAATTTATTTGCCCATTACTAGCACTGACTCGAAGCTTATTAGCTTGGACTGTAGGGAACCAGTCACTTGTGTGAAACATACAACCATCTCCTTGCGACCAATAAACTTAAAAACACCAGGCTCAGTTTTCTTTTTTTTTAAAAAAATTCGATAGTATACATCGAAAAAAAAACACCAAGACAAATTAAACGTAAAAATCGCAAAGTCTTTATTAAGAAATAAAATACCGAAACTCTGCTCCTCTTCAGAAAGCGATCGTGCGATCCATCGTGCGTTGCTCGATTTCTCCTCCCTGCCTTCTTTATAGGAGATAGCCAGGGAGGAGAAATTGAGCGCCGTGTCGCCTTTTCTGAAGAGGAGTTTCGGTAAATTATTTCTTAATAAAGGCTTTGCGATTTAAAGTTTAATTTGTCTTTTTTTTTTTTTTTCTATGTATACTAACAAATTTTTTTTACATTTTTTTTTATGTTACTGGTTCTTTAATGGGTAGAGGTCAGCCACAGCTTTATTAAACCATGCGCAACGCTCCAAGTGCCCGTGATGCTGAAAGAGGAGGATAAGTGATCTCCCTTTTTATATTAACCCTCTTATTAGTGTCCATCAACAATCCCTCACCTTCACGTAGTTATATCCAGTTCCCTCCGCTCCCCAGCACCTCCCCACAGTCCCTGTCACCCTTCTTTATCCACTTTGGTGCCATAAATTATCTTTATTTGTATGAAGAGAATGCTTTGTGTTAATTTTTTTTTTTGCTTTAAAGAGGACCCGTACCCTAAAAAAAATATTCCAAATAATATTTTATCATGTTAGTCAAGGAAAATGTAATTACACTGTACAAATTATTTGAATCTTGTTTCCTTCAGTCTGGGAATTCATAATTATAACAAGCAGGCAGGAGCAATTTTGTGGACACTGTTATTAAGACAAGCCTTGTATCATCTCAGAATCTTGTTTGTGCACCAGAATGGGGGACCTGATGTCCATCCCTATGTACTGGCTACACAATTAAATAGTTAAGAGAACCGGGGTAATGTGGGGAGAGCAGTGAGATCCAGGAAGTGCTGAATGGAAAGTGAAAGTAATTGCCTAAGACATAGAGGAGGGGCAGACAATATTTGATTGACAGCTGAGATGTTTAAATGAGTTTACAACAGCTATGAATGCTTTAATAAAAGAAAAGAATTTGGATTTCATGTTTAATTTGAAAAGGGCTTTTATTATACAGCTTTTTATATCTGGGTGACAAGTCCACTTTAAATGGTCTAAAGTTCACTTACCTAAATACTTCAGCCAATCAGTGGCCTGCTTGACTTTACTGCAAATATTGATTATGACTTCTGTGGGGAGGTAGTGTGAAGAATATATTCTTATATCACTCTTTGGGGAATAAATGTTTATATATATATATATATATGTGTGTATTATAATGTAATAATTGCACCTGCTTAGTCAACTACTAGTTGGTCATCAAACAGCTGCTTCTGCCGACTGGGGCTGCCTATGTGCTTAAATATGCCAAACTGGTGTAGGGGACATGAGGAATCCTTCCCCTGTTTGCCTGCCTGTGACATCCTCATCCAGCCCTGTTGCATGCTGGATAGTGACCCAAGTGGCTGGGAACCCCAGTGCATCCTTGGGAGAAAGGGTGTGCCTGACTTTGGAGCCAAAAGCACAGGGTCTCCCAGAGAGAGAGCAGAGAGAGTCAGCGTGAGTAGCTGTAAGACTGTAAGGTACAGAGAAGAAGCTGCTGAATCTGGGGAGATTGAGCCCAGCCTGCCCCCTGCCACAGTAACGTAACTAGAGGACTGCATTTTAATGCTGGGGGGCCCTGAGGGGGTGCAGGCCCTGGCCCGCTCGCACACCCTACTCCCCCGGTAGTTCCGTCACTGCCCTGCCAAGCTACTGCAAACTCAGAAGGAGAAAGGTGCAACTAGTGAGATTGATTCTGCTGCAGAGTTGTGTGTGATCTCCAGTGTGAATTCCTCTGAGAGCACCCCAGTGAGTGAGCCACCCAAGGGAGGATACTGGCACAGATACAAGCGTGGGGCCCCATACTGAAGACAGCTTTTAACCATTTACCTGCTACGGGAGAGCTGCTGCCAACTTCAAAGGGGAGAGGTATCATTTGAACTGTGTGGTTATTAACCCCTTCCAGAGGATTTTGACTGTGATATTTACCAAGGACTGTGTAAAGCAACAGTTAAGCACCTAATAGTGGTTTAGGTAGTGCCCCGCGTGTCCCCAGTGTAGGAGTGAAGTCTGTATTAGTTTGCCCTAGTGTTAAACTGTTTATATAAAGTTTATATTTGTTCAATTGCAAACTGTGTGTTTTATTATTCCTAGTGGAACCCCCTGAGGTGTGTTCCTCAGTGTTCACTAGGTGGAGGCACTGTGCTGTAATTCCCAGTTCCCAGTACTTTTCATATGCAAAAGGGACTCAGGGCCCCTGGATTGCCATGGGTAAGTTGCTATTTAAAGAGACAGTAACCAAATTAATGTTATACTGGAATATACTGTATATTTAAGTAAATCTTGCCCTTGTACATCTCTTGTCTTGAACCACCATTTCGTGATGGTCTGTGTGCTGCCTCAGGGATCACCTGACCAGAAATATTGCAGCTCTAAATGTAACAGGAAGAAGTGTTGAAGCAAACTATGTCTGTCAATTGGCTCATGTGACCTAACAAGTATGGTTTGTTGGTATGTTTGTGTGCACAGTGAATCGTACGATCCCAGGGGGTGGCCCTTATTTTTTAAAATGGAAGTTTTCTATTTATGATTACCCAATGGCAAATACTACTAAAAATTATATTATTATGAAAATGGTTTATTAACATGAAGCAGGGTTTAACATATGAGCTGTTTTATGCAATAAATTTTTTTATAGAGACCTACATTGTTTGAGGGGTATAGTTTTCCTTTAATCCACACTCTAGAAATAAAGACAAAAGAGTAACGTTATCGAATCGGATTCATGTATCCAGCAAAAGGTTATATTAGATGCTGCTTTGAGTTGACCCTTATATCACAGCAGTAATGTTTGATGCGGGCACACACAAGCATAGTTCAAATATATATTCATATAAAATCATGACATCATCCTTATATCTTTATTATCTGTGCCTCAAGCCGCCTGCTATGTGTAAATAACTGCTCAGGGTGGGAAAGTTCTCTGTACAGTCAATTGAATAGAGAGCATTTAATATCGATAGAAGGAACGCGCACAGCTATCCGCCGCCTTGCCCATAACAAATAATGTAACAGGGAACATTGCTTCATACTGTGTGCCACGAGCTGATACACATTTCTGCAATGCATTGTAAATGACTGGAGGCATTCTTTGTTGGAGAATAGGGAAACAGAAAAGATCTTAAGGCTTGGTGGCAATTCTGTAGTTATTGAACAAATAAAATATTCCCAGACATGGGAGAGTCAACTGTCATGCGTTAGTAATGGCTAATACTCCTTTGCTAATAAATATACACTTGTTAACTATTTACTTGTTTTAAAAGGGATCCGTTATCCAGAAACCTCTTATCCAGAAAGCTCAGAATTACAGAAAAGGTTGTCTCTCATAGACTCCATTTTATTCAAATAATTTAAAAAAAATAATTTCCCTTTTCTCTGTAATAATAAAACAGTAGCTTGTTCTTGATCCAAACTAAGATATAATTAATCCTTATTGGAAGCAAAATCATCTTATTGGGGTTATTTAATGTGTACATGAATTTCTAGTAGACTTATGGTATGGAGATTCAAATTACGGAAAGATCCGGAAAACCCCGGGTCCCGAGCATTTTGCATAACAGGTTCCATACCTGTACTGTATAATTTCACATTGAGGGTGGAAACCGATATACTTTTGTGTTTTAAAGATCCAGTGGCTTTTTGTAATATACCTCTTAGATTTTGTTTACTATGAGAGTAAGTGAGGTATTAGGTCCAACATTTTGCCTCTTTATAGGTCCCTGGTTAGGCCACACCCAGAGTATGCAGAGTAGTTGTGGGCACCAGTCCTTGAAGGATTCTGTCCAGTGGAGTTCATGGGTACCCAGTGCTGGATTTAGAGGACGGGTGCATCAAGGTTGCGCGTTCGTAGCATACCCCCCAGTAGGAGCGCGCATGCGTGCCTTTACCGGTGCACTGGGGAGCTGTGCTCCCTGCGAAGCGCCTGGGCACCATGCCACCCCTCGCCACAAATCCAGGCCTGTGGATACCATCTTCTTCTTTTTGGTAATCGTTGGAATGATACCAGAGGAGCAATTTTATGTTTACGACAACTGCACATGCGCCGAAACTCACGAAAATTGCTGAAGCGCTGGTCTCATTCTGAAGATTACCAAAGCGGCTGAAGATGGCTGCTGTCAACTCTGCTGGACAGAATCTGCATGGAAGGGTAAGTAAAGAGTTAGGGGCATTTGCCTGGGGTAGAAGCTAGGCTGGGGGGAGGAGGCAGGGGTATCTTTGTAGGGTAGGGGGGTAGGGAATTTTTTCTCCTTTAAGAGGGATATTAATGAGCTGGAGAGAGTGCAGAGACTAAGAGCAACTAAACTGGAAATGTGGGTGGAATATTTAGACTATTAGGGTAGATTATCAAAGTTGGGTTGTTGTTTTTTGAAGAAAAGACGCTTGAGAGGGGACATGATTATTCTTAACAAGTATAGTAGAGGGCAATATAGACAATTAGCAGTGAATTCTTTTTTTCACATAAAAAGAATAAAGAACCAGAGGCCACACATTTTTAGGCTTGAGGAACTGAAATCTAATTTGAAGCATCAAAAATGGTTCTTCATGGTGAGGACAGTGAGTTGTGGAATTCCCTTCCGGTTGATACTGTGATGGCTGATTCTTTTAATGTCTTTAAGAATGGCTCAGACAACTCCTTGGAAAAGCATAATGTCCATTATATCCAGGGCTACAGTAATCTTGAGGTCTGCGCTGTGGATCATCTGGATGAAACTTGATGGACTGTTGTTATTTTTCAACACAATTCCATGGAAATGTCATGCAGAAAGTGTTTGCAGATAAAGTGGTTCCCAAACTGTGGTTTTTGCTCTATGGATGGGAATAGTTTTTGAGAAAATGCCTATTGCTCTTCTACATACTCCTAGAAGCTCCAAATGTGGGTCAAGGTAAGATTTCAGGTAAACATCTATTGTGTCCTAGATATTCTTGAAAATATGTTGATTTTCTAATTTAGCATTGTCTGTAGCCTTACTGTGAATTAAGGGGTCCCTGAACAAATATTGAACCTGAAAAAGAGAATTGAGCCCAGTAAAGTCAAATTACTTTTGCTTTAAAAAAAAAAAAAAAAGCATAGGCTTTGATGCTATATAAGTTAAGAGATTTAAACAACATAACTGGAGAAATGCAATGATAATTCAAAGACTGTGGTTAAGATAATGTTTTAGCTTTACATTGGAAGCATACATGAGCATTGTCACATTATTTTGACTTGACATGTAGGGATGTAGCGAACTGCCGTTAATGTGTTCGCGAACGCCGTTCGCGAACACCGGCAAAAAAGCAAACAGTTCGCGAACAGTTTGCGAACTTCGAACGCTCGATAAAATCGTTCGATCGAACGATCGAAGGATTTTATTCGTACGATCGAAGGATTTTCGTTCGAATCGAACGATCGAAGCTATTCGATCGAATGATTTTAATTCAATCGAATGCTTATAATCGTTCGAACGAATGGAAATCGTTCGATTTTAGCGATCGAATGGTCGAATGGTCGAACGAAATTTTACTTCGAATCGAACGCGAACACCAATTGGCGAACGTCGCGCGACGTTCGCGAACATTCGGCGGACGCGAACAGTCGAAGTTCGCGCGAACTAGTTCGCCGGCGAACAGTTCGCTACATCCCTATTGACATGGTTCAGGGGGAAAATATATTAAACAACAGTGCAGGCCACATTAACCCTTTAACTGAGGATACATAAAAAAAAATGTACTGCCGGAATACATTGAACCTTTTCTGCACAATGAAATGATCATGTCTTTGTATATGATCCTGTTTCAAGGGTTACTGTAAAATACCTGTGCGGCTTTGTAATCCATTCAGACGAATGATGTAGATGGAATTGGCCTCCGTTCAATCAAGTGATAATTGCTGAACTAATTACTAATTAGTTGTGTAGCCTGTGTATTTTATTGGTATCCAGTTTTAAAGGGAGGATTTGACAACTATGTTCCAAACACCATGAATTGCAAAATGTCCCTGGCTGATGATTGTTGTGTCCCATGGCTGAATAAGGGCTCTTACTGACGATCGTTTTTACCTGCGCTCCCCTGCGTTCCGTTTTTCTGCATTCAGCCGCAGGGGAGCACTGGAATAGATGCATTACATTTTTTCCAATGGGCTTTACTCACACAGGTGCGTGTAGGTGCCAAACGCAGGAAAAATGCAGCATGTTGCGTCTCAACCTCTACACGCGCCTGTGTAAAAACACTCGTCAGTAAGAGTCCTAAAATAGCTCAGTCTGCAGAAAGCAACATCCTAGCCCTGAGCCACTAAGTACTGTTGGGTTGTTGCATCATAATATGCTTTAATTCAAAATGTAATGTGCTTTTCTACTCTTACACAATAATCACCACACCAACTGATTTCTTTCTACACAACAAGCGCTCGCCAGGGTAACTTTAATTATTCACTAGTGATGGGCAAATAAATTCACCAGACTTGCGGCGAATTTCCACGTTTCGCCACAGGTGAATTCATTCGTGAAAGTGCCAATTCGTCGGGAAGGGAAGGCGCGGTGTGTATAAATACTAACACTCACTGGGTTAGGGTTGGGTAAGGCTGCCGAATTGGCAGATTAGGGTCGGGTGCACATCACTAGTATACTGGCAGTCTGAATAACTGAGAAAACTGAGGCAAAATAATTCAAATAATGAAAAGTGTTTAATTCACTGGCTTTTATATGTTTCCTTCTCAGCTCTTAAAGCTGCACCTACTCACTTCATTGTTCCCATTTCCTGGAAAGAAAGGTCATTACCAACCCCAGGTGATCAGTCTCGGATTGGGTTGGCAAGAAACCAAGGAAAAACTGTATGGGCCCTGGCCTTCTTGGGCTCTGACAATGCTGGCCCGCTCCACCGCCCGGACCCAGGCCTGCTCCACAGCCCGGACCCAGGCCTGCTCCACCAGGCAAAAGGTATGGGAGCAGAATGGGGGGGGATGTTGGGGGATGTTGGGAGAAGAGCCCTTGAAGTCAGTCCTGGTGGGTCCCAGATGCTGAGTCCGACCCTGCAGGTGATGGCTTATCAGTACAAAAACCTCTACTGACTTTTCCACCTACAATAAGCACAGTCCCTGTTATCCCCCACAGTTGCTGATAGGGTTATTTCAAGAGTCAAGTCAAGAGTAAGTTTATTGTCATTTCATCCATATACGTTTGTAGAGTACACAATGAAACGAAACAACGTTCCTCTAGGACCATGGTGCTACACAACACAACATAGATGTACCGGACAACAGACAAAAAGTGCAAGTGCAAAAATATGCAGCTCCTGCGAGACAGGACAGCACAGTGCAGGGACAGGACAAGACAGTGCACACTCAGCAGATGTAATATGTTAAGTAAATAATGCTAAACATCAGACATGATGGGTGTATCAATGTGATATGATAGTAGTAAGAACATGATAAAGAACATGATAAAGTGCAGATGTGCTCATAGAGAACAATTGTATTCAATGGCTATTTATTTATACAATGGCGTACAGTGGCTGTGTAACGTTGTGGTATATAGTAAGTATATACAGGATTGTCTTACACAACATTTTTCGGCCTTCCTGACGAAAAATGTTGAGTAAGACAATCCTGTAAATAAACACACAATGATGCTTTGAAAAGCACTGTGCTCTCCAGGTTCGATTGTCGTTATGTAGAAGTTGTAGCTTCATATATGTATTTGTAAAACGAGTGTACGACTGTACCTGCTGTCAGGGCTCATTTCTATGGTGAACGCCTTCTCTTTCCGAACCTAAATATGCATTTGTTTATTGCCTTGCCATTGTAAAACAGAAAGATTGGAAGCATAAAACTGTTTTGATGACAAGGTTGCACTGCAGAAAGTAGAAAATCCAAAGCTTGTGTCATCAAGCAAATGAACTAAAATTGCCTAATTTACGGTGGCAGGAGGAGTTTGCACAGTTTGAATAATTAAAACAAATGCGCTGCCATACACACATTAGAAGTCACTGCTGCTTTGGCGTTGTACATCATTTATGTTTGCTGCTCATTGACACATTCCCTTTTTCTATTTCTTGAGAGTTATTCTAAACATTTCCATTTCCACCCAGGGACTAAATGTAGAGCGTTCCTTTGAGGCACTGTGTTTTCAAATGAATTTTCACATCAGCGAATCATTTTTATTCCTATACCATCTGTTTCCAGTGTCAGGTGCATATATTGTTTGCTTCAGACTCGCTTTAGTCATTTACAAATGATGGAGGCTACAACTATAAAAATATGTTTTGAATCAATAGTGTCATTAAATATGACATTTTTCAGCATTTTGGTCCCATAATCTGGGTGTTATGTCCATTAAATGTGCCAGTAAGGGGGGCAGTTTATGAATAAGCAGGACAGTTGATTGCAGGCTACTCCATGGCCAACCTAAGTCACAAGACTGCAGGGTTTATTTACAAAGGCAATGTGAAAAATTGGATCCAAATCACCATGTTTTTACCCATAATACAACAGTTTCCTCATAATTCTATGGAAATTGTGACCCTAGTCTGAGTTACATCCCCAATGTGTCAAAATAGATGCAGTTGCTTTTGATGCAAATTATGAGCATCAAATTCACTGAGCACATGTCTGGTGCGCCTTTTGATACAACCCATTGTGGGAATTCTCCAGCCACTGACAGGTCGGGGTGGCAAAAACTCCAGGTTTCTAGGGGTCAATAGGTACAATACACCATTTATCAGAAGAGTCAGATAAACGTACTGGTGAGCACAGAAGCATGTTTGGACCCAAGTACCTTAAAGTGGACCTATCACCCAGACTTAAAAAACTTTACAATAAAAGTCCTTTTCAAATTAAACATGAAATCCAATTTTTTTTATTTTATTAAAGCATTTATAGCTGTTGTTAACTCATTTAAAAATCCCAGCTGTCAATCAAATAGTGTCTGCCCCTCCTCTATACCTTAGGCATAGAGGCGGGGCAGACACTTACTTTCACTTTCCATTCAGCACTTCCTACATGTCACTGCTCTCCCCACATTCCCCCATTTAATTGTGTAGCCAGTGCATGGGGATGGACATCAGGTCCCCCATTCTGGTGCACAAACAAGATTCTGAGATGATACAAGGCTTGTCTTAATAGCAGTGTCCACAAAATGGCTCCTGCCTGCTTGCTGTAATTATGACACCCTAGATGAAAGGAAACAATTCAGATAATATATACTCGAGTATAAGCCGAGTTTTTCAGCCCCCAAAATATGCTGAAAAACGCTACCTCGGCTTATACTCGGGTCAAGCGCAAAAACGGTCGCCGGCGTCTAAGAATAGTCGCCGGCGCCTAAGAATAGTCGCCAGCGTCCAAGAATGGGAGCAGAAACCCTCAATTTTTTGATTGAAACTTACCAGAAGCTGCTGCATTTCTCATCCTCGGCTTATACTCGAGTCAATAAGCTTTCCCAGTTTTTGGAGGTAAAATTAGGTACCTCAGCTTATACTTGGGATGGCTTATACTCGAGTATATACAGTAATTTAATTTTTGTTTCCTTGACTAACGTGATAAAATAGGATTTGGCATGTTTTTGATTTCTTTAATGAATTGCAACAATATGTGCTCTCCGTCCATTTTACAGCATCTGCACTTGCAAGTGTATTTATAACTCCTTATATTTAAATTGTCATATATGCTGAATCCATGTTAGGCAATGGTTTAATGGTCCGTCACTAAACACACTTCATACACTTGTAACGCTTTCTTGGCCTATTCTGCCAATAAGGGATTAAGGGTGTCCAGCTAGTGTATGAGCATGGGTTACACTGTGAAACTACACTCAGGGCAGAGCCTTCGCTAAATGGAAGCTTTCCCTATAAGATGGTTTTAAAACTACAACCCACAGGCTAATTAGTGTTAAAGATAGATTAATTGGACGCCAGGAGGTTCTTTGATAGTGAAACAAGTAAGATGGTTTATTAGCACACAAATATGCAAAAGCAATTGACCACAGGTTTACTCACGCAGGAGCTGTAGTAGGAGTTAGCATATCACAGAGGAGAAAGGATAGCACGATGATAATACAGCATGTACAGATGTCACTCCTCAAGTCAAACAGTAGGAAGAATATCTCACTCTCAAAGACCAGTGACCAGTGTGAAACAGGATCGATCAAGTAGGGGTCAGGCAGTGCTCTGCTAAAGTGAATTCCCTATCATTGAGTTCCCTACACTAAAGGCAACCTTAGAAACCTTTGGGAGGCTACTCCCTGCTATTCTCCTTGATGGAGCACACAACTGCTCATTCTACTTAAATCTGGCTATCTCTCTCTCCTAGAGAGACAATTACAGAATCTGCCCTAATGATAGCTAATCCTCATTCACGGGATTGCCTGGTTCCTGACTTCAGCACCAAAGGTACAAGTCCCTTTGGGGTAAATGGCTTACTGGGGCCTTGGTGATCCCAGGCTCAATGGGAAACACCCAGCAGCACAGACACCAGGAGCCAAAGTGGAAGAGGCCACTCCCTACATAACACTATATAGCAGTGTGGCAGGGGAGTGTCATTACACTCTTTGTCCAATAGGTGAAGATGTTACACTTTACCAGTTAGAAGGGCTTGGCCCAATAACAAGGGAAAAGAGAACTTAAGGAAAGGTAGGGGTTAACTCTATAGGAGCCTAATAGATCCTATAGGTCCCTACACACTAATGGCCTCTTTTGCTGAATCGTGCACAATTGCACCTTTTGGAACCTTTTGGAACGCCACTATAAATTTAGTGCAGTTCCAGGGTTCCCACAAACAGTCACATTTGTTAATACAATTTTGATACCATGCCGGAAGTAACACAATCTCCACTCCACCCCGCACACCCACAAATACACTGGTATTCTGGATGCGAGTGCAAAATGTGAAAAGTGTACTTTGCACTGTGTTCTTAAATGACCCTATTAGAATCTGTGCACTGTATTTTATTCAAGCAAGCACACTGACAGTATAGGCATGAGCCCCAGTTTATCTATGCACATTCTTTTTCAATTGGGCAGACATCTTTGAATATTCAGTCCCTACACATTTACAATAAACATCAACAGTGTATGACCCCTTGTACACTGCAGAAAATTTGCATTTGATATCCTTTCTGCCTGACAGCAATTGCTTCTATTCTTTGTGTGCCGTCAAAACCCATTAAATATCTTTTTTTTTTTTTTCATAATCGACAGCTTCATAAACAATAACCAGGGAGTGATAACTGCCTGGAGAAGCATGTGTGCAGCCATAAAAAGGGGAAACAGAACGTATTAAGTTTTGTTGTTTGGTTTTGACAATATGAACAATTTTTCATTTCTGCTGCGCTTCGTGTTTATGCTCTTTGTGGCCCTGAATGAAGCCTCCCAGCATAATCCATCTGCTCGCTGAGTTGTTCTGCCCTAGCCCTGAAAGCTGGGAAACTTACAGAAATGTATATTTTTCATTGATTGTTAGAAAACACTGGGGGTCATTTATAAAGTTCGCGCAACGCATATTTTTTGCAAATGGTTGTATTGCACATTTTTGCTGAGCGCTAATATATTGCACTGCTCTGCCCGTCTTTCTGGTTTTTGCGAATTCGCAGTGTGAATAAATTTTCGCAAATGGCGCGCAAATGAGACAGGAGTTTGCGCAAGCGCACCCAATGTGCGAGGTTGTTGTGCGCGAAAATAGCATTGACAGTAACTTAAATTCGTTTTTGCGAATATTTTTTCCGCCACCAAAGTTGTGGCGTAATTGAGTCGCAGAGTGTGCGCATAAAGATTCGCAATTTGCGAATTGTGACATATTTATAAAGCCCCTTTAGACATTCGCATTGTGAACAAAAAATTCGCAATTCTGTATGCGCCCTCTTATTTAGCTTTATAAATATAACCATGCGCAGGGCAAATATATTCACTTTGCGAACCAATCTGCCCTGCGCGAAGTTTATAAATGACCCCCACTATCTACCCAACATGCATACAAACTCTCTCTCTGCAACACTTGTGCCAGTAATGGTTATGTTTCAGCAGAAAGACTGGAACAACTGGGTAATGACAGCTCGGCTACATTATGTTTATATGAAGCACAGCAGGTATCAAGAAGAGGTTGTGGGTGAAGGGAGGAGGCGAGGAGAAGGCACGGAGGTGGATCGATATCCAAAATACATTTTCTTTTGCAGAAACTCACCACTTATCTACAAGTGCAATGGCAACCCAGTGGGCGGCCTGGGATATTCAGACCCTGACGTTACCCCACAGTCGCAAATAATTGACATTCACCTTTATTCCTCTTTGCTATGTTCATGCAAGGGACTTATTGCCATTGTTTTTAATGACTGAACTGTTAACTTACAAAGCAAGAGGTATTAACTAGTGATGGACAAATTTGTCCTTTTTAGCCTAAAAAGTTGCAAATTTCCAGCGAAATTCACAAAACGCATCAATTTTGACACCTGCTATAATTCTGACGCTCGTGTCAATTTTGACGCCGGCAGTAAAGTCAATGGGTTTGTGCAAAGAAAATCAGCACAGTCTCTGTGACTTGGGTTCAGGAACTGGCTATTTAGTGCCTTTAACATCTGCAGTTACAACTGAGGCAGAAGTAATAAATCTGAAAGAGCTTTGCCATTAGCTGAAGCTCCATAAAGCAAACGACAGGCACATCTGCGGGCGAACTGACAGCCTGCACATTCCAAAGGAAATGGAAAGAAGCGACGTTCTACGTTTCATTAAAGGTTACCTGTTGCCCTTCTACTATTCTTCATTTTTTTTCTCTCCCCCTATGCAGTGCTGATCTTCATCTGCTTTCTCTAGAACAGGTTTTAGATTGAAAGGAGAACTAAAGCTTAACTAAAGAAGTACCTATAAATGTTGTACATGATGTTTTGTGCTTCTGTACCAGCCCAAGGCAACCACAGCCCTTTAGCAGTAAAGATCTGTGTCTTCAAAGATGCCCCAGTAGCTCCCCATCTTCTTTTCTGCTGATTCACTGCACATGCTCCGAGCTGCTGTCACTTACTGAGCTTAGGGACCCACTCACAATATACAGTACACATAGAATAGAAATGTCACAATATAAGGCTGATTAGTAATTAATACAGATAATTACTACATGGCAGCACAGAAACCAGCGCAATTAGTATCAGAATTTAATAATCAGCAAACCTGTAGCATCAGCTTATATTACAGGGGAAGCTCATTTTCTGCTGGATAATTAGTGATGACCCCCTAAACTTAGCTTCTCAACAGCCAATCAGAGCCCACTGAGCATGTGAGTGTCACAGACACTTTCCAAGATGGTGACCCCCTGTGACAAGTTTGAAGTCCTGGATCATTGCTGCTATTGACAAGCTGAACGTTTAGGTTGGAGCAATAAGTTCAGTATATAAAATATGGCATTTGTAGCCATATTCAATTTTAGGGTTTAGTTATCCTTTAACTCCTTCCTATAGCTGGCTATTAATGTGCTGGTAGTATCCGAAAGTGTTGGACAGTGCTATAAGAGGTGTGTGTGCTGCAAGTGCCAGATGAAGCACTAGTCACTTGGTATTGGCTCAGTCAGCGAAGCTAGTTTCTAACATGATATACAAAAATAGCCCAACATTAAGAGATATAGAGAATCATTTATTAAAGAAGAGGCATTGCAGAGAAATGACTTTAGCTGCATCTCTTTTGTATTCTCTCATAATGAAGCGGGTGCAACAGTCTGTTAGATGGGAACCCCATGTGACTGCTGGTGTGCTTTTACTACTCAGTAGAACAGGAAAACCACTACCAGTACCAGTCCCACGTGGAACCACTTGGACCACCGATGATGCACTGATAAGGAACAGACAAAAATGTAAACCAGGGCAGAAAAGGACAGATAAAGATCTTTGTGGTTAAAAAAAAGGAGGGGGTTAAAACCAGATAAACAAATGAGCAATAAAAAGAGGATTGAGCAGGATCTGAGAATGAGAAGGCAGAGGGTACAATGCAAAACTGTTTTTTAGAACAGAAGGACACCAACAATTCAAAGTAGACATCAATAAGTGTCATCCTGGTCTCAGAACACACACCAACAGCATGATCAAAGATAATGGGAAACAGTCAATTTCAATGCACCTGTCTCCAGTCACATCTTGTTCTCTTTCTGTATCAGGTAGGACTTGCAGGTATGTGGGGAGGTCAACTGGTTGCAGGTCAAATTTTATTTGTTTACTTTGTTTTCTCCTGCTTTCCCCTACCTCCCATATCTCCTGGTGGCATCTCTTTGGGTTTATGAGATGTCACTTATGGTGGGCAGTGGGTCAAATTGTAGTTGCGGTTTGGGTTATAGTAAATGGGCCCATGCAAGATTTTCAGAATGCAGAAATACCTGCACAAGGCAGGGGCACCAATGGCTGTTAGGACTTTTGTACACTGCACTCTGATCAATCCAAAACAAGGCACAGAGTGTAGCAGAATTAATGATGAGCAAGGGTGGAATGGTAAAAGTATGGGCTCTAATGATCCATAAATTGTACTCCCCACACCTTTGTATTATTGATCTTCTTAATGTCTTGAATTATGTTTATGCCAGTGGGATTTACAGTTAAAGGCAAGTGTGACTAGTAGCAGAGATTTGAAAAATAAAAGCTCTACCAGTCACCTTTTTAGTCTTATTTTGAATATTTTTACAGATTTTCTACACAGACTCAGAGGATCATTGTCCTAGAGAGCTTACAATCAACTGTTGGGTGGTGTTTGAACTTACTAAGGCCACCTGGAGATCAAAAAGATATCAATTCCAGGCCTTCTAGATTTGCCTTCCATTGCTCTTCAAATGACAAAGCTAGTTTAGAGCCAAGAACTCACATTCTACTTATTGAGCGGAAGTGGCCAATGCTTTCACTTGTAAGGTAAAATATGTAAATCAGCTATTGATTTCTTCTCTAGTTTAGTAATCATAAATTGCAGAGGTTTGAACATATCTGAAACATATCGTTCTAAACAGGATTATACCCAAGCACTGAGGAAATCCTTGAACGTTTATTTAAAAGGGGCAGATTTATTAACCAGCAGAAATCTGCCCCTGAATTTGTGGAGTAACGACCATTCAACAGAATGAAAAGTCTCCTGGCAATAGAGTGCAAATAGACACTAGCGCCTATCTCTTTCACTAGTGAAGTGACGCCTGCTCCCGTTAGTAAATTGCCAAAGTCCCTGCGGGCTGTAACACTGTTGAATTGTCGCCAGCAATAGTCACTTCACCTTTTAGTAAATCTGCCCCAAAGGGAGGTTTTGGCACCAAACGTAATGACGCTGGATGTAATGACGCTGGTCGTAAAAACACTGGAAATAATGAATCTGTACGTAATGACGCTGTAATGCTGGATGTAACGACGTTGTGAATACTGATGGCCATGCTGGAATGCACATTGACCCTCAACCTGGTGCAGACATGTGCCTAGATGCCCACGCTACCGTTGGTGGCCCCTGTCAGCCAGGATTCTGCCGGTAAGTCTTACAAGGCCATGGCAGTGCAAGTGATCTGCTCAAATTTACTACAAACATACAAGACTGGGTCAATTCACATTGCCCAGCCCCCTGTTTTGTAAGTAATTTATTCTGTGAAAGTGCGTACATTTTCAAAAGCAAGGGCTTTTTGTTATAAGGTTATGTTAAAATAAAATTGCTAAGCCACCATACCATGTCAAGGTAAACCCCATATGGTGGTCCTAACTGTTTAACCTCCAGTCATATTTTTCAATTACTGTATTATTTCATTAAAGTCTGATCTAGGTGGAATCAACCCCTGAGCCTGCTTAGTCCTGTTTCCACTCCCCAGCCATCCAACCTTTGTGGAGATATTATTAACATTACAGCACATTTAGGGGCCTCTTTATTAAACCGCAAGTGTTTTGGTCAAGTAGTGCAAAAACTCAAGTTTTTAGAGGGAAAAAAACTCAAAGTTTTGCAGATTTATTATACTCTGAAGCTGCTAAAAGCCCAAATCCGAAAATACTCCAGCTATAACCCGTCAAAGTCACGTAAAAGTCAATGGCAGATGGTCCCTTTTACAATTGGAACATGTTTTTAGCCTTCGTGATTGTAGAGAGTTTGGGCTGGTTGACACTGGTTTTCATTTGATAATCCAAACATTTTGTGGTTTCTGTTTTGTGGTTGATAATCCATTACTCACGGAGTAACAGGCCAGTCACTCTGTGCCAGTAATTCTCGCCAAAATCCTAATTTAATCCCTCAATTTAAATGGATAAAATCATGATCCGAAATAAGCAGTGGAGGCAGGGAGCATGATCAGTCCCTGTTTCACCGTGGCTCTGTCCTGATCATACTCCCTGCCTCCACTGCTTATTTCGGATCATGATTTTATCCAATTAAATTGAGGGATTAAATTAGGATTTTGGCGAGAATTACTGGCACAGAATGACTGGCCTGTTACTCCGTGAGCCTAAGGGGGTGGGGAAACCATTCCTATTATTGTTTCTTTTCAGTATGAGAAATCAGAAATGTCTGTGTAAAAAAATATTTATATCTAGAAGTTCAGATCGTGTTTCTGCACCTTTTAGACACAAGCCCAACTCAATGAATTGATGTGAATGGTGGTATATTTTCCCTTTACTAAAAAGGGAAAGCATTAACTAGTAACAGCATCCACTGCCATTTCCTCCTTTTATTGGTAGTTTTTCTAAACAAAAATAAATGCAGAACCTACAATAATGTAATTTTAGCTTAACTTAATTAGAGTTTGAAGGAATCACATGACTTGCTCAAAAAATTAGCAGCTTGGCACATTGGATTATCCACATTCAGAAGCTAATTTAACAAAAAATGTTTTTTTTTTTTTTTTAAAGCATCAGTTAACAGAGCTGTTCCAGCAGACTTCTGCACAGAAATCCGTTTATAAAAACGAGCAAACAGATTTTTTTTATATTTAATTTTAAATCTGACATGGGGCTAGACATATTGTCAGTTTCCCAGCTGCCCAGTCATGTGATTTGTGCTCACTTTTTACTGCTGTACTGCAAGTTGGAGTGATATCAGAACAATGGGAAGGTAACCAGAGAGCAGCTCCCTACCACAAGATAACAGCTCCCTGGTAGATCTAAGAACAGCACTCAATAGTAAATAAATGTTGCTCCCCAACCCCTTGGATGTTGCTTCAAGTGGCTTCAAAGCAGGTTCTTATTTTTGAATTGCAGGCTTGAAGGAAACTTTTGGTTGCATAAAAACAGTTGTATTGCCAAATAGAGCTTTCTGTAGGCTGCCAGTCCATATATGGGCTACCAAATAGCCAATCACAGCCCTTCGTTGGCATTCCCAGGGACTATTTTCATGCTTTGGTTGCTCTCCAATACTTCTTACATTTTAATGTGGCTCACGGGTGAAAAAGGTTGGGGATCCCCACTCTAAAGCAATCCTTGAGTTGATGATTTATTTTGTTTAGACAAGTTAGGACCATAACATCGCATATGACTTATATGAATTTTCAAAATATGGCAATATTTCTAGACCAGTAAGCAGTGGATTCCAAGATCTGGGACCAAGTCTCACCTCCAATGATAACATTCATTTTCTTACACTATGTTGCAGTGTAGAGTAAAGGGTCCTCTGAATATGTGTCAAGGAGCAATTTATGTATTTTCAGAAAAGGAAGGACAGGTGAGAAGAATTAGGTGAAAAAAAAATGTTTTTGGGGCTGGGGTTTTTACTGTCTGGGTGTTGGTGCTTGCGTCTGCACTGATTAAAGGAGAGGTTAAAATGAAAAGCTGCAAAGGCCTGTTGACAGTGGAACACAATGCATCAAAACAAGCAAAATGCGAGATTTTTATTTCAGGGCTCTAGTAATCTGTATACAAGTCATGTATCGGACAGTAGATCCTGAGCAGGTATCTAGCACACCACAACACAGAGCCCTGCCAGAATAAGGTCAATTAGTTTATCCTCCTTTGGAGCTTCCCATTACCCAGATTAAACATTCATTTAGTAAATATTTTCTCATGGTTTAATTTATGCAAAATACTACTAGTATAAACAAGGTGGTGGAATTGAATAAAAGTAGACCCCAGATCAGTAAGTTTGGCTATGGGAATACAATACCTTGTGCTTCCCTGGAAGTGTATCAGTTAGAAAGAAAGCAAAATGAAGTTGAGCTGAGAGTGCTGGTTTGGGGTGTAGGTAATCAATTAAGGCCCTATAGAATTAATATAAATCTAACAGGTATATCTTATAGAGCACAGTATTATCTCATGTCACCTTTATTAACTGATCTCAGGACACACTCCCAGCAAGGATTTTTTTCCACAGAACCTACTGATGTATGTATTACATAACTTGGCATGACAAGCTTTCCATCTTACCATATTGCCCTTGTATCAATTTGCCTTGTGGCTTCAAGAAGCCCTAAACAGATGGCAGCGTTTGCATCTTCCCTACGGCATTGTGTTTTTAACTGTGGGGATATTCCAGTTCTTTCTCTAGTTTTTTTTGCCTCCTTTTGTGGCCATTCAATTCCCTTGAGGCAACTTGTCACCTCGATATTGTTTATTTGTCAGTGTAGACCAGGTAATTATACTCTGTGAAAGCAACACAAAGGTATATGTACTATGTGAGCCAGATACTGAATTCAAGTTTTCTGTTGTCTTCACAAGAACTTGTTTTTTGTTATGATTTATTTTCAAGGATTTTCATAGTATCACCTTTCAAGCCATTAAAAATTCATGTCTAATAAATAACTAGTTAAATGCATTCACTCCTGCGGTCTGAAACCAACAATCAATAGAAAGCAAGAGAAATTCATCTGATGAAACACTTACAGAGATATAGAATAATATTGATATAGATTTGGGGTTTGGGAAGTGAGAGGCCCTTAAATAATGTTCATATTTTGCTTTCTGCAAATCCAAATGAATCTTCCTGCTCTTTGTGATGAACATGGATTTCCAAGGTGATCAACTGTACTCAACTAATAGGAGTGTGATTAAACAGAATTAATCACTCAGTCAAGCAGGTGGATCCTCAGTTTGGAAAGAAATGGAAGGTCCTTTAGAATTGTCAAAACTAAGCAATAATATAATACTTTATATTTCATATTTGAACATGCAAAACTATCTCTTGACCACAGGATAAAGTGGCAATACCTTAATGCCTGTAGTATGATGTAATGCAATGTAGTATGAGTGAGCCCTGTATTCAATTGAGAACCCTCTGTATATATGAGAAGACATTAAATGTATGTATACCAGTAACAAGCCCATATCTTATCACCTTAAGTTTATAACCTTATCTTGTGCTATTTTCTTTATTCACATTGTTTTCTTTGGTCTTAATTCTTTTGCACAGGAAAAGTAACAATGATAATACTTATATGCCATGATCAGTTTTGATGTTTTATTATGTAAGCTGATCTGATTAAACTAAGCGCCCAAGAATAGAAAATATCCACTATCTGAATATATGTTTTGATCCCTAAATCACACCATGCATTTTCTTGCGCCCGGGTTCCTTAGTGATCTTAAAAATTCACAACTCCTGCTTTTTTTGTCCAGTGATGTGGTTTCTTTGCTGGTTTCTCATACATCTTTATAAACTCTTTGCTCTTGGGGATTTAACAAATTAATCCCATAATCAAAAGGTGTGAAAGTAAAGCACGTTATGAAAAGAGAAGCGATATGACAGACAAATGGATGCACCACTGTGGATGCAAGGAACCAATCAAACTAATGTCCCAAGGAGATACAATAACCACTATTTGAATATTTCTTAATCCCTTAACCCGATTTGCAATGCAATTTGATGGATATATAGAAGATTGTCCTTGTAGTGATCTTACAATGTCTTTCTTCTTTTTTCCAATGATGTGATTTGTTCCCAGGTTTCTGTCAGTTTCCGCTGGGTTTCTGGCTTGATACCTTAACCATTTGGCCAGATGAGCAGCCTGTAGGGTTGCTCACTATATGTTACCTGGCCTCTGCAGCCTCAGCCCAGCAGCAGCCTGATTGGTTTGCAGTCAGCCAATCAGGACTGACTCTGCCCTATTTAAGGTCATCCCTCCGAACACTTCTAGCCTCCTTCCTATTCTGCCTTACCTTGCCTTGCTTTGTCTTATTTTGTCTTGTCTGAATTCTTCCCTGTCTTGTCCTGCCTAGCTCTGAACCTTGTCATGGCTTGATCTGCCTTACCTTCCACTTCCAGTTCTGCTCTCGTCCTACTTCATACCTTGATCTTTCCTTGCTTAACCTTGCCTTGACATTTCCCTGCTCAGCTTTCCTTGCTATTCTGAATATTGCTCTGCTCCTCACTCCAAAACTGATCTTGCCTTAACCTTATTCTGCCTTGACTCTAGTCCAGTCCTGATCTTCGCCCTCTCCATCCTGTTCCACTCTGCACCTTTTCCAGTCTGACTCATCGCCCTCTTCAACCTGTTCCTGCCTTCACATTACTTGTTCCCTAGGCACATACAGTTCCTGCCTCAAGGACTCACCCTTCACTCATCAGTCTCCACAGCACCCTCTACCTAATCCTAAACAGTTTCTCAATGATTTTCATGAGTTCTTTTGGTGCTGCAAATGGATTACAGTGAACCCCAACATCAAAAGTTGTGTTTGAAACAAGAAGTCATATAATAGACAAATGGGTGCACCCCTGTGAATGCAAGGGCAAATTTGTGTTATTAAGGATGTGGGCAAAGTTCCTCTACCAGCATCTAGGTCAATGATCCCCAACTAGTGGCTTGTGAGTAACATGCTGCTCTTCGACCCCTTGGATGTTGCTCCCAGTGGCCTCAAACCAGAGGCTTATTTTTTAATTCCAGGCTTGAAGGCAAGTTTTAGTTGCATAAAAAACATATGTACAGTAGCTTTCAATATCTGCAATGTGGGGAATGCTTACCCAATTCTCTCTTTTACAATCACTTGGCATAACCTTGGATCATTGTTGTTATCTCTGCCTCTTGTTATAGGAATCTGTTCTTGACACTGACTGTTTATATAATTTTTCTTTTTCTTGTTTATTGCAATTCTATCACAAACTATTTTAAATGCTTTTTGAAAACTAATAAAAAAACATTTGTGAAAAAAAAAAAACATATGTACTGCAAAACCGAACCCCCTGTAGGCTGCAAGTCCTCGTAAGAGCAACCAATAGCCAATCATAGCCTATACTTGGCATGAACTTTTTGCATATTTGTGTTGCTCTCCAACTTTGAATGTGGCTAATGGGTAAAAAAAAAGGTTGGGTACCCCTTATCTAGGTTATTCAAGAAAAGTTTTTAAAGAAAACCAAACAATTGTGAATAAGGCTAAAAAATACCAGTACTAGCTCACTGATGCAACCCTATGTGCCAGACAGTCAAGGGTAAACTAAAGGTAGAGGATGGCAGTGCTGCTTAAATAATTTCAATGACTCTCTATTAGGCTTTAGCCCCTACATTGGTGTGTCACTTGAAAAGTCATAGAGAGATCTTTTGGGACAGGGTAAGGGACATTTATTAAAGATCAGATTCTATGGAAAACAAGGGAGTGAGCCTAATTCTTTACACTTACATCAGCACAGAGGCCAGAATCATCATAATCTGCAATCTTTTGAGGACAAAGGTTAATAGCAAACCAAGAAGTGTATGCTTGGCCCAGATCAGTGCAGAAATAGCACATTATCATTATCTTAAAATGAGAGCTCCTGCTGTGAAGGAAAGTATGCAGAATAAAGACATGGTCAAGAAAATATGCTATTTTATGCAATACTAAGTATTGGTGCAAATGCAAGTGCAGGAAGGTCACCTTGTTTTTTTACCATAAACTATGATCTGTAGCTAAAATTATTAATCTTTTTTTTTTACAGTACCCGGTTCTAAAAACCACAAAGGTTTTCAATGATGATGCTATTACATATGCTATATAGTGTATATTTGAAAATTAAATGGATTCTGTCATGATTTTTATGATGTATTTTTATTTCTAAATTACACTACACTGCAAATAATTCACTCTACAATATAAAATGTTATTCCTGAACCAGCAAGTGTATGTTTTAGTTGTAATATTGGTGTGTAGGTGCATCTCAGGTCATTGTGCCTGGTCATGTGCTTTCAGAAAGAGCCAGCACTTTAGGATGGAACTGCTTTCTGGCAGGCTGTTGTTTCTCCTACTCAATGTAACTGAATGTGTGTCAGGTATTGCTGAGATTATTGGCCAGGTGAGCATCTTGTAGGTTTGCTTGCTATGTGTTGCCTGGCCTCTGCAGTCCCAGCCCAGCTGCAGCCTGATTGGCTTCTCCAGCCCCAGCCCAGCTGCTGCCTAGCTGCAATCAGCCAATCAGGGCTGACTCTTCCCTATTTAAGGGCAGCACTTAGAACACTCCTTGCCAGAGCATTACATTGTTTCTCCCTAGTACTGCGGCAATGCCCCTAACTAGGTACTTCTAGCTCTTGTCCCTTATTCTGCCTTGCCATCTGTCTGCCTGTCCTTGTCTTGTCTTGCTTTACCATCTCCTGTACCTTCCCAGCCTTGACCTTGATCTGACCCTTGCCTGTTATTTCCTATTCCACCATGTATCTTTCACTTGCTTCATCTTGTACCTGCCTTGCCGCTTCCTGACCTGCTCTGCCTTGTACCCTGTCTTGTTGCTTCCCTAGTCTCCTTCTGCTCCAGTCTCCCTCTGCTATCTTGCTATCCAGTTTCCCTCTGCTCCAGTCTCCCTCTCTTGCTAACCTGCTCCAGTCTCCCTCTCTTGCTATCCTGCTCCAGTCTCCCTCTCTTGCTATCCTGCTCCAGTCTCCCTCTCTTGCTCTCCATTCCTCTCCCGCTATCTACTCTAGTCTCCCTCTGCACTCTATCCCCAGTTTGATCTGATCTACGCCTGCACCATCCTGTCCCATCCAGTCTGTTCCTGTCCTGAGTCATCGCCCTCTTCATCCAGCCTAGTCCAGTCCTGATCTTCACCCTCTCCATCCTGTTCTGCTCTGCACCTGATCCAGACTGACTCTTCACCCTCATCAACCTGTTCCTTCCTCCCCTTTAAGTGTTCACTAGGCACATACAGCTCCTGCCTCAAGGACTCGCCCTTTCCCTATCAGTCTCCACAGCGCCCCCTACCTAATCCTTGACAATGTGTCTCAGTGGTACCTGTTCTTAGATCTACCAGGCACCTGTTATCTTGTGTTAGGGAGCTGTTATCTGGTTTCCTTCCCATTGTTCTGTTGTTAGGCTGCTGGGGGGGAGGGGTGATATCACTCAAACTTGCAGTAAAGAGTGACCGAAGTTTATCAGAGCACAAGTCACATGATTGGGGGCAACTGGGAAACTGATAATATGTCTAGTCCCATGTTAGATTTCAAAATTAGATATAAAAAAATCAGGCCAAGGACCCATTTTCTAAAAATGCAAAGCCTGAAAACAAGAACAATCTTTTGAAAATGATAAAGTCAAGCCTGTATCTTCAACCTTGTAAACCCAAAATTGATATTTTGCTGCCATTTGGATATCAGCAATCTCTTCCTCGTGAACAGGTGCGCCTCTCCTTTCTAAACTGAAACCCATCTGTATATATCAATGGAATTTTTTGAAGGGAGACATCACCTCTTTTAAAGACTCAATAAGACTAAAACAGAAGCAAAATAATGGGTTAGATTAATATTTCAACTCTTCAGCAAGATCCGTGCCTCGGTGTATAGTTTGGAAAAAAATGGGTAAAAAATTCAATAGGATCTATAAAACAAAAGGTGTTCTTTGGAAAGTGAAATCTGTTTAGGTATTGTTTTCATATTTCAAATGAAATGCTTTGCTGCCTTATTATTTTGATCTAAAGAAGGGGGGGAGGTTGTACTTGATGTTTTATTATTAAAGTAGAGGGTATAATTTCCCAACCAAAATTCATATTTTTATTGTAGTGCCGCTTCATTTCGCAATCATACATTCCTTTTCTCTTGATCAAGCCACTGAGAAAACGAATTATGAATATTTTTTTGGGCTTTTTGTATGTTCTTTATGTGCTTTAAAATCATTTTAAAGTCATTTGAGTCCATACCTGAGAAACATCTTTTAAAAGAATAGCTTGAATGCAGTGGAACAAAAAAGGCCTTGTACTGTGTATTGACTTCACTTGTCACTTGACAAGCAGAGCTGATTTAATGCCATTAATTAAATATTCCATAGGTGTTTCTATAATAGATCTCTGCCTTGATGGATGGAAATTACTATTGAACTGCAGAGTTCTAACAGGGGAAGCAAGTAATGCTGAATTGAAAGGTTTGACATCCCACAGTCCAGGATTAGGTAGGGGGCCCTGTGGAGGCAGCAGGAGGAAGGTGAGTCCTTTAGGCAAGAGCTGGCTGAACCCATGGGACACAGACAGGAAAAGGGCAGAAACAGGGTGACGAGGGCGAAGAGTCAGACTGGAAAAGGTGCAGAGTGGAAAACAGGATGGAGAGGGCGAAGATCAGGACTGAACTAGACAAGATGAAGAGGGTGATGAGTCAGGACAGGAACAGACTGGATATGAACAGAAACAGACTGGATGGGACAGGACGGTGCAGGCATAGATCAGGAGCAGATTGAAAGGATGGGACAGGACGGTGCATCGTAGATCAGATTAAACTGGGTATTGAATGCAGAAGAATTGAATGCAGAAGGACTGGAGAAGAAAAACTAGAGCAGAAGGGCTGGAGCAGAAGGACTGGTGAAGAAAGACTAGAGCAGAAGGAATGGAGCAGATAGCAGGAGAGGGAGGAAAAGGCAGAGCAAGATACTGAGCGAGACGAGGAAAAATATAAGACAGGATAGAGGTACAGGAAGTTAGGACAGGAAGCAGGAACAGGCAAGGCAAGGCCAGGTCAAGGCAGAAATAGGTTAAGGCAAGATTAAAAGTAGGACTGGAGCAGAACTGGGAGGGAAAGACAAGACAGGAACAGAACAAGGTAAAGTAAGGAGGAAAGGTTCAAAGTAAGGCAGGACAAGAGAGGACAAGACAAGGCAAAGAAAGGAGGCTAGAACTGGAACCCTTAGCTAGGGGCGATGCCACAGTGCTAGTTTGGGAAGCCAATGCTCAGGCAAGGAGTGTATGGAGGGCTGGCCTTAAATAGGGCTTACTGCAAACCAATCAGGCTGCTTCTGGGCTAGGGCTGCAAAGGCCAGGTAACATATAGTGAGCAACCTTACAGGCTGCTCACCTGGCCCAGTGGTTAAAGCATCGAACCAGTACCCTAAAGGTCCTTGGCTCAGAGCCTGCTAGCAACAAATGCATGCCACATGGTAAAAAATATATTTTTTCATGCCAATACAATAAAATGCTGGTATCACATTAATTGTGCCTATGAGGTGTGGGTCTGTAGGCAATAAGCTTGTCTCATCTGCCAAGTGAAGGTCATGCCTGGCTAGAGTTAAAACTAGCGATGAATGAAACTGCCATGTTTTGCTGAAAATTTGCAAAATTGCATACATTGGAGTCAACTGGTATTTTTCTTGCATTTTTTAATATAGGCGACATACAGTATTATAATGTCATACAAGAACCACATTTGAATATTAAACTATGTTCTGCAAACACTCACTTCTGAGCTGTATGATCATGCAAAATAGAAAAAAAAATCTACAATAAAACAGTGTTGAAAATGGGCCACATAATAATCTAGAAGTCATAAGAGGACTTTAATTTGTTTTTCCTAACTCTGCACATTTAGACCCAGATTGTATTAAAATGTGAGAATGCTCTTCAATTCCTGTTATCCTGTGGAGCATAGCTATCAAATTATCTAAGAAAACCTCTTGTTATGATAACTAGTTTCCATTAAAGGAGAATGGGAAACTGTACTTTTGTCTGAATAAAAAAAAAATGGATTCTTTAAAGAAGCGATAGTTCTCAATAGAATTTGGGCAAGAATCTGGGGTGCAGATTCATACCCCTCACCCCAGATAAGCCTACCTCTTGAGGGTTGAAGGAAGATATTCACATTTGGTAAGATTTAGGGGTTCAGCATTCCCAATGGCAGTTATGTAAATACAACAAACAAGGGAAAGTTGTGCTCACCACTATTTTTTAAAACCATTAGGCGGGGGTGCAATGAGGCTGTGACCACAAAATACATATAGTCAAACACAAGAGTCCTCTGCACTCAACCCATTATCAATATATTTAAGACAGAGACATTTTGTGCATACTGCTACTAAAAAATGCCTTACCCTTTAAACAAAACAGGGATTGTTTGTCCATATATTGCAATATATTTAAGCTGGCCAACTACGTCAAAGTCATCCCATATCTGGCCAGTCCTATGCTCAATTTTATCTGATTCATTAAGAATTTTATTGCTTCATTATACATTTTACAAAGGGACTAGGTTTTACCTGCAACTTACTTGCTGCTTTCAAAGTAAACCCCCATACTTGGCTGCCCTTTTATTAGACACCAGTGGGATCACCTGTAGCTATAGCTATAGCTGAGTGCAGAGTTATGTAAATACACCATGACAGCCCCCCAAAATATCTTTATATGGGCCCGTCACATACCCCTAACCACCCACCGCTTCCCCCGCTCAGTCTCTCTCAGTTAGGAGAGTGGCCAGGAGGGGGAATTTCTCTACAGCTATAGAGGAAGAAGACCCTGCATCCAGGCAACCCTGTTCCCTGGCCCCTCCTCTTAACTACACCACTGGTACCAATACCAGTAGCTTTGCCTAGAAATTGATTAAGTAAGAATCTGGGGTGCAGATTTAAACCCCTCACCCCAGGTAAGCCTCCCTCTTTTACAGGGGAATAAAGAGTTTGCCTTGGTAGGGATGCACCCAGGTTTTGAAATCCTTTGTGAAAGATTCAGCTGCATACCAAACTAAATCCAAACCCTAATTTGCATATGCAAATTAGGAAACCGCGGGGAATGGTCACATGATTTTTTGAATTCGGATTTGGTTCGGCCAGGCACTTAGATTCAACAGAAACGGAATCCTGCTGAAAAAGGCCAAATCCCAAACCAAATCCTGGATTCGGTGCATTCCTAGACTTTGGTGAGATTCAGAATTTCAACAGTAGTGGTGTAACTACACAGATTTAAATCATTTAGCTGCTACTGAGGCAGTGAAGCATCCACACAATCAGTCAGGCATAGTGATGGGGCGAATAAATTCACCAGGCGCGAATTCATGGCGAATTTCCGTGGTTCGGCGCTGGCAAATAAATTTGTGAAACTGCTGAGAAAATTCACCGCCAAAAATTTGCCGGCGTCAAAAAAGTTTGGACGCGCGTTGCTCGCGTCAAGACTGTCGAGCATCAACATTATTCAGATGGCCATTGACTTTCATGAAGGCGTCAAAATTCTTGTTTTTGCAAATTTTTTGACGTTTCGCAGATTTTGCTGGGAATTCACAGATTTTTCAGCGAAGCAAAGTGGGACAAAATCGCCCATCACTAGTCAGGCATAGTTATAGCAAGAAATGAGGTGACAGAAAGCCTGGCTACTCACACAAATAACTAGGGGTGCAACGAAACCAGGATTTGGTTCGATATTCCACTACGATTTGGATTCGTAGGAATCCTCGTGCCTGGATGAGCTGAATCCAAATCGTTAAAATCACTAGACTTTCTCTTTTTTCCTTCCTGTGCCTGATTTGTATATGCAAATTAGTATTCTGATTCGGTTCAGTATTCTGCCGAATCTTCCACAATAGTGGATTTGGCGCATCCGTACAAATTAAGGATCTGTATCATTCAATCCAGTGAGTGAATTGTCAAAAAAGTACAGTGGGCATTGCATCTCTTCCAGTGCAAGACTGCGCACCCCTTATTACTCATTTATAAAACAGTTGCATCCAAGGTCTGTCTGTACCACCGGTGGGCAATAATGGAAGACTATAAGTACAGGCCACCATTTCAGCCTGTCATCACTATCTAAATGAATCATGTACAGTCTCTTCATTCACCTAGTGATTTGTAGTGATGGGCGAATTTCCTGCAAAACGCTATATTGCACGTGCCAATTTTGACGCCCACGACAATTTTTCTACGCGCACCTATTTTGTCCAAATGCATTAAAGTCAACAGGCGTCCGAATAAATTTGACGCGCAAAAATTTTTATGCGCGTGACTATTCTGACGTGCGCCCAAATTTTTTTGACACAGCCGATTTTTCGCCGGCGACTTTTCACAGAGATTCGCCGCAAATTTGCACCTGCCGAATTTATTCACCCATCACTAGTGATTTGTACAGTAAAACCGCTTTCATCACCCTGAGCATATACGTTCCAATTTCCCTTGCCCACTTATTGACTCCAGGAATTTGCAGTATGGATGTATATTGCAGCAGGCTAAAGTGAGCAAAAGTTAATATGGGGATGTCTGAGTGGGTGACAGACACAAGTATAGAGTTGTCAACTGTTTTTTTTTTTTTACAACTATTGTTGCACTTTGCATTGCACTTTATTATTATAAACGGGTTGTATGTTATTTGTATACTGCTTTTTCCCCCCAAATCTTTTAAACATAACATACTGTCTGTGACTGTGTGATTCTGGCAATCATAAAGCATAAATGTATAACAGAAGGGGATATTCAAGAGATGATTCTGTTGTAAACTGCCATAATAAAGTCCCATTAGGGGGATGCAGCAGAAAATTGTAGTTTAAAGGGATACTGTTATGGGGAAACTTTTTTTTTTTTTTTCAAAACACATCAGTTAATAGTGTTACTCCAGCAGAATTCTGCACTGAAATCCATTTTTCAAAAGAGCAAACAGATTTTTTTATATTCAATTTTGAAATCTGACATGGGGCTACACATATTGTCAGTTTCCTAGCTGCCCCCGTTCATGTGACTTGTGCTCTGATAAACTTCAGTCACTCTTTACTGCTGTACTGCAAGTTGGAGTGAAATCAACCCCCTCCTTTCCCCCCAATAGCCTAACAACAGAACAATGGGAAGGTAACCAGATAGCAGCTCCCTAACACAAGATAACAGCTGCCTGGTAGATCTAAGAACAACACTCAATAGTAAAAACCACGTCCCACTGAGACTGATTTAGTTACATTAAGTAGGAGAAAGAACAGCCTGCCAGAAAGTAGTTCCATCCTAAAGTGCTGGCACAAGTCACATGACTGGGACAGCTGGGAAACTGACAATATTTCTAGCCCCATGTGAGATTTCAAAATTGAATATAAAAAAATCTGTTTGCTCTTTTGAGAATCGGATTTCAGTGCAGAATTCTGCTGGAGTAGTTCTATTAACTGATGCGGTTTGAAAAAAACATGTTTTCCCATGACAGTATCCATTTAACAACTGCAGCGCCACAGGTCAAAGATCCCTGCTCTCAGAGACATCTGGGGCCTCTGGGCTTGCAGAAAACATCAAGGTATTTCATTCAACACGTCACCTAAACATATTACTAGTGATTTCTCCTATTTTGATGAAGAATTCGCGAATTTCCAGTTAAATTCGCCAAATGGCGAAAAATTCATGAAATGCGAATTTCGATTTGCGGGCATAAAAAAATCAATTTGATGTGCATTAAAGTAAATGGGCGTGTTTAATTGTTGCCGTGTCGCAATTGTCACCAGCGTCGGAATTGTCATGAATCACACAAATTCGCCGCACATTCATGCCTGGCAAATAAATTCACCCAACACTACATATTACAAATTCCTTTGAAAGCCTGAGTTGCTTTGTTTCTGTATACATTTATCACATATTTGCTTATAACACAGCCTTTGAATTCCAGCATCTATAGAAAGAATGAAATAAGGAAAACATTTATGCTTATTTGCTGCGGCTGCTCTATGATCTCCTAATGATGGTGTCTTTGCCCTCTCTTCTCTGCAGCAGTCAGAGCTACATGTGAGCATGAAATGGAAAGATTTCACTGATTTCCAGAAATGTTCCAGCGCCTTATTACACAGTATGTACCTGGCCGTCGCTGAAAGCATTATATTCCTCAATATAATGGCTTTTAAGGTTTTAAGCTTGTTTTCCTTGAAATAAAACAGCTGTTTTTTTAAGGAGAACTAAAAGCTAAAAATAATATGGCTAGAAATATTGTACAGGTATGGGACCTGTTATCCAGAATGTTCAGGACCTGAGATTTTCTGGATAATGGATCTTTCTGTAATTTGGATCTTCATACCTTAAGTCTACTAGACAATCACGTAAATATTGAATAAACCCAATAGGCTGGTTTTGCTTCCAATAAGGATTAATTATATCTTAGTTGGGATCAAGTACAAGCTACTGTTTTATTCGTACAGAGAAAAAGGAAATCATTTTTAAAAATATGTATTATTTGATGATAATGGAGTCTATGGGAGGTGGCCTTTCCATAATGTGGAGATTTCTTGATAACAGATTTCCAGATAACGGATCCCATACCTGTATTGTATATACACTGAACTTACTGTACCAGCTGAGAAGTTCAACAGCCCAGTAAGAGTAATGCTCCTTACCTTCAACATTGTCTACAGCAGCTCCCTATCTTATTTTTGTGTGCCAGCGGCACTGCACATGCTCTGTGTGTTCTGAACATACAAAGGGTGCATGAATATATTCTACATTACAAATCAGTCTAAAAACTGATCTTGGCTGAATCAGGTGGAATGTGCATTTCTCACTGAAGATTTTTGTGGCAGTTTGTTTTCTATATAAGTACTCAAGGACCACTCCCCTATAGCTGTCATTCTAGGCATGGGCCCCCAGGTGTTTTTATATATATATATATATATATATATATATATACAGTAAATACAGTGCTGCTTATATTCCTTTTAAGACCCACTTTTGCTGATGTTCCAGGTTTTAAAGGAACTAGTAATGTTCTCCGATGATCGCCGCGTGATACCAGGGACCCAAGGGTTTCCCCGCAGCTCGGGCGGTTTCAGCCCAACCTCACACCTTCCTTTCCGGGAGGACCTTACAAATGGCAGCTTTGACTTCCGGGTTGAACTTTTATAGATGCGCACCTGCCTGCGCGGGTCTATATAAGGAACACAGAAGCTCGGGCTCAGGTGGATGCGAGTGGAGGGAGGGCAGGTGGTGGGAGGGTGTGGGTCTATAAAAGGAACCTGCAAGGCCGGACTCATATGGAGGGAGGGTGGGTGGCAAAAGGGTGCGGGTCATGAAAAACCTGACCCGCACATCACTAAAAGGAACCCCTTCTTGGTTCTCATCTTACTAAAGCTTTGCCTTGGCTGTGTAAACTTGGAGACTGTAGGGGTCATTTACACATGGTGCAAAAAACCACTGGCCATTTTTTGCACTCTTCTTTCCATTGTATTTCAATGACCCCAGTTCTCTAGGCTTAATTTCAGAGCACTTGCATCGGACCTCATGAATACAACACTGCCTGTGTTCCTTAGTGCTCTATTTGTCCTAACACCTGCCTGTCCTCTTACTTGAGTGTCATTTAAATATGCAAGTAATTTGGGTCAGTCCACACGAGATACGGGGAGATTTAATCGCATGGCGACTAATCTCCTCTTCATCTGGGCGACAAAATTCCCGAATTGCCTTTGCGTGTCTTCTCATCCACTATAATGAAATGTTGCCTGCGCTAAAGCACACGCGGCGCTTCATTTTCCGAAGTTTCCTCTTGAGGCAACATCAGGCAACTTCGGAAAATGCAGCACCGCGTGTGCTTTAGCGCAGGCGACTTTTCATTATAGCGGATGGGAAGATACGCGAAGACAGTTCGGGGAGATTGTCGCCCAGAAGAAGAGGTGATTAGTCGCCAGGCGACTAAATGCAGAAATTCACCAGGAATTCGCTACTGAGCGAATTTATTCGCCCATCACTAACAACAAATGTTAATTAAGAAATGCTTTCACTTTACAAAATTAAAATTATGTTTTTTTAAAAGCCTTAATTTTCCCATCTAATTTCTTATTAGAGGCTGCGTGTAGACTGGACATGGACAACCCTCACATGCACCTTTTTTTGCATTCACAAAGCAAAAGGAAGGAGCACCAAGGACACAACGGACTTCACATAGTTCTGCTTGCCATCTGCTCTTAAGAGATTTCCCAAATTCGTGCATCACATCATTGCCTAGAATCCCCACACACTTTTACTAGCTGTGTGCTGCAGAAATCAAGTGTTGAAAGGGGTCAGTGACCCTCTACCTGAGGAGCATAAACATGGACATTTCATTCAGCGGATTGGATTGGAAATTGCATATACATCTGAAATCTGCATTTACATTTTTACTGAATGGAAAGCAATTTGGTGACGGTGAAGAACCCCTTTAAGTGTTGGGCTCTCTCTGGGCTCTCACACTACTGAGCACTTTTGAACCTCTTACATATTGCAGGTTGCACTATGCAAGAAGACTTACAATTTTTAGCCCTATGGCACAATTGGCCTTTAGCTCACTTTTAAAAAATATGGTTATAGTGAGTGGTTGGGTCAAAGCCAGAACTAGTGGTTGGCAGGATAGGCTTATGCTAGGGTGCAGTTGTGAGGTTGAAGGGGGCAGTTCCAAGTGAGACTGAATACTGACCAAGCAACCAGTGGGCTGTATCCAGTGTTGGGCCCAGCTGACACCAATCATTGAATCAAGTGTCAGTATAAAACAGCCTCTACATCTAACCTGTGCTATACAAGGTACAATATGTTGGCTGTTCTTGAATTCCTGACACAGGCCTAATTTATCTTCTTTACATTCCCTGGTTCCTTCTACTTGTTTCAAAAAACCCTTGATTCTGCATGATATCCACCAAATGGGCATGAGCCTGCTTGCTCAGAACCCATTCTGTCAGCTGCTAATCCTCAACCAGTAGCTCGCGAGCAATATGTTACTCACCAACCCCTTGGATGTTGCTCTCAGTGGCCTCAAAGCAGATGCTTATACAGTATTTGAATTCAAGGCTTGGAGACAAGTTTTGGTTCCATAAAAAACAGGTGTACTGCCAAATAGATCCTCCTGTAGGCTGCAGGGAGCTACCAAATAGCCAATCATAACCCTTAGTTGGTACCCCAAGAACCTTTTGCATGCTTGTGTTGCTCCCCAACTCTTTTTATTTTTGAATGTGGCTCATTGGTAAAAAAGCTTGGGGACCCAGGTCTAGACTCTCGAATCTTGTGATCTTATGGTGGCTAGTCAGCATCCTACACTGGCCTTGGAGCCTAAGGACCTTCCTACCTTTGCCTCTGGACCTTCGTGCCCTGAACTTCAGCCATGAGAATCTTTTTGCCTTAGTTTCCAGGTGAGGATCTTCCTGCCCTGTCCACTGAGTTTGACAACAATTTCTCCCTGGGCCTCATAACAATATTTCCTTGGCCTATGTGCCTTAGATCAATATTGCATATATTACCTCATGAAAACAAAGTTTTTTGAAAATTATTTTGAGACAATGCTGATGTGTCTACTTCGACAATTTTTGTTATTTTTGATTATATATTACATATTTTATTTCCATAACACAACACAATACAATACAGCACTGAATTCTGGACAAAAATACTCTGGCATTCAGGCCTCAGTTAAAAAAATATATATATAAATATACCAACATCAGACTATAGTATTGCCTAGAGTGCTATCTATATGGATGGGGGCATGGTAATCTCAGGATCTACCAGTTATAGAACTACCATGATCTACCAGGTTTAGAAAGGTTTAATGGCCGGAGGGTAAACACCAACTCCTGCTCCATCTAATATCTCAGTTGTGTCTACCATCAGTCTTTTTAAGGCCATCTTGATCTCAAATCAAGACCATTTCTATCCTCTGTGTTTCATATTTTAAAAATATCCAAATAAATAGTCAATCGATCAGACCATCATGAAACTAATAATAAACGTTGCTTGAATTGTATGGCCAATGATTGAAGAAATAGAGCTATATGTATACTGTTTTTATAATTATCTGTTGCTACAGTTTATCTCTAAAAGCGTTCCTTAAAGGAAAAACATGTTTTTTTTCAAAACACATCAGTTAATAGTGCTACTCCAGCAGAATTCTTCACTGAAATCCATTTCTCAAAAGAGCAAACAGATTTTTGTATATTAAATTTTGAAATCTGACATGGGGGCTAGACATTTTGTCAATTTCCCAGCTGCCGTCAGTCATGTGACTTGTGCCTGAACTTTAGGAGAGAAATGCTTTCTGGCAGGCTGCTGTTTTTCCTTCTCAATGTAACTGAATGTGTTTCAGTGAGACATGGGTTTTTACTATTGAGTGTTGTTCTTAGATCTACCAGGCAGCTGTTATCTTGTGTTAGGGAGCTGCTATCTGGTTACCTTCCCATTGTTCTGTTGTTTGGCTGCTTGGGGGGAAAATGGAGGGATGATATTACTCCAACTTGCAGTACAGCAGTAAATAGTGATTGAAGTTTATCAGAGCACAAGTCACATGACTTGGGGCAGCTGGGAAACTGACAATATGTCTAGCCCCATGTCAGATTTCAAAATTGAATATAAAAAAATCAGTTTGCTCTTTTGAGAAATGGATTTCAGTGCAGAATTCTGCTGGAGCAGCACTATTAACTGATGTGTTTTGAAAAAAATTTTTTTACCATGAAAGTATCCCTTTAAATTTCGGGCAATGTATGGTTAACATTTAAAAGCCTAGTAGACTGCACTCAAACAGACAAAGATGGTAAAAAACAAAAGGAATGTTCTTTGTTGCTATGCAACAACCCAATCCTAATTATCAATAGCATTGAATGTTTCTACAAAAATTTAACCCATCTTTTGGTGGAACAACTGAGATTTTCTATGATACGGTATGTCCAGTAAATTAAAATCTTTTGGGGTTTTTTGTCCCTACTTTTCCTTGAGTTTATTCTATGTTGTTGATTAATGTTGTGCCTTCAGGAATTTACTTTCTGCATTCATAATTCTTCTGAAGCTCTACCTTTTGCGTACAGTGGAAAATGCAAAGATCGGCACAGCTGCTTGGAATAAATAGAATAAAACAGGCTTTATTTGCCATCGGGTTAGTTCTTCAGGAGACACAATTCCAAGGCAGCTGTTTCCTGCTGCACCTAATTACATAGGTCTAGGGATACAGATAATTCGTTACTATTGGAATTGTTAGTATCATATTATGTGGCTGAAAAGAAGATATTAAATCTACAAAGTTCTGGAGTTCACCCAATACAGTAATTGCCTGGGCTGTTGAAAAATTAATGCAAAACCATGTTTATGTAGCAGCAAAATGGAGTGGAAAGTCTATGCTTCGTTTGCTTCATAAAAACACTTTTAATACCCCTTAAGATATTTATGTCCCGTTCTGTTAGTTTAAAATTATTCTCTTGTGTCTCCAGGGAAAAGAACACAAAAGTCGTCTTAGGCAACCATCGACTTTTAAATGTTTAAGAGGCCACTACCGAGTACCTTCATTTTCAGTCTTTTTAGTTGTACTTGCTTAATGAAAATATGAAGAGGCAAATGTATAATTATTTTTCTTTTGGTCCTTCCCCCTAGCTTCTATGATAATTGTACTGACTCTATGAGCAATTTTAGTCTTGCCCAATATCTCTAGGATGGCTTGCCACCAGCAGGCTCTTAGGGATTTCCACTGGGTGAAGGCAAATTAAATTTTTACTGGGGAGTCTTAATCAGTCAGCAGTTTAGCTAAATTAAATGATCCAACAGGTACTCTTTGGGGGGGGGCTATTTATCAAGGTTTAATTCAAGGAATAATTCGTAATTTTCAGAGCAAAAAAAAAAATGTTTTTGAGATTTATTAAAGTCCGATGGTCTAAAAACTGAGAATCCGAAACCCCGGCATTTAAAAGTTCTCGAAGTCCTGTTTAAGTCAATGGGGAAGGTCCCAGTGTCTGCACTGATATCCAATGATTTTGGGGTTTCTGCACAACAAACTCCGAAAACTCTGAAAAAAACTTAGTTTTTTGGAAAAACTCTGAACAATTCTCGGGGAAAGCTCCAAAGTTTGCCCGACCCTATTTTTTCAGGCTTTTTTCTTCATAAATAAGGTCCATTTGGGAATTCGGAGTTGGATATTAGAAATACTGAGATAAATTTGGTCCTTGATAAATAACCCCTTAATGTCTTTACACAATGCACATTATGTCCCCAAAATAATAACTTGAACCAAATCCCATTTGTTTACAACATTATTTAAGTCTCCCACCTAGAGCACTATATATTGCATGTTTAAGGACTGGATTATTAAAAGATGGCATTGTCATTAGTGATAGTCAAATTTGTCCAATACTGCTTCGCCGAAAAATTAGAGAATGTACCGAGAATTAATGCGTAATGCATTGAAGTCAATGGGCATCAAAATTATTTTGATGTGCGTTAATTTTGACACCTATGACAATTTTTATATGTGCGCCTATTTTATTCAATTGCATTAAAGTCAATGGGCGTCATTTTGATGCACGGCAATTTTTATGCTCGCAATGATTTTGACGTGCAGCAAATTTTTTTTGACTCTCATTTTTCACCGGGGAATTTTTGCCACAGTTTTGCAAATATATCCGCTGGTGGCGTAACGCAGAAATTTGCAGTGAATTCGCACCTGGGGAATTTGTTCGTCCATCACTAGTCATAACGAAAAATGAAAAAAGTGATGAAAAAGTGCCCTTGGGCAAGCTGGTTCTTTGGGTTATCTACTGTATCCTGCAGGCCTTAAGTTGTACAATCGTCATCTAGAAGAATGTAACTGCATCTGATATGAATGGCAGCCACTTGATATTCAAATGTATGTATAAAGACATTTAGCTAGGATTCTGGAAATGTATTTTGGTTATATCTAGTATATTCTGACACTGCCTTTGGTTATAAAAAAGTTCATCTATGACTAGGGCCAGATGGGGCCGCAATCAGCCTGTGGAAATCTGCAGGCCGATTTCAGCCCCAGACCACTAGCAGTACCTTGTTTTGCTTCCAGAGCCTTGTTGTGTCGGCTCCCGTGCAAACACACTTGGCGGATTTTGGCAAAGAAATGTGAGACGTTGCATTTTCAGCCGAAATTCGTGGAAGCTGGCCCTAGCGTAATATATATTAAATCATGAATTCTTCTATCCATCTGGTGGTCTTTCCCCAAACTCACAAATTACTGGTCTGCAGGAGACCAAATAATCAACCAAAAAGCACCTTATTTATCATCAGATATTTCTAGTGGACACAATAGCACTCTTAGAAATTTTTTCATTAAAAAAAAAGTGTTGTTTTTTTTACAGTGACAGATACATTAGATACATTCAACAAAGGGTTGAATTTCCTTTAGAAAGAGAAAAGATTCAGGGTTACTAAAATGAACTCAGCGGTACTCTGGAGACTGGTCTGGCTGCCCTTTGTGAAGTCAGGAATTAGTTTTTTTCCACTCTAAGGCATATTGGACATTTAATTTCCTCCAATCTCCTCTTCAGCTAGAAGTTATGCAAGAGTCATCTCAACAAAATGCCGAAATTGATGGATGTGTTTTTTTTTCAATCTCATGCGCTATGTAACTAAGGATAAATAATAGTTATCACAATGACCCATGGGTATTTCAGCTGTAATTACACCTTTGAACATGAATGCAAATTTTCTGTATATTTGACTCCCATCAAGCAAAGGTCCGCAAGTTATGGGTTGCTTTGTGTGTTAACACCCTGTATATATTATATAATAGCTTATGCCTTATTCGGTTAAGCATTAAAGCTGTTAAGCTCAGCAACATTCTGAGACAGCTATATACTTATAAAATGACCAATATTTGCTTTTTCCTCATCTATTCTATTCTGTCTATATGCTGCCCATGGGCATTTATCGATTTCTTTTACATACTAGGTATACGTTGAAAACGAATATTTAACAATGTGTGACAATGGAGAAAATAACACATACATTTGCATCTTTTAAAAAGAATGGACTTTCTATACTGTTACTTAAAGGAGAACTAAAACACACAGCCTCCTACCCAGGTCTGGTTTGTGACTTGGCCTGGGCAAATAGGCAGCTTTAGTGATTGACACAAATTCACTTCGAATTTCCACGGTTCGCCGCCAGCAAATAAATTTGCGAATCTCCTGCGAAAATTTGCCTGTGAAAATTCGCCGGTGTCAATTTCCGATTTTCACGATTTTTTCATGAAAACTTTCCAATTTCTCGATATTTTTGTGAAAACATTCGAATTGCTTGAGTTTAGTGAAAATGTTCGAATTGCACGATTTTCCTGTGAAAACATTCGAATTGTTTGAATTTTAAGTGAAAACTTTGAATTTCACGATTTTTCTGTGAAAACATTTGAATTGCTCGATTTTTTCGTGAACTTTCCAATTTCACAATTTTTCGCAAATTTTTACGATGTTTTTACGATGTTTCGCAAATTTTGCGGATACTTGTGCCCAGCAATAAAAGTCCTTATGCTTTAAACACAGGTAACATGCAGTTACTATGCAAACTTTTAACACAGCCCTCCAGTAGCTCTCCTTTCACTCTCTCTCCAGTGCAGAGAGCAGCCTTAATTGAGCCCCCACCTTTTTACTCCAGGTTAGGCTAATCACCTCCCTGCTACTCAGAGCCTCATTTTCACATCCCTCTTCACTGCTTCATAGAGAATTCTGGGAGGGATATACTTTCCATCCATGATTTTCCCAACCATGCTACAGCACATTTAATTTTTTTTTCGGTGTTATTTGTGATTACTCTCTCTCTGGCATTTTCTTAAAATGATTACTACAAAACCAGGGCTCAAAGGATAATAAATAAGGCCCATCTAGTCTGTAAATAAGTCTCATATAGTCTGGATGTCTGATGAATGGCCTATTAGCTGGAAACCAATATGACTGATTAAAATAAGCAAAGAAACCATTAGGTAAGATATATTTAAGAATAGTTATGATACACATCGTTTATTAATCTTCTTTATTTAAAGGGCTAGTGAGAAAAAGCATATTTAAATTGTGTAAAAGCAGGAAACACTGTTTTAAACCACTGCATCTTTTAGCTTCTAGATCAGTAATGGCCAACTCAAGTGTCATAACAGGTTGTCTCTAGGCAGTGGCATATCAATATATTTCACTGGGCCACCACGTAAAAAAAAAGAGACCCGGTGCACTTCAGCTCTAGCCCGGCACTCACAACCTCGACCTGTCCACCCAGCTACGCCTCCTGGGAAGAGGGAATTTTCTGGGTCACCCTGTTCCCCACTATACCACCACAGCTGTGGGGTCTGATTCCTCCAGCGTCTATATAGGAATTCAAAGCCATGTTTTTTTGCCAGCAATTCCTCTGCCCCATGTGCACTGTGGCACCTTGTACTTAACACCTGCTTAGGCAATTGTTAAGTACAGAGCTTTCTTGCTTCTCTGAAATCTGTCCTTCTGTGTCATTGAAGGCACACCCAACAATACAGCACAGAGCTCTAATATCCTATTGTAACATCTTTTAAAACTTTACTAACCCTTTAAGAGCTTGTGATCACTAAAAGTCTTGACAAAAAGATATAAAACTGCATTACTGTGGTTGAATAAAGCAGAGATTTTAGGCATAAAACACAAGAGTGAAAAAATATTCAGACTGAAATAGAGATGGAAATTGGGAAATTAAATCTAAAATGTAAGTATTAGAAAGGAGAGAAGAATCATTTTATAGTTATTGCAGAATGTGAAGAAAAGCTAGCAAAGGGATTTCAGTTGGGGATATCAAAATAGATGCTGAAGGCATTGATAATTCGAATAAATTGGAAGATAGAAAGATTTCAGGCTTGGAAACTGGATACAGGAACTTGGCAAGCAACTATATGAAGCAATAGATTTACTGTAAGCGTATGCCCATTTTACCTTTTCCTTTGGAAATATCCCACTTTTTCTAATTCTATTCAGCTTTTAACCATTTATTTTTTTTACTAATACATGCAGTAACTAACCTACTGTGTGAAATGTAAGTTTCAAAAGTAATTCAGAAACCACATTGCTAAGAATTTATAGTAGCTCAGTTTGTATTCAAAGATGAGATCAATATAATTTGATTTAGTTGGATAAAGCAGTGCTCAGTATCCTTTTTTATAGTAAAGCAAACTGTTGAAGTTGGGGTTCTAGAATATGCTTTGGCCAAAAGGACACTCTTCTAAACATACTTCCTTAAACCTGTTGGAGAATAGGTGTTGTCTGTCCCCGAAACTTGGCCATGGGCAGGGTCTGTTACAAAGAATACTTTTGTCAAACATAGGAAGCTTGAAGTTTTCTATTGACCAGGTATGTTAGGTAATTTCCTGGTCCATAAAACTGAGAGCATCACATTTGTGGGAGGAAAGGATAATACTGAAGAACCTGAGGAAGGGTCCTCAGTTGGAGATGAATATCTGCAAGGAAGAACGACCTAATGCATTGGCAAGTGTCTGTAATAGGCTCACTCTAGATTTGAGATATATGATTGTTGTAGTCAGTAGAAGAGCCAGAAGATCTACTAAGGAGACCTGCATGGGGAGTTTGATTTTTTTTAAAACAGTCATGTCAGTTAGTTCACTGGTATATAAAAGAGAGGGAATCACACAAGTTCAGCCTCTTTGGACTCTGTTGGAAGAGTAGAATAAAGTTGAAATGCTAAAGACAGAGGACTTAGTTGGAAAAAAACATCTGCAAGGCAGGACTAGATAAAGTATGGGCCAGTGCCTGTTATAGCTTACGCAAGGGGGCCCATTTACTTAGATCGAGTGAAGGAATAGAATAAAAAAAACTTTGAATTTCGAATTTTTTTTGGCTACTTCGACCATCAAATTGGCTACTTCGACCTTCAACTTCGATTTGAACTAAAAATCGTTTGACTATTCGAAGTACTGTCTCTTTAAAAAAAAATTTGACCCCCTACTTCGCCACCTAAAACCTACCGAAATCAATGTTAGCCTAAGGGGAAGGTCCCCATAGGCTTTGCAATCTTTTTTTGGTCAAAGAAAAATCGTTCAATCGATGGATTAAAATCCATTCGAAGGATTTATTCGTTCGATCGAATGAATTGCGGTAAATCCTTCGATATTCGAAGTCGAAGGATTTAACTTCCACAGTCGAGTATCGAGGGTTAATTAACCCTCGATGTTCGACCATAAGTAAATTTGCCCCTAGATGTGAAATATTTTTGTAGATAATAGAAAAGCCAAACAATCCACTAAGAAGACTATAAAGTGTTATCATTACAGTATTTTCTCCCAAAGTAGGAACCCGAGTGCATGAACTCAGGAATATCGAGGGCCACTTAGACAGAAGTAACACTATCTTTATACGAACATCTATCTAGAGCACAAACTCAGAAGTGTGAGGGAGCCCAGTACCTGCCTAAGATAAGGTGTAAAGTATAGGGCTCCCTTTGTGCACTGGATCTTTTGTGCCACTAAATCATACTAGAAACACACATGATTCTCATTATCATGTGGGTACTATGTTCATCCCATGTTCTAGCATGTTTACACCAAACAACACTGCATTGTGCATAAACATTATTTTTTGCTAATTTGCCAAATTAGCAAATGAATCCTTTCCCCTTGCAGGCAAATCACCATAAATGCTTACTTGCAATGAACACAGTTGCTCCTACAAAGGAAAAATTATTTGCATTGCACATATATTTTCTTTTAACAACTTTAATTGTGTGCATCTATTCCTGGACTTCACTTGTTACCATGCTAAATTCTATGCTAACTCTCACAATGTAATTTGTAATGCTCACGAGTTCCCATTACTGTAAAAAAAATCCTTTTTCGGGTTTGCGAGTATTTTTCTTCTATTTCAGCGAGGCTGCGACTAGCACAAGAAATGATTCATCTTGAAGAATTATATCCAGATATCCAGTATACTGTATTTATGAGAGCCACAAGCCCTTCTGGCCCAGAATCTACAATTATTTTCACTGACATGCTGGGATCAAAATATGCCATTGTTATGTGTGTAGTTAATATGTGTTTAACATCCTACGGCTTCACTTTCACATTCACAAACTGAATAGAAGCTTCTTGTTTTGTCAATTCCAGAAGAGGGGCATGCTCTATATTTTAGAAAGTTCCTACAGGGATTGATCAATTTTTCATTGATCTTTTTCATTTGAATTTCAGAATGCTGTTCATTAAGACAGATATATAAATGGATCAGCATGATGGGCATTGGGTTCCTACTTTATTATATGATAGGTGAAAACATTTTCATATTGATAGAACTTTCTCTTGCTCTGTTCTATTCTATTCCCCGTCTTTTAGTTCCCTATATCTACTCTAGTATATAGGTGTTGTTAAAAATACCCACCAATATCTAAGGACTCCAGAAATAGCTGGTAAAGAACCTCCATCTGATCATCACAGCTGCCAGTTGCAGACATAAGGTATAATGATTATTATTATTATTATATTAATATAAGTATTGGCGAGAGGTCCATGTTTGATTCTCTAATTTGAAACTAATTTGAAACAACAGGTACAGTATGTGATCTGTTATCCGGGAACCCATATCCAGAAAGCTCCGAATTACATAAAGACCGTCTCCCATAGACTCCATTTTATTTATAATTAAAATAATAATTATTAAAATAATTAAAAATTATTTCCTATTTCTCTGTAATAATAAAACTGTAGTTTGTACTTGATCCAAACTAACATAATAAAATCCTTAATGGAAGCAAAACCAGCCTATTAGGGTTTATTTAATGTTTATATGATTTTCAAGTAAACTTAAGGTATGAAGATCCAAATTAAGGAAATCCAGAAAACCCCAGGTCCTGAGCGTTCTGGATACCAGTTTCTTTTTTACAAAGTAAGCAAGTAAGCAAAGGCAGGTATAAATTCTTCTGCAATAGTTAGCACTAGTGATGGGCGAATTTATTCGCCAGGCACGTATTCGCAGCGAATTTGCACGATTCGCAAATTTGGATTCGCACGATTCGTTTTTTGGATGCCGGCGCATTTTCACCAAAAAAACGGATGCAAATTCGCCCCTCACTAGTTAGCACTGCTGTTTTGTAGCACTGGAGTCCTAAGCTTGATTCCAGCCAAGGCACTATCTGCCTGGAGTTTGTATATTCTTCCTGTTTCAATATTGGTTTCACCTTGGTACTGACAACACACAAGTAGTGATGGGCGAATCTGGGCAATTTAGTTTTGCTGAAAAGATTTGTAAATTTACTTTGGAAAATTAATTAATTTGCTTGCAGCAAAACGCGGAAATTCGCTGAGAATGTATTCGCCCATCACTACACACAGCAATTTAATTGGTTACTGATAAAATTGCCCATGGTGTATACAAATGTAATAGGGACGTTAGATTTTAAGTTCAACCGGGGCAGGAGCTGATGTAAATAATGTATAATCTCAGTAAAGATCTTCATCATATGTTGCCACTATATAAATAAAGGATAATAATTATAATCTCATAGTTATGGTTACAGGGATAGTTCACCTTTAAATTAACTTTTATTTTGAGGTTGTACACATGTATATTTTGAGACCCTTTGTAACAGTTTTTTTTTTATATTTTCTCCAGCTCTCCAATTTTAGCAGTTATTCCCAATGTACCCTAACAAGCAGACAGTGATTGAATAAGATACTGGGAGATGAATAGGAAAGCAGCTGTATAGAAAGCTAAGTATAACAATAATAAAATTGTAGTTGAACAGAACAACAGATTTTTGACTGCCGGGGTCAGTGATCCCCCCCCGGCCAACAAACAGGTAATAATTTGAACTGCAAGCTGGAAAGAGACAAAATAGGAAAACAAATACTTTAAAAACCATCTGAGATGTTGCAAGAATAGGCTGGTCTGTAACATTCTTAAAGTTAACTTAAAGGAGAACCAAACCCTTTTTATTAAAATACCCTACCCCCCTTACCTTACATAGACCCCCCTCCCTACTCCCCCCAGCCTAGATTTTACACTGGGTAAATGCCCCTAACTCTTTACTTACTCCTCGTTTCAGATTGAGGGCATCGGATTTCACGGGCGACATCTTCTTCTCTTCGATATTCTTCGGGTCTTCTTCTGGCGCTTTGGCAATTTCTGCGGCTTTTCAGGCGCATGTGCAGTTGTTTGGGACCAGCAGATTGAGCCAACTGTGCATGCCCGACACTCCGTTCTCTTCCCAAAGATTACCAAAGAGAAGAAGATGACGCCCATGAACTATGATGCCCTGCTGCTATGGTTCTCATTGTTTTTTTCTCTCCTAAAAGTAACAAATAGTTTTACTTCCTCATACAGTATATATTTAACTACAGGGTTCAGTTCAGTACATTGTAGAGTTTTTTGTTTTAAAGCGGTTCTTTGGTTGCAAAATGGATGAGATCACTTGCAGGTTCATAAAATATTAAAATAGGAAAATTGGCACATTTTTCCAGATTTCATTCTATTTACTGTCCTAATTATCTTTTTTTTTACATACAGCCTTTATAATAAGAACTTTGCCAGGTATTTTAAAATTTAAATTACATTTTTTTCACTAAAATGTAGGGATGTAGCGAACCGCCGACAATGTGTTCGCGAACGCCGTTCGCGAACACCGGCAAAAAATGCGAACAGTTCGCGAACAGTTCGCGAACTTCGAACATCCGAAAATCGTTCGATTCGAACGATCGAAGGATTTTAATCGTTCGATCGAACGATTTCCGTTCGAATCGAACGATCAAAGCCATTGGATCGAATGATTTCATTCAATCCAATGGCTTCGATCGTTCGATTCGAACGAAAATCGTTCGATTTTAGCGATCGAATGGTCGAATGGTCGAACGATTTTGACGCGAACGCCTATTGGCGAACGTCGCGCGACGTTCGTGAACTTGCAGCGGACGCGAACAGTCGAAGTTCGCGCAAACTAGTTCGCCGGCGAACAGTTCGCTACATCCCTACTAAAATGCTTAGTGAAATGGCCGAATAAAAGTGCAAATTTGCGGCTAATTTCCTCGTTTCGTCTCCAGCGAATAAATTTGCAAAACTGCCGAAAAAAATCTCCGGCGAAAAATCCGACGTGTCAAGAAAAATTTGGGTTTGCGTCAGAATATTAATAAAACAATATTAATGTAGACACTCTCACTCATCAAATTAAAAATATTGTTAACAAATATCTTGCTATTTTGAGTACTGATCCGGTGTTAGACAAAATTTTAGGACCCTCTTGTCGTTTTCTTTCAAGACGATCAAGAACTATTGGTAACACTCTTTCTCCAAGTCTTGTAGAAGATAAAAACCTACACCAAGCACCTGGCTGACCAAAGTGGGTATGTGGGGCTTCCAGGTGCCTTACATGTAATTGTGTTAATAAAACAACTACTTTCTCCTCATCGGTTTCCAAAAGAACATACAATATAAGACAATATATCTAGTGTAACTCAAAAAATGTGGTGTACTTGATTACCTGTAAAAAGTTTTTTCAATAGCGATGGGCGAATTTTTTCGCCTTGTTTCGCTGCGGAAATGACACCCATAGACTAAAAAAATTAGTCTATGGGTGTCAAAAATTTTTTTTGCCGCCCATAGACTTTAATGGCCACCCATAGACTTTAATTGCCCATCCCTAGTTTTCAACAATATATAGACCAAACCAGTCGAACCCTTAAGGAAAGAATAAGGGAGCATATTCCGAATATAGGGGCAAATTCACTAAGATGCGAAGTTGCGCCAGACGCAACTTTGCCGCACTTCGCCGCACTTCGCCACACTTCACCAGGCGTATTTTCGCCAGCGCTCCGCAAATTCACTAAAATCCGAAGTTGCGCACAGGGGTAGCGTAAGTTTTTGAAGTTGCGCTAGCGTTAATTCGCCAAGCGAAGTTTCGCTAGCAATGGTTCATTTGCATACGGCGTGAAATTCAAATTTCAATGGAGGAACACGAATCACCACTTCAAATGCCTAGAAAACCTTCAAATCAGCAAATAAAAATTTTATTTTGCCCTACACATGTGCCCACTGTCTAGGTAAGTTGCCATGAGTCAGGCAATGTAGGGGGGAAGGAGGGGAGCCCCAAAAATATTTTAGATCTTTTTCAGCCTATCACCCATCATGTAGAAAACATGCCAGTGTTTTTTGGGACTTAGAAAAAAATTTGACTTTTTTTGAAACAATCCCTATCTACTCTATTGTGCTTCGCCAGGTCTGAGGTGGCGAAGGAAGTCTAGCGTAAAAGGTAGCGTTCAGTACACTGCGCAAGTTAGTGAATTTGCATAGTTACGTCGCTAGCGAAAATTCGCCTGGCGTAAGGGTGCGAAGTAACACTACCGAAACTACGCCAGCGTTCATTTGCGCAGTAACGAAAAATGCCAAACGCTAGCGAATTAACGCTAGCGTTCGGCGCTTCGGCTCTTAGTGAATTTGCGCCTCAGAATATAAGAACAGTACCACTACTGTGGCTCGACACTTTGCTAGCTGTGTAAATAGGTCTTATTTCTCAGTTATTGGGCTTAGGAAAAATCTCACTACACATGAGAGCTGGTAATATCATAGATAGACTTCTAAATGGATTTTTTATTTGGAAACAAGACAACCTACAGGAATGAATTTAGATATAATCTATCCCGTTTGGTTTAAAATTGTCTTCTGTACTTGAGGAAACCTGTCCAAAAAAAGTAGAAAAAGTGTCTCTAGTTTCCAATAATAACATTTTGTTCTGTTTAAATATTGTGATTCGCAAATGTATCTTTTACTACAACACTATGTTAAAATTCATAGGAACATATTTAGAATACAAAGTATCCTGTTTTTCTCTTCTTTAAAATTCTCCTCTGTATCTGAGGAATTGTGTCCCTAAAAAGTATAAAAAAAGTGGCTCTAGTCTTCAATGATATATATATATATATATATATATATATATATATATATATATACATTTTCTGTAGATGTTAATACACATCTTCTCTGTCCTAATAATAAGAATTCAATTGTCACCTTAGCTACAACACTGTATTATATATTACTTAACAAAACAACTTTTTTTACTACAAAAAGTATTTTCTCATGGTATAAATATTTGTCTGTTTTGTAAATATGTAATTTTATCTATTTTTACTTGCAAATTTTCATGTGTACTTGTATTTATTTCTTCTGGATAAGCCAGTCACTAATGTTATATGCATTCTGATTGGTTAACCAGATCACTTCTCCGATTGGTTTTTTTTCATTTAAATATCACTGGTTGTACTGAGTATACCTAGCCCCTAACTTTTTAAATTTGCATCTATTAATGGAGTAAAGTCCAGTCTTTGTGCCAGTCTACCACTGAAATCTACATGTGCGTCAGAATAGTTGCACGCATAAACATTGTCACTCATCAAAATCATTTTGATGCCCATTGACCTCAATGTGTTTCGCAAATTTTTCGCGAATTTCACAGGATATTCAGAAATTTTCCGGTGAAGCGAAAAGGGACAAATTTGCCTGTCACTAATCAGGGACTTTCCTTCTTATAAAAAAAGTAATCTATGTGGTATATATGTAAAATGAATATGCTTATATTTCCATTATTTTTATTGTCTTGCTTTTTGTTAACATACAAAATTATAATATAAATATATATTTGAATGAACTAAAATTAATATATGACATTTTTAAATTTTCATGTAATTCCTGTGCGGGTCCATTTTTTAGGACCCGTACCCGCAATCCGCAACCCGGACCCACAACCCACATTCTTACCTGCTTGGAACCGCTACACGACCCTACCCGCAAGTACCTTATCCGCAACCGGACCCGCGATTCGCTGAACATCAAGAATTAGGAAGTGCTGTCATTGTAAACTGGAAGTGACATCATGGGCAGTAGACATGATCAGCAAAAAAGGAGTAAAACAGGAAGTGCTGTCATTGTAAACCGGAAGTGACATCATTGGAAGTAGCCATGACCAGAAAAAAGGAGTAAATATCGCAATTGAGAAGACCCGCGGCCCGACCCGCGTCCCAACCCGCGACCCGCAAACCCGCAGAACCGCTGACCCGCATCTTTACCCGCACCCAGAACTTCTCCCCTCAACCCGCAAGGTACCGCAGGTTTTTGCGGCTAACCCTCACCGGCTGCAGGACTCTATCCTATACTATGCAGGGCCTTTTATTTTACCAGTAATTTTTTTGTTGTATGGGTAAATCTGTATGTTCAATGCATGACCCCATTTATTGTACAGAGCTGTGGAATGTTAGCACTGCATACAGTTATTATTATTACTTCACTTTCCAAAAGATGTTTTAAATTTTACATATAAAGCCCTTTAACTGAAAACAAAAGAGAGAATATGTTGCGCAAATTTCGTAATTAATATGGATGCTATGACATTTTGTGTGAATTTCTGCGTTTCACCACCAGTGAATACATTTGCAAAACTGCAGCAAAAATTTGAAGGAAAAAAAACAGCTGCGTCAAAAAAAAATTGGGCACGCATCACAATAGTCGTGGCAGAAAAATTGTAGCTCGTCAAAATTATTCGGATGCCCATTGACTTTAATGCATTTGGACAAAGTTGGAGCACATATAGAAATTGTTGCGGTGTTAAAATTGACGCCCAGTGACTTCAATGCATTTAGCAAATTTTAACTACAACACCTATATTGATATTTTTGCTAGTAATAAGGTACCCATGATAACTTAAAAAAACAAACAAACAAAATACAGGTATGATGGTATAGAATTGAATTCTGTAATCTAATGAACTACATCTTAAGGGCTAAACATGGAGGAGCGCCATTGTCCCTGTTTAGCCAAAAAAGAACAGAAAACATATATTCTTACCACATTAGGCAAAAAGTGTGTTCACCACAAGCCCCATACATGTTGAAAATGGCATATACACCCCCTTTAATAACGTTTAATAAAACAGAAAATATGGTTGAATCAAACAGTAAAGTAAAAAAAAACCCTACCCCCCTACCCTACATAGACTGGAAAGAGGGTCTATGTATGGTAGGGGGGTAGGGTTTTTTTTACTTTACGGTTGAATTCTCCTTTAACACCCATGATCTTACCGACTTCTATTTATTACTGGTTGAGGGGTCAAAAGTGAAAGTGAAAAAAGTACACTGTAACAAAAATAAGAGTAAAAAAGAAGTGAACTGATAAATGAGCTGAAACATTTATAGTCATATTTGTTAATTTGGATATGAACTGCGACAGAAAATACTTCTCTTTGAATAATGCTTTTATCACAATATTGGGGTATATTTGTATTTAATTAAGGAAAGCACACTCCTCTCATTTGACTTTATTTAATTAAATGTGTTAATAGTTCCCCCTGTCACTAGGAAATTAATTTGCAGATTAAAGCTTTTTTTTTTTTTGCAAACCTTCTTTCAGTTGTAGGCATAATTACTAATAATGAACATATTCTTTCTAGTTGAATTGCTTTCTTTCTTTCCTTTAAAAACAATAAACTCAAGAAGCACATAATCAGGCTACACTATGGAGCACCAAACCATTTTACTTGAATTCAGGTGCAAAACTATCACAGTGAGCTATGGGATCGGTGCAGAATTATGTATGGAGTTGCAGAGGGAGAAGGTGACAGCAGGGTAGTGATGTAGTTGTTTAATCCTTTAAGATATTCTGCAATTACTTTGTAACAGATATTTTTTATTCTGAAACAAGGTGACGCCAACTTATCTCTTTTGCACATAATGGCATACGTATCTACAGTATATAGAAACGTCCATCAAACATCACAATAAATAAGTAGTCTGGAGTTTCAGACTTAATCACAAACATTTGGTCAGCAAAGTTTTCCAAGGGTCTTTAGATACATTTAAAGCAGATGAGAAGAACATGTAACCTGGTATAAAAACCACATATTAACCATTGGGGTCTTCTCCTAGTTGACATACAATCTGTGGATACCTATCTTTGTTTATCTACAACATTCTCCATTATTATGCACTGCCATGATATTTTTCTGGCTTTATCTCAGAATACTTAATCATCTTCTGAATATTTTTTTATCATATCTCTACTATTAAAATTGAGCTCCATTGCAGATAAAACCTAACCTAGTCTTGCCCACAATACTTATGTCTAATAATATCCTTTTGTATGCAGGAAGTGCTCCATCCCTATTAACATTGTGTTCCATTGCAGATAAAACCCAACCTAGTCTTGCCCATAATACTTATTTCTAATGCAGATATGGGACCTGTTATCCAGAATGCTCGGGACCTTGGTTTTTCTGGATAATGGATCTTTCCAAATGTGGGTCTTCATGCCTTAAGTCTACTAGAAATTCATTTAAACATTAAATAAACCCAATAGGCTGGTTTTGCTTCCAATAAGGATTAATTATATCTTAAATGGGATCAAGTACAAGTTCCTGGTTTATTATTACAGAGAAAAAGGAAATTTTTAAACATTTGGATTATTTGGATAAAATGGAGTCTATGGGAGACAGCTATTCCGTAATTCGGAGCTTTCTGGATATCGGGATAACGGATCCTATACCTGTAATATTCTTTTGTATGCAGGAAGTGCACCAGCCCTATTAACATTGTGTTCCATTGCAGATAAAACCCAACCTAGTCTTGCCCATAATACTTATTTCTAATAATATCCTTTTGTATGCGGGAAGTGCACCATCCCTGATGAAATCGAAATATATGTGGAATATAAGAATTAATATGTATTCAGCGATTTAATGGTATTGTATGAAGTTCACTGGAAATCATGCATTTGTACTGGGCATGTTTGCAGTTGTTTTGTAGAGAAAGTAATTCCCTTTAGTCTGTTCTTAATATCTCTCATAACGCTATCCTATTCATGCATTCATGGCCTCTCCCAAGCTACAGCCGATTTATGGAACTCACAGTATCATTCCGTAAAACTTTCAGGTTTACTAGCAATGACATGCTCCATAAAGGCTCATCTCTTCAAAAAAGCTTTTTTGCCTTCCCCCAAACCCTCATAAAGAAGGTAGTACTGTAAGCTAAAGTGTTTCCTTCTTATAAGCACAAAATGATATAGAGAGAGACCAAATTAATATATTCATATTGATTTTTTTTTTTTTTAAATCAAGCAATACAGATAAAGAATACAAATAAAGATTAATATATTTATTTGAGTAGAGACATTTCAGACCGGCCTTTCTTTGAACAATATGATTTTCCTACTGAACACTTAGGGGGTTATTTACTAAACTCCGAATGCAAAAATCATGAAAAATTTATGATTGTTTTTTAAAATATCAGACTTTTTCAAAAATAACAATTTTTTTACGGGAATTTTTTCGGGAATTTATTAAACCCAGAGGATGGAAAAGTCTGAATCAGAAAATCTGGCATCTCAGACCTGTCGAGGTTGCATATAAGTCAATGGGAGAAGTCCCAATGATTTTTTTGATGTTCGCTCGGTTTTGTGCAATACTCTGACGTTTTCGGAGAAAAAATCGAAAAAACTGGTGAAAATCGGAATAAAATCGGAATAAAATCGGAATAAAATCGGAATAAAACTCAGATTTTCACAAACTTGTGAAAATCTGAATAAATCGGAATAAAACTCCGATTTTTTTTCCGCAAAGCTAATTTTTGGGAAAATTTAATAATAAATAAGCATAAAAAAACCTGAACGGATTTAATCGGAGTTTGTAGCAGAAAACATTGAGATTAATTGGGAATTTGATAAATAACCCCCTTAGCATCCCAGCCATAACACTGTAGTTACTGGACTGAAGCATCCAGGTTGTCATTTATAGGAAAAACATTTTCATTGGTCTCTTGTAAGGCTGCAGCAACTCATTCCTTTTCTTCATCATCATCTCTTAAAACCAATACTGAACTGAGGCCCAGGAACAAATGATCATTAGGCTGTGACTATATGAAAAAAAAGCGAAGTTGCGCTATGGCGAAGGGACGTAACTACGCTAATTCACTAATTTACGCATTTTACTGAACGTTACCTCTTTCGCCAGACTTTCCTTTGCCACCTCAGATCAGTCGAAGTGCAATAGAGTAGATAGGGATTGCTTCAAAAAAAGTGGACATTTTTTCTAAGTCCCAAAAAACGCTGGCATCTTTTCCTTTTTTAAGGGTGATAGGCTGAAAAAGATCGTACATTTTTTTGGAGTACCCTCCTTCCCCCCTACATTTCCTAACATATGGCACCTAAACTATACAGTGGGCACATGTGTAGGGCAATATAATACCTCTATTTTATTATATGAAGCTTTCCCAGGCTTGTGTAGCGTAATGTATTTGCTGTTACATATACGTCCATTGTACTTTAACTTGGTGCCGTATGCAAATTAGGTAACTGCGCTTTCCTTGACGAATTAACGCTAGCGCAACTTCGCTACCTTTTGCCTCCCTGAGCGCAACTTCGGATTTTTGTGAATTAGCGGCGCCCTGTCGAAGTGCGGCGAAGCCTGCACTACCGCAACTCCGCAGGTTAGTGAATTTGCCCCTAAGAGCCTTAATGATTTATGGGGACTGTGAGAAATATTCTACCCCCCCAAGTCAATACTCTTCAAAGAGAGATTTAATTATCACACTCACGCTTTTAAATCTCTTTATGAGAGTATTTGGCTGGAAAGCTCAACATAATTTCAAACATATTGGCTAGTGTGCTGCGTGCTAGCCATGGTAAATTAGCATTTCCGTACTGTTCTTCCATCAAACCTGGCCTGTGTCTCCAGCACTGAGATTATTATGTGTGTTCTTCCTAATCAACTGTTTAATAACAGAAGGAGAAAAAGGATAACACAGAGAATATTTTTGCAGAAGAACATAAGGGTACATCAAGTCTCGTAACAAATCCTGGCCTCATACTGATTTGTAAAAATCATATGTTTAAAATGTCAAAGTTATTTTGAAGTCTGCTTTTTTTAAAAGCCTTTGTGCACAATGAAGCCAGTGCAGGTCACCAATATTTTCAAGTATGAAATACAGAGGTAATGGGCTTAACTCCCTCAGTTGACAGTGAATATCATATCGGTTGTAAGTCATTAGATTCCAAGATATTGTAGTCAAATTTTTTTTTCTTTCTATTATTGAATGTAATAATAATAGAAACATGTTATTGTGGTGTTGGGTTGTGACGGGTGAAATTATTTTACTAGGTTTTCTCCATAAAAAAACACCCATAGACTCCAAATGTATTAAAAAAATATATATGCTTTTTGCGGTTTTGTGAATTTTAAATTTTATTGTGAAATAAAAGAACACCAAAGTCCCTGATTCAATGCCCAAATATAGGCTCTTCTCCTGAGTGTTCCTTGGTGCTCTATAATTCTATAATGACTAATTCTTGCATTTTGACCTCTTGCTTTGCTCCTGACTACGCTGATTGCTGCCTGCCCTTTACTCTTTGCCTGGACTTCGACCTTAAAATGTCTAACCCCTTGGGTCCCTCGAACTGGACCTGCAGGATATTACAATGGATGCAGCTGTGTGATAGATGTGTGTCAACACCACCAAAAGTCAATGTCTCTGTAAACAATATGGAAATTTAATGTGCCATGCACAGCACAGGCGCTTGATTTGATGTCAGCAATATGGTCCTTCTCTACCTGCCTCAAGAATCAGAACCTGCACCAAAGTTACATTAAAGGCAGCCTTCCCTGCCTGCTCCCACAAGCAAGAGTTACTAACAGTGTTGTACATCGACATGAAAGTTCTCCACAATGTTATACAACAACGCTCACAAGGGAACATTTCAGATTGTGTTTCTTTAGCAGAGATCACTAGTTCCTTGAGGAATTCCTTGCCTTTGATGTAAAGCAAAAACTGGCACAGAATATGGTTGTCAACATTTAGCATTTCCCCTTTCATAACACCATTCACATTCCTTTTCAACAAGATGCTACATAAGTCTTTAAAGCTTTTCTGAGATTATCTGTTATTTGTGATGAGTAAGATCTTACATTATGCTCTTTCATAGGGGTTGCAACCCAAGGGCCACCAGTAAATAAAATAGGGGCCAGTTTGCTTTTTGTTTTTATTCCTATATTTCATTCCTTATGTTCTAGACTAGGCGCATAATGAATTATTTAGAGGAATAGGACAATGCACTTTTGCTGGTTTTGTTATTTCTTCTTAAAAAATTGAACAATTTCTTTCCATTGTATCTGCCTTAAGGATAAATCAGATTTCCCTTTAGAAAATAACATACAAACATGCAATATAGCTTAAAAATGTTGTTTATTTAACCTGGAAGAAGAGAAGGGTAAAGGTGGGATAGATGAATGAATGAAGGCGGAAGCTTAATGGACTATGTGATCAATAGCTTTAAAAGTCTATGGAAAAATTGCAAGTTATTGACTTGAAGGGCAACATGGGAGATGTAAGTTAAAGATAAAGAACTTGCTCTGAACATAGCGACTCCCCTTGTACATGTGTTCAAGTAGAAATAACATTACAAGGGAATAGAGCTTCAGCTCAGTTTAGCCTCTGTCCTCACCCAAGGTCAGCAAGCATTACTATGGAGTGTATGATTAACCCTTTCAGTTCATATTCAACCCTTCTGTGCTGCCTTGGACAATAATGCATTTTGCCATAAGGATGTGTGTGTGTGTAGCATGAAGCACATAAATATTCTGTTTTAAGAAAGTTCACTTGCATGTCTTTTATTGAGAAGGGCTCTTAGGGCTAAACTCCACTAGTGCTTTTGTAGGATGGTGGCAGATCGCCAAAACACGTCAAATTATACTGAGACTGATAGAAAAATCTGATGCATAAACTACATGTACAATTTTCCATCTGACACAACACGACTGTTTACCTTTTAATTCCTTTGAGTCCCTCTCACCCTAACCATGATGGTTCCTCTGATGTGCTGCTCTTTCTGTCCTACTGTCACGACCGGCTCCCTAAATCCAGAACGAGTGCTAAGCTCCCTGGCCACGGCTCTGCTTCCGCCTGTAGCTGCAGCCTTTGGCTTCGGGAGGAGCCCTCATTTACTCAGATGCCACCAGGTCTTAACAAGAGAGGAGCCAAGCAAGAGTTCTGGACAAGCAAAGGGGCATGGTCATTACCAATGTTTTGGATGGAAGGCAACAATTCAGGTAATAGACAAAAAGTGTAGACTGGCAGACCGGGTCGGTATAGGCAGAGTTCAAGCAAGGTCAGTCAGGCCTGGGCTGGGACCGGCAGCATTCAAAGGATAGTTCAAGCAGACAAAGGTCAGGATTGGCAGAGTTCAGAATTGTCAGCAGGCAAGGGTCAGGATTAGCAGAGTTCAGAATAGTCAGGCAGGCAAGGATCAAAACTGGAATCAGACAGAAATCACACCCATGATACTAACAAGTTAGACCTAATAACGGGCAATGAGTTTGTTTAAAGCCCCTTTAAATATTCTAATTTCACGTCACTCTGGTGATGACATCACAAGCACTGAGCACCCTAGTGATTACCAGCAATTGGAAGAAGGAGCACCACGCAACGGGTGTCGCTGCTGGAGGTGCAGAGGGCGTCCCCCCCAGCATACCTCCCAACTGTCCCATTTTGAGTGGGACAGTCCCTCTTTTGACAGACCACCAGGGTGAGTGTTCTTTACACCTACCCACTCACAGTCCATGGTCCAATATCTTGCACTGATGAGACCAATAATGATCGAAACAGGCTCTCTGCAAGTTTCAATATATATCTCTGTGCTATTTAACCAGCCTAGTTGGCTTCATCAACATCAAGGAATAGCTTGTTGGTCTCAGCCCATAATCCTTTGAATATAGGTTAAACCCTCTCATATTGTTTGGACCAGATGGCTCAGATGGGTTAGGAGTCAGAACCAAGGAGAAAGCTGTAAGCAGCAAATCCAATTTTCAGTATCCAAAGGATTAAAAAAGTTTGTGGTCAGTATCAGGCAATAGGATCAGGGTCGGCAGCAACTTTCAAGGTCAGAGTCAAAAGCAGGAGGTCAGGAACATGTAAATCAAGCAGAACTATAATTAGGACATCGAGGAACTTTGTAGGTGACCGTTTAAATTTAATTCCTGATTGGTTAACATGGGCAAAATCTCCAGAGATATTTATCTTCAATGTTAGTAAACTTTCAACCTAAAGCTCCCATCAACTGGACACTAAACTAGCTACTGCCAAGATGGTTATCATGTTGTGCTGATATTATGCCATCAATGACACATTAGTACCTGCTTTGGAATGTACTAACATTCTAAAACCTATGATGTTAAAAAAAAAAAAAGTCCTTAGGATCATGGGAAAAATGTGAGATGACAGGCACGGCCACCATCAGGGGGGCACAGCATTTTTTTTTAAGCTTATAGGGAGGTGGACCCTGGACACCAATGTTTCTTTTTTTTATTTGTACGGGTCCCTGGCCACTAATGTTTTTTTTAACTTATAGGGGGGCATGATTTATAGGGGGGCATAACTTATGGGGAGCCCTGGACACCAATTTTGTTTTTTTTTAACTTATGGGGGACCCTGGACACCAATATTTCTTTTTTTTATTTGTACGGGTCCCTGGCCACTAATGTTTTTTTTAACTTATAGGGGGGCATGACACCAATGTTTTTTTTTTTTTACTTGTACGGGTCCCTGGCTACCAATTTTATAATTTTTTTACTTTGGGGGGCCTGGCCACTAATTTTGTTTTTTAACTTATGGGGGGCCATGGACACCAATGTTTTTTATTATAATTATTTGCACGGGTCCCTGGCCACCAATTTTTTTTAACTAATAAGGGTGCACGCCACCAATGTTTTTTTTTAGTTTGGGGGGCCTGGCCAACAAGAGGTTTTTTTTACTTTTTTTTCCCAACCCTAACACAACCCTAAACTCCTAACCAGGGTTTCATTTTCATAACTGGCATGATCTACTCACCCATTTTGTGTTTGCATTAAATTCCCTTCCTTAGGGTAGAGGCACACAATTCTATTTGGGGGAGATTAATGGCCGTGTGGGGCAACTTCGGGTTAATTCAGAAAACGAAGCGCTCCAAGTGGCATCCTGTCTGCGACTTGGATTCTAGCCAGCGGGTAGGCATTGAGGCACGTTTAGTCACCCAAAGAAGAGGCGATTTTTCGATGGGCGACTAATGTCCCCCAAATAGCAAAGTGTGCCTCTACCCTTAATAAGAGCACTTTTATCAAAACTGAGCAAATATCACAGTGTGTTTTCAACAGCTGGTTGATACAGAAGCAATAAGAAAAGATAGATGCTTGTTTGGGTGATGTGATAAGACACTGTGTAAGTGCTTTCACAATCTAGGAATACTGCTGCAATAACACAGCCAGCCACGAGCGAGGTTATGTTAGCAATTCTGGATGTGTTAGAAGGAAGGCTGTGCAATTTGATTACAACTCCCAGAGAAAGGAACCCATTCTGGAGGCAAGACATTTATAGGAAATAATGTACAGTATAAGGTTGTGATGGTGCGTAACCTAATTTGCCAGGTGGTTTTTAAGATCATATAGAACATTGCAAGTGTACAAAACAATAATTCTATATCAATCGAAATTGCCATGGTTTTGCGCTGAATCGCTAGTCAGAGCCATTTGTCTAGGGTAAACATGCTTAAAGGATAAGTAAACCCTAAAAATAAGTGAATTTAAAATCGATGAGGGGCTATTCCAAGAACTTCTGCAAAGTACATTCATTATTTAATTTTTTTTTTATTCCAAGATATTAAGGGATACATGTACAGGCATGGACTCCGTTATCCAGAAACCCTCTCTCCAAATAGCTCAGAATTACAGAAATGCTGCCCCCCATAGACTCCATTCTAATCAAATAACCCAGATATTTAAAATTGATTTCCCTTTTCTCAGTAATAATAAAACAGTACCTTGTACTTGATCCAAACTACAATATAATTAATCCTTATTGGAAGCAAATTCAGCCTACTGGGTTTATTTAATATTTACATGATTATCGGTATAAAGGTATGAAGATCCAAATTACAGAAAGATCTGTTATCAGGACAACCCCTGGATAACAGGTCTCATACCTGTACTGTTAATTTGAATAATTAACAGTAACACCACCTGCTGGTCAGTTTCAGTCCAGTCTGACCACCAAGTAGTCAAGGAAGATGTCAGGAGAAAGAAAGAGGCTGTTCTGATGTTCTTCTGCTTAGAAAAGATTTGAGAAAGGTTTTTAATTTTATTCCCAAGCAGAAGAGTAACCCTCCTTCTTTCACCAACTTCCTTGACTACTTGATGGTCAGAATCAGGGCCACCATCAGAATTAGCGGGGCACTCTACGACTAATTTTTCTGCAGTCACCCCCACAAGTTAAAAAAAAAACATTTTTGACCCCCCAGTTTAAAAAAATTGTAGTCAAGCCCCTCCCCAACAAATAAAACAAAAAACATCACTGGACAGGACCCCCATCACAAGTAAAAAAATTGGTGCCCAGAGGTTTAAAAAAAAAAAAAAATTGGCATTCAGTGGTACTTGCCTTTCTTCCTCTGCTCCTTTTGTTGACTTTCGGCTCCTTTCGTCAGTGGCTCCTTTTATTGTTGTTGGCTCGGCTCCTTTCATTGGTGTCTCGGTTCTTTTCGTGGTTGGTGGCTTGTCTCCTTTCGCCGACAGCTTGGTTCCTACTCGTCTCGGCTCCTACTTCAGCCACTGAGTGACTCAAGGATATGCAGCACGGTCGGGCCCACCTTTACATGTAAAAACCACCGGTCCCGGAAGGATTGTCCCCCCAGTACCCCCCTGATCAGACTGGTCGGAAACTGACTACAAGGTAGCGCTGATGTAACAAATTCATTCATATTAAAAGTACATTTATCCCATGGAATTAAAAAAGAGAAATTAATGTAAATGACAAGAGTGTTTAGAATAGCCCCCTGATCAATTTTACATTCACTTATTTTAAAGATTTACTTATCCTACAAAGCAAATGACTTGTTAATTTAAATCCGTATTTATCATTGTGACTAGTGTGGGCTTGGCAAATGTATCTGTATTAAATGAAGGTTATTAAAAAATCAGAATCTAAAAAGTATGAACGGGAAAAAAAGCTGAGCAAAGCACAAAAATACTATCTCGAAAAAAGAAAATTAGAAAATCTCCAGTCCAAATTGATAAAAAATGGTCCAATAAAATCAGTGCAGCTCCCACTGACTTCTATGGGAACTCGATAACTTTTACTTTGAGCAGTTTTGTATTTGAAGTTTTCATGGTTTTTACACTTAATACATCTAGACATTTTAGAGAAGTATGAAAAAAACACAAATAAAAAAAAAGAATAATGTATAAAAAAGTATAATGCTTGCAGTTTTCTTTGATGGAATGACTTTAGAGCAATAAAAACTTAATAACAACTCTGGAATAAAACTTGTTTAAAATATTGCTCAGTTATAATAGACCTTTAATACTAGTATCTAATGCTAAACATGGCAATGCATGGTGTTGCAGTCAACTCTTTGGACAGGGCGAACGTTTAGCTGCCGGTGAATACATTCGCAAAACTGGAGCGAAAATTCACAGACGTCAACAATTTTTGGACGCGTGTTGGAAAAGTCACTCGCATCAAAACCGCTACAAGTCAGCTTTATTCGGACGCCCATTGACTTTAACACCAGCATCAAAATTTATGCAGCCATCACAATTAGAGATTTTTTCACTGTTTTGCCAATTTCGAGGGAAGTTCACAAATTTTTTGGCAAAGCGAAATGGGACAAATTTGCCAACATTAGTATTGATGGCCAAATAAATTCTCCAGGTGCGAATTAGTGGTGGAATTCCGTGTTTTGGCGCTGGCGAATAAATTTGCGAAACTGCAGTAAAAATTTGCCCGCATAAAATTTTTTTGAAGCGTGGTGGAACAGTCGCTCGCATCAAAACCATCACGCATCAACATTATTCAGGCGCCCATTGTCTTTAACGCTGGCATCAAAATTGACGCGGGCGTCATACAGATGCAGCCACTTTGGTTTGTCTGTTTGACACAGAATAACTAAACACAGATATCCCATTTATCTCATTTAACACAGAAAACTGCGTCACAACATCCCATCTAATTAAAGCATTCACCATTGTGAACAATGGAGCTTTGGTATGCTAATGAAAAGGTTAAATGCATTAAATGAGTTAAGATGACTTAAGATAACACAGTTTCTTCAATTACCCCTGAGTCATGACGTATTTAACTCACAAATCCAAGTGGCTTCATCTGTAATTCGTGTTTTGCTAAATTTTTCTCCGTTACATGATTTTCACATCAAATTCACAAATTGTTCAGTGAAGCAAAATGGAACAAATTAATATACTATATTCAACATAGTAAGTCAACATAGTAATACCTAATTCTAAGCAACGTTTTAATTGCCCTTCAGTTTTATTTTTTATAGTTTTTGAATTATTTGACTTCTTCATCTGACTCTTTCCAACTTTCAAATGGGGGTCATTGACCACCTCTAAAAAAAAGCCACGAAAAGACCAGAAGCCACGAAAGAAGCTGAAGAGGAACCTAAGGTAAGCTCCACTGAACACAAATGTTTTTTTTTACATTTTATTAAACCCCTGGCTACCACTGTTTTTTTTTTTAAATATTCTATGGGGCCCCTGGCCGCCAATGTTTTTTTTTAACTTATAGGGGGGCCCTTGCCACCAATCATTTTTTAAAAACTTTTATGAGGGACCCTGGCCACCAATGTTTTTTTAAAACTTTTATGGGAGGCCCGGCACCAATGTTTTTTTTTAAAAAATTTATAGGGGAGCCCTGACCACCACTGATGTGGACTTTTTACTGTGATTTGGGGTGGGACTTGTAGGGGGACCCCAACCACCAATGTTTTTTTAAAGACTTTTATGGGGGACCCTGGCCTCAGTTTTTTTTAACTTGTACGGGGACCCTGACCACCAATGTTTTTTTAAAAAACTTTATGGGGGTCTTGGCGCCAATGGTTTTTTTTAACTTATAGGAGGCCCTGACCACCAATCATTTTTTTAAAAAATTTATGGGGGACCCTGGCCACCATTGTTTTTTTAAAAACTTTTATGGGGAACCCTGGCCACTAATGTATTTTTAAAAACTTTTATGGGGGGCCCTGGAGCCTATGTTTTTTTTTTGAATTTATAAGGGAGCCCTGACCACCATTGATGTCTGTGTGGACTTTTTTACTGTGATCTGGGGTGGGGTTTGGGGGCCGGGCTAGGGTGGGCGGGGACCAGGGAGCCCAGAATATGTTGCTGTATGGGGCCCCGTGATCTCTGATGGTGGCCCTGTTTGTATAAAGGGTGTTTTTGGTGCAGCTTGTGTAGCTCTGTTCTATTTGTTCTCATACAAGGCTAGCAAGTACGTATTGACAAAAGATTTCCCATTGGTGTAAAAGTGATCCATCAACAGCCTGTGCAGCCCAGCTGCTTGCCGTTCTATTCATGAATAAATCTGCACTACAGGGACCCGAAACCAAAGGAAGAAAACAAAGTGTAGTGCAGTCAGACAGAGGGAGACAGCTATCTATGAGTGCTAGATGCTAGTTTGCAAAATAATCACTTGCACACGATTCCTCTAAAGGCAACAGCCTAATGTTGCTATCGGTGTTATTATTGCCATGTTTTTATTCCGTAACAGTATCCACTAAATATGTATTGCTTTACACTACAGCTATGGAAGCAATTTAGCATACAGAAGAACTTGTACAAGATGTTCAAATTGAATAAACAAAGAAAGGTTATTTATGCAGAAATATTGGTGTCGGGAGCCATCGAGGCAGCTGAGAGATGCACAGCAGATTGGGAGCAGTACTGGATCTAATGGGATGTGTGCTGTATGTTGGAGGGAGGGGTAATATTTGTTAAAGGACTGCTACAAATTCATAGGGGTGTGGCATGCCATTGTTTGGGATAGGATCTGCTAAACATGGTAATCTCCATAGAAGGGAATTGTCTGTCTTTTCATAAAACATGCACAGGAAGAAAGTGTCAGACTATGCTGGTTAGTGATGGGCGAATGTGCACAGTTTCGCTGAAAACTTAGCGAATTTTGTGCGAAATTCGCAAAACGGCGAAAATTTCACGAAATGGCGCCGGCGTCTCATTTTTGACGCAAATTTTTTTTTGACACTGCCATTTTTTTTCGGGCGTTTCGCAAATTCGCAGCAAATTCGCGCCTGGCGAATAAATTCGCCCATCACTAATGCTGGTATTTGAGCCAGGGACCTTTGGGTTTCTGGCTCTGTGCCTTTACCATTGGGCCAGGTGAGCAGCCTGGTTGCTAACTTTGTATTACCTGGTCTCTGTAGCCCTAGCCCAGCAGCAGCCTGATTGTTGGTTTGGAGTCAGCCAATCAGGGCTGACTCTGCCTTATTTAAGGCCAGCCCACATCACACTCCTTGCCTTAACATTACCTAAAATAGCACTGTGGCATTGTCCCTAGCTAAGGTTCCTGTTCTAGCCAGCTTCCTTTTCTGTCTTGTCTTGCCTGAACCCTTCTCTGCCTTACCCTGAACCTTGCCTTGTTACCTTGCCTTGCTCTTATCCTGCCTTGCTTTAAATCTTGCATTGCCTGTTGCTACTTGCCTTGCTTTAACTTTTCCTTGACCTTGGCCTGCCTTGTCTTCCTCATTATTCTGAAAACTGCTTCGCTCCTCCCTCCAATCCTGACCTTGTCTTGACCTTACTTTGCACTTTGTCCTTTCCCCTTTCTTTTCTTTTCCTGTCTGAATCTCATCTACCAAGCCTGACCCGTTCCCTTTCCTGCTATCCAGTCCTCCTGTTATTCAGTCCCCTCCCCAGTCTGATTTTATATATGCCCACACAATCCTGTCCTATCCTTCCAGTCTGCTCCTGTTCTGATTTATCTCGCTCTTCATTCCGGTCCAGTTCTGGTTCTACAGCCCCATTCAGTTCATTGTGTGCACAGCCAGTCCTTGCCTGAAAGACTCACCCTTTTCTCATCTGCCTCCACATTGCCCCCTATGGTATCCCTTACAGAAAGCTGAGGTTAGCATTGTTTTTGAGTTGCTAAATACTGTAAATGGTCATTTTTGAAGAAGAAGAATTATAGAACAGGACGCTGTTAGGAAAATACTGCGCTCATAGGAAAGCTTGGCTATACACAATATATCCCAGGGCAAGTCCAATAGTACATTATGGATGGTTTTTTATGTACCACCAAAGGCTCAGTAAACATAGGTCAATTATTCGAGCTGAATGATTAAATTTTGCCCCTTTGCGTTGTTTCCACAAAAACTCATGTACACCCAGAGCCACAGAATCTCGGGGCAATTTCACACCGTACACAGAGCAAGACATGAGAGATATGAAAGAATGCCATTACTGTACAACACACTGGTTTTGTCATTAATAAGTAAATAACCATTAACAGCAAAGAGCCTGTGAACTCAAGATCAGCGCGTTAATATGTTGCATTCAGGGGAAGAACAAAAAAAAAAGCTGTCAGCTTTCTGGAGAATAAATGTGAATTTATTGGAACAAAATCATATGGAATAATAGGCTTTAAGTTCTGAAATGGTGTGAAAAGTACTCCAGAAATCTATGCAAAAACAAAACAAACAAAGAAACCTCTGAAGCCAGTTCTGCTCTACAAAACATTTATCAACATGACAGCAATTTCTAGACACCATGATAAATCAGCTTCATAAAATGACAGAACTTGAGCATTCTCACGCACACGGCTTTCTGTGCTACTCGCTCCAATAATAAAACGTATAAAACAACTTCTTTCCATACTTAAAGCACTACTTAATGATATTAATAAATCTTACACTCTTTTTAATAGACACCCTATAACCGCTTGTATCTGTAAGATTAATATTCTGTGCTGTGCACATTCCTGTCTGCCTTAGGGTGCTCTCCACCAGTTCTTTTCTCCTCCTCTCCTCCATTACAATAGTAATTACTCCTTAATTTAAATCTAGGGAATAAGGCAATTAAGAAAAACAATTTAAAAATAACATCAAGACCAGGTACAGTCTAGAAGTAAAGGTACCTTTAATCATATTTAGTGGTCCTACCCTCACCTAAACCCTATGCTCTATTATAGAAAACATAAACAATATCTACATATTTATGGCACAAGTGGGAGCCATGAGAGAAATTATGCAATACAAAGCAATAGAAGATGGTGGAGCTCTGCTCCACTTCTCTGCATTTAAGGGTCTGATTTTTTTTTAAAGGTTTTTTTTTTTTTAAACTAATATACATTGTGGGCAGGGAGAGGGGGGCAATGCCAGGAAGTTTAGGAGGGCTTTTGGTATAGGGGGTTTATTTCTCCTTTAAATCAGGGTGTACTCACAACAACGCATTTAGTGCAGGTGGTTCAGGCTGCGTTTGGTGCTTACATGCATCGACGTGAGTAGTGATGGGCGAATAAATTTGCCAGGCGCGAATTCGCATCGAATTTCCACTTTTCATTGTCGGCAAATAAATTTGCAAAACTGACTTGAAAATTCGCAGGAGTCAAAACATTTTGGACGCGCATTGGAAAATACGCTCACGTCAAAGCCCTTACTTTTATTCATTTGTCTGGTGTTTTTAATTAAAACTATCAAATAGTGATGGGCGAATTTATTCGGCAGGCGCAAATTCGCGCCGAATTTGCGCGATTCGCCGTCAGCGAATAAATTCGCGGCAAAAATTCGCTGGCGGCAAAAAATTTTTTCCGAAAAAAAAGGACCCCGGCGCCAAAAACGGGCACCGGCGTCGATAAAACGGGCGCCGGCGTCAAAAACGAGACGCCGGCGCTGTTTCGTGAATTTTTCGCTGTTTCGCGAATTTCGAGTGAAATTCGCGAATTTTTCGGCGAGGCGAAACGGCATAAATTCGCCCATCACTACTATCAGAACAAGGTGAAAACTAAACTAAGACTTGGGATCTGAAAAGTAAAGTGGATAGATAGGTTCTGAGAGTGAATGAGAGGTTTTGAGAGGGACAACAAGAGAAATCTACTGCCTAGCACTGGAAAAGCCTAAAAACAGTGAAAAAGTAATGACACCAAGGGGCAAATTTATCAAGGATCGGATTGAAAATTTGAAATTCCTATTCAATTTCGAGTTTATTTTAGTGTAATTCAACTAGGGAATAGTCCAAAATTGATTTGAGGGGGGTGCAGCCATGTTTTAGAACCTCTTTGATAATATTCTTATGGAGATGTCACTAGGGGTCATTTACAGAGACCACAGATGCAAGTGCAAGAGCATTAAGGGACCAAAAATGTACCCCTTAAAGATGCTCTCTAAAACTAGTGCCTGGCTGTAAATCCAATGTTTGGTGAAGAGTAGTGATGGGCGAATAAATTCGCCTGGCACAAATTTCTGTGTCTCTCCTCTGGCAAATAAATTCCAAAATTATGGACGTGCACCTGAAAAGTTGCTTGCATCAAAATCGCTATGCGTCAACACTATTCAGACGCTCTGCCTAATGAATTTCAATATTATTCATATATCCCAGAAATATCCACTTCTTTTCATCTGTTTTAATTGCTCTACAGCAGATGTGTGCTTGATACAAACATATATACTTCCCCTTTATACCTGTGATTAACTGGCTTCCCTTGAACTACAATACCCAGAATCCTTAGTGTGTGCTTGGAGGTTTTTACCGAACAACAGCTGTGGGCCTTTAGTTTCAGTGACACATAAAAAAGAAATGAAAACCGCAGCAATAAAACTCGAATCTAATTCTAAGTCTTCTATAGTAAATTCTCTCTTCCTTTGTTACATTAAGTTTCATGTCTAGAGAAGGATTTTGTTTGTCTTTATTTTACAGGATATATAACGCATAAAAGTCTTTTATGAATTCCGCACACATTTATCACAGCTGAGAATATTGTAAATTTGAAAATGGTGTGTAAATAGGGTGCTGCTAAGAAGCATAAAACGTCTGGAGAGAGTGTTAAAGAGAGATAGAAAGGATGGAGCGAGACAAAACGAAACAGCACCACTGCTTTACCTGTAGAGTAAGCGTAAAAAATACAGAAATGGGTTCAACAGTGCACTAAAAAAATCCTCAAAAGACTTTTGTTTTTACCATATTGTATGTATAAATCAGTCGGCAAATACAGTTGTATGATCCCTTATATGGGGACTCTTTATCCAGAAAGCTCCTGATTATGGGAAGGTCATTTCCATGTTTCTGATGATAACTTAGCTACATGCATCTGTATTGGAGGTACATCAGTTGGGCTTATTTAAAGTTGAAATGATTGGTGATCCATATTACAGAAAGTTCCCTTTTCCAGAAAATCCCACGTCACAAATGTTCTGGAGGATAGATCCTATACACGTTTATGCTGCATATGATAATTGGGACACCACAGGAATATGGTGGTTATTGAATCTGACTTTTACTCATTTACTTTACCTTACAATTTATTCCAAATGATTCCAATAATTTACATTGTTCACATTACTTTAATAGAATTCCATGATGAGCACAAAAATCATTACTAAAAGTTCGAAGTGACTAATGCTGGCGACGATTTGCCAGTGTTACCGCCCGCAGGGACGGGCAGAGGCATCACTTCGCTAGTGAAGAAGATAGATGCTAGCGGTGATTCCCACTCTGGCGAATGCTCGTTACTCCATAAATTCACTAAAATGCAGATTTTACTGAACGTTACCTCTTTAGCCAGACTTGCCTTCACCAGCTCAGTGCACCGGAGTGCATAGATCTTCCTCAATCTTTTGTCTCTTACATTTATATTCTGTGAGCCGAAAATGCATCAAAGTCCAAAAAACGCTGGTGTCTTTTCCTTTTTTCAAGGTGATAGCCTGCAAAAGTCCTAAAAAATATTTTTTTGTAACCAGTTTCCCCCATACCTTTTCTAAAATATGGAACATTATTTGACATTGGGCTCATGTGTAAGGCATTATAACAGTGTCAATATAATGTATTAGATGCAACATGTAACAGAAAGACGTCCATTCAACTTTAAGGGGCCGATTCACGAATTTCAGGTGAAGGATGCGAATAAAAAAAAATTCAAATTTCGAAGTATTTTTTGGGTACTTCGACCATCGAATTGGTTAAATTCGATCGAATCCGATCGAATTCGAACGATTCGAACGATTAGAAGTAAAAATCGTTCGACTATTCGACCATTCGATAGTCGAAGTACTGTCCCTTTAAAAAAAACTTTGACCCCCTACTTCGGCAGCTAAAAGCTACCGAAGTCAATGTTAGCCTATGGGGAAGGTCCCCATAGGCTTGCCTGTGATTTTTTGATCGAAGGATTTTCGTTCGATCGTTGGATTAAAATCCTTCGAATCGTTCGATCGCAGGATTTGCGCAAAATCGTTCGACTTCGATATTCAAAGTCGTACGATTTTAATTCCCAGTCGAATATCGAGGGTTAATTAACCCTCAATATTCGACCCTTCGTGAATCGGCCCCTAAATTTCCCATCTTATGCAAATTAGCCTGAGCGCAAGACCTCTAACGAATTTGCGATAGGCAGAATTGAACGCTAGCGCATCTTTGATTTGATTTGCTTGCATTGCCGAAATAGCGCTAGCGAAAATTTGCCAGCATCCGTCGGCCAGGACAAAACTTTCGCATTTTAGTAAATCAGAGTTGTCCCAGTGAATTTTCGTCTGGCAAAGTTTTACGATGGGTTGCGAAGACGAATTTTCGCAGCTAAATTAATTAACCCCTAAGGCTGCAACTACACGGTGTGAGTCCTTCCAATCACCGCCATGAGAGGAAAAGCAGGCGTCACATCAGATGTGCCGAATCTAATGTAAGAAATACAAATGTCGCATCTACATACCGATTGCATCCAACACGACGCGACTGTCGGATGAAGACGCAACGTGCTGAAATTGCATCCGACAGTTGTGCCGTGTCGGATGCAATCGGTTTGTAGATACGACATATGTAGTACTTACATTAGATTCTGCGCATCCGACGTGACCCCTGCGCTTCCTCTTTCGCATCAGACTGACGCACACTGTGTACTTCCAGCCTAATAGGTAAAAAAATTGTTGCGCATCAAAAAAAAAAACATTGTTGCTCATAGGGGTATATTTATCAAAGAGTGAAGTTAATAGTGAAGTTCCGCCACTAGAGTGAAATTCCGCCACTCTCCATTCATTTCTATGGGATTTTTATAGGCATATTTATCAAAGGGTGAACTTTCACTTTCACCCATTGATAAATACCCCTTTCAAAATCCCATAGAAATGAATTGAGAGCTGCAGAATTTCACTCTAGTGGCGGAACATCACTCTTTGATAAATTTACCCCATAGACTTTCAAAGACTAGCATTTCAAAGAATTTTTTGAGAAGCAAAACATATCAGATTCCCCCATTACCACCAGCCTGTCATTTTGGTCATGCACGCAACCTTGCTAAACGACTGTATAATTGAAATTTCTTTTATTTGGCTGCAGTGAAGCAATTTATCTTCTCAACTGATTTTCTATGCTGTGAGTAGTGATGGGCGAATTTATTCGCCAGGCGCGAATTCGCGGGGAATTTGCGCAATTCGCCGTCGGCGAATAAATTCGCGAAACGGGCGCGAAAATTCGCGGAAAAAATTCGCCCGCGTCAAAAATTTTTTTTCGAAAAAACGGACGCCGGCGCCAAAAAGGGGCGCCGGCGTCGAAAAAACGGGCGCCGGCGTCAAAAAAGGGCGCCGGCATCAAAAACGAGACGCTGGCGCCGTTTCGCGAACTTTTCGCCGTTTCGCGAATTTCGCGCGAAACTCGCAAATTTTTCGGCGAAGCGAAACTGCACAAATTCGCCCATCACTAGCTGCGAGTGGTGTATTTACCAAGTAATGATATACAGTATGCATTTGCCTATTCAGAGAATTAAACTTCTGGAGCTAATTATAGGCATGATTAAACTTTGGCCTTGACTGGGCGGCTGATTGGACAATGGCTGCTCGTTGTATTCTGTTTAGATCTTCATTTAGTTACAGGTTAATTAGGTAGAAAGTGCTTAAAGCAATACAGTGCTGACGTATTAGGTTATTCCAAAAAAGGGCCAGTATCACATTAGACGATCTCCTTGGCTCCCTGTTACTTGCCAGTATTGGACTCCAACATTCCTTTTCCATGACTGCTGAAGCCATCACAGAAAGCTTGAAAACAGGGCCAAGACTTGGGACAGATTTATTAAGGTTCAAATGGTAAATTCAAATTAAAATTTTCGGGGTTTTTTTGGGTTAAAACTCCCAAATTTCGAATTAAAAAGCACCAACTTCAATTTGAATTTGAATGTGAGATTTATCACACCTCGACCCTGGAAACAGTTCTATCTGTTATTTGCCACCTAAAACCTGCCAATTGAACTACTTCATTCCTATAGATCTTCTTTCTCCATCAACAACTTCTGCCTATTTATTTCCTTCAGCTTCTGAATCTCCACATCTGATTTATGTTTTGGAAAACCACTTGCAAAATTATTCAGCATTTCCTGTAGCCTTTCCTCCACTTCATCTCTACCTGACATTATTGTTCAACTCAATCATGAACGTGGTACTGACGCTTTAACATGTGGAGGGTGATTGCTGGTTGAAAGAACTTACCCTGGTCATCTAGGGGGTCGCTTCTTCCTCCTCCGGCGCTGGCTCCTAGAGCGCAAGCAATGCACACTTCCGGGTTTTACACGCCATGCGCGTGACATCATTGCATTCATTTGGTGCAAAATTTGAATAATTTAAGAGGCCTTGCATCCAAACTCATTGTCCATTGTTAGGACTAAATTGTTAGTATCTGGGTGCGATTTCTGTCTTGTTTGATTCTGGTTTTGATCCTTGCCTGCCTGATTACTCTTTGAATGCTGCCTGTACCGGCTCTGGCCTGTCTGACCCTGCTTGAACTCTGCCTGTATCGACCCCGGCCTGCCTGACTATGCTTTTCATCTGCTCCCTGAACTGTTGCCTTCCGTCCAAAACCTTGGAAAAGCACGTGCGCCTTTGCTCGTTCAGAACATCTGCTTTACTCCTCTCAAGTTAATCTGCATCTGAGTAGCTGAGGCCCGAGGCGGCCAAAGGCGGCCACTGCAGGCGGAAGATTGAGCCATGACCAGGGAGCTTGGCACTTTTTCTGGATTTAGGGAGCCGCATGTGACACTGGTATATAATAGGAGATTATTATGCTTTACATGTAAATCTGTACACAGTCTCCCATTCACCAACTTTACAGAAGTATCCAAAAATGTAACCTCAGTAAAATCACACTGCATTGTTAAAGGTAATGTCAGGTACACAACCATCGACGTATATATTGTTTAAATCCACACGAGGATAAACTATATTGGTGTTATTTTGTGTCATTGTGAGTTGTAGATCCGCTTTACATTACATAGTTACCTAGCTACATATTTAAATTGGGTTGAAAAAAGACAAAGTCCATCAAGTCCAACCTCTCCAAATGAAAACCCAGCATCCATGCACACACCCCTCCCTACTTTTAATTAAATTATATATACCCATACCTATACTAACTATAGAGTTTAGTATCACAATAGCCTTTGATATTATGTCTGTCCAAGAAATCATCCAAGCCATTCTTAAAGGCATTGATATATACATTATATGATCATGACAAAGTTAGTGAGTGCTGCTATAAGCAGGAACAAAGGGACTTATGGGTATAAAGTGTGTGATTCACTTTGTTTGTATATCATGTTTGAAAAAGAGACGTATTTATATGCTGCTTTTAATTGTGTGGTTCACCCTTGCCAATGGTTTGACACAATGCACCCGAGAAGAAGAGACAAGGTGGAGTGTTGCAGACACATTAGGGTGTTGTGCATATACAGATGAAGCCACTTGGATTTGTGAGTTAAATGCGTCATGACTCAGGGGTAATTGAAGAAACTGTGTTATCTAAAGTCATCTTAACTCATTTAATGCATTTAACCTTTTCATTAGCATACCAAAGCTCCATTGTTCACAATGGTGAATGCTTTAATTAGGTGGGATGTTGTGACGCAGTTTTCTGTGTTAAATGAGATAAATGGGATTTCTGTGTTTAGTTATTCTGTGTCAAACAGACAAACCAAAGTGGCTGCATCTGTATATAATATGGGGTAGATTTACTAAAGGGCGAAGTGACTAATGCCGGCGACGATTCGCCAGTGTTACCGCTACGGGTGCAGGTGTAACTTCGCTAGCGACAGAGACAGGAGCTAGCGGTCATTCACACTCAATCGACAGGCAAATTTTCTCTCTGGTAAATGGACGTTACTCTGCAAATTCAGTAAGATGCGGATTTTACTGAACGTTACCTCTTTCACCAGACTTGCCTTCACCAGCTCAGACCAGGAGAAGTGCATTGGAGTGCATAGATCTTCCTCATTATTCTGTTACTTACATCATATTTTTAGTGGAAAAAGTTTCTAAGTCCCAAAAAACGCTGACGACTTTTCCTTTTTTCAGAGTGATAGCCTGCAAAAGTCCTTAACATATTTTGTGGAGTAACTGGGTTCCCTCCTACATTTTCTAACATATGGAACATTAACTATACAGTGGGCTCATGTGTAGGACATTATAACAACTATTTTCTTTATTAAGGTTCCCTGGACTTGTGTAATGTAATGTATTTGCTGCTACATATACATCCATTCAACTTTATAATTTCCTGCCGTATGCAAATTAACTTCTAATGAAATTGCACAGGCATAATTAAACAATAGCGCATATGCGATTTGATTGCCAAAGTAACGATAGCGAAAATTCGCCAGCGTTCTGGACGCAACTTTGCATTATTGTAAATTAGCGTTGTCTGAGCAAATATTCGCCTGGCGAAGTGTTGCGATGGCTGCAAAGTGTTGCGATGGCTGTGATTTTTCACCGCTTAGTACATTTACCCCAATGTCTCTGGGTGCATGTCGTCATACCATTATAAATATAAAATATAATAGGCTACTTACAACATATAAAATATTTTGGCATTAATGTCTTAGGGTCTTGCCACCTTGTTAGAGCAACTATCACTGACATCCCCTTTTCCATACAAGTATAGGATATATAGGGGTAAATTTACTTACCTCCGAAATTGCGCCAGTGACGGCTTTGCTGACATTGCAACATTTCGCCAGGCGTAGATTTGCCAGGACAGTGCTAATTCACGAAAATCCGAAGTTGCATCCAGGGTTCCGAACGCTTGCGAAGTTGCGCTAGCAATAATACAATAAGCAGTTCGAAGTCACGCTAGCGATGCCTATTAGCAAACGGCAGGAAGTTAAAGTACAATGGACGCAAGGAACCATTATAAAATAAAATAAAGTTGTTATATTGCCCTACACATGAGCCCACTGTATAGTTTAGGTGCCATATGTTAGGAGATGTAGGGGGAAGGAGGGAACCCCCCCAAAAAAATTACAATCTTTTTCAGCCTATCACCCTGTAACAAGTAAAAGACGACAGCGTTTTTTGGGACTTTTCAACCTTTTTTTTTGAGGAACGCCTATCTACTCTATTGCACTTCTCCTGGTCTGAGGTGGCGAAGGCAAGTCTGGCGCAAGACATAAAGTTCAGTAAAATCCGCATCCTAGTGAATTTGCCTAGTTACGTCCATTTGCCAGAGCGAAGTAGCGCTAGAGTCTATCTCTTTCGCTAGCGAATTTACACCCGTTAGTAAATCTGCGATGTTCCATAATGACGTCAAACTGGCGAATTTTCACCAGTGTTAGTCACTTCACCCTTTAGTAAATTTTCCCCATAGTATTATACAGAATACCCGGGATTTTTCTGTCATTGGATCTCCAACAGGATTGTTTTGCCACCAATATGGATTCACGCAGATCAGTTAAGATCAACTACAAATTATTGTTTGATTATTACAGAGAAAAAGGAAATCAACGGACTCTATGGGAGATGGCCTTCCCGAAATTTGTGGATAGTTTTCGGAAATGGGATCCCATGTATTTATTACTTTATTGCAATCTAAATAAGCAAGGTTAGAATATAAAATCCACATGGCATGTTTCCATTTAATTCATGATACTGATACTTAAATGATGATGATGGACTCTTTTGTTCATTGCGCTTCCGTTTCTGAAATTGAACTTATTTTGGAGTCAGCAGCAAAATGTGGAACTCCCATAACTGAGCTATGTTCCTACATGGACAAATGGACACATAAGCGTTATCTCTTCTATCTAGAGATTAAAATGTGTCATGAAATGGATAAATAAAATATATAATAGAGTTAAAGATTTCATTGGAGAATTCTGTTGACAGCGGTAGATTGAATGGGAAGAATTGGGGGGCATTTAGTATTTGTATTTGTATTTTGCTCTTTCCAATGCCCGTTTGATTTTATATTTTAAGTTTGATGAGGATTACATATAACCCTGCTGTCATAACGATCATGGCAAGATCCATCTTTTTTTATCTGATGGTAGTTAATAGCCAAAGTGACAGTTTTGGACTATCCCAGGAGTAATTGTTTTATGGGTTGTTAACGGTAGAATTTTACAGTGACAGCTGTCTTCTTAGTGCCCAGGATGACAGTGAGATGATCCTCAGGGAACTGAAAAGTGTCACAGGCAGTGTAGGAGCACCAAAATAGCATGTGCCCCTTCTCAGTCTTTATAATGATCTGTAGGGGATAGGGAGTTTTCTTTCATTCATCCAGTCAAATTCAATCTCATTCTCCAGTGTAATTATACAGTGTATATTTCCATATATTATACTGTGGAGCTCATACATATGAAATAGTGGGGTGTTACATGATTTTAAACACAGGCTTCTGCTTGTGTCAAGTCTAATGGCTGAACTGTCAGTGACCAGTTTAAAAATGTATTTAAAGGTCTTTACTATTATATATAATAATGGATTTTTCACCATGGCATTTTAATGTAACCATACTAGACTCATATTCCCCCCAAAAAAGCAGCTCTCTCTAATGACAGTTTATACAGGTATATGATCTGTTATCCAGAATGCTCGGGACATGGGGTATTCCAGATAACAGATCTTTCCATAATTTGGATCTTCATACCTTAACTCTACTAGAAAATCATGTAAATATAAAAAAAAACCCAATAGACTGGATTTGATTCCAATAAGGATTAATTATGTTAGTTTAGACCAAGTACAAGGTACGGGTATGGGAACTGTTATCCAGAATGCTTGTGACCTGGGGTTTTCCGGATAATGGATCTTTCCATAATTTAGATTTTCATACCTTTAGCCTACTAGAAAATCATGTGAACATTAAGGGGCAGATTTATCAAGGGTCAAAGTGAATTCGAGGGAATTTTCAAAGTAAAAAAATTCGAAATTCAAAGTAATTTTTTGGATAATTCGACCATCGAATAGGATACTACGACTTTGAATTTACTTCGAATTCGATTCAAAGTAAAATTGTTCTAATATTCGACCATTCGATAATCGAAGTACTGTCTCTTTAAAAAAAACCTTGACTCCAAATTAAACCTGCTGAAGTGCTATGTTAGACCTTCTAGACCATTTTTTGAAGTAAAATTGTTCGATCATACTCTAAAATCGTTTGAATCATTCGATTCGAACGATTTTAATCGTTAGATCAAACTATTTTACTTTGATCATTCAATGGCCAAATTCGGTGAAAAATACTTTGATTTCGATATACAAAGTTGAAATATTTCAATTCGAATTTCAAAGTATTTATCACTTCGAAATTCGACCCTTGATAAATCTGCCCCTAAATAAACCTAATAGGCTGGGTTTTCTTCTCTGTGGGAGAAGGGCATTCTATAATCTGGAGCTTTCTGGATAATGGGTTTCCCAGATCCTATATCTGTTGTGTTTTATTATTAGAGAAAAAAAGGAAATCATTTTTAAAAATGTGGATTATTTGGATGAAATGGAGCGTAACGGAGACGGCCCTTCTATAATTTGGAGCTTTGGCTAAGAAAAAATATATTTAAAAAAATAACTGAATAATCTCCAATGCATTTTTCCCAACCCAGAAAGGATTTCTTTCCAATGGAAAAAAATCCATGGCCAAAAAAATAAAATAAAAAAAAAGATTCTTTTGAAAAAAATCTGAAATATGTAAATAGCAACCGCAGAAAATTACTTTTATAACTCAAACAGGTAAAAAAAAAATCAGTTTGAATGCTAAATAATTTCCTTAAGAACAAGCTCATGTAAATATGCTTTTTATATGTGATAGGATTGCAAGAACTTTTAGGGGCACTTCTACAAATACTTCTGTAGAGCTTCTTGTTCTAAATCTCAGCCTTGGGTAACTTTTCCTTTGTTTAATCAGTTAAGCTGCTGGCAAGGAAAGTGCTATAAGAAATTCTACGTAATGTAGTCTCTGTTCTAGAGTATACTTGAGTATAAGCCGAGTTTTTCAGCATCCAAAATGTGCTGAAAAAGTCTACCTCGACTTATACTCGAGTCAGCGGGCAGTAGAATAACAGTGACTGCAATATCACACAGCACCCTCTGTTGGTTATATGAAAGAATAACAGTGCACCCTCTGTTGGTTATATGAAAGAATAACAGTGACTGCAATATCACACAGCGCCATCTGTTGGTTATATGAAAGAATAACAGTGACTGCAATATCACACAGCGCCATCTGTTGGTTATATGAAAGAATAACAGTGTGCCCTCTGTTGGTTATATGAAAGAATAACAGTGACTGCAATATCACACAGTGCCATCTGTTGGTTATATGAAAGAATAACAGCGCACCCTCTGTTGGTTATATGAAAGAATAACAGTGACTGCAATATCACACAGCGCCATCTGTTGGTTATATGAAAGATTAACAGTGACTCCAATATCACACAGAGCCCTCTGTTGGTTATATGAAAGAATAACAGTGACTGCAATATCACACAGGGCCCTCTGTTGGTTATATGAAAGAATAACAGTGACTACAATATCACACAGGGCCCTCTGTTGGTTATATGAAGGATTAACAGTGATGGCAATATCACACAGCACCCTCTGCACATGGTAGTGGGACAGTGGGACAATGCACACAGTAATCCGTTTGGCAATTCTCTGTCACCATCAACTTTGCAAAGAAGTCTGGTTGATCACTGGGGGGGGTCACTTTGGCGGAATGCGCGCTGCTGGGAGACAGGGCTGTAGGTTGTGTCTAGGCTTATACTCGAGTCAATACGTTTCCCCAGTTTTCGTAGGTAAAATTAGTTACCTCGGCTTATACTCGGGTCGGCTTAGACTCGAGTATATATGGTAAATACATTTGGGAATAGGCAGGGCAATAGATGATATACCGTAGTTGGTAAAATAATTTGTTTCTATTTTTTTGGTGACACCTTTTATGATTTATCTGGATTAATATAGCCGAAGATAGCCAAATACGCGCAACTTTTTTGTTGTTCAAATAGGGCAACACTTATCAAACAGAGCAGTCATCAGTGTTTTACTTTTTCTAGCAGTTCCTGAGAAAAAGTTGGAAAAGCAAACATTACTTAAAGGGATACTGTCATGGCAAAACATGTTTTTTTTTTAGAAATGCATGGGTTAATAGTGCTGCTCCAGCAGAATTCTACACTGAATCTGTGTCTCAAAAGAGCAATCTGATTTTTTTATATTTAATTTAGAAATCTGACATAGGGTAGACATATTGACAGTTTCCCAGGTGCTCATAGTCATGTGCTCTGATAAATGTCAGTCACTCTTTACTGCTGCACTGCAAGCTGGAGTAATATCACCCCCTCCCTTCTCCTCTCCTCAGCCCATCAGCAGAACAATGGGAAGGTAACCAGATAACAGTCCCTGGTAGCTATAAGAACAGCACTCAAAAGTAAATATCCAGGTCCCACTGAGACACATTTAGTTACACTGAGTAGGAGAAACAATAGTCTGCCTAAAAACAATTCCATCCTGAAGTGCTGGCTCTTTCTGAAAGCACATGACCAGGCAAAATGACCTGAGATCCATTTTGCGGGACAGTCCCGATTTTGACAGCTCAGCCCGCAGTCCTGGTTTGTTACTGAAATGTCCAGAGTTTCTCTTTTATTGCCTGCACTGAACTGCCAGAAAAAGATACAAAGTTTCTAACTTAATTGACTTTTGGCAGAGAGCCCAGAATAGATACTTAGATACTTTTGTAACAATCTAAGATAAGCAAGACTCTTGGGATAACTTAGACTCACAGTTTAAAGAGCAATTCACCTTCATTAGCAAAACTGTAATAACACATAAAAACCACAGATATGTGCTCGAACTTTCATAACCTGCCAAATTTTGTAAAATGGACATGGTAATTAGGGAGTGTGGTCACAGAATGGGCGTGGTCAAAAAAATGTCACTGCGCTACTCGCGGCTAATCTTTTTTTCCCCTTTTTCTATTTCCAAAATGTTGGGAGGTTAGGGTTGCCTACACACCAATATTACAACTAAAAAAAATACACTTGTTGGGTTAGGAATGAATTTTATTTGGTAGAGTGAATTATTTCAGTGTAAACAGTGTAATTTAGAAATAAAAACTCCGCCATAAAAATCATGACAAAATCCATTATACGGGAAGGCCATATCTTATATATTGCATTGTAAGCAAATTCAAAATTTTAAAAGTGGTTTCATCATTTTATCTATAATAATAAAACAGTACCTTGTCATAGTCAAAGTCAAAGTAAACTTTATTGTCATCTCAGCAGTATACAAATATACAGTGAGACGAGACGACGTGGCTCCAGCTAGTACATATCACAAAAAGGCACTTAAAAATACACAATGAATATGTAAACATGAAATGTGCAATATATTGGCAGAAATTGTATATATACATGTGTAAACCTTTAGAATTGTGCAAATAAATTAACGGTTCACAAAGTTAAGTTCACAGTTGAGGTGTGTCTGGAATGTAGTGGGAGGTCAGGCAATGAGTTGAGGAGTCTGATCGCTTGTGGAAAAAAGCTTTCACGCAGCCTGGTTGTTCGGGCTTTAATACTGCGAAAGCGTCTGCCGGATGGGAGCAGCGTGAACAGTCCATGTGAGGGGTGTGTGGAGTCCAGTGCAATGCAGGAGGCCTTTCTTACACAGCGCTTGTGGAACATGTCCTGCAGTGATGGAAGAGCCACTCCAATGATGTTGCCAGCTGCTCTGACAGTCCGCTCTAGACTTTTCCGGTCAGCAGAGCTGGCACTACTGTACCAGATGGAGATGCAGCTCGTCAGGACGCTCTCTATTGTGCCCCTGTAGAACAATGTGAGGGTTGGAGGCGGAAGGCTGGCCCGTTTCAGTCGTCTTAGGAAGTGAACACGCTGCTGAGCCTTTTTGGTAATGGAGGCGGCGTTGGTGGTCCAGGTGAGGTCATCAGAGATGTGGACTCCCAGGAATTTGGTGTTCTTTACTGTCTCTACTGTGGAGCCGTTGATGTTGAGTGGTGTGTGAACAGGGAGAGTTCTCCTGAAGTCAAGGATCATCTCTTTCGTTTTATCCACATTCAGTGACAGGTTGTTCTCACTGCACCAGACTGCCAGCTGCTGAACCTCATCTCTGTACACCGACTCGTCGTTGTGGTTGATGAGCCCCACCACAGTTGTGTCATCGGCGAACTTGATGATGTGGTTCGAGCTGTGTCTCGCTATGCAGTCATGTGTCAGCAATGTGTACAACAACGGGCTGAGAACACATCCTTGAGGAGCTCCTGTGCTCAATCTGATGGTGCTGGAAACCTTGTTGCCGATACGAACAGACTGAGGCCTCTGTGACAGAAAGTCCAAGATCCAATTGCACAAAGTGGTACTCAATCCCAGCTCTCTTAGTTTCCCACTCAGCTTTTGAGGGATGATGGTATTGAATGCTCAGCTAAAGTCTATGAACAGCATTCTCACATAACTGTCTTTCTTGTCCAGATGAGTTAGTGAGAGGTGGAGTGCAGAAGCTATGGCATCCTCAGTTGACCTGTTTGGCCGATATGCAAATTGTAGTTGGTCCAGTGAGCCATCACAAGTCTCTCGAAGCATTTCATGATGACTGGGGTTAGTGCAACAGGGCGCTAGTCATTCAGGCAGGTTACTGAAGACTTCTTTGGCACTGGATTGATGGTGGTGGACTTGAAGCATGTGGGGATGATCATGTACATGATGTACTTGATCCTCATTAAGCTACATGAATCCATATTTATGGCAAATGGTTGAAATGATTTTTAGCAGACATAAGGATCGGTGAATGATGCAAATTATGGAAATATACCTTAATCAGAAAACTCCAGGTCCTGAGCATTAGTTTTGGGCTAAAACTAGGAATAGGCAAATTTAACCAGTTTTGCTTTGCCAAAATTTGACGCAGATGTAAATTCAGTGAAATGCATTTGACACATTTATTTTGACGCGTAGCTAATTTTTTTTGACGTGCAATATTTTTTTTCTCCCATTGAAGTCTATGGTGCGTGGTGAAACACCATCCTTCGGCTTAAAACCCTGCCATGTTGGTAAGTCAATAGTCGCTAAGGAGAGAGACTTGGCAGGTTTCAATTTTACCATTTTGAGACACCAGTATTGAATTTACCGACAAATGCATTGAAGTCTGTGGTTGCCAAATTTTTTTTTTATGCTTAACAATTTCTTTTCACCCTTTGGATCTATTGTCTTTTTTTTTTTTTTGCAGCGAAAAATTTTGCGCATCAATAAATTTAACCCCATGGGTTGTGAATTTTTTTGCCAGTCATGGATTTGTGACTAAATTCTGCATTTCATCGGTAAATTTTTCCAGGAAACTGTGGCAAAAATTGGGCGCAAAAAAATTTCACTGCAACAAGAACAAAAAAGTCACCATAAGAAAAAATGCAATGAATTTGGAGAAAAAGGTCACTCAGACAAAAACGTTGCCACATTTTTTTATTTTTAAAAAATGTAAAAAATTAATTTGTAAAATAAATTTAAAAAAATTTCAATTCATTGCGTTTCGCAAATTTTTTGCTGTTTCCAGAATTTTTTCTCTGTTTTACAAATTTCTTGGCAAAGTGAAATGGGACAGATTCACTCATCACTACCCATGGGTTCCTACAGGATGTTTTGTTTGGCACCCCAACATTCCCATGAATAAGGGCTGTCATGTTAGCAAGTTAATTTTATACGACCCTCAAAATTCACAAGGGATACACAAACCCCTCAAACCAAAGCAACAGAAATTATTCTACAACAAAAAGTATAAAAAAAAAGTATATAAATAATGTGAAAATTGCTGTCATTATTACAAGGCAGACCAACTTTCCAAAATTAAAAAAATAATCAGTTTAATTAACAGGGTACTTGGATAAAAGCTTTGGTTACACTGGTCGCATGACGGAAAGTAGAGCTCCATTTTATGGGCAGCTTTGGCAGTGATATATGGTTCATAAGACAAAAGAAATATATAAAATCAGTCTAAACTAAGTTAAAAAAGGATTGTAGGAATAATTGTTACTGTTGTTGGTTCAGATCAATGACCTGTTCATCTGCAATTAAATCTTGTTTAACTGCACAAAATGAAATTACAATACACACGCGTGCACGCGAAATCCAATTCTGCTGAGAGGAAAGACAGGAACCAAAGTGCATTAAACCTACCAAATCAGAGTTTAAATGGTTTTAAATGTTTGCTGTGGTTGATCCATGATCTGCAAGATCCTTCTTATTACTGAGATATATATATATATTGTCCAATATAAAGTGAGTCACACCCAGTTTTAGAAGCAGATAGTTTAGCCAATCTGAAATCAACAGTTACAATGAAGTAGAAGTTTCGGAGAGTTCATAATGACGGATCCTGCTTGGTCTGGAACATATCATTTTGCTTTTTTCTATTTGCAAACTACTTTAGTGAATGTTCCGAGCCTTATGCACAGTGTTGGCTTTTAGATTTGTAGCTACTAAACCTATAATGGATCTTTTGTGCACAAGAATTTTTGGATTCATCAGAATACCCAATATTCAAGTTTTAGGCTTCTCCGTTTACTGTCCCTAAATTTGCAGCTAATGATGTAACAGATCTATAATAAATGAATTCAGCAGAATAGTCTATCTTTAAGTTTTAGACATACTTAATTTACTGTATCTAAGTTTGCAGCTAGTGATACACAAAATCTATAATTTTTGGATTCATCGGATTAGTCAATATTCTTTCCAAGTTTGCCAAACACTAAAGCAGGTCCAGCCATCCAGAGAACAACTCTGGAATAAAATGTAAATTTATTTAAGATAGGTGAAAAAGTGCAAATGTCGCACGGGTGGTGGGCAATGTATGCTAGTCTAACCTGGGGCTAGATTTGTGTTATGCCAATTGGCTGACTGTTGGCCCACAGTTTGCCTCCTTTACAGCTTCAGACTCTTGGATTCCCATGTTTGATTTTTTTTGCCTGCTGACCTTCTCAGCAACTGGCATTACAAGTAGGTTTGCTGTTATGTTTAATTACTGAATAAAGCTGTATCTTATTTTCCTCAAGATCTCACGTGCCTTAATTTATCTTTAATACCTGGCAACCATTGGCCCCGGGTTTGGCTTTTTTGTGGCAGCCATACATTTGCCCTATAAAATGCATCAACAAATGATAAATTGGCCCTACATTTTATGCCATTTTTGTCAGAATTCTATGGTTACTATGTCCACAAAATTATACTCCCTGTTCTCGGGCTGCATAACTATGTATGCACCATTTCAAAGGAGCAACTGGTGTGCCTATGGTTGTGAGGATACTGGGGGCTCTGTAATGCTCAAGGCAGGCATTAAGTACAGCATGCGATGTGACATTCCTTGCTTTTTATAAGCTAGTCAAGGTGAAAAAAGTACAAGGGGAACCAAGATTTTCTTGCTGAGCATGGGTACCTACAACCACTACCTTACAGTGATCAATCATCTCTGTTTTAACATTGTTAGCCATTGCATCTACCTCTAGTGATCTCTATTATCTTTTCATTGTTTTCAATTTGTTGAGTCTTCAAGCTTTGATTGATTGGACTTTAGGAAACGTGATTCCACCTGTGCTATTTTTTAGCAAGCAATGGCACACATTTATAGAGGTGCTTAAGCAGGGTTATACTAAATAATTCTCTCTCCTCTGCCAGAAAGAGGAAATCTTTCTCTGACTTGGAGAAGCTTGTCTGTGTATAAGGGTAGCGCGAAAGTATTGAGGCAGCTTGTCTCAAGTATTTCTCCACTTGAGCTGGAGTGGGAAGTTGACAGTGTAGATGAACTACTGCACTGTACCATATTGAACCGTAGTCTACAAAAGACAATTACTTTAGTTGATGGGTAGATGTCTGTTTCCTGATTGTCTAAGAGATACTGTTCAGCTGCCTTTTTTTTCCTACTTCTGCTTCAGCAAGTAAAAAGTTTGGCTGGCCCATCATGACAGATATGTTCTTAAACCGTAATATTTCGAGCTGGTTGTGACCCTTTGCTGTCAGGAGTCCACTCTGTTTTGTATGCACTGAAGACCTTTTCTTAATAAATTATTTCATAACAGCTCTGCAGTCGAGATTAATATATTAATTTCTTTTCTAACATAATAGTTAGAAAAATATGGTAATGTACATCATTATTAGAATACACCTTAAAGAGATCCCACATAACATCATAGTTATTTATTAAAATGAAACACCATCTTTCCTGACAAGATGCCATTATTTTTTAGTAAAATAATTTTTTTAGTAATATGGAATCCTAAACCAAATTTTGTACCTACCACACACCCTTGATTTATATATGACTAGCATACTTTAAAGCGATGTTATGATTTTTATGGTATGGTTTTTATTACTAAAATGTATTACAAATTATAATCTACACTTTGAAAGTAATTAATTATACCATTTAAAATGTTATTCTTGAACCAACAAATGCAGTTTTTATTACTTGTAATATTGGAGTTTAAGCGGCCATCTCAGGTCATTATACCTGATCATGTGTTTTTAGAAAGAGCCAGAACTTCACAATGGAACTGCTTTCAGCTAAGCTTGTTTCTCCTATTTAATGTAACTGAAGGAGTCATGACTTGGGGTAGCTGGACTTGTTTTTTTACTATGTAGGGCTGATCTCATATCTACCTGTCACATATGACTCCCTAAATTCAGAACAAGTGCTAGGCTCCCTGGTCACGGCTCAATCTTCTGCCTGTGGCAGCTGCCATTGTCCTCGGGAGGAGCCCTTAGCTACTCAGATGCCACCAGGTCTTACCTTGAGAGGAGTAAAGCAGATGTTCTGAACGAGCAAAGGGGCATGTCCATTTCCAAGGTTTTGGACAGAAGGCAACAGTTCAGGGAATAGACGAAAAGTGTAGTTAGGCAGGCTGGAGTACCGCAGAGTTCAAGCACGGTCAGACAGACAGTGGCCAGTACAGACAGCAGTGGTTTAACTAGACCCCTAAGGGCCCTGCTACATAAATTTACAGCTGCCCCCCCATGTGTATTGGGCTGGAACACAGCATTACTGACCTAATGTCATACATACAGTTAAACTGTATGGTTGCTCATCACATACATATATACCAATTCAGAAGATTAGTTCATTTATGTTCTCAATCATTTAAGTCCACAACAACATTACTCCTATGAAAACAGTGCAGCTTTGTACAGTAAATAGTGGCACCAGTGGATGGCACAATGATAATATATCTGCCTATAATATGTATGAATGATGTTCCTGTTCTAGCTGCACCACACACACGTGCAATTGGAGAAAGACAACTAGTCTTTTAGTAACGGTATGGGATCTGGAAACCTGTTATCCAGAAAGCTCTGAATTATGGAAAGGTTGTCTCCTATAGAATCCATTATAATCAAATAATCCAACTTTTTAAAAAAGATTTCCCTTTTCTCTGTAATAATAAAACAGTGGCTTGTACTTGATCCCAACTAAGAAATAATTAATCCTTATTGGAAGCAAAACCAGATCATTCGGTTCATTTAATGTTTACATGACTTAAGATATGAAGATCCAAAATACTGAAAGATCTGTTAACCCGGAAACCCCAAGGTCCTGAGCATTCTGGATAACAGGTCCTTTACCTGTTCTCAAAGGATCTAAGCATGATGGCAAGGGTTAATCAGTGCAGCATTAAAGGGTTCATTCACCTTTACATTAACTTTAATATGGTGCAAGATGGTACGGTGGCAATTACAGTACATGTATAAATACGCCCAGAAGTCAGAGAAATATGGTACAGTGGCAATTACATGTATAAATACCCCCAGAAGTCATAGGAAAATTACAAAGTGGAAATAACATGTATAATAACCCCAGCCGCAGATTTCCATTGTGATGCACAATTGACTAAGTAAAATATTATTAGTAATAGAATATTACTTTGGAAGCAGCAGGTCAATAAGAAAATAGCATTCCTTGATGCTGTCAGCTGACTCCTTTCCTTTCTGCTTAGCTTAGAGGGGGATCAGGTTACACAGACCAGAGCCAGATAAGCGAGGAAGAGAAAAAAAACTTTTTTGGCACAAAGTACTTTAATGTACAAACTGGCCAATCAGGGGGTGCTCCAGGTTTACAGCAAATTGAAAGTGCTGCTGCTTAAAGCTCCCTAATTGGCCAATTTGCACCCTGAAGTCCTTCATGCTGAAGGCCCTCCTTAGGTGGCCGTGGAATAGCCTGACGATTCCGGGGATTCCTGGCGGGCCCCACTGGGGGTACAAGGACCATGGACCCTGGTGCAGTTGCACCCTTTTCCCCGCTGGTAGTTACGCCACTGACAAATGAAGAGAAAGGATCACCGTTGTGGGCGTCCCCTGCTGGCCCATTAGACCACCAGAATGAGTCCTCACAATACCACTAAGTAGGGCATGGACGCTGTCGGAAATCTGTTATCTGGTTACCTTTCCATTGTTCCGCTAATAGGCTACACAAGTCACATGGCTGAGAGCATCTGGTAAACTAACAACATATCTAGTCCCAAGACATTTCAAAATTAAATATGAAAAAAAATCTGCTGTTTTAAAAAACAGATTTCAATGCAGTATTCTGCTGGAGCGGTGCTAAACATGTTTTACCATGAAAGAATCCCATTAATTGTATTTGTTTTTTAACTATTTAATATATAGGACAAATAGGACCCAAAGTGGCTCTTGTGAATGCTTGTGACATGTAGATGTCTGTCTGATGCATATTGAAGTAACACTCATTTAGAACAGGTGCAACTGTCATTTCCATTTTGGATGCAGTTTCACAAAGATCATCAAAGCAGGGTGAACCAGGCACAGTTACAAGGATTTTATAACATTGTTATAGCATGTCCATGTAGTATCATGTCCAGCATTGTCTAACACTGTGGCTTCTGAGCAACATATTGCTCAACAACCCCTTGGATGTTATTTTTCAATGTTGCTTCCAAGTTTTAGTTGCATAAAACCAAGTGTAATGATAATATAGGGGACACATAGCCACCAAATAGCTAACCACAACACGTATTTGGCATCCCCAGGAACTTATTCATGCTTGTGTTGCTCCCCAATATTTGACTGTGGCTCACATATTAAAAATTTTGAGGACCCCTGTTCTAACATAAGGGATGGAATAAAAAATATCTTCCAGCTAATTGGAAATTCATTGAAAGACTATCATGGTAGCGTGGTGTCTTCCATCCCATCCTATCATGGGTTTGTCAGAAATGTGGAACCTCCAGATTATGAGGTTGGAATAACTTTTCTTCTACTCTACTTAAAGGTCATATGAAAGGATTGAGCAAAGGTCTAATCATTTGTAAAACATATAATATTATCTAAAGCCTCTCCAAATTGCCTCAGAGGGGAAAATATTCCTTCCTGACTCCCTGCATCAACTTGTACTATGAGCTATCTTCCATAACCCTGTGTTGCCTCACTTGCTAAAAAACCACCCAACCCCTTCTTAAAGCTATCTAATGTATCAGCCTGTACCACTGATTCAGGGAGAAAAGTCCACATCTTTACAGCTCTCACTGTAAAAAACCCTTTTCGGAATATTTGGCGGAACCTCTTTTCTTATAAATGGAATGGGTGACCTTGTGTCAGCTGGAAAGACCTACTGGTAAATAAAACATTAGAGACATTATTATATGATCCACTTATATATTTATACATAGTTATCATTTCACCTTGTAAGCGCCTAATCTCCAGCGTGAACATCCCCAATTTGACCAGTCTTTCTTCATAGCTAAGATTTTCCATACCTTTTACCAGCTTAGTTGCCCTTCTCTGTACCCTCTCTAATTCAATGTCCTGTTTGAGTGATGGAGACCAAAACTGTAAAGCATATGGTAGATGGGGCCTTACCAGTGCTCTATACAGTGAAAGAATGGCCCCCTCCTCCCATGAATCAATGCCCATTTTAATACAGCTCAAGACCTTATTTGCCCTTGATGGTTCACCCATCACTGACCAACAACGAATGAGTCATGCAAGAAAAATGTAAGGCACAAGTATCTTGAAGCCTGGTATCCTTTTTAATCTTGCTTGTAGAATTCTGATAACTGTTTTGCAGAGATAACAGGTTACACAGCAAGAGTGGAGTAAGAATCAGGTGTGCTCTCTCTTAATCAGCAGTCCTTAGTTCCATGGTTGGAATTGTGTGAAATTCATTAGAAAACAAGTGCATTGCCCTCAGCAGCATGCAAAGAAATATAGAAGTGGCTACTGGAATCATATGCTGGCCAAGAGGTAGTCAAATAGAACAAATACACAGTACAATCAAAATAAAATCCCAATTCTATCTGCTAGCTGAGGCACTAAATTGATTAAACCAATTTATGGAATTCATAATAAATGAATATTGTGTAATGGCATGCACAGAGCATATAGCCATTGACTTTTTAGAATAAATGGAAGAGAGGTATGCATGGACGTGCACGCTAAATAAATGCAATCTGTGTTCTTTAATTAATTTAATTAGCTGGTCTTTGAAGGGTTTATGATGAAATCTTTATCATAAACCCTTCACACTGTATGTATTCTGTAAATCTTGCAATACATTGTGGGTTATTTATTAAAGTCCACATCCAAAAAACTAAAAATGTGAGTTTTTTTCTGTAAAATCCAAATTTTTCATGGGGAAAAAAACTAAACATTTTTGAGATTTATTATACCCCAAGGATGGAAAAAGTCCAAATCTGAAAATACTCCATCTCAGACCTGTTGAGTAGTGATGACCGAATAAATTCGCCAGCGAAAAATCTGCTCCGTCAAAAAAAAAATTGGCACACAAATAAAATTGTTGCGCGTCAAAATTATTTGAACGCCCATTGACTTTAATGCATTGGGACCAAATAATCTTGTATATAAAAATTGTCACTCGCGTCAAAATTGACTCATGTCAAAATTACTTTGACGCTCATTGACTTCAATGCATTTCGCGGCACAGAATTGCCCATCACTACTGCTGAGGTTGAATGTAAGTCAATGGGAGAGGTCTCTATGCTATTTGAAAGTTTCTGTGGTCTGCGCTGGAATTAGCCTGAAAATCTGACTATTTCGTGCAAAAATCTGAGAAATCATTTTTTGTGAAAAAGTCGGAAAAAAAAATCTGAAAAACTTGTATGATTCAGATTTTCACTTGATCCAATTAAATTGTGCTTTATTAATAATAAATAAGGTCAAATCATGGATTCTAGTTTGCTGTCTTTTTTTTCCATAAAATAGTCAGAAAAATTCAGATTTTGATAATTAACCCCCCTTGTGTTTCAGGTATATGTGAAATATATAAGAGATAAGGCACCCCTGCTATTAAAAACACATATTTAATTTGTGGATCCATTATCTGGAAACCTGTTAACCAGAAAGATCCAAATTATGGGAAGGCCATTTCCCATAGGCTCCATTTTAATCAAATTATTAACATTTTGACAAATGATTTCCTTTTTTTTGTTTTTCTATAATAATAAAACAGTAGCTTGTACTTTATCCCAACTAAGGTATGCGCATAAATATTGTTTTGCGTCAAAATTATTCGGACGCCCATTGACTTTAATGCATTTGGACAAAATAGGCACCCGTATAAAAATTGTTGCGGTGGTCGAAATTGAAGCGCGTCAAAATAATACTGACGCCCGTTGGCTTCAATGTGTTTCGCGCAATTTTCTCCATTTCACTATTTTCGCGGGTAATTCACACGGACAAAAACTGGACAAATTTGTCCATCACTAATCATTAACCCTGTTCATGTGTTTGACTAGGGGTTAAGTTAAAACGCCTCCTCCTAATAGGCTATTTTGATAAATATATATTTGTTTGTGTGTAGCAGGACTTGTTATCTTGTAGTTTTCCAGCTGCCCTGACTGAATACTGCAATGTGCATGGACGCACGCATAAGCAATCTTACTGAATGTGCCACTAAAGTCATTTAAAATGTTCTCAATAGCTTTTAGGAAGGGTCTGAAAATCACACTCGGTGCTGAAAACTGCTGATTTAAGGCAGCTTTAAATTCCTTTGAATAGACTCCATCAACAATTGAAAGGACTGTGGAGGATGATGCAAAGCGAAATATCCATTGTCTGCAGCCTGTGCGAAAATTTTCAGTACGGCTGGCAAGTTCTCCGTACAGCAGAACTGCTGAATAGGAATAATCCAGAGACACTTATGGATTCCGTTCTGGAATTTGAAATATTTGTCATTGAAATATAATTCTTGCTTAGTCTTTCCGTAATCATTCTCACGGTATACAGGGAAAAGTTTTTCAGAACAGAGATGATTGATAACACAATGGGACAATCATATATCAAAATTTGATTTCAATGTATTATCTGTAAGTATCTGGAACCCAAGGAAAAGCACCCCTATTGGGTCGTTTAAAGGGTTCTTATCCAAGGGCATTGGGAAAGGTGCTGTAATTATTGATTGTTATATTAAAAATGATTTAATTATGCTGCCATTGCTTTCATATACTGATGCCCTGATGCGTTCTACACATATTTTATTGGGAATATTTTAATAGGCACATTCACCAAATATTAAAATGCTAAATTAATATTGATTCAGAAGTATGAATATGTTTTCACATTTTGAATGTGTATCAATTCATGTTTGCCTATATTAATGCATATAGTGAATAGAACACACTACACCATCAAAGGCAGAAGAAAGGGTTTAAACCGTATAGTATTTCCATGCCTCATACGACACACATATGAGGTTTTAACTCTCACATAAGTCATTCTGGGTTCAGTTCTGGATTTGTAGAAAGGCCACTGTAACGGTTGGCACCCTAAATCTAGAACAGATGCCTAGCACCCTGGTCTCGGCTCGTACTTCCTCCTGTAGCAGCCGCCTTTGGCTTTGGGAGGAGCCCTCAGATACCGCCAGGTCTTAAAACGAGAGGTGCAAGGTGAGGGGTTCTAGACAAGCAGAGGGGCACAACTGTGAACTAGAGTCTTTGGGCAGAAGGTCACAAGGCGTATAGAAGTATCGTAGTCAGATCAGGCCGGGTTGGGGCAGGCTGAGAGCAAACGTAATCAGGCAGGCAAGGGTCAAACCAGGTAGTCAAATAGAAGGATTAAGCAGGAATTGGAGTTGAATGTCAAGCCAAGGTCAGGTTACAGAAAACAGGCAGAGTCACAACAAGGAATCAGAATCAGAGCAGGGATCAAGAACAATATCTCAAGACTCAGAAGGCACCAGGAACAAGATCCTATCACGGGCAGTGTGTAAAAGAAAATGTACCTTTAAATACCATTTGAATTTCGCACGTTGCGCGCTGGTGTAATCAGGCCAGCGCGCCTGTGCCTTTAAATTACAAGGAGGCGCGCCGCGTGCGCCCTAAGAAACCAGCACCTGCAGCGCAGAAGATGAATGTGGCCGGCGTCCCAGCCTGGAGTTTGGTGGGTGTCCCCGCCGACCCCAATGAACCCCACCAGGGTTTTCCTTACAGCCACCAAGGAACAGGCCTAGGGCGGTAGGATTTTAGGGGGCCGCATGACGCCCAACCACATCCAAATTAATTTGGAAGTTTTGGGGCTGCTCAGGAAATATTATCATTTTTTAAATGTCCCATGCGCCAATCACCAGTGCTCCTAACCTGATGATGAAAATGTGTGCATGTACATGAATGAAGGAGAGGGGACAGGGGTGATGAACAGCAGTGGGTCTAGGGGTGCCCGCAATGTAAATCCAACCCTGTATGGGCGGAGACATGCAAATCCTTTACGTCCCTGTGGCCAACTATGCATCAAGAACCGCTGGTTTATAGCACAGATACAGCCTAATAGTTCAGAGTCATATATCCAAACTTGCAGAGAGCCCGTTTAGCTCTTATTAGATACTACCTATTTGTTACCTACCTACAGTATAGTAAAAACAGATCTATAACATGTAGTGATGGGCGAATAAATTTGGCAGGCGAGAATTTGCAGCTAATTTCCGTGTTTTGAAACTAGACTAAATAGGCACGCGTATAAAGATTGTTGCGGGTGTCAACATTTAATATTATTTTGACGGCCATTGACTTCAATGCGTTTCGCAAATTTTTCACAGTTTTGCGAATTTTGCGGTAAATTCACTCATTTTTGGCCAAACGCCCATCACTAATAACAGGTGATCTGCTACAAATATACAGGGTCCAGGTACCCTGACATATTAATGGCCCTTTCCTACCTGCTCAAAGATGCATACCACTTGTATAGGACCAGGGGCATGTACTGTAGAGTCTGTAGCACTGCTGCAATTAAGGATTTGCTTACCCCTAATTTGCCCTATCAGTAAATTCACAGGCCATCAGCTGAGGGAGTGGGATATTTATCATGCTCCATTGCGATAAGCAGGGGTCAGGTGTGCAGCGACCCCACAAACTCACATTGAGTTTTAGGTGTTCACATCATTTGGCCCTAACTGTCCCGTAGCAAGTAATATCACTGTAGCAGTATTTTGCGCTCCCCGGTAAGTGGCTGGGCCGCATGCTGCCCCTATTAATCTGCCGCCCTAGGCCTGGGCCTTTGTGGCCTTGCCACAAATCCTGGCCTGACTGCATCGATACTGCAGAGAGCACATCTGTGCTCTTCTGCACTACAAAAGCTAAATTTCCAGTTTAAAAAACAGAATTTTGTTTCTTAAATTTACAAGGAGCATGTTTTTTTTTTGCATTGGCCCAGTGCCCCTGTTCAAACCAATGCCTGGTTGCTTGGTCAAATAAGACCCCATTGCTGAAATAGCAACCAAATAATAAGTGAAATAATTGAAAAATTATAAAAAATATAAAGTTTAAACCACCCAGAATATTAATGTCTACATCATACTAAACATTTATTTAAAGGTTAACTACCCTTTTATATCAACCATATTTGTTGGGTGTCTACCTTATTTAAGCTCCTCAACCCCAGACTCTCAAAGCAGCAGGCCTGTCTCCTGCAGACAGGAGCTTACCCGTTTGTTGTCACCTGACGCAATGGAGCCGGCAGCAAACAGGGGGGGGACAGGGACAGCTAAGATGCCTCTGGATCGTCCTTATCTTGTACTACCCTTTACACTTGTATACACTTTTTCTGAATTTGGGCAGATAATAAACTTCCAAGCAGAATTCATCTGAAACCAGAACTAAATATAAATCCTAATTTGCAAATAAATACAAATAAACATAATTTGGAGAGAAGGAAAATAAATGTTTTCAAAAATGTGGAATTTAAATAATTACATGATCTAAAGACATATGATTTTAAAGGAGAAGGAAAGTCATCCTGCACTTAAGAGTGCCAAATGTTATGCACCCCTAAGTGATTGTATTTACTTGCCTGAAACCCCGGGCGAGTGCTCCTATCAGCAGAAAAATGCATCAGCGCAGGGTTTTACCAGTGAGCACCACCGAGCGCGTCTCTTCTATCTTCCGCTTTCTTCACACGGCTGCGCAGTAGAACGAAAAGCCAAACTTTAACTAAAAAGTCGGCTATTTTGTTCAACTGCGCATGCATCTGCCCTGGGAAATTTGAAGCAAGAAGAAGACCCTGGAAGAGGATCGATCCGTGGTGCTCACTGGAATAACCCTGGCCCGGTGCAGTTTTCTGCTAATAGTAGCACCGGCCCGGGTTTTCAGGTTATTCAATACAATCACTTGGGGTGCCTAACATGTAGCACCCCTAAATGCAGGATGAATTTCCTTCTCCTTTAAAGCTGGCCACAGATGCAGATATAGTTGTATGAAACAAAGTTTTGTACGATTTTCGGGTTGTAAATTTTTGAAACCGACAATATTCATACAATGGTGATCGGACAGGTTAGAACATTTTTGAGGGGTAACGGTAATATCTCTGCATGTATTGCCCATCTGATAATATTCATTGGTGATTGCAGGGGAGCTGTACCAGTGAGGCGAGTTGAGAAATTTCTGCTTTCTGCACTAACGATGTGGATCTCTGGGAATGGTGAGTGTGGAAGAAGGGGTCGGCAGAATGAAAGCACCTGGGTGACTGTCTCTTCTATGTGACTAACTTTCATACTTTCATTGCTGTCTGTCAATCAATGGCCAGAATATTGTTCGATGTATGTATTTTACTCCTACAATTTAAATCTGAATGCTTAATTTTAGATTGTTGCATTGAAACAAACGATTCACAAGGATAAATATCTGTGTGTCTATGGCCAGCTATAGGGTTTAGGCCAAAAAAAAGCTAGGATATAGCCAAATCCTAAGCAATATCTGGGATATGGTGTATACCTAATTAAGGATTACCTTGTGGTACTCTAACTGACGTGGAAGATACCCCATACTACTGTAGGAAGCCATATAAAGCAATGTTGATAAATGCAAGTTATGCTCTTTGACAAAAATAATATAAATGCAAGTTATACACTAAATGGCAGTGTGTTGCGAGTTTCCTTAAATGAGAAGGATTGTGTCATTCTGTGGCTACAAAAGCAAATAAAGTTCTGTCTTGTATAAAAAAGAGCATTAACTTAAGGGATGAAAACATATTTATGTCTCTTTATAGGTCCCTGGTAAGGCCTCATCTGGAGTATGCAGTGCAGTTTTGGACTCCATTCCTTAAGAGGGATATAAATGAGCTGGAGAGAGTGCAGAGACTAAGTGCAACTAAACTGGTTAGAGATGGAAGACTTAAATTCTGAGGGTAGACTGTCAAGGTTGGGGTTGTTTGCTCTGGAAAAAAAGATGCTTGCGAGGGGACATGATTACACTTTAAAAGAACATTAGAGGACATTATTATAGACAAATAGCAGGGGACCTTTTTACCCATAAAGTGGATCACCGTACCAGAGGCCTCCCCTTTAGACTAGAAGAAAAGAACTTTCATTTGAAGCAACGTAGGGGGTTCTTCACAGTCAGGACAGTGAGGTTGTGGAATGCACTGCCGGGTGATGTTGTGATGCTGATTCAGTTAATGACTATAAGAATGGCTTGGATGATTTTTTGGACAGACATAATATCAAAGGCTATTGTGATACTAAACTCTATAGTTAGTATAGATATGAGTATATAGAATTTATGTGAGGGTATGGAGAGGTTGAATTTGAGCTTGTAGCATGATTGCCATTGCTCTTCCATAAATCCAACAACATATTTAATAGACACATCATGAGCCAGGGCCGGAACTAGAGGTAGGCAACATGCCTAGGGTGCAAAGGTGAAAGGGGGCCTGGGGCACGTACCTCTTTCCTCCACTTAACCCTAGTCTGGGCCCTCTTCCGCATACTATGTGCACACTCTGGCACCGCTCTTGCCGTGAATGTGTAAAGGAGCGTGAGTATGAGGGAGGGGGCGAGGTGGAAGCTGGGGTTGCCTAGGGTGGTCCGGCTTTGCCAAAAGCTTTCAGAAAACACTGAGCCGAAGACAAGAATTGGCAGCTCCCCAGTCAGTTTTGCATTGCAAGTGATGAGAAAGACAGAATAAACAGTTATGTTTCCCCATAAGCTCTTGTCTATTTAGAAACATTACACCAGAAGCTCCCTTTAGGACAGAGATCATTTTTAGATAATAAGGTATTAATGCCCCTTTAAAATCTGCAATCCAATAATACTGCAGCAACTAATAGCCTGTCGATGAACTCCAGTGTCTAATGGGGAACATGTGGTTCATGAGCCTCTGTAGTGAAACAAAAGTGTTTTTCACAGATGTTCTGTTTAGGGGAAGGATAGTGAGAATTAAATATCCACAATTCGATTTGGGCAAGTATTTTACCAGCTCCAACCTTAAGGTCTTTAAAACGAATGCTTTATACATGACTAGTAGCCATAAAAGACTCATAGTCATGTTTATTTCAAACAGAAACACGCACAGATGCAGTACCGACTTCAAAAATGTTTATTTGCTTAGTAAGAGGACTGTGTATAATTTTTTTTTGTCTCCCTCTATTTTTTGGTTGTTGTTTGCTTTACAGAATATTAGAAATGAAATTCTGCTTTAGTGCCAGGCTTGATATGTGTTTTACTGTGCAGCGCCATCGTTTCTGCAGACAGCTGGTCTTTAGTGCAGCGGCTATTCATTCACTTATAGATGAGATGGGGTGCAGCGGTGTAACTATAGAGAAATTAGACCATGGGGTCGGCATTCTCTATAGTTCTCTGCCGAACTTCTTTCAAAATAATCACATCAGTGCAAATGTGGGGGTTGTGGAAAGGAGAAGCTATTCTCAATGAGTCCCTCAGAAGATTTTTTTGGTGGGGCGGTAAACTCTACGCCAATGATGGGGGGCTAATGGGTTGGAGCAAAGATACTGTACATGCATGGGCTATGATTATTGACCAAGCTCAATGTCAATCCTTAATGAAAGGCATACTGCTAGTCTTCAAGAAATCTTAAATCGCTAGTTATTCAGGTCCAGATTTGTAGCAAGGCCACAAAAGCCCAGGCCTAGGGCCACAGAATTTCAGGGGTGTCATGCTGCCCAGCCGCATCCAAATATGAGCACTGGAGGTTGGTGTGCGGGAGATCTGAAAATCTCCTGCATGTCTCCAGTGCAGTTCTACACATGCATGTGTGCAAGCATGCCCATAAAAGAAGTGGATGGGTAGGAGATATAGAGGGGAAGGGGAGGAGATGGGGTGGGGAAGAAGAGAAGAAGGAGATGGGGAAGTGGAGGGGACAGGAAGGAGAAGGAGATAGGGGAGAGGACAGGGAGATGAAGGAGACAGGGGGAGGGGTGAATGGAGTCAGCTAAGGGGAGTCAGCTAAGGGGGCATGGATAGTAAATCTGGCCCTGGTTTTATTTCATTCATAGGGATCTCATTGTAGAAGCCCATTCTGGCCAAGACTGCCATTGAGTACAAATGACAGACATAACACTGTGTGATTTGCAGTCTTTCTTGTCCATTGCTTCAGCTTAATGATCAGGCTGGCAGGGTTGTATTGCCTAAAATGGACTTTTTCTCTTTTTTTCTATTGAATGGCAGTGGACAAAAAGCCCCCTTGGGTGATGCAATACATAAAACACCTTTGCAAGGATTGCTCAATGGTCAATATATCTTTTTTTGTGATCAGTTTTACCTTTTAAACCTTTAAAAGCTGATCTAATAGATATAAAATGCATAAAGATATCCCATTGTGAGTGCGCCTAAACCAGTAAAAAAAGGATATCAAGGATTCTGGTTGTCCGCTTCCTACGCCTCTTTTCTGCACAGTATCTCTTAAACGTTCGTGAGTACACCTCTATACAAATTCGTATGAGATAAAGTCTAGGATAATACGTTGGAGTGGATACAAGGGACACTTTTACTTATTTATTTATTTATTTAGTATATATGGTGATCACATACTGTAAAGGTGTGTGTACACATTTGGAAAATACTACACCATAGTGGCGGAAGTCTCTCTTTTCTCTTTTATTCTTTTTTTCTGTTTTTCGTGGATCTGACCTCGTGCTGTGAGCGCCGGTTTTCATTTGAAATTTTGAATCCTCACCTAAACCAGTGCTGAGCGAATAAACTGATAAAACTGCTAGGACTCCTTCCAGCACTGAAGTGAATTTCAGTTTTTACTCTTCCCAATAACTGAGAGCGCGACTCCTTTTAAGGACCCCTCCCCCCTCAATCTGGTTGTCTGAGCAAACAGGTTTTGGAGCTTCCTAGTGAGAATCAGTGAACCTTCCTTGTGTCCAGCCATGCTTCTTTATTATCTATAAGATCAAATGTTATGGACGTGTTCTTCTGTCATTCAGATAATGCTAACTAACCTTTCTTGCTCCAGATAAGATGGCATTTTTCTATTTAATATCACTTCATTCTTATTATGCTCATAAATGCCTTTGTATAATCCTCGCCTTTCAGAGACCCTTTGTTCCATTTTAAAATCTTGTCATTCATACTAAACACGCTCCGCTGTGGTGCCGTTTTTTTCTCTGAGCACATTGGTTTTTCACTGTCGCCTTTGATATTTCAATCTTGCAGGAACGATGGCAGGTTATGCTCCCACACTAACCCTACTTTAAATATCATCTGCTCTCTCTCTCTCTTTCTCTGGTAGCATATTCACAGTCTACAGCTTTTGAACTACAGCCTTCAACATAAGGCTTTATGAATATTCAAGCTTGGGTGATCATCACAGGCGAGATTTAGCCAATTTGTATGAGTGTTATTATAACTGGCTCCTTTTATGGGAGAGGATCCAATATTGGTCAATGCTTTATTTCTGATTTAAAGGAGAAGGAAAGGTTAAAATTAAATAAGCCTCAAAGTAATGCTGCTCTGAGTCCTGTCAAAAGAAACACCTCATTTATTTCTTCCTATTGTGTACTCATGGGCTTCTGTATCAGACTTCCTGTTTTCAGCTTAAACCTCCTTTCCACTGGTGTGAGCATGCTCAGTTTGCTCCTCTTGCTCCTCTCCCTTCTCTGCTGTCTCTCTGCTGTCTCTCTGCCAAAAGGCAGTCACAGCTATTCTTTTCAGTGGTTACACGTGGGAAAAGCAGAGAAAGGTAATAGGGGTCATATACAACAATAACGACGAAAAATTCTCAAAAATGAATTTTGACGCCCGTGTCAATTAAAGTCAATGGGCATCTGAATAATGTTGACTTGTGTGGCAATCAATCTTGGCAGGTGGCAAGCAGGGATGGGCGAATTTGACCCGTTTCGCTTCGCCAAAAATTTGCCGCCGGTGAAATGTCGCAGACGCCCATTAAAGTCTATGGGCGTCAAAAAAAATTTGTCGCGCGGCGAAATTATTTTGACGCGCGTCTTTTTTTGACGCCCACCGACCATTCAAGTCTATGGGCGTCATTTTTTTGGCGAATCGAGGCGAAAAAATTCGCCCATCCCTAGTGGCAAGCATAGGATTGACTGGTAGTGATGGGCAAATTTGTCCCATTTCGCCTCACTGGAAAATGTGCGTATTTCATGCGAAATTTTCGAAACAGCAAAATATTCTCAAACACTAATTTTGACGCCCGTGTCAATTAAAGTCAATGGGCATCCGAATAATGTTTACGCGTACAGTCACTTGATGCAAGTGACTATTCCGACGCACGTCCAAATTTTTTTGATGCTGGCAAATTTGAACTGCAGCATGTATTCTCCAGTGGCGAAACACAGAAATTCGCTGCAAAATCATGCCTGCCAAATTTATTCTCCCATCACTACTGACCGACACTCCTAATGCTGCACTCTGCACTACTCACTGGACTATTTTATCTGGCACAAGGTGCATAGTAAACATCCACCCCCAAATTGTTTCAGAGAAGTTTTAGCAAAAAGTAAATTTTCCTATTATTTCAGAATGGTTCCCATTGGCCTCCCTCCGTTGGCCCCCCTCCCTGCCTCCTCTCTGCAGAGTCCTACCCCAGAATTCTGTCCCCCTGTGAAATAGTGACCGCACATGCAGAGTGAGCACAGCGGAACTCATGGGCGCCATCTTCTTCTTTTCGTGAAGTGAACGGCATAATGGCGCATGCGCAGTTGGAGCAATCTTCCGGGTTCGTGACAACTGCGCAGGTGCCTGAAAGAGATGGAAATTGCTGAAGGGGAGGAAGAAGACACGAAGCTTACCTAAGAGAAGAAGATGGCAGCCGTGAGCTCCGCTGCGCTCACTCTGCATGTGCGGTCATGCAGGTCACTATGTCAAAAAGGTAGAGAATTCTGGGGTAAGACTGTTCAGGGGGAGGAAGGGAGGGGGGGCAACAGAGGGGGTTTAGTTCTCCTTTAACCTCTAGTGATACTGCAAGCATGGTGATATGGGCACATTAAACCACATTACATGCTCTCCTTTTATGTATATACGGGTGAAAGCTGCCACAGAAGGTAACCGAAAGACAAATGTTTAGACTACCAAATAATTTCATCCCCAATAATTAGAAATGATAATTAAGTAAATTTGTTTTCATCCACAAATAACGCTTCAATTAGCAAGCCCATTACATATTAAAGCTATAAATCATGCACAGTTAAACAGAGCAAAGTTAATTACAGTATGAATAACTTGTTTTGACTCGTATTGTATTTAGAGACTTAAGGAAATCCATATACCACTTAGAAAATGAACCCTTCAGAACTCGGTTACTAGATACAGGTACGGGACCTGTTATCCAGAATACTCGAGACCTGGAGCTTTCAAAATAAGGGGTCTATCTGTCATTTGGCTCTCCATACTTTGCCTCCTAAAAAAATAATTTAAACATGAATTGAACCCAACAGGATTGTTTTAACACCAATAAGGATTAATTATATCTTAGTTGGGATCAAGTACAATGTACTGTTTTATTAAAACAGAGAAAAAGCAAACCACTTTTAAAATTTGAATTATTTTATGAAAATGAAGTCTATGGGACATGGCCTTCCCCTAATTCAAAGCCTTATGGGATAACGGAACCCATACCTGTAATTAATTGAATGTTATAATGCTTCTATAATTGATTAATACAGTAAATGTATTTTAACTATAGTCCACATACATAAGGGATTCTGAACTTATGCCATCATCCACTGATATGACATCACCAATGACATCATTAGAACAAAAATACACCTATTTTTCATAACAGCTAACTAGCACTACCACATGGTTTTATGTGGAACTAACGTAGTATAACCATGTGAGGCATAACCTATGCAAGAAATCAAATAATCATATAGTTTGCCTTAAAATAATAGAGCTTGTTTACCCTGATTCTGTGAAGTTCATTATTTCCAGTGGCGGAAATATACAAATTAAACTGTATAAATGATGTACTTTACTGCCAGTTTCTTCCTCCAATTTAATTACCTTTTGCTAAAAAAAATTAACAAAAAAATATTCAGGGAGATTAGCATATCAACTGAAAATGAAGCCCTTAGCGTAAAAATCAATTAAAGGAAGAGGTGAAGTGAAATAAAACGATGAGTTTGCCTTGACAAATAAGGCAAATGTTATGGTTAATATAAAGGAACAAATCACAGGACTCCTAACAAATCACTTATGAAGTCAACTGATAAGCTCTGAAGCAGAACGTTGATGATGCATTATATTGCTGCAGAGCTTTACCAGGCAGTGAGCGCTATACAGAGTATAAAAACACATGATATTTGCTCACACAGAGACATGTAGCTGAGGATTTGGGCATTTGAAAACACCTTCCACAATAGCCACATTTAAAGAAGAATATATATAATGTCTCTCACGTTTACAGCACTTTCCAAATATATGTACAGTACATTTTATTCAGATAAATCTCCGATTTACAGAATGAAGGTCTCCGGGTACATTCAGCCCCGGGTCCCACGAGCAACCATGATTGAGAAACAGAAACATAAGATAGAAAGATAAATCGATTCCACTACCACTGGCAGAATGGCATTGTCATAAACCTCAGTAGCTTTTAATATGCTGCAAGAGTAAAGAAATGGATAAAAGGTATATAAATGCAAATGGGTAAAATGGTACTGTCCCTTATCTTATGGAAACCCAAAGGAACCTGCTGCAAGCAAAACAATCGTGAAGGCATCAGAGATCTTTCTATTATTACTGTTATGTAGTGTCAAGCTTAAAGTCCACAGCCTCAATGGCTGCTTCTACAATTTGTGATACATGTTTTGGTGCATCAAATATGGGAAAATGAAGTTATTATAGGAAAAATGCCATGAGTAGTGATATGCAAATCTGTCCCGTTTCGTTTGCCGAAAAATCACTGAAATACATTGAAGTCTTTGGGTCTTTGCGACAAATTTTTTTCACCTTCAGTCTATGGGAATCATTTTGGCGGAGGAACTTGGCGAAACCATTTCGCTCATCACTAGCTATAAGATAATAAATAATAATTTATGTTTAAACAAATATTATGATTCAAATCAGTGAGGGCCAGATGCAAATCAATGAGAACATGATTGGTTTACCACATTAAACCTTATGGGCAAGATTCAGATTTGAGAAGAAAAAACTTGGAGAGTTTTCCTGTGATAAACAGTGAGATAAGATTTCCTTGTGGAGATAAGCTTTTCTCACCAAATTGAATGTGGCCCATAACCTAGCCGCAAGATCTATTTGAATCTTCTTTGTATATGTAATGAATGCAATCACAAACCCAGAACTAACTCCAAGGTTCCGGTCTAAGCCTGATCTTCTGCCTGTAGAGATACCTTTGGCTAGCCCTCCGCTACTCAGATGCCGCCAGGTCTTCATGTGGGAAAAGAGGTAAGTAAGGTTGAAAAAAGACACATGTCCATCGAGTTCAACCTTTTTTTTTTTTTTTTTATTAACTACCTATCTGCCATTTGATCCAGAGGAAGGCAAAAAACCCATCTGAAGCCTCTCCAATTTGCCTTAGAGGGGGAAAAATTCCTTCCTGACTCCAAAATGGCAATCGGACTAGTCCCTGGATCAACTTGGACTATGAGCTATTTCCCATAACCCTGTATTCCCTCACTTGCTAAAAAGCCATCCAACCCCTTCTTAAAGCTATCTAATGTATCAGCCTGTACAACTGATTCAGGGAGAGAATTCCACATCTTCACAGCTCTCACTGTAAAAAACCCCTTCCGAATATTTAGGCGGAACCTCTTTTCTTCTAATCGGAATGGGTGACCTCGTGTCAGCTGGAAAGACCTACTGGTAAATAGTGATGGGCGAATTTGTGTCGTTCCGCTTCGCCGAAAAATTTGCGAATTTTGCACGAAATTCGCGAAACGGCAAAAAATTCGCGACACTGCGCCGGCGTCTAGTTTTTGACGCCGGTGCCCGTTTTTGACGCCAGCGCCCGTTTTTGACGCCGGCGCCCATTTTTGACGCCAGCGTCCGTTTTTTCGGAAAAAAATTTTTTGACGTCGGCGAATTTTTTCAGCGAATTTTCGCGGGCGGTTCGCAAATTTATTTGCTGACGGCGAATCGAGCAAATTCGACGCGAATAAATTCGCCCATCACTACTGGTAAATAAAGCATTAGAGAGATTATTATATGATCCCCTTATATATTTATACATAGTCATCATATCACCCCTTAAGCGCCTCTTCTCCAGCGTGAACATCCCCAATTTGGCCAGTCTTTCCTCATAGCTAAGATTTTCAATACCTTTTACCAGCTTAGTTGCCCTTCTCTGTACCCTCTCTAATACAATAATGTCCTGTTTGAGTGATGGAGACCAAAACTGTACGGCATATTCTAGATGGGGCCTTACAAGTGCTCTATACAGTGGAAGAACGACCCCCTCCTACCTTGACTCTATGCCCCTTTTAATACAGCTCAAGACCTTATTTGCCCTTGATGCTGCTGACTGGCATTGCTTGCTACAGCCAAGTTTATCATCTACAAGGACTCCAAGGTCCTTTTCCATAATGGATTTGCCTAGTGCAGTCCCATTAAGGGTATAAGTGGCTTGAATATTTTTACATCCCAGGTACATTTATCAACATTGAATCTCATTTGCCACTTAGCTGCCCAGATTGCCAGTTTGTCAAGATCATGTTGCAAGGATGCCACAACCTGGATGGGCTGGATAATTTTGTGTCATCTGCAAACACTGATACATTACTTACAACACCCTCCCCTAAGTCATTAATGAACAAGTTAAATAAAAGTGGACCCAATACTGAGCCCTGGGGGACCCCACTAAGAACCTTACTCCAAGTAGAGAATGTCCCATTAACAACCACCCTCTGTACCCGATCCTGTAGCCAGTTTCCTATCCATGTGCAAACGACTTCATTAAGCCCAACAGACCTTAGTTTAGAAAGCAGTCGTTTGTGGGGCACAGTATCAAACGCTTTGGCGAAATCCAAATAGATCACATCTACTGCCCCCCCACTATCCAGAATCTTACTTACCACATCATAAAATGCAATCAAATTCGTCTGACATGACCTATCCTTCATAAAGCCATGCTGATTGTTGCTCATAATGCCATTCATTAGGACAAAATTTTGAATGTGATCCCTTAACAAGCCTTCAAATAATTTGCCCACCACAGATGTCAAGCTTACTGGCCTATAATTGCCAGGCTGAGATCGTAATCCCTTTTTAAATATTGGAATAAAATCAGCTTTTCTCCAATCCATAGGCACCATACCAGATGACAGTGAATCTGAGAAAATCAGAAATAAGGGCTGGTCTAAAACTGAACTAAGCTCTCTTAGAACCCGGGGGTGTATGCCATCAGGCCCTGGAGCCTTGTTTACATTAATTTCTATTAAAGCTTTTTGAATCATATCCTGAGTCAGCCACTGACTAGATTGAGCTGAACCATTCGTGCAGTTATTATGTGAGCCTGTGAATCCAGACTCCTCTATTGTATACACTGAATAAAAGAACTGATTTAACACATTTGCCTTATCTGTATCTGTTACAACCATACTGGTACCATTATTTAATGGAGCAACACTCTCAACCTGCATCTTTTTACTATTAATATATTTAAAAAACTTTTTAGGGTTAGTTTTCACCTCCACCGCAATTAACTCTTCATTTCTTTTCTTAGCCTTCCAGATTGCTGATTTACAACATTTATTACAGTTTTATATTCATTAAATGCAGCTTCTGTCCCTACAGATTTGTAGTTTTTAAATGCCTTTCTCTTCTTTCCCATTAACTTCTTTACTTCTGTATTAAGCCACACAGGATGATTCTTAGAGCTTCTACGTTTAGTCCTTAAGGGAATAAATTGAGAACAGTAATGATTTAATATCATTTTAAAGGACAACCATTTCTGTTCTGTGTTTTTAGCTGAAAACCTAATGCCCCAATCAATGCTCTGTAGGGCAGCCCTCAAGGCACTAAAATTAGCTTTTGCAAAATTCATGGTTTTTGTTGCCCCAGTATATTTTTGTTTTTTGCACCAGACATTAAAAGATATAACCTTATGGTTACTATTACCCAGGGGTTCAATGACTTGCACATTTGCTATAAGTTCTGGGTCATTTGAGATCACTAAATCAAGAATAGCATTTTCACACGGGTAACGAGGTCTCAATGTGGATATCAGGAGCAAGGTCGGGGTCACAGGCCAAGGCCATACACAGATAGAACAACGCAGAACAAAACGGAATCAGTGGAGTAGTAAAAATCGGGCAAAGATCAAACCAGACAGAAATGCTTTCTGTATGTAAATCAGATCAATTTGGTATTCCGCCACATGGACACATTTTTTTTTATCTTCGTTTAACATACTGTAATGTTAAAGGGATCCTGTCATCGGAAAACATGTTTTTTTCAAAACGCATCAGTTAATAGTGCTACTGCAGCAGAATTCTGCACTGAAATCCATTTCTCAAAAGAGCAAACAGATTTTTTTATATTCAATTTTTAAATCTGACATGGGGCTAGACATATTGTCAATTTCCCAGCTGCCCCTGGTCATGTGACTTGTGCCTGCACTTTAGGAGAGAAATGCTTTCTGGCAGGCCGCTGTTTCCTTCTCAATGTAACTGAATGTGTCTCAGTGGGACATGGGTTTTTATTATTAAGTGCTGTTCTTAGATCTACCAGGCAGCTGTTATCTTGTGTTAGGGAGCTGATATCTGGTTACCTTCCCATTGTTCTTTTGTTTGGCTCCTGGGGGGGGAAATGGAGGGGGTGATATCACTCCAACTTGCAGTACAGCAGTAAAGAGTAATTAAAGTTTATCAGAGCACAAGTCACATGACTTGGGGCATGACTTGGGGCAGCTGGGAAATTGACACTATGGCGCAACTTTGCCGCGATTGGCCGCATTTCACCAGGCGTAGTTTCGCCAGCACTCCGCAAATTCACTAAAATCCGAAGTTGTGCACAGGGGTAGCGTAAGTTTGCGAAGTTGCACTAGCGTTGATTCGCCAAGCGAAGCGAAGTTTGCTAGCAATGGTTCATTTGCATACAGCGCCAAATTCAAATTTCAATGGAGGAATACGTATCACCACTACAAATGCCTAGAAAACCTTCAAAAAATCAAATAAAAATTTTATTTTGCCCTACACATGTGCCCACGCCAGCATTTGTTAGTGAATTTGCGCAGTAACGAAAAATGCCAAACGCTAGCGAATTAACGCTAGCGTTCGGCGCTTCGGCATTTAGTGAATTTGCGCCTATGTCTAGCCCCATGTCAAATTTCAAAATTGAATATAAAAAAATCTGTTTGTTCTTTTGAGAAATGGATTTCAGTGCAGAATTCTGCGGGAGCAGCACTATTAACTTAATTTTTTCCCATGACAGTATCCCTTTAACTCTACCTTCCTAATCTTGTCCTTTAAGATCCTGTCCTTAACATCATTCATCCGTGTGGTTTCTTGCCATGATCAATTCATTTTTTTCTTCTTTCAAATCCCATTTAACTTTCAAATCAGCTGCAGAAAAGCAACACACTTTATCTTTTTTTTTTTTTTTTCTTTCTATTGCCTTTTGTCCTGCTCTGGGGAGGAGATAAATAATTTGGTTTGGAAATTCTGTCAAAAGATGGATAATAGAGAACTGCGGCACATTCATTATTGGAGCAGGGGACAATTTTCGCTGCCCACTTAAAAATAAAGAGGAAAAAAAAAATGACACACAAAACAAGAGAATCATGAAAAAGCATGTGATTCTAAAGGGAGAAATGCAGAAGAGTTCAATGAAAACAGTTAATTAAAGGAAGGAGAGTGTCAGACAGAAGATAAATGAAGCAGCCGCGCTAAAGCAATAGGGCCTAATCCAGCATCAAAACAGCAGCAATTGAGGCCTATTTTCAAAGCTTTCCAACTCTCATTTTGCACAATCTGTCTCTTGCAAGATCCGGGGATGAATGCTGCTTAGTGCTTTGTGATAACAACAGATTTATTGAAAGCATACACAGGGCTTAACACCATTTTTGCATCTACAGTTCATTGCAAAAGAGCTTACGGTTCGTGTTGCCACATTATGATCTGTGCTGGAAACTAATTAAAAAGAGAAAAGGTTTCTCTTCTCAGATACCAGAAACCTTTTGTCAGAATGTGTTGCAATGTTTTTTTTTTTTTTTGAAAGGGAGGAAAGACTTAAATTATGAAAGTAGACTGTCTAGATCAGGGTTTTTTTCTCCTTATTTCCCATAAAATGTATCACTGCACCAAAGGCCCCACCCTTAGACTAGAGGAAATGAACTTTCATTTGAAGCAACTTGGTGATTCTTCACAGCAGGACCGGAACTAGGGGTAGGCAGTAGGGATGTAGCGAACTGTTCGCCGGCGAACTAGTTCGCGCGAACTTCGACTGTTCGCGTCCGCCGAATGTTCGCGAACGTAGCGCGACGTTCGCCAATTTGAGTTCGCGTTCGATTCGAATAAAAATCGTTCGACCATTCGATTCCTTCGACCGCTAAAATCGAACGATTTCCATTCGTTCAAACGATTGTAAGCATTCAATCGAATGAAAAGCATTCGAACGAATGGCTTCGATCGTTCGATTCGAACGAAAATCCTTCGATCGAACGATTAAAATCCTTCGATCGTTCAAATCGAACGATTTTGCGGGTGTTCGAAGTTCGTGAACTGTTTGCATTTTTGCCGGTGTTCGCGAACGGCGTTCGCGAACACCAAAACGGCAGTTCGCTACATCCCTAGTAGGCAGAAGAGGCAGTTGCTTAGGGCGCTGGGCATCTACCTCTTCTGCCTACCCCTAGACTGAACCCACCTGCAACTCTCTTTGCGATATGCTCCACACGCCCGAGTGGAGTTTTGGTTCACAGGATCGGAGTTACTGCGCATGCGTGCCGGAAACGTCTTTACTGCGCATGTGTGAGTGACGGGGGAATGGAAGGGGTGAGCAGGCTGACTGGGCTGCCTAGGGCGCCTGGCCTGCTTGGCCCGCCTCTGCTTCACAGTAAGGGCAGTAAGGTTGGGGAATGCACTGCAGCATGATATTGTGATGGCTGATTCTGTTAATGCATTTAAGAGTGGCTTGGATGATTTTTTGGACAAGCATAATATCATAGGCTATTGTGATAGGTATGGGACCTGTTATCCAGAATGCTTGGGACCTGTTATCCAGAATGCTCGGGACCTGGGGTTTTCCCAGATAACAGATCTTTCTGTAATTTTACCTTAAGTCTACTAGAAATTCATGTAAACATTAAATAAACCCAATAGGCTGGTTTTGCTTCCAGCAAGGATTAATTATATCTTAGTTGGGATCAAGTACAAGGTACTGTTTTATTATTACAGAGAAAAAGGAAATCTTTTTTTAAAAGTCGGATTATTTAATAATAATGGAGTCTAAGGGAGATGGCATTTCCTCAATTCGGAGTTTGCTGGATAACAGGTTTCCAGATAACGGATCCCATACCTGTACTGAAATCTACAATTAGTATAGATATACAAGTTATATGGAGGGGTTGGTGTGAGCATGTGTATGTATGGGTTTCACTCAGAGGAGTTGAACTTTTTTCATCCAAACTTAACTACAGTATTTAGCTCGCTATGTAACTATTCCCTTTTTGCAATAGTGATGACAGAAGAAAAATAAAGATCTGCAAACATAACAAAGCCTCCTTCCCACCTCATAATTTGTGTTCTTTCTTAAAAACTATAATATGGATATCGCTTCCTATAATGAGCATTTGTTTGGCCAAAGGCAAGGCAAGGCTTATGTAATATCTTCTTTCCTCTTCCCCCACCCTTGTAAAAAATGCTTGGGAACTAACCCAGAGATTTTTAGATGCTATCCATGCCTTTCTTTAGGTTATATCTACATGTGTCCAGGCAAGAGTGTTGGAATTATGTATTCTTGTAGATTATATGCAGTTGGAAAATCTAGAATGTATTTGTGAGTTCCACCTACCACATACTTGAGCACCATGGAGAACACAGAGGAAATATACTGTAGGTGCAGACAAAGCTGTCTAGTCAGCGTAGTAATGTGGCCATAAGTTCACAGGTTGATAGTGCTGTAATTTTCTAATACTAATACAGAGAAATTCGCTTTTCTTGGATTCCAAAACATGCACAAATACATTATCTCTTGACGCCATTTATAAAGCTAAATAAAACAATTGGAGGATAAACCTAGAAACTTCCGCTGAATGATAATTGGGGAATAATAATTGGACACGAGTAAGCCATTTCATTTAAACTGTGTTGCGACAAATAGTCTTCCATTTTAGCAGCTGCAGATGGGTGAGATTATTATATAAATCCCTAAGCAAAGCACTTTGTTGTTCACCCTTATCTGTATTGTAAAGATTCCATTACGCAGAATGAATTGAATTGGCTCAGGACGTACAGTTCATTATTGCATTGTGTTGGATCTGATTGAGTTTTGCATTTGGGATGAGTTTGATGAAAGTTTGTTGAGTGTACTGGAGATTGTTTTTTGTATTACAATTAGTGGGTGATTGGTGTGTTTTGTTTATAAACTATACACAGCAGGGTTGGGGTTACTGCTGAGTATCTTGTGAAGTTTCCTCATTCCTTTTAATCATGGGAGTTATGTAACACTAGACTGAGATTAACCCATTTACAGCTGCTGCATTTTTACCTTTCATCTAAACCCTTCTGACATGAGTTTCCCCTCATTATGGCAAATCTTCATCTTCTCTACATCTCATTTACTTTCAGAGTCTCAATTAGTGCCTGGTAAAAAGCACAGATTTCTCCATCCTTAAAACTTCAGGGGAACCTACAAACATTTTCTTTCGAGCCCTCAACAAACATCTAAAATCCTTAATATAAACTCAAGAATCAAAGTTTATTAGTGCTCAGCTGCGTGATGTACAGTAGGATCTTACTAGTTTTACAAATGCTGCTGACACAATAGCAAAACATTGTAGACAATACACAAATAATGGCAGAAACCCATTGCATTGACCAAGAATTCTAATTATGCCTTTATTCCAATACTTTATGCCAGAATAACTGATGGGCATGTTGCTATATGTGTGCAGCAAATAGTAATGGGCGAATCTGTCCTATTTCATTCCGCTGGAAAATTTGCAAATCTTCAAAAAAACTACAAATTGTTTTAGAAATGCATTGAAGTCAATGGGTGTCAAAATAATTTTCATGTGCGACAATTTTGACCCGAGCAACAATTTTTATACGCACTACTCCAAATGCATTAAAGTCAATGGGCGTCCAAATAATTTTGATGTGCATCAATTTGACGGTTTGACAATTTTTTTTTGTCTCTGTGAATTTTCCACGGCAAATTTTCACTGCAGTTTCACGAAATCATTTGCGGGTGGCAAAATTCGGAAATTGACAGTGAATCCATGCCTGGCGAATAAATTCTCCCATTACTAGCAGCAAACATTTTTATGATCCTTATTGTCTCTTTTTCGCCATCTCAAATCTTGCGAATTACTGTTTTAGCTTATGGGGAGATCTCCTAGAACCTATTTGGTGTCAATTGGTGGGGAAAAACTTAGATTCGAATTTGATCGAATACACTATTGCTTTGATTCAAACGGTTCCAATTATGCCGAATAAAGACCTATTAGATCGAAAACAGACCTATTCGGCCAGAAAAAAAACTTAGACTTAATTTTGGTTTGTCTTTTTAAATTCGAATTTCAATGTTTTTCAAATTCAAAATTCGATTCTTGATAAATATGCCCCTAAATGTAAATTTTAGATTCATATTCCCATTTTATCATTTATGGCAGGAACTGTCATGCTAATAATAAAGCTCACAATGTTAGGAAAAGGCAGAATCTGACAAAAGCTACTATTACTGTTTTGCCAGCTCTTGGAAGATGGAAGGAACAAGACCATAATTAGAATAGTTTAGCCCTCTCTCCAAAACTACTCAACCCATCTCCAAGTAGGAAGTTATTTATTAATTCTAGGTACAGTAAATAACATGCACCAAAGAATACATTGCAGAAAATGCGTACATGCTCCAAAATTGGATAAAGCCTTTATCAAGAGTAACTAGATAATACCAGTGAAGATAGATTTAAAGCTATCAATATAATGGTGTTTAGATGAGTTTAAGTTGATACTGAGACATTTAATAAAGGGATGTGGTATGACCCAAACCCAACAAAAAGTAAAAGGGCACCAGTGCGGGCATTATTTTATTTGAGATTCTACTGTGATTGATAATGCAGCTATCATATTTTGAGGTTTCTAAAGTATATGTGACAAGCATACAGTGTACCAGAATGCCGATTGGTAGCTTTACTGTTAGAGTCCACCTACTCTCCACCTTCTCTCTCTTTCATGGGAACTATTTACGATATACTTTGAGAGTGTACATTACCAGCATCTGCTTCATAACATAAAATAGATTTTTCAATTTTGTTCTACTAACGTTTTTTTTGTCACGTTCAATTGATCTAATAAGGACATTATTATTATGACTTTTTGTATAAAATACCATGGTAATTCATTAGTGCTTGGCACTTCAGGGAAAGACATACAGTACACTGAACACCAATACAATCTAAAGGTGGCCATACATGGAGAGATCCGCTCGTTTGGCGATGTCGCCAAACGAGCGGAACTCCCTCCGATATGCCCACCTTGAGGTGGGCAATATCGGCTGATCCGATCCGATCCTAGCGAACGCGAACGGGCGGTCGGATCGCGGGACCGCATCAACGAACAGATGCGGCCGCAATCTGACGGGATTTTTAGTCCCATCCGATCGAGATCTGGCCGACTTTCGGCCAGATCTTGATCGGGGAAGCCCGTCGGGGGCCCCCATACACGGGCCAATAAACTGCCGACACGGTCTGTCTGCAGCTTTTATCGGCCCGTGTATGGCCACCTTAACTCTACCTATCAGCAGAAACCTCTGTTCGAGAGAGAATGCACTGATGTTAGCAGATAAGATATCCGAACCATAAAAATGAACCGTAAGAAAAGTGAAGAGAGTACAGTTATGGGACTTGTTATCTAGAAAGCTCAGGACCTGGAGTTTTCCAAATAAAGGAGCTTTCCATAATTAAATAACAACATTAAATAAGTCCTATTGAATTTTTTTGCCACCAATATGCATTCATACTGAATAGTTACAAATAATAAGGTACTGTTTTATTATTACAGGGAAACATGAAATTATGATTTCTATGGGTTAATAGACAAGGAGCAAACTTAAATACATTCTTCAAAGTGCATTGAAGTCAATGGGTGTCGAAATAGTTTTTTTTTAACACTGAAATATTTTATTGGTTTTCCAAACATATGAAATAAACTTGCTTTAACTTGTCAAGCATATAAACCTAAAATACCATACATTAAGGTACCATAGAGTACAATAGAGTAAGATAAAATAAAATATAGCATAGGATAAAATAAAAAGAAAATAGGATGTCTGGTTTCACTCAATATTATATAAATAAGCATAATATAATTGGGGTATAATGTCAGGTTCTTTGGGTGTCAAAATAATTTTGACATACAACAATTTTGACACCAGCAATAATTTATACGCACAACTCTTTTCTCCAACTGCATTAAATTTTTAAATGCGTTATTTATTTTTTGCCGCCATTTCGCAGGTGGCGAAATGTGAAAATTCTATGTAAATCTATGCCTGGAGAATAAATTCGACCATCACGTTTTTATTTCTAAATTACACTGTTTACACTGCAAATAATTCACTCTACCATATACAATTTCATTCCTGAACCAGCAAGTGTATTTTTTTTTATTTATAATATTAGTGTGTAGGTGCATCTCAGGTCATTTTGCCTGGTCATGTGCTTTCAGAAAGAGCCAGCACTTTAGGATGGAACTGCTTTCTGACAGGCTGTTGTTTCTCCTACTCAGTGTAACTAAATGTGTCACAGTGGGTTTTTACTATTGATACCAGGGAGCTGTTATTTTGTGTTAGGGTTATCTGGTTACCTTCCCATTGTTCTGTTGTTAGGCTGCTGGTGGGGGGGGTGATACTCCAACTTGCAGTACAGCAGTAAAGAGTGACTGAAGTTTATTAGAGCAAAAGTCCCATGACTTGGGGCAGCTGAGAAACTGACAATATGTCTAGCCCCATGTCAGATTTCAAAATGAAAATAAAATTTCTGTTTGCTCTTTTGAGAAATGGATTTCAGTGCAGAATTCTGCAGGAACGGCACTATTAACTAATGAGTTTTGAATTTTTTCCCCCCATAACAGTATCCCTTTAAGAACCACAGCCTTTAGAGCAATAGCACTTTTGGGCATTTTACAACCCTATGATTCCTCAAATCACAAAAAAACTCACATGAATTTGAAATTCGATCCTGGATATGTGCCTCTAAAAGTTAACTTAGATGATCCACCCCATTAACATTTAACTTTAATGTTGTACTGCTACTAATGTTGTTTTGCATCACAAATTGCAAGTTTGAATTTCGAAGATTTAGTAAGTGCACAGCACACGAACATCTAAAAAAAAAAAACTGGCATGCTCATGTGGAAATAGTTGTAACAGCAAAATTCAAGCTAGTTTTTTTAAATTTGAGTTTTCAAGTCTAATTTGATATTTGGCAAAATGTGCTTTCACTATATTCCAGTTGTGTTGTTACTTTTTTTAAGATTTTTCCATTTTGTAAATTATAAAATTATTTTTTTCATACATCTGCCCCCTATCTGTTTAATCAGAAGAAATGAGATCAGTGGAAAGGGGATTGCACATTACACATGTTATTGTTGGCGGCAGAATAAATAAGTACCTTACCTCATTGATGATTAGTAATTCATATTACAGGTATGAGATCCATTATTCGAAAAACCATTTATCTAGAAGGATCCAAATTAAAATTAAGGTGAGACAGTCTCTCATGCTGTTGACTCTATTTTATCCGAATAATTCAAATTTTTAAAAATTATTTACTTTTTAAAAAAAAAAAAAAAAAATAACAACAGTCCCTTTACATGATCCAAACTAAGATATAATTAATCTATACTGTAAGCAGAGCCAGTCTATTTAATGTTTACATGATTTTCTAGTAGACTTAAGGTATTAAGATTATAGAATTACAGAAAGATCCGTTATTCGGAAGCCCCAAGCCCTGAGCATTCTGTATAACAGGTCCCATACCTGTATTTTCTTTGTTATCTTATTTGTTTAAAACATTTAAATGAAAGATTATTACAGGTATGGGAACTGTTATATATAATTCTCGGGGCTTGGGGTTTTCTAGATAACATATCTTTCCATGATACCTTATGTTTCCAGAAAATCATGTAAACATTAAGTATCCTATTCGATGGTCAAAGTATCCAAAAAATTACTTCAAATTTCGAATTCTTTGACTTTGAAAGTTCCCTCAAATTCACTTCGACACTTGATAAATCTTCCCCCAAATCTTTTTTTGATTGACTAGTTGGCGAACTTTTGTTTGTTTTGAGGTATCATAACTGGGAATTTGTTAAAAGCATGCTTTAATAAGCACGTGGAAATGATGTGTCGTGCTGGGAGCTGCAGTTCCCTGCTGGCTTTAAGAAAAGTATAAATGGTAGAAGGCATTTTAAAAGTACTGGATGTAATTTCCCATAACCACTATAAATATCCATTACCAATCAGCATCTGGTCAACATTATTGGTTGAATAGGGTTGCTCTAGGTTTAGTTATAAGTATGCTTCCTTTGACAGACATCAAACCCTTCATGTTCACCAAACCACAGTCACTTCTGACCTTTTAATGGAATTTTAAACACAACAGGAGTCCTAAAAAGATGATAAGGAGCTTGTGCCCATACTACTGTACTGTTGGCTACATAAGCATCATTAAAACTGAAAGGTAGGCCATTAATACCTTCAGAGATCTTTGGGGAAATACTGCACATTTTTTTTACTCATAAACTATTGTTGTAAATGTTTTTCTACAACCTTTATTGCCTTCTTAATCAATCCATTTTATAGGAAATAGTAGATTCCTTTTTTTGATTCTTAAATCTCCTTCACACAAAGCAATTGTCCTAAGTCACCTGCATAGTTCTGGGAATAATTTTTTCTTGAAATTCCCTATTCTTGTCTTGGATATGTTTATACACATTAATCATATCACAGCTAACTTGCTTGTTATCTAATCCAGTCAACACTTACAATGCTCTAGAATAAGTACGTGGGTGAGTAATTCCTACAAACATCTAATGCTCCTATGTGGATAGACAGAAAATGGACTGAGGCCTTAAGTGGAAACCTCTGCTGTCTCTTTTGTGTACGATTTTAGCTATGCTCTAGTTCAGTCTTTTAAATTAATGTTTGTGCCTAAAAAAGTTTGCTATTAAGTAATATTATGTAAAGCAACATAGCTTCATTTTCAAGTGTAAGTTTCAGTTAACAAAACTGATTACATGTAGTTATCTAAAACAAAATATAAGGAAGACTACACAAAAGAAGAACTTTCAGGTTCCAAAAGCTAATTATTTGACATGAATTGCATATTTACAACAAATAATCAGCTTTGCCTTCTCATCTACTCTTCTACAGATATCCAGAAACCCGATATACAAATAGCTACAAATTAAGGAAAAGCCCATAAACCCCATTTTAAGGAAATAATTCCGATTTTTAAAAATGATTTCCTTCCTTGGAGGCAAAACAATCCTGTTGGGCATTATTATTTATATTTAAATGATTTTTTAGTAGACCTAAAATATGCAGATCCAAGGACGGAAAGAACATTCTAGATAATAGGCCCCATACCTGTACAATATTCCTTCCATTAATTATTCCCACTTTCAGGTGTACTTAATGGAAGTGCAAACACTATACAAATATTTAGGAAAGAAATGTTACACATACTTACATTCAAGAAATTCTGTATGATAAATAGGCTATATTTTCCTTTATGCAGCAGGAACTTTAAATATCATGTAGCAAGCTTTCAAAAGCAAGCACAGGAATTGTGGATCAAAAAGCACACCATGAATTTAGTTCAAACACTTCTTTTTATTTTTTAATTATCTAGGGGATCAAACAATTCTTTGAATTTTACTTCTCCTAAAAAAAAGTTATTCCATTATTCTTTCACAACAGTTCAGTGGTTCAATTTACACCCCATAGGATATAAAATATGTAAATTCATACTTGTTGGCAATAAACCCATTCTGCGATAATTCACAGCACACCTCTCATATTGTAGCTTTGTAAAGAAAAAGATGGCAGCTGACTGGGATGTTCCTGTAAATGTATAAATGAGATCCACCAAAGATGATGTTTCCAACAAATAGTCCTGTGCATGCTGTATATACCTTAGTTAAGTTAATTTTTTTAAAGAAAAACAAATTTCCAGCTTCAAGCACAAGGATAGGGATTAAAGAAAAACAAAATCAAATTTTCAGTTTCAAGCACAAGGATAGGGACAAGCCTTCTATAGATCATCTTTGCATTTCTTGATATTTTTCTTACCTACGGGAGGACAGCGCTGTGGATTAAATTACATTTAAATAGGTAATAAGGGAAGACTTCCATGGATGAATTTAGAATGGGCTGCTAATGTGCTTTAGATTACAGGAAGGTTCAGCTTGTGGTTCTCCTGTACCATAAATTGGAAAATAATTGGTTCAGCTTATCTTTGAAGTAGTTGAAGCTTTGTTGTGATCCGGGCACATTAATCTCGATCCATATCAATTCACGTGGACTCAAGCCTTGTGTCAGGCATTGCCCCATATGTACCTGGGATAATTTAGTGAAACATATATCAGTGTGCTAGACAAAGAAATAAGAGAGAAGCTAATTGGATCCCTTTATTGCATTCAGGAACTCTCTGTAAAAGCTGCTGATGGTATAAATGAACCATGCACACTTTGGTGGTTTAAGAAAAAAGGCAACATTTTTCCAGCTAATTTATCATTTAATGTTCCATAGCAATATTGCTACAAGATTTTCATAGAGAATCCACCACTACATTTTACCATAATTCGTGAAAAACAATGTATTTTGCTGTCTTATAAATATGTATAAGAGTTGATAGAAATAGTCATAATTTGATATTTATATTTTAAACAGAAATTTCCATATTACTGGCGTGGAGGTGAATTTCACATATCTACATTACCTACTTGCACTTATTTCTGCCATCTGTTCATGGGCAATCATAGTCAGAGGCATTGCATTTATCACAGAGTTCATTGTCCAATGTCTCAACTAGGGATGCACCAAATCCACTATTTTGGATTCAGCCGAACCCCCCGAATCCTTCTCTAAAGTTTCGGCTGAATACCGAATGAATCCGAACCCTAATTTGCATATGCAAATTAGGGGTGGGAAGTGGAAAGCATTTTTTGTTTTCTGACAAAAAGTCACACAATTTCCCTCCCCACCTCTAATTTGCATATGCAAATTAGGATTCGGTTCAGCTGGGCAGAAGGATTTGGCCGAATCCTGCTGAAAAAGGCCGAATCCTGGCCGAATCCCAAACTGAATCCTGGATTCAGTGCATCCCTAGTCTCAACGTCACAGTCATGGTTGCTAAGATATAATACTATTTAAATAGGAATTGTTCTCAGCTACAGTTTAACAATGTGAATTGTTTTGTATTGCTGACTCCTGTATGCTTTATATTCTCAGAGGTTTAGCTCTAACTTTGCCTAATTCTGCACTCTGATGACCAAGTGACTACAGATCCATAAAATTTTAGAAGTTCATTAGACAAGAGATTGATGGCACAACTTAAGCAGGTTCTTTCCATATAAATACGTCATACATTAGGTAATTGAAAGTAATTCTAAGATTTTTTAATGAACCATACTAAGTCAGCACCCACGTATTAAAACACCCCTGGCCATTAACCAGCCTGCTAACATCAGTTTTAGGGAGCCCTAACAGAGATGGAGAGATGCAAAAAATGCAATGTACTTTGATGGTCAATAAGTAGGGGGCCCTGGTACAATTCCTGCACCGGAGCTCTTTGCTGATCACATTTTCCATCCATGTTTTTAGAAATAGGATGTAGGTTTTGGTATTGGGTCTAGGGGGGAGGGTATTGTAAGTAATGTATCATGTCTACAAATAACACAAAACTATGCAGTCCAATTAATTCCATCCAATATGCATCATCCAACAGGATCTTGACAAACTGCCAATCTGGGCAGCTACGTGGCAGATGAGATTCTGAGTGTTATTTTTTAAAGTCTGACTGCAAAAAACTCAATTTTTTTTCCTGATCTGATTTTTTTTTTTTAAATTAAAAATAAGAGTAAATCTGGGATTCTAGTTTGGTTGGACTTTTTTTATTTAAAACATGAGAAAAATTTGAATCTTGATAAATAACCCCCTCAATGTTTGTAAACCTAAAGTCACGTACCTGGGATGTAAAAATATCCAAGCCACATATACCCTTAATAGGACTGTGTTCAAATCCAAAATGCAGATGCAGATGCAAATCCATAATGGAAAAGAACCTTGGATCCCATGTAAATAATACACTTGGTTGTAGCAAGCAATGCCAGTCAGCAGCTACAGGGGCAGACAAGGTTCTGAGCTGAATTAAAATGGACATAAATTTGCAGGAGGAGAGGGTCACTCTTCTCATTTCCAAAGCTCTGGTAGGCCCCACCTAGAATATGCCATGCGACTCTCTCTAGTTATTAAATTAGGGAAAATCCACTGTCCAGAAAGGGCGACTAACATGGTAAATGGTATGGAAAGGCTCAGTCATGAAAAAACTGGATAAGTGGTGGTTAAGGAAATACAGGTTAACTAGGTATAAACATATAAGGGGATCATATAATAATCTCTCTAAGGCTTTATTTACCAGTAGGTCCTTTCAGGAGACACAAGAGCACCCATTCTGATTAGGAGAAAGGAGGTTCTATCTTACAGTTTTTTTTTTACAGTGAAATGTCAATACTGAAGTAGTGCCATGGTGGGAAAAGGTTATTGATAGTGATGACCCAAAAATCATAAGGTACAGCCTGAGGAACCTGACTTGCAAAGTGGCAAAATTTCTTAAAAAGCATTGAAGTCAATGATTTTTTATGCGTAACAATTTTTCTCGTTCCAAATGCATTGAAATCAATGGGAGTTTTTTCTTATGGTGACTTTTTTGTCATAATGCATTAAAGTCAATGGGCATTTTTTCTTATGGTGACTTTTTTCTCCAAATGCATTAAAGTCAATGGGAGTTTTTTTTATGGAGACTTTTTTGTCCTAATCCATTAAAGTCAATGAGGCCTTTTTTCTTATGGCGACTTTTTTTGTCCTAATGCATAAAAGTCAATGGGAGTTTTTTCTTATGGTGACTTTTTTCTTCAAATGCATTGAAGTCAATGGGCGTTTTTCTTATAGCATTTCTTTAGTGGCAAATTTATCTGCTGCTAATTTTCATCTCAGTTTAAAGAAAAAATTCGCACATGGCGAAATTCAGAATTTGGCGATCTAATTTGTTCATCCCCAGTGAGAAGCAAACAATTCTCAGGCAGCCCAAACCTCAAAAAAAAGAGGAGTATTGTTATGTATTATAGCGATGCCTGATTGTCTTATTGCTTTGTACTAATTTAACTCTTAGTACAAAGCTGATCCCGGAAATGCTTTAACTGTGGAGGCCTACTTGTTGAAGGTCGAATTTTAGTAGCTTTAGAGGTTTTTTTTTTTAAATCATAATTAATCTCAGTGGGGGAAATGTTATATAATTTGCAAAGAGAACACATTTGCCCACAAATAAGAATAAAAGTTTGCATGTCACAATGTAATATTCTTCATTAGGCTTTTATTGCATTGCAAATATTAATTGCACATTAAGAAGAGCTTGAAGGTAGCATAAACTTTTGGAGCAAACTTTTTCAATAAGAAGTTATATAACATATTACACTATCACAAACAATAAAATTTGCAGTCATTATCCTACTGTCAAGTGAGGGGCAAAGTGTTTGCAAAACGTTCACATTTTTCCAATTAGATCATTTATTCACATTGTGAATGAATTCCCAACAATTATTCAGTTAGCTGCCTACTGTATATTAAATTTCTCAATATTTCCCTAAAACCAAAAATCCCATGAAAGTTATAAAAAAAAAGATCTGAATACAAAAAATAGGTACGAAAAAAGCTGCCTAAAAAATCAGAAAATGACACATTTTTCGTGAGCGAATTAAAAATTTTAACTGTGATGAAAGTTTGGATCTCCAAAAACATCTAAAACCATGATCAAGGGTTGATCTTTGCAAGAGAAGAAAGGGAACTATGTGAAAAATGTGTTCATTTGTTCTAAAAAGTACAATAATGAGAATCAACAAACTTTAATTAATCGGCCCCTTAGAGTCAGAAAATATGTTTTTCCCTCTAAGTCAATTTGGAGAGGCTTCAAAAAACATTTTTTTACTGGATCAGCAATTGGGCCAGTTTCATTTAGACAGAAATGGACAAAAAAATGAAATGGTAATTTTACTAATCAATAGGTTGGTGCTGTACTTCCAATTGAATTAAACTGGGGTCCTTTAAAAAAATACTAAACTTTTTGGTAAGGTCAGAATAATAATGACAATAAAAGAACAGAAAGGGTTATACCATAATGGCTGGACATCTTGGCAGAGCCAAGGTGTTTTATTAAGAAAATCCATTTCATATTTGCAATGTGAAGGACGTTGAAGAAAGAATCAACACATGGAATATAATTGTGCCAGAGATGGGCTGACATATAAAGTACCTATGCTGCCACTTACATTTTGTTTGTACCAGATATCGATGTTGAATATGTCTCAAAAAGACGAGGAAGAAAGGGTGACCTCTTAGGGGCAAATTCACTAAGATTCGTAGTTGCGCCAGGCGTAACTTCGCCGCACTTCGCCAGGCATAGTTTCGCCAGCGCTTCGCTAATTCACTAAAATCCGAAGTTGCGCTCAGGGGTAGTGTAAGGTTGCGAAGTTGCACTAGTGTTGATTCGCTAAGCGAAGCGAAGTTACGCTAGCGATGGTTAATTTGCATACGGCGCCAAATTCAAATTTCAATGGAGGAATACGTACAATCACTACAAATGCCTGGGAAACCTTCAAAACATAAAATCATTTTTTTTTTGCCCTACACATGTGCCCACTGTATAGTTAAGTTGCCATGAGTTAGGGGGGAAGGAGGGGAGCCCCAAAAATTTTTTTGATCTTTTTCAGCCTATCACCCATAATATAGAAAAAACGCCAGCGTTTTTTGGGACTTAGAAAAAATGTGAAGCAATCCCTATCTACTCTATTGCGCTTCGCCTGGTCTGAGGTGGCGAAGGAAGTCTAGCGTAAAAGGTAGCGTTCAGTACAATGCGCGTGTTAGTGAATTTGCGTAGTTACGTCCATTGCGCAAATTCGCCAGGCGTAAAGGTGCGAAGTAACACTAGCAAATTTACGCCAGCATTCGAAGTAACAAAAATGACCAATGTTAGTGAATTGACGCTAGCGTTAGGCGCTTCGGCGCATAGTGAATTTGCCCCTTAGACTGAAGGTAGGTAAAACTCACAAAGCTTGGATACTTTTGGAATTGACAAGCTCCTTTCTCTTTCTGTGCATTTCAACAATGACAGAGCAGGCTTGTACAAAAACTTCAACAATTTGTTGTGTAATTTTAGCAAGAAAATGTAAATGAAGCCATTGCTGAAAAAGGATTAAAACATTATAAAATTCTGAACAGCAGTGCTCATTTCCACCATGGTGCTTTAAATATTTAAGGAACAGAACTGATGATTTGCATACAGATACCTTTGTAATTTGAAGGTAATTATGCAATCCTACCAAAAAGATAAAGATCTCTTTTTTTAATGAACACAGACTGTGCGGCACATTAGCAGCCTTCTTAAATGCTACCTGGCAACACTTTGGAAAAACTCATAAAGCTTATTATTCAGTTACAGAGGGCAGAGGAAATGATAAGTATTTCCTTGCTGTCTCAAAGGTAACGTTTTATAAGTGTAGTAAAATAATAGCCTGCACTATTTTTTTATTGAGAGGGGGCTGTTTTTATTGAGACCGATTTTTTCTGGTCGGACCTTTAGAGAGGAAAAACACAATTTTTACATAGAAAAAAAACTTGAATTGTTTGAGATTTATTAAACCTAGAGGCTGCTAAAAGTCCGAATAAAAAATGACTCAAACCTGCAGTTTTTTTCCCGGATTGGCTGGAAAACTGTATCATTTTTGCTAGTTGTTAATCAATATACGCGTACGGAATGTATGTATTGAATGCTTAGCATGTGACCCTGTTTAGTAATATACCATAATTTAAAAAAAAAAACCGAATGAATATAAATGTAAAAAATCCACTTTCTTTTTCTTTCCAAAGATTGCATACAATAATTCGGAGATAGAAGAGTGATGGCTGTCCATCTATTTTTGCCCCCGGTAAAAATGCACCACTTTGGGGCGACAAATCCCCCTGAAAATGCTTCTCCCTATGCTATGCTAATGGTAAAATCTTTGTTTCCCAAAGTCACCTGAAGTTTCCTTGCAAGGCAACTCAGAGCGAATTCAGAAGTAGTAAGCGACGTGTAGGTGTTACCCTCTGTGATTTCAATAATAGCCGGCGGAGAAGCATTTTCAGAAGATTTGTTGCCTACAATCATCCCTTTTTTATCGCTTACTACAAATCTCTGCGTTAGCCAAGACCATTTAAGAGAGGACAAAAAATAAATATAGCTCTATTTTCCAATGTATGCTCCATAGATGTGGAAGCCTATTTATTAAAGGTCGATTTTTAGTGTAGAAATTCTGATTAAACTCCAAGAGAATTTATGGAAGTTTTTTTAACTAACATGAATTTGATTTTACTCGAAATTTGAATATTCAATTATTTATTATAATAATCTTAATATCTTAAACTCTGACAAATTTTACAAGTCAAAAACTCGAATCAAATTCAGATCGAGTTCAATCAAACGCGATTCAATTTTTTTCTCCAAAAAAACTTGAATGTCAGGAAGGCTGCAAACATCTCCAAATTGCTCACTGGACTCATACAGCAATTCGGTGGCTGACAAATTCAATTTCTTAAATGCCATGAATATGATAACTCTAGAAAATTTAATTTGAATTTTTACAGAAAAACTCGAATCGAGTTTGGATAATTCCCTAGCCAAATTTGATAGTCTTGACCATAAAAAAAAACTCCCAAAAAACAATGGTCCCCATCTGAGGACGATCATACTGTAAATTATCTGTGCACATATGTTACAGTAAGTTTGTTCTTTAATAGTGGTGGGCCAATCCGACCCATTTTGCTGCACAGAAAAGTCGCAAAAAGGGTGATAATTTGCTGAAATGCATTGATGTCTATGGACGACAACATTTTTTATCACACACAACAGAAGAAGAATTTTTTTCACCCATTAGGGTCTATGGGCGCCATTTTGGCGGCAAAATTTGGCAAAAAAAATTGCTCATCACTGTTCCTTATCACTGGAAAGCTATAAATATGACATTCTGTAAGATAAGTCATAATTAAATACGAGTATACAATCATTCTTCACTACCTCCTCCGGCAAATCCCACTTCTATACAAATCTCAGCCTCTCTTCTCTCCTCTCCTTCCCTCTCCACACATGAAGTATATAAAGTACTCTGTTCAGCTATTCCACAAAACTCCTCTTCTTCATACAAACCAAGGATTTATAAATCCCACTCTCACTTAGTCTTTCTTTCCTTTCTATTGCTGGCAGCTGGGGACATTTCCCCAAACCCTGGCCCTTACCCCATCCCAGTTATAACACGGCCACGAGCTCCTTCTCTCCGGAGCAAATTCAAACAGTACAGAACACTTACTCCTATACCCAAAAACCCAGTTAATCTTTCCTGTGCTCTCTGGAATGCCAGATCTGTTTGCAACAAGCTCACCGCTATACACGACCATTTCATTGCAAATTCCTTTAACCTACTCGCACTTACTGAAACCTGGCTTTCTCCTACTGACACTGCCTCACCTGCTGCCCTGTCCTATGGGGGCCTACACCTTACTCATATTCCCAGACCTGGTAACAGACCAGGAGGTGGGGTGGGTTTGCTTTTCTCTCCCCGCTGTACTTTTAAAGTTCTTCCACCTGTTCCCTCTTTATTATTCTCCTCATTTGAGGCTCACTGCATTAGGCTCTTTTCTCCTGTCTCACTTTGCATTGCTGTTATTTATCGACCACCAGGACCAACTGCACAATTTCTGGACAACTTTGCTGCTTCGCTTCCTTACTTTCTTTCATCTAACGTCCCATCCATCATATTAGGTGACTTTAACATACCCGTTAACAACATTAACAACTCTTCTGTCTCTAAACTTCTTTCACTAACCTCCTCCCTAGGCTTATCTTTGTTCTCAGACTCCCCCTCTCACTCCAGTGGTAACACTCTGGATCTCATATTTACCAGACTCTGTTCAACCACCAATTTTACTAACTCCCCATTTCCCCTCTCTGATCACAATATGCTCACATTTCAACTCTCACTAACTCCCTCCTCACCCCCTGCTATTCCCCAAACACGTACTTACCGTGACTTGCAAGCTGTAGACGTGTCACATCTCTCTTCTTCCTTTGACTCTCTTCACTCTAATATCTCAGCCATCTCATGTCCTAATGTGGCTACCTCTGTCTACTATAGTACTCTCACCACTGCCCTAAATGAGCTTGCTCCTATAAAAACTAAACGTTCTAGACCCAAACCACTTCAACCTTGGCATACTGCTCATACAAAAGCGCTCCAAAGACACTCACGTGCACTCGAGCGTCGCTGGCGCAAATCCCGTTCAGAATCAGACTTTTGGAGCTACAAATCTGCCCTGCGCTCCTTTAACACCAGCCTCTTCCAAGCCAAACAAACATACTTTACTTCACTCATTAACTCCCTTTCTAAAAAACCAGCACAACTTTTCTCCACCTTTAACACTCTCCTTTCCCCTTCTCCACCCCCTCCATGCACATCTGTCTCTGCTCAAGATATTGCTGAGCACTTCAAAAACAAAATTGACACTATCAGAAGGGACATTACACTACTCAACCCCCCTAGACTTCCACCACCCTCCCTCCATACTCCCCAGTCTCTCCTGTGCTCCTTCACCCTTGTCACTGATGAGGAAGTCTCAAAGCTTCTGGCCTCTTCTCACCTTACCACCTGCCCGCTTGATCCAATTCCCTCAAAACTTCTCCGCAATACCAATCCTGGTCTAATCAAAGCCTTAACTCACCTATTTAATCTTTCGCTCTCAACTTGACTGTTTCCTTCTCAACTAAAACATGCTCTTGTCACCCCCATTCTGAAAAAACCCTCTCTTGATCCCTCCAATCTTGACAACCTCCGACCTATTTCTCTGCTACCTTTCATCTCTAAACTACTTGAGCGCCTAGTCTACAACCGACTTACCTCATTCCTCTCTGACAATAACCTTCTAGACCCCCTACAATCTGGTTTTAAGCCACAACACTCCACGGAAACTGCCCTGACTCGACTAACTAATGACCTTTTAACCGCTAAAGCCAACAATCATTTCTCACTACTAATACTGCTTGATCTCTCAGCCGCATTTGACACTGTAGATCACCCTCTCCTCCTCCAGTCCCTCCAGTCGCTTGGCCTTTGTGACACAGCCCTGTCCTGGTTCTCTTCTTACATCACCAATCATTCCTTCAGTGTCTCCTACAATGGAGTATCATCTTCTCCCCTACCTCTTTCTGTTGGAGTTCCTCAAGGCTCTGTCCTAGGACCATTACTATTCTCCCTCTACACTTCCTCCCTTGGCAAATTAATAAATTCGTATGGTTTCCACTACCACCTCTATGCTGACGATACTCAGATCTATCTCTCATCTCCTGATCTCAACCCAGAACTCCTAACTCGCGTCTCCTCCTGCCTGTCCGCTATCTCTACCTGGATGTCGCAACGCTACCTTAAATTAAACCTCTCTAAAACTGAAATGGTTCTCTTTCCTCCAACCAACACCAATAGCATCCCCGAAGTATCCATCATAGTTAACAATTCCACTATCACCCCCTCTCCCCAGGCTCGGTGCCTTGGGGTTATCCTAGATTCTGCCCTGTCATTCACTCCTCATATCCAGGCACTTATTAAATCATGTCACTTCCACCTAAGGAACATATCCAAAATACGATCATTTATCACCCAAGACGCTGCCAAAATTCTTATTCACTCTCTCATCATATCGCGTCTAGACTACTGTAACTCACTTTTAATTGGCTTCCCCCTCCAGAGACTGTCACCTCTCCAGTCCATAATGAACACTGCTGCGAGGCTCATACACCTCAGCAACCGCTCCTCATCTGCCTCGCCATTCTGTCAATCCTTGCACTGGCTTCCGTTACCTTTCAGAATCAAATTCAAATTAATGACACTGACTTTCAAAGCACTTCACAACTCTGCTCCACCCTACATCTCTGAACTCATCTCTATATACTCACCCACTCGCTTACTACGCTCCTCTACTGACCTGCTACTCAACTCTTCTCTCATTACCTCCTCACATGCTCGCATTCAAGACTTTGCAAGGGCTGCACCCCTCCTCTGGAACGCTCTCCCACGGTCTGTCCGACTTTCTCCCAACCTTTCTGCTTTCAAAAAATCTCTGAAAACGCACTTCTTTCGAGAAGCCTACCCTCACTCTGCTTAACTACCAAACGCAACACCACATACAATACCACATTTCTCACCCACTTACTTCGATCTTGCCCACTCCCACACCTTGTGTATTACTCCCTTCCCTTTAGACTGTATGCCTATGCATAGGGCCTTCCTCACCTTTTTGTACCTGTATTGATTGTGATGTTTGTTACTCCATATATTCTATATATGTAATTCGTGTGATGTAGTTGTATAATCACATTTACTTTACAGTGCTACGCAATATGTTGGCGCTATATAAATACATGTTAATAATAATAATAATAATAATAATAATAATAATTCTTAACTCTTTGCCAGTGTAATCTGCATTTGGTACTGCACTTTATAAAATCCACTGAACTAATTAATACTTTTGCCTGAGGGCACTGTGCTATACTATTCCCACATTTGGTGGTCTTTTCTTGGATGGCACATTTTTCCAGTATTCAAAAGAAAATGAGCTCTTAATCAACTATGTGATCGAAAGGGCATTTGGCTATCAGTATAAATGAGGGATTTGATTTCGGAGACATGTATTTCAACTAATACAATTCATATAAAATTCTGAGCAATTCTTCAGATGAACTGACAAAACCTAAGGCCAAAGTGGCACACAATTTGGTTAAAATGACAAAACTTATTACATTTAATTTGTTTTGAAGGCAAAACTACTAATAATTGACAAAAGATTTAGTGAAATATAACACAGTTTGTTTATGTTTCTCTTGACAATGGTCATAGTTAGTGACCGAAAAATTGGGTTATCAAATGAAAATTTGGAACTTTGGCATACTTTGATTTTTAAGCACCCAGTCATTTATATTTCCTCATGTTTGCACAATATATATAGTTACATAGTTACATGGTTAAATCGAGTTGAAAAAAGACAAAGTCCATCAAGTTCAACCCCTCCAAATGAAAACCCAGCATCCATACACACACCCTCCCTACTTTCACATAAATGATATATAACCATATCTATACTAACTATAGAGTTTAGTATCACAATAGCCTTTGATATTATGTCTGTCCAAGAAATCATCCAAGCCATTCTTATAGTCATTAACTGAATCAGCATCACAACATCACCCGGCAGTGCATTCCACAACCTCACTGTCCTGACTGTGATGAACCCCCTACGTTGCTTCAAATGAAAGTTCTTTTCCTCTAGTCTAAAGGGGAGGACTCTGGTACGGTGATCCACTTTATGGGTAAAAAGGTCCCCTGCTATTTGTCTATAATGTCCTCTAATGTTCTTGTAAAGTGTAATCATGTCCCCTCTCAAGTGCCTTTTTTCCAGAGAAAACAACCCCAACCTTGACAGTCTACCATCATAACTGTATATATATATATATATATATATATATATATATATATATATATATATATATATATATATATATAAACACAGTATAAGTATAATAATTATTCGGCTTTTTTGTCAAGTTTGAGTTTGTGTAATGTTAGAGTTTAAGCATAATTTAAATTCACAAGCCCTAGGCAATCCAGCTGGCTGTCACAGTCGGCTCGTTTAAATCCCAAGAAGACGCGCTGCACGCTCCCTAAAGTACCGACGCCTGAGGCGCAGAAGATTTGTGCGGCGGGCGTCCCTGCTGTCCCCCCACTAGACCACCAGGATGAGTTTTTATTACAACGGCCAGCTCACATACGCAGTGACGTTGTGCAGTGATGCCGCTCGCGTACGTGCAAATTGAGTTTGGTGAGCATGTGAGTCTGATATAGGGGTAGGCCGAAGAGTTAGCTGCCCAGCATCCCCCAATTGTTGCGCCCTAGCCAGCTGCCTCTTGTGCCTACCCCTAGTTCTGGCCCTGGGGCCGATGTTTGCCCATGCATATGGAGTGCCGGCAATCAAGCATACTGCAGAAGTTTGCTGGTCGGGAGGGAGCCCCGGGGACTGCTAGGAAGGTCCTTGGTGTCGCAGCCCTGGTGGGCCCCCAGTCTGACCCTGAACAGCGGTTATAATACATAGAAGGTAAACCAACAATTTTTAGTAGTTTCTGTTTTGGAACAACAGAGAAAAACACACTGTCTTGGTACAAAAGCAAAAGATTAGAATAAAATAACATTCAGATGGGGAAGCCTGTGATTTAGAATTTAGTTCCTTATCTCTAGTGAGTCTTATTGAACATTATATATAATTCAAGTATCAAAGGTCTTTCTATGAATATAAGGTAATGTAAGGCAATGTAACCATGCGCACATTCCCAGTCTCCTATACAGCATAAACAATAAATGACTCCCAGAAACCCACAGCCAACATACCTATTTGTCAAAACACTTTTACATCCTCTGCTGTCATGAGAGAATCCCCAACTGTGAATCTCACTTTGTTTGATGTTGTGTGAAGAAGTAAGTGCACAGCATGAAGGCTCTGGAGTTGGAAACATGACTGAAGTAGCAAACCTTGGGAACGGACCATTGCAGACAAGGTATTAACTAAGCAGGTTAATATGACAGAAATCCAACATTCTTAAGAATAAGGTAAACATTAATTAAATGCAAACATCAAATTCTATTAAGCAATACAGAGTCAAGATATGTATTTAGGAAACAAAGAAATGCAAAAAAAAATATCCATTGAAACCACTAATATAAGGAACTAGGGCAAAGATAATTAACAGTAGATTCCTGTAGAGTTTGTTTTAGGTCTTCCTTGCTACTGAGTAAGGGCAAAGTCTTGATGGGGACGGGAGCCACACTATACCCAGAGTAGGGAACCAGCTGATGGAGCTACTGTTAGGGGCCGATTCACGAAGGGTCGAATATCGAGGGTTAATTAACCCTCGATTTTCGACTGGGAACTAAAATCGCACGACTTCGAATATCGAAGTCGAACGATTTTGCGCAAATCCTGCGATCGATCGACTCGAAGGATTCGAAGGATTTTAATCCAACGATCAAACGAAAATCCTTCGATCAAAAAATCACAGGCAAGCCTATGGGGACCTTCCCCATAGGCTAACATTGACTTCGGTAGCTTTTAGCTGCCGAAGTAGGGGGTCGAAGTTTTTTTTAAAGGGACAGTACTTCTACTATCGAATGGTCGAATAGTCGAACGATTTTTACTTCTAATCGTTCGAATCGTTCGAATTCGATCGAATTCGATCGAATTTAACCAATTCGATGGTCGAAGTACCCAAAAAATACTTCGAAATTCAATTTTTTTTTTATTCGAATCCTTCACCCGAAATTCGTGAATCGGCCCCTAAGTGTAGGTTCCCAAGAGCCTGGGGGACAGAAGTTGGCAGTCCAGCCACGCAGTTCCCTCCAGGTGATGCCCCTCTCAGAAAGTTTCTGGGAGGAGAAACTCAAAAACCACAAATGATAAAAAATGAAAACCAATTGCAAAATGTCTCAGAATATCCCGCTCTACAGCAGTGATCCCCAACCAGTAGCTTGTGAGCAACACGTTGCTCCCCAACCCCTTGGATGTTTCTCTCACTGGCCTCAAACCAGATACTTATTTTTCAATTCCTGGTTTGGAGGCAAGATTAGGTTGCTTAAAACCAGGTGTACCACTAAATAGAACCTCCTGTAGTCTGCCAGTCCACATAGGGGCTACCAATAGCCAATCACATCCCTTTTTTGGCACCACCCAGGAACATTTGTCATGCTTGTGTTGCTCCCCAGCTCGTTTTACATCTGAATGTTGCTCACGGTTGAAAAAGGTTGGGGACCCCTGCTCTATAGCATACTAAAAGTTAATTTAAAGTTGAATAGTCCCTTTAAATCTTATTAAAGGAGAGGCACCATGTGCTCTTCCTCTTTGACACATGCTGAGGAAGGTGGACATTTGCTGGAGAGCCTGAGACTTAGCTTCCAGTAAGGAATGCCCCAAGGGAGGTAACCTTGGAGAAATCAGGTATCCTTGTGAATGAGTATGAGAATTGTAGGTGTAGCTCCTGTCACAGTACACAATAGGAGTATAAGTCAGGTAGTTTGAACTAGAAATAGCAGTTTTGAGCACCAACTTAAGATGATAGATTGGAGGTATCTCTCACAGGTGATATTACCAGTTAGTGTAAGGATCATAGTGGATAGGGAATTAGAGGATTTCCCTGGAGGTTCCACTGGAAGTGATCATGGTCCACTAAAGAGTGTCATGGAGATGAAGTGGGATTCCTGCCATGTATTTTCCAAAGGCATGTCAGCATGTGTTATACACTCTAATACTGAATATGCCTTGACCACCTTGCCTCAGAGAGCCTGTACTGCCAAAAGGTAACGAAGTTGTGCTACCGTAAATTCGTGAGGCAAAGCGAAGTAGCGCTAGCGAAGGCAAATTTGCATATGGTGGCAGATTTAAAATTGAATGGACGTGTATGCTGCAGCGCATACATAACACTACACAAGCCCAGGGAAAGTGAATACAAGTATATGGAGCTGTTCTAATGACCTACACATGTGCCCACAGTATAGTTTAAGGTGCCATATGTTATCAAATGTAGGGGGGAAGGTGGGCACCCTAAAAAATATTTTCGATCTTTTTCAGCCTACCACCCAAAAAACGCCAGACTTAGAAAAATTTGCATCTTTTTTTTACAAACTCCTATCTACTCTATTGAACTTTGCCTGGTCTGACTTGGCGAAGTAAACTCTGGCGCCAGGCATTAGGGTTCGCTGGCGAATTTTCACCAGGGCCACTGTTAGTAAATTGGCGAAGTGGCAAAATGACGTCACGCTGGTGAATTTTCCACTTCACCGTTCAGTAAATTTGCCCCCTGGTGTCCAAAAATTCCTTCCACCTTACTTATATGCAAGGTCCCAGCTGAAACTGAGGATATGATGTAACCAATGCTCTACGCTATTTGAGTGAAAGCTAGTCCTGGGTGGAAAATAAGGATATTATAGTAACTGCATATCTAGGCTCAGCTAAGTAAATCATAAAAGTCACTGATAGGCGCACAGAGAGATAGGGGCCCCTTTCCAACTCTCGATGGGCAGTCCCATGTGTGCATTCTCCATGTGGTCTCTCAGCTTATTGACGTCTTGTAGAGATCTAGGTTCCTCATATTACAGACTGTGACAGTCACAAGGTTGTATGAGCCCTGCCATGTGATGCGGAATCTATAGCTGACCACTGTTCTGCCAAACATCTGAGAGCCAAACATCATTCAACAGCAAAGACAAAAAAGACACATGAATATGGAGGTTTTGACTTTACAGCAATCACTTGGTTCTGGTTTTAGTAAATACATTTTTCAAAAACCAGAACATACTATATGACGAATATTACTTGTACAGTAGGTAAAAAGGTCTATAAAATGAACAATCACAAGAGAATCTCACTGGTATGAAGCAAGACTGCTTCTCTGAAGAGCATCTTCCTTGGCCACATAGTAAATATGTTAGACCTATAAAGAAATCTCTGTCATTTCCCTTTTACACATAAATGTACAAATGAAAGGGAGCTGCTCTGTATCTTTAGAAATTGTAATTGTAACAGCAGTAAAATTGTATAACTCAAAGTCATATAATGGCCTGTTCCCTGAGTTTCTCCTACTTCTTCAGCCTTATAAGGCATTTTGTGAAGCTCTGACTTTATTAATTAAACAGAGGGCACTGCTTTATATTTAATTAGCACTTCAAATAGAATACACTATGCAGAGACATCCAATGATCTAACAATAGAAGGAACGCATGATAGGAATTCTTTTACATTTAGGGGCCGATTTACTCAGCTCGGGTGAAGGGTTCGAATGAAAAATACTTCAAATTTCGAAGTATTTTTTGGGTACTTCGACCATCGAATTGGTTAAATTCATTCGAATTCGATCGAAGTCGAACGAAATCGAACGATTCGAAGTAAAAATCGTTCGACTATTCGACCATTCGATAGTCGAAGTACTTGCCCTTTAAAAAAAACTTCGACCCCCTACTTCGGCAGATAAAACCTACCGAAGTCAATGTTAGCCTATGGGGAAGGTCCCCATAGGCTTGCTAAGCTTTTTTTGATCGAAGGATTTTCCTTCGATCGTTTGATTAAAATCCTTCGAATCGTTCGATTCGAAGGATTCAATCGTTCGATCGAACGAAAAATCCTTCGATCGTTCGATCGCAGGATTTGCGCTAAATCCTTCGACTTCGATATTCGAAGTCGAAGGATTTCAATTCGAGGGTCGAATTTCGAAGTATTTTTAACTTCGAAATTCGACCCTTCGTGAATCGGCCCCTTAAAGCAACTAGGGGCACATTTACTAATGGGTGAAGTGACTAACGTTGGTGATGATTTGTCAGCGTGACGTCATTTCGGGAATTCGCCGATTTACTAACGGGTGCAGGCATCACTTTGCTAGTGAAGGAGATAGGTGCTAGCATTGCTTCGCACTAACGCCAGGCGAACGCCAGTTGGACATTAACTATGCAAATTCACTAAAATGCGGATTTTACTGAACGTTACCTCTTTCGCCAGACTTGCCTTCACCAGCTTAGACCAGGCAAAGTGCAATGGAGGACTTCCTCAATTTTTAGTGAAAAAATCCTTTTTTTCAGAGTGATAGCCTGCAAAAGTACTTAAAGGAGAAGGAAAGGCTAAAATTAAGTAAGCATTATCAGAAAGGTCTATATAAATACACCAGCAAACCCTCAAAGTAATGCTGCTCTGAGTCCTCTGTCAAAAGAAACGCAGCATTTCTTTCCTTCTATTGTGTACTCATGGGCTTCTGTATCAGACTTCCTGTTTTCAGCTTAAACCTCCAGGGCAGGGCTTGAGCATGCTCAGTTTGCTCCTCTCCCCCTCCCTCCTCCCATCCCTGCTGTAATCTGAGCTCAGAGCTGTAAGTGAGTAGGGAGAGACTCAGGCAGGAAGTGATGTCACACCAAGCTAATATGGCAGCTTCTATCCTAAACAAACAGAGACAGTGTCTAGAGCTGTTTACTCAGGTATGGTAAATCATTCTGCAGAATAAATATAACGTTCTAGCTTGCACTATTGTGGCTAATCTGTTGGCAATAAACTGTCTTGGAGCTTTCCTTCTACTTTAAAAATGTTTTTTGCTAACCGGTTCCCCCCATACATTTTCTAACATATGGAACACAAACCATACAGTGGGATCATGTGTAGGGCATTATAACAACTATATTTTCTTTATTAAGGTTCCCTGGACTTGTGTAATGCAATGTATTTGCTGCAACATATACGTCCATTCAACTTTATAATTTCCTGCCGTATGCAAATTAGCTTGAACGAAGCCCTCTAATGAAGTAGCTCTAGGCATAATTGAACGCTTGCGTATCTTCTCTTTGATTGCCGACATAACGCTAGTGAAAATTCACCCAGGTTCGGCTCCCTGGACGCAACTTTGCATTTTAATAAATAAGCATTGTCTGAGCGAATTTTGTGCCTGGCAAAGTCTAGTGCGAAGCCGTCGCTGGCGAATTTTCTCAGGATAGTAAATTTCCCCCCTAGAATATGATTTGAATCTAAATTGTCCTAAACAATTATTTCTTACGTAACCTTAACATAAATATCTGAATGAAAGGCATTAAACAGGAGGGTGATTAAACAGAAGCTGTTTGTTGAGATCTACTGATCACCAGCTAAAGGTCTACTGGTAGATCCCGATATACCTTTTGGCCAGTTGACAACCATGTTTTAACTTGACAAGATAAATAACTTGTTGTTGTAGTTTATAATATAATTCTGAATGAATAGTCACATTGTAGATTCAATGGGAATAAATGAGCTGAAATGTTATTTGCTGTCCTTTTCTCCGAATCAGTACCCTCAATTGACCATTTCAAGATTCAGTCAGGTGAACCAGCTGAGGACTTATATTCAGTGTCGGACTGGCCCACCGGGACACCAGGAAAAGTCCCGGTGGGCCCTGCTAAACTTTTGGCCTATTTCATGGCCATTCCCTATTTCTATGAGAACAAAGAGGCTAAATAGATGGAATAATTGATTATAGTATGTAAAAAAAACAGGCTAGGAGAATAGATTGAGGAGATGAATAATATTAGTACTGAGAGTGGGCCCCTGGTCCAAGGTTTTTGGGTGGGCCCCTGGTGTCCCAGTCCGACACTGCTTATATTCATTCAAGGATCAAACATGCAAACTATGCATTAAGAAGAACTGAGTGGATTAGGAATTGATCTTTTTTTTTTTTTCTGCACGATGTTACCATTGAAAACTGACATGCCATGTCCTTTCCCTCAATAAACACATTTCAATGGGAAAAGTAGAAAACAAAAAGTAGGAGCAGGGTTATGATTTAATGAAAGAGACGTGCACACCCATTTAAATCAGTACATCACCAATATGCTGGAGAATGAACAAAGTTGCATAAAAGCACTTTATTTTACAACTTATTCATTTATATTACTCCTCCCCCAGCTAAAAGTTATATTGCCCATAATTGAAATTATAGTTAATTGACCATCACTAACCAATCACACGTCTATATGGAACAGAGTAGAAAGGATCATGTGCAGCCAATCAACACATTGGTTCAATTGGCAAAGGACAAAGAAAATTTGCTCAAATGTGTAAATATAATAATGCTTAAATTCATAATCTATTCGACATGCAGCAGCACTAACTGACTTTATTAACATATAACAGTAACATTTTGTAATAATAGTTAAACTGGGGAAACAGGATAGCAATAGTGGTCTGTTTTAGAGAACTCTTGGCAGACTTTTACCAAGAGTTGATGATTCTAACACAGCTCACTCTTCTGCCTATAGCAGCTGCTTCTGTCTTCAGGAGGAGCCCTCTGCTACACAGATGCCAACAGGTCTTAATGTGAGAGGACCAAGGAGAGAGTACTGGGCAGGCTAGGGAATTGAACGTATATAAGTAGAACGGGAAACTGGAAGCATAATCAATGGCCTAGCCAGGTCGGTACCAAATAGGCAATGCAGTACAAAATCAGGAACATAAGCATAGTCAAGGTCATAGGCCAATGTGATAGCAAAGTACAGGCAACAGGATAGCAAAGTCAGGGACAGGCTAGGGTCAGGAACAAAGATCAGACTTGATAAACACACCCAGGAGCTATGGAAAATAGACCTACATTGGGCAATGAGTACTAGGTCGAAGGCCCTTTAAATATTTGAATGTGGCAATGCGCACAATGACGTCACACGTCAAACAAAAGGACGCACGCAAGAATGGCAGATAGAAGGAAGCTGTGACTGTGGGAATCCCTACAGAGTGCACGGCGGACACCCCCACCTTACCACTGGACCGCCAGGTACCTCTTCACACACAAAATAGAATGTGCAGCATTTGCTTCCCACTTCTTTGTTAAGCTTTTGCTCTCCTTTAACCTTAAAACATTGCTGTTCCTGCTTGCTCTTGATTTCTTAAATATTCTTCATTATTCTAACTAAATATGCCTAACTTGACCCAACAAGTCGGAAAAGCTGCTTTACATGAAATGTCTAGGGATGTAGCGAACTGCGGATTTGATGTTCGCGAACGCCGTTCGCGAACACCGGCAAAAAATGCGAACGTTCGCGGACAGTTTGCGAACTTCGAACACCCGCTAAAATCATTCAATTCGAACAATCGAAGGATTTTCGTTCGATCGAAGGATTTTCATTCGATCAAATGCTTTTCATTCGATCGAATGCTTACAATCGTTCGAACGAATGGAAATCGTTTTTTAGCGGTCGAAGGAATTCAAATGGTCGAACGAATCGAACACGAACCCAAATTGGCGAACGTCGCACGACGTTCGCGAACATTCGGCGGACGCGAACGGTCGAAGTTCGCGCGAACAAGTTCGTTGGCGAACAGTTCGCTACATCCCTAGAAATGTCCCCTAATGGGCTTAACTACTACTGTTTTGCTGTTTTTTTTTCACTTTTGGCTCCTGCCTCTGTCTTTTCTTGTGATCCTGTCCAAACCTGACCATTGCTAGGAAAGCTATTCCTTTTCTGTCTAGGTAACTGACAAGCCTAACAACTATATTGTTGTACCTTAATCAATATAGACCTATTTTTGATCCCAGAGACCAGAATGTATCCCATATTTTATGGCAAAGAATTGTGTACATCATTTCATATAAGCCTTATTATTTAGCAGAACATCTTCCTTTCTGACTTGACCAGGTAACTAGAGGTCTAATATGATTGATATGTGAGCCAGAAAACGTGTATTTAAACTTGTTTGTGCCTCTTTCAATATCTTGATGAAAAGTACACTACTAGAATATAGTATAGCTAATAATGCCATCACATGCTAATATTTGAGAGTTCAGAATGCATCTATTTCTCCTTGAACATAGTTTTTCCCTTGAGACAATCATCAGTACCATTTGTGCTGGAATCTGCTGGAATACTCTTGTTAAAAAAAAAGCTTTGTTCAAGTGCAATTGATTTATGCAGAAATCTGCAAAGTTCACGGATACTGTAATTGTCTGGATCACACATTTCTTTTATCTGGTTTTAAAAAAGAGACTTCATGGAGAAAAAAAACTTTCTGTATTATAATTGTTAGGTTCATGCAATTAGCAAACAAATAAACATAGACAATTAGTATGCCTAGATTTATACCATAGGATGCAAAAGAAACTTTTAGCCATACTATTATTATTTGTAGTTGTTTCTAAATTGGGCAGCTAAAGAAGTTTCTTGAAAAAAAGTCCCCTTATACTTCTCTTCTAGGTATTCTGGTTTGGAACTATAGATGCCAAAGGTAATAAACATATTTTCGATTTATTTGTCTGTGGCGAAATGCAAAATTTTGGAGTGAATTAACGCCTGGCGAATAAATCAGTCCATCACTACTTACAAGGAGTGGTAGATAAATACAGGGTCACACAGTTCACCACTACCACTTTATTTATGGTTGGTATGAGCAAAAAAATGCCTAAGCTCCTCTTACGTCTTTATTAAACCAGAAGTTAGTTCCTATGTTAAATAACTATTAATTATTGCTTAGGTTGCGACCTGTATGTTTATCATCTTTTGTTGCAACTTAACTTATTTGTTGAAGATTTCTGTTTCTTGACCTTTCCAAAAGAAAATAAGTTGCTCTGAGCACATTATGGGCACATTATAATCACGCTTTTGTTTCATTCCTTTTTTAAAAAGCTTATCCAAACAGGTCTGCAAATATCATTGAACTTCATGAGAACATAAGAAGAACATAAGAAACGAATATGCTCTTATGTACATAAAAATCTATTGTGTGTGTGTGTGTGGGGGGGGGGGGGTTATATTTTATGGATGCAATAGAACCCAGGTAAATGCAACTGGCCAAGAAGCCAAATTCAATATCTTACACATTACAGTTTAGGTATTTACATGCAGTTAAAAAGATCACACGTTCAGCTTGAACAGATTCCTATTTACTAAAGGTTGGATTTTAGTGGTTTTCGATGTTTTCGAAACCATAAATCAACAAATTTCCACTAATTGTCAAACATTTATCAAAAGATCCAAAATGAAAAAGCACAAATGGGAAAAAGTTGCAGAACAGTTGTGAAAACTTTTTTTACTTGATGCACAATAACTACAACTTTTTCGTATTGTTGCACAAAATCCACCATCAAAAAGATCTTCCAGTCAAAAAAAACAAAAAAAAGATGTGGTTTAGTAAATTGGCCCCTTTAATTGAAAATGTGTTATCTGTTGTTCAAAACCAAAAATGATTACACATTGGTACACTTTTTTCTGTAGCATAGAAACCAATACCTGTCCTCCAATTCTTAAGATGAAGGGTCTCAAACATTTTTTTTTACCAATGAGCCACATTCAAATGCAAAAAAAGTTTGCATGCATACAGCTCCAGGGGGGGGGGTGTCAAATAAGGGCTGTGATTGGCTATTTGGTATCCCCTATGTGGTCTGACAGCCTATAGGAGACTCTGACAGTACACATAGTTTTTATTCAACTAAAACTTGCCTTTGAGTCAGGAATCCAAAAATAAGCAGCTGCTTTGATGCCACTGGGAGCAACATACAATGGGTTGGTGAGCAACTTGTTGCTCATGAACCACTGGTTGAGGACCACCTTTTTAGATTCTGAAATGAGTGAGAATGTGTATTTAAAATGATCCATTTGCTCTGACATGGTACCAACATGGTTGTTCAAAGAGTGCCTGTCTCTCAGGTAGGGATGCACCAAATCCACTATTTTGGATTCGGTCAAACCCCTGAATCTTTCGCGAGAGATTCAGCCGAATACAGAACAAAATCCAAATTTGCATATGCAAATTAGTGTTGGAAGGAAAAACATGTTTTATTTCCTTGTTTTGTGCCAAAAAGTCACATGATTTCCCTCCCTGCCCCTAATTTGCATATGCAAATTAGGATTCGGATTTGGTTCGGCCGGGCAGAAGGATTTGGCCGAATCTGAATCCTGCTGAAAAAGGCTGAATCATGGCCGAATCCCGAACCAAATCCTAGATTCGGTGCATCCCTACTCTCCAGCTGTATTCTTTACCAAGCAGTTAAGGTCTACTAATGCAACACAGTGTCACTTTTTCTAGTTAGCAGAAAATGCCGAGCACCAGGATACTTGTTGTACAAACAGTATTCATTAAATGCAGCCTGAATTCTGGAAACTGCAACATTATCCTTTGCTACAGCTACATAATATGCTACGCTGCTAGCAGCAAACATTATTTTTTTTCAAACATATGGGGTTATGTGGCACAACCATGACATTCGTTTTGACATTTATGAGGCTTTTGAGGTCTAATGTAGTCTCATAACTAGGCTTGGGTGAATTTGACCCTTTCGCCAAAAATTTGCTGCGGGGGAAATTTTGCCACACCCATTAAAGTCTATGGGCGACAACATTTTTTTGACGTGTGTCATTTTTTTTTTTTGGACACACGTTGCCATACAAGTCTATGGGCGCCATTTCCACGACAAAACTCAGCGAAAATATTCCCTCATCCCTACTCATAACCATCCTTTGCAGGGTTAATAGCAAACCATTACAGAAGGAAATTGGACGCAGAAGGTTAGGGGAGAAAGTCACAAGTCCAGTCCAAAGCCTCTAAGAAACTGTTTAAGATGCTGTTAGAAAATCAATTTCAATAACTGAGACCTTAAACCTACCCAGTATTACATGTTTATTGCTAGCGAGATATCTTTCTTCCCAGTTTGCTTTAGTGGTATTTTTAACCACAGCATGAGAAGTAGTGGTGTCATATTATTTTACAGTTATATCTGGCTGATTCAAGATAGATCATTGCACTTAGCAAAATAAAGGGCCTGAATTACTCTTGTTTTGTAGGTCTATAGGGCTCTACAAATGTAATGCAAAGTGCAAAGTGCCAAGTGCAAAATTAAGAGACAATAATTTTTTTTAAAAATGTATATTTTCTTTCCTAGAATTACAGCATAATAGCATGCCTTAGTAATAGTGATTGCTGATTTCTTTTTTGCCAGGCTTGGATTGTAGGTAAATTCGTCTTCTGTGAATTTTTTTTGCAAAAATCAGCTATGAACAAGGACTTTAATGCACTGGGACAAAAAAGACGCTGAGACAACAAAGTCACCACAAGAAAAACGCCCATTGACTTTACTGCATATTGAGTGAGAAAAAATTGTGCGAGTGTAAAAAAATGTTGACTCTTATTGACTTCAATGCATTTCCCACATTTTTTTTTAGTTTCGCAAATTTTTCAGTGAAGTGAAACGGGACAGATGTGCTCATCACTACTTGCTAAGCAGAAATCAATGCAACTTGCATGTGATGAACAAGTGCGGTTGTGAATCCAGAGGAAGTTGCTGTACATTGTAGATGGCATGACTTCACTTTCCGAATTAAATGGCATAGTTATAGCATTACCATTAGTGATGGGCGAATCTCTCCCGTTTCGCTTCGATGAAACATTTGCAAATCTCCCACAAAATTCGCAAAACAGTGAAAATTCGCAAAAATTTGTGAAATCGGAAAGTTCATGAGGAATTCATGAGATTCGAAAGTTTTCACGAAAGTTTCATGAAATACGAAAATCGAGCAATTTGAACATTTTCTAGAAAAATTCAAGCAATTCCAACATTTTCACGAAAAAAATGTGAAAATCAGGAATTGATGCCGGGAATTCGCCGGGAATTCGTGCCAGGCGAATTTATTTGCCCATCACTAATTACCATCCAAGATGCAATTACAAAATTATATACTATATACATGGGCTTATACATAGTAAAACAGGAAATTGCATACAGGAAATGACATCACCAATGGAGAGAATAACCACTGGTGATGTCATTACCTGTATGCAATTTCCTGTGCTACTATGTATAAGCCCATGTGAGCGAATGTTTGTAATTGCTACTTGTGCCCTTGGCTTGAGAATGTGGTCTGAAACCCCCCTCTCTTTCCAGAGCATTGACGTGTTTTTTTTAACTCAAAACATTACATTTTAGAACTTGCAAATTCTTCTGTTCATTCCCTCAAGAGAAAAACAAACAAAAAAAATGCACATGAAAGTACATCTCCCTTACAAAATAACTTGTGTGGGGTATTTAAATCTGTCTTTGAAGGAACAGAACAAATTATTTTCATTATAGGCAGGCAAAGCATTTTGGGTTTGATGACTCCCAAGTCATGAGCATCCAGCCACTGAACTAAAACCAAACATTGTTATATTTAACTGTATCTATTATTTAAACCTTTACAACAAATTCTATAAACTTTTACAAGGGCATAAAGGACAAGATCAACAGAAACATAAAGAGGGCCTTTTTTGTTTAGAGATCTGTAGTCATACTTCAAATTAATGACCTGACAATCAAAGCACTTCATAACTCTGCCCCACCCTACATCTCTGAACTCATCTCTATATACTCACCCAACCGCTTACTACGCTCCTCTACTGACCTGCTATTCAACTCTTCTCTCATTACCTCCTCACATGCTCGCATTCAAGACTTTGCAAGGGCTGCACCCCTCCTCTGGAATTCTCTCCCACACTCTGTCCGACTTTCTCCCAACCTTTCTGCTTTCAAGAAATCTCTTAAGAGATACTTCTTTAGAGAAGAATACCTCACTCTGCTTAACTACCAAATGCAACACCACATACAGCACCACATTTCTCACCCACTTAATTCAATCTTGCCCACTCCCACACCTTGTGTATTACTCCCTTCCCTTTAGAGTGTATGCTCTTTTGCATAGGGTACTAATGAAAAAAGAGATAGCCATAGAGCACTTGTTTCTTTAGTTAAAAGGTCATCTCTTTATTTGCAGACATTTACTGCACAACATGTTTCGGCTACACAGGCCTTCAACAGGTGAATAAAATCAACTGACACAGCAAGCTATTTGACCCCTCACCTCACCAACAACTGCATACCTGCTCCACAGTGCAGTTGTTGGTGAGGTGAGGGGTCAAATGTATGTATGTAACTCCATATGTTCTGATTTAGTTGTATAATCGCATTTACTGTACAGTGTTACGGAATATGTTGGCGCTATATAAATACATGTTATTAATAATAATAATAATAATAATAATAATACTGTATACTGCTTAGAATTTTCAAGATCAATGGACATCATGGGTTGGTTGACACTGTACAAGGCAGTTCAGCTACAGAGAACTTTTATTAGATGATAAATGAAACTGATGGCATATTTACTGAAAGGTGAAGGTAAAATGTGTAGTTTTTTCATCAATAATGAAAATTCAGAATGTGCATGGGCCTGCAGGCTCCATGTAGGAGAACAGAAGATGGAGCCAAGGGACTGCGCCGTTCTGCTTTTTGAGCTCAAGATTCCAAAAGGGATCACTAATCTAGGTAATACACTGTGCAGGGAGGCAGGGGTAAAGGGGCCAGATCTAGGGCAGTTGAGTGGGGGGGGGGGTATATCGGGAGCTCTCCTTTAAATGAATAAATTGTGTGCAAAGGCTGCATTTTTAGTAGGGGTGCACCAAATGCACTTTTTTGTGATTCGCTGAATCTTGAAAGATGTGACCGAATCCCAAACCAAATCTGAACCCTAATTTGCATATTGCAGTGCAGTGCACATATCTTCATCTTCCTTATTAGTGTGACAAAAAGTCACATGACTTTAAGGATTTTGATTTAGTTCTGCCAGCCACTTGGATTCAGCTGAATCCCCACCCAAAAACCTGGATTCGGTGCATCCCTAATATATAGCAATTTTGCCTAAATATTAACTGGCAATGTAGAAATCTGCGTTAGTTTGTCTAAATCTGTAAGAATTTGGCTGCAAACAAAAATTATTGATTTGAGAGCATCCCTAACAATGATCTGGGAATGTGTAAAAGATTGAAAGGCACTTCAGAGGTTAGATAATTTCTATCATTTCCACAAAAATATTATTAAGCCAGCTGCAACAACACTATCATAGACATCCTGCATTTCTATGAATCCTTCTTGCTTTCAGCAATGCAATTGCAATTACATTGCCCAACTTGAAGGCCTCTCTGTGATCATGTACAGTAAGTTTAGATAGCTGCAAAATGAAATACAGCAGATAGCTAAAATTAGGAAGCAAGTAACTACATATAAACAGAAATCTTTCTATCCAGAGGTCAGGAGTGTTGAATTAATAATTCACACCGCACTAGCACTGGAACAAGGAAAACATACAGTACTCCAGCAACAAGATAAGACTCATTCCTGGATTTTGTTTTCTAAAAAGGTGTTAAATAGCATCAGCATGGGGCTGCAGCCAACAGCAGCATGCAGGCGGATTATAATGGACATCTGTTGGTAACTTGCTTACCAGAACCTTATTATTTACAAGACTCCAAGACAAAGAAGGTTCTTCAGAATAACTGGGCATTTGTATTATGTAAACATAATTTATAGGGGCCACAATTAACTACTTCATCCACCTGGCTTAGGTTTTGTCTATACATATATAGAGAAGGACATTCCGGAGAGCCATTATCATTTTATATTATTTTATTTGTCCCTTTATATAGACAATTTACCCGTGATTGGTTATCCATTCTCCTCATTAAGTCATCACATCCTGTAAAGATCATTGCAGATAGATTCAACCCAAAGAATAGAAATAATAATATTTTCATAAATACCGTTTTCTGTCCCATGGTGTTCTTGCTGGACAGAGTTCTTGCTCCATTGGTACAGCAGAGTGAGTCATACATCAGAGATCATTTTTTGGAGCAATTGAATGTAATCCAAATGAGTACTTTAGATGATATGATGCTGGCCGTGATTGACGTGGCATCACTGTATACCTCAATATCCCATGGAGATGGCATTAGGGCGAGTGAGTGACTTTTACGGAGGAGCAGTGTTTATAGTGAGGTACAGATTGAATGCTTTAAGGGTATGTTGGAAATTTTTTTGCACTGTATTTACTTTCGATTTAAGGATTCCTTTTATCTTCAGCTTTGTGGGACCGCAATGGGTTCGAATGTAGCTCCCGCTTACATGAATTCCTTCATAATTTCTTAATATTATGAAAATGTTCTAATTGTACTGATTGTTATATTTATTTGCACTCTCACTTTATAGCATAGAGCACTTTTATCATATATTGAAAGATGGGGTTCAGATACAGATGGATAAGCATCCTAACTTTACTTGTGGTTGTAATGGTTGCTATGATACGGCTGGCTTGCCAGGTTGGATTTCACAGTGTGTGATACTTCCATGGACTACTTGTTCTGAGTTTACACACAGTGCCTTTTCGCCATGCGCATAGTAGCAGCGTAAACACGCCATGTTATTACACCGGATTTATTATTGCCGGAAATTACGATGGCATTTGTGACGTCACAGACCCGGATGTTCGTATGGCGCGTGAAAGAGACAGATTGACGTTTAATTGAATAGGGTATTTACTGTATATGTTTGGTGATCCAGTGGCACATCAGAATCCCCTTGAAAAAGGCATTTGTGCCAAAACGTTGGGGCTATTCTCATTTGTGGCAAGTATATCCGCTCCTTGTTGCTTCTTTTTTTGGCTTTGTACAAACCTTTGGGTGGTATGTATACCATTACTTTGTATATCATTGCTGTATAAAATTAACTTTCGTTAACACATTTGTTAACACAATTGTATATTGCCAAATTGTTTCAAACAGTAAAAGATTTTTTTGATACCACCTGAGACTATATTTGAAAAATTCTTTTGAGAGTGCATAACCAATTGTATGGTATATATATATATATATATTGTACAAGACTCCAGGTATACAGGTATAATTTTCTGTTTATTCAGGTACCTTGAAGGTGCACAGCAGAGCTAATTACTGCAGCAGGAAGTAAGAGATCCCTGGGAGTTCAGGAAGGGGATTGGTAGACACATGTGAGGTCTGCAAAAGTTTTGGAAATCATTCTCCTTGTTGAGGTTCAAAAGTTTTGCAAGGCTAGGTGATAGTAATGGGTGGATACATTTGGCAGACACAAATTTGCAGCAAATTTCCATGTTTTGCCACAAGCGAATTAATTCGCAAAACTGCTGCAACAATTCACAGGCAAAATATTTGCCTTTTAATGTTGCTTTATAACTGGCAGTGGACTTCAAGCTAATGCTCCTCAAAGGTTTCCATAGCGCTCACTAGTTCTTTGATATAGTGTAGACAAGTAATCCCCAACCAGTATCTTGTGAGCAACATGCTCTCCAACCCTTTGGATGTTGCACTTAGGTGCCCAAATACAGGGGAAACTGCCTGAGTAAAACATACCCAAACCTCTGGGTCTCTACACAATGCAACTTAACCAATAAGTCTATTTCTGACCAATATCCATCATTTTAGAAGGCACATTTATTACCTTTGGTACTTTTTCATTCACTGCAGTTTGGTTGCAGCGGCATTTGGCATTTGCACACAATGCTAGCTATGATTTTCTAGCAATACAGTGTCACTCTACTCCCTTAAGGCTTGTCATTAATCACAGTCATCTCATTGCTTACTTGAAAAGGATCTCCCTAAAAAAAAAAAAAGTTCTTTGCTAATGAAAAACATCTGTCATGTCTTCCCTGTTTAAACGTATTCGTAGCATCTCATAAAGCCTAACGTAAAATATTAACTGCGCATAAGATACTATTTCATTTCTTACGAACAAAGTTGTAAATAAAAAAAATGCTGTCAGTTGCTTCATCAAATCATATACAGTCTCAAACAACTAGTGATGGGTGAATTTGCGCCGTTTCGCCGAAAAATTTGCGAATTTCGCGTGAAATTCGCGAAATGGTGAAAAATTCGCGAAACGGCACCGGCGTCTCGTTTTTGACGCTGGCGCCCGTTTTTCGACGCCGGCGTCCATTTTTTTCGAAAAACATTTTTTGACGCCGGCGAATTTTTGACGCGAATTTTCGCGGGCGTTTCGCGAATTTATTCGCTGGCGGCGAATCGCGCAAATTCGCCTCGAATTCGCGCCTGGCGAATAAATTCGCCCATCACTACAAACAACATCTCTTCCAAGAATATCATTAGAATCTGAGGCAGGTCGACTTTTTTTCAAAATGACAATTACATTTGTGTGCCAATAATTGGCAGTAACTGGCAGATTTTGGAAAGTAGTACTAACAGCACAGATAACAATGACAGCACCTTTAAAATGTGCCCCTTCCACATCTTCCACATTTATAATCAAATAATCCAAATGTTTACAAACAATTTCCTTTTTCTCTGTAATAATAAAACAATACTTGATCCCAACTAAGATATAATTAATCCTCACTGAAAGCAAAACCAGCTTTTTTGGATTTATTTAATGTTTATGTAACGCCAATCTGGGCTATCCACACCACTTTCCAGCTAGTGAGCAGAGCATGAGTTACATTGGACTCTCCCTTCAGGATCTGGGCCTTCGCTAAGTGGAAGCTTTCCCTCTGTAGTGCAACTACAACACTCAGGCTACTGTGCATTAGGGATGTAGCGAACTGCCGTTTATGTGTTCCCGAACGCCGTTCGCGAACACCGGCAAAAATGCGAACAGTTCGCGAACAGTTCGCGAACTTCGAACATCCGCAAAATCGTTCGATTCGAATGATCGAAGGATTTTAATCGGTCGATCGAAGGATTTTCGTTCGAATCGAACGATCGAAGCCATTCGATCGAATGATTTCATTCGATCGAATGGCTTTGATCGTTCGATTCGAACGAAAATCCTTCGATTTTAGCGGTCGAAGGAATCGAATGGTCGAATGGTCGAACGATTTTTGTTCGAATCGAACGCGAACTCGTATTGGCGAACGTCGCGCGACGTTCGCGAACATTCGGCGGACGCGAACAGTCGAAGTTCGCGCGAACTAGTTCGCCGGCGAACAGTTCGCTACATCCCTACTGTGCATACAAAAATACAAAAGATTGGGCGCCAGGAGGTTCTTATGATGCAAACAAGGAACTGTTTATTAGTCATAGACAATATCTTCAGGTTTACTCACATCCCAGTGGATCAGAGGAAAAAGGCACAGGCACATCACAGGCAGCTTTAAATGTGCTGACACTCCCTTAGGACAGACTTGGCAGGTATCCCACTTCACCTCTGCAACATATTCCAGTAGTGTCTCTGGATCAACCTCAGGGCAATCATCTCATCTGATTCCCTCTCCTCTGGGATCCCTATACTACCGGCAATATGAATGGGACCAGAATGCTCGGGACCTGGGGTTTTCTGGATAAAAGATCTTTCCATGGTTTGGATCTTCATATCTTAAGTCTACTAGAAAATAATGTAAACATTAAATAAGCTGGTTCTGCTTCCAATTGGATCTATTATATCTTAGTTTGGAACAAGTACAATGTACTGTTTTATTATCACAGAGAAAAAGGGAATCATTTTAAAAAAATGTGGATTATTTGGATAAAATGGAATCTTTTTTGTAATTTGGTGCTTTCCCGATAACTGGCTTCCTGATAATGGATCCCATACTTTTACTTTATTGGCTTTATTAGCCACTGAATTTACTCCCCCCCCCCCTCTCCAGCACCTTGCCTGCCTTAGACTTCGGCAAAAACTAGATGTACAGTGCAAGCAGGTAGCAAGTGAACAATTAAGTGCTGGCCACCTCCAAAGAATAATTTCTTTGAGGCTCAGTTGCACATGCCCTAAATTCTAGATTTACAGAAGGACTAATCTGGATGGTACCTCTATGGTTGAATAGGTGTCTCTCTCTCATACAGCATCTATAAGAAGTAATCAGAAATTGAACACCAGCCTTATACCTTAAGGCCTTTTTTAACAAAAGACAAAATGATTTTGGAAATGTTTTTACAGTATACACACAGTGTGCTAGCTTCATGGGTTCAATGTTTCTAACGTTCTTCTTTATCTATCCCATAACGTAAGATCAAAAGGTCTCAGCACAGGATTAATGTACTACATTGTTCATACAGTATCTCTTTACTAGTTGCTCTTAATTGATATTGCTTTGTCGTGTCAGTGGCTATGACCTCCCTGCCGACTTCAGGTAATGTGAATTCTATTGCTCGAAAACAGATATTGTTGAACAAATTAAATGATCTATTTATGAAGGTTTATTTATCTAGCAGTGGTAAATAAATTCATAACCTTTTGTGGCCTTTGTCTGGCATAACCCTGTGCTCTATAACTGAACTAATCCCTAGGGTGTCAGCATTGGTCTAATTATTTGTCCTGAAGCAGGTTTCCATTGACTTAAAATTGGTTGGTTGACCTTATAGTCAACTCTGTGCTGTTTGAACACACAGACATCCATAAAGTGCAGAGTCCCAATTAAATGATTTCTATTGCCTTAGTGTCATATTAAGAACTCTTATATTGCCTATTATACACGACTTATATGGCAATATAGTTCCTAGAAACGATTGTGATTAGATCAGTGGCTATGTGGGCTTTCCTTCCCTTGAGTGGTAAACACTTCTTCTGTCCTCCTGTCAAGATTTTTAGCATCAACAAAAGCTGAAGAGGCACCAATTAAAAAAAGTTGTACCCTTGGGCAGGTAACCTTTCATATTTTAAGAAAAAAATGCCCAAACCCTTGTTATTAAGAAAAAGTATTGCCCTAACCCATAATTGTATTTGTCACTAGATAGTTACATAGTTACATAGTGTAGTTAAATCTGGTTGAAAAAAGACCAATGTCCATCAAGTTCAGCCACTCCAAATGAAACCCAACATCCATACATACACACTGACCCCTCCATACACTCACTTAAACTATATATACCAATATCTATACTAACTATAGATTTTAGTATCACAATAGCTTTGTATATTATGTTTGTCCAAGAAATCAATCTTAAAAGCATTAACATAATCAGCATCACAACATCACCTGGCAGTGCATTCCACAACCTCACTGTCCTGACTGTGAAGAACCCCCTACGTTGCTTCAAATGAAAGTTCTTTTCTTCTAGTCTGGAAGGGTGGCCTCTGGTACGGTGATCCACTTTATTGGTAAAAAGGTCCCCTGCTATTTGTCTATAATGTCCTCTAATGTACTTGTAAAGTGTAATCATGTCTCCTTGCAAGCATCTTTTTTTCCAGAAAAACAACCTCAACCTTGACAGTCTACCCTCAGAATTTAAGTCTTCCTTCCATCCCTCTAACCAATTTAGTTGCACTTAGTCTCTACACTCTCTCCAGCTCATTTATATCCCTCTTAAGGACTGGAGCCCAAAACTGCACTGCATACTCCAAATGAGGCTTTACAAGGGACTATAAAGAGGAAAATGCAATTTGCTCAAATAAGATGGAACAATTCTAAAAAAAATTGTGCTTTGGAAAATTGCAACCAAGCAAGATATGCCTGCAGAACGTAGCATGTTTAAGTTTATTTATTTGTGGCTTAAAGGGATACTGTCATGGGAAAAAAACATTTTTTCAAAATAAATCAGTTAATAGTGCTGCTCCAGCAGAATTCTGCACTGAAATCCATTTCTCAAAAGAGCAAACAGATTTTTTTATATTAAATTTTGAAATCTGAAATGTGGCTAGACATTTTGTCAATTTCCCAGCTGCCCCTGGTCATGTGACTTGTGCCTGCACTTTAGGAGAGATATGCTTTCTGGCAGGCTGCTGTTTTTCCTTCTCAATGTAACTGAATGTGTCTCAGTGGGACATGGGTTTTTACTATTGAGTGTTGTTCTTAGATCTACCAGGCAGCTGTTATCTTGTGTTAGGGAGCTTCTATCTGGTTACCTTCCAATTGTTCTTTTGTTTGGCTGCTGGGGGGGAGAGATATCACTCCAACTTGCAGTACAGCAGTAAAGAGTGATTTAAGTTTATCAGAGCACAAGTTACATGACTTGGGGCAGCTGGGAAATTGACAAAATGTCTAGCCCCATGTCAGATTTCCAAATTGAATATAAAAAAATCTGTTTGCTCTTTTGAGAAATGGATTTCAGTGCATAATTCTGCTGGAGCAGCACTATTAACTGATTTATTTTGAATTTTAGGCATACAGGTTGTGATGTCACTGACATAAGATTGAGAAAGTTGTCGCTTTATTTTATCAGTTCGTCTGGTCTTAGGTGGAGAAGTAAACTCTGGGAGGTAACGTTCAGTAAAATTTATCATCAGCTGTAGTAGGAGTTAGCATATCACAGAGGAGAAAGGATAGCATTGATGATGATGCAGCATGTACAGATGTCACTCCTCAAGTCAAACAATAGGAAGAATATCTCACTCCCCAAGACCAGCGACCAAAGTGAAACAGGATCGATCAAGTAGGGGTCAGGCAGTGCTCTGCGAACTGAGTTCCCTATCACTGAGTTCCTTACACTAAAGGCACCTTAAAAGCCTTTGGGAGGCTACTCCCTGCTATTCTCCTTGTTGGAGCGCAGAACTGCTCATGCTACTAAAATCTAGCTATCTCTCTCTCCTAGAGACACTATGACAGGATCTGCCCTAATGACAACTAATCCTCATTCACGGGATTGCCTGGTTCCCGACTTCAGCACCAAAGGTACAGGTCCCTTTGGGGTAAATGGCTTACTGGGGCCTTGGTGATCCCAGGCTCAATGGGAAACACCCAGCAGCACAGACACCAGGAGCCAAAGAGGAAGAGGCCACTCCCTACACAACACTATATAGCAGTGTGGCAGGGGAGTGTCATTACACTCTTTGTCCAATAGGTGTGGTTGTTACACTTTACCAGTTAGAAGGGTTTAGCCCAATAACAAGGGAAAAGAGAACTTAAGAAAAGGTAGGGAATTAACTCTATATGAGCCTAATAGATCCTATAGGTCCCTACATATCTATCTATCTATCTATCTATCTATCTATCTATCTATCTATCTATCTATCATCTATCTATCATCTATCTATCTATCTATCTATCTATCTATCTATCTATCTATCTATCTATCTATCTATCTATCTATCTATCTATCTATCTATCTATCATCTTCTATTTATTTATCTCAGCATACATCGGTTATTGCTTGTGAAAAGCATTATCCAGCCATTTCCATTTACCCACACAGTACATTTTGTATTTTTCAGTTACTGGCAACAGTATCTTTGTGAACATTATAATCCCATTGCTGATTGGGTGCTCAGGGCATAAGGAAAGAACGCCGCTTTGAAGCAATAATTGATGGAGATGATGACCCTTGTTTATTTTTCCGAACAGAGAAGAATATTTCAGCTTGTAAGAAGTTTACTGTCAGTTACCAATTTACTTTAAAAAGACTGATATTCTCCTCCTCATCAAGTAATGCGGTTTTGATTACGATAATGGTGACAAATTGCTTGTGCCGAAGTTTGGAAGAATTTGTCAGTAATGAGATGACATTCTGGAAGGCAGTACCTTAGATCAATGTACTGGAAAAGTTAAAGCAAAGTTTTTTTATAGGTCACCATGGACAGTGAACATAAAACACCTTGCTATAAATCACTGCCAGTGTCATTTTTACTTATATTTTTCTGAGTTGCGGTGTTTTGACATTTCGTATCCCAACTGTAAAATTATATTTTCTTCAAAGGGCTTGTCTAGCTTTTAGCTCTCCAATTCAGGGGCAAAGTGAGAAAGTTTAGAGTTGGGATTCTAATTCCACTTTTTTTTGTCAGATGCAGTCAAAACCCATTGTCCATTTCCATTCCCCAACAGATTCTGCTGCAATGTAAAGGCAAGCTAATCATTTGAATTGTGGCCTGCCCAGTGGAGCTAACTATCTAGTTTCTCTATCTCGTGCACATAGGGTACATTTAATCAGCGCCTACATGTATGTTTTTGGGCTGTAAGATAAAATTATGACAATTACAGTATGTGGTCACATCTCACACCTTTTCCAGTCTGATGTGGTATCTACCATTTCTAGTATATTCCAGCAGTATGGCAAGCACATATTGTACAATATAAGTAAAAAGTCATGCTTACTGCACATGGGATTATCAAAATGTGCATGTGACTGTATTTAGCCACATACCTGTGGCATACAACAGAACTCACAAAAATTTCACACAGAACTCACAACTACCCACAGAAATGCTAACCATTTTCACCCCATGTTGCCATGCCAAGTACAGTGAATACCCTGATATTGTTTTCCCTCATATTACATATTTTTTGTAGTCCTACCAATATATATCATGCATAATGCATTTCCTTGATGTTATATATTCTCAGATTTTACAAAAAAAAAATTCTGGTCCCTTTAAAAAAGTAAAATTGGGGTTCTGCAGTATTTACAAAGCTAAATCATAATTCTATAATTACTATCTCTCCCTTGAAGCCTTAAGGGTTCATTTTCTGAGACCATGGATGAAGGTTCAATAGCATTAGGGGTTGCAAATGCCCATTACAGTCCATAGTACTTATATCTAGGGTCTGGTTCCAGTCTTTACCTCACACCAGATATAAACACATGTGGTCACAGGGCAGTCCTGCCTATACTGCATGCCCATAGGGCAAGTGGTTTATTCCGGATGTCACCGGCACTTCTCTGATTTATGCATCTCGGTGAAAAGCAAGTTAGGGGAAAGGTAGGTGTCCGGAGATGGAATAGCACTGTATACCCAAGATGAGGTCTTACCAGGGATCTATAAAGAGGCTATATTTTGCCTTCATTCCTCAAGTTAATTATTTTATGTAAGACAGTATATTATTTGCTTAAGTAGCCCCTGAATGATACTACCTAGAGCAGGAGTCCCCAACCTTTTTTTCGTGAGCCATATTGAAATGTAAAAAGAGTTGGAGAGCAACACAAGCATGAAAAAAATTCCTGGGAGTGCCAAATAAAGAATATGAGAGTGCCACATAAAGAATATGACTGGAAAGAGTCTCTAGAAGAGGCTCTATTTGCCCATAAACCTGGTTTTTATACAACCAAAACTTGCTTCCAAGCCAGGAATTCAAAAATAAGCACCTGCTTTGAGGCCAATGGGAGCAACATCCAAGGGGTTGGTCATGAGCCACTGGTTGGGGACCAGTGACCTAGACTAACAAAGTTTGTTATCCACACAAAAAACTTCCAAATCCTGCTCAATTAAGGAGGTCCCCAACACACTGTTATTTTGTGTATAACTTGCATTATTTCTACCAAAGTGAATAACCTTGCACTTATCACCAATGATCCTCATTTGCCAACTAAGTTAAATGCACAATTGGCATCATCAGCAAAAACAGAGATAGTTGCAATGACCGACCACCTATGGTAATTTTTGAACAAACAATAAAGCAAAGAACAGACCCATGTGATATGCCACTAACAGGGGCATAAACAGGACATTTTTCAGGAGTGTGAAAATTCATTAAACTTTTTTTTTTAACTAAGCCAGTATATAATAATGAAATGCTAAGATGCTGGCAGATCACACAGATATGAAGGAATTTAATTTATTGGCAATGTCCAGCCAGCCTCTCACATATATGCTGATTGTAGAGAATGTAAATAACACAAGGCATTGCAATATGTATAAATAGTGATGGGTAAATCTGACCTTTTTTTGCTTCGATGAAAATTCATCAAAAAATGTACCAAATGCATTGAATTCTATGGGCGACAGTTTTTTTTTGAAGTACAAAATTTTTTTTCACCCATTGGAGTCTATGGGCATCTTTTTCTCGAAAAATTTGGCTCATCACTATGTATAAATCATTAATAAGTGTTGCTAAATTAATTATACTCTAAATGAATATATATTATCTGCTAAACTACAACTCCCAGAAGGGAGTGACTTCCAGTGACTGCTGTTCAATGTGCTCAGGTGCCAGTCAATTGGGAGACTGTACCAGGACATAAGAGGCTTTATGGGAAGTTATACAGACACAGACAGTAACACCTACCTTCCCTTTCTAGAATAGAAGAGTTAAACTGGGATTTGGTGAGTTCCATTGGTGTAGAAGCCACAGGCTGAAATAAACATCTTCTGATCTTCTTCTCCCACTGAAAAACAACCATTTTTGAACAAATGTTTCTTTGTATTGTGGTTGGGGTGTCCCCCCCCCCTGTGAATACCCATACACACTGGTCCAAGTATTGTGTTCTAGGTCAATAGTCTTAATTGAATCAAAGAAACATATTTGTGGTACTACATCAAATACTTTGTTATTGGAATTTAGCAGTAAACAGATAAAGGGCGGCCATTGGGGTGTTAAAAAACGGTATCTCTCAGTGCGGCTCTACCTTCTTCTCAGCTATAATATGGTTGCAGGCTATAGGTTGCACTCCAGTCAAGCTGCTCAACTACAAGGTAAACAAGTTTTATAAGCTTGGAAAATAAAAAAATATATGTATGATAATGTCTTGGTCAAGAGTAAAAAGTCTGAAACCTGCAATTTCCTACCTAAGGTCATACCTTATATCTATCATAAGTATTTGTTTCCATCTCTCTTTACTCATTAGGTACCACATACATTGTCAGCGATATGTGAGATAAAAAAATAATATTTATCGCAAATAGCTTTATTAGAAACAGATAGGGCACCGCTGTGGGTCCTCTTCCCTGCTGGAGGACTAAAATGAAGAAGAAGAAATAATGAGGAATAAATGACCCCAACAGTCATCCTTCGAAGCTGAGCTGATTGAGGATTTCTCTGTGGGAGGGAGCCTGGGAGAAAACTCCCTTTATTTTATCTTTCTAATCGAATAGAGAGGTGAAAAATGAAGGCAGCTCGAGCCATGGAGAAAAATTCAGAGGCAAATTGCATTTCAGGAGAAAATCAAGTTAAAAGGAACAAACTTTCTTTTTTTCCATTGCTTACTAAGGAAAGCAAGAATAAAAGACAATTCAGCTAGTATTTTATGGTCAGTGCATGTGCTCAACTTCTCTATTTACTCTTTTTTTCCTGTAGTGTCAAGAGCAGATTGTTTGATTTATATTTCCCTGTCTTACCTAGTGTGTTCTGCAGTTCCACTGGACTCAGAGTGGCTGTTTGGAGTCTTAGGGGATCTGCTTTATGTTCAATGCACTCGTTTCTGAGGTTCAAACATCTGACGTTCAACGTTCTTGTTTCGTATTAACAAAGCACTAAGGTCTATTAAAGAGTCATCACCAGATAGGTATAAATGCACTTATAACAGCCTTTTCCAGACAGCCTCATATTACTGATAACACAATGCTACCTCCTAGTTCATGTATTTGCTTCAATCGTTACATGATGGGTATTCCTTGGGGCATATGGCCATTTAAAGACCAGCCTCAAAGATATTTTCTGACAAACAAGAGATGAGACACCTTACACTGTCACTTATGTTGGTTGATTGAGAGATTTCTTTCTGTAACACTATGGGGCACATTTACTAAGCTCGGGTGAAGGATTTGAAGTAAAAAAAAACGTTGAATTTCAAAGGTTTTTTTGGGTACTTCGACCATCGAATAGGCTACTATGACCTTCCACCTCGAGTTCGACTTCGATTAGAACGATTCAAACTAAAAATTGTTCGACTATTCAACCATTCGATAGTCGAAGTACTGTCTCTTTAAAAAAAAACTTTGACTACATACTTCTTCACTTTAAACCTACCGAGCTACAATGTTAGCCTATGGGGACATTCCCCATCAGTTTTCTAAGGTTTTTTTGATCAAAGGAAAATCCTTCTATCGACCGATTAAAATCCTTAGAATCGTGATTTGATGGATTTTATCATTCGATCGAAGGATTTTTACTTCGATCATAGGATTTGCGGTAAATTCTACAATTTAGATATTTAAATTTGTAGGATTTTACCTCATCGGTCGAATTCGATTGAACGATTTCATCGTTCGATCAAACGGTTTTTCCTTTGATCGTTCGATCATAGGATTTGCGGTAAATCCTATTTTTTCAACATTAATACTTCAATATTAATACTATTTGAAGATCATATCATTGTTTTCAAAGTGAGCCTCTATTAAAGGCACCACCTAAATCACATAAAGTCTTGTTCGTGCTTCAGTAAACTCCACTGCTTTGTTAGAGCCTGATTTACTCTTACCTTGGAATCTGAAAACAGCCTAAGATCTTTCACCGTCTAGACTATAATTTATTTTCCCACACATGATCTGATTGGCTTTATTATTAGTTCATTAAGGTATAAAAATATGAACACCTCTCCAAGAAGGCTTTTTTGGACTCCTGTTGTTGAAAAAAGCACTTTAAATTGATATATAGCATGTTAGGTATCTCCATTAATGAGTTACTTGGCATGATCACGGCTGCATCAATGCAACTAAATTAATTAACAATGGTAGTATTGAATGATTAAAGGGACTCATGCCTTCTTCACATTTAGATATGCTTTTCCACAGGAATGTCAATATTCTTGCTGTACAGCTTTTAGTAACCACAAGACCCTGGGTACAAAAAAAGGGGGGCAGATTGTATTGAGACTTTATAATTATAAAGTTTGGTTTTAGTTTTAGATATCAAATCTTCAAAGAGTCACTCCTGTTTCATATTACTGAATGCGTGCACATTAAGGGGGATATTTATTAAAGTGTGAATGCTAAAAACTCTAAAAAGTTTTTTATACTATTGAATCCAAATTTTTAGTGGATAAAAAAAACTGAAAAATTTTGAGATTTAGTATACCCTGAAGCTGCAAAAAGTCAGAATCTGAAAATGTCAGACTTGGCGAGGTTGTATATACAGTAAGTCAATGGGAGAGGTCCCTATCCTATTTGGAAGCTTTTTTGACTATTTCTGTCTTTTTTGGCAAAAATCCAAAAAATGGGAAAAAGACAGAAAAAAATGGGAAAAAGACAGAAAAAAATCAAGCGATTTGGGCGGAAAATCCAGAAAAATCTTACAATTGGGGTTTTCAATCGATTTAATCAAGTTTTTCCCCAATCCGATTAATTTGAACTTTATTAATAATTAATAATGTCAAATCATGGATTCTAGTTTGGTCTGACGTTTTTAAATTAAATAATCAGAAAAATTTGGATTTTGATAAATAATCCCCTAGTTGTATAAATAAAGTTCAGATTAAATATGAAATGCAATGTAAAATCATCCACTACCGAGTATTGCATTGCTAAGAAAATTACAACACCTGCTCTGAAGTTCCATTAAATATTTAGTTGCAATATACGATTTGCCATTGCGAAATTTTATTACATACGCTGCGAATACACTCAAAAGCCATTTGGTCACAAACTTTGTGAGGAAGTCGTTGAGATCTGTAATTGGTCAAAAAGGACACAAACATGGTCGCTAACATTCGCAATGGCCTTTGTGAACTTCTTTGCAACAAAACATATTACATTACCCCAATAGTGCATTAACTATAAAGCTATTAAGATTGCACCAAATCCTGGATTGAGTTCAGGAATGGATTCAGCCAAATGCGAGTAATATTTGGCAGGTTTCGGATTCAGCCAAATCCAAGAACCTGGAAGAACCAAATCTAAACTGTTGATAATTTAAAAAAATGTGGTGCGTGTACTGTGCATGCATTATCATTGCCATCACATTCATTATTTTATCCATTTGGTTAGATATCAGGCCAAATCCGTAGCCCTGGCTTTAGGGATTCAGCTGGACCCTAAAAATTAGGGTTCAGTGCATCCCTAAAGTCAATTAGACCCACTATTGCATGCTGGTATGTATCAACATAAATTAAAGTAGCCCCCACATAATGTATGTGTTTTAAATTTCAAGTGATGCACTGCTTTGGTACATTCCTTTAAAGCAGCGATTCCCAAACACTGGGGATGGCCCTTCTGTGGGTGCTTAGAGCAGTTGAACGGGGGGCGCTCAACAGGAGATGGTTGGGGAAGAAAGCCTTTTAACTTTTCTAGTCTATACCTAAACGTCAAGCTTGTTTTCAATTTAGTGTGAGCTATGGGGAGAATTTTTTTGGCTGTCATAAATATTCTTTGCAATATTCGCTGATGTATCAATATTTTCCTATATCTGTTATATACATTGTTTTCAGCTAAAGGGGGTCCTGAAAAAGGTAGCTTCTCCAAAAGAGGCTTGTACTGGAAAAGCTGGACTCAAATGCCCATTTACTGTAGGGGCAACTTGCATTAGATTTTCAAAAAGTTGTAGCTCTTGGCATAAGTTGCAGTGGATGCTATTTACCTGCTGAATGTTGGAGGAAAAAATGCAGTATTGTTTTGGGGAAAACATGGTGGCCAAAAGTGCATTTGGCTCTTGCATTGCAATAAGCCCCCTTAATTTAAAACTCAGTATTTTCTTTTACTTAGGGATAAATGTTAGAGTAAATAGAATGTTGTTTCCCTGTGCAAAAGAAAATACGTTTAAAAATATTTTCAGACAGTCAATGCAAATGATTTTCTCAGATACAGGAGCTCACAACCGACAGAATAGAAAGTTGTTTTATCTTAAAATCATGTATTTTTTAAATAAAACAAGCCATTAGGGTAGTATATAATTACTACCATTCCCAATCATGTTTCATTCCATCCATTGGTGCTACAATTGCACTTAAATATCATCAGTCGGAAAGATTACACAAGATATGTATGTAGGGGTATCATGCGGCTGTTTTATTATTAAACAATAGAATATCAGTAGAATCACAAGACTTATATTTTCTGTTTATCAGTCCTTAATTGTTTTATTTTCCTACACATTCATATCACAATCTCACATAAATGTCGTCATGCTGAGTGCATGAGATTTGTAGGGGAATCGCATGGCTGTCGCAGGACGCCCCACTGGTCAATAGCAATTGTGGAAGATCATATATATCAGGAGAGCAGGAATGAAATATAGAGAATTTATTTGAAGAAATGGCAAACTGGGAATACTAGACTACATTATTTAAGGCTAAATCAATGGCAAATGAAGCAATAACAATACAGTAGTTCTCCTTTAAGTATAAAACGATGTATTACATATTACTTACCTATGCTGATGAGTCATTGAACAAAACGATGGTGTGAAATATCTCGCTTATTCATTGACTTGCCTGCAATAATGTTACTGAAATCATTTTTTAAAAGAAGAAAAAAGCTGGGATCAATTTAGTTAAATACCAGCCCAAGCAGAGGGATAAAATACAGGAAAAAGGGGCAGCTGTGCATTTAGAAATATAGTTTGCAGTCATTACAATTATGTGACATTTCAGGGTAAAGAAATTATGGAAGCTTTGTGTCTAAGCCTTTCCCTTTCTTACTTTATTTCACATTCTATGAAAATCTCACATCTCCGCGGCAGCCGCAGTTAATCTTTATGCATATTATTCTTTTTTTATCTTCTGCTCTGCAAATTGTACCGTTACCATCCCAAGATTAATTAGCAAAACAAATACAGTTCGCTGCTCTGGAAATATTTAATTTTGTGTCAGATAAAGCGTGGTGTAAGATCTCTGAACCATCTTCTGGAAATCTGCATTCTATCTATGGTATTGGGTTGGAGTTTATTTATTTATTACTTAAACAAGCGTGTCGTTTTGTTTACTATTGTGGGTTTTTTAAAATGACCTTTTAAGATGAATAGGGGTAATCTAATAAAAGATGTTAAACTAAATATAGCAATAGCAACCTATCAGCAGGCAGCATTTAGTGGTTGCCCTCTTTGCTATTAAAATACCCAGCAACATTTCCATAATTATTGGATTTCATATTTAATCTGAACTTTATTTGTACAATTAATGTGCAAGCATTCAGTAATATAAAACAGGAGTGAGTCAAAATCAATTTTAACTAAAGCCAAGTGTGAAGCTTCTTTAGAGAGCACTAATATATGCTATTGATGCATGTCCAGTTAATACAGGCCTTTTTTTATTTTGGTTATGGTTTTCAAGGAAACAAACAATATAAGTCAAATAAAGTACATAATACGACAAATAAAGAGAGTGTGAAAAAAGTAGGGAAGAAGAACAAAGTAGCAGATTTACTAAAGGGCCAAGCTCAGTAGCAATCTCTTCCGCAGGGACATCGGCAATTTACTAACAAGTGTAGGCGACAATTTGCTAGCCAAATCGACAGTCGCTAGCGCAGTTTCACGCCCAATCGCCAGGCAAATTTTTGCTAAGGTGAACGATCATTTATCGCAAATTCACTAAAGTATAGGGATGTAGCGAACGTCGGAAAAAAAGTTCGCGAACATATTCGCGAACTTGCGCAAAATTGCGAGCGGTTCGCGAACGGTTCGCGAACCCCATAGACTTCAATGGGAAGGCGAACTTTAACATCTACAAAAGACATTTCTGGCCAGAAAAATGATTTTAAAGTTGTTTAAAGGGTGCAACGACCTGGACAGTGGCATGCCAGAGGGGGATCAAGGGCAAAAATGTATCTGAAAAATCTGCCTGTGTGTGCTTGGAAGAGATAGTGTAGGGGGAGAGCTGTTAGTGATTTCAGGGACAGATGATAGTAAGTTTGCTGGCTAGTAATCTGCGTGATACTGCTCTGTATTGGAGGGACAGAAGTCTGCAGGGATTTGAGGGACATTTTAGCTTAGGTAGCTTTGCTGGCTAGTAATCTACTGTTCTCTTTAAACAACTGCCATACGTTGACCTTGTAGGCATTGTTTGCCCAGTTTTTTTGGACGCAGCCACTGAAGCACAGTTGCCAGAAAAAATATGCCATATAAATGCTGAAAATAGTCATTTTTCGCCATACGTTATTCAACCAACTGCTATCTAGCTGTGTGCCCGTGTTCACATTCTGTCTAAATATCCATAATATTACCGTCTCCAGAAAAAACACCGGAGTGACTTTTTTTCAAGCAGCATTCTTATATTTTACGTAATCCGTATCCACCGCTGTGTATACGTTGACCTTGTAGGCATTATTTGCCCTGTAGGCATTTTTTGCCCAGTGTGTTATTCAACCAACTGCTATCTAGCTGTGTGACCGTGTTCACATTCTGTCTAAATATCCATAATATTACCGTCTCCAGAAAAAACACCGGAGTGACTTTTTTTCAAGCAGCATTCTTATATTTTACGTAATCCGTATCCACCGCTGTGTATACGTTGACCTTGTAGGCATTATTTGCACAGTGTTTTCTTCAAACCGCCATCTAGCTGTGTGAGCTTGTTCACATTTTGTCTAAATATTGATAATATTATCGTCTCTAGAAAAACCACTTGAGTTACTTTTTTTCAAGCAGCATTCATATATTTTACGTAATCCGTATCCACCGCTGTAGTAGTGTATACGTTGATCTTGTAGGCATTATTTGCACACTGTTTTCTTCAAACTGCCATCTAGCTGTGTGTATTATCGTTTCCAGAAAAACCAACTGAGTTTTTGTTGTTGTTGTTTTTTTAAAAATAATGCCAGGCAAAGGCAGGCCGCCACGCAGAGGCCGTGCTAGGGGCCGTGCTGCTATGCAATCCTGTGGCCCTAGCAAATTGCCCAGTTTTAAAAAGCCAATGACCCTGAACTCCCAAAATGCTGAAGAGGTAGTTGACTGGCTTACACAGCACACCCCATCCTCTACCGTTTCTAACTTTACCACAACATCCTCCTCATCCTCCACTGCTATGACCACCCCACGTAACACTTCCTCCACCACCGGTGCCCCATCTTCACTGGAGTCAGAGGAGTTATTTTCCCATGAGTTTCTTGAACTGAGTAATGCGCAACCATTATTGGCAGAAGAAGATGAAGGAGATGAGGACGTTACACCAGATTTAATTCTGGCAGAGAACACGACAGAGATGGACATAATGATGAGTGATGAGGAGGAGGAGGAGGTCCCCGCTGCTGCTTCCTTCTGTGATGTGTCAGAAGAAATTGATGCATCTGAGGAGAATGATGATGAGGAGATTGATGTTTTGTGGGTGCCTAGTAGAAGAGAGCAAGAGGAGGGTAGTTCAGATGGAGAGACGGAGAGTCAGAGAGGCAGTAGGAGAATAAGACTTAGAAGAAGCAGGGAGGCCAGCCCGCAGGGATCAGTAGGGCAACAACATGTATCGGCACCTGTGTTCAGCCGGCCAACGCACCCGCCATTGCCGCCAATGCCGCCAACTTCTACTGTTACCGCCAGATCGCAGACTTCCAAAAAGTCAGCAGTGTGGCATTTTTTTAATGTGTGTGCCTCTGACAAAAGCATTGTAATTTGCAATGAGTGCAGTCAGAAACTGAGCCTTGGTAAGCCCAACAGCCACATAGGTACAACTTCTATGCGAAGGCACATGAGCGGCAAGCACAAAGCACTTTGGGAGCAACACCTCAAAGGCAACAGGCAAACTAAAAGTCACACTCCTTCTGGTCCAGCATCTTACTGCTCTACCTCTGCTCTCCTTGACCCATCTGAACCACCCTCCACTCCGCCTTCCACCTTGACCACCTGTTCCCATTCCCAGTCATCTGCCACCAGCCAAGTTTCTGTGAAGGCCATGTTTGAGCGTAAGAAGCCAATGTCTGACTGTCACCCCCTTGCCCGGCGTCTGACAGCTGGCTTGTCTGCACTCTTAGCCCGCCAGCTTTTACCATACCAGCTGGTGGACTCTGAGGCCTTCCGCAAATTTGTAGCAATTGGGACACCGCAGTGGAAGGTACCCAGCCGCAATTTTTTTTCTAAAAAGGGAATACCACACCTGTACCAACATGTGCAGAGCCAAGTTACCGCATCTCTGTCACTTAGTGTTGGGCCAAAGGTCCATATGACTACTGACGCATGGTCCTCCAAGCATGGTCAGGGCAGGTATGTCACCTACACTGCCCACTGGGTGAACTTGGTAATGGCTGGGAATGGGAAGCAGGGAATGGGTAGCTCAACAACAACAACAACAGTGGAGTTGGTGTCACCGCCACGGATTGCACGCGGTTCTGCCACCACCTCTACTCCTCCATCGCTCTCTACCTCGTCTTCTTCCTCTTCTTCTTCTTACTCTGCTGCTGGGTCCTCCTTCTCCTCCTCCACACCTGTGCACCCCCAGCTCCCCCTAGGCTATTCGACGTGCCAGGTACGCCGTTGTCACGCTGTCTTGGGGATGACGTGCCTGGAAAGCAAAAACCATACCGGATCTGTACTCCTGTCATCTCTGCAGTCACAGGCCGATCGGTGGCTGACCCCACACCAACTGCAGATCGGAAAAGTGGTGTGTGACAATGGAAGCAATCTGTTGGCAGCGTTGAGACTGGGAAATTTAACACATGTGCCCTGCATGGCACATGTGTTAAATTTAATAGTCCAACGTTTTGTCTCCAAGTACCCAGGATTCCAGGACGTTCTCACCCAGTCCAGAAAGGTGTCGGCCCATTTCAGACGTTCCTACACAGCCATGGCACGCCTTGCTGACATTCAGCAGCGCTACAACATGCCAGTCAGGCGTTTGATTTCTGACAGCCAGACTCGCTGGAATTCAACGCTCCTTATGTTGGAACGTCTGCTGCAACAACAAAGGGCCGTCAACGAGTACCTTTTTGAACTGGGTGGTAGGACTGGATCTGCAGAGCTGGGGATTTTTTTCCCCCGTTACTGGGTGCTTATGCGCGATGCCTGCAGGCTCATGCGACCTTTTGAAGAGGTGACAAATATGGTCAGTCGCACCGAAGGCACCATCAGCGACCTAATACCCTTCGCTTTCTTCCTGGAGCGTGCCGTGCGACGAGTGACAGATGAGGCTGTAGACCAGCGTGACGAGGAGCTGGAAGCGCACGATTTATGGTCGCAATCACCAGAACGAACCCAGGCACCTGCTGCAACGCAGGGAGAGGTGCCAGAAGTGGAGTCAGAGGAGGAAGGTGGCTTTGTGGAGGAGGAGGAGGAGGACCAACAGGAGCAGGCTTCCCAGGGGGCTAGTGGTGACCTTTTGGGGACCCCTGGTCTTGTACGTGGCTGGGGGGAGGAGACCGTGGATGATGCAGTCCTTGATAATGAGGAAGCGGAGATGGATAGCTCTGCATCCAACCTTGTGAGAATGGGGTCTTTCATGCTGGCATGCCTGTTGAAGGACCCCCGTATCAAGAGGCTTAAGGAGAAGGACCTGTACTGGGTCGCAACGCTACTAGACCCTCGGTACAAGCATAAAGTGTCAGAAATGTTACCAACATACCACAAGTCCGAAAAGATGCGGCATTTACAAACCAGCCTGCAAAACATGTTGTACAATGCTTTTAAGGGTGATGTCACTTCAGGAACTCATCAACATTCCAGGGGCAGAGGTGCCAGTAATCCTGCCACGAGCACACCTGCAAGGACAAAGCCCTTTGGCCGGTCTGTAACGTCAGACATGCAAATGTTTTTCTGTCCAAGGCAGCGCCACAACCCTTCTGGATCCACCCTCAAAGAACGCCTCGACCGGCAGGTAGCGGACTACCTGGCATTAACTGCAGATATCGACACTCTGAGGAGCGATGAACCCCTGGACTACTGGGTGCGCAGGCTTGATCTGTGGCCAGAGCTGTCACAATTTGCCATGAACCTCTTGTCTTGCCCAGCCTCAAGTGTGCTCTCAGAAAGGACCTTCAGTGCAGCAGGAGGGATTGTAACTGAGAAGAGAACTCGCCTAGGTCACAAAAGTGTCGATTACCTGACCTTTATTAAAATGAATGAGGGGTGGATCTCGGAGGGTTACTGCACGCCGGAAGACTTGTTCTGACTTCTATGCAGCTGTCCTTCTCTTCAAGCCTCATGACTCCACACACAGCTGTCCTTTAGCGTCCTCCTCCCTCCGCCACCGTTACAAACTAGGGTGCAAACCCTACTGGTTTAATTTTTTCTGGCCTCTGTGCTTCAGTGGCTGCAACCAAAAAAACTGGGCAAACAATGTCTACAAGGTCAACGTATGGCGAAAAATGACTATTTTCAGCATTTATATGGCATAATTTTTCTGGCCTCTGTGCTTCAGTGGCTGCAACCAAAAAAATTTATATTTTCAGCATTTATATGGCATATTTTTTCTGGCAACTGTGCTTCAGTGGCTGCGTCCAAAAAAACTGGGCAAACAATGTCTACAAGGTCAACACACTGGGCAAAAAATGCCTACAGGGCAAATAATGCCTAAAAGGTCAACTTATACACTACTACAGCGATGGATACGGATTACGTAAAATTTATTATGGCTGCTTGAAAAAAGTCACTCCGGTGTTTTTTCTGGAGACGGTAATATTATGGATATTTAGACAGAATGTGAACACGGGCACACAGCTAGATAGCAGTTGGTTGAATAACACACTGGGCAAAAAATGCCTACAGGGCAAATAATGCCTACAAGGTCAACTTATACACTACTACAGCGAGGGATACGGATTACGTAAAATTTATTATGGCTGCTTGAAAAAAGTCACTCCGGTGTTTTTTCTGGAGACGGTAATATTATGGATATTTAGACAGAATGTGAACACGGGCACACAGCTAGATAGCAGTTGGTTGAATAACACACTGGGCAAAAAATGCCTACAGGGCAAATAATGCCTAAAAGGTCAACTTATACACTACTACAGCGATGGATACGGATTACGTAAAATTTATTATGGCTGCTTGAAAAAAGTCACTCCGGTGTTTTTTCTGGAGACGGTAATATTATGGATATTTAGACAGAATGTGAACACGGGCACACAGCTAGATAGCAGTTGGTTGAATAACACACTGGGCAAAAAATGCCTACAGGGCAAATAATGCCTAAAAGGTCAACTTATACACTACTACAGCGGTAGTAAAATAAAAAAAAAGTTAAATAAAAAAAGAATGAATATTAAAAAAAAAAAATTAAAGTTGGTGCTGCTGAACTACTAGGAGCAGCAGATTAGCACACCAGTCCCACTCCCCAACACTGCTAGACTAATAGCACTGGGCTCTTATAGTAGTAGTAGTAGTAGTAGTAGTAGTAGTAGTAGTAGTAGTAGTAAAACAACAAAAAAATAAATAAAAGCAGTCCTTACAAGGACTATTGCTATTGCAGCAGTCAGCAGATGAGATCAGAAGCAGGACAGCTGCCCACTGCAGCTACATACAGAGCACTGCAGTAGAAGGTAGATTACTAGCCAGCAAAGCTACCTAAGCTTAAATGTCCCTCAAACCCCTGCAGACTTCTGTCCCTCCAATAACAGAGCAGTATCAAAACGATTACTAGCCAGCAAACTTTCAACTGTCCCTGAAATCACTAACAGGCAGCAGCTCTCTCCCTACACTATCTCTTCAGCACACACAGGCAGAGTGAAAAAAAGCTGCAGGGCTTCGGTTTTTATAGGGAAGGGGAGTGGTCCAAGGGAGAGCTTCCTGATTGGCTGCCATGTACCTGCTGGTCTGGGGTGAGAGGGCAAAAAAAAGCGCCAACAATGGCGAACCCAAAATGGCGAACGTCGCGCGACGTTCGCGAACTTCCGGCGAGCGCGAACACCCGATGTTCGCGCGAACAAGTTCGCCGGCGAACAGTTCGCGACATCTCTACTAAAGTACGAATTTTACAGAACGTTACCTCTTTCGCCAGAATTTCCTTAGCCACCTTAGACCTGGCAAACTGATAAGATGAAGCTACATCCTCCTCAATCTTATGTCAGTGACATCATATCCTGTATGCCGGAAACTCGTAAAAGTTGTAAAAAAACGTTGGCGTTTCTTCATTTTTTAAAGCGGGATTGTCTTCATAAGTCCGAACTATTCAAGATTTTTGTGTTAACCAATTTTAACCAATTTGAGGGAAATGACACATTTGTTTTTAAGGTAGGCTCATGTCTAGGACATTAGAGGATCTTTTTTGTCTTTATTTTGCTTCCTTGGAAATTTGTAATAATAAGTTCCCATTTTAAGCATTTTAACCAACATCTCTAATAAAGACAAATATAAGACCAAGATGAACCTGCCCTATTAAAATTGCCCTAAGCTTAAGAGTACTGACGAAGTTTCATATTTCATTTTGAAATCTGACATGGGGCTAGACATTTTGTCAATTTCCCAGCTGCCCCCAGTCATGTGACTTGTGCCTGCACTTTAGGAGAGAAATGCTTTATGGCAGGCTGCTGTTTTTCCTTCTCAATGTAACTGAATGTGTCTCAGTGGGACATGGGTTTTTACTATGGAGTGTTGTTCTTAGATCTACCAAGCAGCTGTCACAACTATCTTGTGTTAGGGAGCTGCTATCTGGTTACCTTCCCATTGTTCTTTTGTTTGGCTGCTGGGGGGAAGGGAGGGGGTGATATCACTCCAACTTGCAGTACAGCAGTAAAGAGTGATTGAAGTTTTTCAGAGCACAAGTCACATGACTTGGGGCAGCTGGGAAATTGACAATATGTCTAATCCCATGTCAGATTTCAAAATTGAATATAAAAAAATCTGTTTGCTCTTTTGAGAAAATGATTTCAGTGCAGAATTCTGCTGGAGCAGCACTATTAACAGATTCATTTTGAATTTTTTTTTCCCATGACAGTATCCCTTTAATGTTAGTCAAACTTCAACAGTTTGTATTTTAGAAAATTAATGGTAACAAACGTATGCTTGGCAAAGTGGTGCGAAGTGTGGCGGATTGTTCGCTCTTTAGTGAGGGGGGGGAAAGAAAAGCAAAGGGAAGATGTAGGTTGAATATGTTGTTAAGGTAACATGTGTTGTAAATTCTACACTTAGTAAGCTAAAAAATAAAAAAAAAAAATGAAAAGAAGAGAGAAATATTTAAGAGAATGTGATTAATTAATTCTTAGGTTGGATGTAAATTCCTACTAGGAGCATCAAGCCTTTTGGGGGTTCTTGATAGCTACTGTAAAGACAATGATCATTTATTCCTCCAAGGCACAAACAGTTAGTAGGTTTTTAGATTATCAGCAGGAATAATGGGCAGTAATATAAATGCTGGTATTATCTCCAGTTTGTGAAACAAGATTTGTAATTTTTGTGACTTGATTTGGGGCTTGATGATGGGATATGTATAGATTTTTGTAGTGCACCCCAGAGAGGAAGAAAGAGTGGACATTGGCTTGATTATTATTATTCTATATTATTCTATATTAGTGAGTTCTTCTAATTGTATGGGTATATTGACACATATCAGTAGATGCTCTGTTTTTAGTTGTTTTTTTTGTGATTTCGATCCTAGTATTTGTGGTAGAAGTAGTTGATGAGTAGTGGTTTGTCCAATGTTGACCCAGTGCTTTAAACCTACTGCATGGTACCTTGATGTTATCTGGTCCAATATTGCTGCTTTGTAAACTCACTTATGGTGGATGCTTGGGCTGTATGTACACTACAAAATATAATTTGCTGAACTTTAAAAGATGCACTATGGTGGATAATTTCCCTGAATACCTTGCCACTATATACTGTGCATCTGTCACTATACATACCTTGCCATATTACCCTCTTTTAAATAAATTATATGACATGTAACACTTGTATCATTGGTTATGGATTGTGACCTAACCGTAAAGTCACCAAATACATAGGATGGACACACTTGCCTTTAAAACTGCAATGTTCCTGCAGTATGTATCTTCTTTTTGGATCTATATCAATTATAAGAAAATTCTACCCATGCTAGAAAATGTACCAAAGAATCTCAGCTGCTGTATGTCTTTGGATTATTTCCTTTCTTCATATAAAATGCTGGATTGCAAGACATGAGAAAATCGATAGTAAAACTTTTATAAAAGACCGTTACTGTTACATAAGGGAAATTTAAACTTCTGTGCCCTAGGCATCAATTATAGATTGTAAGCTCTACTGGGCAGAGAACAATTTTCTGTGCAATATTACATTTAATTAGCAGCACTATTTAGGTGCCAGGATAATAAAAAGCAGATATGTCAGTTATATAGATATGTGCTTGTTCATGTATGAAATGAGTTTATTTTGTGATGAGGCACACAACCATTTGTACTCATAGAACAACATACTGTATGTAGTAATACAGATTCTAAGGGGATTATTTATTAAAACTCCAATTCTTCCCATGAAATTATTATTATTATATATTATTAAGATTCTCGAATCAAAAACAGAAATTATTCGGATTATCGAACAAAAGCCAGCGTCAAACAGCCAAAAAGTCTCGACAATCATAAATTTAAAAAATAACTTTCAATTGCAAACCGGACTCTCTGTCATTGACTTCAACATGACTTCGACAGGTTTTAGCTGCAGTATTTGTGCATTTTTTAGTAGCGATGAGATCATTTTTTTTCAGACATGGTTTCACTGGGAATTTCTGCATTTTGCCACCTGCAAATTTTTCATGAAACTGCGGCAAAACTCTGTTGCGAAAAATTTCGCAGCAACAAAAGAGTTGCCAAGACAAAATTGTTACAGAGACAAAAAAAAGTTGCAATTAAAAAAAAAACACCCATTGACTTTAAGGCAACTAAGGCAACTTTAAGCCCATTTTCTACTTGCGTTACTTCGGCAATGTGAGCAATTCAAAGCGAAGATGTTCTAGCATTCATTTCAGCCTAGTGCAAATTCGCTAGAGGTCTTGCTCTCGGGTTAATTTGCATGCAGCGGGAAATTTAAAGTTGATTGGACGTCTTTATGTTATATGTTGCAGCAAATACATTACATTTCCACTGTTAATTACACACTTTTTATAATGTCCTACACATGAGCCCACTGTATAGTTTATGTTCCATATGTTAGAAAATGTATGGGGGAAACTGGTTACCCAAAAAAAAAATTATTAGGACTTTTGCAGGCTATCCCCCTAAAAAAAGGAAAAGACGCCAGCGTTTTTTGAACTTTGATGCTTTTTCTACTTATAGAATATGATGTAAGTGACAGAAGATTGAGGAAGATTTATGCACTCCATTGCACTTCACCTGGTCTGAGCTGGCGAAGGCATGTCTGGCGAAAGAGGTAACATTCAGTAAAACCTGCATTTTAGTGAATTTGCGGAGTAACGACCATTCGCCAGAGTGAATTGTTGCCTGGCGATAGAGCGCAAATGACCTCTAGTGTCTGACGCTTTTGCAAGCGAATTGGCGCCTGCGCCCGTTAGTAAATTTGCGAAGTCCCTGGGGGCGGTAACGCTGGTGAATTGTCGAGGGCGTTTGCCACTTCACCCTTTAGTAAATCTGCCCCCATGGGTAAATCATTACACTTTAGTGACGCATAGCATGGGGTTAGTTGACATCCCTGTTAGTGACATATACATGCATGAAAGTTGCCTGGAAACAGTCCTGCATTGCTCCAGAGAAGTCAGAATTCTGTATGTTAAGGTATTTCCTATTAAAAGTGGTTTCTGGTGTTAAGCTTGGCTACCTTTTGGTCTCTCCATGCTTTGAGCTATATGTTTATTGCCAATAAACATATAGCTTGGCATATTTCAAGGCAACCCAGTATCTACATTGATTTTTATACTTTTGTTTTCAGTGTTGTACACTCAAATGTTGCTGGTACTTAAAGGATTCCAAGATGGGGACTATACAAAAATATTTATAAAAACACTTTGACTATGTAGCGCTATAGTAAATTGAGTGCACCTTACTCTACTATGGGCTTCACTCCTAGTACATATGCTCCGGATGAGAGCTTAAATCTTAGGGAGTGAGCCTTCGGATCGAGGTGGAAGCAGGGTGTAGTGCAACTGTAACCGTAATCAGGGTGCAAAGAATTGGGCGCCAGTGGTTCTTATAACTTAACCAAATAACAGATTTATTGAGCACAGTATACAATCCTCAGTGGAGTGTACATAGATCAGAACATTGCAGGTTCATACAATACATTGAATAGGCAGTACTCACAACACCTTTGGTCAGTATGATTCTCCTCAGAGATAGGAACAATACATGCAGCTTTGAGGAGGTACACCCAGCTTTCAGCCTTTTCCCTAAGTGGAACCTGAGGGGAATCTATCTACCCTAGGTCTGTACACTTAGGGGGGAATTCACAAAAGTGTCGGTAAAAAAAGTAACCCAGAAGTGGCGGTCGACAAATTTGTAAAATGTCGTATGAACGGCAAATTCACAAAGGCAGATGTTACCATCTCTGAATGTCTCGTAAGTCTGACAATTTTCTAAAATGTCGTATATCTTTTCATTGTACAAACGACATTTACCAAGACTTTTTAAACGACAATTTGTCTGACATTTTCATTTTGGAGAGCCTAAAGTGTCTGAAAAATTGTCGGTAAAAAAAATGAGTTTACGAGTAATTCATAAAAATGTCGGGAAAAGCGGCGCCGAAAAAACCACGCCCACTTTTAACGACACTAATTCAAAAGTGTCGCACATGTCGGAAAATTGGTGGAGAAATGCTCTGTGAATTTGTCGGCTGTTGCTACGACACTTTCTATGACATTTTAAAGACATTTTTTCGTTCCCGACACTTTTGTGAATTCCCCCCTTAGTCCCTACTTCTGGGCAATGAGTACCCTGGGATCTTAATCCCACTACAATCCTCGTAGGAGCCTCAGACTGCTCAGCTAAATAAACTGACTGACTATCACTCCTAGAGTGATCTATAAGGGTGAGTATCCTATTCTTACTAGACCTGACCTGTCTAGGTTCCACTCGAGCTCTGCCTCCTGCACAGGCTAGAGCCAGCATAAGATGGACCCTGAAAGCATGGCTTCAGAGCCTTTTATACTCTAGCACAGTGCCATCTGCTGGTCACTGTGGGAAACAACAAGAGTCAACAGTACCCCTCCCAACTGTATTTTAGGACCCAATTAGGTGTCCATAACATGGAGGGACTGCCTGACAATAATACTAGGAGTGGCTATTCTACACATCCCTACAACTATAAAAACCGGAAGCTATTTCCAATTTGTCAAAAAATTGGCATGATTTGGAAATGTTATTCCAAATACAGTACATAAACATGCTGCTCAAATGGACAATATGGACATTGTGTGGTCAATGTGTATCCATGGCAATTTACTCCCTCATTTCAATAACACGTTAGACCACCTTTGTAATTACCCTTCTTGTGTGGATTTTAAAATGTTTACTTCCAGAACAATAATGTTATGCAAGAAAGGAAAGCTAGAAGCTACTTATGTGGGTAACATAAATTCCTTCCCCAAAAAGCTAAAGGGACATTCCTGCAATGGACTGAGATGTCAAAAATAGTGAAAACCAAAACAAAACCATAACATAGAGCTGATACCTACTAAAAACATATACATGACAGTTGTCAGATTCTCTTTCACATCTATCTTAAGTAATGCATACACATCTGTCAGTTCAAGGGGTTTTAGAGAGAAATTGAGATGCTGGGAACAAGACCAAAGTTGTATGTGACACCTACAGCCAGGGATACTGTAGAAATCAGACAATGCTACAAAGTGTAAATGACTTTGTGCCAAATCAAACTGCTTATTGGAAAGCTAAAAACTAACCTGAACATGTTAAAGATGTCTCTGTCATAGCAGTATAGAATACAAATAGTTTTATTATAAAAGAATAAAATTGCACTGACAATGTAGTGTTGATACTCAGCTTATTGGTCCAATTATTCTTTTAAAAAAAGTCCACTGAAGACACTCAGGGGCAAATTTACTTACCTCCGAAATTGCGGCATTGACGGCTTCACTGATGTCGCTACACTTCACCAGGCGTAAATTCGCCAGGACAATACTAATTCACGAAAATCCGAAGTTGCGTCCACTGTTCCAAACATTAGCGATAATACAATAAGCAGTTCAAAGTTGCGCTAGCGATGCTTAATTAGCATACGGCATGAAGTTAGAGTACAATGGACGTATATGTTGCAGCAAATACATTACACTACACAAGGCCAGGGAACCTTAATAAAATAAAAAAGAGTTGTTATATTGCCCTACACATGAGCCCACTGTTTAGTTTAGGTGCCATATGCTAAGAAAGGTAGTGGGGAAGGAGGGAACCCAAAAAAAAAAATTTACAATCTTTTTCAGCCTATCACCCTGTAAAAAGTAAAAGACGCCAGTGTTTTTTGGGAAAAAAAAATTCAACTTTTTTTTTTTGAGGAAGTCCTATCTACTTATGCACTTTGCCTGGTCTAAGGTGGCGAAGGCAAGAGGTAACGTTCAGTAAACATTCTTAGTGAATTTGCTTAGTTCCGTCCATTCGACAGAGCGAAAATTTGCATGGCGTTAGCGTGCAAAGTAGCGCTAGAGTATATCTCCTTCATTAGCGAATTTACGCGCCCGTTAGTAAATCGGCGAAGTTCCAAAATGACGTCATGCTGACGAATTTTTGCCAGCGTTAGTCACTTTGCCCTTTGGTAAATTTGCCACTCAGGGTACTAGGTGGTTCAGTAGAGCTTCTTGCAATCTACCAGCATCCATTCTCTGGTGGAACTAGTATGTTGTCCTTAGGGGCATTAGCAAATTAAAGGTCAGGAAACTCCAAGGTACTGTACCTACTAATATCCTAGATTAAAAGTATTTATAGATTTGTTATTATGTATCGACTGTTGTAACAGAAAGTATTACTTTCTAGCCTCCAAAACTATTTTTTGGAGATTACCTTGGAAAGAGACATATAACTCGAGCCCTGTGGGCCCTGATACACAGATTTAGCTGGTATATAAATTACAGACCCCCATATGTAATTAAAGGTGCTAAATTTGCACAGGAGCATTAACCCATAGCAACCAATCAGCAGGTAGAATTTACTGTTCACCTGTTTAAAAGCAAACATTATTGGTTGCTATGGGTTACTGCTCCTGGGAAAACTAGTACCTTTAATTACATATGAGGGATAGTGGGTTATAATAATGATGTTATAATAATAATAATAATAATCAATTAGCAGTAGAGATGAGCGCAGGCCCGGACTGGAAATCTGTTGGTTTTGGCAAATGCCAGAAGGGCTGCTATAAGGTGCCATAGAAAGTCAGTATTTAGTGGGTTGGTGGGGGCTGATTGGTCCTCTGTGTACCTGAAATGGCAGGGCCTATTTCAATTCTCAGTCCGGACTTGGATGAGCGAATCTTTTCCGAAAAATCTGCAAAGCGCATTGAAGTCAATGGCCGTTTTTTTCTTATGGCAACTTTTTTTGTCTTAATGCTTTAAAGTCAATGGGCGTTTTTTCTTATGGTGACTTTTTTGTCAAAATGTATTAAAGTCAATGGGCGTTTTTTCTTATGGTGACTTTTTTGTCAAAATGTATTAAAGTCAATGGGTGTTTTTTTCTTATGAGTTTTTTCTTATTGGGGTTTTTTTCTCTGCAATTTTTTTTTCCGCGGTTTCGCAAAAAAATTCACACATGGCGAAATGCGGAATTTCGCTGTGAATCCATGGCTGGCGAAAAGAAATTGCTCATCACTAATTAACAGCCTCCATTTAAATTATACCCATATATCGTTACTGTATATAATAAAGATAGAATGCATTAATGCATAGTTCCCTGAGAATGTGGGTACATACGTAGGTAAAATGATATATTTCAAAGCTAATTTACTCTTGGGATAACATGTTTGAAGATTTACTGTATAGCGATATAATAAACTGACACTGCAATGGTGTGTATGAGCTACATTCTATGTGGTGTGGAGCCACAAACGAGACCCTCTTTACACAGGGATAAGCCCTCACAGAGAGGTGGAGGCAGGGTGTAGTGCAACTGTAACCGTGTGCATCGCACAAGAGATTAGGTGCCAGTGGTTTTATTTTGCTTAACCATAAACTGAGTTTATTGACCAACATCAGAATTCACATGGGAGTATGGAACATAAGATAAAACATCACCTTAAGTGGAACCCAGAACACTACGTACTTCCCTGAGTCTAACACTTAGGGGCACATTTACCTACGGTCGAATATCGAGGGTTAATTAACCCTCGATATTCGACTGCCAAATTGAAATCCTTTGACTTTGAATATCGAAGTCAAAGGATTTAGCGCAATTCGTTCGATCGAACGATCGAAGGAGTAATCGTTCGATCGATTCGAAGGATTTTAATCCATCGATCGAACGAAATTCCTTCGATCAAAAAAACCTTGTAAAGCCTATGGGGACCTTCCCCATAGGCTAACATTGGCCTGGGTAGGTTTTAGGTGACGAACTAGGGGGGTCAAAGTTTTTTTTAAAGAGACAGTACTTCGACTATCGAATAGTCAAATAGTCGAACGTATTTTAGTTTGAATTGTTCGATTCGAAGTTGAAGGTCATAGTCGAAGGTCGAAGTAGCCAATTAGATTGTCGAAGTAGCCAAAAAAACATTCGAAATTCGACCTTTTTTTCCTCTATTCCTTCACTCGAGCTTAGTAAATGCGCCCCTTAATCCCTACTATGGGGTCAGTAAAACCCAGGATCTTAATCCCTCTAATATCCTCCCTTCACAATGTGAATAAATGTTACAAAGTGAAAAATGTTGCCTTTGCGAAAACACTTTCCCCTCAAACAATGGTATTGATTGTGAATTTTATAGTTTGTAATAAAATTTCACAATCGCAAACCATAATTTGCAATCTGATATTTATCAAAATGGCTGAGCAGGTGTTGAAAGTTCGCAATGCAATAAATGCCTAATAAAGACATCCTAATTTGTATAAATTCGCCCATCACTATACTTGAGGGAAAACTGCCTGGTGCTGATGCCCATTCAACTTTCAATGTTGTCACATTTACAAGTTCAGGTAATGTTGTATGGTGGTATGGTATGATGTTTCTGGACAGTGTTTTTCCAGAACCGATCAGTCAGTTTATCCCAAGAACTGGTTGCCGACAGAGCAGATGTTTTTTGAGTTTTTTATGTGTCTCAGTTTTATCTAAGAGGTGCAATTCCCAGGCAAAGCATATGTGTGGCACAGTATTTAAAAAAGATTCACAGAGAGACTACAGAGAGGGCACAGAGTGAATGTATAATAGAGAGATAAATGGATTTGTGAGAAGCAACAGTGAAAAATAAAATTCGGTAATATTAAAAAAAAATTGCAATATGAACAAAGCACAGATTTCAAGCAGAAACTGCAAAGAAATATCCAGGGATTCATATGCAGGCAAAGTAAAATATACATGAATTATGCATTCTGGGATACAATTTTCATAATAAAAAAAATATATAAATTCCCGAAAATGTAAAGCTATACAATTGGAGATGCTAAAGAAGGCAATACATTTATGAATTTTGTGATCTGAAGCTTCATTCAAAACTTATCTCCTGATAAGCAATGAATTATGGGAATTTGCATCTACTTTGCCTACAACTTTCTTTTGGTTTTTTTTTCCCCCACCGTTAAGGCAACTCTTCATCTATGTGGAGGTGGAGATCCTGCCATATAAATGGAAGGAAACAGCTGGAAGGATGGGGGATTTTGTTGTGATAACTGACAATCTCATGTGAAAATGATGGTGAGTTAGCAACCTCATTTTCACATTTTGCCAGGGAAGACACTGTGGAGTACCAGGAGGTTGGGAGCCTAAAGACTGGTTAACCCTGAGTATAATGAGAAGCCATGATAAACTTTGAAAGAAAGCTTTAATGAACTTAGGTAAGTGATTCACAAGCAATATGCTCTGTGAGGGCTACTCACCCTGGTGGTCTAGTGTGCCGGTGGGACACCCTCTGCGCTCTAGGCAGGGATGCCCGCCACGCCGGTTTTCCTCCTCTCATGCGCTGGATCTCTAGTGCGTGCGTGGCGCGCCTCTGCTAGAATTAAAGGCGCAGTTGGACTGGCGTGATGATGCCAGCTCGCATTTGCAACAGTGTGTGTAATCCTTGCCCATTATAGGATTTGTTCCTCGTGAGTTTCCTGGTGCCTCTGTGCTGTATAGCTTCTGCGATCTATTTCCTGTTGTGACCCCTTCTGTATCCTGACCCTTGCCTGGTAACCAACTCCGCTTATTCTGTATCCCTTCTGATTGATCTCCTGGTTTGACCCTTGCCTGCCTGACTTTGTTTGTACTCTGCCTGCCCTGACCCGGCCTGATTTGACTACGCTTTCTGCCTAAGCCTTGTACAGCGACCTTCTGCCCAAAAGACTTTGCATTACCGTCGTGCCCTTTTGCTTGTTCAGAACCTTTCACTTGGCACCTCTCTTAATAAGACCTGGCGGCATCCGATTAGCCAGGGGCTCCTCCCAAGGTGAAAGGTGGCTGTTAAAGGCGGAAGCAAGAGCCAAGAACAGGGTGCTTAGCATTGGTTCTGAATTTAGGGTGCCGACCGTGACATGCTCTCAATAAAAGTACAAACATAAACAGTAGAAAGGGGCAGACAGAGACACAACCCAGAATCAGACAAAAGAGTCAAGGCTGGTGGCAGACAAGTGAAGCTGATGGACAGGATAGGAGTCAGAACCGGGGAATCCAAGAGCAGGGCAAGGAGAGACACAAGGGTACAGGAACAAGGCAGGAACTGGAACAGGACTAGGAATCAGGAACTAGGAACCAGAGGGGATCATGAGTAGGGATGTAGCGAACAGTTCGCCGGCGAACTAGTTCGCGCGAACTTCGACTGTTCGCGTCCGCCGAATGTTCGCGAACGTCGCACGACGTTCGCCAATACGAGTTCGCGTTCGATTCGAACAAAAATCGTTCGACCATTCGACCATTCGATTCCTTCGACCGCTAAAATCGAAGGATTTTCGTTCGAATCGAACGATCTAAGCCATTGGATCGAATGAAATCATTCGATCGAATGGCTTCGATTGTTCGAGTCGAACGAAAATCCTTCGATCGAACGATTAAAATCCTTCGATCGTTCGAATCGAACGATTTTCGGATGTTCGAAGTTCGCAAACTGTTCGCGAACTGTCCACATTTTTTGCCGGTGTTCGCGAACGGCGTTCGCGAACACATCGGCGGCGGTTCGCTACATCCCTAATCATGAGAACTTGGAACTTCAACAAGATCGGAAATCACAGAAACCAGAGGCAAGAACACAGCAACAATAACGTAATAACCAGTTATGGGGCAGGCTTATAAAGGGTCAGGACTTTGGCTGTTATACAGAGATATGTGCTGGGTTCTGCACATAATTATAGGAGAAGATGATACATTTTTGCTATGTCTGAAGGCATGTTTACACATCGACCCTCGAATTTAAATCCTTCGAAATTCAAATATCGAATTCGAAGGATTTAGTGCAACTTCTGCGATCGATCGAAGTATAAAAAGTTTGATCGGTCGATAAATTCCTTCGAATCGAACTATTCGAACGATTTTAAGCGATCGATCAAAGGATTTTTCTTTGATCAATACAGGTTAGGAAAGTGCTGGGGAAGGTCCCCATAGGCTAACATTGTACCTTGGTAGGTATAAACTGCCAAAGTATGTAATCAAAGTATTTTTTAAAGAGATAGTACTTCGACTATCGAATGGAGGAATAGTCAAATGTTTTTTAGTTCGAATCGTTTGAATCGAAGTCGAAGGTCGTAGTAGCCTATTTGATGGTCTAAGTACCCAAAAAAAAGTTTTTTTCATTCAAATCCTTCACTCGAGCTTAGTAAATGTGCCCCTAGGAGTAGTGAATTTTTATTATCCGCACTTCTGACTGATTTGTGTTAAACTTTGCCATTTAATTATGGAACTTAACAGAAATCTATTTCCAGAATCCCTAGTTTTACTGATTTCCACAATGTATGGTCATCCCTGAGAGATGGTGGGCCAGTTTGTCAGATTGGAGTAGCCAGTGTACAAGTCCATCAGCAGACTTCCTTAAAGGCACAGTAACACCAAAAAATGAAAGTGTTTTAGAAGAAAAGAATATATATTGTACTGGTGCCCTGCACTGGCAGTGTTTACTTCAGAAAAACAACTATAGTTTATATAAACAAGCTTCCGTGTAGCCATGTGGACTGCCATTCAAGCAAAGGACACATAGTAGATAACAGATATGTTCTGAAGAATCCGATTGTATACTACAGAGTTTTTTGAATTTGTTCCAATCACAAACTTATACAGGGTTCCTATGTTACTTGGGCCCTTATTCAGGACAGCATATCTTAATAGATCCAAATTCTTTTGATTCTTAATCACCAGACTAGATTTGTTTTCACATGAAGATAATTTTCCCTTTTTCTTTAAAAGAATTATGGGCCTTGACATTTTCTTTTAATAAAATGTGTTACATTTTGAAAAGAAAGAAATCATGATGTTCCCCTATGAGAGATTCATACATCCTTGCTCAGATAGAACCAAATCTCGCCTCTATTTTAAACAAGAAAAGGTGAGTTAAGTGTCTCTAAAGCATTGGTGTGTGCTTGATTAAAATGCACTGTTTGTTTTACTTAAGCACAACAGTCATAGAGAGTTACAGGGCAGTGAGCTAGAAAATAACATTTGCAGAAACAACAGCCCCTCCGCCAATTTCTGTGACCTTTCCAAACCTAATTATTTCTCACTTTGCCGTTTACTCACAGGCAATAGGAAAGAGATATGAAGAGAGAAGAGGGGAAAGAAAAGACAGGGTGAAAATAAGCTGAATGACAGAGCAAGACTGAGATGGAGATAATGATAAGAAGGCAGAACAATAGAAAAAACAAATCAGATATGTTTTGAGAGCATTGCTAAATGAAAAAGCGTTTTAAAGATAAGTCGGGGGGGAGGTGGAGTGGAAAACATAAAGTAGAATGGCATAGATAAGAAGCCAAATGAAAGGAATGGAATAGGGCATGACATAAAAGGCAAAAACAGAAAAAAAAACCATAGTTTAAGTCAACAATAGGAAATCAGCACATGATGTGCACAACCAGAGTTAAAAGACAATATGAAAAAAATTGAAGTGCACTAAGCAAAGGAGGCCGCAAATACACTTGGCTTGCCAGTTAACTTTCATTTTATCCTACATTCTGTATTGCCATTCGGCTAAGCAAACACTTTTATAGGGAGAATGTTTACTATTTCCAGTGGAGCGATGTCCTGTTAATGGTAAAAACATTTCTTCTGAAATAAGTGTGAGTATGTGAGCTCGGAAAACTGGCCGCATGCAGGAACCCAGATCATCTGATCATTTGTCCGTTTTAGGATTTTTAAATGAATATGTTAACTCTGGGCCCCATGGGTTAATGGGTTAATCTTAGCCATATCCATTGTTTAAGTCGCATCTTGGTAGATGATAATATAACGAGTGAGCCTCAAACACCAATTTGATATATTTAATAAAAGTGATCTCTATTTTCATTTAATTTGAGGGGCCACTAATACTCTTGTGTTTGAGTAACTTGAGCCATGCACATTTAGTTGACCCATTGTTCATTTGTTGTGGATCGTTGAAGCCCCTTAATTGGCAGTTCACTGGAATGGATGAACATTGCCCCACAACAAAATTATCCTACAGAATTGCACATCAAATTATTATTGTTATTATTATTATCATGAAATTGGGGTTTCTGACCTCATTTACAATGCCACGCCATTTTCAGCACTTTGCCCACTGTATGGGGCATTGTACAAACAGGTGCATGCCGTTGTACTCAGTTTCAGAGATCAGAGAATACGGTTCAGTCTCATACACGTCTCTCGACCAGACGTTGCCAGTGGTCAGGAAGGCACGTATAGGTGAGTGGTTGGTAAAGGCAAAATTTGAGTCAGTATTACTTTTGTTACCTATTCATACAGACTACTATTATTTGTTAAGATGTGTTAGATTTTGTACATTTTGTGGTGTGATGCAGGGCTAACTCCAAAGGCCTGGTAAATTACTTGGATGATTTTGTGTGTTGGTCTGGTAATGTCAACAAACTCTTAGGAAAGCAGTAGAGGAATTTAGGGTGCCCTTAGTGCTGACAAAACGGTGGGTACAGTGACCTAATTCTGTTTTCTAGGATTGGAAATAGATTGTATGCTAGGATAGTGTTGATTGCCCCCAAATAAACAAAGTGACCTAAATGGGTGGGTAGAACGATTGTCAGGAAACAAAAGGCTATTTATGAGGGATGTGCAGTCACTGCTAGGTAGTAGGTAGATATTGCTTGCTGGGTCATTTTTATGGGCAGGATGCTTTGTTGCAGGTTGGGTAATACATATATTGTTGGGAACAAAGGCTCCCACCATCATGGGTAGTTGCTGTGAAAGGTACAGGATGATTTGACAGTTTGGTGACGGTTTGAGAAAGTTGATATTTCCAGAGGGTGAGGTGTCCAATTGGGAATTGCAGCTGTTTACTGATGCAACTAGACACATGAGTTTTGGTTTTAGGTGTTGCACAGACAGGTCACTAAGCGATTGGTCTGAGTTAGATCTGACTAAGAACCTTTGCTTTGTGGAGCTGTTTCCAATAGTGAATGCCTTTTTCATCTACGATTACAGCAAAAAGAGGGTAGGCTCTGTCTCTGTGGACTTTAGGGTTGTAGAACAGAGTAAACACTGGCATTCACGGCAGGTTCAAGCAGGGGTGTACCCTTGCGTATTTATTTAGCAAACGTGCAACGTTTCGGGGTTGTACCCCTTTGGGTTACTCTGTTCTGAATTAATGTGGAGGGTGCCAATCCCCCAACACCGTGCACCAGGCGCTGATACTCTGAAGGCCAGGGTGTGCGAGTGGGCAACATCACTCGACTTTAAGGTTGTACCCCTGATGGGGGTGAGGAATGAAATTGCTGATGCTTTATCTCAGTTTCAGTAGAAGCATTTCTGATGTCACCCTATTCCAACAGGTCTGAGGCAGCTTCGGGACCAATGGATTGGAGGGTTGGTGAGATCTTTGGTGGTGCCGTAAAGTTCTCGAAACAGCTGGTCAGATGGACTGGGGGAGCACAAACAATGGAGGACAGGCAGGAAATTATGCTGGGGTGGGTATATTGGATGGCAGAACAGGGTAAATTGGTGGCTTGAAGTGAGAAGTGTATGAAGTCTTTGGCATGCTTGTTCATATTGCAAGGGTTTTATTCAAGGCTTTGTTTGGAAAACAATAAAAGGGTTAAAGCGGGAAGATCAGGACACAAGAAAGCCTGTGCACATGTAATAAATCAAGCGTCTGCCTTACCACCCAAGCTGTTGTGGTTGTGAGCATTTGGGCCATACTCAAACATTTTCCCAAAAATCTCTTGTGTGCTTAAAGGTGTCTTTCTATATAGTCGTTCTGCCACTGGAACATAAGGAGTGTTGGACCCCTTAGTAAGCAGCTCATGTATATTCTGCATGTATTGAAGAAGTTGCCTCATAGATGCTATTTTTCAGTACATATCCATATTGTAAAATGAAGCAGCTGGCAACTAGATCAGCAACATAGCCTGCATAGAACCAAGAATTCCCATTAAATCCTGCAAGAACAAAGACATTTGTAAAATAAATCAATACTGAATGTAGCTGTTTGTGAATAATAACATAGAGGAACTTGCTGTTCACCTATATTGATGCAACTCCATGCACAGTGATATATTCCTGCTGTAATATGGAGATGTTATTAAATATATTATTAAATATATTCCTGTTCTCTTGTCAATCAAATACCCTTGGTGTAAATCTGAAATTAAGTGATGAATGTGTGACAAATGGACACTTTGATGTGAATTTTCTTTAATTTAAAAAAATATATAGTTATTCCTTAGAACTAAAAACTATTTGCATTAACAAATAAAGAATACAGTATATAGCATTGCTATCCATGATGTTTATCCCAATGGCAGATAAACATTCATTTACCTGCATATTTGATATTAAATCAGTTTTGTTGGACAATATCAAATCTGAAGAGAGCTTTCTTTCCAGTTGGAAATCATACAGTAGTTCAATATTTGCTTCCCATGCATAAACAACACCACTGTAATATGGTAATCTCACTTCCCTCTTTATAGTATACCATATTTTGTATTTTTTGAAATATAATAGAATGCAGATCAAAGCCAGTGACCTCATAGCTACCCATCTTTGCTTTATTCACAGTTAACCTTTATAGAGAAATATTTTGTTAATTTGTGCTGCTGAGAAAACAATAATTGGATCAGTACCTACAGTGTATTTTGTGGTTGATGACGGCTAGAAAATTGAGGATACTCTGTTACGAGTGTCATCAGTCATGTTAAATGAAGATGCTGCGGTTCTTGCTCATCACTATTTAACCAAGAACTGCAGCATCTTCGGCAGCTACTTATTCGGTCACTATTCTGCAGTTCATATCGTTTTATTAGTTATCCATTTATGTTTCCGATGTACGGGTATAGGATCCATTATGTGAAAACTCTGAATTACTGGAAGGCTGTCACCCATAGACTCCACTTCATCAAAAATTTTCTGAAAGTATTTCTTTTTTTTCTCTAATAATAAAACAGAACCTTGCACTTGAGCCAAACTAAGATATAATGAATCTTTAATTAGAATCAGAAAGAATAATTAGAATGTTTTACATGATTTTCTTGTAAACTTAAGGCATGAAGATCCAAATTATGGAAAGATCCGCTATCCTGAAAGCCCCAGGTCCCGAGCATTCTAGATAAGAGGTCCTATACCTGTACTACCGTATATACTCGAGTATAAGCCGTCCCGAGTATAAGCCGAGGTACCTAATTTTACCTCCAAAAACTGGGAAAGTTTATTGACTTGAGTATAAGCCTAGGGTGAGAAATGCAGCAGCTTCTGGGAAGTTTCAATCAAAAAATTGAGGGTTTCTGCTCCCATTGGAGGTGCCGGCGTCTCGTTTATGGATGCCGGCGACCATTGTTGGACGCCGGCGAATATTCTTGGAGACTATTCTCAGACGCCGGCGACTATTCTTAGACGCCGGCGACTGTTTTTGCGCTTGACCCGAGTATAAGCCGAGGTAGAGTTTTTCAGCATATATTGGGGGCTGAAAAACTCGGCTTATACTCGAGTATATACGGTATATCAAACCTAATCCAAAGCATTCTTCAATATTATTCTAATTAAAAACAAAATAACAGATAATCATATTTTTCTTCCGTGACTTCCTCTTTTAATATATTTTAAATTATATACAAATATCTGATTGCACAGATTGAAATCAAACCATGATAATCTGCTTTTGCTGCAAGAATCATTTCCAGAGTAATCCAACACCCCCCTCTCACTTTCTTCCTTTTGCTTTTTAGAAAATCTGTGCACCACCCTGTATGGAAAGCAGTTCCAGAATCTATGGAGAAGGGTGAGTGAGGGGTCATATTACACTATGGGGCTGATTTACTAAAACATTACTTTTTTTGTTGGCTTTTGTTGCCAACAAATCCCAAAAAGTTGCAGAAAAAGTGTGTTTTTTAAGGATTTATCATGCGACAAAAGTGTGACAATTCCGATTCCAAAAATACTCCAGCTAAAATAAATATGATATAAACCTTGAGATAACTTTTTGGCACTGAATTGAATATGGAAAATTGTGTAAAACCTTTGTGGATGCTGAAAACTAATGTCTAATAGTGATGGGCGAATTTGGGGCGTTTCGCCGAAAAATATGTGAATTTCCTGTGAAACGGAGAAAAACTCCCGAAACGCTGCCGCCTTCTTGTTTTTGACGTTGGCATTTGTTTTTTGATGTCGGCGTCCGTTTTTTGGATGCTGCCGCACATTTGCCTGAGAAAATGCGCCGGCAAATTTTTACAGCGTTTTGCGAATTTATTCGGTGGTGAATCATGGGAATTCGTCTCGAATTCGCGTCTGGCGAATAAATTCGCCCATCACTTATGTCTATAAATGTAAAAACAGTTGTTTTATTTGTTTTTATTGATAAAGACAACTATATTAAATATATAAATCAAATCTACAGACTGTATAGGTTCTGTTGCTATCCTGTATTTCACATGTTTACCTAAAATAAGGTTAAGTTCAGACATTCAGAGAAAAACTCAAATGAATTTAGTTTAGGAAGTTAAAAAGTTCATTAGAACTAAATCTCAATATAACAAAATAAAAGGAAAAGAATGTTTGCTTCATTGTAATATCTGGTGCAGCCTTGTTTACATAAGTAATAAAAAGCTTTGGCTATCAGAGGACTTTGATGAATGACCCAATAAACTTGCTTAGTTGGATTAATCTTCAAGGGAAATCATAATTGCAGATATTTGTGTAATTCATCTATTTGCTCAACATATAATAAGAAGTACCATAAATTAAATCTCAGTTGTTTTAAAAATGAATTTATTATGATAATCCTTCTTCTTTTTCCTTTTTTTGCTTTTTTGAAGCAAAGCAGACCTCACTGTCTTTGCTTCGAGTTAATGTATTCATTTGCATTCGTGGATTATTGTTGTATTAGCATTAGTAGTAGTATAAGAACTGCGTTATTTGGTCTTACCTGCTTGCAACATCCCATGAAATAAGGGCAGTGGAAAAATCTTAAATATTTAAACATAATCCACAAGGCACAACTTCCCTGAGGGATACATATTATACGGAAGCAAAAAGATCTTTAATCTCCAGAGTACTTTGTTCAGCTCAATCAATTCTTTGTGGGACAATTTATTGAAAGGGTCATATAAATGTGCTTGTAAATGAGCACATTTTTTTCTATTTTTCTTCCTTTCTCTGAGCCCATTTCTATTACTTGAGTAGAAAATAATTCACACATTCTCTCAATCTCATAATGTCAATGAATGAAATTACACTATAGGGATTTTCTTAACGCTGCTTGACAATTTACACAAGAAGCGACTCTAGTATTCTCTTTGGGATCTTTCCAAGCTACAGGTCCCCATTGAAAGCCCTTCCAAGAAAGTGTTCTTATTCAAATTGCAGTGATAAGGATCCTAGGAATCTAAAAGTGTAATGGCATAGGTTTATGCTAGTGAAAATGCTAAGAAACCTGTCAATTTGGGGTTCGATTTATGAACTTGAAGTTGTATTTATGAACTTGCATGCATGCTTGCACCTTGGAAATTTGCTTTGGCAATGTACCCATTCAACCTTCTCTGCACTCTTTTTCTCTCTCCCTTTTGTACTCATGGTCATAATGGAAATTATGGGCAGCCTGGAAAGTAATTCCAGAGCTTATACATTGCACTGTGCTCGGAAATGTATGAAAAACCTTTGACCCCACCAATTCCAAACCCATTAGAGGACTTCTAATGTGTTCGGAATTGGTGGAGGGCAAAGGTTTTTTCATGCATTAAATGTCCGTGAAATAATTTAGATTGCAAGAAAATAATTGATTCATATTATTCTGAACTATGCAAATGTTACTGTGCCTGACCCAGTAGATTACAGCTGTCATTCTGATGGCATTGTGCACTCAAGTTCTCTATGTCGAATGCTGTACCTGTATACTATGTTTACTTATCTGTGTAGAAAAGGATTAGGCTCTTTGACTTAAACTTTAAAATGTACAAATAACTCTCAGTATAAAGGAAACACACCCAACACAAAGTTAATGATAAAGGATCTAATGCAAATCTAATCAGCCATAGAGAAGGTGATGATTTGTTGGGTTCACTCAAAAATTCATGTTTGCATCTCACACTATTTGTTTCTGTTTTCTTTCTCTTTCTCTCTGCTATCAATCTATCTAGAAAGTATTAATTCAGAAGACTGTGAGCAACCAGTCCTTTTTGCAGCAGTATTTGGTGTTTTTTGGTATCTTTCCATAACCTTATTCTTTTGAACTGACAAATTTGGGGCGGGGAAGGAAACCTACATGGGTAGAACATACAATCATACAATCTAACTAGAATCAAACTTTGTGTTGTAGAGCAGATGTGAGCCAACAAGCTGTCTTTATTACTACATTTTAATGTTGACTTCCCACAATGGATACTAAGATCATTCTCATGTTTGCTCTGCTTTACAAGAAGCTTGTTTTTTCTTCCATGAAACTGCCAGTGGTATCCCTTTCACCTCTATCAGAAGTGCAGCAGTCTGAATCTGAGTTTATTCAAGCTTCATGCTCCTGGCCTTTAAAGGATCCCTAACACTAATGAGTGTGTAGGCTTTATGTAGCCATTAAACTAACTCCTCTGAATTATATCATCAGCCATGCCAATGCTAAACTTTATTTTTAATCTGGTGGAAAAAAACTAAGAGAGAGGTCTCATAGTATCATCCAAAAAAACAGTCAGTTTAATTGGGTCCTGATTAAACGAATCCTAGGACCCAATAGGGCTTCTGCCTCAGGGCACCACAGCCCTCTTGGCCCTCCACCCTAGTCACACCCCTTCCCGTCTGATCAGGGCTGAGGGTGCAGGTAATCGTGCAGCACCCAGAGTGGGGAGCAGGTCCGGGGCAGCTGGGTCCAATGGATTTTTTCCCACTGTCCTGCTGACCCAGTCCAACCCTATGTGTGTGTTTATGTGCCCTCTAAATAGGATCTCATGTTGTAAGCAATCCAGGGTCAGGAACTGATGTGCATGTTGACCAATCTATTGAAAGCATTTTATAATATGATGGATATTATAAATAATGGATAAATAATTATAATTCATATTCACACACGCTGTAGAAGACAGCACCAACAGGAATATCTGTTTAAAAAGCCTTTATTTTGCTTTTCTTAGGCTTAATAATCTGGACAGTTACAACGTTTCAAGCCAAACAATGGCCCTTTATCAATCCAGGGTCAGGAACTCATGTGAATGTTGACCAATCTATTGAAAGCATTTTATAATATGATGGATATTATAAATAATGGATAAATAATAATAATTCATATTACCTGACTGCATGCTTATCCTTAATGATATTAAAAATCATCATGAGCAGTCACCATGCAAGTTAAGTATTTTATCAAACCTGTACAGACACAACAGATCTGTTTGTATAAAATAGATGTATAAAACAGGACAAGAACAACTTAAACCTAATAAGGTGTATGTTTCTAACTAGTCATTCCAAAGATTTCCAAAACACATATTTGAATGATATAAATGCTCTTTAATCACCCAAATACTGAAACAGAAATATAAATAAAAAATAAAAAGAGTGTTATGTGCTGCATTGTGTTAGCACATGAATAGACATGCAATGTACATAGAAACACAACATCACAGCACAAACAGATGGAGAACTGTGGTGGGAGATTGAAAATTAGAAATATCAACATCACATCTGCAGGATGCCCTCGGGTCATAATATGTAATGTTTATAAATGACAGAAAAGGGCACGTAAGATCTCAATTCTTTGCTTTTATGATCTTTCCATTCTGAGAATTCAATTTAAAAAAGAAAACACATGCATAGCACAGAGTATCTTTAATAACAACGGTCCCATAGTGTGTGCCGTGAATAACAAATGACAGGCACTATAGAAGTAAATGGCCATTTGAATAGATCAGGGAGTTAATGAGGAAGTGAGAAGCACACATTTGTATTGATCAGGAAGATGGATCTCTGGAATTAGGGTCAACTCCTTCATTACGCAGAAAGCAGAATGATTTTATGAACCTGAGAGAACTAATGATACAAATGAAATAAGGTAAATGCTGGATACAATGTAGAACATTAGCCCATAATTAGATTACTCAATGTATAAAAATGACTGTAACAAACCCAATATAGTAATTGTTAAGCAAATATAATATCACCCCAAAATGGCTCTCAAGCAACACCCCCACCCCAGCCAACAAAGTATTTCTGAGCACCGGAGTTTGGTAGATACAGAGCTAGGGTCACAGAAACAACAGCAATAAAATACATAGAAATATTAAGAAATTCTTACAAGGATCATGCTGTGTCTCTTTATAACACAATCTAAGGGAATTTTAAGCTTCTAGATGTTGTAGAGCTACAAGGTCCAGTTTGCAGGTAAACCATCATAAACATACACCTGTGCCTAATGGTGCTCAACGTTGCCAGCTGTGCCTACTTTTGTGTATGAAGTGCCAGATATAGCACCTAAAATGTTCAAAAACAAGACCAGGAGGTAATTACAGTGGTTCAATTTTATTTAGCACCTGTAAGGAGTGAAAAATGTCTTTATTGTAATTGTTTCTTTTCAGTTTGGCCACTATGTGGGCATCAAAAAAAAAACGAGACGCCGTTTCACCAATTTTTCTCAGTTTCGCAAATTTTGTGGGGAATTCGCTAATTTTTCGGTGAAGCGAAACACCCCAAATTTGCCCAATCAAATCAGTAAGGTGCCACACTTACTCTGGATCGCCTTTTGCAGCGTCGGGTGCACAGCTGTGTTCCTCTCTGCCCGAGGAGAAAATTCCAATGTAAAGCAATAATTCCAGCAGCACTCCGATATGTGAATCAAAGGTTATTTATTCATGCCATTAGCAGAGCGACGTTTCGGGCTATTCCAGCCCTTTATCAAGCTAAATGCACTGTGTAACAACATACTTAAATAGGTGATTGAGGGGGAGGGGTTACAACATGGTTCCCACCTCCCAGTGTGAGACACAATTCCCAGCATTCCCAGTGAGAATATCAAAAATTTAGTGAATCAAATACAATCATAATGAATTATATAAAAGCAGTTAAAACATTTATAGTACAACAAATGTTAAAACGTATATACCATAACAAGTGTTAAAGTGCTCAGTGTCCTTAAAATTCCAAAAAACTTTTGAAGGTCAGAAGAGAGGTCAAAGAGATCATCTGACTCCAATGGCCCCCCACTCATCCATGTGTTGTGCAATTGTGCCACTTTTTTATTAAAAGCGGATTAGCAAATAAAAGATTAAAAGCATTTAAATTCTGTAGCCATTTCAACGTTTGGACACTTACATATTTATGCTCAACATCTGGAGTGCTGGGTACCTACAGTTGTCAATACACCAGCAAATCCCAGGATTGGAGCAATAAAATTCTATAAGACAAAAATATGACATATTTTATGTTACATCAATATCACTGGGTATATTACATTGTATTACATTGAAAAAACAATTTGTTGCACTTAAAGCATGATTTCTTCGGAATTACCATACTATATAAACAATTCAGGGGTATATTCTCGGTTTAGTCCCCCAGGACTCAACGTACCTAATCTCAATATCCATTGCATTTCCAATTTCTTTAATAAATAATTCTATCACCTCCACGTCTAAGAGGGCCTACATCATCTATCACTTGATATCTCAGTTGACTCACTGTGTGCCTCGCTTCACTAAAGTGTGACGGAATGGGTAAATGATTGTAGTTGCACCTTGTGTTGGATTTATGTTGTTTGATCCGGTCCTTTATCTTCTGAGTTGTCTCCCCAACATATGCTAGTCCACATGGACATTTGATTAAATAAATAACAAATGTTGAATTACAAGTATAATAATTTGTGATGTTAAATTTCCGTCCAGTATGTGGATGTGTAAAGAATTGCCCTTTTGTGATATTATTGCAATTCGCACAACTCAGACAAGGGAAAGTCCCCATTTTGGGGGTTCCCAAAAATCTTTGTGTACCTTTAGTTGTAGGACCGATATCCGCTTTTATAAGTATATCTCTAAAATTCTTGCCTCACTGATAGAGATGGCGCGAACTGTTCGCCGGCGAACTTGTTTGCGCGAACATCGGGTGTTCGCGCTCGCCGGAAGTTCGCGAACGTCGCGCGACGTTCGCCATTTTGGGTTCGCCATTGTTGGCGCTTTTTTTTGCCCTCTCACCCCAGACCAGCAGGTACATGGCAGCCAATCAGGAAGCTCTCCCCTGGACCACTCCCCTTCCCTATAAAAACCGAAGCCCTGCAGCGTTTTTTCACTCTGCCTGTGTGTGCTGAAGAGATAGTGTAGGGAGAGAGCTGCTGCCTGTTAGTGATTTCAGGGACAGTTGAAAGTTTGCTGGCTAGTAATCGTGTTGATACTGCTCTGTTATTGGAGGGACAGAAGTCTGCAGGGGTTTGAGGGACATTTAAGCTTAGGTAGCTTTGCTGGCTAGTAATCTACCTTCTACTGCAGTGCTCTGTATGTAGCTGCAGTGGGCAGCTGTCCTGCTTCTGATCTCATCTGCTGACTGCTGCAATAACAGTAGTCCTTGTAAGGACTGCTTTTATTTATTTTTTTGTTCCAATACAGAGCAGTATCAAGCAGATTACTAGCCAGCAAACTTACTATCATCTGTCCCTGAAATCACTAACAGCTCTCCCCCTACACTATCTCTTCCAAGCACACACAGGCAGATTTTTCAGATACATTTTTGCCCTTGATCCCCCTCTGGCATGCCACTGTCCAGGTCGTTGCACCCTTTAAACAACTTTAAAATCATTTTTCTGGCCAGAAATGTCTTTTTTAGATGTTAAAGTTCGCCTTCCCATTGAAGTCTATGGGGTTCGCGAACCGTTCGCGAACCGCTCGCATTTTTGCGCAAGTTCGCGAATATGTTCGCGAACTTTTTTTCCGACGTTCGCTACATCCCTACTCACTGATAGGCCATCATCGGGGCTTCTGCAAAAGCTGGTATATGTGGGGCACATGTTTGTAAAATGTGCCAATGTTTTTGAATAATCTTACGTAATCCATTACTGGCTACAGAGAATCTACTTACGAAGGCAAGTCTATTAGTATCTTTTTGTTTCCTTTGTTCATTCTGTTGAATCTCCCTGACATCCTGTATACAGGAATTCAGGAGCGTTTTCGGGTAACCCCTCTGTAAAAACCTTTTCCTCATCTCCTCTGTTCTCCTTCCTCATCTCCTCTGTTTTTTGAATGTAATACAATGTAATATACCCAGTGATATTGATGTAACATAAAATATGTCATATTTTTGTCTTATAGAATTTTATTGCTCCAATCCTGGGATTTGCTGGTGTATTGACAACTGTAGGTACCCAGCACTCCAGATGTTGAGCATAAATATGTAAGTGTCCAAACGTTGAAATGGCTACAGAATTTAAATGCTTTTAATCTTTTATTTGCTAATCCGCTTTTAATAAAAAAGTGGCACAATTGCACAACACATGGATGAGTGGGGGGCCATTGGAGTCAGATGATCTCTTTGACCTCTCTTCTGACCTTCAAAAGTTTTTTGGAATTTTAAGGACACTGAGCACTTTAACACTTGTTATGGTATATACGTTTTAACATTTGTTGTACTATAAATGTTTTAACTGCTTTTATATAATTCATTATGATTGTATTTGATTCACTAAATTTTTGATATTCTCACTGGGAATGCTGGGAATTGTGTCTCACACTGGGAGGTGGGAACCATGTTGTAACCCCTCCCCCTCAATCACCTATTTAAGTATGTTGTTACACAGTGCATTTAGCTTGATAAAGGGCTGGAATAGCCCGAAACGTCGCTCTGCTAATGGCATGAATAAATAACCTTTGATTCACATATCGGAGTGCTGCTGGAATTATTGCTTTACACCCCAAATTTGCCCATCACTAGATAACACATGACTCCAAAGAGCCTGAGTTAGACTACCTCAGAAAGGTAACTGGCAGGATACTAGGTGAGTAGGCGAGATAGTGGCAGGGTAGATTTGGTTGACGCTCACTGCAGGTGGTGAGAGGTAGTGTTAAGATAGAGAGACCAGCAGCTGAGGCTCCAACAAGGAGGAAGGTAGAGATCAGTATCCCTGTGGTAGTTTGGATCCAGAGGTACAGGGACTAGGATATCTAGGGCCTAGTGAACCTGGTATGTAAGAACCTGTATTTGGGCAAACTCTTACTGTCAAGAGTGTGAGGAGAGGAGAATATGTATTAGACAATTGTGCTGCAGCACTGGTAGCTGACAATAAATTTGCTATTGAGTTCATAGCCAGTGAGAGCAAACATCTATTTATTCAGAGCTACAGTGTGGCAAAGGTTCTCCAGAGAGGGGACAATGGTGTGTGTTACTCTAATAAGTACCCCCAAAGGGAGCACGGGACACCATGTGACACACCAGTTAAAATGCACCCTCTTGTAGGGCGTAAGTGCATGCCCTGGTATGTAAGCCGGACCCATCTGCTGAAAGTCTGCAACCTAATAAATGTCCTATGTATCATTTTGCAGCTGATGCACTTACTTTGGAATTCTGTGAAGAAAGGTTGATTGGGGGAAAAATAACATGTGAATGCAAATTTGTTTCTGCACTTTGTAATAGCCCTTCAACGTCCTAATATTATGTTGTCTTTATGCTGCTCCTTTCTGACACAAGAGTTAGCATATGATTTGCTGTGGACTGTAATATTTATAGCCAATATAGCATATTTAATTACTAGTTTAGTTCACTGCTTTGTCACTGAAAGTCCATTTTGTTTAATTGCGATACTTAAAAGAGAACAAACACATTTAGATCATAAACCAACTTGCCCAGAAAATATATACACGTAGTTATATAACATTTAATTCATACATTTCAACATTTGATATTAGATGTGCTAATTTGTCAGCAATTAACACATCCAATGAGACAACTTAAATACAAACATAAGTCATGTTAATGCAAAGTGAGCTGGAATTTGTTCATCTAGGTTTTCAAAGAAGAGTGGGGAAAAAAGCCTTTAAGGGGCCCTTGCTCCATTCCATTATTCTTCACCTTCGACACTACAACATTCTCTGAGGAGACCCTCACTATAAAGTAATTTTGCATTTTAGATGTATCCCATGTAAGGTGATGCCCTTGTCTCCCGTTACATTATATTCTGCAGCTGTCACTTTGCACTTAATGTGTGCTGCATACATCTTACATTTCCAATTTCCAACACGAAAACGCAAAGAGTTATAAAGACTCACCCACCAGTGACCCATCACCAAACTCCTCCCACTAATTCAATTGTGCAGGTTAACCCTTGGTGAACCGTATTAGGAAGGCGATGTGTTTTAAACGATGGTCTGGAAGACAAAGTGCATAGTGCTTTATATTAAATATCATAAAAATGGATACAGTGTTTAAAAAGCTTATAAAACGAGTTCCAATAGTAAAAAAAATAAATTAAAAACAATGTATCAAAATCTTGTAAATACAGAACGTGCAAGTTAAGATTATTTCAATATCATCTTAGTATCGAGACTACACAGAATTATAGAAATGGAGTAAAAGAGCAATATTCATTAAGTCCACGGGGGGCTACCGTATTCAATGTCTTGATCCTGAAAACCTCCTTTTGTAACAGCATACAATCCCAGTTCCCTCCTCTATTGGGTTCTGGCACCAGATCTATACCCATAAATCTAAGTGTAGGCAATCTGTGGCCCATTTCAAAAAGAATTTTGCGATATGAGTAAGTCTGATTCGCCACTATATATATATATATATATATACATATTTTTTACCACAATTTGTTAAAAGGTGTTCTATTGTTTCGAAAGTGCCCTGCAACCACAGATTGCATCTTTGCATGGGGTGCAATTATGCTGGAATTCTAAAAAAAACAGCATTATAGTTAAGAATCATGGCAATTTGCATCCAAAATTGAGAGTAACACCATGCACTTGCGTTGGTATATGACCCCTAATGTGTATTGCATAGAACATCCTTTTTTTGCTCCCTATTTGCATTAAGAAATAGTTAGGGCAATGGCACACCCCATTAATCTGGGCCTAAGAAGCATTTAATAGTTCATGCCCAGCAGCAAAATGCTCACAATCACTCCCTGTTGACTTAAAAGACACTTATCAATCCTGGGTCATGTGATTGTTGCTTTGCTCAGAATCACAGCACTGAGTGACAAAGTTGACCCACAAGTGCACTTGGGAGAGTAATTGATTGCCATTGAAACCAATAGGGAAAAAAATAAGATGTTCTGTTGCTCACCCACATAGCACTTAATACCTAGAATTATTACTTGAACCAGACAATCATTACTCATCTTAATGCATAAACCATAGTGAGTAGTACTATAAAACATTGTAAGAGGGGTTGAGAATGAGTGAGTTTGTTAGTTAACAATGGGGATATTCTTAAATTCATCAGTGGGGAAGATCGAGGGACGAAAACAATGAATTTAATTTAATTTGTTGCCATTGCTTTTCCAGTCACTAGATGCCCTTCAAATGCCCTTGAATTTGTTTTTAAACAGGTACTCCTCTATGGCACATCGCTAGTCTATCATAGGAACTGATAGGTTTATCAATCCCTACTGATTAATTTCCCTAGATACTAAGAAGAAGCCCATGTATCTTATTTCTCTAATCTACATATGCATTTTATTGTCTCTTTGAATTTATAGAAAGGGGTGGTTTTTCCTCTTTGGCCTTCATGTTCAATGAACCAGGTGGATGTGTCTGGGGAGCCTGAGATCAAGAAGGCCCATTAAAGCTTTTATACCTAAGATGGACAACCCTCTAGTGAAAGTCAGAGAACAGGGACCCGGTGAATGAAGTTTAGTCAGTTATAGGACTAGCTATAGTATGTTCTAGGAAAAAAAAGTTAGGAATAGATTGATAGCAGGAGGTAGCTCTACCATAAGCTCTGCTAGCCAAAGTAAAGGGATTGCAGAACTGAAGAGGGGTACAGGTTATATTCATTCCACAATCCATTTCTGCTGTATGGTATTTGGACCACAGTTGCTAGAAACCCTTTATGTGGACCTTAAATCTACCAGGCTATCTTCACAGTGGTGTTACAGAAGCCTGCTCTACCCTATGACTGTATCTGAATCCACCCTAATTGCTTGTGAGCATAATCCGGTGGTGCTTTAACAATAAATCTTTATTCAATTTTGTTTGGAATAACCTCTGGTTTCCTCTAAATGTATTTAAGCAACAGCAAAGGAGGTGAAGCCTCACAGCACCCTCACCTCCACTTTTCCACTTAGCAAAGACTAATCTTGCAGAGAGTCCAATGTGACCCAAGTTCGATCTAGCAGGGAAGGCCTGTTTTTAGCCAAGATATGGTTACACTATAAAAGGAGGAGAGCAGTGGGGCACACCAGGGAGTTTGAGGTCTGCAACTTTAGAAAGGTACCTAGTTGAGCCATAGTTAGGTTAGCTAGTGGTAGGCAAGATCTGTGGAGCTCACTGTAGGTTGTGATTGATAGTGGAAAGTAAGCTAGTTGAGCAGCTCAGGCTCCAAAGAGAAGTAAGTAAGGGGCCAGCACCTCACAAGTCCCTCAATAGTCAGGGACCCAGTTTATAGGGAGATAAGACTAGATAGGTCCTCTTGGTATTGCATAACAGCCCCTCCTGTCTCCTATGCTAGATACCTGTGGGCCACAGAGCTGCCTAACCTGAAGAAAAGAGACAGGACAGTAAGCGGCAGAAGGAGGCAAGCAGCCTGGTAATCTTACAGTTTTAATGGTATTATTCAAGGGTATAATTAGTGGAGCTTGTGTGAACAACTATAAAGCTTGTGCTAATGACTGTGAATAAAACTGTTCTTGTCATCTGCAATTTCATGTGGGCCTCCAATCTAAGTGTTCAGCTACAAGTATCTCATTGCCTGTAGCAGTGGTTTGCCCTAATTGGTTAATTCGGCCATTTACTACAAAAGATTTTAGCACCCATGGTACACCATAACCCATAGCACCAATAGCACCATTCCATAACCATAATGTGTTGCACCGTAGTATTTGAGCATTACTATATAGCTGAGGTGGAAGTAAAGAGGAACCTTAGCTGTTCACGCCCTTCTATCCTTCTATCCTACCTACATCTCCCTTTCCAAGCTTGTGATGATCCTTCCTCTCTTTGTCATGGCTCCACCCCCTGAAATACAGGCACAGAGATATTGTCTAAGCACAGTGGGCACAGTCTTTTTGGTCAGTGTTGTTATGTTTATATAAATATATGCCAAAACAAATGTGTAAACTACCATTTTTTTATTTTATTCTCATTAGTGATGGGCGAATTTATTCGCCAGGCGCGAATTCGCGGCGAATTTGCGCGATTCGCGCCCACCGAATAAATTCGCGAAACGCCCGCGAAAATTCGCGGTAAAAATTCTCCGGCGTCAAAAAATTTTTTTCCGAAAAACGTCAAAAACGGGCGCCGGCGTCAAAAACGAGACGTCGGCGCAGTTAGCGCAAATTCGCCCATCACTGATTCTCATTTCAAAACAGTTTCAGGTAAAAAAATGCCTTTTCCACTATAATGTAAATCTTTTAAGCAAAAAGCAGCATTTCATTCTGTTATATTTGCAGCAAAGATACTGATATGTGTGATGCGCTGCAGGGGACACTGGATGGCAGTGGAATTCTCCAGAGAATGTTAACTGCTACTGGCTTACAGCCTTTTTACTCTGCTTCAATTGCTTAGAATATTAACACTTTTTTATTTCACTGCCAGGTAAGGACATGTTAAACAATGCTTTCAAGTAATTGGGCAAAGCAATTTTTTCATTGCTTGTTTGTGAAAGGCCAGGAGTGGAGGTAATCTGGGAAGGCCTGGATTTGTGGCAAGGCCACAAAGGCCTGGGTCTAGGGCGGCAATATTTTCTGCCGCATCCTTAGTATCACTGGGGACTTAATGCACTCCAGTGCTTCTGTGCCGGAGAGCACCGGTGCTAGGTCCTTGCGGCCACGGGAGGGCGGGGGCGGCCCAAGAGGAAGCGGTGGTGCCTTGGGGTGCCGCTTTATCAAATCCGGCCCTGAATGTTGGGCAAACCTTGTACTTACACTTCATCTCGCTTTCTGTCTCTTCCCCAATACATGCAGACAATACTACATTTCTGTTGGATAATGATACCTGCAGATTTCTTATTAACTTTAACATGTTCAAAATAGTGATGGGCGACTAAATTTGCCAGGCATGGACTCGCAGGGAATCTTTGCATTTCGGTGCCCGCAAATGTTTTTTGCAAAACTGCATTGAAAATTTATCGGTGAAAAATCTGCTGCAATCAAAAAAATTTGTGTGCCAAAATTATTCAATGCCCATTTGGACAAAATAGTCACATGTACAAAACATTTTCACTCGCATCAAAAATTGTGTTTTCCGAATTTTCACCTTTTCACAATGTTTTTCTAATTATTCGGCATAGCAAAAGGCCCAGATTCGCCCATCGCTAGTTCAAAACATTCAACTACCAAGAATATGTAGTAATTATCAACCTTTTACAACCCACAATTGACATTGTAACATCCATAACATTCCAGACCAGTTTTATGATGGTCCTGGGATTACAATCCTGTGCATTGTACCTCCGTATCGCTGCACCCCTCACAATTTTTGTTTACCCATCAGCCATAGTACACCGACTCAATGGTATTTACCCTTCTGCTACCTGGGGACCCCATGCCTGAGTTGGCCCATTATACAGTGTTCCTCCATCTCTCCGGAACCCATCATTGTTCCACCTTTAGCTCTGTGATGTAACACTTACAGCGGGGAGCTACTGTCACTGAGGATAGCCACTCACTGGGAAGTGGGTATGGCGGAAACCCAGGGGTATACCCATAGACAATTGGAGACGACATACTGATGCTGTTGAGGTTTAATGGCAACAGAAGATAGTAGCAGGAACAGGCAAAAATCAATAAACAGGGTCAGGCCAAGGTCATTACCAGAAAATACAGGAGAAGATTGGAAATACAGGCCAGGGACAAGGAATGCTGGAACAAGGAACTCTGGAACAAAGTCGGCGGGTCATGCAGGGGGTACAGGAACACAATGACTCGGCCCTGAGCAAGGCTCAGGGCTGGGTTCATAAAGGGATGGTGATAGGAAACACATGAGGGAAACCAGGTGGGTGGAGAAGAGGAGACAGCTATAGACAGGGAGAATACCTGAACAGCTATCTACCCCACTTAGGACACCCTTTTTTCCTGAAAGCGCCACCCCAGCAGCCAGTTCTCTACCTACTTTTTTGGTGTTGAAAAAATTGGGGGGGGGCTGCTTCTGTACTGTGTACCTGCTCCCTCAGCCACAGGTAGGAAAAGAAAGTACCATTCTCCCACTCTTTCCTTTTATTTCCTAACCCCCTGCCACTGCCATCGTTTTACCACTTCCCCTGACCCATCTGTTTTTCCTCCTCCCTTGCCTTCCATTCAGTCCTTCCTTCCACCTATGCAGGCTCCTTTGCCTCTTTTTCTTTTAGGGGATGATTTATAGGATATTGAAATAAGCTTGGAAAGAAAGAATTGTTTTCAGATCCTCCTTTTCTTTTGATATTCTTCTGTATACTGTGCACTGGCCACCTGCTTCACACATTGCGTGATGCGTCAGTAACATATTTGTCATTGCTTTAAAAGGTGTAAAAGAGAGTGTAAAATTACATATCTATAAAAATCTATAATATATTAGTAACATCTTGCATCCATCACAAAGATTTAAGTTATGCATTTTTATGTGACACCAGACTGCTGCCTCATACGACTCTTCTTCTTATACCAATCTATACCTGGCATAACCTATTTAGGCCAATAGGAGAAATTCAAGCATGAAAAGTAGTGTGCGGTGCCATGGAACAAGTGGTGCCACTCAACACTGGTTTGAATGAAACTGTTTCTCAAGATAACACCTATTTCTACTCACAAGTTTATCCTTGATACACATCGGCATAAACTATTTATGCAGCAGTAAATACGGGCAGTATTTGGTAAGGTTTTGTATCTCACTGCCACTTTTTTTTTTTTGAATAACCATTTCTGTGTGGGTGCGGACCCCATATTGGCAAACCACGGGCAGAACACATTTGATTTGCAGGAATTCTATGTTATGGCACTTGGTTATTTAACTAATTGTCAAATACATGAATATCCAAATATCATATTCAACAAACTCTACTTTCTCTGAGAGCTGGTTCCATGATGCTGCCTTTTCAGATCAGCAATCTTCATGCCATATTTATTACATTGTGTTCTCTCTGCTCACTCAGCATTTTACACTTTACTGTGGGAAAAATAATAATAAAAACAACTTTTAAACAAAATAATCTTTGTCTGGCTCAGCTTTGTCTCAAGAGATATCCTTTTTGCTCTCAATTATTGCACATTCTTCCCTTACCCACCCTGCCCTCTATCTCCGCTCTACTTTAGCGTTCCCCTTAATCTTCATTTATTTGTTTATTCCTATCTTTTGCTCTATACATCACTTCTTTTCCTCCGTCCTTGTTTCTCCAGCATGCTGTAATTCCCTTCATTCTTCACTGTAGCTAATTAAAGTCTTTGACTCCAATGGCAGTGCCGTGTTTCTCTTACTACAGAGTACAGAATGGTTTTAGCCACCGCCACAGGAATTATTTTACATTTTTTAAAACAAGGTATTTTCTGTTCTTTGTAAAAAAATAAAAAGTCATAGAATTTATTTATGTTGTCCCTAAAGCATGAGACCCAAGAAATACAAATGATCCCTAGCACCCACACTATGCTAAAATGTGTTCAATGCACAGTTGAATCTGAGTAATGACGTTTATTAACTGCCTTTGATTGCACATTTTACTGTAATTCATCCCATGCAAATCTCCCAAGGCACACAGCTTTATCACTGCACCTGACTGTGGTTACTAAAAGGATATAAAGGGATATCTGTGCACTTTTCTGAGACTTGACTTTCTATATGTAATTTTTTTGTTGTCTTTGCAAATCTGCTGCTAAATTTCATTTTTCATTCTCCCCACTAATTTGCACACAAAAAACAGCCTCCAGTTCTTTTCAACCTGAGATAAATGACAGCTTGATGTTTGCTCCATCTGCATCTTACATCCATAAAATTATGGATTTCATCCACATTTGTATACTTTTCAAGTGCATATGGCTATTGATGGGCGAATAAATTCGCCAGACACGAATTTGGCCGAATTTCCACGTTTCGCCGCAAGCAAATTGATTTGCAAAACTGTGGCAGCAATTCGCCAGCGAAAAATCCGCCGCATCAAAAAATATTGACTCTGCGCGTAAAAATTATTCGGACGTCCATTGACTTTAATGCATTTGGACCAAATAGTCGTGTGTATAAAAATTGACATTTGCGACAAGTTTTACGCACATTACAATTATTTTGATGCCCATTGACTTCAATGCAACATACTGTAGCTCTAGTTAGTAAGCACCATCATCAGCACCATCATCATCCATTTCCACCACCTGCTAAATGGTCGGCATGTGACTGAAGATCTGGTTTTGTTTCTGTACATGCCATAATAAATGTATATATCTTATATATATCATCTTACTTCATGTAAACTATTTGCAGTGGCTGAATAGTTTGAAAGTAGTGAGCTTTTTTCAAAATGATATCATGGTGCACAGAGTGGGTCTTCACTCTCAAAATGTTGCTCAACCATTCCCATATTTAAAGGCTCCTTGCAATCCACCAAAGACTAGTTTCTCTTGGAAGCAACATATGCCTCACAGTATTTTATGACACAGTGATCCAGCATTTCATGACACAGTGACTCCAGCATTTCATGACACAGTGACTCCAGCATTTCATGACACAGTGACTCCAGCATTTCATGACACACTGACCCCAGCATTTCATGACACAGTGACCCAGCATTTCATGACACAGTGACTCCAGCATTTCATTACACAGTGACTCCAGCATTTCATGACACAGTGACCCCAGAATTTCATGACACAGTGACCCCAGAATTTCATGACACAGTGACCCCAGCATTTCATGAAACAGTGACCTCAGTATTTCATGACACAGTGACCACAGCATTTCATGACACAGTGACCCAGCATTTCATGATATAGTGACCCCAGCATTTCATGACACAGTGACTCCAGCATTTCATGACACAGTGAATCCAGCATTTCATGACACAGTGACCCCAGCATTTCATGATACAGTGACCCCAGTATTTCAAGACAAAAAAGCTCCAATCAATATATGACACAGTAACCACTGTATATGCTTGCATCCTGGCATTTCAAGACACATTGGCAACAGCAATATATTACACATATAGACAAGCTAGTTTAAAAGCATAAAAAAAACAAAGGTGCGGAGGGACAACACCCTGATTTATCCTGGCCCACTTCCACCACAGAATTTCAAAATGTACCCAACAGGCCAGTACTCAAAAGCTCATCTGTGTTGTTTTGAGAAAATGTATGGCTGCAACTGGATTATTAGGCATGATATGAACAATGTATCTTTTGTCACATATTATTTTCTTTCTAATAATGATCAATTATCCCTTTGAGTGCCAGAGATCACAGAATCGATGGCCCTGACAAGGAATTACCAGTGTGACAATGCTGTAGATACTAAGGGGCACATTTACTTAGGGTCGAATATCGAGGGTTAATTAACCCTCGATATTTGACCGTCAAAGTAAAATCCTTTGACTTTGAATATCGAAGTCAAAGGATTAACCGCTATTTGTTCATTTGAACGATCGTAGGAAAAATCGTTCGATTGAACGATTAAATCCTGCAAAACGAACGATTCGAAGGATTTTCCTTAGATCAGAAATTTGTTAGAAAGCCTATGGGGACCTCGGTAGGTTTTAGGTGGCGAAGTAGGAGGTCGAAGTTTTTTTTTAAAGAGACAGTACTTTGACTATCGAATGGTCGAATAGTCGAACGATTTTTAGTTGTGAATTGAAGTCATAGTCGAAGGTCAAAGTAGCCAAAAAAACACATTCGAAATTCGAAGTATTTTTTATTCTATTCCTTCACTCGAGCTAAGTAAATGTGCCTCTTAGTTTCTGCTTTGCATTGGGGACACTGCATTGTGTAGCAACACATACTTTGACAGGGCTGCTTGTCATTAAAGCTTTTTTCATGCCTAGGGCCATATTAGGGACCCTAATATTGTAAATATAATCCTTTATGTTCCATCCAGATGATGTGTTATATATGGCAAATGAAAACTTTATTACTGCAAACATTTATTGAGAGATATAACATTTCACCGTCCCTTTTAATCTGACTCTGTGCAGTGCATATTTATTTCAGACAATTGCTCTCTATTGCTTATCCCTTCTCATTCTTTGCCTCCCTTCACTCATCTCTCAAAGACAACCAAAGTGCCAGAAGAGCAACTGGCAGTAAACACTTGCTATGATTCTCAGGAAACATGCACAGCTGGGAAAGCATTTAGACACAATTAAACCTTATTATGAGCAAACAGACACCGTAAACAACCATAAAACACACACAGGTAAATCAAAATACACAAACTCATGGCCAAAATATCCCACTTGTTCGCCGATGGACTTGATTATTTTTGGATGGAAAAAAACACAATATTCCCCATTAGACAACGGGAATTGAAGCCGAACAAATATTTTGGATGGAAGCTCATAAATGAAACCTCAGTGGTGATTAATGGCGTTGAATTAAAGCAGCTGCCTGTAATCAGATGATTAGTATATATATTGCTGCTTTATTAATGCCACTTCTTACTTTATATTAGTGCCAAATATGGCAAGGGATTCTCTCACTGCAACTGTCTCTGACAAACCTTTCCATTAAAGATTTCAGACCACTACTTCCATTGCACATTTAATTACAGCCATCCACTTCCGCTCGATTGTTTCTTTAATATTAATGGGTTTTTGTAGAGATTGCACAAGGTGATATGCAGTCCCTTCAAATTGTCTTTGATAGGCAGAGATAGTCATAAGCAGTGGCAGAGAATAAATGCTCAGTTCACTGAGAATATTTTAACATGCTAGAAAAAGATTAGAGTAAATAATAAAGTGTATTTTAAAATGTTTTAGGGCGTGCACTAAAGGCTCCATTGTTTACACCCAAGGCCCCTTTATTTATAGGGCCTTGTTGTTCAGCATTTAGTTCCCAGTCTGTTTGGGGAAATGGTAACAATGAATATTAAGACTACACCAAGGGCCATGTTTAATATGCTGTGTGGAGATGATATACCAAACATCGCTTCGCCATGTAAAAGACAGCGTAAAAATGGTGTACATTTTTTGGGGTGATTTCAGCCGGAAGCAGTGTAAAATAACAAAGGCAAAGCAGGCAAAAAATTACACACACCTTGATAAATTCATCATTTATTTTACACACCTTTTTACACAATTTTTGTCAGCAAATTTTGTCTTACACAGCAATAAATATGATCCCAAATCTGTGTTGTTCTACAGCCAACAATGTACACAGCCAAAAATGCATGTTAAAATTAAATAACAAGAGGAATGCTGCAGGTTGATGAGGTCAACACTAATATTTTTGCCCCAGAACCAAATAGTCAACTGAAATTCCAAACTAGAAGAATCAATGTGAAACTGGTTGATTGCCATTACAAGTACTGACATACTCATACATGGAATCAATATTATAGGGTGGAGCACTCCCTTACTGAAAGTGAAACTGTATATAGAATTAGTGAGGTTAAGGCCAAACAAAGCCTAAGGAAAACATAATTTCTTGCATAGATCTAGAGGGCAGTCTCAACTATGTGTAAGAGCTAATACCATAGCTTTTGTTCTACACATATATTTCCTCTGAGCTCATTTACTACACTTTTCAAATAACTTTTCATAAACTCTACTGTACTGTGTTTTAATGTTAGTTAATCCAGGATTAAAATGATGATGTTAATTAAGTATAACAACTTGATAAATGTTCTAACAGACTTTAGCAAATGTGGCCCAAGGGGGTTGCATTTTTTCAGTAAATGCTCATTTAGAAGCTATTTGGGAAACAAGCATCTTAAACAAAAATAATAATAACAACTTGAGCCAAGTTATGTAGTAATATTACTGCTTCGTCTTCCTTCAGAATATATTTATTATTCATCTCATTAACTGAGGATGTATTCTAGCTCTTTGTTAAATAAATGTTTTAATAACTGTCAAATAAAACAAAGGTAAAAACACTAATTAAGTATGAAATGTGCACCTGTGCGGTAACCAAAAGCAACCAAATGAGATTTTTGCTTTATTTTGTAAATGAACAAAGTTTACAGGTGGTTGGTCTCTGTGGGTTACATTACTGGCACACACATACAAACTATTATGTGGTATATTACATTATGCCCAGCTAAAGTAGGAGAGCATGGGTTACACTGGACTCTAACAAACAAGGCATGTTGTAATACAATTCACTTAGGGCACTATGCATACAAATAAAATAATTTCTGCAGCATTTTGGGATTGGAGGCTCCTATCTACAAGCCATTAAGCTTCTTTATTCAAATCCCTCAGCGTACCTGAAAATGAATGGGGACAAATGAGCCCCTATCCACATAAGGAACAAGACTAGACAGGGCTGCCCCCTCTCCCCCCCCAATACACATTTAGCATAGAACTGCTGGCAGCCAAGATAAAGAGTCATCCAATCATGGGTATAATAGTCAGCAATCCACTAATCTCTCTTCCAAATTTACATTATACTTTACAATCTTATGGTCACTTGTCTGGCTACAAAATCAATAGTTCTAAATCTGAGGCATTTTCTCTCAATATAAAGGAAGTGCATAAGACAGCCCTTCAAGCTAACCTCCACTTCAAATGGCAAAAATCCCATATCAGATAGCTAGGAGTTTGCATAATGCCTCACGATCACCAATTATACCAAGCAAACTACTGATAATAAAACAGATAGTATCAGATATGCAAGAATGGAAACAATGTACAACTTTTTGGCTAGCATGGTGAAAATGAGTATACTGACCAAATTATTATATCTATTTGAACCCATCCCAGTCCATTGCCTACCCCCATGTTGAGGTACGTTGAAAAACACATAATTAAATACATATGGAATAAAACTAATATGAGAATCAGAAGATTGGTTTTATTAGCTAGAAGGAGCCAGGGTGGGCTTGCAGAACCAGCTATCAAATACCAGATATCAAATACTATGAAGCAGCCCATCTAAACCAAACCCTTGCTTGGCTTCAACCACAGACTCCTACTAGGTGGGCAAGACTAGAGGCATTTTGGACCAATCCATAGCATATCATTAATCTTATACTATTTGAGCCCTTTACAGTACATTTATCACGCCTAGCCCCGAAACCCATAAGTTTTACCTTAACTATTTGGAAGCAGAAATAAGTCAAATCAACTAGACTTGCTGTGTTTCTTTCCTTAAATACGTTCCACCAGGCATCAAACTGGCTTTATCAATTCAGAATAATTATTCAATTCAGAATTATTCAATTGGATGACTGGTGAAATGTCTTCAAGGAAAAAAATACAGCAAGTCCAGTTGATTTGACTTATTTCTGCAGATATACCATGACCTGGATGAATGAGAATCTTCACAAACATATTTGGAAGCAGCGTAACAAAGGATATTGAATCTGTACCCACCCCTCACTTTGATCTCACTTTTAGCAAATTCTGATTTCCAGCCTGGCCAACAGAGATCATTCCACACAGACTGGGCCACTCATTCTTTGACCAGAATTATAGATTTTATTGACCCTCTAAAACAGAGGATATATAAACTTAAAAAGATTAAAGCCTCATCTCCCAGCTATATTTCTTGCTGAACTCCCTACCAAAGGACTCCTTTCCAAACGCCTACATGGAGTCAGTCATGGAAAACTGATTGACGCTCCCTAAATGGGTTACGATTTGGGGAAATGCCTACAAAAAGGTAGTATGCACCCAACAAAGGGGGGGGGGAATTCACTAAAGGGCAAAGCCTATGAAGGCTTCACCACACTTCCCTCTACTTCATAGGATGTAAATTGGAAGTGCATAAACTAATTCAACAAAATGTGAAGTTACGTCTCAGCAGCCCTGCGCTGGTGCAGTTTCGCTAGAGTAAATTCGTCAGTGTTAGCATTTCATTGCAAAATTTTGCTAGTGTTCATTTCTACCTAGCAAAACTTCGAATAGGTCAATTTGAATAGGGTGGGTACATATTGGTCATATATATGTCTTTATTAGGGATGTTGGTGCAAATGCTTGATGTGGCCACTTATTAAAAATGTCCAAGGAAGCAATATAAAGACAAAAGAGATCCTCTAATGTCCTAGACATGAGCCCACCCTAAAACAAATGTGGCATGCCCCTCAAATGGTTAAAAATATTAATACAAAAATATTTCACACTTACAACACAATACAACACAACATTATAAACACAATTCCATATTTAAGTATGAAAAAATTGAGGAGAATGTAGCTTCATCTTATCAGTTCGCCAGGTAAAGTGTGGCAAAGCAGACTCTGCTGAAAGGGGTAACATAATGGAAAAGTCGCACTTTAGTGAATCACCTCTACTGGCAAAAGGGTGCAACACTTTGTTAACGATGTACTCTTTTGCTAGCGAATTGTCCTTAAAGAGAGTCTATAAGGTATTGATGTGTTATCTAAAATGTACCCAAAAAACAGCCCTATGTGTTGGAGGGGCTGCTCATATAGAGGTATGCTGCATCATATTCTATGGTCATGCCCTAAAATCACAAATTTCAGGGTGACCATAACTAACCTTATAAAGATAGTCTGAAAATACCATTACATTTAGAAATGCCCCACTTGATATTGGCCCTCCCACTTTCTAAGCTCAATAACCCAGCCCAAAAGCTGGTTAAACAAATTGCAATTGCAGCTCGACTTGTGGCTTACATAAATGGAAGTCTCCAATAGTCCCCACTATCGAGGAAATCATTTCCAGACTTGAAAACAATAAAAAAAATTGAGGTTCAAAGTGGCTTTGGTTTTGCATCTTGACAAAGGTTCTAGACCAAGAACCGAAACGTTGATGCCGTTGTAATGCTGATTTTTATTTTATAAACATCGGAAAATCCCGACCCACACATCACTAGTGGCAATGTAACCAGTCATTTTAGAAACAGAGGTCAGTATACTATGGAAAGGCTGCAGAGTGTGACAGAGCAAAGTAAATGCAAGTTCTAATTAGATAATTAGATCCCTAGAATAGATTAGGTTCTGCTTATATCCCTTTACTTTTGCCTTTATTTGCAGTTGACATGGTATGTGAATAGTGATGGACGATATTTGCGAATTTCCCGCGAAATTCATAAAACGGCACCCCAGCGGGCGTTTTTTTGACGGTGGCGGACATTTTTTTCGGCAGCGTCAAATTTTTTTTTTGACGCCGGCGAATTTTTTCTGCCAAATTTTCGCGGGCGTTTATTCGCTGCCGCCGAATCATGCAAATTCACTGCGAATTTGCGCCTGCCGAATATTTCTATATGTGAAAATTATTATATGCTATTTATAATTTTTATATTATAAAGTTTATATATATATCTACGTATATCTATCTATCTATATATATCTATATATATATATATATATATATATATATATATATATATATATATATATATATATATATATATATATATATATACACACTGATCCTTTAAATGTTTTGCTTCTGACTAATACCTTATTCCTTCTTTGACAATACTCAAGCCAGTTTAGATATATCATGGCATAAGATGATATTTTTATCTAAGATGAGATCATATTTCTTCATCTGACATTTTTGGAAGGGGTAGATTAATCCGTGTCTGACGGAACTCTTGGCTTGATGAATCAGTGTTATTATATGGTCTGTTTTAGGTCACATTTAGACAAAGACTATCCTTTTGCATAATGGATTTTGTCAATCTTTACCAACCTTATTTATGCTGTGTAGATGCTTTTATTAATTATAAAAAAAAAATGCTCAATGCACCCCCCACTCACTCCCACTTTGTCCTGCTTCCTCATAATGTACCACCCTCTCTCACAATTAGGGTTGCCACTTTTTTAAAACGTTTTTACTGGCCAGTGGTGGGGGCGGTCTGTGATGCAAAAAGGGGCAGATCCACATGCTGTGAATCAAAAGGGGTGGGGCCACATCAAGCGATGGCCAGAAGGCTGAAAACAGGTAAGTTTTGAGCAAAATGGGGGCCAGCCAAGGGCTTTTTTTAAGGGTACTACAAATATACCGGCTACTACATTGCTGATAAATTTGTAATACCAGCCCTGGCCTTGGCAGATGTTTTACCGGTTAGGCCAGTAAAATAACGGCCGTGTGTACTCACAATACACCCCCTGACTGGGGGCAGCTGGTAAACTGACAATATGTCTAGCCCAATGTCAGATTTCAAAATTGAATGCTCTTTTGGAAATTTGCAGAATTCTGCTGGAGCAGCAATATTAACTGATGCATTTGAAAAAAAAAACATATTTTCCCATGACAGTATCCCTTTAAGAAAAAATGCATTAAAAATGTGCGGTTTTTTTTTACACAAAGCCTTGTGATGTTTGCCATATTATTCCGCTGTTTTTTATAAATCTGTCCCTTAGAGGGACTTCTGCCAGAAGCAATGTAAAATAAATGCATCAAATCTCATTTCTCATGGCGTAAAATTACACACACCTTGATAAATTCACCATTTATTTTACACAGCTTTTTACACCGTCCAATTTTGTTTTACACGGCATAATATATATGACCCTTAGAATGGACTCATTATATGAGAACAGTTTTAAGTGACTGAAGGTGGAAAGGCAAATGGGATTAGATTTAGGGATTTTATTTCATTACATATTGCTGCTGGTTGCTTTGCAATCTAATCCTATAAAATGAACTGCAATAACCTACATTTTTAAAAAGGCTCTAGGTGCCATATAAGAAGCCCTGGTGGATTTTTTTTTTCCTTCTTGTCAGGGCTGCAAATAAAGCTTATAGTACAGCAATCAATCTGGCAGTGCTTTGGAGGATATCATTTAAGACCCTGATGCAATAGATAATCAATGGCCTTGACATCTAAGTGGAAGGGAAGTGGGGGCTGTTACCAACAACTGCTGACACTACACCTTGCTGGAGACGGTTACAGCTGACACTGGGATAAGCATTTGTATGTATGGGGATCTTTTAATGGAGAAGGAAGGGCTAAAATTAAGTAAACTTTATTAGAAAAGTCTCTATAAATTAGGGATGCACCGAATCCAGGATTCAGTTCGGGATTCGGCCAGGATTCGGACTTTTTCAGCAGGATTTGGACTCGGCCGAATCCTTCTACCCGGCCAAACCGAATCCGAATCCTAATTTGTATATGCAAATTAGGAGCGGGGAGGGAAATTGCGTGACTTTTTGTCAGAGAACAAGGAAGTAAAAAATGTTTTCCCTTTCCCGCCCCTAATTTGCATATGCAAATTAGGGTTTGGATTCGGTTCGGTATTCAGCCGAATCTTTCACGAAGTATTCGGGGTTTCGGCCGAATCCAAAAGAGTCACACCAAGCCAATATGGCAGCTGCTATCCTAAACAAACAGAGAGAGCTTCTAGGGCGGTTTACTCAAGTATGGTAAAGGAATCTGCAGAATAAATATAGTGTTATAGCTTGCACTGTTGTGGCTAATCTGTAACAATAAACTGCATCTGTAGCTTTCATTCTTCTTTAAAGGAGAAGGAAAGGTTAAAAATAAGTAAGCCTTATCAGAAAGGTCTACCTAAATATACCAGTAAACCCTCAAAGTAATGCTACTCTGAGTCCTCTGTCAAAAGAAACACAGCATTTCTTTCCTTCTAGTGTATACACATGCAGGGGTGATCTTGGCTCCTCCGCCGCCTGAGGCAGCAGCACTTGCTGCTGCCCCCTGTCCCCCGGAAATTCGCTCTTAAAGTACCAGGAGCAGCATTTTTGCTGCCCCTGGTACCTAGTGGGGCGCTGCCGCCTGAGGCGACAGCCTCAACTCGCCTCATTGGTGAAGCACCCCTGTACACATGGGCTTCTGTATCAGACTTCCTGTTTTCATCTTAAATCTCCTTGCCCCAGGCTTGAGCATGCTCAGTTTGCTCCTCTCCCCCCTCCCTTCTATGCTGTAATGTGAATCCAGAGCTATACGTGAGCAGGGAGATACTCATGCAGGAAGTGATGTCACACTAAGCTAATACTGCAGCTGCTATTCTAAACAAACAGAGAGCTTCAAGAGATGGTTAAACAGGTATGGTAAAGCATTCTGCAGAATAAGTATAGTGTTATAGCTTGCACTGTTGTGGCTAATCAATAGCAATAAACTGCCACTGTAGCTTTCCTTCTCCTTTAAAGCAGTGCTTTGTGCTAAGACAAAAAATTCACCAACACTTTTTGCACATCTAAAGTGAATGAGCCTACTGCACATGCGCCGGTCAAAGCAGGAAGAAGATTGCGTGGAAGAAGATGTCATCTGTGAACTCCCTGGACCCTGGACTTACTCCCTAGGTTTCTAGGGGGAAGCTCTGAGGTGTAGCTCCACACCTCCTTTTAACTAGCAAACTACCTCTAATTAGGCAGCGGCAAAACCTTACATGGAGTCCACCCTGTGCTCTTCCATCCACTCCAGGGACCCTTAATCCAGCTTTTAGTAAACCAGTTGACAGAATTTACACAGCTTTACTAGCTGCAGCCACACACTTTTCCCTGGAGTTTTGATTTCACCAGCTTCATGCTGGGGAAATACACACAATATTGTGCCCTTTATACATCCATATCTTATATACACACACACTTGGCTTTTTTCAAATCACTTTGATAAACAGCTTTAATCAGATAAGAAAATGGAACTAGGCTAAAATAATGCATAAAGACTGTTGCCTTTCTACATCATCTGTGTGTACAATGACAAGTGGAAATATTAATAATATTAGCATCCCATGACAGTGCTGTTAAGTAGGCCTTCACTTATTGCTCCGAGTGTTGGGATTTGGAATGAGTCGAAATTGCCTTGATACATAGACCCCTAAAAATAGCAGTCATTGTGCATGCATGAAAAAGCAAACAGTGACCGCATGCATCAGTCTTCTTGGATCTGCTGCCAATGTGGGACATCAATTACTGACAGCTTTAAAACAAATGATTGAAGGAAAGGAGGCCAGTTCTAGGGGGGAGGGGGTATTGCTTTGGTTTCCAGGTTTAAGGTTTACTTTTAAACCTTTGTAATTTACAGGGAAAATTACAAACTTTAAGATAATTATTTAGCTTATATTTATCAGTGCAGAGAGAGGATTTACAAAAATGAGGAATGGGAATTGTATGATTGTGTACAAATTGGAGAAAATGATCTGGAGTTCAATATAGTGCAAACCCCATACTTTTCTCCTACAATTGTAGCTATAATACAAATGCTAAAATGTACAGGTGCAGTTATATCTAAGTGAATTCAGGGTGTCTGATTATTTAGGTAAAATTAAGTGTAATGTAATGGTTCTAAAACCTGGAGATGATTGAAATATGACTTTATCTCAACCCTGATAAGCAGGGTCAAAGGGTAAACATGCTTAAAACTGCAATGCAATTTACAAATTCTCTTCAACCCCCTTTGTTTAAAGTGGTTGTTTAAATTACAATTTTAATTAATTTTAGTATAACATAGACATTGTACTCTGAGACAATTTGCAATTGGTTTATGTTCTTTATTTTTTTTGTAGTTTTTTTTTCCCATTTATTTAGCTTTTATTCAGCAGCTAAATAAACAGATAAACAGAAGTAAAGGGTTTTTTTTGACTTAGCAACCAGACAGGGGTTTGAATGAGTGACTGGAATATGAATAGGAAAGGGACTAATTATAAAGATAAGGAATAAAAGGTATGAATATTAATGAAATTGTAATCTCACTGGCCTAGCAGCTTGAAAGGCAGGACCTAAGGGTGGTGACACACGCTAAGATTCCGGGGAGATTAGTCGCCAAGCAACAAATCTCCTCTTCATCGGGTGACTTATCTCCCTGCAAAGCTTGCCTGCCGACTAGAATGTATATCACAAGAAAAGTTTGGCGACTTCGGAAATGGAAGCGCTCTGAGTGCTAGCCGGCGGGAAGGCTTTTCGAGGAAATTAGTCACTCGAATTTGTCACCGGGCGACTAATCTCCCCGGAATCTTAGCATGTGTCACCACCCTAAGAGAATAGCTTGTGTACCAGCTTGACAAGAAATATTCTGATTCGCTGTATCTGAATTAAGAAAGTTTGTGGTCGTATCCAGGAAAAAGTTCAGTGGCAGGCAACTGTCATTCGTAATCAGTAGTCAAAGTAGGAAGATCAAAAGCCAGAAAATATTAAATCAGGAATTATAAAACACCTAGGAACACTTGGAACTAGAACTCCAGCATCTTTTATTTTGAATTTGGTGCCAAACCACAGAGTGATGACATCACGTGCCAGCATGTTGACATCACTACATCGACACTGCAATGCACATGTTGACCATGGATGTCGCTATCTTGGATTTACTGCCAGAGAAGAGAGGAGCAACAAGGGACGCTCCTGACACTCACAGAGCAAAACGTTTTGGCAGCTGGGGTCACTGACCCCCATTTCAAAACTGGAAAGATGTAGAAGATGAAGGCAAATAAGTAAAAACCTATAAAAAATAAATAATGAAGAGCAATTGCAAAGTTGCTAGTTATAGGACCATCTATAACATACTGAAAGTTAATTTAAATGTTAAAACAGTTACAGCTGTTACAGCACATTTTGCACTTTTAAACTGTGCTTTAAACTGGTTTGAAACCACTGTCTTCAGTGGGTATAGGGTATTCCAAATGTGTATGAGGGGATTGCAAAATAATGAAATACCGAACATTTAGAAACTTAGAAAAACCTATATCAGCCCAACAGCGCAGGACCCTTGATACCAACTAATTTTGCTCTGAACATAAGATTGTCCCCAGAAGTGTACTATTAAACCCAATTTAACTTTTGCACATAAGTTGCATGTGAAAGTGCCATTTTCATATAGAGGTTAGTAAAATATAAAGTGTGCACCATCTGGTGAATTATATACTTATAGCACTATACATGGGAAGGCTCATTTATCAAAGGTCGAATTTCGAATTCATGTGGGTTTTTAAAAAAACTCCCATAATCTTAAAATTCGACCAATCGAAAATGTATTAATAAAATCGAATTTTTCCAACTCGGATGAATTGAATCAACCCAAAAAACTTGAATTAGAGATTTAAAGCTGGGATTGAATGTCAGGAAGGCTGCAAACAACTCCAAATTGATCCCTGGAAGTCACTCATTGACTTAAACAACAATTCAGCAGTTTTTAGTTGCCGAATAGTCAAATTAGAGTATTTAAAGGGCCCCCAGTATGATAAATCTGTAAAATCTAATCCAAAATTTGTTAAAAACTTGAATCAAATTTTTATAGTCGAACTTGACAGTTTTGACGATAAAAAAAACTCAAAAATTCAAATTTAGAATATTCAATTTGAGCCTTGATAAATCTGCCCCAAAATGATGTATTGTTTTTTTCTCCTAGGCTTTTTCCTTCAGCATAAAAAGAGTTGTGAGATATTTTTGCTTTGTCACAGCAGAAAGTAGTGCCTGCTTGATCTGTTTATATTATTCTAAAATACTTGCAAGCTGTCATTTTTGTCAATGGGAATCATAGTTGCTTATGCTGCTATAATTTCTACTTAATGAACTTTATTCAACTGTGCAAAGAAATTGAGCTGTTTTTCTTACCTTTTCTTTTCCCTTTTTTAATAAGCACAATGTGGTTAGCAGAAGCCCTGATTTTCTGCAGGGAACAGCAGAGAGACAAGAACAAATCCTGATGCATTTGCTTAGAGAATACCCAATGCAAGAAAAAACAATAACATGTGGTAGAATAATAAGAGACTGTCCTTACAGATTTGATTAAATTACATCTTGATTGGGAACAGATGTAGGAGCTGAATTCTTAAGCATAATATACCTGAGGCTGAGACTGGGTGAAGACAAATCATTGGTATTTCCAAAGCAATATCTCCTTTTCTTATATTTATTAAATATGTTTGTGTTGAATAACCATCATTGTTAATTTGTTTAATATAGCCCCATCAATTTGGCAAATTATTTTTTAAAGTTGACCTTGAAGGCAGGAGGTAGAGGCAAAATATTTTGGCTTGTATCGCTGATAAAAAATAACCATAGACTTTAATGGATAGTTAAAAAAATGTCACATGGGTTAAAAAATGTCACACGGTTTGATGCCTTCAATGTGTTTAGCAACTTTTTGCCATTTCACACATTGAAATGGGTCAGATTCGCCCATCACTAGTTCAGACTGCAATTAGCTGTCCGAAATTCGTGAAACGGCAAAAATTAGCGAAATCGCCTAATCATCAATACCCTATGCTCTCAGTACCATACTCTGCCTGCCCTATGCACTAGTGATGGGCGAATTTGCAACAAATTTCTGTGTTTTGCAACAATCGGTGGCAATTCTGACGCCCATTAAAAGTCAATGGGCGCCTAGAATTGTTGTCGGTGTCAGAATTGTCGCCGGCGTCTAAAATATTTGGATGCTGGCGGCAAAATGCAGAAATTCACTGCAAATTCGCAAAACCTGGCGAATAAATTCGCCCATCACTAGTGCATAGGGCAGCCAGAGTATGGTATTGAGAGCATAGGGTATTGATGATTAGGCCGCATGGAGGTACATGACCGTAACACTGTCTGGGGCCATAGGATTCTGAACAGTGGCCCAAGTTGAAGATGAAACTGTCAGTCTTAAAAGCTCTGCCCTGTGTGTCTATTCCCAGAGTAGTAGACTCCAATACTCAGCATAGACAAAATGTTCCAGTTACCAGTAACACATGCTAACATGCTCATGGTACAATATCCTCTGATAATTGCACTTGTGAAAAATACATCAAGTAATTCTGACTGTTAATTCAATGAATTCTGATTATTGCACACACTTCTTGCATGTTCTTTTAATTTGCACTTCTTGATTCTTCTTGATTTGCTTAACCTACTCCTAGACCTGATGATGGATCAGAGACCAGATCCATACCTAGAGCTTGCATTCTGTGTAGGAATCTCTATAAATCACCAATATCCCATAGAGATTCTGAACCAAGCTTCAGCTACAGTATGTAGTAAGGAATTACTTACTATAGTAGGTAGAATTACTTACTATAGTTAGTAGAATCTGTTTCAATATGATGTCCCATGCAACAGAATACCATTTTATACTAGTATCTGCCCCCAGTTAGCTGTTTTTTTTTCTGGTTGGACCATTAGGAAAAGTCTTTGGACACTCCTTTGATACAGAAATTATATTTGCTGAATATTGCAGAATTAAAAAAAAATGCATTGCATAATGTAACTAATGTACCAAAGTAGATAAAATCATTAGGCAGCACAATGCATAATATTCTGAATTAATTATGGCCTGAAAAAAAAGTTGGAGATACGACTGTAAGTTATGCCATGTGGAACACGCTTCAATTATGGAGCATTAGAAATATCATTAACATAAAGAATAGGAATCACACGCCATATCGGCATACCAAGGAAATGTTGCATTCTTTCTATTTAGGAATGAAATCTTTCAGGCAAATCAGGCAGGTTTTTTTTTTTTTTAATTATATGATGTAACTGTGAAAAGCTTCCATATGTCCTATAAGAATGTCCCATTTCACAAATGTAGATAATAATATTAGAATCTGCTGCATAAAATCTAATTTCTAGTGGCTGATTTATTATGATCTACATAAAGTCAGTGGGAGCTGAGCTTTCGAGCCATTGTGGGTAATGATGGTGGGATAATGACAAAGCCTTGGCAGACACTCATCACAATCTAACCCTTATCCTTTGGATTCTGTTTGTCTACATTGTACAGTGTATGCGCATGGGTCATCAAGTTGGCATCTATAGGCATGTGCACTGAAAATAGTGATAATAATCTACAGGCATTGAGTTTCATTTATTATTAAAGGGATACTGTCATGGGAAAAAACATTTTTTTCAAAATTAATCAGTTAATAGTGCTGCTCCAGCAGAATTCTGCACTGAAATCCATTTCTCAAAAGAGCAAATAGATTTTTTTATATTCACTTTTAAAATCTGACATGGGGCTAGACATTTTGTGAATTTCCCAGCTGCCCCCAGTCATGTGACTTGTGCCTGCACTTTAGGAGAGAAATGCTTTCTGGAAGGCTGCTGTTTTTCCTTCTCAATGTAACTGAATGTGTCTCAGTGGGACCTGGATTTTACTATTGAGTGCTGTTCTTAGATCTACCAGGCAGCTGTTATCTTGTGTTAGGAAGCTGTTATCTGGTTACCTTCCCATTGTTCTTTTGTTTGGCTGCTGGGGGAAAAAAGGAGGGGGTGTTATCACTCTAACTTGAAGTACAGCAGTAAAGAGTGATTAAAGTTTATCAGAGCACAAGTCACATGACTTGGGGCAGCTGGGAAATTGACAATATGTCTAGCCCCGTGTCAGATTTCAAAATTGAATATAAAAAAATCTGTTTGCTCTTTTGAGAAATGGATTGCAGTGCAGAATTCTGCTGGAGCAACCCTATTAACTGATTCATTTTGAAAAAAAAATTTTTTCCCATGACAGTATCCCTTTAATGATGAATGAATCTGTCCTGTTTCTCTTCTCCAAAAGATTCCCGAAACTGCTAAAAAAAACTTTGCAAAATGACGAAAAATTTGTGACATTCATTGAGGTCAATAGGCAGCAAAAATTGTCACAATTATTTTATGCGCTCAACTTTTTTCTCACTTCAGATGCATTAAAGTCAGTGGGCGTTATTTCTTCTGGGGACGTTGTTTCACTGACTTTTTTGTCTCAGCGACATTTTGTCAATGGGTGGTTTTTCTTAATGTTTTTGTTGCAGCTTCATTTTTGTCTTGGCGACTTATTTGTTGCGCCAAATTTTTGACGCAGTTTCAAAATCGCAGATGGCGAAATTTGGAATGCGGAATTTTTCTGGAAATCCATGCCTGCTGAAATAATTTACTCATTGCTATTTATAAATGCCATTACTTAAATGCAATAATTATGTCACAGCTGCAAGAATATAGGGTACCTTCTTTTATCCCTGAACAAGGAGTACATTACTCCCTTATAGAAGGGTATTCATTACATCTTGAATGGTATCTTTTATCTGGAAACTCAATATCAAGAAAGCTCCGATTTATGGAGATGCCATCTCCCATATACTACATTTTATCTAAATAATCCAAATTTTTAAAAATGATTTCCTTTTTCTCTGTAATAATAAAACATTACCTTGTACTTGATCCCAACTAAGATATAATTAATCCTTATTGGAAGCAAAACCAGCCTATTGGGGTTATTTAATGTTTACATGATTTTCTAGTATACTTAAGGTATGAAGATCCAAATTCCGTAAAGATCCATTATCCGGAAAACCCCAGGTGCCAGATCTGGATAACAGGTTCCATCATACCTCTGTAATTTATGATAGGTATTATTAGAGGGAAGAGTGTTTTTCTAATGAATCATTTTTTGCTCTATTTATTATTTATTTCTGGAACTTGCAAGGTATTTGTCTTTTGATGTCAGAGAGCAACAAATAAAGGGATAGGTCAATGCAATTTACATTTCTAAAATGAGCATGACCTTTGATGATATCAATACTTGTGTGTCTGATGTATGCATGTAATAGGGATGCACCGAATCCGCTATTTGGGATTCGGTCAAATTCCTGAATCCTTCATGAAAGATTTAGTCGAATACCGACTCCAAATAATAATTTGCATGTGCAAATCAGAGGCAGGAAAGGAAAAAGTGGAAAAACAAGTTTTACTTCCTAGTTTTGAGACAAAAAGTCACGTGATTTTCCTCCCCATACCTAATTTACATATGCAAATTAGAATTCGGTAGGGATGCCCGAATCCACTATTTTGGATTCGGCCAAACCCGAGTATCCTTTGTGAAAAATTCGGCCGCATACCGAACCGAATCCAAACACTAATTTACATATGCAAATTAGGGGTGGGAAGGGGAAAACATTTTTGCTTCCTTGTTTTGTGACAAAAAGTCATGCGATTTCCCTCCCCATCACTAATTTGCATATGCAAATTAGGATTCGGTTCAGTTCAGCTGGGCAGAAGGATTCAGCTGAATCCCGAACTGAATCCTGGATTCGGTGCATCCCTAGAATTCGGATTTGGTTCGGCCACACACAAGGATTAGTCAAAATCCGAAACCTGCTGAAAAGGCCGAATCCTGACAGAATCAAGAACCAAATCCTGGATTTGGTGCATCCCTAGTATGTACCTTCAAACTTTCTGAAAGTGTGTACATATTCCAGTAATCAATCTCCCTTGAATCTGAAGGCACACCAACTAATGGTGGCCATAAACGTAACAATTACGATCTTTCTTGGAAAAGATCTTTCCAAGAAAGATCATTCGTTTTAATACACACATGTAAAGCTGAATCGTCAGATATACAGGTAGATATACGGGAAGAAACAATAGAATTCTACCTGTATCTGACGATTCAGCACTAACAATGGGCGATGTTTGGGTCCCTTCAAAGGCACCCGATCAAAATTTTCCTTCCAGTCTGATCGACGAGCAGACCAATATCCAAGTCTTCTGCCGATATTGGTCGGCTCTTTTTCCACCATACACGCAACGAATATCGGACAAAAATTCATTTCGTACGATATTATCTGTGCGTCTATGGCCACCTTAACCCCAACACACATCCAATGTTCATCCAGGGGGAAAATGCAAATACATATTGACTCCTAGCCCCCAGTAGAGGACCGGAATGCAGCTGATTTTAGCCGATTTTCATGCTACTATTATTGATTATTGTGCTAAAAGTCTATTTTTTTTAATTAATCACCATCCCTAATATTTTATATTTAACATACTTTTCCTGTTGCAGAGTATAGAGTATATTTTGTGTAATTGCTTGTTAAAATACAAATTGATCTTGTATAATAGTGCATTCTCAGTATCAACTAATGAGTTAAACAATCGTCTTGCCTTTGAAATGATCACCACTCAACTTTTTGCAGTTTGTTGCAATTACACTGTTGCTTTGGCGGGGGGAACGTATTTTGTGCAGATAAAGAATGTTTGATTACAGTGTAACATAGGCAATTACAGTATAACAAGAGATAGTAAATGAAATAGCATTCTGCCTCTGTTCCCAAAACAATTTTGAGTTGATGTACGGACATGTAGAATTGGCTAAAATACCTCACAGAAAAACTGAACCTTATTTGGAGCACACAATCTTTGGAGATAACATGGATGCACCAAAAAAAAAAACCAAACACTATAAGAGCAAGGTATAATGTACCATATATTCAAATATACTACAATGGTTCAACAGCCCAATAACAGTGGGAAAAATGATTCCATTCTAATCTAATATAGTTTTTTTTAGTTCAGGCTATGTTGAAAATAGTGCAAATAAGCAGATATAATACACATACTACGCATGTCCAGTACCACTTACATCAGGAAGGGGGTCAACCAAAAGTATATGGAGCTATGGTAGTCTATGTTGGAACAACAAATCTTCATTTTCATGGCATTTTACTACTTGGTTGTCCAGAAAACCTTATGCATAATGAAAATAATTTTGAACCATACAAAGCTAAATTGGTTATGGTAATGACCATGATTAGCACACATTACAAAACTGTGTATTAGAGTCAAGAGTACAACAAAGTTATGTATGCATGTTTTGTATTAAAGGGATACTTCATTGGAAAACGTTTTTTCTTTCAAAATGCATCAGTTAATAGTGCTGCTCCAGCAGACTTCTGCAGTAAAATCCATTATTCAAAAGAGCAAACACATTTTTTTACATTTCATTTTGAAATCTGACATGGGGCTAGACATATTGCCAGTTTCCCAGGTGCCCCCAGTCATGTGACTTTCAAGAGAAACAACTGTTAAAGAAAAGTATATTTACTTTGTACAACTATTGCCATGAAGCTTAGTTCAACAATATACCTACTCTAGCCATAACTCTATAGGGGGCTGACATCTAGTGCACTTACTGTCACCCAAATTTAATGTTTCAATAAAGGGGTTAAAAAATGATATCTTGAAAGTGAAAGATCATTACATGTGAATGCAAGAGTAATATAATTTGACTTCGAAAAAATGACTGCCCATTATGGAAGCCAAAAATTATAATTTAATTAATCGTTTTATGCCAAGCCTGAATCATAAATAATTTATATATATATATATATATATATATATATATATATATATATGTTAATTTGAAACCTGACTGATTAGTGAGCAGATCTGTGCCCTTCACTTGTTGAAGTAGCACGATTCAAACTGATACGACTTGTGAAGTAAATGCCAGACTGTTCGGGCATCTCTAACATGAACATACTTGTCGTCCTTACACAGCAAGGATTTCCTATTAAATACATTTTTCTAGAAATGTGTATGACATAAATCGTTTTCTGTCTCAGATAATTTGGGGTGACAGGTTTATTTATTTATTTTTAAATGCTGATTGACATACTTGCTCTTTGATCAAAATTTGATATCAAGTATTATTTATTCATTACGTTTGTTGAGAGATTTTAAATATTGTGGAAAAAACTTTTTTTTTCTCCCTGATGTGATTTTTACTGACAAATCATTTTTTAATACAAAAAAATTAGAAGAAGAGGAATGTATAAGAAATTTGTAGCAGGAATGTCGTGAACAACACATGCATACATCATTCCAGTGACGTCACTGAAATGTTCTACGCAAGCGCACATCTGAAATTTTTGCCCACAAATCGCACAAAGTCGTGGAAAATCAGCAGAAACTGGGGGGGGGTGCATAATACTGATAGGAGGGAGCCCAACATCTGGTAACTCATGAAAAAGAGGTGGGGTTGGCAGCTCTGTAAACTTGTCATAAATAGGTATGGGCAAATTTTTTCGCCTAGTTTCGGCAAAAAAATGATGCCCATAGACTTGTATGACGTTTTACGTCAAAATAAAAAGACGCGTCAAATAAATTTCGCCGTGCAACAAAATGTTTTTGATGCCCATAGTCTTTAATGGGCGCCGGCGGCAAATTTTTGGCGAAACTAAATGGCTCAAATTCGCCCATCCCTAATGTGTCTATTGTCAGAGCAACCAAGCAATCAGAACCAGGGAAGAAATATTTAGGAGGACTATGAGCACTGGGAATTCTGGAAGAATCATATGCTGAATACTGGAATATAATAAAAGTGGAGAAAACTAAACTAAAACCTGCATTTGGCCATTGAGCAAGGCTTGGAAGGACTTTTAATATCTTCAACGTAATCACATAATAACATACAATAGAACTGGTGTTCATTCTATGACTTTGGCATTTGAATAGGGGTGATTGAATGTTTTAGAACACGTAAAAATACTCTATGTATTTTTGAACAATTAATAATACAATAGATTCTACAGGACCAACTGGCTTTCCTTCTCTTTGTTGTTGTATATAACTCAGACCACATCAGCCATGTCATTTCAGAATAAAAACAATTCAAAGCTTTGCAGAACCATGAAAGACAACAAAAGCATGCCATCTGGAATGAGGATTTAGTATATTTTTTTCTATTTTGTATGTTATATCATGTGGCTACAAAGTATTTTGCAACACTGTCCAACTCTATTTGGGTTCACAATGAGCACTATTTTTCCAATGTGTTAACACTTTTTATTGCAAAAATAAATAAAAATAACAAGAAATCATAAGTTCCCTGATATTGGTCATATTTTGATTTTCCTGTATATAAGGGCAGAGGGCCAAAGTGAACTTGCCCTTATAACTGTCTGAATCCTGTGATTCTTTATCTGTACTGAAACATCCAGATGCTAGATAAATACATCATATTGTACACAATTCAATATAGATTCAAATATGCAAAAAACTCTCATTTAAGCTTATTATTTCAGGCAGTGTAAAAACCAAGTAATTCATCACACACCATAGCCAGCATTTGTAGACCACATATCAGAACACATATTGCAAAGGCTAAGGACTGCTAATGAACATATGCTGCTCTGATAATATCCCACACAAAGCCTGTTGTGTTAAGTGATTGGATACCTGCCTTGGAAAGCTCGATGGAAAAGTCAAGTGGATTCTTAATAAACAAGTGGGGGAATCTTGGAAAAGATCAAGAAAATGGTTTTAAATGTCAATACATCCTTTGGTTATATCAAGAGTCTTATGTTAGTGGGTAAATAAAGGCCATGCTATATTTTAGCAAAATAAGAATTTTAGTTGCAAATAGTTTTCTTATGATACATACTGTAGGTTTTAAGCCTTTAACTTTTTGCTATATTTAATTTAGAACTATCTCTAAATTGTAGCTATAAGAAAAAGATTAGGTTATTTGAGGGTTATCGATCATCGAAGAAATGTCTTCAAAGCTGGCCCTCCAACTAAAGGTGCTCACTGTTAGCTGGAACTTTAGATGAAGAATAGCTCTCCTGCACCTCCTACAATGAAACAGTACCTGGGATTGAAACAGGACTGACTATGTGGAGAAGTGGCACAAGTGCTATAGCAAGGACACTTCGGGAATGAAGCACTAAGTTGTCAGGCAAAATCAGAGTCAGGGACGGGCCAAGGTCAAGGGCAGGCAGCTCAGGATCAGCAGAGGTCAGCAAGAATACAGCAGGCAGATAAGTCAAAAGTAAGGCCAGGGTCTTTAACAGGTTCAGATAGATCACAAACAAAGGCTCCGAGATGCACTGAAAGGCAAAAACCACTTTGCAAGGAAGTGCCGGCCTCAGCATCTATTTAAACATATTTCCCATGTGCAGAATTCAATACAGGCACATTGTGAACATTGCGATGCACATGGGCGCCATGCCGCCAGCACGTATGGACAACAATCCCGACGTAGAGGACTACGGTGGTCACTACTGCAGGATCCTAGCACCTTACAGCAACAGAAACTCCATGTCCATTGCTAAGCAGTGCAGTCCATGGAATGACTCAAGGAGAATACTGTTGGTGCTACACTGAAACACACTGGTCACTCACAATTTTTCATAGTGCTGTAACCTGTAGCAAAACTCCTCAGGGCAGTCTATCTATATCTAAAGGAGAAGGAAAATCCTTTGAAGACTGCAGTGTGAAGGTTTTGGGCTGAGAAGACAGATGGTTTGAAAGAGAAGTGAATGAGGCCATTTATGCCAAACTGGAAAAACCATCCCAGATCAGAGACTTGACATTCTTACACTGGTAATTTTAAAACAATTCAAACTTCCAGTAATGTACATGGAAAAAATTAACACCTTGACTCTACAAGGATCATGGTACCATTGTGGCTAAATTACACTTCCACACATCTGTGAGTTTCAGCCAACACCAACTAGATTAGTTCAATGGAACCATTGTGACTAGATGTCTGTGGCTACCCTTATACTGTATAAATGCTAGGGAATTCCCTATCACACAGTTGAACTGAAGAAGGGGCTTGGATGAGTTATGAAAGAAAAGTCCAGAACTGAGAAAGTCCAGTTGTTATAGATTTAACTCTACTAGATACTGTACATCATGACCTGGATGACTGAGAATATCCATAGACATATTGCTCCTCAAGAGGCCTTTTGGGGATGTCCTTCTCTGGGAGGAGGACTTGGCTGCGGAAAATCCAAAGAACACACTGCAGGAATATTAGAAAAGGCAGGAGTGAGTAATATACCACCACCAGTGGTATGTGGGATAGGGAATGAGCCATAAGACAACTTTTCCTTGTATGTGCACCAGTCTCTAAATTAATAAAGAACTCTTATTAAAGGCTCATTTTAATGAAGCTTCTGCACTTTAATTGTTTTTTCCAAATGGTAGGTCGCATTTACTAGTCAGCTACCTAAAGGAATAGTAACACCAAAAAATGAAAGTTTTTTAAAGTAATGAAAATATCATGTACTGTTGCCCTGCACTGGAATTGAAAAAAGGCTATATGGCACAGGATAAATAGTGCATAACAGATAACACCATTATGTTCTACAGAGCTTATCCACTATCCTTTGAATGTCTGCCCCCATTGCTACACAGCAGCTTATTTATATGAATAATTTATATAAACAATAGTAGTTTCTCTAAAGCAAACACACCAGTTTTACCAGTGCAGGGCAACACTGCATTATATTTTAATTACTTTAAAACACTTTAATTTTTTGATGGTACAGTTCCTTTAGAAGCAAGAATTTGATTGGTCCCTATGGGTTGGAAGACCTGCTAATGCTAAATCAATTCAGGTTACCTATTTTCATTCATTGGAGTGGCACTGGATACTCTTCAGGAAGGACTTGGTTTAATATTTTTCACAGCAACTTTTTGGTTGGTAGAGCTGGGCATATGGTATCTTTATCTGGCTACTAACATTTCATACAGCAAATGCAATAAAGGATTGTTCAATATATAACATGTGCTTTATATTCTCCAACATATATTTTGTGCCATCCTGGTGTTTTTTTTTTTTACCTCTGTAAGAATCTTTTTTATTTTAACGATATATGTATATATGATTATTGAAGAAGACAGACTTAATTAGAGTTTCTTTCAGTTCCTGCACTCTCTGGTTCCATCAGACACACTTTGTTGATTTTCATTTGTATTCATTCTATAATGAGAGCACTTTTAGGTGGCAAACTTTAACAACATACATGAAATTATACATATGCCAGGCTATGGAAATTGTTGAAATCCTTGCTTTCTGTCAACTTTAGACTTGATAGTAGAAAAAGGTATGAATTATCTATCCTGTACACAATGGATCAAGATGTGAGCGTCAGAAATCATTCTGTGCCTTCACTTGATCTTAATCTTCCAACATTGCTGAAAACATATTTGCAGACAGTGGAATTGTAAAGGCACATGGTTACTACTATTTATTTCAGTGAACTATTTAATAGCACACATAACTGAGGGGTACAGGGTAACCAACTCCAAAGACATGATAACTAAACTACCATGGTATACAAATCAAAGAAGCCAGCTTGCTCAGTGTGTAAGATTTTATGTAATGAATAACTAAATTTACCTTGTGTTGAAAAAGGGATTCATGGAAATATCACTTAAACTATCACATATCTGCTCCTTGAATTACATAAGCACAGCTAGGGTTTAGTGTGCATCCGTAGGAAGGTAGGTAGGAACCTCCATTGACCAAAGATTATTGAAAAGGATGCCTCCATCAGTTTGAATGCACTCAATATACATCAGCTCCATATACCTGTTAGCTATTCTATTTATGGTAAGAAAAATCCCTTTTGAATATAATCACTAGTAAGCATTTGTATATGTCAATTGAGAGGATTGATATTTTTAACCAAGGTGGAAGCTCTAGCTATGGATGGTATCAGAAGGGTTAAGAAGGCTTGTAGATGAATTCAGGTAATGGTTTAGAGGAAGGCAGCAATCAGACATGCATGGCCAAGAGCAAAAGTGGGGGGTTCTGGAAACAGTCACAAAAGGAAATTAGGAACACCCAGGAACACTAGTAAGTAGGACATATTTTCAGGCATTGAAACAGGGTCTTGGCGTCCTTTTTATTTCGAATTTTCACACGGAACACATGTCACTATGACATCAGTGTGTGGCCCTAGGTGCCACCATCTTGGATCCCAAGTATTCCAGAATACTGGAATTGGAAATGAAAGAACCCACACATTTTGGGCCCAACATGGGTGAAGGAACTTTAAGAGCAATATTCCTAATAGAGAGCCATACTCTATCCCCTACAGCAAAGGTGTCTGCAAGGTAGAGTGGAATCTACCGGTAGACCTTTAGCTGGTGATTAGTAGATCTCAAGACACTGCCAACCAACAAGTTGTCTATATATGATCCCCTTATATATTCATACATAGTTATCATATCACCCCTAAAACGTCTCTTCTCCAGCGTGAATATCCCCAATTTGGCCAGTCTTTCCTCATAGCTAAGATTTTCGCGGCGGTTTCGTGAACTTATTCGATGGCGGCAAATCACGGAAATTCAATGCTAATTTGAAAAATTTGGCAATCACTAATCTTGACTTGGTATCAGGCTATCCCATTGCCCACTGCACGCAACTTTACCTATCCATAATGGCATACTGTATTAATATAATTAGTGTAAGTATTTAATTGGTGAACTGGCTGTTGAGCATGAGAGTAGGAGTGGAATGTGATGTATATTAAGGAGAAGGCTATATTCAGGGTTGGAATAGGCAGATGGGACACCTGGGATAAACCTGATGGGCCTCAGCCCATCCCCACTCTCCTGATCGTGGCGAAAGGAAAAATGAATGGAGGATGTGATGCAATGCTGTGCATGAGGGAGGGGGTTGGGGGGAAAGTTAGGTTTAGGTTGGTGGAATGTGGAGAAGTTTATGACTGGGGTGGGGAACCATGAAGGTGACAGCCCTAGTGGGCCTTGGACACCCCAGTCTAAAACTGGCTATATAACAGAATTGGGATAAATGAAGTCCAACAGGATTATGTATAGGCAATGAATTCCATTTTAATATTTCAGGTTTCAGATGCTTCTTGTTTCTTACTAGCGGTCATAATTCTCTCACATATAAACCAATAACTAAAGGAAACTGTGGGCTATAGTCTCCTTTCAAGACATTATGTAACAGAGCAAATTCCACTATTTAACCAAGATGTGTTCTATATTTAAAAAAAAAAAAAAAACATATGCAGGTCAGCAATAACAGCATTTTCTTTGCTACTCTTGAAACTTTCATCTGGATGGAACAACTGCTAAACACATAAGAAGCTCATAGAGCCGCTATGGTTTGACCTCTAAAACAATGGAGAGAGTAAACAATTTACAGGGAATGGATTAAAACAAAAAGTGAGGTGTTTTGTGGTGTATTCAGAGTGTCATCTCCACCACACAAATAAGGCAAACTTTTTTTTCGGTAGAATGGGGAAATCCATGGTGCACTCAGAACTGCTGTTTTTACAGTAAGGCATTTACAGAGATAGGCAGCCTCTATAACTCATACATGTATTCCATATTCATCTCAACAACCATGAAATATGAGCTGGGTGGGGCTCATCAACTGACAGAAAAGGGGTACCCTAGCCCTCAAGTGTCAGCCTAACAGAAAAAAACACCATTTATACTAATTAAATGGCCTTCACGGGACAGGATACATCTTAGAGTGATGACATACTGTATATAAGATATACAGACAAAAGATAAAAAAATGATGATCCAGAAATAATAATTTCCTAAAGCAATCTATTCAACAATGTTTAAATACAGGGCACGCTGAGTTTTAGCACTAAGAACCCAGTGAAGTCTGAGCATTCAAAATTAACCATTATTATAATGATGTGTTTGTTGCCTAAGGGAAAGTGTGCAGGAAGCATGCATGTCATACCAGGATTTGCCTAATTGACTCATTTCTCAGTGATACTTCTGTGGGCATTTTGATTTTCCAAGACTTGCAAAATTCTTGCCAGATGTCTTTATAATTGATTGTGTTTCTGTGACAAGATATTAAGAGGTTCTTTTAGGGGGTCTAACATATTATACAATAGAATGTAAATTATTTTCATATACAACTTTCCTAGCTTTTCGATTTTTCATTGACTCTTTTTTTCTTCTTAATGAAATGTATTATTATATTTTCCTATCTGCTTTTGGAGGCTTTAGAGAAAACTGTGCACCCAGGGTAACAGCGAGGAGATCTTCAGTGTATTACCCACAAACAAATGCAGAAATTGAGCTATTCAACAGAAGACTGAAAGAAGCACTACAAACCACAAATCTTACTGGGAAATCTTGGAAAGTATTTACAACAGAGTTCCTACATAACTATAGAGCAACGTGCCATGCAACAATCCAAGCATCACCTGCTGAATTACTACATGGCAGACAGATGCACACTAAGTTGCATGTTGCAGACATTAAACTTCCACAAAATACTGTGCCTACAAAATCATATACTGCTGACATTGTTAAACATCAACAAGCCAAATGCAAGGTTTATACTGAAAGAAAACGTGGTGCAAGAGAAATACATTTTCAGCCAGGCTCTCTAGTCTGAGTTCAGAAGCCAGGACTACTGAAACAAGGACAATCCAAATTTACTACACCACTTGTAGTGAGATGCCATTGAGGACCATACACATATGAACTGTCTGATGAAATTCTAGTCATCTCGCTCCTGTTAGACATGAGCTTGCAGGAGCTCCATCTGATGAAGGATATATTCCTACTCCTGATATTACCTGCAACAGACCTGAACAAAATGAACCTATAAGGCAGTGATAATCAACCAGTAGCTCGTGAGCAACATGTTGCTCTCCGACCCCTTGGATGTTGCTCTCAGTGTCCTCAAAGCAGTTGATTATTTTTGAATTTCTGGCTTGGAGGCAAGTTTTAATTGCATAAAGAATATGTATAGTGCCAAGTAGAGCATCCTGTAGGCTATCAGTCCACATAGGGGCTACCAAATAGCCAATCACAGCCTTTATTTGGCACCCCACAGGACTTTTACATGCTTGTGTTGCTCCCCAACTCTTTTTACATTTGCATGTGGCTCACGGGTAAAAAAAGGTTGGGTACCCCTGCTATAAGGCATACTGAGAGGATCAGAAAATTACCTGCATGGACCAAGGACTATGTGATGTATCCCCCCTACTTTAGGGGGAATATGTGGTGTTTATAAAAATGCCCTGTAGGTGTCACTGTGCACAAGAGTTATAATGTGCATACATAGTACTTTCTATAATGCTAACAGTGTTAGAGTCGAAGTTCCTGTTGTTTAATGGTAACATGAATCTGCTAATGAAGCACTTTAGTACCTTACACATCCTCGGCTTCCAAAACATAACAGATTCCATTGTGCTTCAGATACAAATTGGATTATTTTACATTTCTCGATGTCAGTATTAGTGATGGGCGAATTTATTCGACAGGCATTGATTTACAGCAAATTTCAGCATTTTGATGGCCGCAAATGTCTTCGCAAATCGGCGGTGAAAATTGGCTGTGGAAAATTCAATGAGACAAAAGAAAATTGCCACGTGTCAAAATTGGAAATTTAAGACACCCATTGACTTTAATGTATTTGAACAAAAGAGTCGCTTGTGTCAAAATTGTCACTTGTGTCACAATTGTCACTCATGTCAAAATAATTTTGACACCCATTGACTTCAATGCGTTTTGTGAATTTTTCGCCGTTTTGCAACAGAAATGGGACAGATTCGCCCATCACTAATCAGTATTAATGTTATGCTATAGATGCCACCAGATTATTTTGCATTCTTCCACTAAAAGCCATCACCATAAAATTGTTTTTATTTATTATGTTATTTCATGCTTTTGCTTAGCCAGCACACATTTTTCTTTGTCATATCTATGGATTATGATGAATAATTCTCCCTTTTCTGTCTTTATATGCTTTGCATTTTACTTCTAATCATAACAGCTCACATTACATGCCCCATTTGTTCATTATGACCGAGGAGAGACAATATATAGCATTGTGAAGAATTTGCAACATATTTTTTACTCCAGCACAATCTATGGATATATCAGTCATGTAATGTAAATAAATTATAATACAAAGGTAATACTGACAGATGGGGAAGTTAGCATTCTAAATAATTTGTTTAGGCTATTGTATAGCCCACTGTACATTCTTAAGTGTTATTTGAACTGAGATAACCTCAGTAGGGTAAAATCCTAAATCAGAATGGCTAATTATTTTTGGAATAAAGTTCAAGAAATGTTTCCAGAGTTACATACCCCAAAATATGTTGTGACCACTTTGCAAAACACAATAGGAGAAAAAACTGACACTTGAGGTTCATTGTTGATAGTTCTTGGTTTAGGGTTGAGGACCATGCACTTTACAAAGGGGTTAAAAACATTCTGATTTTCAAATATGAATGTTTGAGTTGCTGTATACTGACTAGTGATGGGCGAATTTATTCACCAGGCATGGATTTGCGTCAACTTCGCTGCCCACAAATGGTTTTCGCGAAACTGCTGCAAAAATTTACAGTGGAAAATTTTTAAAAAATTGTTGCACGCATAAAAACTGTTGTTCATTCCAAATTATTCTGACACCTGTTGACTTTAATGCATTTGGACAAAAGAGTTTCGCATATAAACATTGTCAAAATTGTGACGCATCAAAATTATTTCGAAGCATGTTCACGAAAAAATTCTTGGAATTTTTGTTAATTTTCCGGCGAAACGGGACAGATTCACCAGTCACTAATACTGACTAAGTATTCAGAGTAATCTTTAGGAATACCTGCTGCTTGATTTTCATATGCAGGGACCATCTAAAGCACAGCTTCTCAGTCTTTTCTAAACCATTATAAATGGTAACCAAAACAATTGCAACACAGTGTTTTAGCCTGGAAAAGAATGCTTACTATTCTTGTTATGACTCTTTTATTGTAATTCACTTAGTCCTCCCAAAAATCTGCATTCATAATTTAGACTATCCTCAAATGATACATCATCATCATTAGGGCCAAAAACAGTGATGACCATATACATAAACTATTTGTTTAGGGCACTAAAGGAAGAAGTATTATCCTGTTTGCTAATCCAAATTATGTACTAATTTGATTTGTCTGAATGTCCGGTCCTAAGTCAAATGCAATATTGTTATCCTATTGGAAAACATGGCAGCTGTCAATCATGAACAATATTATCAGTCCAATAAGCTCCTCAGTTGATCTTCCACTCACCCTCTTAATACCTATTGAAAGCCAATTAGATTTTCATCAGGGAGTAGAAAATACTGGAACCATACCCAGGTTAATTGGCTGCTTCATTTGAATGGGGCAGCATTGCAGTCTATGTCTTCTAGTGGATGGACTCCTTTGGGTGCAGAAAGTATTAAGTAAGTCCATTTCTTATTGTCAATATAGGACAGCATCTCCATGCAGTCTCACAGTGTGAATTTTAATGAAGCCAAACACAAGCAATATTTTATTTAAATAAAATGTCATTAGGAATGGCATTGCCACATTTTGCAGTTTTCTAGGTTAGGGATTCAAGGTCAAAAGATCCATTGACTGTATTTGCTGGATTAAATAAATGCATTGTATGGTGTAATTCTCTTATAGAAAAACTCAAGCAAGTGCTAATGTGTAAATTGTACTGTTCAATCCTGAACAATCCTGAACTTTAATAAAATGTAAAGTTTTTTTTGTACAGTAGTTATTTACTGTGTGTGAACTTGGAATAAATGCTGATTGATCTCACCTTTTCACCTCCACATTTTCTGTATGTACCCATCCACACTAAAGTATTTGACATTCCACTACAAACAGCTTCATGAGTGGTTGATTTTCACTAAATCCTTGTGAATACTATAACCTCAAGGTAATCTAATTCTGTCACAATGACACTGAGATAAACACATTGTTGTGTTATATTTTTGCATCTTGTATAACAAAGGGGTTTTCTGTAAAAAAGATCTCTCTTACTTTTTCTGGTCTACAAGCTTTAAACTAACTAATACTTGAATGAATTCTGCTGAACCCATTCATATTTATCTTTAGCACTTCAAAACAAGTTTAGTTTGGTTCAATGCCAGGAGAAATTGTGAAAACGGTGTATTTTTTAATTTTGTTTCACTTTTTTTTGTATGGGGAGAAAAAACAAATGAAATTGTCTTATGGATTAATGCCAAAGCGCATGACACTTAAGACAATTACGTTGAGCTCATTTCTGTCCTTTTGGTTAATTTGTAAATAGTCTTCGCCACATTTTCACTGTGAAAATGCGTTAAGGAAGAATTCATAAAAAATACTGCAATCATCAAAGTATCTTTCTTTGCTTAATCTTGACCAAATAGTCAGTTGAATCCCCTAAGGAGTCCTAAATTTGTAATAGATACATTATGAAGTTAATTAAGCTCATCATTTGGCTGATGATGATCAGGAGGGGATTAGTGATGGATAAATTCGGCAGGCATGAATTCACAGCAAATTCCCATGTTTCGCTGCTGGCAAATAAATTCACGAAACTGCCGTGAAAATTCGCAGACGAAAAATCCAGTGCGTCAAAAAACTTTGCGTGTGCATCAGAATAGTCTGCGCATAAACATTGTCGCGCATCAAAATTATTCAGACGGCCATTGACTTCAGTGCATTTGGCCAAAATAGGTGCGCATATAACAATTGTCGCCGAAATTGACACAGGTCAACATTTTTCCATGAATTTCGAGGGAAATTCACAAATTTTTTGGTGAAGAGAAATGGGACAAATTCTCCCATCACTAGAGGGGATCAAAGTGATAGCCTGTATCATGGTCCAGTCAGTTCATTGCCTGTCTAGACCAGCACATCATTAGCAAGACTTTGACAAATAACTACAGAAAGTAACTTGGGAAATGCCACCACCAGAGTTGCTCCAGTGAGTATCTCACCTGACACTCATCCAGCCTTATTGCACTATTTTGGAGAATTTTGGAGGCTTTCAAGCAATGTTATGGGGTTATAGGTAATATAAAAGCAGATCTACTGCATAGTGGAAGGCAACATTCATGGCAGATAGAAAAACCTAAAATCATAATGAACTGTTCCCGAAACTCATTAGGTTAAGGTTAAGCAAAGAAGGACACTTTGATAATTGCAGTATTTTTTATGAATTCTTCCTTAACAGATTTTCACAGTGAAAAGGTTTAAAACAAACAGGTAGAACACATTAATAACAGATCATGTGTCACTTTTTAATAACTACTGTAAATGCACAGGCATTGGTTGGAGTGTTTACAGCTTATCATTATTATATATTTTCATGTTCCAAGAAGAATTTGTTGTAACAAAAAGCCATCTGGTGCATAGCCAGAAGGCACCTCTGTGGATTTATTTGGCAACTATATGGAGTGTTTGGGAAAACAAACTTTTATACTGTAAAAAAATGAAATACAAGTACTGTGAAATAGTTATTTATTAACAAGTAATGTTTTAGTAATGTTTATTTAGAGATAAACTTCTCTTCTATTGGTCCTTTTTTTAATGACAGTGTAAAACTACCTTATATAAGCCATGACAAATCTGCTATTTGTTTGCAAATTCCATCATACCCTGCACATAGAAGAAATGCGACAGTTTCCTCCTACTGCCGCTTTGCATCTCTAAACTTGTGCCTCATTCAGACACAAACTCAGAGATGCCCTTTAAAAGAGCCACTGACTAAGATCTCTTGTCGCTAAAACTTGATGATCAAAAACCATCTCTCTATAAAAAAGCATGGCATGCAAAATTTTAGTAGTGATGGGTGAATTTGTCCTGAAAAAGTAGGGAAACTGCGAAAAATTTGCATTTTTCGTGGCAGTTTAACTAATTTATTTGCCGGCAGCGAATCGTGAGAATTCTCCGCGAATTCACCGCTCACGAATACATTTGCTTATCACTAAATTTTAGAGCAGGCTTGTGCCATGTGTTAAAACCATCAACAACATAGATAATTCCTGCCTCTCTGCTGGACAGAATGGGGCAGATGCAACAATAACTGATGGCAAGCCTACTGAAACTAAGGAAGGCAATCTCAAAAACATATTTTTCATAAACGGAACAGCCTATGCATTAATGCTCCTCTCGGTGAACTTTTCTGATCCATTATCCCATCTCTGAAATAAAAACTTTATACATTAATTCTTTCAGCCAGAAGTGACTTCACATACAGCTTATTTGATTTTCAAACTGTTAGGGGAACCTCACTCAAGTTTCTTCAAATTGCAAATGCAACTAGTGTGTTGCGTCTGATGCATTGTCCACAATTGCATTGGATGCAACACTTCCAGGCAGGTCTGCCTTTAGGGTGGCACGGGCGGTACCGTGCCCAGGCCTAAACAAGCAGCGTTTAAAACGTGCCGCCTCTTCAAAAGTCCTGAACACCGAAAAGCCAAAGTCCCAAAGTCATGAAAGTCCCGAAGCTGCGAAAAGACCTGAAGTCACGAAATGGCTGAACTTGAAGTCCTGAAGCTGCAGAAAGAACCAAAGTCACGGAAAAAGACGAACCTGAAGTCACGGAAAGACCCGAAGTCAAGAAGAGCCAAAATTGAAATACTAAAGCCAGTTCAGTTCGACTGAACACCAATGTGTGTGTTTTTTTATTTTTTTTAAAGCCCTACCAATGTATTCTTTTAATACTCTACAGGCCTCTGCCACCAATGTTTTTTTTTTTTTAAATATTCTCTGGGCCCCAATTTTTTTAACTTGTAAGAGAGGCCCTGGCACCAACTTTTTTTTAACGTATGGGGGGCCCTCACCACCAATGATTTTTTAAAAACTTTTATGGGGGTTCATGGTTTTTTAAAAAAAAAAAAAAAAACTTTTATGGGGGGCACCACCGTTTTTTTTTTTTTACTTATAGGGGGCCCTGACCATCAATGGCTTTTTATAACTTGTGTGTGGAGGGTTTACCATTTTTAGTGCTGATGTCTTTGTGGTCTTTTAACTGTGGTGTGGGCAGGATCTGGGGTAGAGCCTGGGTGGATGGGGCCATGGGGGCCCCAAAAATGTTATTGTATGGGGCCCCATGATTTGTAATGGTGGCCCTGCTTCCAGGCAAGTGCAATGACACTAGAAATATGGGGGAAATGGGTTGTGAGAAAAATAATTTCTATTGTTTGTGTGCACATTGCACTGGTGGTCATGTATAACCCCTAATCTCTGTAAATATTGGAATCAAGATGTTGATATATTCTCATGGGCAGATTACAATTTTTTATGAAATGTTGAAGCCCTGGTTTGGGACAATTTCCAACTATAAATCACTGCAACCTTTCTGCTATGAAGGCAGGTTAAGAAGCCAAAATTAAAACTGATGGTGTCATGGAAAACCAGTCAACTATGACATAAAAATAATATATACTGTACATTTGCTTATAAGAGTCTTCTATACATGCTGGGCAGCAACATGTGACAGCAAGAATGCCTCTCTATGACTTCACTGCAGTATCCTTAAATTGTGTATTCAAGATAAGCATGACTAAAGTAATGGCAAACTTGACAATATCAGTAGTTTCTCACATTATCAAGATGAATAATAAATATAATTTTATTTTAACTTTATATGGGGTGCAACTAGGGATTTAATAATTATGAAATAGAGTGTAAAGCCTCCTAAGCTCTTTGTTTAAACAGATTGTTTTTTAGCTTGCTGGGTACAGTGTTGACCCTCATTAATAAACAATAATAATATTCTGGGAACCCAACACTGAGGACTGTGAGCCTGCCATTTAAAAAGACAATTGAACCGCCGGTAATAAATATATTTAAAATATATTGTTTTCCTTGGGGAGAGCACTTCTGAAAAATTACAATATCAACGTTTACACTAATCAATGTTCAAATGAGTTGCTCAGCAACAAGAATTACAAAAGATGTCATGCTCTAGTTTAACTGTAATAAGTCCCTCCAGGGGTTAGATCATTTCCCTGTTTAATAACATGACCTCTGCTAACAGATCCCTCTGTGCGAGGTTGTAGATAATTTTGGAGCTTTATAAACAACTGATAAAAAAAATAAAAATGAACAGTTTGGGACCAGTTCAAGAAATTTCCTGGAATCTCTCCAATAGCTACTGTAGGTCATTGAAAGTCATGTTGCTTGTGCTTTCCTTGTGAGTAAACATTTTTGTTTAGCAATTAAATGTCTTCATATACAGATGCAGCCACTTTGGTTTGTCTGTTTGACACAGAATAACTAAACACAGATATCCCATTTATCTCATTTAACACAGAAAACTGTGTCACAACATCCCATCTAATTAAAGCATTCACCATTGTGAACAATGGAGCTTTGGTATGCTAATGAAAAGGTTAAATGCATTAAATGAGTTAAGATAACTTTAGATAACACAGTTTCTTCAATTAACCACGAGTCATGACGCATTTAACTCACAAATCCAAGTGGCTTCATCTGTATGTGTACAAAAAGAGAAAGGGGTGGTGGTCAGTAAGTACAATTCAGAGAAATATGTCCAATTCCTTTATAGTTGCTCTGTGTTGAAACTAAATTACTGAACAATTCAAAAAAGCAGAAAAATGAAATGGAACCCCAGCAGCTTGACTGCAAAAAACTTTGATTCCTGGTTGTGACAACACAACATGTTTCGGGTCAATACCCTTTATCAAGGGTGAATTATCGCCATTCACAGCGTCAAAGTTTTTATGACCCATGCGACAATTCCAACACCAGCTTCAATTCTGACTCCGGCCATAATTTATTGCTATAATAGTCAATCGCCACTGACTTACAATTTGACAAAATAGGCACGCGTCGGAATTGTCGCCACTGATGGAATTGTCAAAAAAATATAACCATTTTTGAATTTCACAGGAAATTCACAAATTTTTTTTTGTCAATTCTAAAATTTTCCGGCAAAGCGAAATGGGACAAATTCGCCCATCACTAATCTACAGTTATTCCTTTTACATCCATATAAACCTACTGAACCTCTCATTTCTCATTTCTCTTCTGGTCCTGTTTGCACATGCTCTAACCCCTCCCCCTCTGGACCCCCTTACTCACCCACCTTTTCCCTATGCCTTTGCTCTTCCAATCTGCTGGCACATCTAATATGGCCCCTGATAACATCATGAATGAAAGGCTGCATCGTAAAGAGAGGAAAAGAGCAGACAGGACAAAAGGTACTTGAGGGTGAAGGGACTATATGGAGACACCAATTAATCTGTTTTTGACCTTGCTTGTCCCTGACCTTGTCTAATATGCTGCCTAGCCTGTTTATAACTATTCTCTTAGATCACAATTTTGTACTTCACTGCTGGTGTGTTTGATCCAGCCTGACCTGTGATCTCGATTATCCTCTCATCCTTTGATTTTGTACTGCTCTGCCCGATTGGTATTGACCCAGCTTATGCCACATCAATGCACTTGTTCCCCTTTCTCCCTTCAGTATATGTTATGGTTCCCTTGATCTCCTTGGTCCTATAACATTAAGACCTGGTGGCATCCAAGTAGTGGAGGCCTCCTCCAGAAACAAAAAGTGGTGGTTATAGGAAGAAGACTGAACTGAAACCAGGTCCTTGGTGTTAGTTCTTGGGACACCAGACGTTACATTAGGCTATGAAAAAATGTATATGGTTAGCCCTGTAATAGATAATCCTATGAAGAGCCCCATTTGACTGGTTATAACTCCATTCAGGTAATGTTCCCTGACCACTAGGCCATGTGCTCCTAGTAGCCTCTTGTAAGAGGATCATTTAATAAAGCAGGAGGGATATAAGTAGTTATAAGGAAGACTATAGTCAGTAAAACCTCCATATGAAGCAGGACAAAATAAAAATTATTGTAAATTTAAGTCACAATAAAACTTTAAAGGCAAAATAATAGGCTGACATGCATATTTGCCTCATAGCCTGCCACCCAAACAAAGCAATCCAACAAAAAATCTTTATTAGTATAAAGGCTGTAAATAAACTGTAAATCTTAAACATGGTAGGTATGTTACCATTAATGTAATACAGTTTACATTGTTCATATAGGACAATATGAAACATGTTTTCTACTATTTATTCTGAAGATCATTTGTTTGGAATTTAAAGTAGAATCAGGTTCCTGCAAGAAGGTCAGTATCAGAATGTAGGAATTCATCAAATACCTGATGTATCTACTCTGGGGATCATTTATTAAAAGTACACGCTGTGCTATGCAAAATAAATAACATTTTTGTCCTATTCACATTCGCTTTTGTGTTTCCTTGCATTCCAGTGCATTGAGCCTTTTGTGTTTTTGTCTTTATATAATACATGGCCTCCTTGGTAAGCAGGGAAATGTGGGGCTGGTGACACATTACATATTTTAAAAAGAAAATAATATCTCTATTAACATTTTACTACCCAAGGTACTACCCAGATTTTTCTACAGATGCCGCATTTTATGCACATGCTCTAGCTTGTTTTTCTTTTCAACATTGCTTTTTTACTCATGGCTAATGCCATTGCCACTCGGTACAACAAATATAGTATTCATAGAATTAGACTGGAAACTGGTGTCAAAGTATCCATAAAAATTATAACACTCTTTATGGCTCATTTAAGTCCACAAGTGAACTGAGTGTAGTGCAATTTCATTCACAATCTGGTTTTTCTCATACTGCAGCATTTTCCACCATGTTTGCGATACTGTTAGATTTGCAAGGGGGAATTGAGGTCAACCCACTTGCAACTGCCAGATTTATCATACTCGCACTTTAACGTAAATCTATAAGTAACTCCCTAGATTCAAACTAGGAACCTGCTATTTACTGGTAGCTGATCCTCCTCCTGCTTGAGCTGCAGAAGGCAATCTGGTGTTGGTATATCTTATTCTAGCCTTTTGATTTATTTTGGTTTTTGTGATCAGGGTTGGACTGGGGGCCCTGGGGCCCACCAGGGCTGCTGTCCAGGGCCCCCTTCTGGACCCCCCGGCCACTCACACACACTATGGGGCAAATTCACTAAGATGCAAAGCGCCGAACGCTAGCGTTAATTCGCTAGCGTTTGGCATTTTCGTTACTGCGCAAATTCACTAACGAACGCTGGCGTAGTTTCGCTAGTGTTACTTCGCATCCTTAAGCCAGGCGAATTTTCGCTAGCGACGTAACTACGCAAATTCACTAACTTGTGCAGTGTACTGAACGCCACCTTTTACGCTAGACTTCCTTCGCCACCTCAGACCTGGCGAAGCGCAATAGAGTAGATAGGGATTGCTTCAAAAAAAGTCAAAAATTTTTCTAAGTCCCTAAAAACGCTGGTGTGTTTTCTACATGATGGGTGATAGGCTGAAAAAAATCAAAAAATTTTTTGGGGCTCCCCTTCCTCCCCCCTACATTTCCTGACTCATGGCAACTTACCTAGACAGTGGGCACATGTGCCCAAAATAAAATTTTTATTTGCTGATTTGAAGGTTTTCTAGGCATTTGTAGTGCTGATACGTGTTCCTCCATTGAAATTTGAATTTCGCGCCATATGCAAATTAGCCTTCGTTAGCGTAACTTCGCTTTACATAGCGAATCAGTGCTGGCGCAACTTCGCAACCTTACGCTACCCCTGTGCGCAACTTCGGATTTTAGTGAATTTGCGGAGCACTGGCAAAACTACGCCTGGCGAAGTGCGGCGAAGTTGCGCCTGGCGCAACTTCGCATCTTGGTGAATTTGCCCCTATGTTTTTCGGGGGCTGTTATGGCAGGAGAAATTGAAGGATCTTCTTTTTATCCCGGTGTCCCACTGGCCAAGTCCGAACCTGCTTGTGATCTTGTTCCTGACCCTGTTCCTGATCCTGTGGCTCTGAAATGCTGCTCCGGATTCCCTTCTCTGGCCTTGTAAGTTCTACTTCTGTCCTTGTTCTCCATTGTCTGATGTCTTGGTTTTGACCTTGGCCTGTTTCATGACTCCACAAGTCTTCTGCCTGCCCTTGACCTTCAGCCTGTTTTATAGACTTGGATTCTTGCTGCCAGTCCCTGACCCTTTGGACTTTTTAAGGACTTGTTTTCTGCCTGCCCTCATTTGTGCTCATTTGCAGAGGTTTGTACTGTTTTTTTTCTTTATTAAAACTGTTGTTATACAGTTGTTCAGCGCTCCTGTTCAATTAATCACGAGCACCATTCATTACAAAATCAGACACAATTGCACTGAAGTTGGTATACTGGAGCTACAGTACCACCTAATTCAAGGTAAGGTGAAGGTAGCTCCAGGGTTCGAGTGCATCAATAGGAGCAACTGCTCGTGATTCAAATGGGACATAAATTTTGACGAGTACCTTTAATGAATTGGGTTTTACCTGCAAATACTAATATAAATGGGCCTTATGAATTTCTTCTTTACTCCAATATGGCCTTTAATGCAACCTCTGATCTTCCATTCAAATGACCCTTCTCTATCATCATATTTGACTTTGACCTGAGAAGCCTGCTTGGGCACTTAATCAAATTTCTATGGTATGAATTATGTTTATAAAACCACATTTCTCCTTTTCTCCCTTCCTTGCAGCACTTTTATTTTGATTGTTTATAATAGAGTTATATTATCTAAGCTTCAGGCTATGGGTAGAGGAAATGTGTATGCAATCACACTGAATTGCTTTGTTTTTCTGAATATTAAATATATCTAACAAACACAAATACAGAGCAGAACGTGGCATACAACAATTGCCTGACCCTATCAATGAAAATAAAATCAGCAGACACTTTTTAAATGTAGATGTTTTCAGTGCTCATAAAAATAAACAGTTATATCAGCAGCCAGAAATGAGGTATCTGGGCAAATAGAAGTTCTACAATGACTTGTTGGAGATCAATGGAACAAAAGGCAATCCAATATTAAAATATAGACAAGGGAAACAGCATTAATAATGGAGTGTTTGTGTAATTCTTCTAACTTCATTTCTGTTACCAAGGAGAATGTTGATATCTGAAGCATCCGAGCTTCATTTCAGATGGAAAAATACTCTTCGAGGCATATTTCTTTCTGGTATGAACATCCTTCAGTAGCTGGACAGTTATTGTTCATTTTTATTATATTTACTGTAATACTATTTTCATAGCTTTCACTTGCAAGCTTTCTAATGGTAACATCAACATCAAAGATGATTTATGGTTCTAAAAGGGGTAACTGGTCAATTTTTTTGGGGGGGATTTGTACACAGGCAGCCTTTTTGGGCCTTGAATAGAGCAAACTAAAATTATATCCCTTCTGTAGTGAAATTACATCATTGCTGCAAAGTCCCTTACTTTCACATGAAACCAGAATAGGTTGTTAGTTTCTGTTACTTTTACAGAAAAGTAAAATTGTGTTTCAAATAATGTAAAGAAGTTATAAATTGTATGAAAAAACAAATACAAATTATATTGAAAATTATTTACTGTGAATAATATACAGTACTACCTGCCGTTAAATAAGAAGATATTAGTAGCTACTAAGAAATATTGTGGCCATGCAAAGGCCTAATGTGGAAGGCCAAATGCCTATACATTGAGAAGAGTCAGCCGGCAGGAGGCAAGTGACACGCAGGGTGAACAAACAGTGACAGATTTGACGTTTCTAGGTCCATTCTACTTCAGAATAGTTTGCCTGAAAACTGACTGGGAGGAAAGATGAAATGGCGACTGTCATGCTAAATGAAAGAATTTCCTTTTTGCTCTGTCCCTGAACTTCTAACATCTGTCCCTGAACTTCTAACATCAAGAAAACCTTTGATTATTGGTGCTGGAGACAGATCCATACCAAGACGGCCAGCGCCCCTAGTCAACCCGGCCGACCACCTCACCCCTTACCATATGTGAATGCTCGTTTGTGTAGTTACCTGACATAGGGGCATCAGAGAGTGCAAATACAATAGCATGTAAAAGAGGTCCCCTGACAAGGGGTAAGTGGACTGCAGAGGTACGTGCCCCCCCCTTTACCTTTGCGCCCTGTGCATGTACCTTTTCTGCTTACCCCTTGTTCCAGCCCTGGCTGGAGATGTTCCAGTCAGGAACCTTGGCAGAGCTGTGATGCTAAATGTCCTCCAGGACACACTGTTCCCAAATCCACTCATTCTCCCTTAAGGTAAAAAATTGGTTTTCCACTGACCCAAGGATTTATATGACAATCAAGGGGCAGAAACAAAATGTGACATTTATGCTAAATGAGAAAATTGCCTTGTTGTCTGTCCTGAAGTACAACTCCTATCAAAATAACCTAGAGATGTAGGTTGAAGGTAAAGTTAATATTAATTGTAACTTTTATAATAATGTAGGCACTAGTATTCTGACTTGTAGCTACTGTACGTATTTTAAAGGGGACCCGTCAACCAAAACAAATATTCAAAATCCTATTTTATCACATTAATCATGCAAAATTAACTTTAATTACATTGTATAAATTATTTGAATCTTGTTTCCTTCAGTCTGGGAATTCATAATTATAGCAAGCAGGCAGGAGCCATTTTGTGGACATTGTTATTAAGACACGTCTTACATCATCTCAGAATCTTGTTTGTGCACCAGAATGGGGGACCCTATGTCCATTTCCATGCACTGGCTACACAATTAAATGTTAAAGAGAACTGGGGGAATGTGTGGAGAGCAGTGACATCTAGGAAGTGCTAAATGGAATGTGAAAGTAATTGCCCATGGCATAGAGGAGGGGCAGAAAATATTTAATTTTTAAATGAGCTTACAATGGCCATGAATGCTTTAATAAAAAATAGTAATTGGATTTTATGTTTAATTTGAAAAGAACTTTTATTATACAGATTTTTGTGTCTGGGTGACAGGTCCACTTTAAGGCAAGGTGAGCACTGTGTATAGGGAACTGTATGAATTAGTAATGGTGTATACAGGTAATAAAAGCAGTTTATATGTGCTCATTTCATTGTGTTTTTCATCTTTATGATGCTTTTTCCCTAGCTACAGGGCACTTAAGAGGAAAAGTTATTACCTACAAAACATTACTCAGAGAGAATACAAGGAACCATTTCATGATTTGTTTTTTCTTGTTGTTGTTGTTTTGTTTTTGTACTGGAGCATGTATAAAAATGATTTCCTTAGGTCCTTGATGTTGGTCTCTAATCCTGAAGTTTAACCTTCAATTTGCCCACCACCCAATAATAAAATGTTGCTGGATGAAGTGTTTTATAGGGGGTGTCTTTATAACTCGCAGCATGTCCAATCTTTTTTTTGTTTTCCCTTGCTGCTCCTCCCTCCCAAATGGAGTTGTCAGCTGGTGAATCCCACAAAGCCCCTTTGCTTAATAACAGAAGCAAGAGTTTGACAGCAAAGATGAATGGATTTAATCACATTGCTTACAGCGCACCATCTGAAGTTTCATGTAAGTTATGATAGCGACAGTTTGCACGAAAATTGTATTTCTAGGCTTCATTGACTGGCTTAATGAGAATCTTTACGTGTCAGATATTAAATTAAGAAATTAAAGATGTTTTAGTGTGTATATTCTCTCTTCCCTTCTTGTGCTCTGTGTTACTGTAGATCAATCAGAAACATGCCTTTAGAAAGAAAAGGATAACTTTTGATTTTCTGTCATGGGTGAACTGAATTTAATGTGTTTTGGCACCTAATTCATGTTTTATTAAAAGGCTCCAGAGAGATCTACTGCTTCCCTCATCATTTCCCTTCCTCCACTCTATTACCGACTGATACATCAACTTCTAATACAGAAAACAGACTCAGCCTGTCCCTTGTTCTAGAAAGATTGTGAAACACTTCAGCTAAATGGAAACCTACTCTGTGACACCGAGTTTGCTGGACGGTGTATATCTATCTTCCTGGGGAACTACTTGACAGATGCCATTAGAGTTAGATGTCAAGTGGACGGGAACTGTGGACATCATAAACTATTATACACTTGTCACACAGATGATATATGGTGATGCAGTGGATTCAAGAGATCTTCAGACAGGTTCAGCAGAAAACGGTTTATTCAGTGAGCAGGAAAGAAATGTGTCATTGCCATTGGTAGAACTCCAGTTATTTATATATTTATTCAAAGATATGTCACCAGGGTAGGACATTAGCAGCTACAAGGAGTCTGATAGCTTCTCAATGGAAATCCAGTACCTGCAGGTGGGATAATAAACAGAATTCATTGGCTTAGGAGGGTAATTTACCTGACACCCCAGAAGAACAATTGACAATGTCTGGGTGCAGCTAAATAAAGGAATGTTTTGTAAAGAAGAAATAGAGAGGGCTAAGAAACCTGAGAAGTGCATTTATGTACGTATGTTTGTTTAAAGGAGGAAGTGCAATTTAAAATGATGGAACCACACCTTTCTCTTTATTCCACCTCTGTTGGGCAATGGTACAGGTTGAAAAAACAATTGAGCAGGAATAATAAAAAACTAATGTCAGCTGTTTAACAAAATAAAGTGACTTTGAGACTCTTGAAGTCCCTCTACTTTCCAGAGAAGCTGTGCACTGCCCACCATGTCTCTTGTAGTTTACATTCCTTCTACAGTTCCTGCCTGACCCAATCCTGCCTCCACTTACCCCATCACTACATCACTCACACTAAATCAATCCTCATTTACTAAACTAGCTGCAAACTGGAGAAGACATGACGACTGGTGAACAGATCTTGTTTTTAAATACAAAATCTGTCCAAGGTAATCAAATTCATGACTCCTTCAGTTACATTGAGTATGAGAAACAATAGCTTATCTGAAAGTAGTTACATTGTGCAATGTTGGCTCTTTCTGAAAGCACATGACAAGCACAATGACCTGAGATAGCTGCCGATACACCAATATACACCACCACTAAACAAATATGTATTGGTTCAAGAATAACCATTTTAAATGGTAGAATGAGTTATGTGCAATGTACACTGCCATTTAGTAATAAAAACTATACCATAAAAATCATGGCAGAATCCCTTTAAGATCTGGAGCCCAAACCCACACCGCTATACTCAAGGACCTTTAATCTAAATCAAATAAAGTTCTGTCTTGCATAAAAAATGGCATTAACTCAAGACATGAAAACATAATTATGCCTCTTTATAGGTCCCTGGTGAGGCCTCATCTGGAGTATGCAGTGCAGTTTTGGACTTCAGTCCTTAAGAGGGATATAAATGAGCTGGAGAGAGTGCAGAGACTAAGTGCAACTAAATTGGTTAGAGGGATGGAAGACTTAAATTATGAGGGTAGACTGTCATGGTTGGGGTTGTTTTCTCTGGAAAAAAGGTGCTTGAGAGGGGATATGATTACACTTTACAAGTACATTAGAGGACATTATAGACAAATGGCAGGGGACCTTTTTACCCAAAAAAGTGGATCACCGTACCAGAGGCCTCCCCTTTAGACTAGAAGAAAAGAACTTTCATTTGAAGCAACGTAGGGGGTTCTTCACAGTCAGGACAGTGAGGTTGTGGAATGCACTGCCGGGTGATGTTGTGATGCTGATTCAGTTAATGCCTTTAAGAATGGCTTGGATAATTTTTTGGACAGACATAATATCTAAGGCTATTGTGATACTAAGCTCTATAGTTAGTATAGGTATGGGTATGTAGAATTTATGTAAAAGTAGGGAGGGGTGTGTGTATGGGGCTGGGTTTTCATTTGGAGGGGTTGAACTTGATGGACTTTGTCTTTTTTTAGCCCAATTTAACTATGTAACTATGTAACATCTATAGAATAGTATGTCTATGCAAAAAAGTTAAAAGATAACATGTAAGTAACAGTATGTAAAAGGAAAGCTTTTTTATGTGAATCTTACCTAAACTGTACTGTTGGGCAGTGTTGGCTGTGGTTAGACAAGGTGATACACTTGAAGAAGTGAATTTACCTAACATAATAGTATGCAGTTTCTGATGCAACTTAAGCCAAATGTTCCAATGCAATTTCTCCTCATGGTTCTGTCTTGAGGGAATTGCTGGAAGCCTGGCCTTGACACTTCTTAGCAAGTGAGGGAATACAGGGTTATGGAAAATAGCTCATAGTACAAATTGATCCAGGGACTGGTCCAATTGCCATCTTGGAGTGCGAAAGGATTTTTTTCCACCTTTGAGGCAAATTGGAGAGACCGCAAATGGGGTTTTTTTGCCTTCCTCTGGATCAACTAGCAGTTAAGGTGGCCATACACGGGCAGATAAAGCTGCCAATATCGGTCGTTTGGACCGATTTGACAGCTAATCTGCCCGTGTATGGGGGCTTCCGACGGGTCTTCCCGATCGATATCTGGCCACGATATCGATCGGGAAGGGTGGATTTTTAACTGACCGACACGTCGGAGCCCCTTGGCGCATCGTAATTCAATCATTCGGCCATACGGCCGAACGTTCGAATTACCCCCGATATAGCCATGCTGTTGCATATCGGGGAAAGATCTGCTCATTTGGCGATGTCGCCAAATGAGCGGATCTTTGAGTCTATGGCCACCTTTAGGAAGGTTATATACTTTATGTCAAGATCGGCACCCTAAATCCAGAACCGATGCAAGGCTCCCTGGTCTCGGCTCTTGATTCTGCCTAAAACAGCCGCCTTTCACCTTGGAAGGAGCCCTCGGCTAATCGGATGCCACCAGGCCTTATTAAGAGAGGTGCCAAGCTAAGGGTTCTGGACGAGCAGAGGGGCACGATTGTAAAGCAAAAGTCTTTTGGGCAGAAGGTCTCAGTACAAGGAGTAGACAGAAGGCGTAGTCAAATCAGGCTGGGCCGGTGCAGGCTGAATACAAAAGGAGTCAGACAGGCAAGGGTCAAAAACCGGAATATCAATCAAGAAGAGTCAAGACAGGCACAGGTCGGATTACAGAGAGTAGAATAGGCGGTTACCAGGCAGGGGTCAGAATCACAGAAGTCAGTGAAGTCAAAGACAGGCATGGGTCACAACAGGAATCAGATATCAGACAGTAATTCAAATACAGAAGCACCAGGAACTCACTAGGAATGATCCTATAACGGCAATGAGAAATTGTACAAAGTCCATTTAAATAGTTTTGAATCTTGCACCATTGGGTGCTGACGTCATTACGTCAGCACCAATGCACCTACAAGAAGAGGAGATGCGCGCCACGCACTCCCTAAAAAGCTGCCCTTTTGGAAGAGGATGAGCAATGTGGCGGGCGTCCCCGCCGAGGGGGCGGCAGGCATCCCCGCCAACCCCCTCGAATCATTAGACCACCAGGGAGGTGAGTTGTTACACCTTATAACTTAAGGTTGAACTTGATGGATGTGTGTCTTTTTTAAACCTAACTTAATATATTACTATGGCTGAATATATTAAATTCTAGACTCTAATGAAGTAGATTACCATTGTAAGGCTAAGTGCAAAAATTAGCAGAATTAACAAAGCTTTTAGACTCTAATGAAGTGAATGAATCACGAAACGCATGAGGCTGAGGACTCTAATTTTTAATGTAAGTGTGTACTATTATATTGTAATAACAATGAAATCCTATCATTTAAGTTTTCCCCATTGTTGCTCAAACGATTTCCCAGCCCCCAGCGTCTGTGCCACACTATACGATCCTATTGAGAATCCATAGGAGAGACGAAGGATCCAGGAGGTGAAGCAGTAGACGTAGGAGCAGTGGAACATGAGACAACAGACAGGATTGTAAGCAAGACTCTATTGCGAACAAGCATCGGCACATGCAGACAGGACAGTCAGCAACATTACAGTGAGGATAAGCATCAATACGTGACCATGCCAGAGGATCCTGTAAGTATTAACTAAGCAGGGATCCGGTGCTGGTGTCATGGCAGCGCCCAAATACTTTTGTCTTTTCCTTGTGTTTTGAGGCTAAGTGCAGAGGAGTTCACCATTTGGAGGAGGAAATCAATAACAGCTTGCCATTTGAGGGACACATTCTCAGAACCCTACGTGACCTAAAGATAAAAAAAAGTCGCTTGGTAGAGAGAGGGAGACTCAAAGTTGGTGGAACATTTTATTATAGGAGGCACATACATTTCTAATGACTTATTTTCTATTGGAGATGGAATCCCTATTGTGACTGTGCATCCGCTTGTTATATTTGCGCAAGGTGCAAATCTATTTTGTACTTTTACCAACAATGCATTGATTTTCCCAAAAGTCCAACATCTTTGCAAGCTCACAAAAATTTTGCAACCACTGCTATTCATGAATAATGTACTAAATTTGCATCCTGCAGTGGGCGTTATTTCTCCAGTTTTCTATAATGCTGAATGGGTTGAAGTCAACGGGGTGTTTTTTATGGTGCCAAGTGCACTGAAGTTAATGGGTAAAAAATAAAAATTGTTTACAGGTGAAACAAAATGCAAGGTGAATTTCTAGTACCTTTTCACAAAAAATGTTGCCAATAGCAAAAAAACAAGTTTTCCAGCCCTCATCCTTAGTTAGTTTAAACGTAATTGCATATGTGTTAAAAGTATTAATGGAACAGCGGACTTAATAGGTGCATAAAAGCAGGCTGACCCTTGCCCCAATAATATTGTACTTTGCCCTACTTTCTAAGTGGCAGGGTGTGGGCCTTTATGCTTGGATTGTTTATAGACACATTGATAAAAGAAGCCCCCCATGGGCAGAATTCTTTTTTATTTGTGACACACTGTATTCTGATTCTTGTAGTACTAATTAGTTTAATAGTTTATTAAACTGTAATTATATCCAACCAGAGTATGTCTACGAATGCACTACATTACAATGCATGTGGATCATACAAAATAATAACTCTAAAACATTTACTATAGTTTACCTTCTTTTTCCAAGCTGTGCAGAAAATGCAGTGTCAGGCACAGAAGTTATATCTAGTAATCATTTTGATAGAGTTAAAAGAAGTCAGACAATTCCTTTAATTTAGAATTACGGTTTCAAATTAAACTTTCAAACTTAAAACTCCTCATAAATATTTTAAAATGCTTTCCCTTGGCAGTTTTCTGTTAGATTTCATCAGTCATTAAGATTTATTTTATTATTCCTAATATTGACATGAAGTTAATTTGGACTGAAAATTTCCCTTTCTAAAGCAAATCTGCTAGCATCTTCTATGTAACAACACACATCAATAATTAGTCTGATTAAGTGCAGCAAGTATTTAGTCATGTACATTTAAAAAACAGTATAGGGGTTATATTGCCTTGTTTCTTTAGACGTTTATGGCCTACAAAATGATTAGAAACGTGAGCTTCCCATTATATTTAACAAGGGTGTTCCCGAGTGTAACACACAAGCACAACTGAAGCCCAGCTTTTGGCATCTCCAATTAATTATCTTGGTAATCAGTCAGTAGATAGTGATTAGGGGAATTTCTCCCGTTTTGCTTTGCCGAAAAATTTGCGAAATTCGTGAAACGGCTAGAAATTCACAAAATATTATTGAAACTCGAAAATTGACGCCAGCATCAATTTTGGACACGCGTCCAAAAAAATTCCCGCATGTCAATTTTGACACCAGCGTAAAAGTCAATGGACGGCCAAACAGTGTTGACGCGCAGCGATTATGACGCAATCGACTTTTCAGACGGCATCCAACATTTTTTGATGCCGGCGAATTTTCACTGGAGTTTGTGAATTTGCCACAAATTTGCGCCAGGCGAATTTATTTGCCCATCACTATCAGTAGGCATTACATTTTATGATCTAACCATGAGAACCAAAAAAAAACCTCCATTATGAAAGTAATAAATAGAGGTTGTGTTGACCATGTGCTCTGCCTAGTGTTTTAATTTTAAAAAAGATCTATAATTTTATTATTTATCAATGTAGAAATATCAAATTGGAATCACGGTCTTTGTTCTTCAGGGCAGTTGCATATCATATATAATTAACTCTTCATTATCTGTAAATTTAAGACACAGGCAGCACCTGAAGGAAATTAGCGGCATGTTTTAACAGAGTTTAGCTCCCAGATTCTGTGAGGTGTTAGGCAGAAAGGGAAAAACAAAACCATGACCCATTACAAAAAAAATAGTATTTACCCCTTAATAGTGATTTTATTATTTATTCGCCAGGCGCAAATTCATGGAGAATTTCTGCATTTCGCCACCGGTGAATAAATTTGCAAAATCGCCGCAAAAAATTTGCCGGTGAAAATTCGCTGGTGTCAAAATATATTTGACTCCGGCTACAATTCCGACACCGGCGACAATGCTAGGCGCCCATTGACTTTAATGGGTGTCAGAATTGTCGCCGGCGTCAGAAATGTCGCCGGCGTAAAAATAATTTTGACACTGGCGTCAAAATTCGCATCTCACAAATTTTTCGCCTTTTTGCGAATTTTGCGGGTAATTCGCAAATTTTTCACTTAGCAGGATGATGATGATTCAATAACAGAAAATGACATTAAATACCTATTAGTAAACTGTCAGGGCAGAATCAAAGTTTTCTTTGGTGGACTTTGGAATGCTGGGGAAGTAGAACTGGCTACTTATAAAGTTTCAATATCACAATGGAAATGTCACTCAAATAATAAAATGTTACAGAATTGAAATCCAATTACTTTTATAATATTTGATTTACTTGACATTGTGATTGAATATGCATGGTTTGACTAAGATTTTTCTCATTTTACCAAAAACTATTTATATTTTTCATGTTTAAAAATGGTGGATTTTTTATATAAATTGGAGTCAATTTGACAAAAAACAGATCAAAACAGATATGCAGTTGAAATAAGGGAAAAATTAACAGAATAGGATGTTTTTTATACATAGTTGATTGAGATCTTTGATTTTACTTCTTTTGAAACAGATGAAAGCGAGAAGGATATCTTGAAAATAACAGAAATAAAATAATTTGTCATATTTAAGACAGGGCCAAATTTGAAGCTTCAATGCACTTCATTATAGTCAGGGAGTGTTCTCTCTACATTAAAACAATTGCTTTGTAAACCTCTGCACTTCCCACACCCTGTATATAATGAATAGCCTTTGATCTCACTCCATTTGTAACTAGTGCTAAGAGAAATGTTTTGCGTGAATTGTGTTGGTTCAGACAAAGGGAAATGATTCAGTGATTCATCCTCCTCATCAGCTTGTCCTATGTTCATCTTCACTTTGATATTTAGCCTTAAATATTCTATAAGGCAGATTTATCTGGTGGTATAAAAAATGGAGTTTCTGCCAGAACTTACTTACAAAGGTCTGAAGCAGTATAAGATAACGTCAGAAAATCTGGCATTCGCATGGCGTAAAATTAAACACACCTTGATTAATTTGTCATTTATTTTACACAGCTTTCTACACTGTCTTTTCAGTGAATTTCATTTTACAAAGCATAATAAATAGGCCCCTATGTGTAAGAAACTTAACGTAGGGTTTATCATTTAGGTTTATCTGTAAAAATAACAGTTTGGGGTATATATGATGTCTGTGAATTTAGATTAAACAGTCATCCCTTTGACTAAAAGTTAGTTTCTTCTGTTGATTTGTAGTAGACAAACTGTAAATTATTTTGGTATAGGAACCAGTAAAGGTGATCATATACATACAGCTTTTACCCGTAAAAGCTTAAAATCTAGTGGAATACATAGCTTAGAAAAGATATATGACTGTGAGAACTGGTAGGAGACTGCATACAGTATCTGCATTTTCCATTGATCTCTTTTGTATTCACTTAAGGAAGATATCCTAGCTTTTTGGGTACTTCATGGGGGTTCAAATATAGCACCATTCTAACCACTCCACTACACTTTGAATGCAAACAACAATCTATTGTATTAGGAGTTTCTGAGAAGGATCTAGGGGTTTTTGTAGATAACACATTCCAGTCATTCTGTGGCCACTAAAGCAAATAAAGTTCTGTCTTGTATAAAAAAGGGCATTAATTCAAGGGATGAAAACATAATTCTGCCTCTTTATAGGTCCCTGGTGAGGCCTCATCTGGAGTATGGGGACAGTTTTGGACTCCAGTCCATAAGAGGGATATAAATGAGCTGGAGAGAGTGCAGAGACTAAGTGCAACTAAATTGGTTAGAGGGACGGAAGACTTAAATTATGAGGGGAGACTGTCAAGGATTGGGGTTGTTTTCTCTGGAAAAAAATATGCTTGCAAGGAGACATGATTACACTTTACGAGTACATTAGAAGACATTACAGACAAATAGCAGGGGACCTTTTTACCCATAAAGTGGATCACCGTACCAGAGGCCTCCCCTTTAGACTAGAAGAAAAGAACTTTCATTTGAAGCAACGTAGGGGGTTCTTCACAGTCAGGACAGTGAGGTTGTGGAATGCACTGCGGGGTGATGTTGTGATACTGATTCAGTTAATGCCTGTAAAAATGACTTTGGACAGACATAATATCAAAGGCTCTATAGTTAGTATAGGTATGGGTATATATAGTTTATGTGAGTGTATGGAGGGGTCTGTGTGTATGGATGCTGGGTTTCATTTGAGGGGGTTGAACTTGATGGACTGTCTTTTTTCAACCTAATTTAACTATGTAACTATTTTTTCCAAATAAAAAGTAAGGTAACTCCTACTTATATGAACAAACAATAATCAAAGGCTCTATGGGCCGCATAACCTTTGCCAATAGTTTAAATATCAAAAATAATACTTAACCTTTTTTCCTGTTGTCTGTAAAAACCTGACATGTGTTATCAGCATTATAAAAAGTATATCTTTTTTCCTGATAACTTGTAAAAAAAAAAAAAAGTACCTTTTCCCAATTGGCAAGTGAAGTCAGTATTATCTGGCAATGCCGGCTCATTGGGATACAATTGTAAAGCTTAACTGGGCAGATGAGAACAGATCCATGTACTTTGGAATATTGTTTTATTAGATGACACAAATGTAACTGGCTGGCTAGTTTTCTTGCTTCTGCACATCAGGAGATCAGCTATTAACGAGGCACCAATGCTTGGGGGAAAAAACACTTTTTCATTAGAACTCTAGTTTCAGCAAATGAATCAATAAGGCAAGGGAAGATATGTGACTCTTGTTTATAATGAACACAGTAAGGGAAAGCACTAAGGGCTATTTCTTCACTTCAAAGGCATACAATGTGCTTTGTGCTGCTTGTTATCTTTCTAATACTTTGATCATTGCCTTATATGACCATAAGCCTATTAGAGGTTGTAAATAAAGCAGAGTGCTAATTATTTGTCTACGTTTCGTATTCACATAATATAAATCTATCTTTCCTGTGAGTTCATGTCTCCTCTATTTTTTGTTTTTTTTAGTCGTAGTAGTATTCCAAGGTTTGAAATATTGAGTAGAAGTCAGTATAGTATATGCAACAGTGCAAAACAGAAAACATTCTCTGACAGTGATTACTAATTTCTTTGAAACCAAATTAAAAGTTTAATTATGAATATAAAATACAGGTTTTCCCTAAACAAGGAATTATTTAAACAAGGAATTATTTGTGTTTTTAGAGTCGCCTTTTCTCTATAATAATAAAATAATAACGTGTAATTATTTGTTAATTTTTTTTTTATTTTTATTTTTATTTTTTTTTATTTGTTAATTAAGGTCATAATAAATATAAATATTTTTAGCAAGAGTAAGTTACAGTGGCCTTTGCAATGGAAAAACTCCTTTAAACAAGGAATTATTTGTGTTTTTAGAGTTGCCTTTTCTCTATAATAATAAAATAATAACGTGTAATTATTTGTTAATTTTTTTTTTTTTTTTTTTATTTGTTAATTAAGGTCATAATAAATATAAATATTTTTAGCAAGAGTAAGTTACAGTGGCCTTTGCAATGGAAAAACTCCTTGACCAGACAGTCCAAGTATTCATTAGAATGGGTGTACAGTAATGCCCAGACCAAGCTTATTGGGCCATGCATGGGGCCCACCAATGGGTCAGTCTGACTGATATCTGTCCAGAAATCAGGTAGATATCAATCAGGCAGATATCAATCAAGCAGGTTTCATTTTCCTGCAAGAACCATGTATTAATGCATCCTCTTCTGACTACCTGCATTGGCGACCAGTATGGACCTATCATTGCCTCTAGGTCCTAACAATTTAATAAGCCCAATAACATCCAGCTCAAGGTTGCATGTCAGGGAAATAACAAGCAAATCTTTAGTTGTATGGCCAACTTTACACAACTGGTATTTTATGGTATTTATTTTCCTAGTGATGCCACCCTTATGTATTCACTGTTACATAACAACATCAAACCAATATTTGCCTACAGTAGTCTCCACATCATGGTGATTTATCCTATTCTAGAGTGCCAGACTAAGAGGACCTAGAGCGAGTATAATGTCAGGGAGAACCAGAAACCAGAGCTTCAATGATGATTAGATGGTGCGTCTACCTCCAAGATAGCAAAGCAATCCAATGTATAATATACAGAATTTCTAAAAAAAAAATTAAGTTGCCTTTTAAAATGAATTCTTTGGATGCTCAACCAAAGGTCACATTTGTTTGAGTGACACAGTAACTGTAAATTGGATGGATTTTAGAATCAGTAAAACTTTTTTTATTTTACATTTATCTGGAGAACAGGTCATTTCTACTGCACACATCTCACACTTTTTAATGACCTGTGATCCAATTAGACAATATCCCATAGGTTACAGTGGAGGAACATACCCCACTATAAAGTTTAGAAGAAACAGATCATTCAGAGGCTGGAAATCACTGTAGCTAAATATTTCATCAAGATAGATATAGTGTTGCTATGAAAATAAAATAGTTTGGAAAAGGAAAAGTCTGTGACAGTAAAAATTTGATGTGGGCCACAGTTGATGGGAGTATTTTTTTTATATCTGAATAAGCAGCTACTGTGTAACTAACTCTTGCAACACTTCCCTGACTGACTGTACTGACTCTCAACTGTTGGCATGCCTTATATTTTAGTCATAAGCTGATAACCCTATCATTACTGTCGCCTTTCATTTACAGCCCACACAAAGATCAACCTGCAGAGTATCTCCTTTTCCCCAACCGAAACTTTATCTGAACATGTGAATGACATTAAATTGGCTGACATTTGCTGAATTTCTGTATAGGAATTTAAATGGTCCAGAATTAAAGAGATTTTGAATTTAACTAAATTTAACTTAATTTAAATTTAACTTTAAAGGGGTTGTTCACCTTCCAAACACTTTTTTCAGTTCAGTTGTTTTCAGATTGTTCCCCAGAAATAAAGACTTTTTTCAATAACTTTCCATTATTTTTTACTGTTTTTACAAAATTCAAGTTTAAAGTTGAATGTTCTTGTCTCTGGTGTTTGAGCCTGGCAGCTCAGTAATTCAGGAGGAGACTCCAAACCATTACAATTTTGCACCATTTAGTTGATACATTTCTCAGCAGCATCTCTGGATTATTATCAGTTATTGTATCAATTCTAACAGCTGCCTGTAAGAAATTCAGAGATTCTTCTCAGCAGGGACAGATAACAAATGTATCAGCTACAGTGGCGGAACTACCGGGGAGCAGGGGGTGCGAGCGGGCCAGGGCCCGCACCCCTCAGGGCCCCCCGGCAGTTCACGCGCCACTAATTCCCGGCCAGTTCCGGGTGTACAGAGGGGGGCGGGGGGCCCGGCTGCGTGTCCTGCACCAGGGCCCGCCCCCCTCTAGTTGCATTTCTGATCAACTAAATGTATCAATTTAGAAGTTGGTAACAATTTAGAACAGGGTCGGTGACCCCCCTCCCAGAGCTGCTTTAGAAGGTGAAAAAAGACACTTTATACTTCAATATTAGAAAAACAGTGACACAAAGTAATTGGAAAAAGTCATTATTTCTGGTGATCTATCAGAAAATAACTAGTTGTTTGAAGGTGAACAACCCCTTTAAGACTATTTTTTATGATGGTTTTTAAATTTTAACTTTTTATTAAGCAACTGTGCAGTTAAGAATTTCAGCAGTTAAATCCCTCGAAATTCGACTGGGGAATAGAATCGAATAGGCAATTCGGATGAATTTATGTGCCGGTGAATAGTCGCACGATCGAATATTCGAATATAGGATTTTCATTCGATCGAATGATCGATCAAATGCCTTTTTATTTGATCAAAAACTTAGAAAAGAAGCCTATGGGACTTTCCCATAGGCTTTTAAAGCAATTCGGTAGGTTTTAGGTGGCGAAGTAGGAAGTCAAAGTATTTTTAAAAGAGACAGTACTTCGACTATCGAATGGGCGAATAGTCGCACCGTTTTTGCGCTCAATCTATTCGAATCATTCTTCTCAGGCGAATTTACGCTAATTCGATAGTCGAGAAGCACAAAAAATGACTCCAAATTCGAGTATTTTTCCTTCTCTTGCTTCACTCGAACTTAGTGAATGGGCCCCTTAATGTATGAAGATCCATATTACGGAAAGAACCGTTATCCGGAAAGCCCCAGGTCCCAAGCATTCTGGATAATAGGTCTCATACCTGTATTAAAAATGTTCTTTCATTAGCCTGGCATTTTATTCTAATATATTATAATGACGTCTGCATTATTGCACACACCAAAGGAAGCAAACTTTTCAAGCAAGATACTGCAAATTGCCTTCTTATGTATGTGAACCTTTGGTAAAAAATGATATTCTGCATATTATTTCTTTCTCAGATTGATGTGACTTCAGTTCATATTACAAAGCAGGACACAGTTCTTAAAGCAAAGAAAAAGAATCCATAAAACATAATTCCACCAGTACGCCCTGTCAAGAAAAATCACATTTAAAGTATTGGAGTAAGCCATCAATCTTTGCCACACGTGCTATGGGTTTGACATGATTTTGTTTGGTTAGGTTGCTTTCCATAAACAGCTTAATTTGGTGGCCATAGGACATTGGTCAATTTGTCACCTATTGATCTGTTAAAGCACTGATTCAAGCTGTCTTTACTCTGCTTCTTTAGCTTTAAAACAGGAGTAATATTTATCATATAACACAAATAGAATTTTAGTCTGAAATGCAAACGTAACCAATTGAATTAAATGAAGACAAAAATGTGAATGAAAAAGACTTAAAACAAAATACCATGCCTAATAAACATATTGCAGACCGGGACCAATAGACTCTGGCATAGGGTGATGTCTGTACCTTTTTCAGCAACAAGAATAAAAACAAAGCATTTTGTGACTTTTGCAAGAATTGCAGAACACCTATTAGTGTGTATTTAGCAATAGCTTCACCCAGTCTAATTATTGTCTGCACTGAATAAAAAAATTTGAGAAATGGTGGAAAATGGCATTAAAGTCAATGAGCGTCCGAATAATGTTGACGTGCAATGGTTTGACAAGAGCAACTTTTCTGACGCGTGTCTAAAATTTTTGAAATTTTCTCGCCAGTTTTGCTAATTTATTTGCGAATTCGCGCCTGGCAAATTAATTTGCCCATCACTAACACAAGTCAGTCCTGTGCCATAAGGAGGCTGTAGGGACAAGGGCTCCATTGTGACCTACATCATCTACCACTCCCTAACTCGCATCTCTAAGGAAACACAAGTTAGGGGACAGGATGCCTATGTGCCTCTGTCTGCCCTTCTCCAATACAGCACGTTTGAATGCAGACAGCATTGTAATCAAGGGGGTAACAGCAGGTTTCTGAAGAAAGAATACACAAAAGTCTAGGAGTCCTCTAGAGGTTCTAGATGTTTTTATAAAGCTGTAAATCATTTGTTTCCTTGTAAATCATTCCATAAAAGATCTATTCTTGAATATCTTCTACTGCATTTTTGTGTGATTACATGATTTATTTTGTCCATTAATAGGGACAACTTAAAGAACTGCATGCACTATAGACATAACAGCGACTTTGCTTACCACCCATCTTTCAACATTTCACATGTAGCCAACGATTACTAATGTTAATTTCACAAATGACAATGAAGAATGATGGGGTTTTCCATGTTCTCTATAGCTATGGAGCAAATATTTTCAACCTATGCCACAAACATAAAGCATTTAAAGAGAATCTATCTAGAAAAACCAAAACATAGTATAAGCTTCATCTCATGGAAATATTAATTCAGTTAAACATTCTGTACTGCTTTATAATCTTAACTATTCCCCTCTCAGCAATCTGCCCCTCTACATTAAGGTTTTGCTAGGAGTCAGTTTTGATGGACAGTTAGCTCTAATGTTTGATTGGTCCATGCCTCCTTAGCCTAGATGATGTACTTGAGCTGCATTTCAAAAACTTGAAGAGAAAAGTTGAAGAGAAGCGGTGAAGAGAAACGATGAAGGGAAACATGGTTATTTCAGAAACAGAACAGAAATGTGTATTATTTCTGAGAATATAGTATTTTTTTTTTTGTTTTCATGATAGTTCTCTTTTAAATAGTGATTTAACTTTTTTTTCGCAGTGGATTTTTGCCCAAGTTTCACGAAAAATTTCACAGATCGGGAAACGCAGAAATTGATGCAAACCCATGCCTGGAGAAAAAATACACTCATTGCTACATTTAAACTTTCCAATGTGGTACATAAGGAACAAGGTTTTTTTTAACATATTATTTCATTCAGACATTGTAGAATGTTCCTTTATTAACGTTCTTACTATCACTTAAGTTTTAATTGTTTTAAGGTTCAAACATACTGTATGGAATAATTATGTTTAAAACCTTAGGAAAATGTATTCATGGAACCTTCAGAACCTTAAACCAAATTCTTAGATATTATAAATTTGATACCATGTAGGAAAAATGTTCTATCTTTACAAATCCTATTAAATAAAATATTTCAAATCTACTTGGATCACCCTTTTCCATACTTGGATCATGTCTTGTGAAATTTTGGTTATTTTAGGACATAAATAAAGCTGAGAATTTTAAACAGTCCATTCTTATTTTCCAGTCTTTGTAGACTACAGACATCAGGATCTTATTTCAATTTTGTTTGCATCCCTTTAAGTATGTCACCAAATGGAACCATTTCTTTACATAAAAAATTCGGAGCATTGTACTAGATTAATCGCTTCTTTCTTGTAGGACTCATTTTAACATTATGGATTTGTTATAATGTCTGTGTACAGTACTTCTATCTATTTTGTTCATGACATGATTGGCAACTTTGTTCTAATGGAAAGCAACACCTTGCGTTTCACAGATAAAGACAAAAGAGCTTTGTCTAAATTCAAGATGGTTTTTATCCTATTATCTGGCGAACATTGCTTTTATTGGATTTTGATTGGCTGTAGAAGTCAGTTGGGAGTAGGTTGAAAAGTTCAGCTTGTGCAATATTTATGATTCAGATTTAAACTTCTGTTTACCTTTGTGAAGGGCTCCTGAGAAATGGAAACCTTGATCAGATTTTCACGCGTTCCTTGTGCTGTACATAACCATTTATACAACTTGCCTTTTGTATTTTATTTCTGTCATCATAGTAAAGTTTTTACTTTAAAGGAAAGTGATTTTTTTTTTGTCTACACAAAAAAGGCTAGCTAGCAAAGTGTTTATAGGACAGGAATGTCCTTCAATTGTTGTGGTACTTTAATTTGGAAACATTTTCTGTAATTATTTTTCTAAGGAATCGGACAGGTAATGTGACCTATAAAGTCTTCCTTGGAGGGTAGTTCATTATGTCATATAAAGGGTAATAGCTGCAAATAATTCCATGCTTCTGTGCTCTATAATCTGAGAAGAAATTTCTTATCCAAGAACTTTCTGTCTTCCTGGAGGATATTTTAATTTGCTTTTATAAAGAGCTTTGCTTTTTGCAAAATATTGCATATTTGCATGTAAGGGGTTATACTCCCTTAATTCTTTTCAGAAAATCTTAAACTCACATTATTTTCTCATTCTGGCTTACATGAGGCATCATTTTTTAACAGTAAAGTGTTGCAGTACGTGCCAGAATACAGACTAAGCCAATGTCAGACTGGCCCACCGGGATACCAGGAAAACTCCCGGTGGGCCCAGGTGTCAGTGGGCCCTCTTGCTTCTAACCATTAAGCCTATTTCATGGTCATTGCCTATTTCTTTATGGGGAAAAATGCTTAATAATTGAAGAAAATGGGCAGTAGATATAAGAAGAATATATGTAGATATAAGAAGAATATAGTAAGTAGATATAAAAGACTAAGGAAAGGAGGAGTAATAGTTTGGAAAGTGAGCCCATAGTCTTCTGGTGGGCCCCTGGCATCCCAGTCCGGCACTGGACTTAGCTGAAATCCAGCTGTATTTTAGGTGAATTTCCCCCTTTTTACCACTCTTATTCAGATGATTAACAGTGATGGGCAAAACGGTCCCATTTCACAAAATTTTTGACGATGGTACCTGGTGACAATACGGCTCATAACTAATGATCAACAAAATCACGGTATGGAAGAAGTAGTGATGGGCAAATCGGTGCCATTCGCAAAACTAGAAAAGTTCGCAAAATGTATTCTAGCCAATGGGCATCAAAATTACTTTGACACGCAGTCAATTTGATGCGTGTGACAATTTTGACCCTCATCAATTTTTTTTAGATGCAGTGGATTTTTTACTTTTGTCGTCGCAGTTTTGCAAACTAATTCGCTTGCGCCGAAAAACGAGAAAATTCTATCTATCTACACATCCATATATTCAAGATGTGCAGTTGATGTTTAAAATATATTCACTTGTCCTTAACACAGGGTAAGTGCATATTTTTTTTTTTTTTTTGGGATGAATTTCTCTACATGCACATCTATGGAAAATCCATTATATCAACTATCAAATTAAGAATATATAGAATCATGAGTGAATATGATAGTACTGACATCACTACGTACACAATTCTAACGTTTCATGTTGGGTAAAGAAATAACAGAAAAGTGTGTAGCAGACACTAGGTCACTTTAAAGGGGAACTCCGGCTTCCAAACCAAAATTTGATAAAGAGGCCCACATAACACAGAAACCCCTAATATACTCATCACAGTTACCTGTTTCCTCAAAAAGTATAAATAAATGCAATTTTTATGCTAAAATCCAGCTGTTTAACAGTTCTTCTATTTCTGCTTCATTTGAAATCCTGGCAGGGAAGGAGGGACTAAACACTGATGTTACATATTGTAACAACTTATCCACAGCTTACAGACAGCATGCAGGAACTACATAACCCACAATGTATTGCACTGTGATGATCCTTTCCTTATTGAAATCACATGTGCAAGGAATAATGGGGTTTGGAGGATGCAGGCTGAGGACAGAGAGATACAAAGTATCAGTAGTCAGCCAGCTCAGCAAAGTAGTCAGATAGATCAGCAGTAGAACAGGGGGCTAGGCTTGGGGAACTGTCAGAAACCATTAAAAATCATGACAAGTCTGCATATTTTTGATGTATATTGCAAAGTTGCTTGAAATTATGTTCATTATTTAAGTTATGTGTTTGTGGAGTTCCCCTTTAACACCTCTAAGAAAAAAAAATATAATTAAATTGTGAATTTTGTTAAAAGCACCAGACATAGATCAAAGTGGGTGACTATTTATTTACTTGCTAGTTTACAAGTAGTGAGAGAGAGAGCGAAGGCAGACTACAGATATGTTTGACGTTTCATGGTAAATGCTCACAAAATTGTGTATTGATTAACCCTATAGCAGTGTATTGAGCACCTTTATATTATCCAGGGGGATTACAGTACATGATTCTGATAGCTAATGCAGGTACTAGGCAATAATGGGATAAGCTATACATGCTTCTCTTTTTGTTGACATGATGTGACGACCAATAATGGATTCCCATGTAAGAAGAATGCCTTTGGGGGCAGAATTATTTTGCAGTTTTTGAATAAATTATTCTTAAGGGAGAGGTTAAATGCATTTCCAAATTACAGTCAATTGCCAATGTTCTAAAACCTTTTAGAAAAACTTTATTGCTTTTTGCTCTGGCTTTAGATATTGCAAGTAGCTACAAGAGCTGACTGCTCTTTTAAAGGAAAATTATACCCCCAAAATGAATACTTAAACTACAGATTTAGTGGCATATTAAAGAATATAACCAAACTGGTATATATACTGTATATTTGAGTAAATATACTATAACAGTCATTACACATCTAGCATATATAAACAAAAAATTAGACAAACCTGCATTTGAGGAAGTTTGGGCAGAGACTTGCAATTTTTCTAATAAGCATCTTATACTGTATGCCTCCTCAGATAATGCAGGGTTAATTGCACAGCCATTTATAAATCAAATCAGTTCAAGAATTATTGTACTTTCTGGTTTTAAATGTGTGGTTAAATTTGTGGTTATTGGTTTCACAATTATACAAAAAATACTGAATTAAGGTTTCCATCTGTCCCCTAGCGCCAGGGATCTACCCCATTTCAGAGCTGCTGTCCCCATGACAAATTCTAAAAGGAATTACCTTCACACACCCTGGCTGTCCAATCATGCTTGGCAAAGGGGTTACGCTCCCTGCTAGCATTACCCAAGTTGTGCCGGTGATTTACTTTTCTATTTTTCTTCCCATGGCAAATTCTCCCTGTTAGCCGTCCCTTTGTGGCAGAAAGGCCACTGTGAATCCCCTGGATTGTCGGGCATTCAGACAGCAAGCTTAGAAGGTCCTTTACACAGAAGACTTCACTACACACATTGGCCAATCACAAAGCCACCATATTCAATTTGTTGCAAAAGCTGAAGTGCCTCCCTTTTTGCGCAATTTGTAAGCTGAAGTCCTCTGTACTGAAGGACTGTGACACATTTTTTCACTCCATTTCTGCTGAGTGTCTCTCCTGTATTCTGATCCCCCCTCTTCCCCCCCAACTTCTGCTGCTGCATAGAACTGGTTTTAGATACCAATGGAGGAAAGTAATGCATCAAGACAGCAGCAATGCTCACCGAGCTGCCATGAGAAAATTCCATGAAGTGTTACAGGGATTAAAGTGATAGGCAGATCAGGCCCTGCCCTAGAGCAAAGTCCATCTTCTTGACCTTGCCTCCCCATCAATAGTGTTGGTGCAAAAATAAATATTTCACTTATTGTAAGTGTCCAGTAAGTGTAAATTACTTTACTCAGTATTACTCAGTATTGTCTTGGAGCATTATACATGAAATTACCATTTTGCAATCCTGCTATGAGTTCTGGGCATTATACATGAAATTACCACAGTGCCATCTGGCTATGAATTCTGGGGGTATTTATACATGGAATTGCCGCTGTGTCATCCTGCTGTAAGTACTGGTGTTATTATACGCAGAATGGACTTTGTGTCATCCTAGTATGAATTCTGGGTTTATTTGTAAAATGGGTAGTGGTTAGTGGGGGGGGGGTGTCTTGCACAGTAGGCATGGTCTAAGAATTTTGCTGTGGCGCACTATGTGAAAATCTGGTCACTTAAAATTGAATTCACTTGAAATTACAGAAAGCATCTCGGTGCACTCTAGCCACCAGAGGGCACTTTTGAAATTAGGGTTTGATGGCGTACAAATGTTTTGACTCGCATGCACATTTTGTCACACACCTTTAATTTCTTTTCAAAGTGATCTGTGCCTTTTCTGGTAAAAACTATTCTTTCTTCTGCCTGATACCCATTACGGGGTCTGAGCGGCTGGGCACCCTAGGCAGGCCAGCTTGTCTCCCATCCCCGTCTCATACACATGCTTGGCACCGCTACAGCATTCACTCACACATACGTGCCAGGGGAATTATTGGGTGCAAGTCTAGTGCCAGTTTCAGTCTAGGAGTTGGCAGAAGAAGAGTGCCCAGTGCCCCCCCAATCACTGTGCCTTAGGCAGCTGCCTCTGCTGCCTACCACTAGTTCCCGCCCTGTCCGTTACTGACCTCTGCCTATCCCCATTCATGATTGTTTGCTGCCTGCACCAACCTCTGCCTGTTCCTGATTGACCACTGCTTGGATTGACCTCTGGACAGACTGACCACTGCCTGGACTGTCTGAATTAGGCCACACTTCTGGTAGTTTCGGTTCTCAGCACTCCTGCAATTCCTCTACTGAGCCCAGATCTGCTCTCGCCTCAAGTTCTGGTTAATGGCAGTTAATGGGTATTATCTGGATTACCCAGCATATAGGCTTAACCAGCATTCAGACATGACACTGGCATACCATCAAAATAGCACTTTCTGGTACACCCAAGAGGGAATCCCTTTGAATTCCCTCACTTATCTTCAAACATTATGGATTTTGCAAATGAAAGAATCTAACAGCTGTTGTGACCCACAAACGTCTTTAAAAATGCTACATCTTCCAGTTTATCCGAATCACTTCGAAATCTGATCTTTGGTCCAAATTGTTTCCCAAAAAATAGTTTTCAGCTTCACTTTCATTATAATGTAGAATTGCTGAAACTGTGAAAGAAATTGAAAGGGGCTCATTGCTTCAATTCTCCAACCATGTAGCAAACTAAACCCTTTCTTATAACAGTTATAACAGTCTAGTGTTCATTCACAGTAGAATAATGGACATTGTTAAGATAACAATGCTGAACATAATGGCTGGCAGTTTTCATCTATTTTGAATTAAATCAGAATCCCAGACTTGCTGACTAGTTGTTTTAGGGCCTTTATGAGACACTTCTAGCAACAATATACAAATCCATTTCCTGTATATTTTCCATTACAATAGAGAACTGTAAGCACCAAACTAATAAATAAAACATTTCTCTTTAACAGCCATATGTGATTACCCTATTATTGGGATTTATTTGTATGTATATTTCATTTTTTTTTCCTTTTCTTCTAACCTAGCTCATAGACTCAGGCTTTTGAGTCTACAACACATTATACCCAGTGAAAATAGTAACATCCTTAATAATGCTTGAAATATCTCTTGTCAGATATTACAAGCTTGAATTAAGTCAGCATGATGTATGGATAGAATATATCTTGAATTTCATTGCCTGACGCTGCCTTCATTGTGTCTCTCATACAAACTGGATAAAATAATGTAATATGTTGTGCATCACTTGATCTTACTCATTAAAAAGTCCTATAGTTCAGATTAGATGGCACTCATTGCCAAACAAACACATTAAAACTTAGATTTATCAAATATAGTAAGCTGCATAGCGCCTACTGCATAAATAGTTTCAGTCCTCCTGTTGCTGTTGACCTGAATCCTCTGTACTTAGCTGCATATGGTTAAAAAAGCTTGAAATTATAGTTCAGTTTGGTTGGTGAATGTTACATTGTTAAACTGAGTTTAAAAAAGACCAAAGTCCATCAAGTCCAATCACTCCAAATGAACCCCAGTGCATATATATATATATTTTAATCCATCGATCGAACGATTTTCCTTCAAACCAAAATTGGCTAGAAAGCCTATGAGGACCTTCCCCATAGGCCAACATTGATGCTCGGTAGGTTTTACTTGCCGAAGTAGGTGGTTGAAGAGACAGTACTTTGACTATCGAATGGTCAAATAGTCGAACGATTTTTAGTTCGAATTGTTAGATTCGAAGTCGTAGTCAAAGGTCGAAGTAGCCAATTCGATGGTCGAAGTAGCCAAAAAAAATACTTTGAAATTCAAAGTAATTTTTATTCTAATCTTTCACTCGAGCTAAGTAAATGTGCCCCTCAAAGTTTAAATCCTCTATCACTTTTGGAAGTTAAGTTGCACATCTCTGCACTCTCAGGAGTGTCCATACTTCACTAATAAGAGCCTATGATTAATTATTATTAATAAATTACTAATAAACAGCCTGTGATTAAGTATACTATTGATACAAAACACGTTAGGCTGTGTCCTAGTGCTCTTCAATAAATAAATACTTTTTTAATTGAAAAGTCTGCCTCCTAGAAGTGCCTGCTCAATTTCTATATAAGGTTATCTGCTCCCTCAGCTGAAGATTCAGGGCGGTGCACCTGGACCCCTTCCTTAAACTGGTGAGTGTTTTTCACTTTGAGACCTGAGAAGATTAACTGCATCTACCCATCAGTGTTTATGATTAAAATTCTTTACTAATGAGAGGTTTACTTTTAGTTATGTTGTCCCATTATGATTTACATCCATAAAGACGTTTTTATCATCCGATTCCATGGAAAATATTACTATTAATATATGAAACAGGAGGGTGCTTTAGACAAGCTGGTTGCTAAACGTGTCTTGAGATCTACTGCTCACATGCTAGATCTACATTTTCGACACCCCTGCTCTAGATGATCCCTTACCCGTGGCTTGTGCTGGTCACCAAGTCCTTTGAAGTTTCTCCCAGTAGCCTCTAAGTAGGTTCTCATTTTTGACTTAAAGGGAAGTTTTGGACTTTCAAACAAATACAGCTGTAGTCTGCCAGTCCACATGGGGCTAACAAATATCCAATTACAGCCCTTAATGGGCATCCTTAGTAACTTTCTTCATTACTGTGTTGTTCACCAACTTTTTTACATTTAAAATTGGCTCACACAAGTAAAAAAGGTTAGATAGTTCTGCACTAGATACAATAAGAGCTGGTAAATTTAGAAATTCTCTAAATTTCATTGATTCTTAAGCATCAAAAACTATTGCCTTCATCACACTAATATAAAATGTATGTCTGACATTTTGCATAACATTCTGTGACCAACAGAAATGTGGGTCTGGTGATACATACCCATTATAGTTATTATTGTACAGCAAGGATCTTTGTTTGGGTTGCCCATAAACTGAATCTTCCCGCAACTGATTTGCTGGCATTGTAAATAAAATGTCCTATGACTTTAAGGGGCAAACTCATCAAGGGTCTAATATCGAGGGTTAATTAACCCTCAATATTCGACTGGGAATGAAAATACTTCGAATATCGAAGTTGAAGGATTTTGCGCAAATACTGCGATCGTACGATCGAAGGAATAATCATTCGATCAAACAATTAAATCCTTCGAATCGAATGATTTGAAGGATTTCAATCCAATGATCGAAGGATTATCCTTCGACCAAAAAAACTTAGCCAAGCCTATGGGGACCTTCCCCATAGGCTAACATTGGGTTCGGTAGCTTTTAGGTGGCGAACTAGGGGGTCGAAGTTTTTTCTTAAAGAGACAGTACTTCGACTATCAAATGGTCGAATAGTCGAACGATTTTTAGTTTGAATCATTCGATTTGAAGTCAAAGGTCGAAGTAGCCCATTCCATGGTAGCCATAAAAACACTTCGAAATTTGAGTTTTTTTACTTCAAATCCTTCACTCGAAGTTAATGAATTGGCCCCTAAATCTCTACAAAAATTCAAGAATTAACTTAATGGACGAAAAATGTTTCTTCAAGTGTCGGAAATATCACATTCATTCCCAGCAGGCTATATTAAAAGAATACAACTATAAAATTCCAATTCTTTTGCTCACAAACTGGAGGCTGGGAATAACATTTGTTAGCGGAAAAAGCAGACGTGTCATTAGATCTGTCGGTAGCAGTTGCAGTGTCAAATTTATGTCATAAAAATGATGTTCACTCCTACAGAAAACTCTATCAATTTACAAGGTTTTAGATTGAAGAGCTGACTTTCACCCCCAATTAATGTATCTGGAAAAACTGTTAATACTTCTTAAGAGCGAGTTCTTAAGTGCATGAAAAAAATCAAATGTTGGCTTCAAAGTCGACCTCACAATGGAAAAGGTCAGCGTTCAGAATCAAATCCTATTGTACGGTAATGCTATGCAGGCACCATTAAGCCAATTTCCGTATCCTCATTTTGGACAGACAGCCAATGTACCATAAGAAGCAATCAAATTTACCTTTACTTTTGCCGTTTCAGAGAGTGAGTTCATTTATTGTAGTAGCTTTTTCTGACAATGCAAGAAAAAAAAAAACGAACCTAGAAAAATGCCAAGTTAAATAATAGGGGACTGTTGTGTGATGAATGTAAACTCTTTTCTAGAGGTTACAACTAACAGAAGCACAAATGCTCTATATATTTGTCTGGGCCCCATTCTCTTTTTGAACTATTTTGGAGCCCTTTTTCACCCTCATTTAATACTGTTTTTGTAAGCTAATTTGAAACTCACAGATTGTTCCTATTCTTCCAGACTTGGGCACACTGGTTATCTTAAATGAATCAGTTAATAGTGCTGCTCCAGCAGAATTCTGCACAGAAATCCATTTCTCAAAAGAGCAAACCGATTTTTTTATATTCAATTTTGAAATCTGACATGGGGCTAGACCATATTGTCCATTTCCCAGCTGCCCCAAGTCATGTGACTTGTGCTCTGATAAACTTCAATCACTCTTTACTGCTGTACTGCAAGTTGGAGTGATATCACCCCCTCCCTTTTGCCCCCAGCAGCCAAACAAAAGAACAATAGGAAGGTAACCAGATAACAGCTCCCTAACACAAGATAACAGCTGCCTGGTAGATCTAAGAACAACACTCAATAGTAAAAACCCATGCCCCACTGAGACTCCTTCAATTACATTGAGAAGGAAAAACAGCAGCCTGCCAGAAAACATTTCTCTCCTAAAGTGCAGGGATAAGTCAAATGACATGGGGCAGATGGGAAATTGACAAAATGTCTAGCCCCATGTCAGATTTCAAAATTGAATTTAAAAAAAAATCTGTTTGCTCTTTTGAGAAACGGATTCAGTGCAGAATTCTGCTGGAGTAGCACTATTAACTGATGTATTTTGAAAAAAACATGTTTTCCCATTACAGTATCCCTTTAAAGGAGACTAAATCTTAACAAAGTCTTATGCTAGAAAATCACATTATATTTTGGAATTCTGTACCAGCTGAGGGCAATCAGAACCGCCTGAGATGAGGGACCAATCCACAATACAAAAAAATATATATAGAACAAATAATTCACAAAAAGGATTGAATAGTATTTAATTCAGATTCTCAGTACACAGTGGCTCAGAAACAAATGCAATTTGCATCAGAATTTAATAACCAGCCTTGTACCATCAGCTTTTAATACATGCAAATCTTATTTTCTCATTGATAATTTGTGATTGCCCCAAAATTAGTTGCTCATTAGTGATGGGCGAATTTGGTGCATTTCGCTGAAAAATTCATGAATCCGGCGAACTTTCGCTGGTGAATTTTCACGGTTGTTTCGCAAATGTATTCGCCGGCTGCGAATCACGGGAATTTGCCACAAATTCGTGCCTGGCAAATAAATTTGCCCATAACAATTGCTCACTATAGCTAGTGACGCCTATTGACACCAATGGGTGAAAAAATTGCTGTGCATCAAAAAATTGCCACCAATAGACTTCAACGGGTCACATTTGCCATCACTAGCTACTCATCAGCTGCACAGAACAAACTGAACATTTGGAGTGTGATAGACACTCCAAAGATGCCCTAACAAAGTCCAAAATGGAAAGCTCCTAGTCTGGGTCATTACTCTTATAGAGATGCTGAACCTATAGACTGTTGCAGTAAAATATATACATATTTGTTTTTAGGGCTTAGTTCTCCTTTAAAAACTTTAGTCAGAATTTAAGCAAAATTACTTTTTCTTATTCTTATATTATATATATATATATATATATATATATATATATATATATATATATATATATATATATATATATATATATATATATATTAATGACAAACCTATTTTTCCCAAAAACTAATAGCAAGTGATACCTCTCACCTCTCATTTTAAGCTTTGGCTCCAGTTGTGATAATATGCCATATGCCAAGTACAAGTCAGTGGAGGACTTCAATGATGATGCAGCAGATGACAATATTTCTTAATTATCCAGGTTTCTTCATGGGACTCTAATATCCCAAAAAAGGGAGTTTCTAGCCATCTGTCTCCAGCAGATACATTCACCAGCTCTGAGTTAGCTCTAAGAGCTGCTCAGGGGATTAGGAACTCACCAACACATTCATTTGCAGGGGTTCAACCAGAAACGGAAGCTTTAGCCATAGGGCCCCATTTATTAATAAAAATGTTCTATTTAGAGAATTACAATATATGTACTTTTACTGTTTGTATTAAAGGAACATGTATTATAAAGCTAGTTTCGCTGTCAGCTAGTGGGCTACTTTATATATTGCCGGCTTGGGTAATACGATCATTATAAATACATCCGTCTCAGTGAACTCTGGGCTTTTGTGCATTTTTTTTGTGCATTTATCAGCTCCAGTGCTGGACACAGTGTAAGACAAATGTATTTGCTTTACTAACAAGAAAGTTACTACTTTTCCGCTTTTTGTCTTTTTCTTTTCCAGAAAAGAAAGTTGTACTACTTCAGGTTCATAAACTCAAGAATATCCCACTGAGTTAATCAACTTTGTTTGGAATAATAAAGCACTTTAATAGGATAGCTAAATTAAAGACAGTGACTTATTGTTATAGCGTTCTTTGGCAAGACATTTTATGATACGGTATTGTACGACATACCAAAATTGGGTTTTCAATGACAAGGAATCCATGCATGCAACTGACTTACGAAATGGGAGGTAGAAAAACATAAACAACTTTAAAGCCACAAATATTCACTTTTACAATCAATCTCTGTTAATATATTCAGCATAGCAAAAGGTGTAGATATCCCATTTGCATGAGGATATTTGTTAAACAAGGCCTTCAGAAATGTGCATCTATTAAACAACAATGTATTACCTTTCCATAACGACTTGCAGAGAGTTCTGTTCAAAGTTTGATTGGTAGAGACAATGGGGATCCATTCACTCCTTATATCACTGTAAAGCCAGCCTTTGTACAGAGTGTTCCAGTAATGAATCCAGAATGGGGTGTAGTGTTTGTATTCTCTTTGCCTAAATATTTGCAATTTAACCCCTCTCAGTGGGAATCAATTATAAAGTTTGCACAGTGCATATTTTTTCACAAATGGTTGTATTGCCAATGTTTTTTCCTATTGCACCGCCGTGTCTGTCTTTCCATTTTTTGCGAATTCAAATTGTGTAAAAATATTCGCAAATGGCTCGCAAATGAGTAGGGATGCACCAAATCCAGGATTCGGTTCGGGATTCGGCCAGGATTCTGCCTTTTTTCAGCAGGAATCGTATTCGGCCAAATCCTTCTGTCCAGCCGAACCGAATCAGAATCCTAATTTGCATATGCAAATTAGGGGTTGGGGAAATCCCGTGACTTTTTGTCACAAAACAAGGAAGTAAAAAATGTTTTCCCCTTCCCACCCCTAATTTGCATATGCAAATTAGGGTTCAGATTCGGCTGGACAGAAAGATTCGGTTCGGTATTTGGCCAAATCTTTCGTGAAGGATTCGGGGGTTTGGCCGAATAAAAAATAGTGGATTTGGTGCATCCCTACAAATGAGATGGGTGTTTGCATGTAAGCACTGTGCAGGGTCATTATGCACAACAATAGCACTGACAGTAATTAAATTTGCAACTTGAGAAAACTGTTTTGCAAAAATTCTCTCCACCTCCAAAGTTGTGGCATAACTCAAATGCAGAATGCTCACATAAATATTTGCAATTTGCGTTTCTTTGCTACATTTAAAAAGCTCTTATGGACAATGGCAGTGTGACTAAAATCCATAATTCCAGTTTTATAAATATAACCATGAAAAAGGCAAATATATTTTCTGTGCAACCAATCTGCCCTGCGCAAACTTTATAAATGAGCCCCTGTATCTTTCAGTACCACTAATAAAATGATATTATCCAATTGGCATAAGACTTCCTAGGTACTATAATAAGGGGTCCAGTCTACACTCCCCCCTGGGTGCCTACCGTAAGCAGGGCCGCCATCAGGGGGGCACAGGGGGTACCGTTGTACCGGGCCCCGGGCCTGAAGGGGGGCCCGGCTGTGTTACATTTTTCAAATAAGCCGGCCCCCCCTAGTGGCGAAGTTCATGTGCTGCAGCGCCGCTGAACCCGACGCTGGACTTAAATACCCGAAGCCGTGCTTAGAACTGCTGTTGCTGCTCAACGCTGCTCATGCTACTCAGTTCTCGGATCGCTAAGCTCTGTGAGGCAAGGTTACATTCTCTCCAGTTCTTCCCGTGCTGCTGCTGCCAAGGGTGAGGCTGACGTGGGAGTGGAGAAGCAGGGAGGGAGGGAGGGGGGAACTTTTAACCCTGTGACTCCAGCTGTGAAGAAGAGTCAGCTACTCTAACATTGGCACTGGGAGCCTCTCTTCCCAGCATGTAAGTTCCACACCAATTTTTTTTTAATTTTATTAAACTCCTGGGCAAATTTTTTTTAAAATATTCTATGGGTCCCCTGACCACCATTGTTATAGTAGAAACTTCTATGGGGGGCCCTTGTGCAAATCGTTTTTAATGTATAGGGGGACCCTGACCACTAATGATTTTTTTTAAACTTGTAGGGGGCCCTGACCACTAATGATTTTTTTAAACTTGTAGGGGGCCCTGACCACCAATTTTTTTAAAAAAATTTTAAGGGGGGTCCTGGCGCCAATGTTTTTTTTTTTAACTTATAGGAGGGGCCCTGACTAGTCATCACCAATGATTTCTTTTAACTTGTAGGGGGGCCCTGACCACCAATGTTTTTTAAAACTTTTATGTTTTTACCAATTTTTTTTTGTGAGTGAGAGGGGTACTGTTTGTAGCACTGGTGTTTGTGTGGACGTTTTATTGTGGAGTGGGCGGGGCCAGGGGCCCCAGAAAATTTTGCTGTATGGGGCCCCGTGATTTCTGATGGCGGCCCTGACCGTAAGTACTGTATGCACAACAGCCTACACACTGTTCTCTTTCCTAACGCACTGGTCCAGATGTACTGAAATGATCACTGATGCCAAAAACCCTATTCCCTAAAGGTAAAATGCTTCCTCTAACACTTAAATCACCATTTTCCATGTTTGCACGCATCTAAACCAGATTAGGTTCTGCAAAACTGCTCTGGTAAATACTCTGCTGGACTTACTTGTCATTGCAACCATACTTATGACTTTTCATATGTTACTTTACCCCATTGAATCTCTTAGCCAATGCCTCTGAAAAATGGGAATGTTTTGCAGGCTCTTTTCCATTTCAGCACCCCACAAACCTATTGCCACACTCCAACTGCTTGGCCTCCAACTGATTTATGTAATGGTATAGTGTAAGATAGTGGGACTTCTTATAGTGTACAGTTTATAAACAATTGACCAGAACAAGTGCCAAGCACACTGGTCTCAGCTCGGCTTCACCAGTAGTGTGACCACCGTTGGGCTTCGGGAGGAGCCCTCAGCTTACTTGGGTGCCACCTGGACTTAACGAGAGGTGCAAGGCGAGATGTTCTGGCTGGCAAAGGGGCACGGCTGTTAGCAGAGTCTTTTGGGCCGAAGATCACGGTACAAATGGAGCAGGCAAGAGAATCGTCAGACAGGCAGGGTCGAGGCAAGCAGATATCAAGAATCGGCAGACAGGCAGGGTCGAGGCAGGCAGATATCAAGAATCGTCAGGCAGGCTAGGGTCAAACCGGGTTGTCAATCAAGGGGTTAAACAGGAAGAGTTGTCGTAAGCAGGCAAGGTCAGGATCCAGAAGTCAGAATAGTCAAAATAGCCAGGCAGGGGTCAAAACAGGAATCAAGCAAGTTCAGAACGAGGCAGAATAGCACAAGGCTCAGGAGCACCAGGAATACAATCCTATCACGGGCAAGGTGTTGTGGACATGATGGGCTTTTTATAGTTTGAATTTCGCGCCTTTGCGCGCTGACGTATGACGTCAGCGAGCCTGGGCCTTTAACTGGAAGGAGGCGCGCCCTATGGAGGAGCCGGCGCCAGCGAAAACACGCCGATGGTGCGTCGGACAACCCCGCTGCACAGGTACCTTTACAGCAACTTTCTTGTCTGCTTCTGTTTATGGTTTTTACACAGAGCTCACTCATACTGTAGCTTTTGATGCTACCCTTAAAGCAGTACAGTCACCCACAAGAACAGTGTTATTTTGCGGATCACTCTTCTTGTACTGCACCATCTAAATCCTCTGGATCCTTTCTCAGGGACCCTCGTGGCCTATAAGTGTTCACCCCCTGCACAAACTAAGGGTTCTTTACCAGTTTATAAGGGTCTCACTTTCCCTGGCCCTGTCGCAGTGGTCTCTGTACTAATGGGTTACTGGCTGAGGTTTTATCCCCACTCAACTGTTTGTCAGAGCCTAAAACATGCCTACTCTGCCTCTCACAATCTAGGATGAACTCTGCAAATATGTCTTCACACTAGATTGGGCACCTCTACTGAGGTAAACTTCCTCAAAATTTTGTCATTACAGTCCTTCCACATGGAAGCACATTTCTTCAGCTCTAGTAATTACTTAATGATGCTGTACTACCGGTAGGGGATCCATTACAAGGAATACATGGAATAAGAGATTTTCTTGCACATGTCCTATTAACGTGAGACCAAACTAGAATCCACGATTGGACCTTATTTATTATAAAAAAAAAAATCACAATTTAATTGGATCAGGGACAAACAGGAAAAAATCAAGCGAAAATCTGAATAGTACAATTTTTTCAGAGTTTTTCCCAAATCACTCGATTTCAGATTTTTGCCCAAAAAGTCTGAAATAGTCGGATTTTTGGGCTAATTCCAGTGCAGACCACAGAAACTTCTACTGACTTATATGCAACCACGTTAGGTCTGAGATGCAGGATTTTTGGATTCTGACTTTTTCCATCCTTGTGGTATAATAAATCTCATAAAATTTTCAAGTTTTTGCCATTTGGACTTTAATAAATAAACCCCTAAGTGTGTGAACATATATACATTCCATAGAATTCTCTTTACCTGATAATGCTTTATAATGCTTGCTTGCAAGATGACATGAACCAAGCACCCAATCAGTTTACCACAATGTGTTGTTGTAGCCTGAAAATTGTAATGACATTATCTCTAGGTACCAAATATTATCATGTGCATAGACACTATCAATGTTGTTTATTATGCCGTCCCCTAAAATACTGCAGCCCTAGGCCCGGGCCTTGGTTGCCTTCCCACAAATCCGGGCCTGAAAACACTATCAGTATTGAAAAGTCATCAGGAGGAAGCCTTACTTTTGTTCTCATCACAAACATCAATGCCTGAGGTATTCAAAACTGTATGTAGGCAAGACAGAAGCCTTTTTTAAAACAAAGCTGGGGACTGATGAAATGAAAATGTTCGGAGAAAAAAGGATCAGCATTTGATAAAAAGAGCACATTCCCATCTTTTAAACATTGGGGTTCAGTCCCACTATAGTAGGAAAGCATTTGGACAACTATAATAAACAGCAACAATTAAACAGTATGCATTTTAAAAAATATTATACATTCTTCACATCACAAAGTCCTCGGTCCATGCAGGTAGTTTTCTGATTCTCTCAGTACGCCTTTTAGGTTCACTTTCTTCAGGCCTATTACAGTTGACATCAGGAGTAGGAAAATGTCCTTCATCAAATGGAGCTTCTCCAAAGTCATATCTAACAGGAGCAAGACTACAGTTCATATGTATAGGGTCCTCGCTGGCGTCTCACTTTAATTGGTGTAGTAAATTTAGATTGTCCTTGCTTCAGTATTCCTGGTTTCTTAATTCTGACTAAAGATCCAGGCTAAAAGTGTACTTCTCTGGCACCACGTTTTCTGTCAGTATAAGCCTTGCATTTGACTTGTTGACGTTTCACAATGTCAACAGTAGATGATTTTGTAGGCACAGTATTTTGTGGAAGTTTGGTGTTTGCAACATGTAGAAGTTTAAAGGTGTTGGACAAATCCAAGGCAGCAACTGGACTGCAAAAAACTTCTTTATTGGAGAGTAGGGATACACAACATGTTTCGGGCTGCACCCTTTGTTAAGTGTGCACACCTGATAAAGGGTGCAGCCCGAAACATGATGTGTTGAAGACTGACTTAATTGGGATATCAGGCACAGGATACCCCGTGGGAAATCCGATGAACATATTCTGTGAGCTCTGTCTTAGTGCGCATCTGTCTGCCATGTAACAATTCAGCTGGAGATGATTGAGTTGTTGCATGGCACGTTGCTCTGTAGTTATGTAGGAACTCCGTTGTAAATACTTTCCAAGATTTCCCAGTAAGATTTGCTGTCTGTAGTGCAGGAGAAGATCACAATGTTGAACCATAATCTCAACTAAGCACCTTTTATGGCTCATAACTTGATGGGTCTGAAATACAGTGTTACCCTTTTTCCTACTAAAATCAGATGCAAGTGATGCTTAAGGCACCCTAGCCACCCAAAAGACAGCAGGAGAAGAACCTGCTCTTATCACAATTCAACTTGGGCCCATTTTGGCTCTGAAAAAAATGACTGATGATGGAAGTGTATTAGTACAGCTTGCTCCATCAGTTTATGTCTTTCCAAAGTGAATATACTGTAGGTCTTCATATAACAATTACTACATTTTTAAAAATCAAAAATACTAAATTTTTTACATTGTCTTAAGAACTGATTGATAAAGAACACAATGTTGTTTAGCAAAACACACACTCAGATATATCTATACAACCATATACTTTATACTAAATCTTGTTTATCAAAAAAAAACCAATCATTTAGATATCTTTATCGTTGTCTTCTAATAATGAGCAGAACTGATGTTTTCTGATCTGATCATTATATTAAACATTACCCACACAAAGGTTTCTCCTGTCCATAAAAGACACAAATGTGTTTCACTGATGGAGAAAATAATACAAAGAATGCCTATCTCTAGCCTCTTCAGGGACTGACTCCTAAAGGAAAAATGGACAAGTTTGCTTGGAAAGAAAAAAAAAATGTATTTTACTTTCATTGGAGGGATTACTGGAATAAGAAGAAAAAGAGAATGCAAGCGTGGTGGCTGCAGGCTGCTAGATAAACCGTAAAGGCTCCAATTAATAAAAACTAGTTGGGAGGAAATAAACAAACTTGGAAGGGAACCTGAAGGGGGGTTGCTTGTGTGGCTGCCAAGTTAGATTGCCATGATTTCTTGAATGGCAATGCCATTTTCTCACTATGCTGAATGGCAAAGCCTTGGACAATGGCCAATTACAGCTTTTCCAACAGTGATCGCTGCACAAGAGGCTTAGGCTGATAATCATCCCAACAGAATAGTGCCTTACACCTCCTACAGCCAGTATGTGCCAGGCAGCAGGGGTACAAAATAATGAATCCACACTGGTAATTAATCATTATTCTTTGTGTAAGCTCTTCCAACTCTGTTATGTAACCAGTAGAGAGAATGAAAGAAGGCAAGGAGGGGTTAAGGGAAAATTATGAAAATGGGGTGATAGAAAATATTAAAGAAAAATGACAGCTAATGTTTTGTTCTGTTTTCTAAAATCGGCTTTTGAATTCAGTGGAGGATGTATTTGTCAGGATGGCATTATGTTGATGTCCACTTATATCCTGCAGAGTGTTCCACAATAAAGTCAGTCCATGTGCACAGTGAGATACCAGGCAAAAACTCTGCCAGTTCCTGCATGACTTATAACAACAAGCAGCACTGGCTCCTTTTTTTTCTCTTCAGATTCCCTTTTCTTCTTTTCCTTTCAAAGACATTTTAATAGGTTTCTTCACACAGCAAATTCTAAGGGGGCTATTGAATTTTAGTGTACACCTGTATGACTCTACCCAGCAGGAAATGAGGGCTCTAAGAGGTATCAAGCTCCACATTAGCTGCAATAATTTGTACTAAAGAACATCACTGTCAGAGCTCTGAGGATCTAGGTTCAAATATGGGTTACAAAAACTACAGCTAAAAGAGGAAAAAGTACTTAAATTTTAACTGTTTTAAAATTAAAAAAAATATGAAAACCTGTGAAGGCTGAATTTGTGCAAAGGCCTTTATGATATATAATATTTTCAATAATATGACATGTAATATTTTCAGAGAATAAATATGTAATATCTGTGGTCGGTAAAACAGTAGCATTTACATTTTTTTCTGTGTAGGGACCCTGAAATTTGGGTATATTTTACTCAAGCAGTATGTAATCAGACACCTAAGGTTCCTTTAGTACACTCAGGCAGCTATGTCCTTTTTCCTGTGTCCATTGGGATTTACTGTAGACAAGGGTTGCCCACTAGGTGGCAGCATGTAAAAGTATAAAGTGGTTTAGCCCTATGTGCTAAGGTTCTTTCCTGGGACCTTACCTCTCTGTGAGGTATTACAGGTCCAGGTCCGGTGATAAAGCTAGATAGAGTTTTTTAGTGATAGGAAGTTTATGTCATAGTTGCTCTAGAAGCAATAGAGAAGCTCAGGGTATGTATGTTTCTCAAGGAGAAATAGTGGAATTAGGACCGTGTGGTGAGTATACCACTAGCTCAGGGACTCAGTGGGTGAGGTGAGGACCAGTGAGGGTGCCAAGACCCAAGATGCCAAGCTGATTATTCCTGGGCAGGAAGCTTTACTCATTGGGAGGATTTTACCTCAAGATAACCAACTAATATTTCACTGGAAAGGAATGGATCCTGTTATTATTATTCTGCATGACATCTAATGGCCTGTGAATTACTCCATTGCAACTGTAATATGTAAATAAACAAGTTGTTTTGCTGCAAGAATCATGTCACTGAATGGATCCTTTGCTGCATTGAACTACACCATGTACCGGGAGTTGCAGGGAGTTGCACAGCTACACTGAGGTCTGGGGCACAAGTCAATCAGTTTTACCCTGGTCACACACAGCCATAATACACAGCTAAAGCACACTCAAGGGTGGGCTACATCTGTAATTTGGATTGTTATACCTTAAGTCAACTGGAAAATCATGTAAACATTAAATAACCCAAATAGGCTGGGTTTGCTTCCAATAAGGATTAATTATACTGTATCTTAGTTTGAATCAATTACAAGGCACTGTTTTGTTAATATAAAGAAATTTCATATAGTAAACATCTATAAACCATCTACCAGAGTGACCTAATCCCCATGACTCCAAAATATGTCTCCTGATACTATTTCTGATTTTCCCACTTGTGTTTGGGTGCCAATGAATGAATTAAAAGAATACTGTTGTCAGAATAAAAGTCAATTGCTTTCCATTAACAAAAACAAAAATTAAGACATAATTATACGGTTGTGTAAAAAAAATGGATTAAAATACACCACACATTGGCACTTTGCCATTTTTTATTCAACCACTTTTTTCAACACTTTCAACATTGGTTTTTGCTTGCTGATTGCAATTGACAGTTTAAAATCACAAGGAATGAGAATAAACCAGTTTGTTAAAAAGCACTTTTATTGTATACCACCTTTTACACTGGTTTGTTTTTTTGATTAAAACATGTTTGCACAGACTGATAAATAGAACTCACAATACTGTTATGATTAAGGGAAGAAACCCATTATAATGACCCCCCATACACCAGAAGTTCATGATTCCTGCTTTGTGCAAGTGAAAGTGGTACCTTTGCAAAGAGGCTTAAATTCTGTAAATGATTTTAGAATACGCAATGAATATCTCCAACTGAGCCATTTATTGAATTTTGTATAAGATTTAAAAAAGAAAATGCCTCTCTACAACCTCAAGGAAAATGCTATCATTTCTAAAAGCTGGAAATGTGATCTATTTATATCAGTTGTTAGTATAAAGCAGCTAAGGTTTCCATGACTAGCGGTGTGTAGTATTCAATCTTAATATTATGCAGAAGTCAAGCAGGGACCCACTATCACTATTTCAAGCGCACACCGAAAGTAAAATAACCTTGCTGCCATCTAGCTAGATTAAAGTATCAGATGTAAAGTTGGGTTCCATCATTTATAAAGCATTGGGCCAACCTGCAAGAATGTAACTGTAAATTTGTTAAGCCAGACAAGAAGAAACTTGAAATAAATATGATTTTTGTTTCTTTTTTGCTTCTAAGGAGCATTGCAGCAGAAATATTTGATTTACACTTTATTATGAAAACAGAAAGTTTCAGTACAAGGTGGCAGTCACCTGTAGAGCATTAAGAGTTTCTGTTCACGTGCCTGTTTCTGGTCCTTCCTGGTTGCACATGCCTAGCTCTACATTTCTTCATCAGGACAATTATATCAGTTACTGTATCTCAGCTTGACCACGTTAATAATATTTAAAATTTTCAATAAGCAATAAAAAACATTCTGCATAGGCCATGCCTGCACACCCTCATGTGTTGCCTGGCACTCCTAATGATGTGGGTGAAGTCACCAGCAGGTCCAGAGGTTGGAAACCCATAAGAGAAAACTTAGTATAGATCTATCTATTTTAATCTCTAAAGCCAATATAGAAATGCAACCTGAAAAGAAGTCTTCCCAAACACATACTAAAACCAATAAGCAAGTATAAAAGCCATAAGATGGGGGGGGGGGGGGCGTTGCAAATAAAGCTTTGTCCTCTTCCCCATAGTGGTACATTCTCAAGAAAGCAATCTGTGCTTCAAATGGAGATTCATTTGCCTTATAGGATGAATTCTTAGAATTAACTCCAAATCTAGATGGTAGATAATCTTTGCTATGGAATTGAGTCAGGTGCAACTTACCAGGGTAAGTTTTTAAGGAAAGGAACTTTACTAAAAAAAAAAATGCTTGTCCATAAACACATTATTTTTCAATTTCTTACATTTGAGCTTCCATAACTCACTTAGTGCAACTAAACTGATGGAAGACTTAAGTTATGAGGGCAGACTGTCAAGGTTGGGGTTGTTTTCTCAGGAAAAAAGGTTCTTGCGAGGGGACATGATTACACTTTACAAGTACATTAGAGGACATTATAGACAAATAGCAGGGGACCTTTTTACCCATAAAGAGGATCACCGGATCTCGTGTCTGGGGCATGGCACGAGTGCTAACATTTCTTAAGTGCTAAATTTCACAAGTGCTCAGAAATGACAGTTAAACAAGACAGTTCAATGGAACTAACTCCTATCTCTTCTCATTCCTACAGGTAATTCTGCTATATCCACATACTGCCATATCCATATACTGCAACTGTTTATTCTGGTAATTCTGCTATATCCACATACTGACATATCCATATACTGCAACTGTTTATTCTGGTAATTCTGCTATATCCACATACTGCCATATCCATATACTGCAACTGTTTATTCTGGTAATTCTGCTATATCCACATACTGCCATATCCATATACTGCAACTGTTTATTCTGGTAATTCTGCTATATCCACATACTGCCATATCCATATACTGCAACTGTTTATTCTGGTAATTCTGCTATATCCACATACTGCCATATCCATATACTGCAACTGTTTATTCTGGTAATTCTGCTATATCCACATACTGCCATATCCATATACTGCAACTGTTTATTCTGGTAATTCTGCTATATCCCTACTTGTATTTGTTAACCCCAATAACTTTTGTCTGTCAGGCCTATTCTACTTAAGTTCTTTGATAATATCTCGAGCACATCTGTGTCCACTCCCCCGTGAACAAGAGATATTTTTATAGCCCCAATCCTGGTTCTGGTGTCTGTAAAACTCTGCCCTTTGCTAGCTGTTTAATTGATTAATTGATTAATTAGGCTCTGGTTTTCCCAATCAGCTACATATAAATTCAGGCCCAGTATTGGGGATGGCACTCGTGTCTGGGGCATGGCACGAGTGCTAACATTTCTTAAGTGCTCAGAAATGACAGTTAAACAAGACAGTTGGACAAGGCATTGACAAGGCAAAAGGAACCGGATTCCCCTGCAATCAACTGTGAACCATCTGGGAGAAGAAGAAAACAGATTTTTTTTGTACCTGCTAGTTTGTTACTTCTTACTCCAAACATGCTTTATCCTGCATTTCTCCTTCTTTCATTCTCATGCTTCATAAAGCATTTTTCACTACCTCCTCCGACTAATCCCACTTCTATACAAATCTCAGCCTCTCTTCTCTCCTCTCCTTCCCTCTCCACACATGAAGTATATAAAGTACTCTGTTTAGCTATTCCACAAAGCTCCTCTTTTTCATACAAACCAAGGACTTATAAATCCCACTCTCACTTAGTCTTTCTTTCCTTTCTATTGCTGGCAGCTGGGGACATTTCCCCAAACCCTGGCCCTTACCCCATCCCAGTTATAACACGGCCACGAGCTCCTTCTCTCCGGAGCAAATTCAAACAGTACAGAACACTTACTCCTATACCCAAAATCCCAGTTAATCTTTCATGTGCTCTCTGGAATGCCAGATCTGTTTGCAACAAGCTCACCGCTATACACGACCATTTCATTGCAAATTCCTTTAACCTACTCGCACTTACTGAAACCTGGCTTTCTCCTACTGACACTGCCTCACCTGCTGCCCTGTCCTATGGGGGCCTACACCTTACTCATACTCCCAGACCTGGTAACAAACCTGGAGGTGGGGTAGGTTTGCTTCTGTCTCCCCGCTGTACTTTTAAAGTTCTTCCACCTGTTCCCTCTCTATCATTCTCCTCATTTGAGGCTCACTGCATTAGGCTCTTTTCTCCTGTTTCACTCTGCATTGCTGTTATATATCGACCACCAGGACCAACTGCACAATTTCTGGACAACTTTGCTGCCTGGCTTCCTTACTTTCTTTCATCTAACATCCCATCCATCATATTAGGTGACTTTAATATACCTGTTAACAACATTAACAACTCTTCTGTCTCTAAACTTCTTTCACTAACCTCCTCCCTAGGCTTATCTTTGTGCTCAGACTCCCCCTCTCACTCCAGTGGTAACACTCTGGATCTCATATTTACCAGACTCTGTTCAACCACCAATTTTACTAACTCACCATTTCCCCTCTCTGATCACAATATGCTCACATTTCAACTCTCACTAACTCCCTCCTCAACCCCTGCTATTCCCCAAACACGTACTTACCGTGACTTTCAAGCTGTAGACGTGTCACATCTCTCTTCTTCCTTTGACTCTCTTCACTCTAATATCTCAGCCATCTCTTGTCCTAATGTGGCTACCTCTGTCTACTATAGTACTCTCACCACTGCCCTAAATGAGCTTGCTCCTATAAAAACGAAACGTTCTAGACCCAAACCACTTCAACCTTGGCATACTGCTCATACAAAAGCGCTCCAAAGACACTCACGTGCACTTGAGCGTCGCTGGCGCAAATCCCGTTCAGAATCAGACTTTTGGAGCTACAAATCTGCCCTGCGCTCCTTTAACACCAGCCTCTTCCAAGCCAAACAAACATACTTTACTTCACTCATTAACTCCCTTTCTAAAAAACCAGCACAACTTTTCTCCACCTTTAACACTCTCCTTTCCCCTTCTCCACCCCCTCCATGCACATCTGTCTCTGCTCAAGATATTGCTGAGCACTTCAAAAACAAAATTGACACTATTAGAAGGGACATTACACTACTCAACCCCCCTAGACTTCCACCACCCTCCCTTCACACTCCCCAGTCTCTCCTGTGCTCCTTCACCCCTGTCACTGATGAGGAAGTCTCAAAGCTTCTGGCCTCTTCTCACCTTACCACCTGCCCGCTTGATCCAATTCCCTCAAAACTTCTCCGCAATACCAATCCTGGTCTAATCAAAGCCTTAACTCACCTATTTAATCTTTCGCTCTCAACTGGACTGTTTCCTTCTCAACTAAAACATGCTCTTGTCACCCCCATTCTGAAAAAACCCTCTCTTGATCCCTCCAATCTTGACAACCTCCGACCTATCTCTCTGCTACCTTTCATCTCTAAACTACTTGAGCGCCTAGTCTACAACCGACTTACCTCATTCCTCTCTGACAATAACCTGCTAGACCCCCTACAATCTGGTTTTAAGCCACAACACTCCACGGAAACTGCCCTGACTCGACTAACTAATGACCTTTTAACCGCAAAAGCCAACAATCATTTCTCACTACTAATACTGCTTGATCTCTCAGCCGCATTTGACACTGTAGATCACCCTCTCCTCCTCCAGTCCCTCCAGTCGCTTGGCCTTCGTGACACAGCCCTGTCCTGGTTCTCTTCTTACATCACCAATCGTTCCTTCAGTGTCTCCTACAATGGAGCATCATCTTCTCCCCTACCTCTTTCTGTTGGAGTTCCTCAAGGCTCTGTCCTAGGACCATTACTATTCTCCCTCTACACTTCCTCCCTTGGCAAATTAATAAATTCGTACGGTTTCCACTACCACCTCTATGCTGACGATACTCAGATCTATCTCTCATCTCCTGATCTCAACCCAGAACTCCTAACTCGCGTCTCCTCCTGCCTGTCCGCTATCTCTACCTGGATGTCGCAACGCTACCTTAAATTAAACCTCTCCAAAACTGAAATGGTTCTCTTTCCTCCAAATAACACCAGTAGCATCCCCGAAGTATCCATCATAGTTAACAATTCCACTATCACCCCCTCTCCCCAGGCCCGGTGCCTTGGGGTTATCCTAGATTCTGCCCTGTCATTCACTCCTCATATCCAGTCACTTATCAAATCATGTCACTTCCACCTAAAGAACATATCCAAAATACGATCATTTATCACCCAAGACGCTGCCAAAATTCTTATTCACTCTCTCATCATATCGCGTCTAGACTACTGTAACTCGCTTTTAATTGGCCTCCCCCTCCAGAGACTGTCACCTCTCCAGTCCATAATGAACACTGCTGCGAGGCTCATACACCTCAGCAACCACTCCTCCTCTGCCTCGCCATTCTGTCAATCCCTGCACTGGCTTCCGTTACCTTTCAGAATCAAATTCAAATTAATGACACTGACTTTCAAAGCACTTCACAACTCTGCTCCACCCTACATCTCTGAACTCATCTCTACATACTCACCCACTCGCTTACTACGCTCCTCTACTGACCTCCTACTCAACTCTTCTCTCATAACCTCCTCACATGCTCGCATTCAAGACTTTGCAAGGGCTGCACCCCTCCTCTGGAACGCTCTCCCACGGTCTGTCCGACTTTCTCCCACCCTTTCTACTTTCAAAAAATCTCTGAAAACGCACTTCTTTCGAGAAGCCTACCCTCACTCCGCTTAACTACCAAACGCAACACCACATACAATACCACATTTCTCACCCACTTACTTCGATCTTGCCCACTCCCACACCTTGTGTATTACTCCCTCCCCTTTAGACTGTATGCATATGCATAGGGCCTTCCTCACCTTTTTGTACCTGTATTGATTGTGATGTCTGTTACTCCATATATTCTATATATGTAATTTGTGTGATGTAGTTGTATAATCACATTTACTTTACAGTGCTGCGCAATATGTTGGCGCTATATAAATACATGTTAATAATAATAATAATAATAATAACCGTACCAGAGGCCTCCCCTTTAGACTAGAAGAAAAGAACTTTCATTTGAAGCAACGTAGGGGGTTCTTCACAGTCAGGACAGTGAGGTTGTGGAATGCACTGCCGGGTGATGTTGTGATGCTGATTCAGTTAATGCCTTTAAGAATGGCTTGGATGATTTCTTGGACAGACATAACATCAAAGGCTATTGTGATACTAAACTCTATAGCTAGTATATATATGGGTATATTTGGAAGGGTTGAACTTGATGGACTTTGTCTTTTTTCAACCCAATCTAACTATGTTACTATAACTATGTAACTATGTAATTTTCCTCCAAACACCCCAATCGTGTCAACTGTTAGAAGCATGTGCTTATAGCAAGCACCCCCAAGTCTGTATTGTTCTGTGCCAGATGGCTGCAATTTCTGTACCATATACTTGGGCTGACTCAGAAGGCTGGGGTGATGGGAGCCTATAACTATATTGGAAGCAACCAAGAATGCACCTGGCTGGGACTCTCCATAGGGACAACATTAAACATAACTCACCAGGTAGGTACAGTGTGTGCCTATGCACCTAGGATTGTGTGAACTCTCCAGCCCTCGCTTATATCCATCACTTGGCACCCATAACATTATACAGTGTGTATGGGGTTTCTTGCTGGGAGTACTCACATATTTGATTCTGCAGTTCACCTGTATTACAGTGTTAGAAGAGAATATGGGGTCTGGCTTTCAAATGGAAAATGCACTGAGAAAGGACCCACCTGTTTAATCTGCTAAATGCATGCAGGGCTTTGTATCTGCAGTTTGTGTATAAACAAAGTATTCTGGGGAATGGGGAAGACAGATTTTATGCACACCCACTCTTTCCTACCTTTCCCTACAGTGTTGTTAGTATTGCTTAAATTAACTGAGAATAAGAGGCACCACCAAAAAATATGTTTGGTTTCTGCTGGGGTAGAGACATGAGTTTTTCCATATATATTTTACTGTATATGTTGTTTCCAAACAATATCAAAGATAATAAGATATTTAATATTTATCACACAGGAGTACAACAACGTTTTGAAAATTTGACGATGTTGTGCAAATATCTGTAACCTGTGTCAATGTAAAAGTAAAGTAAGGCCTCTCATTTTTTCTTTGCAATATGAATTAAACATGGGCAGAATTAAGTTGAATTATTCATTATTAATATAATGTAAATTAATATTAATAGAAATTATTAAAGCAAAGAAGTGGAATATTCTTGAATTGGCAAGTCAGTCACCTGATCTGAACCCAATTGAGCTGCATTTCACTTGTTGAAGACTAAACTTTCGGACAGAAAGGCCACAAACAAACAGCAACTGAAAGCCCCTGCAGTAAAGACCTGGCAGAGCATTAAAAAGGAGGAAACCCAGAATCTGTTGATGTCCATGAGTTCAAGACTTCAGGATGTCATTGTCAGCAAAAGGTTTTCAACCAAGTATTCGGAAAGAACATTTTATTTTCAGTTTTTTAATTTGTCTATTAACTTTTGAGCCCCTGAAATGAGGGATTGTGTTAAAAAAAGGCTTTAGTTCCTCACATTTTTATGCAATCTTTTTGTTTTTTGTTCAACCCACTGAATTAGTTGAAAACCTGCAGTTCAACTGCATCTGAGTTGTTTCATTTACAATTCATTGTGGTCATGTACAGAACCAAAATTAGAAAAAAGTTGTCTCTGTCCAAAGATTTATGGACCTAACTGTATATCTGCTGCAAAAAAATAAAAAGTCCTTTTCTTTTTTTTTTTTTGCAGAAAACATTCTTTACTGTGTGCTCTAATTGGTACAAGTGTAAGAGAAAATACTTATTAAGTTTCTGCCAACAGAATCCTTTGTTTCTCACTGATATTTGCAGCCAGGAACATATAGCTTATTAAAACTACATCCCCAACAATGCTCAACTTACCAACAGCTTGGGGTTAGGAGAAGCAAATAAAACAAATTAAGCAATAAGAGAAACCTCTCAAATTTCTGCTTTAGAACCATTACCACCAATGTTTCTAGTTACTAACAAACCTTATAACAAACCTAATATAATTTAACTTCTTTTTGTACCGAATGTACTCCAGAATTAGCCCCAGCTTCTGCCTTAGCTGCTGGCTGTACTGAACCACTGGAGAACAGAGTGAGTATATTTATAAAATAAAGTTTTAAAGAAGATCTCATTTCACTGGTGCTGACGTGTCATTTGATGGACCGGCAGATTTCTAGATAAACTAGATTAGTTGTGCACTTGAGAATTACAGTCTGTCCTCCTACCAATCCATTCAGCTGGTCTGTATGTAATTCTCTTTATAGGATTTTATAGCCTCAACCACTGCTTTATCAATAAAGACTGACTATCTGTCAAAAAACTTGGAGACATATCCAGACAATATGAATATATTAAAGACTGAGTATCAAGTAGAGAGGTTGACAACAATAACAAGCAGTGAAGATACTTCAGACGAGTATTAATCAAATCTAATTTTAGAAATTGTATCTAAAGTGCCTCTGGCTCTTTGATATTCCTTGATTCTTGTTTGTCCCACCCAGAAGGAGCTGTTTCTAGAGAGAGCAGAGCCTGGAGGTGCATTTGCATATGAGGCACATCCTGAGTCAATGTGAGTTAAACTGTTACTTTTACCAATTGGAATTTTGGTTGATGTTCTTTGTCATGCTAGGGTGGAACCTTAAACATTGGTTACTCCAAGAGCTTTATTAAATGTTTAATCTATTAATATGTAGACCAAGGTCTTCTCCATCCCAATGTGCTGCTTGCCCATAAGTAAACCCATGTTGGATTGTGGTGCAGTAGCTTCAGGGGAAATTCTATAGGAATAAACATCATACATTATATTTCATTTATCAGACTTCTATGATCTCCATTGATGATTTCTAATTCTGTACATGGCTTGGGAGCAGAGGTTTTGTATAGGTGAGTTACTCATCCCTAGTTATGATTAGGCCATTTGTTAGGACAGAAAAACAAGGCTCTCAATTTCATTCAAAGTCTTCCAGGCAGAACATAAGTAAACAGGGAAGATGCTCACCATCAAACAAGTAGAAACGTCTTAATATGGTCAAAATTACCGGAATTAGTAAAATACTTTATGTTTTTAACATGTGGGGATTGATTTTACTAACATACTGTAGAAGCCAAATTGCACTAGTGTGTTTGCTCCTAGTAACCAATCAGATGTTTGATTCTATAACTCTAACTTGGGTGATATTTTGCACCTGTAATACTAAATCAACACTGTGACCTTTGGCTTTTAGAGTTTACTTGAGATACCCTTTCCTTGTGAGATTATACTGTGTTTTTCAAAGTTAGCATCACTTCTGCTTAGTGATGGAATTCATTGGAATTTGAGATACAAACATTTAGCTACAAATATACCCATTTTCTCAGGGAAGTGCATATTAATGCCTCCTAACTGTAGAATATAACAAAGTACAAGCATAATCTAAATGTAATATGCTAATTAATTAGTATAATATTATTATTATAATCCACTTTGTCGCTATCATTTATTCAATCTGTGAACTAGGTCCCATAGGCCTCCGATTCTTGTCTTGTAGTCTAGAGATTGGCTCTATTGTACAGTGCAAATTTGTGCTGCTAAAGTCAATAATATAGTTGCATAATTTAAATGAAAACCAACTGTTTTGAATCACAAATCGGATCCCATATATTGCACAAATATAACCAAGCAAATCTTGCCAATTGAGAAAAGAGTTTTTATACCGGGCTCATTATCTCTCCATTCCAAGATTTGGGCAATATAAAAACCCTGTTTTACAAAAACCTTTCTTCTTATTATTATTTTAAGGAATCCTTACCCTGGTGGTCTACTGGTGGTGCGGCAGGGACGCCCGCCGCGCCATCAGCGGGGACGCCCGCCGCACCTTCCTGCCCCTTCACTGCCGGCTTCCTAGTGTGCGCTGCGCACGTCTGTAATTTATAGGCACATGCGCGCTGGCGTGATGACGCCAGCGCGCAATGGCGCAAAATTCAAATAGGATTTAAAGGGATATTTTCTCCTATGTCTTTGCCCATGATAGGATTGTTATCCTGGTGCTTCTTAGCCTTGTGCTTTCTGTTCCTGAACCTAGATCTTGTTTGTTAATCTGTGTTTGATCCTGCCTGTATACTAACTACTCTGAACTCTGAATATTGACCCAGCCTGAACTTTGACCACTCTTTGCCTGATCCCATCTGCCTGATTGATAACCGATTTTGACCCTTGCCTGTCTGACGATTCTGTTATCCTCCTGCCTCGCCCCAGCCTGTCTGATCATCCGCTTGCCTTGTCCTTTGTACCGTGACCTTCGGCCTAAAGACTCTGCTAAACAGCCGTGCCCCTTCGCCAGCCAGAACATCTCACCTTGCACCCCTCGTTAAGTCCAGGTGGCACCCAAGTAAGCTGAGGGCTCCTCCCGAAGCCCAACGGTGGTCACACTACTGGTGAAGCCGAGCCGAGACCAGGGTGCTTGGCACTTGTTCTGGTATTGGGAGCCGGCCGTGACAATTATATTTCATATATCATGCAGTTTTGTGCCAGTAGGCCAGAACATGTATTACGTGCAATAATCCAGTTTCACCTTGTTCTTACAGTGTTGTGTTATCTATAAAGTGCAATCACATCCTGCATTATTTTCTTTATTTGTTAAGATGAAGAGAAATCGCCAACATGTTCAGGTTAGGTTGTAGCTTTCCAATAAGCAGTTTAATTTGGCACAAAGTATTTTGTCATTTACACTTTGTAGCATTGTCTGATTTCTGCAGAATCCCTGGCTGTAGGTGCCACATACAACTTTGGTCTTGTTCACAGCATCTCAATTTCTCTCTCAAACCCCTTGAATTGACAGATGTGTGTGCATTACTTAAGAAAGATGTGAAAGAGAACCTGACAACTGAAAATATATTTTCACTGTCATGTATATGTTTTTAGTCGGTATCAGCTCTATGTTGTGATTTTGTTTTATTACCAATTTCTATAAGGTTGAAATATTTTTGACATCTCTGTGCAGGGTGTCCACCTCTTGGCTTTTATAGGGATAGAATTTATTAATATCTTTTTTTCCCCCTTTAGCATGAGACACAAATGTTCATTACCATAGATTTTGAAGCAACCATTTCAACACCCTTTTGGAATAAAGGAAAACATATTATTAAGTTGTCCAAGTGTGTACCATTTTTATGTGTATGGAATACCAACTCACACCAATTGTTTTGAGAAGAAGATTGGAGAAGTTGTGTTTATTGGCACCAGTTTCTGTGTGCTTCCAATTTTATATCCTCCAACTATTTACCATTATGGCAAAGCTGATTAAAAAATATGAAGATGTAAATTTGTCATTGGACTATAAATATTATTATATAGGCCCCATACTTTAATTCTTTAAGTACCAACAACATTAGGGTGTGTAAAGCTAAAAGCATAAAATGCAAAAGCATAAAAAAATTGCTAGAAATATGCCAAGCAATCAATTCTATTAGGAAATGTTTTAAAATAAATATGGGGATATGTAATAACAGTTGATAACAGAAAAAAATATTCTGGTCTTTACTCTTGGAATGGAAGACAGCTGTTCCAGGGACCGTCAGCTGATAAATATCTATAAGGTAGGTATATTTCTGCAAAGAAACAAACAAAGAATGTCCATAGGTCTCTAAACTGTTTAATGTTGGTTTCATTTATATATTGTACAATCTCCTGTATTTAGAATGTGTCTGCACTGTATTGAAAAGGAACAATGAATAACAAGATCAAGAAGAAGTTTGTTCATCGATCTTCTGTTTGAGTTAACCAGTGTTCCTCAAATGTCAAACTTGCACAGCCTGACTGCCACACAAGATGAGGGGTACATGCAAACAATTTTAATCCACACTGGTATAAAACCTTAAATGCATCAAGTACTGGGTATAGTGATTTCATTTGCTTTTTTAAAAAGTGCCGGAAAGGTTAACTCATCTTCCTAATTGGGGGAGCACAATGTGTCCCATACCTTGCCTATAAGACTTTATCTATGCTTTCTACTATTTTATTGTTTAATGTCAATACTTGACATCTGCTGATAGGAAAAGCCGAACATTATATTTTAAGGTACTGACCTAAAGAAATGGATGGAACTATTCTATTAAGGATGCATGTTTTCTTCACTAGCCTTTTATATTAAAGGTCAGATACAGTAAAAAATATCTATGTCTTGGACAACTTTTCAGGCCAGGTATCCAGGGAACGTCTACACCACCACCAAGTAACTTCTGCATAATGTGTGCGGGACACCTCAAAAACACAGTTTTTCTTTACTCCAGAGAACTGCAACATTTTATATTTGTCTTGATTGTTTATTTATAATATGCACAATAAATCTGTGTCTAATTTGGTGTTAAACCTAAGATGGCCATACAAGGGCAGATTTTTGATGTACTTTTGATCGAGTTGGCAGCTTTTTGGCCCATGTACAGGGGCACAGCAATAGATCTGCCCAACTGATATCTAGTCAAAAAAACAGGCAGATATTAATCAGACAGATCTTCATCCGATGGGTCTCTTGTGTTTATTGTTAGAAGGCAATATGTTGTACTCCATATAAAGGAAAACTTTACCCCCCAAAACTTTACCCCCAAAATGAATACTTAAGCAACAGATAACAGATGGCATATTAAAGAATCTTACCAAACTGGTATATATATTAAAGTAAATCTTGCCCTTTTACATCTCTTGCCTTGGACCACCATTTGGTTATGGTCTGTGTGCTGCCTCAGAGATCACCTGACCAGAAATACTACAACTCTAACTGTAATAGGAAGAAGTGAGGAAGCAAAACACACAACTCTGTCTGTTAATTGGCTCATCGAAAAATCACCAGCAGCACACTGTTGGATTTGCAAGAAAGTGCTCAAGTGCAAAATTTATTTAGCCCATAGCATACAAAAATGGCAACGTTTCGGGCATCCCAGGCCTTTTATCAAGTGAATAAGAGCTTTGGAGGCCCAAAACTTTGCCTTTTTTGTATGCTATGGGCTAAATAAATTTTGCAGTTTGCTGCTGGTAATTTTTTCGATGTATGGATGTGACCCTAGGACAAGATAGTGTCTTCCGGTTCAGCACCTGACGCAACAATGGTGGACTACTTTGGGAGGTGAGGCTGTGAGGCTCATACACCTCAGCAACCGATCCTCCTCTGCCTCGCCATTCTGTCAATCCCTGCACTGGCTTTTGCTACCTTTCAGAATCAAATTCAAATTAATGACCCTGACTTTCAAAGCACTTCATAACTCTGCCCCACCCTACATCTCTGAACTCATCTCTATATACTCCCCCAAACACTTACTACACTCCTCTACTGACCTGCTACTCAACTCTTCTCTCATTACCTCCTCACATGCTCACATTCAAGACTTTGCAAGGGCTGCACCCCTCCTCTGGAACTCTCTCCCACAATCTTGCCCACTCCCACACCTTGGGGCACATTTACTATGGGTTGAATATTGAGGGTTAATTAACCCTCGATATTCGACCATTGAAGTTAAATCCTTCGATTTCGAATATCGAAGTTGAAGGATTTATCGCATTTCGTTCGATCGAACTATCAAAGGAAAAATCGTTTGCTCGAACGATTAAACCCTTTGAATCGGACAATTTCAAAAAAAGCTAGGAAAGCTTATGGGGACCTTCCCCATAGGCTAACATTGGTGCTCGGTAGGTTTTAGGCGGCGAAGTAGGTAGTCAAAGTTTTTTTTAAAGAGACAGTACTTCGACTATCGAATGGTCGAACGATTTTTAGTTTGAATCGTTTGATTAGAAGTCGTAGTCAAAGGTCGAAGTAGCCAATTCGATGGTCGAAGTAGCCAAAAAAAAACTTTGAAATTTGAAGTTTTTTCCCTTCTAATCTTCACTCGAGCTAAGTAAATGTGCCCCGTTGTGTATTACTCCCTTCCCTTTAGAGTGTATGCTCTTTTGCATAGGGTCTTCCTCACCTTTTGTACCGGTATTGATTGTGATGTATGTAACTCCATATGTTCTATGTATATAACTTTACAGTGCTACGCAATATGTTGGCGCTATTTAAATACATGTTACTAATAAATAATAATGGTCTGTAGAGATCAATTGAAACATCTAGCTGTTGTAGAAAAGGATCACAGCTACAACAGTATCTTACTTACCTCTGGGGAACCAATTTTGGGGTGACAAGTGCCCTTTGAAATAATAGTGTGTTGTTCGGTTCACTTGAACAGAACATTGTATCGCATAAACAATAAAATATGGTTTACTGGAAAAAAAACGAAACTTTTCAGCTAGTAGTGAAAGCGTAAATAGTTTTATTTAGTGCTTTTATATTAATGGACCGATCAATTCCGGCGTGTCTTGCTATCATCTCTCTTGTTTTTCCGTGCATCAGATAAACTGCCACGTCTGGGCTGATGTAATCCTATCTGACTAAAAGATTTGTATCAGATGTATGAAACTTAATAAACAAATTTCTTACATTTGACGTGGATGCTGAAAGAGGAGATAGTAAATCACTCACATACTGGAGGGTGTTAATAGAGTCAGCTTGATTCATGGGTGCTGGCAAGAATGTAACTAGGGAAGTTGTGAAAATAACATTTTACATTTGCTCGGTGCATTGTAAAAGCATAATCCTTTTATTTCTCTATACTGCAAAGTATCGTATGATAAATAGTTCACAATATATGAAAACCTATTTTTGAAGTCTTTATTATGCTTTTCTTTTGTAGCTTGCAGTTTTCATTTGTTTTTTTCAGGCATGCAAAGAAAAACAATCATAAATGTATAACATTGGTAATCAAAGTTGAAGAAAATGCCACCATTTTTAGATAACAAGATGATATAGGACATTTAGCAATGAAAAGCAATTAGAGCCTGAGTGTAATTATACAGCTTCCCCGGTAGGTCAAACACATAATCCCAGTTTAGACAATCAATTCTCTGCATATAGACTGAGCAACAGGGTTGGGGTTGTAGTTTTGTCAAAAACCCTGCAAGTATTGTCCACCGCCTGCCTGCCATAGATAAACCCTACTTGGTTTAGATTGATGAGTTTAGGCATGAGGGGCCCCAGTCTATTTGTCAGGAGTTTAGGGAATAACTTAAGATCTGAATTTAAGAGAGCTATTGGCCTGTAGCTGCCACAGAGGTTTGGATCTATGCTTTCTTTGTGATGGAAGGTAATATAGGAAGCCAGCATAGTATGGGGGATTGCATGGTCAGCCATAAAAGTGTTAAATAGTTTAGTTAAATTGGGAGTTAAAAGTGCTGAATTTTTTTACAATATGCGTATGCGTAGCCATCTGGCCCTGAGGCTTTTGAGGTTGGAAGGGACTTGATTGTATCTTTCATGATTTTTAATGGTTTCTGACAGTTCCCTAAGCCTATCCCCCTGCTCTTCTGCTGATCTGTCTGACTACTTTGCTGAGCTAGCTGACTACTGTTTCTTTGTATCAACAGCCAGCTGAATCCTCCAAAACCCACAATTCCCTGCACATGTGATTTCAATAAATCACATGTTTATGATTTAGGCCCTCTTTCCCTGCCAGGATTTCAAATGATGCAGAAAGAGAAGAACTGTTAAACAGCTGGATTTCAGCATAGAAAATGCCATTTATTCATACTTTTTGAAGAAACAGGTAACTGTGATGGGTATATTAGGGGTTTCTGTGTTATGTGGGCCTCTTTATCAAATTTTGGTTTGGAAGCCGGAGTTCCCCTTTAACTTCTTCCTCTGTAATTATTTTATTTAGTTAAATTGGCAAAGTGGTGAATTTTTTTTTATAATATGCATATGTGTAGCTGTCTGGCCCAGAGGCTTCTGAGGTCAGAAGGGACTTGATTGTATCATCCATTTTTAATGGTTTCTGACAGCTCTCTTAGCCTATCCCCCTGCTCTTACGCTGATCTGTCTGACTACTTTAGCAGCTGACTGAATACTGTTACTTTGTATCAACAGCCAGCTGCATCCTCCAATTTATTCATAATATTTGAAGAAACAGGGAACTGTGATGGGTATATTAGGGGTTTCTGTGTTATGTGGGCCTCTTTATCAAATTTTGGTTTGGAACCTGGAGTTCCCCTTTAAATTCTTCCTCTGTAATTACTTTATTGAGTTGAGTGAATATTAATAGCAAGAGAAGCTTGTCTGGGGGATGTCGCACCACAACGTGGACTGTGGAGTTGGTAAATTATAGAGCTTGGTGTAGTAATCTTGGAAACTCACTGCAATCTCCTTGGGTGAGAACGCTTTCCCCCTTCAGGTTTTTTTATTGAAACTGTAGCTTAGTGTACTATTTATTTTCTATATTTTCTGGCTAGTAGGGAGGTGGTTTATCTCCCCTTTCCTAGAATTTGAATAAGTTACGTTCCCTACGAACCCAAAGGCTCTCCTTGCATAACTCGGTAGCTGGGTTGGAGTGTGCTTTTCATTCCAAAAGACTAAGTTCACGTTGCACGGTTTTCTTAGTGAGAGTTTCCCCTCTCTTTTTGGCAGGTGTGATAGCTATGAATTTGCGTTTTAATACCGCTTTATTTGCTTCTCAAAAAACTTCTTTTTTTCTTCACCCACTGATTGAGAGTTGTCTATGAAATCGTTTTTAATAGTTAATCAGCTCATATATGGAGGTCGTTTAAGAGGCCTTCATTCAGGCGCCAATGGGTGGGTTTCCTTACCGGGGAAGATATGGTGGTCTGACCACGTAATTAGGTCAGTAGAGGCCAGGTAGGAAAGGAGGTGTCTAGTAATCAGAAAAAAATCTTGTCTGGAGTACAATTGGTGGCAGGCAGAGTAAAAGGTATATGCCCTCTAATTGGGGTGGTGTATACACCACAGGTCCCTTAGATCTAGTCCATGGATCCAGGTCCGGACTGAGAACTAAAATAGGCCCTGGCATTTCAGGTACACAGAGGCCCAATCAGCCCACTCAGAGATCCAAACAGCCCCCACCAGCCCACTAAATGCAGACTTTCTATGGGACCTTATAGCAGCCCCTCTGGCATTTGCCAGAACCCACAGATTGCCAGTCCGGGCCTGCATGGATCAGTTGATGAAACCTCTAGCATTTTGTTTTATATAGTAGAGGAGGATGTGAATGGCCTGAGACTATTTTTAGGATCCGCCTATGATTAGACTTTGGTCGTCGTCTCTTACTTTGGAGAGGGTGCATTTGAGGAAACATAACTGGTCCTTATTGGGGGAAAAACAGTTTGCCAATCTGAGGAGTTTGCTCTATAGTAGTCCATCCAGGATTAAATAGCGACCTTTGGAGTCAGCCTGCATGGTCTTAACTTCAATTGGACAGTCCCTATGTATCTAATTGATGAGACCTGTTTTTTTAATGTTTGTTGTGGTTTAATATACCTTAGGGTCAAGTTTGGTGATGAGTGAGATTCTGAGATGTCTCAAAATATGATTTCTAAATCAAGGCAATATCTGGGAGTTCCTGGGAGAGCATGTACCTTTTTTTTTTGCCCATTTACAGTTAGGGGCATATTTATCAAGGGTCGAATTTCGATTTGAAAAAAATTAGAAATTCAAATTCAAAGAGACCAACCGAAATTAAGTCAAAGTTTTTTGGGTCGAATAGGTCTGTTTTAGATCGAATAGTTCCTTATTTGGCCGAATTCGAATCATACGAATCAAAAGAATAACGCATTAGATCGAATTTGATTTGAAGTTTTTCCCAAATAGGTTCTAAGAGGTCCCCTATAGGCTAAAACAACAATTCGGCAGGTTTTATATGGCGAATGATATGATGAATTTCGATATACGAATTTTCGAGTTTTTTTCAAATTCAAATCGAATTTGGACTATTCCCTAGTCAAAGTACACAAATAATAGCTCGAGATTAGAATTTTTTTCAATCAAAAATTCACCTCGACCTTTGATAAAAATGCCCCTTAATGTTAATAGTTTAACCATAACTGCAAGGTGTTAATAGGGGCTCAATTAGATGCCTATGATATCCATGAACACTAGTACCAAGTATATAAAACAATAAAAAATAGAGCATTCACAAGCATTCCACTGATTGAGAGTTGTGCATTCCACTGATTGAGAGTTGTCTATGAAATCGTTTTTAATAGTTAATCAGCTCATATATGGAGGTCGTTTAAGAGGCCTGCATGGATTGAAAAAAGTAGGATAGGAAAATATTAAAAAAATTTGTAGTGGAAAAACAAAACCAAAACCAAAAAGAAAAAACTATAAAAAGTAAAACATTCATATGTAGGAGGCCAATTGAATAATGCAAACATTCTATAAATATCCAGTGAAGGATAGAACCAGGTGATTGCACCTCAACCCCTGGCGGGCAGGGGTGGGGATTCCACAGACGAGCCATGTCTGTACTGGGGAGCATCCCAGGTGACTATGGGTAAGGGAGATATTCAACCAGATACTCATGGAGCCCCGCAAGCCAGGGGGGACATGTGTAGATGTTCTGTACTATGGAGGATAACAGTCATGATGCATAGAATGGGGAAGTTGGTGCCATGCTTCACCTTTTCCCAGGTTGAGGGGAGGTGGTAGGACTGTTGTCTCTTCTGGTTTGATGGGGGTATCTTTTGGTCCAAGGGAGGAATTCCAAGGTCCTTAATAAGTATGGGACCCTGGGAAGGATCCTGTAGTATGTATTGGTGGCTCCTCTTTGTTGTGATCAGCTTGAACAAATAACCCACGGATAGGGAATGTTGTGCTCTCTCAGCTTCTGGGTTGTTGGGCGAAGTTCTCTCCACTAGTTCAGTGTGATAGGTGAGATATCATTGAAGATTTGCACCCTGTGTCCTTGGTGGTCAATATGTTACATATTCTGAGTTTTAACTGTGGGGAAAATCTGTCTTTATTATATTTTTGTGTGTATAATCAAAAACACCTATTTCTATTGTTTCCACATAAGTTTGGGTGGTTGACTTACTATCTAATCAGGGTGAGCATATGATATCTAAAGATCATAGGGGTCATATCAGTGGGTGGAACTCACTCTGATGGCATTAAAACAACATTTGTTAATTTCTGTTCATGGCCAGCAAGAACATTTTTGTTTTATCTTATATATGATTCAAATATCCCTATAAAATATAAAATGAATAATTTAATGCACCCACAAATAAGCGTGCTCATCAGAAATTGAGCTTTGCACAATGTACTTGGGTTTCTAAATGACCACTGAAATGCCCCACAAACTCTTCTTATGTTAAATATGTTTTTCTATTACTGAAATGCCCCACAAACTCTTCTTATGTTAAATATGTTTTTCTATAACTGAAATGCCCCACAAACTCTTCTTATGTTAAATATGTTTTTCTATCAATCAGCCTACAATAAAGCCCATAGGCTTGGCTTTACAAATGATTCATTCAATATTGCCTTGCACATCACACTGTTATGAGTATGACCAGTGATGTGGAAATGTGTACCATACAGTATTTTCAGGTAAAACATACATTGTCAGCTCTGCTACATGTTTTATTCTAAAATGCAACAAAACATCTCTCACATCTACCCTTACCAGAAGTTACCACCAACACATACAGGTAAATGCTCCTCATCTACCATATTGATTATTAAGACTTACTACTAATGGTTCTTATACCTCAAATGCTGCTGCTAAGCTTTCCTTTGTCACATCGATAAAGTAGTAGCCTTGCTGTCTGTAAACACAGTGGCTATGTCTACTTTATTTTTCTTTACCTGCCATAAACTCCTTTTGGCTGCTCCAAACTTTACAAAGACAGTAAGGCTAATGCCACATGGGTTATTTTTCCACAGTTGCCTACTGCAGAAAACAGTAGCTGTCAGTAGGGATGTAGCGAACGTCAGAAAAAAAGTTCGCGAACTTGCGTCAAAAATGCGAACGTCGCAAACCCCATAGACTTCAATGGGAAGGCGAATTTTAAAAGCTAAAAAAGACATTTCTGGCCAGAAAAATGATTTTAAAGTTGTTTAAAGGGTGCAACGACCTGGACAGTGGCATGCCAGAGGGGGATCAAGGGCAAAAATGTATCTGAAAAATACATTGTTGACACAGCGCTGCGTTTTGTGCTGTAAAGGGCAGAAATCACACTACATTTCTAAACCTGTGTAATAAAATGCTTTAAAACGTCCGGCGTCTACATGCCAATCAAGTCGTGTAAAGGTTACAGCCTGTTCACATGCAAAGACGAAACGCGGCGCTTACTGCAACGCAAAAGAACGCAAAGAGCTTTAATGAATGATACCGTCAAGTGAGCAAATAATAGTTGTTAATTACTAGTTGAGCTTGTCACCTCCAGGATGTTCGTCCTGTTGGTGGCAATATTTCTGTAGTGGTGTGTTTAGCAGTCACCGTGCTTGTGCGCACGTGCATGGTCAGGCAGAGGTAATTCAATGTACAGTGAAGCGAACCAAAAAACACAGATTCTGCAGTGTGGGCCCAGTTTTGGTCTACTTTATTGATCACCTGCGGTGACCATAAAAGATGCGATTTTGCCACTGTTGCAGAACCCTGAAAAATTAGGCATGTGTACTTTCCTGAAAAATTATGTTTTTTTTTGTCGCAGCCACTGCAGCACAGAGGCCAGAAAAAATATGCCATATAAATGCTAACAATATAAATTTTTTTTGTCGCAGCCACTGAAGCACAGAGGCCAGAAAAAATATGCCATATAAATGCAAACAATATAAATTTTTTTTGTCGCAGCCACTGAAGCACAGAGGCCAGAAAAAATATGCCATATAAATGCTGAAAATATTAATTTTTTTTTGTCGCAGCCACTGCAGCACAGAGGCCAGAAACAATATGCCATATAAATGCTGAAAATATTCAATTTTTTTTGTCACAGCCACTGAAGCACAGAGGCCAGAAAAAATATGCCATATAAATGCTGAAAATATTCCTTTTTTTTGTCACAGCCACTGAAGCACAGAGGCCAGAAAAAATATGCCATATAAATGCTGAAAATATTCCTTTTTTTTGTCACAGCCACTGAAGCACAGAGGCCAGAAAAAATATGCCATATAAATGCTGAAAATATTCCTTTTTTTGTCATAGCCACTGAAGCACAGAGGCCAGAAAAAATATGCCATATAAATGCTGAAAATATTCAATTTTTTTTGTCACAGCCACTGAAGCACAGAGGCCAGAAAAAATATGCCATATAAATGCTGAAAATATTCCTTTTTTTTGTCACAGTCACTGAAGCACAGAGGCCAGAAAAAATATGCCATATAAATGCTGAAAATATTCCTTTTTTTTGTCACAGCCACTGAAGCACAGAGGCCAGAAAAAATATGCCATATAAATGCTGAAAATATTCCTTTTTTTGTCATAGCCACTGAAGCACAGAGGCCAGAAAAAATATGCCATATAAATGCTGAAAATATTCCTTTTTTTAAAAAATATTAATTTTTTTTTGTCGCAGCCACTGCAGCACAGAGGCCAGAAACAATATGCCATATAAATGCTGAAAATATTCAATTTTTTTTGTCACAGCCACTGAAGCACAGAGGCCAGAAAAAATATGCCATATAAATGCTGAAAATATTCCTTTTTTTTGTCACAGCCACTGAAGCACAGAGGCCAGAAAAAATATGCCATATAAATGCTGAAAATATTCCTTTTTTTTGTCACAGCCACTGAAGCACAGAGGCCAGAAAAAATATGCCATATAAATGCTGAAAATATTCCTTTTTTTGTCATAGCCACTGAAGCACAGAGGCCAGAAAAAATATGCCATATAAATGCTGAAAATATTCCTTTTTTTAAAAAATATTAATTTTTTTTTGTCGCAGCCACTGCAGCACAGAGGCCAGAAAAAATATGCCATATAAATGCTGAAAATATTCCTTTTTTTTGTCACAGCCACTGAAGCACAGAGGCCAGAAACAATATGGCATATAAATGCTGAAAATATTCCTTTTTTTTGTCACAGCCACTGAAGCACAGAGGCCAGAAAAAATATGCCATATAAATGCTGAAAATATTCCTTTTTTTGTCATAGCCACTGAAGCACAGAGGCCAGAAAAAATATGCCATATAAATGCTGAAAATATTCCTTTTTTTTGTCACAGCCACTGAAGCACAGAGGCCAGAAACAATATGCCATATAAATGCTGAAAATATTCCTTTTTTTTGTCACAGCCACTGAAGCACAGAGGCCAGAAAAAATATGCCATATAAATGCTGAAAATATTCCTTTTTTTGTCACAGCCACTGAAGCACAGAGGCCAGAAAAAATATGCCATATAAATGCTGAAAAAATTAATTTTTTTTGTCACAGCCACTGAAGCACAGAGGCCAGAAAAAATATGCCATATAAATGCTGAAAATATTCATTTTTTTTTGTCACAGCCACTGAAGCACAGAGGCCAGAAACAATATGCCATATAAATGCTGAAAATATTCATTTTTTTTTTGTCACAGCCACTGAAGCACAGAGGCCAGAAAAACTCAGGATTTACCTGGATTCAAATTAAACCAGTAGGGTTTGCACCCTAGTTTGTAACGGTGGTGGAGGGAGGAGGACGCTAAAGGACAGCTGTGTGTGGAGTCATGAGGCGTGCAGAGAAGGACAGCTGCATGGGGAGTCAGAATCAGAAACTCAGAACAAGTCTTCCGGCGTGCAGTAACCCTCCGAGATCCACCCCTCATTCATTTTAATAAAGGTCAGGTAATCCACACTTTTGTGACCTAGGCGAGTTCTCTTCTCAGTTACAATCCCTCCTGCTGCACTGAAGGTCCTTTCTGAGAGGACACTTGAGGCGGGGCAAGACAAGAGGTTCATGGCAAATTGTGACAGCTCTGGCCACAGATCAAGCCTGCGCACCCAGTAGTCCAGGGGTTCATCGCTCCTCAGAGTGTCGATATCTGCAGTTAATGCCAGGTAGTCCGCTACCTGCCGGTCGAGGCGTTCTTTGAGGGTGGATCCAGAAGGGTTGTGGCGCTGCCTTGGACAGAAAAACATTTGCATGTCTGACGTTACAGACCGGCCAAAGGGCTTTGTCCTTGCAGGTGTGCTCGTGGCAGGATTACTGGCACCTCTGCCCCTGGAATGTTGATGAGTTCCTGAAGTGACATCACCCTTAAAAGCATTGTACAACATGTTTTGCAGGCTGGTTTGTAAATGCAGCATCCTTTCGGACTTGTGGTACGTTGGTAACATTTCTGCCACTTTTATGCTTGTACCGAGGGTCTAGTAGCGTTGCCACCCAGTACAGGTCCTTCTCCTTAAGCCTCTTGATACGGGGGTCCTTCAACAGGCATGACAGCATGAAAGACCCCATTCTCACAAGGTTGGATGCAGAGGTATCCATCTCCGCTTCCTCGTTATCAAGGACTGCATCATCCACGGTCTCCTCCCCCCAGCCACGTACAAGACCAGGGGTCCCCAAAAGGTCACCACTAGCCCCCTGGGAAGCCTGCTCCTGTTGGTCCTCCTCCTCCACAAAGCCACCTTCCTCCTCTGACTCCACTTCTGACACCTCTGCCTGCATTGCAGCAGGTGCCTGGGTTCGTTCTGGTGATTCCGACCAGAAATTGTGCGCTTCCTGCTCCTCGTCACGCTGGTCTACAGCCTCATCTGTCACTCGTCGCACGGCACGCTCCAGGCAGAAAGCAAAGGGTATTAGGTCGCTGATGGTGCCTTCGGTGCGACTGACCATATTTGTAACCTCTTCAAAAGGTCGCATGAGCCTGCAGGCATCGCGCATAAGCACCCAGTAACGGGGTAAAAAAATCACGAGCTCTGCAGATCCAGTCCTACCACCCAGTTCAAACAGGTATTCGTTGACGGCTCTTTGTTGTTGCAGCAGACGTTCCAACATGAGGAGCGTTGAATTCCAGCGAGTCTGGCTGTCGCAAATCAAACGCCTGACTGGCATGTTGTACCGCTGCTGAATGTCAGCAAGGCGTGCCATGGCTGTGTAGGACCGTCTGAAATGGGCCGACACCTTCCTGGACTGCCTGAGAACGTCCTGGAATCCTGGGTACTTCGAGACAAAACGTTGGACTATTAAATTCAGAACATGTGCCATGCAGGGCACATGTGTTAAATTGCCCAGTCTCAGTGCTGCCAACAGATTGCTTCCGTTGTCACACACCACTTTTCCGATCTTCAGTTGGTGTGGGGTCAGCCACCGATCGGCCTGTGACTGCAGAGATGACAGGAGTACAGATCCGGTATGGTTTCTGCTTTCCAGGCACGTCATCCCCAAGACAGCATGACAACGGCGTACCTGGCACGTCGAATAGCCTAGGGGGAGCTGGGGGTGCACAGGTGTGGAGGAGGAGGACCCAGCAGCAGAGGACGAAGAAGAGGAAGAAGACGAGGTAGAGAGCGAAGGAGGAGTAGAGGTGGTGGCAGAACCGCATGCAATCCGTGGCGGTGACACCAACTCCACTGTTGTTGTTGAGCCACACATTCCCTGCTTCCCAGCCATTACCAAGTTCACCCAGTGGGCAGTGTAGGTGACATACCTGCCCTGACCATGCTTGGAGGACCATGCGTCAGTAGTCATATGGACCTTTGGCCCAACACTAAGTGACAGAGATGCGGTGACTTGGCTCTGCACATGGTGGTACAGGTGTGGTATTCCCTTTTTTGAAAAAAAATTGCGGCTGGGTACCTTCCACTGCGGTGTCCCAATTGCTACAAATTTGCGGAAGGCCTCAGAGTCCACCAGCTGGTATGGAAAAAGCTGGCGGGCTAAGAGTGCGGACAAGCCAACTGTCAGACGCCAGGCAAGGGGGTGACTCGCAGACATTGGCTTCTTACGCTCAAACATGGCCCTCACAGAAACTTGGCTGGGGGCAGATGACTGGGAATGGGAACTGGTGGTCAAGGTGGAAGGCGGAGTGGAGGGTGGTTCAGACGGGTCAAGGACAGCAGAGGTAGAGCAGTAAGATGCTGGACCAGAAGGAGGGTGGCTTTTAGTTTGCCTGTTGCCTTTGAGGTGTTGCTCCCAAAGTGCTTTGTGCTTGCCGTTCATGTGCCTTCGCATAGAAGTTGCACCTATGTGGCTGTTGGGCTTCCCAAGACTCAGTTTCTGACTGCACTCATTGCAAATTACAACGCTTTTGTCAGAGGCACACACATTAAAAAAATCCCACACTGCTGACCTTTTTGAAGCTGGCAATCTGGCAGTAACAGTAGAAGTTGGCGGCGTTGGCGGCAATGGCGGGTGCGTTGGCCGGCTGACCACAGGTGCCGATACATGTTGTTGCCCTACTGTTCCCTGCGAGCTGTCCTCCCTGCTTCTTCTAAGTCTTATTCTCCTCCTGCCTCTCTGACTCTCCGTCTCTCCATCTGAACTATCCTCCTCTTGCTCTCTTCTACTGGGCACCCACAAAACATCAATCTCCTCATCCTCATTCTCCTCAGATGCATCAATTTCTTCTGACAGCTCACAGAAGGAAGCAGCAGCGGGGACCTCCTCATCACTCATTATGTCCATCTCTGTTGTGTATCTCTGTTGTGTTCTCTGCCAGAATTAAATCTGGTGTAACGTCCTTCATCTTCTTCTGCCAATAATGGTTGCGCATCACTCAGTTCAAGAAACTCATGTGAAAATAACTCCTCTGACTCCAGTGAAGAAGGGGCGCCGGTGGTGGAGGAAGTGTTACGTGGGGTGCCCATAGCAGTGGAGGATGAGGATGTTGTGGTAAAGTTAGAAACGGTAGAGGATGGGGTGTGCTGTGTAAGCCAGTCAACTACCTCTTCAGCATTTTGGGAGTTCAGGGTCATTGCCTTTTTAAAACTGGGCAATTTCCTAGGGCCACAGGATAGCATAGCAGCACGGCCCCTAGTGCCTCTACGTGGCGGCCTGCCTTTGCCTGGCATTATTTTTAAAACAACAACAACTCAGGTGGTGTTTCTGGAGACGGTATTATTATTGATATTTAGACAGAATGTGAACAAGCTCACACAGCTAGATGGGAGTTGTTTGAAAATGAAGAACACACTGGGCAAACAAGGCCTACAAGGTCAACGTATACACTACTACAGCAGTGGATACGGAATATATTATTGCTGCTTGAAAAACGTCACTCGGGTGGTGTTTCTGGAGACGGTATTATTATTGATATTTAGACAGAATGTGAACAAGCTCACACAGCTAGATGGGAGTTGTTTGAAAATGAAGAACACACTGGGCAAACAAGGCCTACAAGGTCAACGTATACACTACTACAGCAGTGGATACGGAATATATTATTGCTGCTTGAAAAACGTCACTCGGGTGGTGTTTCTGGAGACGGTATTATTATTGATATTTAGACAGAATGTGAACAAGCTCACACAGCTAGATGGCAGTTGTTTGAAAATGAAGAACACACTGGGCAAACAAATTGAAACAATGCCTGCAAGGTCAACGTATACACTTCTACAGCAGTGGATACGGAATATATTATTGATGCCTGAAAAACGTTACTCGGGTGGTGTTTCTGGAGACGGTATTATTATTGATATTTAGACAGAATGTGAACAAGCTCACACAGCTAGATGGGAGTTGTTTGAAAATGAAGAACACACTGGGCAAACAAGGCCTACAAGGTCAACGTATACACTACTACAGCAGTGGATACGGAATATATTATTGCTGCCTGAAAAACGTCACTCGGGTGGTAACATACATACAGTAGTAACATAGTAACATAGTAAGTAAGGTTGAAAAAAGACACATGTCCATCGAGTTCAACCTTTTTTTTTTTTTATTAACTACCTATCTGCCAGTTGATCCAGAGGAAGGCAAAAGACCCATCTGAAGCCTCTCCAATTTGCCTTAGAGGGGGAAAAATTCCTTCCTGACTCCAAAATGGCAATCGGACTAGTCCCTGGATCAACTTATACTATGAGCTATTTCCCATAACCCTGTATTCCCTTACTTGCTAAAAAGCCATCCAACCCCTTCTTAAAGCTATCTAATGTATCAGCCTGTACAACTGATTCAGGGAGACAATTCCACATCTTCACAGCTCTCACTGTAAAAAACCCCTTCCGAATATTTAGGCGGAACCTCTTTTCTTCTAATCGGAATGGGTGACCTCGTGTCAGCTGGAAAGACCTACTGGTAAATAAAGCATTAGAGAGATTATTATATGATCCCCTTATATATTTATACATAGTCATCATATCACCCCTTAAGCGCCTCTTCTCCAGCGTGAACATCCCCAATTTGGCCAGTCTTTCCTCATAGCTAAGATTTTCAATACCTTTTACCAGCTTAGTTGCCCTTCTCTGTACCCTCTCTAATACAATAATGTCCTGTTTGAGTGATGGAGACCAAAACTGTACGGCATATTCTAGATGGGGCCTTACAAGTGCTCTATACAGTGGAAGAATGACCCCCTCCTCCCTTGACTCGATGCCCCTTTTAATACAGCTCAAGACCTTATTTGCCCTTGATGCTGCTGACTGGCATTGCTTGCTACAGCCAAGTTTATCATCTACAAGGTCCTTTTCCATAATGGATTTGCCTAGTGCAGTCCATTAAGGGTATAAGTGGCTTGGATATTTTTACATCCTAGGTGCATGACTTTACATTTATCAACATTGAATCTCATTTGCCACTTGGCTGCCCAGATTGCCAGTTTGTCAAGATCATGTTGCAAGGATGCCACATCCTGGATTTTGTGTCATCTGTAAACACTGATACATTACTTACAACACCCTCCCCTAAGTCATTAATGAACAAGTTAAATAAAAGTGGACCCAATACTGAGCCCTGGGGGACCCCCACTAAGAACCTTACTCCAAGTAGAGAATGTCCCATTAACAACTACCCTCTGTACCCGATCCTGTAGCCAGTTTCCTATCCATGTGCAAATGACTTCATTAAGCCCAACAGACCTTAGTTTAGAAAGCAGTCGTCTGTGGGGCACAATATCAAACGCTTTGGCGAAATCCAAATAGATCACATCTACTGCCCCCCCACTATCCAGAATCTTACTTACCACATCATAAAATGCAATCAAATTAGTCTGACATGACCTATCCTTCATAAAGCCATGCTGATTGTTGCTCATAATGCCATTCATTAGGACAAAATTTTGAATGTGATCCCTTAACAAGCCTTCAAATAATTTGCCCACCACAAATGTCAAGCTTACTGGCCTATAATTGCCAGGCTGAGATCGTAATCCCTTTTTAAATATTGGAATAACATCAGCTTTTCTCCAATCCATAGGCACCATACCAGATGACAGTGAATCTGAGAAAATCAGAAATAAGGGCTGGTCTAAAACTGAACTAAGCTCTCTTAGAACCCGGGGGTGTATGCCATCAGGCCCTGGAGCCTTGTTTACATTAATTTGTATTAAAGCTTTTTGAATCATATCCTGAGTCAGCCACTGACTAGATTGAGCTGAACCATTCGTGCAGTTATTAAGTGAGCCTGTGAACCCAGACTCCTCTATTGTATACACTGAAGAAAAGAACTGATTTAACACATTTGCCTTATCTGTATCTGTTACAACCATACTGGTACCATTATTTAATGGAGCAACACTCTCAACCTGCATCTTTTTACTATTAATATATTTAAAAAACTTTTTAGGGTTAGTTTTCACCTCCACCGCAATTAACTCTTCATTTCTTTTCTTAGCCTTCCGGATTGCTGATTTACAACATTTATTACAGTGTTTATATTCATTAAATGCAGCTTCTGTCCCTACAGATTTGTAGTTTTTAAATGCCTTTCTCTTCTGTCCCATTAACTTCTTTACTTCTTTATTAAGCCACACAGGATGATTCTTAGAACTTCTACGTTTAGTCCTTAAGGGAATAAATTGAGAACAGTAATGATTTAATATCATTTTAAAGGACAACCATTTCTGTTCTGTGTTTTTAGCTGAAAACCTAATGCCCCAATCAATGCTCTGTAGGGCAGCCCTCAAGGCACTAAAATTAGCTTTTGCAAAATTCATGGTTTTTGTTGCCCCAGTATATTTTTGTTTTTTGCACCAGACATTAAAAGATATAACCTTATGGTCACTATTACCCAGGGGTTCAATGACTTGCGCATTTGCTATAAGTTCTGGGTCATTTGAGATCACTAAATCAAGAATAGCATTTTTTCTGGTAGGCTCCTCAACAACCTGTGCTAAAAAATTGTCGTGCAATAAGTTTATAAACTGGTTCCCATTAACTGATCTAGCAGTACCGTTGCTCCAGTCAATATCTGGGTAATTAAAATCCCCCATTATCATTACGTTACCTAAAGTAGTAGCCTTTTCTATTTGCATTAGGAGCTTTGTCTCTTCCTCCTCACTTACATTAGGGGGTCTATAGCATACGCCTACAATTAATTTGCTGGATTCTTTACAATTGGTGAAGAACTCCACCCATACGACTTCTGCCCCCTCATTTTCTAACATAACCTCCTCCTTTATATGAGCTTTTAAATCCTGCCTAACATACAGACATACCCCTCCTCCTTTTCTATTGCCTCTGTCCCTCCGAAACAAAGTATAGCCACTGATATTTACTGCCCAGTCATGCGACTCATTCAGCCATGTTTCGGCCACACCAATCACATCATATTTTCCTTCCATCACCAGCAGCTCCAGCTCTCCCATTTTACCAGCCAGACTTCTTGCATTTGTAAACATACATTTAATACTGGCACCATATTGAACATATGACATGTGGTCCTCCCTCTCCTTAACAGTATCCCCAGCCAAATCTCCTCCCCCATTTTCCCTTTCTTTGCCCACTATCTCATCTAACCTGTCTACCACTGAATCTTTTACTGAACCCTCCCCCCCCACACCTAGTTTAAAATCTCCTCCAACCCTCTAGCCATCTTCTCTCCCAAAACAGCTGCCCCATCATCATTGAGGTGCAGCCCATCCCTAGCAAAGAGCCTAAAGCCGACTGAAAAATCAGCCCAGTTCTCCAAAAACCCAAAACCCTCCTCCCTACACCAATCTTTCAGCCACGCATTAATCTCCCTATGCTCCCGCTGTCTTCTTAGCGTTGCTCGTGGCTCAGGTAATATCTCTGAGAAAATTACCTTGGAAGTCCTCGCCCTCAGCTTTGAACCTAGTTTTTTAAAATCATTTTTGAGGACTTCACCACCTCCTCTAACTTTGTCATTGGTACCTATGTGTACCAAGAACGCTGGGTCTTCCCCAGCCCCTCCCAATAATCTGTCCACTCGTTCCACCACATGCCGAACCCTAGCACCAGGCAAGCAGCAGACTGTTCGGCATGTAGGGGCCTTGCGACAGATTACCCTATCCACCTTTCTAATAATTGAATCCCCTATAACTAGAACCTGCCTTTCCTTCCTTGCACTTCCCCCACCACCCGTATTAGAGCCACTGCCTCCCGGGGTGCTCCGAGAGTCAGCCTGCTCCATACATGCCAGTTCGGAGTTTTCCTCCCCAGCATCTTCAGCCAAAACGGCGAATTTGCTGTTTTGGACAAACTGTGGACCAGCCCCCCTACTCTTCTGTCCCCTACTTCCCCTCTTGACTGTCACAAACCTTCCTCCCTCATTAGCCTCCACTGCCCCTTCTCCTCCCCCCGCTCCACTAGCCCCTGCCAGTGGTTGCTCTGCGAGCCTCCTGTCATTCCCCTCGTTTGCCGATGCTCTCAGTGCTGCAAGTTCACCCCTTAGAGTCTGCAGCTCAGATTCCAAGATGAAAACCCACCGACATCTCTCACATGTAAATACTGCATGGAACTGCTGCTCCAACACCACATACATGTGACAAGACACACACTGAGTAATACCAGCAAATCCACTCATATTTACACTGGGTACTTACAGTCTCCCAAATGTAATTCCTCACCAACGCCTTTTCAGTTTTAAACGCCTTAAGGTTTTTAACGCTGCTAACGTGGTGTTTCTGGAGACGGTATTATTATTGATATTTAGACAGAATGTGAACAAGCTCACACAGCTAGATGGGAGTTGTTTGAAAATGAAGAACACACTGGGCAAACAAGGCCTACAAGGTCAACGTATACACTACTACAGCAGTGGATACGGAATATATTATTGCTGCCTGAAAAACGTCACTCGGGTGGTGTTTCTAGAGACGGTATTATTGATATTTAGACAGAATGTGAACAAGCTCACACAGCTAGATGGGAGTTGTTTGAAAATGAAGAACACACTGGGCAAACAAGGCCTACAAGGTCAACGTATACACTACTACAGCAGTGGATACGGAATATATTATTGCTGCCTGAAAAACGTCACTCGGGTGGTGTTTCTGGAGACGGTATTATTATTGATATTTAGACAGAATGTGAACAAGCTCACACAGCTAGATGGGAGTTGTTTGAAAATGAAGAACACACTGGGCAAACAAGGCCTACAAGGTCAACGTATACACTACTACAGCAGTGGATACGGAATATATTATTGCTGCTTGAAAAACGTCACTCGGGTGGTGTTTCTGGAGACGGTATTATTATTGATATTTAGACAGAATGTGAACAAGCTCACACAGCTAGATGGGAGTTGTTTGAAAATGAAGAACACACTGGGCAAACAAGGCCTACAAGGTCAACGTATACACTACTACAGCAGTGGATACGGAATATATTATTGCTGCCTGAAAAACGTCACTCGGGTGGTGTTTCTAGAGACGGTATTATTATTGATATTTAGACAGAATGTGAACAAGCTCACACAGCTAGATGGGAGTTGTTTGAAAATGAAGAACACACTGGGCAAACAAGGCCTACAAGGTCAACGTATACACTACTACAGCAGTGGATACGGATTTTATTATTGCTGCCTGAAAAACGTCACTCGGGTGGTGTTTCTGGAGACGGTATTATTATTGATATTTAGACAGAATGTGAACAAGCTCACACAGCTAGATGGTTGTTGTTTGAAGAACACACTGGGCAAATAATGCCTGCAAGTGCACTACTATTGGTGCACTACTATGAAGAACAGCAACAGCACTGTACACGTTAAAGAACAGTAAGATAAGTAAAAGAAAAAAAAAATATATGTATATTAAAAAAAAAAAAAATTCTCGGGTTGCTGCTGCTGAACTACTAGGAGCAGCACAGCAGCACACCAGTCCCACTCCCCAACACAGCTAGACTAATAGCACTGGGCTGTTATAGTAGCAAAGTAAAACAACAAAAAAGAAAATAAAAGCAGTCCTTACAAGGACTATTGGGTTATTACAGCAGTCAGCAGATGAGATCAGAAGAGATCAGTGCCCACAGCAGGCAGCTACATACAGAGCACTGCAGTAGAAGGTAGATTACTAGCCAGCAAAGCTACCTAACCTAAAATGTCCCTCAAATCCCTGCAGACTTCTGTCCCTCCAATACAGAGCAGTATCAAGTAGATTACTAGCCAGCAAACTTACTATCAACTGTCCCTCAAAGAAATTAGTGAAATCAGTAACAGCTCTCTCCCTACACTAGCTCTTGCAAGCACACACAGGCAGAATGAAAAAACGCTGCAGGGCTTCAGTTTATATATGGAAGGGGAGTGGTCCAGGGGGTGTGGGGGTGGTCCAGGAGGGAGAGCTTCCTGATTGGCTGCCATGTATCTGCTGGTCTGGGGTGAGAGGTCAAAAAAAAGCGCCAGGTAAGGCGAACCCAAAATGGCGAACGTCGCGCGACGTTCGCGAACATTCGGCGAGCGCGAACAGTCGATGTTCGCGCGAACAAGTTCGCCGGCGAACAGTCCGCGACATCCCTAGCTGTCAGTGACAGAAAAGACTCCTCTGCCCATGTTACTTTTTGTAATATTGTTTAATGGAAAGCCCTTGCAGGTGTATGTATAAACACTTATGAGAACAGTCTGACATATGCTGTTGTCTACCAGACTATGGACATTAAAATGTCTTGTGTGCCATAGGCCTAAAGGAATTCTACTTTGTTTTTTTTTTTTTAGTTTATCTAAATAGGAATGAAAAGCATACTTAAGAGGGAGTGAAGCCATTATAGCAATTTTCTCTACTGTGTTACTGTACATTCTGTCTAGCAGCACAATAAAGAATCTCCTGATAAATATTAGTTTTTGGAAGCTACAGGCTGGATTAAATATAAAAAACTGAAAAAGTAACTCAAAACAATTTAGAGAAAAATAATCCATTAAAAGCAATAGTTGTCATTTAACAGTATGTACTGCTACAGCTAAAAGTATTGTACATCCTTGCACTGCCTGTTTGTTTCTCTCAAGATTTAGTGTAAGGTTCTAATTTTCCAAGCTATAAATATCAATGCTTGTTCTAATATCTCTGTTCTTGTCAACAAATACTTATATCCTAATAGCTCTCTGCCAAGGAACTACATCTGTCCTCCTCCATAATCCCCACCTCTAACACCTGCAGATATTCATTTATTTCTTTGTACTATAACAGAATTCCTCTGGTTTTTACTTTTTTTACCTCTGCACCATAACGTTGTCTTAGAAAATAATTTTGTATCTGAGGCTCCTAATAAAGCAGATATTTTTTCCTAATTTCTAGCTCGCTGGGTGTTGTGGACACAGGGGATCTTGTATGCATGTATGAATTGGCACTGCTTATTGACCTTTACTACTTATTATTACACTTATACTATTTACATAGTGCTTACATGTTATGAAACATAATCATCATATTAGTCTCTGCAAGGGGGGATCGAACAATGTTTTTTTCATTCTAGTCTCCATGCAGACCATATTGAGGAAGAAATGCTAATAATCTGCAATCATGTATAATAACAAGGCTAGTACATCTTTAACTGCCTTTTTCTTATTTATGGATACCAGCCTAACTAGTTTAAGGTACAGTATACAGTAAGTTAATAGATGACTTGATGTTACATAAAGGATCTGCAGGAGTTGAAGTGGTTTGCTGCAAAGGTTCTGTTGACTTAGAAGAGCACTATCTTCTGGGTGACTCAGAGTCATCAAATGTCATACTCTAGATTAGAATCACCAGAATGTCCTTCAATGTTATGCATTGTTATCCACTGAAAACAGTTGTATTGTTCCATTAGCAGGACAACCTTTCTTCTAATAGAATAATGATTTGCTGGGTGGGGGGGGGTAAATGACTTCTCTTCCAGCTTTACCCTACACCACTTGATGATTGTCGCATCCACCTCATGGTTTACATTCTCAATGGAAGTTTCCACATCATTTTGACAAAAAAAAGTCCAAAATTCAAATGTTTGAAGATGTTTATGACAGGTCCTCTCAGGCATGTGGCTTCTTAGCATTAAGCACATCTCTGTGAGGTCAGTAGCATGCATACGTCATTACAATCACCCCATTCTGTGCATTGGTAAAACTACACATATACCTCATGCTCAGATACTGGAACACTGATCCATTCATAACAACAAGCCTACTTTTTGCTTGATTATCCATTAGTCAACATTGATCTTCTTCTGGATTTGCTGCTTATTTTGGTTTGGACTCCTGGACAGACCCACATTGTAAATTCTTGCTTCAGCTTTAGAGTTGTTCCTGATTTTGCCTGCTGATATGCCTTAAAGGGCATGTAAAGGCAAAAAAATAAAATCCCATTTTTAGTTTTTTTAATAAAAAAGAAACCTATCTCCAATATACTTTAATTAAAAAATGTGTACCGTTTTTATAAGAAACCTGACTGTATGCAGTGAAATCCTCCCTTCATTTACTGCTGTGGATAGGAATTGTCAGACATTCCCTAACTGCCCACGCCTTACTTCCCAGCCATGCAGAACTCAAGCAGCTTTGTTTATGATGATCCCTAAGCAGCCCAGACCACACTGAGCATGTGCACAGTCTTAGTCTTGCAAAGATGTTTAACAAAGTTACAAGATGGTGACCCCCTGTAGCCAACTTTGCAAGCATAAATTATTTGTTTGATTAGGCTTGTGATGCAGTAAGTTCATGTTTATATTTAGTATACAAAATACAGCATTTCTAGCCTTATTCTATTTTATACTTGTCATTTAAGTGCCTACTTTCTCTCTGAACAGCACTTTTGCCAGTCCTCCGCATGACCAGCCTTATTCACACTTGCTGGTGCTGTTTCATTGTGCAAAATATTATCATTTCACTCCAAGTTAACGTATCTCTGCTGCTATTCACATACAATATTTGCATAAGAATACATTATTTTGGGGAGTGAACACATGAAAATAAAGTTTAAATTATTTTATATACATCATTTTTGTTCTGGTTTTAACAACCTTGCTAGTTTTCAGAGTGCCTTATAATCCTTTATTCTGACTGCATATGATATCTAAAGATCATAGGGGTCATATCAGTGGGTGGAACTCACTCTGATGGCATTAAAACAACATTTGTTAATTTCTGTTCATGGCCAGCAAGAACATTTTTGTTTTATCTTATATATGATTCAAATATCCCTATAAAATATAAAATGAATAATTTAATGCACCCACAAATAAGCGTGCTCATCAGAAATTGAGCTTTGCACAATGTACTTGGGTTTCTAAATGACCACTGAAATGCCCCACAAACTCTTCTTATGTTAAATATGTTTTTCTATTACTGAAATGCCCCACAAACTCTTCTTATGTTAAATATGTTTTTCTATAACTGAAATGCCCCACAAACTCTTCTTATGCCCATAGGCTTGGCTTTACAAATGATTCATTCAATATTGCCTTGCACATCACACTGTTATGAGTATTAGGGATGTAGCGAACTGTTCGCCGGCGAACTAGTTCGCGCGAACTTCGACTGTTCGCGTCCGCCGAATGTTCGCGAACGTCGCGCGACGTTCGCCAATTGGTGTTCGCGTTCGATTCGAAGTAAAATTTCGTTCGACCATTCGACCATTCGACCATTCGATCGCTAAAATCGAACGATTTCCATTCGTTCGAACGATTATAAGCATTCGATTGAATTAAAATCATTCGATCGAATAGCTTCGATCGTTCAATTCGAACGAAAATCCTTCGATCGTACGAATAAAATCCTTCGATCGTTCGATCGAACGATTTTATCGAGCGTTCGAAGTTCGCGAACTGTTCGCGAACTGTTCGCTTTTTTGCCGGTGTTCGCGAACGGTGTTCGCGAACACATTAACGGCAGTTCGCTACATCCCTAATGAGTATGACCAGTGATGTGGAAATGTGTACCATACAGTATTTTCAGGTAAAACATACATTGTCAGCTCTGCTACATGTTTTATTCTAAAATGCAACAAAACATCTCTCACATCTACCCTTACCAGAAGTTACCACCAACACATACAGGTAAATGCTCCTCATCTACCATATTGATTATTAAGACTTACTACTAATGGTTCTTATACCTCAAATGCTGCTGCTAAGCTTTCCTTTGTCACATCGATAAAGTAGTAGCCTTGCTGTCTGTAAACACAGTGGCTATGTCTACTTTATTTTTCTTTACCTGCCATAAACTCCTTTTGGCTGCTCCAAACTTTACAAAGACAGTAAGGCTAATGCCACATGGGTTATTTTTCCACAGTTGCCTACTGCAGAAAACAGTAGCTGTCAGTGACAGAAAAGACTCCTCTGCCCATGTTACTTTTTGTAATATTGTTTAATGGAAAGCCCTTGCAGGTGTATGTATAAACACTTATGAGAACAGTCTGACATATGCTGCATGACCAGCCTTATTCACACTTGCTGGTGCTGTTTCATTGTGCAAAATATTATCATTTCACTCCAAGTTAACGTATCTCTGCTGCTATTCACATACAATATTTGCATAAGAATACATTATTTTGGGGAGTGAACACATGAAAATAAAGTTTAAATTATTTTATATACATCATTTTTGTTCTGGTTTTAACAACCTTGCTAGTTTTCAGAGTGCCTTATACTCCTTTATTCTGACTGCAAGGAGTTCTCCCTTGGGAGCCTTCTTAGCAGAAAACAACTGTTTTACGCAGCAAAACATACCCAACCAAAGCCAAAAAGGCAGAGACAGCACATCACATTGCACATTTTTTCAAATCAGAGTTTTAACATTACAGCATTGTTGACTTCAGTTTCAGCACAAAAAAAAAAGAGAAGAAACAAACACAATCTTTTTTCTGGTCCCTTTTCTAATTAAAATTAATGTTGTCTTGCCTTATTCAGATTTAATTATTGTGGATGGGCCATGTCTTTTTTCACCTTTTATTCAGTTAGACAAAACAGTTGACATGTTTGATAATCTCCTCCAAGAGAAACTAAAAAAGGCATCACTGAGATGGAGCGAGTTAAGGAACACTGACAATGAGTGTCAGGCATTCAAGACAATGATAGGATGATACTGTAGGTCATTTATGAATCAGCCAAGAATGATTTGTAATCAGACGGAGAAAGGTATTTAATAAGGAAAAAAATAAACTGCCTTTTATTGTTTCTGTCCAAACTTCATTTTATTGGGGTTTATGGAGCTGAAGGAGGTTTTTGCTAGCAGCAGGCTATTCCAGTGGGAAAAATATTTAATGAACATGCAGACCACAGACACAGTGCTTAATGAGTTCTTGTACAAAGCAATTTATATTCCTTTGCCCTTTTCTTACCTTCTCCGAGTTACTGCTAACGGGAAATGGCGTTTATCTAAACATCTCATACACTTATGCAAATATCAACGTCTCCAGCATAAAATAAGCTCAGAGTGTCTTTAAAAATGTATAGAATTGATTGTATGTGTTTGTCAACTGATATTCAGCAGCAAGTAAATAAGCATCCCATTAACGCCTGCAATACATTGTTGTCTCTTTCATGGAGAAATACCTGGGTGCTGTGTTGTTATTACATTTTTTCTTGTTGACGTTTGTAGAAAATGGAACTAAAAGCTGATGAAAGTGCACTGGGAACTGAGCTCCAACTAAAATACTTTATAATGGACACCCCTGTCTTTAAAGGGCAATTTAAATTGACTACTACCAAAAACTATTAATGGTTTGTAGCATGTTTTCATGCACAAAGAATTATTATATGTAAATATTGCTACTTGGTAAAGTTAACCCAACATTCCACAATTGGCCAGAGGGGTTCATTTAATTAATTCTGGGCAAATTGGCCCAGTAGCTCATTTGACTCCTGATCATATACATGGGCAGATTCAACCACATTAAAAATGGATGTTTCTTCATGTGTTGGCTCAACCCCTTGATTTTTTATGTACGTTCTAAAATGGATGCAATGTGAACACATACTAATGCAATTCATTATGGTTTTTGCATCCAAACACACTCCTGCCCTTCCACATAATCCCTATGGCATCCATCCTTATTTTTCTGATGAATGTTGTCAATTGCAACTATTGAAAATGAGAATCCACCAACTTGGACCTGCTGGTGGGTAGAGGGTTCCATCAGGATGTTGCATCAATGAGTGCAGCCGAACAATGCCGGAACTAGGGGTAGGCAGAGTAGGCACATGCCTAGGGTGCAAAGCTGGGGGGTGGCACCAGGCATGAAGCTTCTCTGTCTCCTACCCCCTAGTCCAGTCCCCTCTCGACGATCTAGCCAGCGTGTGCATCCTTTTGATCAAGACATAACAACAAAATGACAAACTGGTCATTCTATAACATACCAAAAGTTAATTTAAAAGTGAATCACCCCTTTAAAACAATAGGTTTTCATTTTCAGCACAAGCCCTGTTCATTGCGCTCATCTTAAACACCTAGAGGCAGATTTATCAAAGGTTGAATTGAAATTTTAAATAAAAAAATTTAAATTTTAATCTATTTTTTTGTGCTTCGACTAGGAAATAGTCCAAATTAAATAAAAAAAAAAAATTGAATATCGAAATTTATCATGTACTGTCTCTAAAAATTAGACTTTGACCATTTGCCATCTAAAACCTGCCAAATTTCTGTTTTAGCCTATGGGGGACCTCCTAGAACCTATTTGGAGTCAACTTACTAACTGAAAAAAATCTGTTTTTTTTTTTAAATACTTACTTCTTACTTCAGTTTGAATGATCAAATACAACCCTCAATTTTTTTTAAATACATTTCGCTTAGTCTTCCTTTATTTGAATTCCGAAGTTATGGGAGTTTAAAAAATGACTTTTAATTTCGCCCCTTGATAAATCTGCCCCCTAATTTACATTTTGTACAATGTTTATTAGCTGAAACTGAATATGTGTTTCTACTGATAGATGTAAAACTATCAGCCTTGTACTTTCTAATGCTAAATATATTACTCATGTTATAGCAAATCATTTGGAAATGTATCTTTCTAATTCAATAAATGTCTTCTTATATCAATTACTGTTGAATAAATGTATCTTGTTTAAGGTTACAATTTCTTTGGCATGCAGTCTTTGAGGCTATACGTCTATTGTTATTGCTGGGGTGCTAGGGTAGCCCTTCACTACTTGGATGCCACCAGCTCTTAAAGTGAGAGGACCAAGGGGAGGGTTCTGGGCAGGCAAGGGAACCAGAACGTGAAAGGAGTAAGCGTAGTCGTGGAACAGGCTGAGGTCAATAACCAATCAATCAGCACAGTACAGAATTGGAATACAAAAGAGTAGTCACTAACAGGCAAAGGTCGGTTCAGGCAGCGGTGGTCAAGGACAGGCAGAAGACAAGGAACAACGAATCAGACTAAAAACGCACACAGGAACTATCTAGGCTAGACCTACATTGGGCAATTACAAAATGGAAGAGGCACCTTTAAATATTTGAATTTCACGCCAAGCACAATGATGTCAGATGCGCGCACCAAATATAAACAGACGTGCGCATGTCAAATACGTCTCCCAGATATCCTCACACCTTTATTACTGGTATGCAACTAGGTGCAGACACTATAGAGCATAGAGCAATAATGGCCGAGCTTTTGCACTCATAATTGTGCCTCACTTTGGGGCAAATTCACTAACCTGCGAAGTTGCGCTAGCGCAGGCTTCGCCACACAGGGCGCTGCTAATTCACAAAATCCGAAGTTGCGGTATTTTAAATGTCTTAGATTCGGGTGATGCTACTGAGAAAAGGTGGAGTGAAGAGTTGGATCTTGAGATCTCGGAGGAAACGTGGGCTCAAATTTACAAATCTTTGCACAAGAGCTCTGTGGCTACCAAAACACAGGAAACCAGTTATAAACTTATTACGCGTTGGTACTACACACCTACGAAACTTCACAGGATGTTTCCAAGTGTATCCGACAAGTGTTGGCGCTGTAACAGGCAGACTGGGACTACTATGCATATTTGGTTTGAATGTGGCAAGATTAAGAATTTTTGGAGGGAGATTCTGAATAGTATCCAACAAATAACACCTTTACAGGGAAATATAAAGTTAGCCCCCTTGATAGCACTTCACTATGATACGTCAACTCACCAGGTGATTCATAACCGTCTAACTTTGTTTATGATCCAAGCGGCAAAGGCGCTTATCCCTAAGAAATGGAAAAACACCCAATCTCCTTCCTGGGCTGAGTGAAAATCCTCTATGAGTGAGATTAGAAAATTTGAAGAAATTAGAGCAATGCGACAAGGTTCCTTTAGCTCATTTAGACAGGTCTGGGCAAACTGGGATTCCTACAGTACATCAATATACCTGTTGTTTTGCAACTGTGAATTTTCTGGATCACTCTTTTAAATAATTCCCTTACTTATTACTTATTACTTACTACTTCTAACGTGTTTCATTTTTGACTCAATTATCTTCCCCTTCCCTTACCTGTCATATGGTTGATGTACATGTATGTATCCTTTATTTGTACAACTTTTGTTTTATCTACACGTCAATATTGATGTACTCAACTTCCCCTCCCCCCTTCCCTTCTTGCTTTTTGTACCCTTCCCTACTTTTTCCCTTTTGTTAAAATTGCAATAAAGAAAGAATTTACAAAAAAAAATCCGAAGTTGCGCTCAGGGAGGCGAATGGTAGCGAAGTTGCGTTAGCGTTAATTCGTCATGCAAAGCAAAGGTATGCTAGTGATGCCTAATTTGCATAAGGCGCCAAGTTAAAGTTGAATGGACGTATATGTAGCAGAAAATACATTACACTACACAAGCCTGGGGAAGCTTCATAAAATAAAATAGAGGTGTTATATTGCCCTACACATGTGCCCCCTGTATAGTTTAGGTGCCATATGTTAGGAAATGTAAGGGGGAAGGAGGGTACCCCCCAAAAAAATTGCAATCTTTTTCAGCCTATCACCCTTAAAAAAGGAAAAGACGCCAGCGTTTTTTGGGACTTAGAAAAAATTTCAACTTTTTTTGAAGCAATCCATATCCACTCTATTGCCTGGTCTGAAGTGGCGAAGGCAAGAGGTAACGTTCAGTAAAATGCACAAGTTAGTGAATTAGCGTAGTTACGTCCCATCGCCATAGCGCAACTTCGCCTGGCGTAAGGGTGCAAAATAGTGCTAGAGTAGGTCCACTTCGCCAGCGCCCGTTAGTAAATCGGCGAAGTAACGAAATGACGTCATGCTGGCGAATTTGCGCTAGCATTAGCCACTTCGCGCTTTAGTGAATTTGCCCCTTTGTGTCCCCTTTAAATAAATGATCCCTAATGTCTTCCTTACTGTGAACTATGTTTATAATACTTCTAAAAATAGTGGATATAAGTCTAATAAAAAAGCTTTTTTGGATGTGAAAGCAGTTATTTACACATCAGAAGGATAAACTGTTTCCTCTTTCATCATGAAACTGTATCTTTACTAAAACATCAATGTCCAATGCATTTTATTTAGCAATTATAATTATCTATGGCAATGGACACTGATAACAGAACGTACAAAAGTGTTTATTAGGTAGCTATGGTCTGGAATGGATTGAAGTCTGTTGAACGTAATACTTCACTAGCAGTAGCCCCAATAATGACACTTTGTACTTGTTGTAGTGAGAAAATGGCTCAGAAAAAAAAAACTGAAACCACTGGGAGAATATGGTAAACACTCTTCGTTTCAAGCTAAGTAATCCATATATTATTAATCAGAGGAGGTGAAAAAATTAAGTATCTGCACAACATTATTGCTGAATTTTTTTCCCCTTCTTAGCAGGATAAAGGTGTGAAGACATAGTAAGTGGAATGAGATTAGTGATAATTGCTGTCTGTAATTTGATTCATAATTCTGGAAATAATGTCTCCAAAGAGAAATAATAAGACATTCAGACAAAACTGAGACCAACTTTTTTTTTCTCGAATGAACACATTCAGCAACTTTTATTGAATACAGTTTAAAGATACATTTACCAGTGTGTAGATACCTCTCATTTTAACAGACTTTTTATTGTAATAATCAAACATCTTTTGAAGTAGAGTAAATACAACACACAGGAAAAAATATGGCTAGAATCTCCCATATTAAATGTAAACAAAACCTCAAGGAATAAATTGTCTAGAAATGTAACACATATTTTGTAGGTAATTCTTCTTCAAACCATAGAGAGAACAGCAGGCACTCACAGATCCCACAGACAGAATACAAGGATTGGAGACTTTATTTTAGGGAAATATTAGTAATAGAAGTAATAGCTCTGTGAGTGTCTGTTGTTCTCCATGGTTTGATACCTCCACCTTAAGCTGTAGGTGTGGGATATGTGCACCCAGAACCCACGTGTAAACTGCCGAGATCTTTTACTTTACATGTCTATACACCAAGAATTTTTTTATCATAAGGTAATTCATCTTCCAGTGAACCAAAAGGGCATGATCAATGGTAAGAATCTGCTGGACAAATGAGATAGCCTGCTGGCTATTCTCTCACATTTGATGTGACCTGAATAGATTTGATTTTGATCCTCCTGAAAGATCACTTGGGTCTACATTTTAGATTTACCAAAGAGTGAAACGAAGGAGATAGACGCTAGAGATGATTCACACTCTATCAGCAAGCAAATTTTCCCTCTGGTGAATGGACGTTACTCTGCAAGTTCACTAAGATGTGGATTTTACTGAACGTTACCTCTTTCACCAGACTTGCCTTCGCCAGCTCAGACCAGATGAAGTGCACTGGAGTGCATAGATCTTCCTCATTCTTCTGTTACTTATCATCTCATTTTTTTGTAGAAAATGTTTCTAAGTCCAAAAAACAGTGGCGTCTTTTCCTTTTTTCAGAGTGATAGCCTGCAAAAGTCCTTAAAATTTTTTGCTAAATGGGTTCCCCCATACATTTTCATATGGAACATATGGAATATTAAAATATACACTGGGCTCATGTGTAGGGCAATATAACAACTCTATTGTCTTTATTAAGGTTTCCTGGACTTGTGTAATGTAATGTATTTGCTGCAACATAACCGTTCAACTTTAAATTTCCCACCGTATGCAAATTAGCCCGAGCAAAGACCTCTAACGAAGTTGCGCTAGGCAGAATTGAACGCTAGCATATCTTCGCTTTAATTTGCTGGCATTTAGAGATGTCGCGAACTGTTCGCCGGCGAACTTGTTCGCGCGAACATCGGGTGTTCGCGCTCGCCGGAAGTTCGCGAACGTCGCGCGACGTTCGCCATTTTGGGTTCGCCATTGTTGGCGCTTTTTTTTGCCCTCTCACCCCAGACCAGCAGGTACATGGCAGCCAATCAGGAAGCTCTCCCTTGGACCACTCCCCTTCCCTATAAAAACCGAAGCCCTGCAGCTTTTTTTCACTCTGCCTGTGTGTGCTGAAGAGATAGTGTAGGGAGAGAGCTGCTGCCTGTTAGTGATTTCAGGGACAGTTGAAAGTTTGCTGGCTAGTAATCGTTTTGATACTGCTCTGTTATTGGAGGGACAGAAGTCTGCAGGGGTTTGAGGGACATTTAAGCTTAGGTAGCTTTGCTGGCTAGTAATCTACCTTCTACTGCAGTGCTCTGTATGTAGCTGCAGTGGGCAGCTGTCCTGCTTCTGATCTCATCTGCTGACTGCTGCAATAGCAATAGTCCTTGTAAGGACTGCTTTTATTTATTTTTTTGTTGTTTTACTACTACTACTACTACTACTACTACTACTACTACTACTACTACTATAAGAGCCCAGTGCTATTAGTCTAGCAGTGTTGGGGAGTGGGACTGGTGTGCTAATCTGCTGCTCCTAGTAGTTCAGCAGCACCAACTTTAATTTTTTTTTTTTAATATTCATTCTTTTTTTATTTAACTTTTTTTTTATTTTACTACCGCTGTAGTAGTGTATAAGTTGACCTTTTAGGCATTATTTGCCCTGTAGGCATTTTTTGCCCAGTGTGTTATTCAACCAACTGCTATCTAGCTGTGTGCCCGTGTTCACATTCTGTCTAAATATCCATAATATTACCGTCTCCAGAAAAAACACCGGAGTGACTTTTTTCAAGCAGCCATAATAAATTTTACGTAATCCGTATCCATCGCTGTAGTAGTGTATAAGTTGACCTTTTAGGCATTATTTGCCCTGTAGGCATTTTTTGCCCAGTGTGTTATTCAACCAACTGCTATCTAGCTGTGTGCCCGTGTTCACATTCTGTCTAAATATCCATAATATTACCGTCTCCAGAAAAAACACCGGAGTGACTTTTTTCAAGCAGCCATAATAAATTTTACGTAATCCGTATCCATCGCTGTAGTAGTGTATAAGTTGACCTTTTAGGCATTATTTGCCCTGTAGGCATTTTTTGCCCAGTGTGTTATTCAACCAACTGCTATCTAGCTGTGTGCCCGTGTTCACATTCTGTCTAAATATCCATAATATTACCGTCTCCAGAAAAAACACCGGAGTGACTTTTTTCAAGCAGCCATAATAAATTTTACGTAATCCGTATCCATCGCTGTAGTAGTGTATAAGTTGACCTTTTAGGCATTATTTGCCCTGTAGGCATTTTTTGCCCAGTGTGTTATTCAACCAACTGCTATCTAGCTGTGTGCCCGTGTTCACATTCTGTCTAAATATCCATAATATTACCGTCTCCAGAAAAAACACCGGAGTGACTTTTTTCAAGCAGCCATAATAAATTTTACGTAATCCGTATCCATCGCTGTAGTAGTGTATAAGTTGACCTTTTAGGCATTATTTGCCCTGTAGGCATTTTTTGCCCAGTGTGTTATTCAACCAACTGCTATCTAGCTGTGTGCCCGTGTTCACATTCTGTCTAAATATCCATAATATTACCGTCTCCAGAAAAAACACCGGAGTGACTTTTTTCAAGCAGCCATAATAAATTTTACGTAATCCGTATCCCTCGCTGTAGTAGTGTATAAGTTGACCTTGTAGGCATTATTTGCCCTGTAGGCATTTTTTGCCCAGTGTGTTATTCAACCAACTGCTATCTAGCTGTGTGCCCGTGTTCACATTCTGTCTAAATATCCATAATATTACCGTCTCCAGAAAAAACACCGGAGTGACTTTTTTTCAAGCAGCATTCTTATATTTTACGTAATCCGTATCCACCGCTGTGTATACGTTGACCTTGTAGGCATTATTTGCCCTGTAGGCATTTTTTGCCCAGTGTGTTATTCAACCAACTGCTATCTAGCTGTGTGCCCGTGTTCACATTCTGTCTAAATATCCATAATATTACCGTCTCCAGAAAAAACACCGGAGTGACTTTTTTTCAAGCAGCATTCTTATATTTTACGTAATCCGTATCCACCGCTGTGTATACGTTGACCTTGTAGGCATTATTTGCCCTGTAGGCATTTTTTGCCCAGTGTGTTATTCAACCAACTGCTATCTAGCTGTGTGACCGTGTTCACATTCTGTCTAAATATCCATAATATTACCGTCTCCAGAAAAAACACCGGAGTGACTTTTTTTCAAGCAGCATTCTTATATTTTACGTAATCCGTATCCACCGCTGTGTATACGTTGACCTTGTAGGCATTATTTGCACAGTGTTTTCTTCAAACCGCCATCTAGCTGTGTGAGCTTGTTCACATTTTGTCTAAATATTGATAATATTATCGTCTCTAGAAAAACCACTTGAGTTACTTTTTTTCAAGCAGCATTCATATATTTTACGTAATCCGTATCCACCGCTGTAGTAGTGTATACGTTGATCTTGTAGGCATTATTTGCACACTGTTTTCTTCAAACTGCCATCTAGCTGTGTGTATTATCGTTTCCAGAAAAACCAACTGAGTTTTTGTTGTTGTTGTTTTTTTAAAAATAATGCCAGGCAAAGGCAGGCCGCCACGCAGAGGCCGTGCTAGGGGCCGTGCTGCTATGCAATCCTGTGGCCCTAGCAAATTGCCCAGTTTTAAAAAGCCAATGACCCTGAACTCCCAAAATGCTGAAGAGGTAGTTGACTGGCTTACACAGCACACCCCATCCTCTACCGTTTCTAACTTTACCACAACATCCTCCTCATCCTCCACTGCTATGGCCACCCCACGTAACACTTCCTCCACCACCGGTGCCCCATCTTCACTGGAGTCAGAGGAGTTATTTTCCCATGAGTTTCTTGAACTGAGTAATGCGCAACCATTATTGGCAGAAGAAGATGAAGGAGATGAGGACGTTACACCAGATTTAATTCTGGCAGAGAACACGACAGAGATGGACATAATGATGAGTGATGAGGAGGAGGAGGAGGTCCCCGCTGCTGCTTCCTTCTGTGATGTGTCAGAAGAAATTGATGCATCTGAGGAGAATGATGATGAGGAGATTGATGTTTTGTGGGTGCCTAGTAGAAGAGAGCAAGAGGAGGGTAGTTCAGATGGAGAGACGGAGAGTCAGAGAGGCAGTAGGAGAATAAGACTTAGAAGAAGCAGGGAGGCCAGCCCGCAGGGATCAGTAGGGCAACAACATGTATCGGCACCTGTGTTCAGCCGGCCAACGCACCCGCCATTGCCGCCAATGCCGCCAACTTCTACTGTTACCGCCAGATCGCAGACTTCCAAAAAGTCAGCAGTGTGGCATTTTTTTAATGTGTGTGCCTCTGACAAAAGCATTGTAATTTGCAATGAGTGCAGTCAGAAACTGAGCCTTGGTAAGCCCAACAGCCACATAGGTACAACTTCTATGCGAAGGCACATGAGCGGCAAGCACAAAGCACTTTGGGAGCAACACCTCAAAGGCAACAGGCAAACTAAAAGTCACACTCCTTCTGGTCCAGCATCTTACTGCTCTACCTCTGCTCTCCTTGACCCATCTGAACCACCCTCCACTCCGCCTTCCACCTTGACCACCTGTTCCCATTCCCAGTCATCTGCCACCAGCCAAGTTTCTGTGAAGGCCATGTTTGAGCGTAAGAAGCCAATGTCTGACTGTCACCCCCTTGCCCGGCGTCTGACAGCTGGCTTGTCTGCACTCTTAGCCCGCCAGCTTTTACCATACCAGCTGGTGGACTCTGAGGCCTTCCGCAAATTTGTAGCAATTGGGACACCGCAGTGGAAGGTACCCAGCCGCAATTTTTTTTCTAAAAAGGGAATACCACACCTGTACCAACATGTGCAGAGCCAAGTTACCGCATCTCTGTCACTTAGTGTTGGGCCAAAGGTCCATATGACTACTGACGCATGGTCCTCCAAGCATGGTCAGGGCAGGTATGTCACCTACACTGCCCACTGGGTGAACTTGGTAATGGCTGGGAATGGGAAGCAGGGAATGGGTAGCTCAACAACAACAACAACAGTGGAGTTGGTGTCACCGCCACGGATTGCACGCGGTTCTGCCACCACCTCTACTCCTCCATCGCTCTCTACCTCGTCTTCTTCCTCTTCTTCTTCTTACTCTGCTGCTGGGTCCTCCTTCTCCTCCTCCACACCTGTGCACCCCCAGCTCCCCCTAGGCTATTCGACGTGCCAGGTACGCCGTTGTCACGCTGTCTTGGGGATGACGTGCCTGGAAAGCAAAAACCATACCGGATCTGTACTCCTGTCATCTCTGCAGTCACAGGCCGATCGGTGGCTGACCCCACACCAACTGCAGATCGGAAAAGTGGTGTGTGACAATGGAAGCAATCTGTTGGCAGCGTTGAGACTGGGAAATTTAACACATGTGCCCTGCATGGCACATGTGTTAAATTTAATAGTCCAACGTTTTGTCTCCAAGTACCCAGGATTCCAGGACGTTCTCACCCAGTCCAGAAAGGTGTCGGCCCATTTCAGACGTTCCTACACAGCCATGGCACGCCTTGCTGACATTCAGCAGCGCTACAACATGCCAGTCAGGCGTTTGATTTCTGACAGCCAGACTCGCTGGAATTCAACGCTCCTTATGTTGGAACGTCTGCTGCAACAACAAAGGGCCGTCAACGAGTACCTTTTTGAACTGGGTGGTAGGACTGGATCTGCAGAGCTGGGGATTTTTTTCCCCCGTTACTGGGTGCTTATGCGCGATGCCTGCAGGCTCATGCGACCTTTTGAAGAGGTGACAAATATGGTCAGTCGCACCGAAGGCACCATCAGCGACCTAATACCCTTCGCTTTCTTCCTGGAGCGTGCCGTGCGACGAGTGACAGATGAGGCTGTAGACCAGCGTGACGAGGAGCTGGAAGCGCACGATTTATGGTCGCAATCACCAGAACGAACCCAGGCACCTGCTGCAACGCAGGGAGAGGTGCCAGAAGTGGAGTCAGAGGAGGAAGGTGGCTTTGTGGAGGAGGAGGAGGAGGACCAACAGGAGCAGGCTTCCCAGGGGGCTAGTGGTGACCTTTTGGGGACCCCTGGTCTTGTACGTGGCTGGGGGGAGGAGACCGTGGATGATGCAGTCCTTGATAATGAGGAAGCGGAGATGGATAGCTCTGCATCCAACCTTGTGAGAATGGGGTCTTTCATGCTGGCATGCCTGTTGAAGGACCCCCGTATCAAGAGGCTTAAGGAGAAGGACCTGTACTGGGTCGCAACGCTACTAGACCCTCGGTACAAGCATAAAGTGTCAGAAATGTTACCAACATACCACAAGTCCGAAAAGATGCGGCATTTACAAACCAGCCTGCAAAACATGTTGTACAATGCTTTTAAGGGTGATGTCACTTCAGGAACTCATCAACATTCCAGGGGCAGAGGTGCCAGTAGTCCTGCCACGAGCACACCTGCAAGGACAAAGCCCTTTGGCCGGTCTGTAACGTCAGACATGCAAATGTTTTTCTGTCCAAGGCAGCGCCACAACCCTTCGGGATCCACCCTCAAAGAACGCCTCGACCGGCAGGTAGCGGACTACCTGGCATTAACTGCAGATATCGACACTCTGAGGAGCGATGAACCCCTGGACTACTGGGTGCGCAGGCTTGATCTGTGGCCAGAGCTGTCACAATTTGCCATGAACCTCTTGTCTTGCCCAGCCTCAAGTGTGCTCTCAGAAAGGACCTTCAGTGCAGCAGGAGGGATTGTAACTGAGAAGAGAACTCGCCTAGGTCACAAAAGTGTCGATTACCTGACCTTTATTAAAATGAATGAGGGGTGGATCTCGGAGGGTTACTGCACGCCGGAAGACTTGTTCTGACTTCTATGCAGCTGTCCTTCTCTTCAAGCCTCATGACTCCACACACAGCTGTCCTTTAGCGTCCTCCTCCCTCCGCCACCGTTACAAACTAGGGTGCAAACCCTACTGGTTTAATTTTTTCTGGCCTCTGTGCTTCAGTGGCTGCAACCAAAAAAACTGGGCAAACAATGTCTACAAGGTCAACGTATGGCGAAAAATGACTATTTTCAGCATTTATATGGCATATTTTTTCTGGCAACTGTGCTTCAGTGGCTGCGTCCAAAAAAATGCATATTTTCTGCATTTATATGGCATAATTTTTCTGGCCTCTGTGCTTCAGTGGCTGCAACCAAAAAAATGCATATTTTCTGCATTTATATGGCATAATTTTTCTGGCCTCTGTGCTTCAGTGGCTGCAACCAAAAAAATGCATATTTTCTGCATTTATATGGCATAATTTTTCTGGCCTCTGTGCTTCAGTGGCTGCAACCAAAAAAATTTATATTTTCAGCATTTATATGGCATAATTTTTCTGGCAACTGTGCTTCAGTGGCTGCGACCAAAAAAATGACTATTTTCAGCATTTCTATGGCATATTTTTTCTGGCCTCTGTGCTTGAGTGGCTGCGGCCAAAAAAACTGGGCAAACAATGCCTACAAGGTCAACGTCGTTGACCTTGTAGGCATTGTTTGCCCAGTTTTTTTGGCCGCAGCCACTCAAGCACAGAGGCCAGAAAAAATATGCCATAGAAATGCTGAAAATAGTCATTTTTTGCCATACCTTGACTCAACGTATATGGCAAAAAATTTATATTTTCAGCATTTATATGGCATATTTTTTCTGGCAACTGTGCTTCAGTGGCTGCGACCAAGAAAACTGGGCAAACAATGCCTACAAGGTCAACGTATGGCAAAAAATGACTATTTTCAGCATTTATATGGCATATTTTTTCTGGCCTCTGTGCTTCAGTGGCTGCAACCAAAAAAATTTATATTTTCAGCATTTATATGGCATAATTTTTCTGGCCTCTGTGCTTCAGTGGCTGCAACCAAAAAAATTTATATTTTCAGCATTTATATGGCATATTTTTTCTGGCAACTGTGCTTCAGTGGCTGCGTCCAAAAAAACTGGGCAAACAATGTCTACAAGGTCAACGTATGGCGAAAAATGACTATTTTCAGCATTTATATGGCATATTTTTTCTGGCAACTGTGCTTCAGTGGCTGCGTCCAAAAAAACTGGGCAAACAATGCCTACAAGGTCAACGTATGGCAGTTGTTTAAAGAGAACAGTAGATTACTAGCCAGCAAAGCTACCTAAGCTAAAATGTCCCTCAAATCCCTGCAGACTTCTGTCCCTCCAATACAGAGCAGTATCACGCAGATTACTAGCCAGCAAACTTACTATCATCTGTCCCTGAAATCACTAACAGCTCTCGCCCTACACTATCTCTTCCAAGCACACACAGGCAGATTTTTCAGATACATTTTTGCCCTTGATCCCCCTCTGGCATGCCACTGTCCAGGTCGTTGCACCCTTTAAACAACTTTAAAATCATTTTTCTGGCCAGAAATGTCTTTTGTAGATGTTAAAGTTCGCCTTCCCATTGAAGTCTATGGGGTTCGCGAACCGTTCGCGAACCGCTCGCAATTTTGCGCAAGTTCGCGAATATGTTCGCGAACTTTTTTTCCGACGTTCGCTACATCCCTACTGGCATTGCCAAAGTAATGCTAACGAAAATTCACCATCGTTCGGTGCCCCCTAGACACAACTTTGCATATTAGTAAACTAGCGATGTCTGAGCGAATTTCGTCTGGCGAAGTGTTGTGATGGCTGTGATGGCTGCGATGGCTGCGAAGCCGTCGTTGGTGAATTTTCGCCACTTAGTAAATTTATCCCAAATAAACCACCTGCTTTTTCAGTAGAGCTTTTGAGTTAAGGATAAGTGCATTGTGGTCTTAAATGATTTTAAATGCAAATGCTAATGGATAGTGTAGGACTCATGTACAATGAGGGGCATGTGAGCTTACATACAATTACAATTGGACTGGCCACTCCATAACGTCAATCCTGTTGGTCTGGAACCAACTCATTTACAGGTGTGTTTGGGGTCATTATTGAAACCCCCATTTCAAGGGCATTTCCTCTTCAGCATAAGGCAACATGACCTCTTCAAGTATTTTCATACAGGTATGGGACCTGTTATCCAGAATGCTCAGGACCTGGCGTTGTCCGGATAAGGAATATTTCCGTAATTTGTATTTTCATACCTTAAGTCTGCTAGAGAATCATGTAAACATTAAATAAACCCAATAGGCTGTAGGTTTTGCTTCCAATAAGGATTAATTATATCCAAGTACAAGCTACTGTTTTATTATTACAGAGAAAAAGGAAATGAATTTTAAAAATCTGAATTATTTGATTATAATGAAGTCTATGAGAGAAGGCCTTTCCATAATTTGGAGCTTTCTGGATAATGGGTTTCAGGAAACCGGATCCCATACCTGTATATTGAAACTGATCCATGATCCCTGGTATGGGATAAATAGGCCCAAAACCATAGTATGAGAAACATCCCCATATCATAAAGCTTATGTCACCTGCTTGACTCAGTACTGTGACTTGAATTCAGTAATTGGGGGTCATCTAACAAAACTGTGTGCAGCCCCTCAATCCAAAAAGAACAATCTTGTTTTCATATCAGTGCACAAAATGTTGCGCCATTTTCTTTAGGACAGTCAATGTGGCAAACTGTAACCTCTTCATTCCATTCTAATGGTCGTTTCCGTTTTCTTCCATTTCTTTCAGGTTGTGGTTGCTATTTTAAAGCATTTGAGATCATTTTAGCTGAGCAGCCTATCATTTTCTGCATTTTTAATTATGTTTTCCCCTCTCCAATCAACTATTTAATCAAAGTACGCTGTTCTTCTGACCAATATCTGGAACGACCCCTTTTTAGAGAGAAATGCACTAAAACCAGCAGCACAATATTTGCTGCCTTCCTTCCTTAAATAATGAAGGAATGAATGAGCTCACTAATTGAACCCCACACTGCTATTATTTGGAACAAGCTTTTATTATTTTCAACACTGCTATTATTTGGAATAAACCTCAATTAATTATTCAATTACACAGAATCAACATCATGTTATGATTTTTGGGTCTTTCGGGTTTCTATTACTCTACGACACCTACTTGTAAATTATTTGCCATGTTGAAACATTATTTCTACCAAAAACAGTGATTGCTCAGGTTAGTGATGTCGGACTGCTATTATTCTGAAAACAACTGTATGCGTATGAATGGAAGTATTCAGGGAAGAGATGTTCTTTCCATATAATCAGCTGAGCCCAAATACATTAGTTTTTTAAGTTAAAAAAAAAATCTGAAATATAAATTTTGCAGTAGCTTGATATTTCCAATTTAAATGGAAGAATGTGGTCAATTTTATCCCTGTGGAAGGCACGCTGAGTGGTACTAAAGCCTGATGTGGATTTGCTAGCTTAGGGAATAGCTGAAGTAGAACAGCTCTGTCAAAAGATAAAGCAAAGTTAGCAGGAGTTTGCTTTAGGCGGTGGTTTAAAAGGCTGTGGGTAGAGAGAAAAAAAAAGTTTGAAGGGACAGAGAGGCTTAAAATGCTCCCTGGCTGTTGTCTTCAATGTATTTCACATGGAGGTCTGTTAACGACAGCTCATCTTTTACTGCCAATCAGTGTCATGCACCAATCCAAAGCTGTCAGTGTGCGGATATGACAGCACCGTCAATGCTGGATGTCTCCAAATTTAGAACAGGGATAATTGTTTGTTATACTTCCTTTTCCTCCCCCTCCTTCTGTCACTTGCAGTATCTTAGCCACGCTGCTAAGCACACATCCCATGCCCCACAGGCAAAACCACTTGCATATATGGCATCTTCACGTTAAATATACACACATCTTGCCAGTACATAGAAAGATACAGCATCACAGCAAGAGCTTTCACGTTGGCTTTATTATCAAAGTCACCCTTTTACTGCCCCGGGGATTAAGGGCTAATACTTTATTTAATGTAGGGCAAACCATATGCAGCTACTCAGTTTATTTAGTGTATTATCTCTAATACCGAGGATGTTTGTAACTAAGGAAATTATTTTTTGCTTGTCGATGACTAATCATAATGTTGACACAAGAAAGAAAGATAAAAAATAATTTTCTGACCATTCAAGCAAAAATGGAAACATTATACAAGAATGGATCAGTGTCAGGGAAAGGGAAAATATGAATCAGGGCCATTTTTTTTTTATAAATAATAATAATACTTATAATGATAGTAATAATGTGTATATATATATATATATATATATATATATATATATATATATATATATATATATATATATATATATATATATATATATAATACACAAAAGCCATGAATATCCTGTAAATTATATCCTTATAAACGGTGAGTTCTGATGTCATCAGTTATAAATGGTGAGTTCTGATGTCATTTCTGTCACATGACTCATTGAAATTTGTGTATTATAATAAATAAAGTACCCCCAGTTGTAAAATATGAGGATATTAGAAGTTACCTCGGAGTTCCATGACCTGTATATGGTCATGAAACTCCTCGGTAACTTATAATATCCCTATATTTTACAAAAGGGGGTACTTTATTCACTATATATCTTTGGGTAGCCACAAACATTAGCATGCTATAGAGTCAGAATTGGGCAATCAAAGGACTATTACACCCTCATACATTACACTGATTTTAGTAATTTTAAGCAAGGCAGCATTAAACCTGCTTTTTTTTTTGACACCAGGAGGTGTCTTTCTTTTTTATATGAGAATACTTGCAGAAACCAGCCGCCAGTGATGAACATGAACCTCCAGTGAAGGGACTGCCACCCCCAAGATTTTGCCCTAGACAAATGCCCCTTCTGCAAATCCCTAGTTCCGGTTCTGAGTGCATTAGCACTGGGGAAAATTTGGATTTTGTAGACCTTAGATCCATTATATTTATCCAGACTCCATGGGTACAGTTTTATTTTAGGGTTGCGTGCACTCATGGATTATACCGCTTGTGTTTGATTACATTATTTAGAGAATGAATATATTTATTCAGACAGAGTACCCCCATTCCTATCTTTAGGGCTAAAACAGCCAATAAAACTCTACACTGCCAGGCAAGCTTTCAATTAGATGTTGAAATGTTTTTTCCAGTAATTTATGAGTTTAGGTTAGAATATGAAGCGGGCCTGGCTCGTTCATCCCCCAGGTTGGGTTGTGGTTAGGACTTTATGCAGACCAGTGCAGTTCTTCCACACCCATCTCAGCAAAATTGCTTTGTATGGACATATACAGTATATACATACATACATATACAGGCAGCAATGTCTATATTGGCAGCTGCTTCAATTGCCTGAATCTACTGTATATACTGTATCTAACCCCTGTGCAGCTCACTACTAGATGTATCTGACCGTCTTTTGTGATTGCTCCATGTTAGAGGTTCAGGACAGCCTTAAGATGGGAAAAGGCACCTTACCCCATAGTTACTATACATACAGTAGTTGGAGCCATAGACATTGTGCCATTACTAAACAGATACACTGTATCAATTGTTTGTACAGTAAACATTTCATTTCCCATGCCCCTATTTTTAAGATGCTTATATCAAGTCCTAGCATAAAGTATTGTTAGATGGAACTGCAAGAAAGCAATTTATTTGTAAATTGGGGTATCTTTGTTAAAGGACAGATGCAATTCTTCACTGGAAACAAAGCACATAGTATGTAAAATATTATTTACACTCTAAACCCTAAGAAGCAAGGAACTATTTTTTCAACGCGTGAATCAGCATAACACTTTGTAAACTATAACTTTATGTTTATTGCAATTAGAATTTATAAGCAAATACAATTATACAAAGTGTGGGTTTATTTTCAAGATGGTTACTAAGAATGAACTATTTTACCTTCACTTATAATTTCACCATATAGATTTGTATTTGTGTTAAAGCCATTAGCAATGACCAGTTAATTGATCTATGCACTTGTTTCTATATTTCCTCATCTCCTATAGGGACTGTCTGTGCCACCTAGGAACTTGGAGATGTTTAACAAAGGGAGATTTTAGTAATATATTATGACACAGTCTCTATTTGTTATTATGCATATAAAAGGCTCATATTATTTTTAATGGATTCTAAACCAAAAATTAGTTTGCTCTAGTATGGCTTTGCTTTGTGCTCCAAAAAGTAAATAGTTTATAAAGCTGGTGAAAGGTTATTTGTTTCATATATTATAATTATTTATGTAAAGTTGTTTTTGCCTTGCTGGCACCATTGTCAGCTAATGTTGGTGTAGAAGAACTTCCTTCACTATATAAATAATAAAAATGGCTTCTCTTGTACCAATGCCTAATCCCAGGTGTAACATGTTCTTAGTGAAGGTGTTGACAGAATAATATTAACAAAGGGTCTCAAAGTAGGGCTTTAGATTGGAATCAATACTCCCAAGGCCTTTACTGGTTTCCAACAAAGGGTTATTTCATTTTAGACATTCTGCAACAAATTTATATTAATATGTACCAAGGAATCTTTTTACCATTGGATAATTGGATCCTCTGCACAGGGTTTCTATGTTATATGTTTCAGGAGCCAGCCAATTAGATCAGCACAATTTGTTCCACTGCTGAGGTGGATAAATCAGGCAAAGACCTTTTTGGTGGAATCAAGAGCATACAGAAGGGAACCATTACATTTCTCAGCCATTTGATATTCTAACCCTTAAACATATAGACAAATAAAAATTGTTGCCATGCCATTTGTTTTTTCTTAAATTTTTTCCATTACTTTTTATTTCTTTGTTTCGTCCTTAAAAAAAATGTGTTGTGATTTAAAATACATTTCTTAAACAAGTTTTTATTTGTTATTAAAATAACTTTCTATTTGTATAGACCTACTAACTCTTTTACAGTTAACTGATTTTCAAGTAAAATACTTTTTAGAGGAACTTCTCATACATATGCAGCTGAGGATCCAAACCTCCAGGCCTGGACTGGGATGGAAATTAGGCCCTGGTATTTCAAGTACACAGAGACCCAATCAGTCCCCACTAGCCCAATAAATAGTGACTGTCTATGGCATCTTACAGCAGCCCCTCTGGCATTTGCTAGAATTCACAGATTGTCAGTCCCCTGAATGCAATTTCAGACTCCAATGACTCTTCTCTTGGGAGTTTTTGCCTACAGCAGTTCTTATTGACTTTAATAGGGACCACGCACTTTAAAGAGCAATGGTTCCCATTGAAGTCAACTGTAGAAACCAACTCTCACATAAAGGCCATAACCTAATGTGGCGCTCTGTCTCTAAAGTAGCTACTTTGTTTGAGTATTTGGTACTGTACTGTTGCTTCTTTCTTTTTTTTTTTGTAAGTCTTTATTTTCAAGTTTTAAAGAAAAATAAGGGGTACAGAAGGAAAAGGGAGGGGGGAGAGTAATAATATACAGTTATGTTTTTCAGATACATACATACAATATCATAGTACGTTTCCTCACATATTGTATCCAAGTCCTAGCTATCTCCATTCACTTTTGTTCCTCTTTAGAACCACTTTAATACGTAGGATCAATCTTATTTAGTACTAAGTTATTGTATTTCATACAGGGGGTGGGAGAGGAACAGATAGAATAGGGGTGGGTGATAGAGGGATAAGAGAGAGGGAAGCAGATTCAATTTACTGTTCTTTCATTTCCAGCAATGTTGTTCCAGTTCGAGACTACTTGATACGTAAGAGTAAAGGTAAGTAATTTTGTGATTAGTGTTTTCTTTTAGCTCAGTGTCTTGTTTTTGTCCATTCTTTGCATAGCATTATTCCACCTGTCTCTGGCTTGTATGATTTCCGTGTCTGTATTCATTCCATGACTCCCATAATTTTTCAAAACGTTTCATAGTTCCTTGCTTTAAAGCAATAAGTTCTTCCAATGTTTTAACTTCTTCTAGAGCTCTAATCCAGTCTATTTTACTTGGTGGCTCTTCCATTTTCCATTTTCTTGGGATTTGGTTTCTGGCAGCTTGTATGATCTGTATTATTAATCTATCTGTTATTACTTCTTCAGTATGTTTATTGACGGTGAGGATTACTGTTTCTATACAATTCTTATAAGAGCCTGGTCTTAAAATGTCTATTATTTCGAAAACTTCCTTCCAGTATGTAGAGAGTTTAGCACACTTGTACCAGAGGTGGCTATATGTTCCCAGTTCAAGGTTGCATCTCCAACACTTCTCTGACACATTATTGTAAATTTTGTTTAAGAATACTGGTGTTCTATACCATCTACTGAGTAATTTGTAGTTGGCTTCTTGTGTTTTTGTCGTTCTCGATCCTTTATGTGCTGTCAACAGTATTTTTTCCCATGTTTTCCTCCCAATTTTAATGTCAAAGTCTCGTTCCCATTTCTCTTTGGTTTTCCGGTTACTAGTTTTATCTTCCTCTGACAGTTTCTTATAAAATTTAGCTATAGGGTGGTTAATTACGGGTTGATTCAACAATGCCTCCCATTCTGATAATGGTCTGGTGATGTTCTTGGGATTTAACGAGCTTAAATAATGATAGATTTGATGATAGTTCCACTGGTCCCTGGGGTGACATCCCCATCTAGATTGGATTTTCTGCAATGGAATTATACGTCCTCTTTTAATAAATTGTTTGAGTTTAGTGGGTTTACCCTTTGTGCAAGCCCACCTATCAATTTGGCCTCTATCACAACTCGGTGGGAAGTCCGGATTATTCATTAGCTCTGTCTCTGGAGACGGATAGGGAGAGATATTATACTTCTTCTGTAAACCATGCCATATGTCCAACGTTGCTCCTATAGTGGGATGTGTTTTGATTGAAGGTGGAATATTGCCGTAATGTATATTCATGATGTTGCTCACATTAATTTGCATCTCATACTGCTCTATTTCTTTCCACAGCTTAAAAGTTCCTTCCTGTTTCCAAGTCCAGATTCTCTGCAGGTGAGTGGCTAAATAGTAATTTTCAACATTTGGTATAGAGAGTCCACCTTTAGGTTTTGTCGTCATAAGAATAGAAAGTTTAAGTCTGGGCCTTTTCATAGCCCATATGAATTGAGAGAAAAGAGAGTTAATTTTTAAAAAGAATTGTTTGGGGAGTTTTATTGGAATCATTTGTAATAAGTAGAGAATTTTCGGCATAATCATCATTTTTAATATATTAATTCTCCCAAACCAGGAGAAGGAATGTGTTGTCCATTTGGCGAGCAGAGTCTGTATTTCGGACAGTAGCGGTAGGTGATTCATTTCGTATAGTTTGTTGGGATGTGATGGAATGTTGATTCCCAGGTACCGAATTGAGTTTGTAGCCCATTTAAAGGGAAACTTTCTCTTTAACAGTTCTATTTGGTTTTGTGGTATATTGATATTTAGAATGTCAGATTTGGAATAATTTATTTTAAAGTTAGAGACTTCACTGAATTTCTTAAATTCTAGGATGATGTTTGGTAGAGATAGTTCCGGCTGTGAGAGTAGTAATAATAGATCATCCGCAAACGCTGCAGCTTTGTGTTCATGGATTCCCATTTTCATGCCGGTTATATCTTTATTTTGTCTGATGGCTGTTATAAATGTTTCCATAGTTAGTATGAAGAGAATGGGAGATAGGGGGCAACCCTGTCGGGTTCCGTTAGTGATATCAAAGTGCTGAGATAGGATTCCGTTGACCTTTATTCTTGCATGCGGAGCTTGATAAAGAGCCATTATTTGCGCCACACATTTAGGGCCAAAACCAAATTTCATTAGTGTCAATTCCAAAAAATTCCAATCCACCCTGTCAAAAGCTTTTTCAGCATCAGTTGTTAAAAGGAGTGTTGGTCTCTGGTTTTGAATTGCATGATGGAGGATGTTTATGAGTCTGGTCGAGTTGTCCTTACCTTCCCTGCCTTTCACGAAACCCGCTTGATCAGGGTGGATAAGAGTGGGTATAATCAGTTGGAGTCGGTTGGCCAATATTTTAGCATAGAATTTTTGGTCCAGGTTTATTAAAGATATGGGCCTATAGCTGCTGCAGATAGCCGGATCTTTCCCTGGTTTAAGTAGAACAGTTATTTGGGCTTCTTGTGCTTGTTTGGGAAAATGTTTGGTTGCCGAAATGCTATTGAAATGTTTTAGTAATACTATTGATAATTGCTGGTGAAATTCCTTGTAGAAGCCTGCGCTAAATCCATCCGGTCCTGGGCTTTTGTTAGCTGGGGCCCCTGTAATGACTTTGTTTAGCTCTGCTAAGGTAAATGGTTGTTCCAACTGTTTTTTTATCGTTTCGGTAATTTTGGGTAAACATAATTGTTGTAAGTAAGACTCAATTAGCTTAGTTTTCTCTTCTTTTGGTAGCTCTGTATCTAGATTGTATAAGGTATGGTAAAATTCCTGAAAACATTTGGCTATTTTCGGATAGGTACAATGAATTTGTTGTGTAGAGTCTTTCATCTGGTTTATGTATGTCTTGTTCTTTTGCTCTTTTATCTTTTTAGTTGGTAGTTTGGAAGGTTTATTGCCCCATTCATAATAGTCTTTTTTACATCTCAGGTAGGCTTGCTCCGTATATGTGTTTAAAAGTTGTTTCAACGAGATTCTCTTATTATCTAATTCTTCTTGTACATCTTTCATTAGTGATTCTTTATGTTTATTTTCCAATGTTTTTATCTCAGTTATTAGTTGTTTGATTGTACCTTCTCTTTCTTTTTTAATTTTAGCGCTCAAGGCTATGAGATTTCCCCGAGTTACTACCTTTATCGTTTCCCACAAAATTGAAGGATCTGTCTCCGGTAAGTTGTTGTTTTGGATGGATTCTTGAATGAATTTAGCTATATTATCCCTATGTTGTTTCCTTAATAATAACCTTTCATTAAATTTCCAGCTATAGGTTTCTTTCAGTGTATTTGGTATTTCTATGTCAACAATGTATGGGGCATGATCCGAAAAAATCATAGTGTCAATTTGAGCATGTTTTATGAAGTGCAGCCATCTCTGATTAATTAGTATATTATCTATTCTGGAATAAGTATTTTTTGCAGTTGAATAGAAGGTATAGTCTCGTGTTGTAGGATTGTGCGTTCTCCATATATCTATCATGTTTAATTGTCCTAAATAGGTTTTAATTTTCTTCAACGTCTTATAGGCAATGGCGGATTTCCCGGATGAACAATCTATAAGAGGGTTGAGAGCCACATTGAGGTCTCCACCAAGGATGATGATCCCTTCAGCGAATTCCTGAAGTTGGGATAGTACGTCTTTTGCATATTTGGCCTGATTGACATTTGGCAAATATACTGAACATAAAGTCATGCATGTATTATAGATTTGTGCCTTTATCATTGTATAATGCCCTTCCTTGTCTGTTTTGGAATCCAAAACTTTAATAGGCAGATCTTTATGTAGTAATATACCTGTGCCTTTGACTTTTCTGTCGGGGTTCGTACTTAAAAACACATGTGGGAACCATTTATTTTTGATTATTCCAGCATGTGAACTTTTAATATGCGTTTCTTGTATAAATAAAATTTTCGAACCCTGTCTGTGGCAGTTGTTGATAATTTGAGCTCTCTTACGTGGATTGTTTAATCCATTAACGTTTTGTGACCATATTTTGATTTGTATGTTGCGACCCATCTTTAGTTGAGAGTGGGCTATACATCTTCTGAAATCTGCTTCCGTGTCGGGGAGAAGGGAAGAAAAGATAGAATAGTAGATTCTGAACTAGGGAGTAATACTCAGTAAACATTTGTAACATTTTGTAAACTTTCCTTTTGCTAAAACCGTTCAAAGAAAACACAATAAAAAAAAAGAAAAAGAAAGAAGAAGTGAACACAAAATAGAGGTAAATGTGTCCCTTTTTATTGGGTCTAACCCACCTAGACAAGACTAGGTGTGTCAACCACTAGGGGGGGGTGGGTTGGTTGGAATTTGGCAGTAAAGTGAAGTGTGCACTGCAGTACATCCCACTGACCTGGTATAACCACATTATAACAATGGTGATAACATTTCTGGGGGGTAATAAATCACTTCTGCATACCCTGTTTCAATCAAGTCACATAGAAAATAGTAAATAGTAAACAGCAAAACATCCGGTAGATAGAAAGCATTAACACTTTAACCCAGCAATAAAGAGACAGGAAAGAGAAAAAAAAACATGTGAGCATAATCATGTTTCAATCTCCGTAGGATCTGTGATGTTTTTTAACTTACACCAACATCGATATATTCATGTCTCTGACCAGTCATTATTCGGCATTTTCTTGTTGGGTGTTAGCAGTTTGCTTATCTTATGTCTCGGTGTCTTGGGGGTTCTTTGTAACTGAGGAATGTCTCTCCAGGTGTTATCCAACTCCTGGTAGGTTCCTGACTGATCGTTGAATGGTTCCAGCCATCCTGGAATCTGTACTTCCTCAAGTTGAAATTTCTGCATAAAGTCCCTGGTATCCTCTGGATATCGTATGTAGGCCTGTACTCCATCTTTATTAGCCGATAAACTGAAGGGGAAGCCCCAACGGAATTGTATTCCCTTCTCTTTAAGCTGGTCAGTCAGAGGCTTTAATTGCTTCCTTTTGAATAGTGTGGAAAGCGATAAATCCTGTAGGAATAGAATGGGGTGTCCCTCATATGTCAACTTTTTCCCGGCCCGTGTTTTAGACAGTATTTCTTCCTTCAGCGGGAAGCTGTTAATGCAGCATAAAATGTCTCTGGAGGCCTCAGGAGGAGCGTTCCTGGATTTGAACACTTTGTGGGCCCTGTCTATTGCTATTTCTATGTGTACTGTTGCTTCTTTCATACCCCTTCCTTTGCATACATGTTTACGTTTCTCCCTCTGAAGAGAACTGAATTATATCAATGACTAAAAAACTTTACCTCTCCTCCACCCTAATCTACCCTTTTCTAGCTTCTAGCATTTTAGCACATCTTACATCATACGTCTTTATGCTCAGCTCTGTTCTCTAAAAGTCCTCTTGCTGAAGATGCAAAATTGTGCAGAACTATAGGTTCCATGCAGGGTGCCACCACTTTGCAGAGTGATTTGACTAAATTGGGCAGCAAAATGGAAAATACTGTTCACAGTTGATAAATGCAAGTGTGTTGGGAGTTCCCTAACTGAGAAGGATCTAGGGTTTTTTGTAGATAACAAGTTGTCTAATCCCAGGCAGTGCCCATTTGTGACAACTAAAGCAAATACATTACTGTTTGCATAAAAAGGGCATATAATCACAGGATGAAAACACAATTTTGCCTCTTTATAGGTCCCTGGTGAGGCCTCATCTGGAGTATGCAGTGCAGTTTTGGACTCCAGTCCTTAAGAGGGATATAAATGAGCTGGAGAGAGTGCAGAGACTAAATGCAACTAAATTGGTTAGAGGGATGGAAGACTTAAATTATGAGAGGAGACTGTCAAGGTTGGGGCTGTTTTCGCTGGAAAAAAGACGCTTGCGAGGGGACATGATTACACTTTACAAGTACATTAGAGGACATTATAAACAAATAGCAGGGGACCTTTTTACCCATAAAGTGGATCACCGTACCAGAGGCCTCCCCTTTAGACTAGAAGAAAAGAACTTTCATTTGAAGCAACGTAGGTGGTTCTTCACAGTCAGGACAGTGAGGTTGTGGAATGCACTGCCGGGTGATGTTGTGATGCTGATTCAGTTAATGACTATAAGAATGGCTTGGATGATTTTTTGGACAGACATAATATCAAAGGCTATTGTGGTACTAAACTCTATAGTTAGTATAGGTATGAGTGTATATAGTTTATGGGAGTATATGGGGGAGTCAGAGTGTGTATCGATGGGTCTCATTTGGAGGGGTTGAACTTGATAGACTTTGGTCTTTTTTCAACCTGATCTAACTATATGTAATTATACTTTCCATAGTGCTCAATTACATGAGGACATTTGCTATATGTTGCGTTTTATGGCATCCTTCTCTAAAAATACAACTTTATAGACATTTTAATACATTTCAATTTCTTTAAAAGCAAAATCTGTTGCATGTCTTGAAGGCATTAAGTAGTCGACAGATGCACAATGATAAAAAATATACATATTAATTATATAATAATATTCAGAATATCTGCAATAGAATAAATATGTTTTAATGAATGGTTACATGTACTGTATTTTGATTTGTTTATTTCTGCTATAAAAGAATTATATTTATGCAATTCCTGTATTATTATTATTATCATTATTTTTTTATCACCGGTAAATATATCCCTTAATACCTTTCATAAAAAATACTCAGATTTCTTACCCATTCTAAATCCGAGATTGAAATTGGCATTTGCATAAAATCATTTAGGTTCTCAAGTTCTGCACATATTGCCCATCAATGAAGAAATTGTTGCGATATACATGTCATATTTATATTACAATAACTATCAACATTTATGTTCATATGTTTTTCTGTAGGTGTTTTGTTTTTAAACTAGAACACAAGATGCACATTTGAGAAAAATGGTAGAAGATGCAGGAGAAACTCGTAGGGATGCATTGCAGCAATAACAATAAGAGCCAGGAGTAATGGATAATTTGCTTATCCTGTTTGTTTGGATGGCTCTTCTCCAAAGTAGTTATAAATAAACAGTTTAAAAGCAAATTGTACTTTAAACCAATCATTACACGCCCTAACCATATTTATCTATCCTTATTTGCCAAAGCTTTTTTTCCTGGTCATTACTCTGTGCTGCACTGATTCCCAGAAGAAAATCCATCTTCCTTAGACATCATTACTTGAACATTTAAATCACTCGCTTAAGGTACTGGCCATGTAACCACAGAGCAATGATATTAAAATAATAATAACAAAAAACCTCTTAGGCACTGATCTTGTCTTGTAAATTATGTTGGCTTTGACAATAATAGAAAAACCATCATAAACGAGAAGTTCCTCGCCTAAAAGAGATTGAGTATAAAAAAAGTTGGTGAAAAAATCAACTAAATTAGCAAGGGTCAAAGGCTTGCCCAGAATTCAACCAATTTTTATGGGAATGTCTAAACCTACAATTCATATCTATTGTCAACTTCAATTCTGTTTTAAAGGGCATGTAAAGGCAAAAAAATAAAATCCCATTTTACTTTCTTTAATGAAAAAGAAACTTATCTCCGATATACTTTAAAGGAGAAGGAAAGCTACGGAGGCATTTTATTGCCAATAGATTAGCTGCAATAGTGCAAGCTGGAATGCTATATTTATTCTGTAGAATATTTTACCATACCTGAGTAAAAAGCTCTAGAAACTCTCTGTTTGTTTAAAATAGGAGCTGCAGTATTAATGTGGTGTGACATCACTTCCTGCCTGAGTCTCTCCCTGCTCTGGGCTCAGATTACAGTAGAGAAGGGAGGGGTGGGGGGAGAGGAGCAAACTGAGCATGCTCTTGCCCAGGGCAATGAGGTTTAAGCTGAAGGGAGGAAGTCTGATACAGAAGCCCATGTGTACACAATACAAGGAAAGAAATGCTGTGTTTCTTTTGACAGGGGACTCAGAGCAGCACTACTTTGGGGGTTTACTGGTATATTTAGATGGACCTTTCTGATAAGGCTTACTTAGTTTTAACCTTTCTTTCTCCTTTAATTAAAAATGTATACCGTTTTTATAAGAAACCTGACTGTATGTAGTGAAATTCTCCCTTCATTTACTGCTGTGGATAAGAATTGACAGACGGTCCCTAACTGCTGAGCAGGGAAACAATCATACTTATGAACAGCAGGGGGAGCCCCACCTTTCTTCCCAGCCATGCAGAACTCAAGTAGCTTTGTTTATGACGATCCCTAAGCAGCCCAGACCACACTGAGCATGTGCACAGTCTTAGTCTTGCAAAGATGTTTAACAAAGTTACAAGATGGTGACCCCCTGTAGCCAACTTTGTGTAGCCAACTTTGAAAGCAAAAATACAGCATTTCTAGCCTTATTCTAATTTAGACTGTACATGCCCTTTAATGTTAAAAGGTGATCTAAGTATGGAGAGATAGAGAGAGAAAAGGAATGCAATGCTATTTTTTCATTGTTAAATATATTTTATCCCTTAATAACTCATTTTTAGTGATGGGCGAATTAATCGCAAGGCGCAAATTTGCCGCTGCCGAATAAACTCGCGAAATTTCGGGAATTTTTCGGCTAAGCGAAACAGGGCAAATTCGCCCATCACTACTCATTTTGCTCTGTCCAGTTTTTTTTAGATGTTGGTTGATGCCTCTTTATCCTTTAGTAACATCATAGAAAGTGCCTCGTGACCTTAATTAAAGAATAACAATCTATAATAGTGACTTTAAGTAACATTTCTACATTTAGGGATTGATTTATTTTAGAGGATGCAAAACTGTAAGTCTTTGAAAAGCTGCAGCTATGTTTATTTTACCAAACCCCATTAAGTAATAAATTGTCGATGGCACAGTATGTAGTAGTGAACACTGTAATTATTTAAGGAGAATTAAAGCCTAACTAAATAAATAGGCTAGAGATGTATGTTATGTTATCTTGTTTTCTGCTGATTGACTGCACATACTCAGTGCTGCTGTCACTTACTAAGCTTAGGGACCAACTCCTAATATACAGTACTGTATATACAGAATAGAAATGTCACAATGTAAGGCTGATTATTAGTACTTTATAACTACTTTGGAGAAGAGCCATCCAATCAATCAGGATAAGCAAATTATCCATTATTCCTGGCTCTTATTGTTATTGCTGCAATGCATCCCTAGGAGTTTCAACTGCAAATGTGCATCTTGTGTTCTAGTTCAAAAATAAAACACCTACAGAAAAACATATGAACATAAATGTTGTTATTGTAATATAAATATGACATGCATCTCGCAACAATTTCTTCATTGATGGCCAATATGTGCAGAACTTGAGAACCTAAATGATTTTATGCAAATGCCAATTTCAATCTCAGATTTAGAATTGGTAAGAAATCTGGGTATTTTTTCTGAAAGTTGTTAAGGGATATTTTTACCGGTGATAAAAAGAATAATGATAATAATAATACAGGAATTGCATAGTAATCACATAAATACAATTCTTTTATAGCAGAAATAAACAAATCAAAATACAGTACATTCGATAGTGGAAGTACTGTCTCTTTAAAAAAAACTTTGACTGCCTACTTTGCCACCTAAAACCCACCGAGCACCAATGTTAGCCTATGGGGACCTTCCCCGCAGGCTTTCTAAGTAATTTCTGATCGAAGGAAAAATCATTTGATCAAACTAAATGCAGTAAATCCTTCGACTTCGATATTCAAAATCGAAGGATTTTACTTCGATGGTCGAATATGGAGGGTTAATTAACCCTCCATATTTGGCCCATGTGCCCCTAACTGTATATTTTAGTACCACAATAGCCTGAAGATGTGTTTTTTTTGCGACAATCCAAAAAAGTCGCAGTTATTCCCAATCCGATTTTTGCATGTTTTTTTTTTAATCATAAATCAGGGTAAATCATGGATTCTAGTTTGATCTGATATATTTTTTTTAGAAAAATTCAGATTTTGATGAAGAAACCCCCTAGTGTTCATACCATTTTCATTTCCACCCCAGAGAAAGGGAAAGTGAGCATCATTTGAATTATTGGATAAAATGGAGGTTATGGGACAAAGCCTTCCCTTAAAAGGTTTTCTACTATTGAATTAACTTAGCGTATGATGTAGAGAGTGATATTCTGAGACAATGTGCAATTGGTTTTAATTTTTTATTATTTGCGTTTTTTTTTATTATTTGGCTTTTTATTTGTCAGCTCACTAGTTTGCATTTTAAACAATCTGGTTGCTAGGGTCCATGTTACCCTAGCAACCATGCATTGGTTTGCACAAGAGACTGGGATATGAATAGGAGAGGGCCTAAATAAGAATATGAGTAATAACAAGTAGTCATAACAAACAATGTGTAGCTTTACAGGGCATTTGTTTTTAGATGGGGTCAGTGACCCCCATTTGAAAGCTGTAAAGAGTCAGAAGAAAAAGGCAAATAATTGAAAAACCAGAAAAACTAGAACACGAAGACCAATTGAAAAGTTGCTCAAAATTGATCAATATATAACATACAAAGTTAGCTTGACGGTGAACCACTCCGTTAATTTGGAGCTTTTTGGATAACAGATTTCTGGATAATATACCCCATACCTGTGCTTTGATCTAAATAATAATACAAAATGCAAGTTCTAACCAACAGAATTTTTAGAATAGTATGATGAGACGGCAGACATATTTAGCTTTAACTGCATTTGATATCATCCAGAATTGCTACGTTTAGTGATTGCTGGACATTGCTACGTTGCTTTGCTTTACTGCTGATTTCCATTTTTACTTTCATTCCTGTTTATGCTTATGCAATATAACCCTTTTTATTTTACTGCTAAGGCTTGTGTGTTCCCAGTAGTCCCTGTATATTTATTTCCCCTGCAGAATGATATGTCATCGTCCATTTCCGAAGAAATGCAAGATTTCCTATGGATTTCAAAAGGCTTAGACGACTTTTAATGCCGTCTTGAATAATATACTGTATTTGACATTGGGCTTTGTGAATTTTATATATTTCTTGCACTGTTATTTTTGTGGAAAGAGATAAAATAACATATATTTATTGATTTAAGAATAGCACTCTTTCTTTTCAAATGGCCAAGGGACACTTTTAGAACACAATTCAGAAATGAGGCATTTATGTGCATAAAAGTTTATTTGTAATGAGCCGTTATAGACACAGTTCCTTGTAATATGAACACATAAAAATAATACATAATTACCAGGACCTTTACCTCTGTTATTTAACACTCTGAAGAAAGGACTCTCCGTCGACCCCATTCCAGCTGATGATCATTGATTTTTACATCAGTTTGACAGCAACATCATTGCTAAATTGCTGCCAAGTCTGTTTATTATGAGCAAATCATATTGGTTGCAATAATAAGTATTTGTTCAATTTAACCAAGGAAAGCTAAACTTTAAAGGATACTGACATTTTTCAAAAGAGCAAACAGATTTTTTTATATCTAATTTTGAAATCTGACATGGGGCTAGACATATTGTCAGTTTCCCAGGTGCCCCTAGTCATTTGATAAACTTCAGTCACTCTTTACTGCTGCACTGCAAGTTGGAGTGATATAACCTCCTCCCTTCCCCTCCAAGCAGCCTAAAAAAAACAATGGGAGGGTAACCAGATAACAGCTGCCTGGTAGATATAAGAACAGCACTCAATAGTAAAAATCCAGGTCCCATTGTGACTCCTTTAGTTACATTGAGTAGGAGGAACAATAGCCTGTCAGAAAGCATTTCCTTATTGCAGCATTGGCTCTTTCTGAAAGCACATGACCAGGCAAAATGACCTGACATGGCTGCCTACACATCAATATTCCAACTAAAAAAATATACACTTGTTGGAAAATAAATTATATATGGCAGAGTGAATTATTTGCAGTGAAAACAGTGTCCTTTAGGAATAAAAAAACTACACCATAAAATCATAACAGAATCCCTTTAAAGAAGAGCTATCATGCAACTGAAATTCTTAGTTGGCGGAAAGGAAATGTAAAATAAAACATATTCTTAGTTAATCTTCAAAACTGTCAACCACTAATGGCCTATAGGGATGTAGCGAACGTCGGAAAAAAAGTTCGCGAACATATTCGCGAACTTGCGCAAAAATGCGAGCGGTTCGCGAACGGTTCGCGAACCCCATAGACTTCAATGGGAAGGCGAACTTTAACATCTAAAAAAGACATTTCTGGCCAGAAAAATGATTTTAAAGTTGTTTAAAGGGTGCAACGACCTGGACAGTGGCATGCCAGAGGGGGATCAAGGGCAAAAATTTATCTGAAAAATCTGCCTGTGTGTGCTTGGAAGAGATAGTGTAGGGGGAGAGCTGTTAGTGATTTCAGGGACAGATGATAGTAAGTTTGCTGGCTAGTAATCTGCTTGATACTGCTCTGTATTGGAGGGACAGAAGTCTGCAGGGATTTGAGGGACATTTTAGCTTAGGTAGCTTTGCTGGCTAGTAATCTACTGTTCTCTTTAAACAACTGCCATACGTTGCCCTTGTAGGCATTGTTTGCCCAGTTTTTTTGGACGCAGCCACTGAAGCACAGTTGCCAGAAAAAATATGCCATATAAATGCTGAAAATAGTCATTTTTCGCCATACGTTGACCTTGTAGACATTGTTTGCCCAGTTTTTTTTGGACGCAGCCACTGAAGCACAGTTGCCAGAAAAAATATGCCATATAAATGCTGAAAATAGTAATTTTTCGCCATACGTTGACCTTGTAGACATTGTTTGCCCAGTTTTTTTGGACGCAGCCACTGAAGCACAGTTGCCAGAAAAAATATGCCATATAAATGCTGAAAATAGTCATTTTTTGCCATATACGTTGAGTCAACGTATGGCAAAAAATGACTATTTTCAGCATTTATGTGGCATATTTTTTCTGGCCTCTGTGCTTCAGTGGCTGCGGCCAAAAAAACTGGGCAAACAATGCCTACAAGGTCAACGTCGTTGACCTTGTAGGCATTGTTTGCCCAGTTTTTTTGGCCGCAGCCACTGAAGCACAGAGGCCAGAAAAAATATGCCATATAAATGCTGAAAATAGTCATTTTTTTGGTCGCAGCCACTGAAGCACAGTTGCCAGAAAAATTATGCCATATAAATGCTGAAAATATAAATTTTTTTGGTTGCAGCCACTGAAGCACAGAGGCCAGAAAAATTATGCCATATAAATGCAGAAAATATGCATTTTTTTGGTTGCAGCCACTGAAGCACAGTTGACAGAAAAATTATGCCATATAAATGCTGAAAATATAAATTTTTTTGGTTGCAGCCACTGAAGCACAGAGGCCAGAAAAATTATGCCATATAAATGGAGAAAATATGCATTTTTTTGGTTGCAGCCACTGAAGCACAGAGGCCAGAAAAATTATGCCATATAAATGCAGAAAATATGCATTTTTTTGGACGCAGCCACTGAAGCACAGTTGCCAGAAAAAATATGCCATATAAATGCTGAAAATAGTAATTTTTCGCCATACGTTGACCTTGTAGACATTGTTTGCCCCGTTTTTTTGGACGCAGCCACTGAAGCACAGAGGCCAGAAAAAATTAAACCAGTAGGGTTTGCACCCTAGTTTGTAACGGTGGCGGAGGGAGGAGGACGCTAAAGGACAGCTGTGTGTGGAGTCATGAGGCTTGAAGAGAAGGACAGCTGCATAGAAGTCAGAACAAGTCTTCCGGCGTGCAGTAACCCTCCGAGATCCACCCCTCATTCATTTTAATAAAGGTCAGGTAATCGACACTTTTGTGACCTAGGCGAGTTCTCTTCTCAGTTACAATCCCTCCTGCTGCACTGAAGGTCCTTTCTGAGAGCACACTTGAGGCTGGGCAAGACAAGAGGTTCATGGCAAATTGTGACAGCTCTGGCCACAGATCAAGCCTGCGCACCCAGTAGTCCAGGGGTTCATCGCTCCTCAGAGTGTCGATATCTGCAGTTAATGCCAGGTAGTCCGCTACCTGCCGGTCGAGGCGTTCTTTGAGGGTGGATCCAGAAGGGTTGTGGCGCTGCCTTGGACAGAAAAACATTTGCATGTCTGATGTTACAGACCGGCCAAAGGGCTTTGTCCTTGCAGGTGTGCTCGTGGCAGGATTACTGGCACCTCTGCCCCTGGAATGTTGATGAGTTCCTGAAGTGACATCACCCTTAAAAGCATTGTACAACATGTTTTGCAGGCTGGTTTGTAAATGCCGCATCTTTTCGGACTTGTGGTATGTTGGTAACATTTCTGCCACTTTATGCTTGTACCGAGGGTCTAGTAGCGTTGCGACCCAGTACAGGTCCTTCTCCTTAAGCCTCTTGATACGGGGGTCCTTCAACAGGCATGCCAGCATGAAAGACCCCATTCTCACAAGGTTGGATGCAGAGCTATCCATCTCCGCTTCCTCATTATCAAGGACTGCATCATCCACGGTCTCCTCCCCCCAGCCACGTACAAGACCAGGGGTCCCCAAAAGGTCACCACTAGCCCCCTGGGAAGCCTGCTCCTGTTGGTCCTCCTCCTCCTCCTCCACAAAGCCACCTTCCTCCTCTGACTCCACTTCTGGCACCTCTCCCTGCGTTGCAGCAGGTGCCTGGGTTCGTTCTGGTGATTGCGACCATAAATCGTGCGCTTCCAGCTCCTCGTCACGCTGGTCTACAGCCTCATCTGTCACTCGTCGCACGGCACGCTCCAGGAAGAAAGCGAAGGGTATTAGGTCGCTGATGGTGCCTTCGGTGCGACTGACCATATTTGTCACCTCTTCAAAAGGTCGCATGAGCCTGCAGGCATCGCGCATAAGCACCCAGTAACGGGGGAAAAAAATCCCCAGCTCTGCAGATCCAGTCCTACCACCCAGTTCAAAAAGGTACTCGTTGACGGCCCTTTGTTGTTGCAGCAGACGTTCCAACATAAGGAGCGTTGAATTCCAGCGAGTCTGGCTGTCAGAAATCAAACGCCTGACTGGCATGTTGTAGCGCTGCTGAATGTCAGCAAGGCGTGCCATGGCTGTGTAGGAACGTCTGAAATGGGCCGACACCTTTCTGGACTGGGTGAGAACGTCCTGGAATCCTGGGTACTTGGAGACAAAACGTTGGACTATTAAATTTAACACATGTGCCATGCAGGGCACATGTGTTAAATTTCCCAGTCTCAACGCTGCCAACAGATTGCTTCCATTGTCACACACCACTTTTCCGATCTGCAGTTGGTGTGGGGTCAGCCACCGATCGGCCTGTGACTGCAGAGATGACAGGAGTACAGATCCGGTATGGTTTTTGCTTTCCAGGCACGTCATCCCCAAGACAGCGTGACAACGGCGTACCTGGCACGTCGAATAGCCTAGGGGGAGCTGGGGGTGCACAGGTGTGGAGGAGGAGAAGGAGGACCCAGCAGCAGAGTAAGAAGAAGAAGAGGAAGAAGACGAGGTAGAGAGCGATGGAGGAGTAGAGGTGGTGGCAGAACCGCGTGCAATCCGTGGCGGTGACACCAACTCCACTGTTGTTGTTGTTGTTGAGCTACCCATTCCCTGCTTCCCATTCCCAGCCATTACCAAGTTCACCCAGTGGGCAGTGTAGGTGACATACCTGCCCTGACCATGCTTGGAGGACCATGCGTCAGTAGTCATATGGACCTTTGGCCCAACACTAAGTGACAGAGATGCGGTAACTTGGCTCTGCACATGTTGGTACAGGTGTGGTATTCCCTTTTTAGAAAAAAAATTGCGGCTGGGTACCTTCCACTGCGGTGTCCCAATTGCTACAAATTTGCGGAAGGCCTCAGAGTCCACCAGCTGGTATGGTAAAAGCTGGCGGGCTAAGAGTGCAGACAAGCCAGCTGTCAGACGCCGGGCAAGGGGGTGACAGTCAGACATTGGCTTCTTACGCTCAAACATGGCCTTCACAGAAACTTGGCTGGTGGCAGATGACTGGGAATGGGAACAGGTGGTCAAGGTGGAAGGCGGAGTGGAGGGTGGTTCAGATGGGTCAAGGAGAGCAGAGGTAGAGCAGTAAGATGCTGGACCAGAAGGAGTGTGGCTTTTAGTTTGCCTGTTGCCTTTGAGGTGTTGCTCCCAAAGTGCTTTGTGCTTGCCGCTCATGTGCCTTCGCATAGAAGTTGTACCTATGTGGCTGTTGGGCTTACCAAGGCTCAGTTTCTGACTGCACTCATTGCAAATTACAATGCTTTTGTCAGAGGCACACACATTAAAAAAATGCCACACTGCTGACTTTTTGGAAGTCTGCGATCTGGCGGTAACAGTAGAAGTTGGCGGCATTGGCGGCAATGGCGGGTGCGTTGGCCGGCTGAACACAGGTGCCGATACATGTTGTTGCCCTACTGATCCCTGCGGGCTGGCCTCCCTGCTTCTTCTAAGTCTTATTCTCCTACTGCCTCTCTGACTCTCCGTCTCTCCATCTGAACTACCCTCCTCTTGCTCTCTTCTACTAGGCACCCACAAAACATCAATCTCCTCATCATCATTCTCCTCAGATGCATCAATTTCTTCTGACACATCACAGAAGGAAGCAGCAGCGGGGACCTCCTCCTCCTCCTCATCACTCATCATTATGTCCATCTCTGTCGTGTTCTCTGCCAGAATTAAATCTGGTGTAACGTCCTCATCTCCTTCATCTTCTTCTGCCAATAATGGTTGCGCATTACTCAGTTCAAGAAACTCATGGGAAAATAACTCCTCTGACTCCAGTGAAGAAGGGGCACCGGTGGTGGAGGAAGTGTTACGTGGGGTGGCCATAGCAGTGGAGGATGAGGAGGATGTTGTGGTAAAGTTAGAAACGGTAGAGGATGGGGTGTGCTGTGTAAGCCAGTCAACTACCTCTTCAGCATTTTGGGAGTTCAGGGTCATTGGCTTTTTAAAACTGGGCAATTTGCTAGGGCCACAGGATTGCATAGCAGCACGGCCCCTAGCACGGCCTCTGCGTGGCGGCCTGCCTTTGCCTGGCATTATTTTTAAAAAAACAACAACAACAAAAACTCAGTTGGTTTTTCTGGAAACGATAATACACACAGCTAGATGGCAGTTTGAAGAAAACAGTGTGCAAATAATGCCTACAAGATCAACGTATACACTACTACAGCGGTGGATACGGATTACGTAAAATATATGAATGCTGCTTGAAAAAAAGTTACTCAAGTGGTTTTTCTAGAGACGATAATATTATCAATATTTAGACAAAATGTGAACAAGCTCACACAGCTAGATGGCGGTTTGAAGAAAACACTGTGCAAATAATGCCTACAAGGTCAACGTATACACAGCGGTGGATACGGATTACGTAAAATATAAGAATGCTGCTTGAAAAAAAGTCACTCCGGTGTTTTTTCTGGAGACGGTAATATTATGGATATTTAGACAGAATGTGAACACGGGCACACAGCTAGATAGCAGTTGGTTGAATAACACACTGGGCAAAAAATGCCTACAGGGCAAATAATGCCTACAAGGTCAACGTATACACAGCGGTGGATACGGATTACGTAAAATATAAGAATGCTGCTTGAAAAAAAGTCACTCCGGTGTTTTTTCTGGAGACGGTAATATTATGGATATTTAGACAGAATGTGAACACGGGCACACAGCTAGATAGCAGTTGGTTGAATAACACACTGGGCAAAAAATGCCTACAGGGCAAATAATGCCTACAAGGTCAACGTATACACAGCGGTGGATACGGATTACGTAAAATATAAGAATGCTGCTTGAAAAAAAGTCACTCCGGTGTTTTTTCTGGAGACGGTAATATTATGGATATTTAGACAGAATGTGAACACGGGCACACAGCTAGATAGCAGTTGGTTGAATAACACACTGGGCAAAAAATGCCTACAGGGCAAATAATGCCTACAAGGTCAACGTATACACAGCGGTGGATACGGATTACGTAAAATATAAGAATGCTGCTTGAAAAAAAGTCACTCCGGTGTTTTTTCTGGAGACGGTAATATTATGGATATTTAGACAGAATGTGAACACGGGCACACAGCTAGATAGCAGTTGGTTGAATAACACACTGGGCAAAAAATGCCTACAGGGCAAATAATGCCTACAAGGTCAACGTATACACAGCGGTGGATACGGATTACGTAAAATATAAGAATGCTGCTTGAAAAAAAGTCACTCCGGTGTTTTTTCTGGAGACGGTAATATTATGGATATTTAGACAGAATGTGAACACGGGCACACAGCTAGATAGCAGTTGGTTGAATAACACACTGGGCAAAAAATGCCTACAGGGCAAATAATGCCTACAAGGTCAACGTATACACAGCGGTGGATACGGATTACGTAAAATATAAGAATGCTGCTTGAAAAAAAGTCACTCCGGTGTTTTTTCTGGAGACGGTAATATTATGGATATTTAGACAGAATGTGAACACGGGCACACAGCTAGATAGCAGTTGGTTGAATAACACACTGGGCAAAAAATGCCTACAGGGCAAATAATGCCTACAAGGTCAACGTATACACAGCGGTGGATACGGATTACGTAAAATATAAGAATGCTGCTTGAAAAAAAGTCACTCCGGTGTTTTTTCTGGAGACGGTAATATTATGGATATTTAGACAGAATGTGAACACGGGCACACAGCTAGATAGCAGTTGGTTGAATAACACACTGGGCAAAAAATGCCTACAGGGCAAATAATGCCTACAAGGTCAACGTATACACAGCGGTGGATACGGATTACGTAAAATATAAGAATGCTGCTTGAAAAAAAGTCACTCCGGTGTTTTTTCTGGAGACGGTAATATTATGGATATTTAGACAGAATGTGAACACGGGCACACAGCTAGATAGCAGTTGGTTGAATAACACACTGGGCAAAAAATGCCTACAGGGCAAATAATGCCTACAAGGTCAACGTATACACAGCGGTGGATACGGATTACGTAAAATATAAGAATGCTGCTTGAAAAAAAGTCACTCCGGTGTTTTTTCTGGAGACGGTAATATTATGGATATTTAGACAGAATGTGAACACGGGCACACAGCTAGATAGCAGTTGGTTGAATAACACACTGGGCAAAAAATGCCTACAGGGCAAATAATGCCTACAAGGTCAACGTATACACAGCGGTGGATACGGATTACGTAAAATATAAGAATGCTGCTTGAAAAAAAGTCACTCCGGTGTTTTTTCTGGAGACGGTAATATTATGGATATTTAGACAGAATGTGAACACGGGCACACAGCTAGATAGCAGTTGGTTGAATAACACACTGGGCAAAAAATGCCTACAGGGCAAATAATGCCTAAAAGGTCAACTTATACACTACTACAGCGATGGATACGGATTACGTAAAATTTATTATGGCTGCTTGAAAAAAGTCACTCCGGTGTTTTTTCTGGAGACGGTAATATTATGGATATTTAGACAGAATGTGAACACGGTCACACAGCTAGATAGCAGTTGGTTGAATAACACACTGGGCAAAAAATGCCTACAGGGCAAATAATGCCTACAAGGTCAACGTATACACAGCGGTGGATACGGATTACGTAAAATATAAGAATGCTGCTTGAAAAAAAGTCACTCCGGTGTTTTTTCTGGAGACGGTAATATTATGGATATTTAGACAGAATGTGAACACGGGCACACAGCTAGATAGCAGTTGGTTGAATAACACACTGGGCAAAAAATGCCTACAGGGCAAATAATGCCTACAAGGTCAACGTATACACAGCGGTGGATACGGATTACGTAAAATATAAGAATGCTGCTTGAAAAAAAGTCACTCCGGTGTTTTTTCTGGAGACGGTAATATTATGGATATTTAGACAGAATGTGAACACGGGCACACAGCTAGATAGCAGTTGGTTGAATAACACACTGGGCAAAAAATGCCTACAGGGCAAATAATGCCTAAAAGGTCAACTTATACACTACTACAGCGATGGATACGGATTACGTAAAATTTATTATGGCTGCTTGAAAAAAGTCACTCCGGTGTTTTTTCTGGAGACTGTAATATTATGGATATTTAGACAGAATGTGAACACGGTCACACAGCTAGATAGCAGTTGGTTGAATAACACACTGGGCAAAAAATGCCTACAGGGCAAATAATGCCTAAAAGGTCAACTTATACACTACTACAGCGGTAGTAAAATAAAAAAAAGTTAAATAAAAAAAGAATGAATATTAAAAAAAAAAAAATTAAAGTTGGTGCTGCTGAACTACAAGGAGCAGCAGATTAGCACACCAGTCCCACTCCCCAACACTGCTAGACTAATAGCACTGGGCTCTTATAGTAGTAGTAGTAGTAGTAGTAGTAGTAGTAGTAGTAAAACAACAAAAAAATAAATAAAAGCAGTCCTTACAAGGACTATTGCTATTGCAGCAGTCAGCAGATGAGATCAGAAGCAGGACAGCTGCCCACTGCAGCTACATACAGAGCACTGCAGTAGAAGGTAGATTACTAGCCAGCAAAGCTACCTAAGCTTAAATGTCCCTCAAACCCCTGCAGACTTCTGTCCCTCCAATAACAGAGCAGTATCAAAACGATTACTAGCCAGCAAACTTTCAACTGTCCCTGAAATCACTAACAGGCAGCAGCTCTCTCCCTACACTATCTCTTCAGCACACACAGGCAGAGTGAAAAAAAGCTGCAGGGCTTCGGTTTTTATAGGGAAGGGGAGTGGTCCAGGGGAGAGCTTCCTGATTGGCTGCCATGTACCTGCTGGTCTGGGGTGAGAGGGCAAAAAAAAGCGCCAACAATGGCGAACCCAAAATGGCGAACGTCGCGCGACGTTCGCGAACTTCCGGCGAGCGCGAACACCCGATGTTCGCGCGAACAAGTTCGCCGGCGAACAGTTCGCGCCATCTCTAATGGCCTATCACTTTCTTCTTCAAAGATCAGAAATCAGTGGTGCCTTTAATGGGCAACAGAAGAAATAATCTTATTAGATGATTAACTCCATATACGATGAGATCTCTTCTTGCAAGATAAGTGAATTTTTGTCATTCTAGTGGAGGGCGTAATCATGCTGATCTGATCGTTTTGACCACAGGTCAGTGTTTGGATCATAGCAAGCAGACTCATCAGAAGACTACTGATTTCATAGCTCAGTCTTTCTCAATATCTCACCAAACCCTGGCTAGATATTGAGAGTGGAACTTGTTGTTTTAGTCCCAAACATGATCCAACACTACTGACATCTTCAACAATGGAGGATTTAGAAAGCAATAACTGCTCATGTATGGCCAACTTGAGATAATAGGCATATATGAAGCCCACCAACATCTCCAATATTGCCCTACTAAAAAAGGAATACAGAGAAATAGGCGTTGAAAGGCAAATTAGGCACACTGTAGCTCTTTACAAACTTACAAACTGAGGCAGAGGTGGCTTCATGTGAAGATTCTGTCTCCTTAGTTCTGAACCTGCTAACAATTTGGGGGTTATTTATCAAAAACAGAATTCATCTCAATATTTTCTGCTACAAACTCTGCTAATCAAATCCGCTCGGGTTTTTTAAGCTTATTTATTGTTACATTTTCCTGAAAATTAGCTTTACGGGAAAAAAAAATCAGATTTTCATTATTTTTTCAGATTGTTCATCCGATTTTTTAGAATTTTTCACCCGAAAATTCAGATTTTTGCCAGAAAACTTTGGGGTATTGCACGAAACTCAGCGCACATTAAAAAATGATTGTGACTTTTTCCATTGAATTATATGCAACTTTGACAGGTCTGAGATGTCGGATTTTCAGATTTTGGATTTTTCCATCCTCGGGTTTAATACATTCAGAAAAATTTGTGATTTTTCAAAAGTCAGATTTTATAAAAAAAAATGATTTTTGCATTCGGAGTTAAATAACCCCCTTATACTTTTAGGTAGGTGTCTTTTTTTCCATCACTGATTTCATTATTGTATGGGATATTCTCAAACATAATGACTTGCCGCTTAGTTTTTTTTTTTTTGAAAATATTTTTATTCTTTTTTCATTAAAGAAAAACATTCATGTTACAAGATGACATTTAAATATATGATAAACAAATGAACAGAAAAAAAAAATTATAATAATATAAGTAACATAAACATGAATCAATATCACAAAGAATAGGCATTCAAATATTCAGAACCATAAGGCTATAATACAATAACAAATTACAAGTTAACAAATAGCAATGGAATATTCAAGAATCAATGGAGCAATCAAGAATCTTATTGAGTTTAACTCTTTCTGCATTTTTAAGTGTATGAAAGAAAATTTTCCATTTGGTTATAAACTTGAAACAGTTCTGTATATTTTCTACTCTATAACCAATTGCCTCATTAGTATAAAGAGTTTTTAACTCCAACAAAACCTCATTTAAAGAAGGAAAAGAGCTCTCAATCCATTTTTTAAAAATAACTCTACGAGCTGAAGCCAAAATCAATTTTATAAATTTTGAAATATGTGTAGAATTAAAATCTTTGGATTGTCGAACTAATGATCCAAGATCTATAGAGTTAGTCAACCCCAAAAGAGCATCTTGAGATTATAATGATATCTTTAAATTTAAAATGCTAGTAAGGTAATTCTCAACATTAATCCAAAAGTTTTTTATCTCTCTACAATCCCAAAGCATATGGAAATTAGGAGAAGGAAACTCACATTTTGGACAGCTATTAAGAAAACTAGAATTTTTGGCTTTGAAATTAAATCCCTTGTAACCTAGATGAATTAATCTGAATTGTTGTTCCCTCCAAACTTCAGATGCAATTAGCTTGTCAAAACTATTTATAGAACTAGTTAGATCATCAGCTTTAATTTCCTTTTGTAAATAAATGGACCACTTTTGTGCAGTTGATTCCATCGGGTGAGATTTAAATTCCATATTGTTCCATAAAGTGTTTAGAATGTATCTGATATTAATATCTGTATTAGAATATAAATATTTTTTGAAAAAGGAAAATAATAAAGAATTATAAGACAAAAAAACATCTTTCTTGTTTAATTTGTTAAACCAATGAACCAATTGAAGATAGAACAATTTCTCTTTTTCTGAAATGTGAAATTTGAGTCTGAACTCATCCCAATCCAAGATTTTGCCTGTTGAAGGCGAAATAATGTCTGTCAGAAGACGAATACCTTTCCTTTTCCAGGAAGTTAACATTGGAGAGAACAACGATCAAGGAATGTCTTTGTTTCTTGTTAAAGACAAATAAGGAGTATACCTAAAATCAGATTTACATAACTTGTGTAACAATCTCCAAACTGAAAAAGTATCTCTATATAATGGATTTGTCTTTACTTCAATAAGTTGATTTTTAAAAGGTTTATGTAGTAGCATTAAAATATTTTCTCCTGTCTCAGTAGTTATTTCTAGGGGAACATTAGTATATTTGTCCTTTTCACATATCCATTCAATAATGTAACGGGTGATCGATGATAGGTTAAAAGACCTATAATCAGGAACTCCCAAACCACCATAAATTTTTTATTGTTTTAACTTATATAAAGATATTTTAGCTACTTTTCCTCTCCAAAGAAATCTTGAAATAGAACCTTCTAAAGATTTAATATCCTTATGTCTCAAAAGCAGAGGTAAATTAATTAAAGAGTAAATAAATTTTGGAAAAATCAACATTTTATAAAACACTATTCTCCCTTTTAAATTAAGAGGAAGATTTATCCATTTATTACATAAATGTATAACATTTTTAACCAAAGGAGTGAAATTAAAAGAGTATAATCTGTTTAGATCAGCAGGAATAAAAATACCTAAATGTTTTATATGAGACTGTCTCTTTTCAATACCCAACTCTCTTAGGGATGTCATAGAAGTATGTCCAAAGATATCCATAAGTTCAGTCTTTTTAACGTTAATTTTAAATCCTGAAATGGATTCAAAAATGTTCAAAATATAGAAAATGTTTTTTAAATTTTCATTTGGGTCTTTAACTATAAGGAGAAGATCATCAGCAAATGCCGTTAGTTGAACTAAACCCTTATTGACTTTTACTCTGGGTAAAAAGGTTGAATTTTTGAGATATCTAATAAGAGGTTCCAATGATATATTGAATAATAATGGCGAAAGAGGGCAACCCTGTCTAGTCCCTCTTTTCAAATGAATGGAGTCAGACATTTCTCCTGCTGCAATTATACGTGTCATTGGTGAAGAATATAATAACCTTACTAAATCAACAAAGAGTCCATGAAAACCAAAAACTGTTAAAGAATCCATTAAATGTTTCCAACAAATACTGTCAAAAGCCTTTTCTGCATCAATACCAACCACAGCAGTAGGAATTTTACCAAATTTTGCAGATTGAATAGTATTAATAACAGTCCTAATATTTCTAGTGCTTGATCTACCTTTAATAAATCCTCCTTGCTCTGGAGAGATAATTTTAGGTAGAATTGATGAAAGGCGATTGGCAATTATCTTGGTAAGTATTTTCAGGTCCTGATTTAACAATGCAATTGGCCTATACGACTCAATTTTAGTAGGATCCTTATCCTGTTTACGAATTACCTTTGTTAAAGAATTCATACTGGAAGGTAAAGGGACCTTTTTTGAGATGATATTATTATATAAATTAGTCAAAAATGGTGAAATTTTGTTTATCAAAGTTTTGTAAAAAGGGCCTGAGAGACCATCTGGACCACTCGCTTTATTTGGTTTCAATGAAGAGATGACTGACCTTATCTCTTGTTCTGTAATTGGAGAATTAAGCTCAATTAAATCATCAGGAGATATCTGAGGGAAGTTAATATTCTCTAGTATAGATCTTCTATTATCCGAATTTGTTTCAATTTGAGAATATAATTTATCATAGTAGTTCTTAAAAGCATCAACAATTTCCAATGGACTATGGATAATATCACCATTAACCTTTTTTATGTGTGAAATCTTTTGAGATTTGGACCAGTTCTTAGTCAGATTAGATAATAATTTATTAGCTTTATTCCCTAAATTGAAATATTTCGCCTTAAAATAGCTGAGGTGAATTGAATCTCTCATATCAAGCCATAATTTCATATCCTTTATAGAATTTTCAAAGGCAAGCCTATTATTTTGACTTGGGTCAGATTTAAATGAAATATATGCCTCATTCTGTTGTTTGCTCAATTTAAGAATTTGAGAATTGAGATTTTTCATAAAATGGGATTTAAATGATGAAATGTCACCTCTAATATAGGCCTTCCAGGAATCCCAAAGCAATTGAGGATTATCTGTATGAATTGCATTATTAATCAAAAAAGATTCCCAGCGATCTTTAAGCATATTTTGAAATTCTATTTTACCGGAAAGAAAAGATGGAAAATTCCACGGAATATAAGATTTGGGAGGAGAATATGCTAATAAAGTCAAACTAATTGGGGTATGATCTGAGTAAGTAAAATTCCCTATCTTGGCTTCATGAACGTGACTTAACAAATTAGTAGAAGTAAATAGATAATCAATCCTTGTACCCGTTCCATGAACATGTGAATAAAATGTAAATTCCTTTTCGGAGGGATGAAGAATTCTCCAAACATCATTCAAATTAGTTTGATCTAAAAAATTGGACAGAAGTTTAGACTTTTTCTGAGATTTATTATACTGAGTGTTGCATTTGTCCAAAAGCCAAAGATGAGACTCATTAAAATCACCCCCTACTATTAGATTGGTAGCACTAAGGGAGGTTATTTTTTGGATGATGTCAGAATAAAATAATGATTTATTATCATTGGGAACGTAAACAGAACAAAGATTCCAAGTTTGATTGTTAATTAAAATTTCCACCCGTGCAAATCTACCCATATTATCCTTATCAGATCTTATTTTGTGATAAGATAATTTTTTGTTAAGCAAAATAGATACTCCTCCCTTTTTTTTAATTGCTGGAGAACTAATAGATTCTCCTACCCAAGACGCACAAAGCTTGAGACTATTAGCCTCATCTAAATGGGTCTCTTGTAGTAAAGCAATATCTGCTCCTCTTTTTTTTAACTCTTGTAGTATTCTTTTATGTTTAATAGGCGAGTTAATTCCATTTACATTCCAAGAAACTATTGTAAGTTTATCCATTATCAAAATATTTGAGCATCAAGTGATGGGAAATGACCGAAATCAGGGTTTTAGCCTTTAGGGAGGAAAAAGAGACAATATATATGCCATAAAACATATCATAATGAAAAAACTGAATTTTTAAAATAAAATTGAAAACAAAAAATAATGTAGATAGTAAAGTGTAACTGTTAGAACTATCAAACATAGACATTGTGAATGAGAATCAAAATGATAAACTCAAAAACTCCTTCACTTTTTTCCTAGAGTGAAGTCAGCTTAATAAATTCTTTCCAGAATTTAATCAACTGGAAACGAGGATCGCCCCCTCCACTAAATTAATAGGAGTAATTAATAAACTCTTTGAAGCAATAACAATGTATTAGAAGTATTGAATCAAGTGTCCATCTCTGCAGAATGGTTCTGAGAAAAATTCTTGTCATGAGGAGATCTTGACCTTTGACCAGAGGAAGATTTTATATCCCTTTTTTTGTAAGGGGTAACTTTTCTAGCAATGTGAAAGTCTTGATCACTGGGTGTTGAAATCCGATTTGACTGGGTGAAATTATCTCTTTCATCAGAAATTTCATCAGTAGCTTTTCTTTTGTTCAAATCTCGTTCAAAATGAGAAATAAACCTCTCAACCTCCCTAGAATCTTTAAATGTGTGAGTACCTGTAGTAAGGAAGGTTTTTAATATGGCTGGATAAATCATTGCAAATTTTAATTTGAGGCGAAACAAGGTTTGACACACTCCTGAAAAAGCTTGTCTTTGTTTAGAAACAATCTGCGAAAAATCCTGAAAAATCAGAAATTTATTTTTTTCCAAAAAAAGATTCTTGGATTTTTTGTAAGCCTGCAAAATTTTTATCTTATCAGCATAGTCCAAAAGTTTTGCCAAAACTGTTCTAGGTTTTTGACCATTTGAGTCCTTAAGAGCGCAGACTCTGTGAGCTCTTTCTACCTTTAAAATGGGAATGTCTTTTTGAAGGTTTAAAGCTTTAGGTAGCCACTGAGAAATTAATGTATCCAAAGTCTCTTGTTTATAGTTCTCTGGTATCCCAATAAAACGAAGATTATTCCTTCTGGACCTGTTTTCCAGGTCATCGTTTTTGGATTCTAATTCCTTGATTTTTTTTGCAGGAATAGCATTTTATTAGCCATGGAAGAAGAGCTATCCTCCAAAGAGGAAACCCTCTCCTCCATTTCCACCACAAGATTTTTCTGTGAGGAAAGCTGTTCAGTAAGCTTGTTTAAATCCAGTCTTATTGAGCCTACAGCTCTCTCAATAGATTTCTCCAAAGCAGGGTTAATAAGATTAGCTACTTCAGTAGCAATTTGCTTGTAATTCAAGCTGTCAAAATTGATACATTTTGAGTTGTGAGGTAATTGCGCGATAGAGACAGAGTTCCCGTCAGCCATCTTGGATTTTAAATGAGCAGCGTCTTTTTTAGACTTATTATCCGGACTAGAACGTCCAGAAGCGGCTCCTTTGGAAACCGGATTGCCTTTGGGTGAGTTTGCCGACATGCTTACTATTTATTATTGCCACAAAGGGACTGAAAATTTCGTTGAAGGGAGGGTAGCGACGGAGCACTTCTAGTGAGCCGCCTCTCCTCTTGGCGCCATACCGGAAGCTCTCCTTGCCGCTTAGTGAGAACATACTGTAAGGAAAGACCAGGCAAATGTAGGTTGATTCCTTTGGTAAAGCACACATTAAAAATGATAATGTAGACAAAGCCCTGCAATGTACTGCAAGCTACCCCAACAGCATTTCAATATCAATGTCATGTTTCAACTTCTCTATTTAGAGATCTTATTTGTAATGATTTAACTCTGGGTATAACCAATCAAGCTGTCTGGCTTCCAGTCCTTATAAACCAACATGGGGTGCAGCCTACTATAAGAAGGGTATAATGTCAGTGACAATGTGGTCTGCCATAAATAACCCAAGATGGTTAAATCTTTTTTAGAAACCCATTATCCAGAACACGTTTCATTATAGCATGACTATGTGCCATCTCCATTTTTAGGGGCAGTTCACCATTACGTTAACTTTTAGTATGTTATAGAATGGTCTATTCTAAGCAGCTTTTCAATTGGTCTTCAATACTTATTTTTTATTGTTTTTTAATTATGTCCCTTCTTCTTCTAACTCTTTCCAGCTTCAAATGGGGGTCACTGACCCCATCTAAAGAACATATGTTCAGTATAGCTACAAGTTTATTGATATTGCTACTTTTTATTAATCATCTTTCTCTTCAGGGCCTCTCCTATTTAAATTACAGTCTCTTATTCAAACCAGTGCATGGTTGCTATGGTAATTCTGACCCTAGCAACCAGATGGCTGAAATAAATTGCAAACTGGAGAGCCGCTGGATAAAAAGCTAAACAACTCAAAAATCACACATAATAAAAAATATAAACCAATTGCAAATTGTCTCTGAATAGCCCTTCCTACATCATACTAAAAGGTGAACAACCCCTTTAAGCAAATAATCCTATTTTTCAATTATTTCCTTTTTTCTGTAATAGTAATACAGTAATTAATTGCAACTAAGCCACATGCATCCACATTGGTGGCAAAGCAATTGTATTTGGTTTATTTGCAGGCGCATTCATCAAAGGTCGAATTTCAAATTCATGTGCGTTTTGAAAAACTTCCCTAAACTCCCATAAAATAATAGAATTTTTCAAACTCGGATGAATTAAATCGACCCGAAAAGGGTCAGGAAGGCTGCAAACAACTCCAAATTGATCCCTGAACCTCTCCCATTGACTTAAACAGCAATTTGTCAGGTTTTGGGTGGTGAATAGTCGAATTAGAGTTCTTAAAGGGCCTGAGTATGGTTGATCTCAAAAATCAAATTCAAATTTTTTAAAAAACTCAAATCAAATTTGAGTTTTGACCATAAAAAAAATCAAAAATTTTAATTTTTAATTTGACCCTTGATAAATCTGCACCTTAATGTTTAATTGAATTCCATCAGACTTAAGGTATGGTGATCAAAATGATCTCTAATATCTATATCTGTAACCAAGGTTCTCTGAAATACAGCATACATTAGAACATCAAGATTTTAATTGGGGTTACAGAAGTTATGAATCAAATATATATATACCAACATTTTTGCTTTTGAAAGTAAATCAATGTAGAGGCATTATTTTCCTGAATACAATTTTAGTGTTTTTCCCTGGGGCACAGAAATCACTTACTTTATACAAGCATTTTCCAAGAATTACAAATATTGTTTTTTTTTTATTTAAAAAACACACATCATATGTAAATATTATTAAACTTTACATTTCAGTTGAAAAGCTTTACCTGAAATCAAACAATGCTTATATTAAATATGGAAAAATGTACCCAAAAGCATTGAATTTGTCTCATAATTGTATTGTATCTCTGACAATGATTGTTGACTGTAGCCATGCCCCTGTTCTGCACTGTGCTGAGGGCCATGTTTGTACTTCACAAATAAATGATGCTAATAGCAATAATAAATCTTGACTTGCCATTAATTGGCAGGAATTGCCTTTCCTAGCAGCCTTGCATTATCCTCAGGCATCAGCGCTTAGAAGAATCGGAACATTTTCATCCTGCTGTTCCAGGTTATATCCCAAGGCTTTACCATTACCCTAGACCAGAGCCAACACTAATTGTTGGGTTGAAGAAAATATATAAGATGACCCCTATCAAGAAAAAAAAAGATAAGTTCAGTCTTGAAAAATAATTAAAGTCTATACTTGATTGCACTTTTTCATTTGTTATATTGGACAGTGGAATTGTGTTAGCATTTCTTATATTCTCTCTACATATTCCATTTCTTTTTTTAAAAAAAAAAAAAGTCTGGTTGGAGGAAGGGATGAATTCCATTTGACAGACACATTACCAAGCCTGGGAGGTGTTTCTCGAGATTCATTCATAACTGTCCAACTCGCACTATAATTGCACCTTATTACTTTGCCTGGAGGGGCTTACTGCTCTAATGCACAGCCTTAGATGCTTGGCTAGATTTGACACATCTTCCTTATTCACAATGCACTGACAACAAATGGCTCTAGGAATAATCAAATAGGTATTTCTCTTTTCTGCCATTAGATAATATTGTTTAACCTTTATGTTTAAAGGGAAACTATACCCCCAAATGAATACTTAAACAACAGTGTATATCAAATTAAGTGACATATTAAAGATGATTACCAAACTGGAATATAGATTTAAGTAAATATTGCCCTTTAACATCTCTTGTCTTGAGCCACCATTTCATGATGGTCTGTAGGCTGCCTCAGAGATTACCTTACCAGAAATATTGCAGCTCTAACTGTAACAGGAAGAAGTGTGGAAGCAAAAGACAAAACGCTGTCTGTTAATTGGCTCATGTGACCTAACATGTATACTTTGTTTCTGTGCACCACGAAAACGAGTATTCCATTTAAGCAATATATTTTTATTGACACCCACATTGGTTCGGGTAGGTATAGTTTTCCTTTAATTCATTTTTAATCACTGATGCAACTTTTTTAAACCAAACAGTAAAGGGCAGATTTATCAAAGGTCGAAGTGAAAATTAGAATTTAAAAAATTAAAATTTCGAGCTAATTTTTGTGTACTTTGACTATGGAAAAGTCCAAATCCGATTTGAATTTGAAAAAAATGTGAAAATTTAAATTTCAAAATTTATCATGTACTATTTCTTTAAAAATTTGACTTCGACCATTCGCCATCTAAAACCTGCAGAATAGCTGTTTTAGCCTACGGGGGGCCTCCTAGAACCTATTTGGAGTCAATTGGTGGACTTTTTTTGGGGGGGGGGAACTTTTAATCGTATGATTCAAATGCGCTATTACTTTGATTCAAACAATTCAGACAGATAGCTGTTGATACAAAGTAACAGTAGTCAGACAGATCAGCAAAGTAGTCAGACAGATCAGCAGGAGAGTAGGGGGCTAGGCTTAGGGAACTGTCAGAAACCATTAAAATCAATGAAAAGTCTGCATATTTTTTTACTGATGTATATTGCAAAGTTGCTTGAAATTATATTATCTTTTCAAAAAGCTTAAGTTATATTTTTGTGGAGTTCCCCTTTAAGTTTAATATTTCATCTGGCTGGCACGCGACAATTCGACTGCAAGCGACTAGTCCGATGCGCGTCCAAATTTATTTGACGCTGGTGAATTTTTAGCCGGCAAATTTTCACACTGTTTTGCAAATTTATTGCCGAACTTGCATGTCCTTCTTGCACTTATGTCTGGAGGTCTCTGCAAGTGACCCCCACCACTACTACATTAGGCACCTATCTAATCCTACTTATTGCTATTCCTAAAGCAGTAACCCTTGTCCTCTGCTCCTGTTAGGCATCTATCTATCTATTTACAAAATTCTACATTTACTCCCCTTTTTAATATATCTCTACATTTCACACAGTCCCTGCAAATCATTTCAATACAGAGTGTAATTCCTGGTAAAATTGTTGTACCGTGTTAAAGGGCAAAAACAATAAAAAAGAGGGTTACAGGTGATACCTTTATTGGCTAACTATGATAATCATAGCAAGCATTCAGAATATCTCAGTTCCTTTTTCAAGCTGAGTATATACAGATCGTATAATCCTATATCACTCACAGCATACATATGTGAGCTATCTGCATTCTAATATTTATACTTAGGGGCACATTTCTCGAAGTGAGGTTGTAGTGAAAAATTGAATTAAAAAAATTCAAATTAGAGCTAATTGTTGTATACTTCGACTAGGGAATAGTACAAATTTGATTTGAATTAAAAAAAATCAAAAATTTGAAAATGTATCATGTACTGTCTCTTTAAAAATAATCTAATAATCTAAAACCTGCCAAATTTCTAGCCTATGGGGGACCTCCTACAACCCATTTGGTGTCAATTGGTGGACTTTGAAAAATGGAACTTTATTTTTTTGGAAAGACTTTGATTCATACGATTCAAATTTGGACGAATTCGAACGAAAAATACTCACCTGCAAAAAAATCTTTTTTTTTCTTAGAAATTTCGGTTGGTCTTTTTGAATTGGAACTTTTACGTTTTTCAAATTCAAAATTTGACCCTTGATAAATCTGCCCTCAGTGATGGGCGAATTTATTCGGCAGGCCCAAATTCATGGTGAATTTCCGCATTTAGCCACCAGCGAATAAATTCACAAAACTGCCGCGAAAATTCGCATCTAAAAAAAAGTGTAAAAAAAATTGTCGCCGCTGACAATTTGACACATGCCTATTGACTTCAACGCAATTGGACAAAATAGGCGTGTGTCAAAATAACGCCGGCGTCAAAATTCAGGCGTTGCGAATTTGTCAGCGTTTCACGAATTTCGTGGGAAATTTCAAATTCACCCATTAAACCCATTTAAAATTTTATTCTAACAAATGAATCTGTTTAATACATATTAAAAATATAAACATAAATCTATTTTGAATTCTGCTCCCTTGTACCATAGTCTTCACCGATGATTATTCCGGATGATTTATGCTAATTCAGAGGTAACACTGATACTCCAGCTGATGTCAAGGTAATGGGTAATGTGACAAGAGAACAAGGTGATGCTTTCCATGGTGTCAGATAGATAATCCTGTAAGAATTTACCTTGTCACACAAATATGACATTAAAGCTCAGGATGTAGCTCATCTATAAAAAAAAACTGCCTTTTATCTTTTTAATCCAGATTCCAACAGCAATGTTCCTTTCAAATCTCAGGTAGGTCACAATATAGGCCAGGGCCAGAGGATTTTATTGAAGATGTTTAAAATGAAACAGGCTGAGAGAGAAAGACCGAAAGTTACAAGTAATTCTATATCTGTTCTTCCCCATGCTTAACCCTGCTAATATATCTTGCCTCTAACTACATTTATAAAACATTATAGCATTGAAAGGAAAATATATTTACAGTACATACATTAATGTACAGGTTTGGGACCTGCTATCCAGAATGCTTAGGTCCTGCGACTTTCCGGATAACGGTTCTTTCCTTAATTGGGATCTTCATGCCTTAAGTCTACTAGAAAATCATGTAAACATTAAATGAACCCAACAGACAGGCTCTGCTTCCAATAGATGGTGAATCACGCAAATTCGCCGCAAATTCGCGCCTGCCGAATAAATTCGTCCATCACTAATTGTGTCTGTGAGTATATACTGAAGGCTAATGGGGATCACATTGGTGGAACCTTACTTGCAAAATGTTACTCACTTTCCCTGCAAATTGGTTACAGCTAATTTGGAATCCTTTATCTAATTACTTGGTGATACACTACGGAATTTTTCCCTTGTGTGCTCTCTATTTTTTTCAAGATTGAATGGTTGGTGTGTATGAATACAACTGAGAATTGTACGCCTGCCCTTTGAAGTTCAGCGAGAAACCTATATTTCTTCTTTTAGTCCTGTATTCATGCATGCAGGAGGATGCATTTACCTATAAGGTGCTGATGCTGCCAGATCCCAGACAGAAATACTCCCTGAATGAGGAATAAGGGGCACATTTTGCCAGGGTCTCTTACACTTCTGTCTGTAAATGACTCTAAAGGGCAGATTTATCAAGGGCCGAAGGCTATCGAATAGGTCAATGTTCTATTCGAATTTGAAAAAAATTAGACTATTCGAATATCGAAATTGCTGTTTTAGCCTATGGGGATCTGAATCCCAAATGGTTTGCTCAAATCTAATGTTAATATAATTATATAACATCTTGTATATAACATCCAGTATATTTTGTCACCTTTCTGGGGCTCAGAGAGTCACCCTCCTATAAAGAATACTTGGGGGCACATTTACTAAGTTCGAGTGAAGGATTAGAATAAAAATACTTCGAATTTCAAAGGTTTTTTTTGGCTACTTCGACCATCGAATTGGTTACTTCGACCTTCGACTACGACTTTGAATCGAACGATTCGAACTAAAAATTGTTCGACTATTCGATAGTGGAAGTACAGTCTCTTCAAAAAAAACTTTGACCACCTACTCCGCCACCTAAAACCTACCGAGCACCAATGTTAGCCTATCGGGAAGGTCCCCATAGGCTTTCTAGCCAATTTGGGATCGAAGGAAAATCATTCGATCGATGGATTAAAATCCTTCAAATCATTTGATTTGAAGGATTTAATCGTTCGATCAAATGATTATTCCTTCGATCGTCCGATCGAACGAATATCGCTAAATCCTTCTACTTCGATATTCGAAGTTGAAGGATTTAACTTCCAGGGTCGAATATCGAGGGTTAATTAACCCTCGATATTCGACCATCAGTAAATGTGCCCTATAATGTGCATAAAGATTATAAAATATAATAAACTCTAGAGCCTCATTTTTAAATCTAGTGCTCTACTTATCAGGGCTCTCTATAAATTATGTATTTGTGCAGTCTATACAGTATGTTTGATGTATATTCCATGCTATAGCACAGCGCTGCAGAATATTTTGGCCCATTTATAAATGCATAATGATTATTATAATAATTATAAATAGAGTGCATTCATTGTGTATACACTTTCCCTGAGTCTGCATAGAACATACAGAAATTGGACATTACAATGTTCCTGTAGTTATACTTTAAACACACAAAAGAACAGTATGAGTGTATGTCTATGTAATACTTGGATACCGCAATGGGAGAGATGATGGCTTGCTAGTCTTTGCATCTATAATGACAGCTAAGGAGACAATCTGTCACTTTCCCTTTGTGAAAAACCATGTGTTTCGCCGTATGAAAAATATCTTTTACTATTCCATAACATCAAAAAAACCCCCACAAAGAATCTATGTGTGTCAAAAAACAAAACAAAAACAAATGAGAGGAATAATATATTTTTTCATGCCCTTCCTTCTATAGTCCCTGTCTGTAGTGATGGGCGAATATATTTGGCAGACACTAATTTGCTGCAAATTTCCACATTTTGAGCAAATGAATTTGTAAAACTGCGGCAACAGTGAAAAATCTGCTGCTTCAAAATTGGCACGCATAAAAATTGCTGTCAAAATTATTTGGACATGCATCGACCAAATAATCATGCGTATAAAAATTGTCACTCACATCAAAATGTATTTGTGCCAAATTATTTTGACCCCCTGTTGACTTCAATGGGTTTCGCAAATTTTTCATCATTTTGCGAATTTCGTGGTAAATTCGTGAATTTTTCGGCAAAGAGAAACTGCACAGATTCGCCCATCAATACCTGTCTGTTGTCTTTTCCTAGTTTAATTTTTTGGGAAAATTCTTTAATTACTGTATCTGCTACACACTCTAATACATCTCTCTCTCTCTCTAAATATATATATACATGTAGCGCTATAATAAACTGACTTGTTTTTAGCTACGTTCCTTTGTGGGAGGAGACCACAGATGAGCTCTCTTTCTCAGGGGTAAGCCCTCACAGCGTGGTGGAAGCAAGGGTGTAGTATAACTGTAACTGAGTACGATAGCACAATGATGGGCGCCAGTAGTTCTTTAACGTTTGAACCAAGAACTGTGTTTATTGAACAATAGCACATAGATCATTCAGCACATTGATCCACAATGGAGCATAGAAGATACACAGCAGCATAAAGGAAGCATATACTCACAGCACGTATAGGCTGAATCCCCACAGGCTAGGGAATATACAGCAGAGAGTAAGTTGACAACATGTGATGGGTATTGCCCAGTTTTCAGGATATCTTCCAGTGGCAGACTAGGGGAACTCCTGACATCCCTATATCAACACTTGGTTCCTTACTCCGGGTCAGTAATGCCCTAGGATCTTAATCCCTCTAATCTCCTCGGCGGAGCCTTGAGCTGCTCAACTAAATAACCTCTCTATCACTCCTAGAGTGATCTATAAAACGAGTATAGCTGTCTAATTACTAGGGCCAAGGCACCTAGGGTCGACACTACCCATTCCCTTCCAGCCTGCTTGGTTGGGCTAAAGCAATGGACCCAGAACACATGGTTCCTAAACCTTTTATACTCTGGCACAGTGCCATCTGGTGTACACTGTGTGAACTACAGGGGTTACATAAGCACAAGGTCCCCATAAGGACCCACTGAGGTGTCCATATAACTAGGGATGTGCCTGTCTGTAAAGTGTAAGGGTGTCTAAGATTTTCACGTCCCTACATACATATATAACAGAAACTTTGGTTTGTGTGTTTGACACAGAATAACTAAACCCAGATATCCCACTTATCCCATTTAACACAGAAAATTGCGTCACAGCTTCCCATATAATTAAAGCATTCCCCATTGTGAACAATGGTGCTTTGGTATGCTAATGAAAATGTTAAATGCATTAAATGAGTTAAGATGACTTTAGATAACACAGTTTCTTCAATTAATCCTGAGTCATGACACATTTAACTTACAAATCCAAGTGGCTTCATCTGTATATATATACATATATAACCTTTAATTTAAGTGGCCACAGAGTAAGTTTGTGTTCTTCTGTTCTTTTGTGTTCTTCTGGCTTGAAAAAAGGAAGTTAAATCCTACTGAAATATACTGAATTATTTACTAGCACAAACAATCCTGAGCACATTTCTCTGTCTATTTGCACACACTATTAGGGGCCGATTCACTAAATTCGAGTGAAGGATTCGATTGATTCGACCATCGAATTGGTTAAATTCGTTCGAATTCGATCGAAATCGAACGAAATCGAACGATTCGAAGTAAAAATCGTTTGACTATTCGACCATTCGATAGTCGAAGTACTTTCCCTTTAAAAAAAACTTCGACCCCCTACTTCGGCAGCTAAAAGCTACCGAAGTCAATGTTAGCCTATGGGGAAGGTCCCCATAGGCTTGCTAAGCTTTTTTTGATTGAAGGATTTTCGTTCGATCGTTGGATTAAAATCCTTTGAATCGTTCGATTCGAAGGATTTAATCATTCGATCGAACGAAAAATCCTTTGATCGTTCGATCGAACATTTAGCGCTAAATCCTTCGACTTCGATATTCGAAGTCGAAGGATTTCAATTCGAGGGTCGAATTTCGAAGTATTTTTAACTTCGAAATTCGACCCTTAGTGAATCTGCCCCTAAGTGTATTTGCATGTTATATATGCATTAAAGCCAATTTCTCCAAAAACAAATCTTCCCGAGGCCATAAATCTATTAACTGTTTTGATGTTTTCCTCCTTTACCGCTACTTCTAGACTTACCTTCATCTCAATTTTCTTTTTTTGCCTTCCCCCCATTGCTTTGATTTATACAGCCTTTCAAAAGCCATTCAAAAGCATTTGTGCATTATGGATTGCTCCAAATAAAGCCATAAAAAACCCTGAGAATGTGTAGAATTTCCCCTCATCACTTTCAGGGAATGAACAGTGTGGGAGTTTCTACAAGTACACCTTCTGTGACTTTTCAATTTGTATCCAAGACATAAAAATCTTCCTATGTAAGATGAGTGTTTCAGAAAGACGGGACATGGAATGAACTATTCTTAATTAGAAAAGATGTATTTGTTTTGTGCCTGCCGAGTGGAGCTAGACATTTTCCTCCTACCAGTTATGATAAGTAGATGTTTGAAATGACATTTCTCTTGTGGAACATATTGTTTTGTTCCATTGCAGACAAAATGGAATGTCTGAATTACAACTTAGAGTTGGCTTAGATACATACAGTAATAGTGGGCTGTCTAAAGCAACCACAAAGTATTTTTCCAGGTTTCCCAAGTTGATGTACTTTCTGTTTTGCCCAGACTGTAATTTAAAATGTTTTTACCCTTATTACAATGATACAGACACCTATAAACTAATATCACCATTGGGTTACTGATATAAAATGTCTCACAGTGTAATGTAAAAATATTATCGGTCTTCAAACGAAGGTAGTGGTTTCTCCTATGTCCTGCCTGTTGATGTTACTTGTTCTGACAGTCAGGAAACATCCGCTTGTCCTTTATTCTTTTTTCCACATTTTTTTAAACTTGATGTGGGTGTTAGGATGCAGCTTTCAATGGCTCTGAAGTTACCATGCTCCCAAAGCAGAATTTGGCACCAAGATGGGTGCAGTTACAGTATGTGATATGGTGTCACATTTAAAGGGCATGTAAAGGCAAAAAAACTATCTCCAATATACTTTAATTAAAAAATGTGTACCATTTTTATAAGAAACCTGACTGTATGTAGTGAAATTCTCCCTTCATTTAATGATGTGGATAGGAATTGTCAGACAGTCCCTAACTGCTCTGCAGGGAAACAATCATACTTATGAACAGCAGGGGGAGCCCCCGCCTTACTTCAGAGCCATGCAGAACTCAAGCAGCTTTGTTTATGACGATCTCAAAGCAGCCCAGACCACACTGAGCATGTGCACAGTCTTAGTCTTGCAAAGATGTTTTACAAAGTTACAAGATGTTGACCCCCTGTGGCAAACTTTGAAAGCATAAATTATTTGTTTGATTAGGCTTGTGGTGCAGTAAGTTCATGTTTATATTTAGTATACAAAATACAGCATTTCTAGCCTTATTCTATTTTAGACTTTACATGCCCTTTAACTCCAAATTCAAATATTGAAAGCCACCATTTATACCAATGATTTATCTTCTTGTGAAGTTCCTGTGTGTAGTTTAGCTTCATCTGGATAGTTTAGCTTCCTGACCCTTTACTGACTATTATTGCCTGCCAGCCTCACCGAGTAACAATGTCCTTACATTGTGGTCCTAACAAACTTAGGGGTGGCCCTGGCAGGAGGGATCCATGATATCCAAATCCCAGCTCCTTACTTGTGCAGCATTTCTGTGATGTGATGAATGAGCACATGTGGGTGCAACTTTTTTTGTGGTTCTTGTACTTGTTATATTCTCAAGTCATTCAAGTACAGGGCTCCCTTGCACACTTGAGCATTGCTCTATGCATCTTATGTTGCTTTTGCTAACAAAGGCATTTCCAACTGTTTAAGTGTATGACTAGCCTTTGATAATTGAGCCCTAACTCTTTACAGTAAAACCTGTAGAACAGATTCTGATTTTCTTGACTTTGCCATGATCGATGCATTGAGTCTGCCAGAAATCTAAAAATATTGGGCCATCATGGCACAACAAACAATCATTAGTTCACACTCCTCTAACACGTTATACATCCATCTATTTATAGCTTAACCAGTACCATACAAAGGAAAAAAATCTTAAAAAAGATTAAAAATATATTTACAATTCTTTGCACCACCTTTTTTGTCCAAGCTAAGTGTTATGTAATGGCTTTACATAATTATGGTTCTATTTCATACCTACTTTATAAAGGAAACTAAAGAAAGTGAGAACAGCGCATTGTTGCATTTTCCCAAATCATGTACTGTATGTTATTAAGCCCGTTTAGCCTGTTGTGATTCCAAATTTGTTTTTTCACTAAAATCTGTCTTTCATTGCTCATTAATTTTAGAAGCATAAATCACCAGTTCCAGACAGTTTTTTTTTTTAACAAAAAGGCACCTAATCCTGATGTGTGTCTCACAAAAACATTGATATTTGGGATGCACCAACCTTTGAATAAATATTGTTATAAATGGTAGAACTTCTTTTAACTCTTGGAATAGAATTGCAGCATATATTTCCTTTTTTAATCCAGAGAATAGTTTTTGCTTTGTTGATGAGAGAGTACTGCACATAGGATTAAACTAAGCATCATTCATAGTTGTTCATAGTTGTTTATGGCCAGGCAGATACCTTCTCTGTTGCTTACCCCTAGTCCAGCCGAATGAGTTCTCTCTCTCCAACGTCAAGGCACTCAGATGTATGACTGCGTTAGTTGGGGCAGATTCACTTAGGGTCGAATACCGAGGGTTAATTAACCCTCGATATTCGACTGTCAAAGTTAAATCTTTCGACTTTAAATGTCGAAGGAAAAAACCTTCGATCGAACGATTAAATCCTTCGAATCGAACGATTCAAAGGATTTTAATCCATCGATCAAACGATTTTTCTTCGACCAAAAAAAGCTTAGAAAGCCTATGGGGACCTTCCCCATAGGCTAACATTGAGGATCGGTAGGTTTTAGGTGGAGAAGTAGGGGGTTGAAGTTTTTTTGAAAGAGACAGTACTTCGACTATCGAATGGTTGAATAGTCGAACGATTTTAGTTCGAATAGTTCGATTCAAAGTCGAAGTCGTAGTCGAAGGTCGAAGTAGCCAAAAAAACACTTCGAAATTCAAAGTTTTTTGCATTTGAATCCTTCACTCGAGCTAAGTAAATGTGCCCCTTGGTGTGCTCACCTACATTCACTCACTTACGAACGAAGTGGGGGAAGAGGGACGACACGGGTGGGCGGATTGCTTGGGGTGCCCAGTCAGCCTGGCCCAGACCCTGCTTGCTAGCAGTTCTAATCATAAATTCTTAGGACTTATACTAGCCATGTTTAACTGTCAGAAATAGGGTAATGCCAATTAATAATGTATGACTGTCAGTGATAGGATACCTCCATTCACTGAATGATAGAATTTAAGTCACCATGAATAAAATGTTCCATATGGAACAGAAAACCATTGGGAAAGAATATGAGCAACTCATGAGTTATAGTAAGGGTTTTTACTAGAGTACTACAATTAGAAAATGAAAGAGACGGTCTGATTGGCTGTTATGTATAACTGCAATGGTGCAAGTTAGTTCCTTTTAAATACATCAGTGCCTTTGTAGAACTGTAAATGTATTACTGTGCTATTTAGTATTGCCTTTCAGGATATACAATTGTTGAATAATTTTTTTATGTATTTCAATAGGTAAATAAAGGAGCCATTTTACTAATGCTTGAGCCTCCAGGCTTGAAATCACTCACACGTTCCTAAACTTGGCACATGAAATGCGAAGCTGGGTTTTTTTGTATTATTATTTTAAAAATTGAATTATCTATCTATAATAATGTTCATGTTGCCCCCTTAAAACAATTTTAAATTAAATTAGCCCATATTTCCTAAACTCGTGTATGTTGCTTTCATTTAATTGTATTGGCATAAATAATTCCTAGTAATCTATGGAAATCATTGATGTCTTTCTTAAAGGAAACACAAAACATTTCTTGGACAGAACATGGTACTAAATGATTTCCTTTGCTGCAACAGTATAAAATAACCACTTTTCATGGCACAAAGTGGCATATACATTTTAACGCACTATTTATAATTAGAACCTCTCTAGCTGTACATCAGTAATGAAGTTCTTAGAGTGGATTGTTACTCAATCTTTTATATTTTGAAACCATAATAAACTCATCACTCTGGAAAACTGCCTTTTCAAACAGCTCATAATGAGCTGCAACTTACTATTATTTTCAGGAAGACCGCAGCTGCAGAGGCAGACATACTGTCTCTTCATTGAATCATAATAAAGAGAGAGATTCAAGACTTTATTCAAAATCACACAGATAAAAGAAAAAGAAGAGGTTTAGAGATGCGTGGGTTTGATTACTCATTTTAGGTGGATTGTTTTCGCTTTTTAATCACGTAGGGCTTTATCAAAAGTCAGAGTTGTGTTCATTTTAGAGGTTTTTTTTCTACTTCGAATAAACTCACAACTTAAAAATACTAATGTTACCTTATGATTTTAAAAAAAAAAATCAAATATTTAAAATTGTTGAAAAACCATGAATACCTGGAAAAGTTAAAAAAACTCAAAAATATGAATTGAATAAATAGGTGAAATACTGATTTCTACATGATCTGGCAAGTAGTGATGAGCAAATCTGTCCCATTTCACTTCATCAAAAAAATTTTGCAAAACTACGGATTAATTTGTGAATTTTGCGAAATTCAATTGAGCAACAATTTTTTATACTTGTGGCTTTTTTTCTCACTCCAAAAGCATTAAAGTCAATGGCCATTTTTTCTTGGCTCGACTTTTTTGTCTCTTTAACTTTTTTTCAAAATATATTAAAGTCAATGGCCATTTTTTCTCACTTTAAATGCATTAAAGTTAATGGGTGTGTTTTCTTTTGGTGACTTTTTTATCTCTGCAATTTTTTTTCGTGGTGAATTTTTTGCAGCAGTTTCGTGAAACAATTTGCAGATGGTAACATTCATAATTTCACCATGCTAAGCGAAAAGATTTGCTCATCACTATTTGCAAGCTTTTAGATGCTGAATTCGAGTTCTTCATAAAGAAGGCTTCAAATCTCATTGAAATATAATTTCATTCTGTGAGTTTTAACGTAAAAAAAAAAAAACCTTGAATCATTGTAAAAACACAAATTCGAACATTGATACAGCCCCTAAGTATACATTTGTAGCTGTATAGAGAAACAAAAGTCTTTATGGGAATTTGGGATATATGAATCCATAAGCAAAATTCATACAAGAAAATATATACCCTCAATACTTGTATAGAATCCCTTTTGATCTGATATAGCCAGAAACTCCTGTGACGTTAGGGGTACAATTTACAGAAGCTGCTATTTAACAGTAATGGAACAGTAGGAGAAATGTCATCTATAATGAGCACACCCAGGAAGCTAATTGCATCTTACAGCCTATTTCATATTTCTCAGCAATAGGAAGATTTTCCAAACACAGGGCAATCTTGCAGATCCTAGCACCAGCCTTGTTTCAATAAAATGGATGGTAGAGTCTATGTACTGTAGCGAGTGTCCAACATGTATTGATAATGACTTTTCCATCAGTATATTTGCACTACAGCAACTGTTGAAGCATGTAGTGCAACAATTCCATTGAAGAATAATTTAATGTTGCCACATGGGCTCCGTCCTAGTCAAGGTGAGATGAAAATCTGTGGTTTGAGCAAATAATCTACTTAGAGTCTCAGTAGGGTTTAGATTTACACTTTATAGCTTGACTTGATTGGAGATTATTTTTTTCTGATTGCAGTCTGAAACAGTTTTCCTGATAAGCAAATAACTTTTGTATACCAGAAATTCACCAAAAAAATTAGTCATTTAAGATTACCGCCAAACGGATACATTATAAAAATAACACTAGCTGTCAGTGCCTCTTAAATTGGCAATACACAGAATAGTATTACCTCCTTCAGATCAAGAGGCAGTCATCTAACTTCACCAAAGTTCACCTCATTTCATATTTGCTAAAACATTTATGCACACTTTTTAAGAGAAATGTGGTGAATTTTCTTCTTGGTGTAAATTCTCTGAGAAAAAAATTCTCCAGTATATTTTCCCCAATGTAGTGGGAAAAATTTGTGCCCTGAAGAAATTACGTATGTGGAAAATTAGCATGGAGGGGGTGATGTAGGTAACGAGATTCAAAAATGGCTGCTCTATCTTTATGATTGTAGTTTTACAGCCTACACCTGGAGACATTTCTCTTTCTGAAAATTCATTATTGTGCTCTTAGTAAATTGGAGAATATTCACTGCAGACATTTCATTGTGAATTTACATAAATGCAAAATTTCCACCACTGTGAAGTATTCATTTTTGGTGAAACTACTCCAGATTTTAACTTTAGCCTTTAAGGGCAGAGACACATGGTCAGATTGGCGAGATTAGTCGCCCAGCGACAAACCTCCTCTTCTTCGGGGCTTCTAATCTCCCTGAACTGCATTCCCCTGCATTCAGAAAATGAAGCACTCCGAGTGCCATTCTGTGATTTACATTCTAGCCGGCGAGAAGGCAGTTTGGGGAGATTAGTCGCCCCGAGGAAAAGGAGATTTGTCACCGGGCAACTGTGTCTCTGCCCTAAAAGTAAGTTTGCCCCCAAGTTGGTAGCATATTGTCTAGTTTATGGGGTAAATCCTTCCAACAGATTCTGTAGCCATGAGACAGATATAAACATTCTGTTGTATGGTCCTGTCCAAAAATTAACCTTTTTTGGAGGGAAGTTACTAATTTTTTGAATTCTAGATTGAAGATAAAAATTAAACTATCTCCGTGTATTGCTTTACTGCATCTAGATATTAATATGCTTTCTGCAAATCCTAAGTCAAATATTATCTCCCCTGAGAGTAAATTATTGACTTCCTTTTTTCTAGCTGCTTCTAGGAAAGCTTTATTTAATTTCTGGTTACAAAATCGGACATCATCTCTTATATGAATCAGCTTAGTTGGCAAGAAGCCTTAATAACTAAAACTAAAGGAAGTTTTTCCAAAGATTCTTTTAGGCTGGTTTGGTCTCCTTATTTTGAAATCTGTAACTCCAATATTGGCGATCAAATAATGCACTTTCTTCAATAGTTAGATGACCTATCTGACACTCCAGATGATAAATGGACTTTTTCTTTCTTTTATTACTTGTGCATCCACTGGCTTAGTTAATTTTTAGTTCATTTTTTGTTATTTTTCATGAATGATATAGTTTTGATACTATCATGCCATTGTCTCCTTTGCAACATATTTTCTTCATCTGCATAACATTTGTTGTCATTTTGATTTCATTTGTTTAATATGAAAATCAAATAAAATATTTTAAACAATAAACATTCTGTTGGACAATGACGATATCATCTTGTCTACAGTATGTGATTCTTTTTAGACATTCCTCATTGGCCCCTATAATTTTGCAGTTGTTGGTGCCAAACAATTGGATCAGCCTGATTGGTCCACCTCCAAGATCCATGTGTTTGATGACCTAGCTAAATAATCAGATATTTACATGTATTTCCAGCTTTGAATGAAAGTTAGAGGGAAGTTGGTTGAGGTTGCACATTTAAGACATGGAATGCAGGGTGCAGAATACAAATGTAATCCACCATGTGTTTGTACTTGTGTTCCATGCTAGATTAATTGGCACAGATCTCTGCCCTCAGTTTTGGAGCACCGAGATATGTGGCCACCCTCATGTATACTGTAATGCCTGCATTCAGCTGTTAGATTCATGAGGGGTCGGGGGTATGTAAGCAAGCCCCCTCTCCTTTCCTACCTCTAAATTATGGAAAGCCCATAGTCCATTTTAAATATATACTTATTTTTTTTTTAATTATTCCGTCTTTATCTGTAATAATAAAACAGTACCTTGTACTCAGTTCAAATTAAGACATAATTAATCCTTATTGGCAAAACAATCTTATTGGGATCATTTAACGTTTAAATGACATTTTAGTAGAGTAGTATGGCGAATCAAATTAAAGATCCCTTATCTGGAAGACCCCAAGTCCTGAGCATTCTGGATAACAAATCCTGTACCTGTAATAAGATTACGGAACACTAATACCAGATCTCTTTACAGGTACTGTATTTTCAAAACACGTTGCTGCTTGCAGCTAGACAGTGTAAATAAAGCAGATTCTTTATACCACTATGAGAAGTGAATGGCATAGGTTAATTATGATAATATTACGACAGCTAGATATATGAGTAAAATATGATAATACAGATTTTCTCAAATTAAAGGGAGCAGGAAATAGAAAGTGCACAGTTAATTTGTGTATTCAAATATGAGAGTGAAGCATATTTAGATTCCTCATCTGTTTTCATTTATCATGGCTGCGGAGAAGAGACACCCACAGAGGCTGGTAAATTAGATTTATAGCAGCATTGCAGAAATATTGTGCTTCAAATATGTGCTACAAAAGCTACGAAATTAAGGTTCATGCTTTTATCAGTCAAGAAATATTCATGATTGGCTTTGAAATTTGGATGTAAGCAGTGGAAGAATAAATGTGCATAGGATCATCAGTCTAAGAAGATATTAAACATTGACAGAAATTAGGGAAAAATGAATAAGAGCAACTAAATAGGAACAAACTATGCCCACAAACTCACAAAATAAGAAATCCTTCAGTCTGAGAGTAAGATCAACAATCAGTATAAAGCACAACAACCCAATATCCATTCCCAAGGCATAACCTGCCATGGATTTGTGTATTACCGTATTCTGGTATAATTGGTCATTTTGGCAATAAAATATAAAGCAAGATGTTGTGTTTATTGCGCTATAAATGCAATGGCTGGGGCTTTTGCCTTCCTCTGGATCAAAAAAGTGGATATATGACAATGTATTTCAAGTTTTATTTGTCACAGCAGTGATTGGACATTGCAAGATGCTCCTACTGCTTGTGCTAGGTGGCAGCCTTCTTGGATTTCCGATCATCTAAATACTGCAGATTCAGGGCTGCTGAACTTCTCTCATGGTGGGAGATGCAGCTCCTGCTGGTAGCAGTGTTTAGGAAAAAGCCTCTCTGTAGGTACAGGCAGCCTAATACTAGTGGTGGATATAATGACATAGGGTTGATCTCAAATAAGGAATGGCAGAGCATAGTAGTGATCTCTTATGGAATTCTGGATTTAGAATATTGCCTTGGAGTGAGGCTGACAAGGTCATATTTATTTGATAAAATGTGAATACATGCTGTGGCCATTTTACTCCATTCCTGGCTCCTGTTATTTCATTAAGATATGTAACAATGGGATTTAGTGGGATGGTTGAAAGTGAAGGGTCAATTGAAGAGTCCCCTTGTCAAAGTAGAGCTCATTTTACCCCAAGGAGCAAGCGCTCTTGCACCCCTAAATGATCTACCACTTGCGCCCCAAAAGTAAGTGACATGATCGATATTATGTTCAAATATAAGTGAGTTTTAAAGTAGAAATATACTCTATATCTTTCCATGCAGAGGCTTGGTTTCCAGTCTTCCTCTCCTGATGCACAATTGTAGCAGGGTAGATGGTTATTCAGTGTTTTCACAGCAATTAGTGAATTTCATGGAAACACTTGTGCTGTATGGCTTGTCCCCAAGAGCAAAATGAGAAGGAATTTCAACACAATCATGCAGTTAAAGGAGACATGAACCATCCTTAACTCTACTAATAGCTTACTCTAATGTTGCAGGTCCCAGAAGAATACATTTTTCTTAGCTCTGCAGGACCAGTGGTGTATATAGTGGAAGAGGATTATCCATTTAGTATTAGACCTTCTCTTTGAGGGACGGAAAGTGAATATGTTATGAAAAGTTAACTCCCGATTTGAATTCTAGGCATGAGATCAGCTCGAAAATTGGATGGGAGTTTAAAGGGTTTCAAAAGCCCCAAAGCTATGCTCATCCTTTACTCCACACTGAAAGCAAATGAAGCTGTGAGGAAGGCAACCTGAACAGCATGCATTCATTTTTAATTAAAATGATATGCGAGTTTAAAAGCTTTCTAATGTCAAAACCTCACTTTCCATAACCATGCTTAGTAAAGGCCAATGAATACTGTATATAATACACATTAAATGCTATACCTTAAGAATTTCATTACTGTTTGTTTTCAGCTGGCTATATCCCTAGGCATGCCATGACACTGTTGTTGGTTCATTTGCCATTTTCCATGCCAACTTCTTATAGGTGTTAGTAACATTACAGGAGAGTTGTTAAACTTGTGGTGAAAACATTTCAGGGAGGCACAGGTACAGTAAATGTCACTCCATGAATACTAATATTCTTCATTGTCTCAACCTACCTATATAGTTTTTTTTATGTCTTAGACCTATTCAATCTTAATTTACCCAGAGAATAATGTATTTTGACTGTTTAAAGCAATGCAATTCCTAACAGTGTAATAAAAATGTTGTTGGATATAAGGACAAGTAGAGTGACTTAGAGTAAATCCCTCTGTGTATTTTTCCATCCTGTTATGTTTGTGCTTTGCAGAGATGGAATGTTGAGATGCTGTGCACTCTATAATAATCAAGCCTCTGGATGCTTCAGAATTAGCTGGAGCACTTCATCCAAAGTGAATCTGGAAGACAACGACAGAGAAACATATAAATGTATTCATGTGCCATTGGAAAACAAGAAATTGCACTCACTAAAATGACTGGGGAACATCTTCCCTCTTTACATTTTTAATTCAGATAAGGACTTGAATTTTTAAGTCCATTTAAAGAAACATGTTTTAAGGTTAAGAACCCTTCACTGGATTTTGTTAGATTGCAGTGAAATTAATGTGGCATAACACATATTTAGCAGGTTGTACAGATTTAAAAAGACACTTCTTCATAAAGAAAAGAAAGAATTAAGGCCGACAATGGAATGTAACCGAATGTTTTACAAGGCTTTAGCACAGGCATATTTTAAATTAAATCTGGAAGCTGTAAATATATTCGCTGTGAACAGATATATATATAAGACATGTTTTGTAAATTGCATCATTTTAGGGTAGGTTTATGGAAAATGGTTTAGAAAAGAATTTTGAGGCAGAACCGTTAGCTACTGTATGTCAATACAAGTATAGGATCCCTTACCTGGAAAGCCGATATCTAGAAAGCTCTGAATTATGGAATGGCTGTCTCCCATAGACTCCATTTTATCCAAATAATCCAAATTTTTAAAAATGTTTTCCTTTTTCTCTGTAATCTTGTACTTGATCCCAACTAAGATATAATTGATCCTTATTGGAAGCAAAACCAGCCTATTGGGTTTATTTAATGTTTAAATTAATTTCTAGTAGACTTAAGGCATGAAGACCCAAATTACGGAACGATTCGTTATCTGGAAAACCCCAGGTCCCAAGCATTCTGGATAACAGGTCCCATACCTGTACATGCATCCTCAGAGTCTAAGATCCCAAGAGGCAGCACAGTGGCATAGAAAATGATTAAGGGAAGGAGGGATTACATACAGTAATGGCATCCCCTTGTGTCAGACTGTATATGGGCAATGTGAAATGGGGCTGTTTGAGACTTTTTTTTTTTAGGAAACAAATTTTTCAGTCCTTAAAGCACTTGACGTTCTACTCTTTTTTTCTGTTGCTTTCACTCTTTGTTGGCCTTAAAGCACTTTAAACAGCCTAGTCAGACATTGCTCTTATAAAAAGATAAATGTTCTAACCCATCTTTAAGATGTATTTACCCATTACATTATCCATTTTACATTATAGGGACAGCTAAATTATTTCTCCATGGGGGCCGATTTGATTTCCTGAAACCAGCCACATCAAGGAATCTAATGTCTAAGGATATGGTGGAGATACTAATGATGCCCAAATACTTTGTCACATACTGTAGTAGCCAAGATTTTAAATCAGTTTCCAGCTAGACTCCACTGACAAACTAATTGAATTGCCTTCTACAAGGAGGTTAGCAGAAACTTAGACTCTGGGTGGCAGTGGATGTGATATACTTAGACTTTGCTAAAGCATTCCATTCAATACCACACAGGAGGTTACTAATAAAATTGAGGAATATTGGCCTGGAACATTATATTTGTACTTGCAGAGAACACTGGCTGAAGGTTAGATTACAGTTATGGTAAACAGAACATTTTCTAATTGGGTCAGTGCTGCTACTGGAGTACCATAGGTGACTGTCCTTTGATACTAAATAATACAAAACTATATGTTTCATGCAAGATGCTGCCACTTTGCAGTGCAGTTTGACTAAATTGTGGAACTGCACAACAAATTAGCAAAGGAGGTTCAGTGTTGAAAAGTGCAAGTCTATGCACTTTGGTAGTACTGACATAAATGCTAGTTATACCTTAAATGGTAATATGTAAAGGGCCTCTCCGATTGAGAAGGGATCAGGAATTTTTGTGGATAACACGCAGTGTAACTCTGAGCAGTATCTACTAAATAACTACTATGTTATATAAAAAAGGGTATTAACTTGAGAGATGAAAACATAATGTTGCTTCCTTATAGCTCCCTGGTAAGGCCTCACCTTGAGTATCCAGTGCAGATTTTGGCTCCAGTCCTTAAGGAAAATATTAAAGGGATATTGTCATAACTTTTATGATGAAGTTTTTATTTCTAAATCACACTGTTTATACTGCAAATAATTCATTCCACCATGTCAAATATCAAAACCCAACAAGTGTATTTTTTTGTTGTAATATTAGTGTGTAGGTAGCCATCTCATTTCATTTTGCCTGGTCAGGTGCTTTCAAAAAGTGTCAGTGCTGCACTATGGAACTGCATTCTGATAGTTTCATGATCTGCACCCTAAATTCAGAACTGGTGCTAGGCTCCCTGGTCTCGGCTCTTGCTTCTGCCTTTAACAGTCACCTTTCACCTCGGGAGGAGCCCTCAGCTAATTGGATGCCACCAGGTTTTAATAACAGAGGAGCCAAGCAAGGGTTCTGGACGAGAAAAGGGGCACAGTCATTATCAAGGTTTATGGATGGAAGGCACAGTTCTTGGAATAGACAAAATGTAGTCAGGCAGGCCAGCGCCGGTGCGGGCAGAAGTCTAGCAAGGTCAGACAGGCAGGGGTGGTGCAGGCAGAGTTCAAGCAAGGTCAGACAGGCAAGGGTCAATACCAATAGAATCCTCAAGCAGCCAGGAGTCAGGATTAGCAAAGTTCAGGACAGTCAGGTAGGCAAGGGTCAATATTGCCTGACACGCCTATGACTAAGTGCCGGAGGGTGTGAAACGCGTAAGGTGGGATATGTGGGGTAGTATGTACTGAATACTTTTTTAAATGTGAATATCAATTAATTATCTTTGTTTTTACTCTAAGAGGCCTTGGGACATATATCTTTTTTGATATAAACCTTTTTGCAGTTTGATCGCCTTTGGAACTGGGGCGGGTCCCTTCGGCCAGGTTGAATAGTTATATGGACTCCCGATCCCTCAATTGATATAAGGGTCAATATTGCCAGAGTTCAGAGTAATCAGACAAGCAGGGGTCAAAACCAGGAATCAAACACAATATAACACACCCATGATACTAACAAGTAGAACCTAACAATGGGTAATGAGTTTGAGTAAGCAGCCCCTTTAAATATTTGAATTTCACGCCACTCGGCATGATGACGTCCCGTGGCCGACGCATAAACCCGGAAGAGATCGCCCGCATGCACCATAGCAACTTCGGCACTTAAGGAGAGAGGACTAGAGTTGCGAGCGTCCCCGCTGGGCCCTAGTCACCACTAGACCACCAGGGTGAGTTGTTGCAGAAGGCTATTGTTTCTCTTACTCAATGTAACTGAGTAACAGTGGGACATGGATTTTTTCGAATTGAGCACTGTTCTTATACTGTATCTACCAGGGAGCTGGTATCTGGTTACCTTCCCATTGTTCTGTTGATGGGCTGCTGGGGGAGGTGATATCACTCCAATTTGCAGTGCTGCAGTAAAGAGTGACTGAAGTTTATCAGTGTATAAATTACATGACCTGGGGCACCTGGGAAAGTGACAATATGTCTACACCCATATAAGATTTAAAAACTAAATATAAAAAAATCAGCTTGCTTTTTTGAATAATAGATTTCAGTGCAGAAGTCTGCTGGACCAGCACAATTAACTGATGCATTTTGAAAAAAGAAATGTTTTCTCATGACAGTAGCTCTTTAAAGGAATTGTTCAGTGTAAAAATAAAAACTGGGTAAATATATAGGCTGTGCAAAATAAAACATGTTTCTAATATAGTTAGTTAGCCAAAAATGTAACGTATAAAGGCTGGAGTGATTTGACGTATAACAAGTCAGTCAGAACTTACTTCCTGCTTTTCAGCTCTCTTGGTTTAACACTGAGTGGTTACCCTGGCTACCAGCCCGTAACCAATCAGAGACTTGAGGGGGGGCCACATGGGTCATACCTGTTGCTTTTGAATCTGAGCTGCATGCTGAGGGTCAATTGCAAACTCACTGAACAGAAATGTACCATTTGGCCCCCCTTCAAGTCGCTGACTAACTCAGAGTTATAGAGCTGAAAAGCAGGAAGTTGGATTCTGGCTGTTTTATTGGATATCTGTTCACTCCAGCCTTTATACATTACATTTTTGGCTAACTAACTATATTAGAAACATTTTTTATTTTGCACAACCTATCTATTTACCCAGTTTTTATTTTCACACTGAACTATTCCTTTAATGGGTTGGAGAGAGTGCAGAAGCATTCAATTAAACTGGTCCTGCCAAAATGCATGCTCAGAATGCCGTTAGCTGCTCCAGGGGGTCCTCCTTCCCCCTTTCTCTGCTGTGACCACACAGTGCCCAAGCTTCCACTCAGGCCCAGATTTGTGACTTTAAGGTTTTAATAAAGCTATTAACAAACAAAACAGTGAAATAATGGCTGTTTTAGTATTTGGGGGTGGGTGTATTTGTGGTGGGAAAAAAAAACTAGTGCAGAGTGATATGAAAAGCTGTGCAAAAATAGTGTCATTTTTTATGTGTTTTTTTTTAGGCAACACTTTTTCTGTCTAAATTTTGCAACTACGCATATGCATGAGATCATTTCACAGTTTTATAAATATGGATAATTTTACAGTACAAGTGTTCTGTACTTTAAATGTGACAGTGTCTGATGTCTGTCATTGCCCTTTTGTATCACCATTATAAAAAGGTGTGTAAGCCAAAGTCTAGTTAGAGAAGTATCTCAGTTGATTTATTAGCTCTGTGAAAGAAAATGGAATGTCTCGGGTTAGCTCACATCACATCCCTTAAAAGAAACCTGATCTCTTAAAAGTAAAGTGTGAATATCCACACATACATTTTCAACTCTATCAAATTTTGACGAGTCTTCTCTTTAGAGATGTCATCTTCCAGCTAAATTCCACTTTGTTGTCTTAAGTGCCTTAGCAGCTCAGTCAAGAGGGATATTCACTCATTAAGTTTAAGCAATAATACGAGCAAATGAAGTCTAAACCCTTCTTGCAATAAGTGTGTTGGCATCGAAAGCTTATTTCCCATCAGTCTCTATAGTGTCAGAGTAGGTTCCAATTTCTCCCATGGGAACAGGAATTGAGTTGCTGGAAGAAGAAAGCCAGTAAATAGCTCTGAAAAAGGAACTTAATAAAATAAACCATAAGCACGGAAGAAAGATATGAAGTACTAGGCGGAATTGAAAAGAGATATAGAAAAGCCATTTTATGCTTATCTGTGTTTTAATCAGGATAGCACAAACCTTTGGGAATTCATGCAAAAACAAATAACATCCAATGAAATGAGTAAAATCCTTTTTTTTTTTAGTTAACTGCCGTGAACAAAAACTCTTTGTCTGATCAGAGTTGTAAGTATGGAAAAGGAGAAACGTTGTGTTTTGTGATACGGTAGAGAAGGGGCTGCTTTCTCTTTGTAGCTAACATATAGCGTTGTGCTTATACGGTGATCACTATTTTTTAATTCATTGGGTTTTATAACACAACGAGAGATGGCAATGTTCTAACGTCTACAGCATCCTGATAAAGTGCTGCAGCTGTGGCTGTTTTTATTAACACAATTATCCAGCAGTGACTCCCAGCCCTGCTTCCAAGTCTCAACAGCAGCTCTGAGAAACGGGCGTTCGGAGATTAATGGCTAATTTTACATTTTGTTCTCTGTTGCTCCAAACCTATTACTTCCTCAGCACTGTATGGGGTGTGCTGCCAGTATTCTTTACAACTCATGGGTCATTGGGGAACCCCTTCCTTCGAGGCAAGTTTTAAAATGCTGTGTATTCTGCCAGCTCTGAGGCTGGAATATGTGTGAACAAATTGCTCAAACAACACAGAGCAAGGAGTGTCTGCAACTCATTCCTTTGTAATTCATTATGGACCATTCTAGCGCTGAAAGGTTGTAAAATATGTTTGAGAATACTGGTCCCAAAAGCATTTAAATTCATGTACAGTTCACTTAGTATTCTTTAGTGGAGGCAGTTAAATATGTGCCACCTCCTAAATTTCAGTTTACCTTTGAAAGAGCAGAATTTCAGGAGATCAGAGAAAGCATTTCAGAACAAAGATATTTCTAAAGAATTAAGGGCTATATTGGATATTGTCCTTTATGTGTTTTTCTCAAGCAGTGAAAAATAAGCTTTCATCATATTTGTTTAAAACAAGGAATCATAATAAACCTTTATGTACTGCCCAAAATATTGTTTGCAGTATATTTTAGCTCACAGAGCCTTTCGTAAAAAAGAGTTCGTTTTAGATAGAGTTAGTTTTCCACTTGACTATACACGCAATCACAATTTTCTGGACTTACGTATGTATCAAATTTTATACAGGAGTGATAACTCATATTATCTCTACAGCCATTCCATGGTGTTCTTATATTGAGATGATTCACAATTACCCATTTGGTTCAGCTGAGGCTGCATCTGCAGTACTTAAGTAAGAGTCTGTAGGGACTCTTTAATATCATGCTGTCCCACAATTTGGTTTTCATTTTGCCCTCTCAACTTGGGGCAAATTTACTAAGCAGTGAAAATGCGCTAGTGACGCCTTCGCCACACTTCGCTAGGCGAATTTTCACTAAAATCCGAAGTTCCGCTCAGGGAGGCGAACGGTAGCGAATTTGCACAAGCGTTAATTCGTCAAGCAAAGTGAAGTTACGCTACCGATGCCTAATTTGCATACGGCGCCAAGTTAAAGTCCAATGGACGTATATGTAGCAACAAATACATTACACTACACAAGCCTGGGAAATCTTCACAAAATAAAATAGAGTTGTTATTTTGCCCTATGCATGTGCCCACTGTATAGTTTATGTGCCATATGTTAGGAAATGTGGGGGGGAAGGAGGGTACCCCCAAAAAAATTTACGATCTTTTTCAGCCTATCACCCTTAAAAAAGGAAAAAACGCCAGCGTTTTTTGGGACTTCGAAAAAATTTAAACTATATTTGAGGCAATCCCTATCTACTCTATTGCACTTCGCCTGGTCTGAGGTGGCGAAGGCAAGTCTGGCGCAAGAGGTAACGTTCAGTAAAATGCGCAAGTTAGTGAATTAGCATAGTTACATTGACCCTTCGCCAAAGCGCAACTTCGTCTGGCATAAAGGTGCAAAGTAGCGCTAGAGTAGGTCCACTTCGCTAGCGAATTTACGCCAGCGCCCGTTGACACTGGCGAATTTGCGCTAGTGTTAGGCGCTTCGCGCTTTAGTGAATTTGCCCCAAAGGGTTTCTTTATTATGTAAAGAGCAGGATGCAAAGTACCAAAAAGAGCAATCCAACACGTCTTTCATACTTTGTGCCCTGTTGCAAAGCAAGGAAGCAGCAGGCAAGATGCAAGGCTCACAAGTGCCTCACACTAGCTAGGAGCTTGCCTGAGAGAGACTGGCAAACCAAAATGCAGTAAACCAAATAAAGAGGAAAGGGGCAGTCAGAGGACCTAAAATGTAGAGGTACTCACCAAGGAGAAAATGTGGTCTGGGTGCACCAGCCCCAAACCCTTAGCATAGAGAGTGGCAAACCATCAGATATGGTAGCATGGGCAATCTGACACTCCAAGGATTCCATAAAGAGTCGCAAAATGTAAAATAAAAAATCTTTATTCAAAGTTGCATTAAAATAGCCAACATCTACATCTGCCCTACACATTTTGTGTCCCAGGGACATGAAACGCATAGTGTGGATGGAGATGTTAGCTATCTTAAGCCAAAACACAGTACCAGTGGTCAAACAAAAGTGTAGTCTGGCTTATCTGGTTCAGGGGTAGGCAGCGGAGTTTCAGAATTCAAACCAAAGGTCAAATAAGGAGACACAAAATTGAGCAGGAAGAAACACGAGGGGCAAAAGAAGAACTTGATAGCCAAGCAATGAATAGTAAAACTGGTAATGGTGAAAGGGCAAAAGGATAAGCATGTGCAGGCCCTGACAAGGATATACCCGTAACACAGTACCGAGACGTTGTTACACATAGGGGCAAATTTACTTAAGGTCGAATATCGAGGGTTAATTAACCCTCGATATTCGACTGCCAAATTGAAATCCTTCGAAGTTGAAGGATTTAGCGCAATTCGTTCGATCGAACGATCAAACAAAAAATCGTTCGATTAAATCCTTCGAAGGATTTTAATCCATCGATCGAACGATTTTTCTTCGACCTAAAAAAGATAGCAAAGCCTATGGGGACCTTCCCCATAAGCTAACATTGACTTCGGTAGCTTTTAGGTGGCGAACTAGGGGGTCGAAGTTTTTAGTCGAACGATTTTTAGTTCGAATCGTTTGATTCGAAGTCGAAGTCGTAGTCCAAGGTGGAGTAGCCCATTCGAAGGTCGAAGTAGCCAAAAAAAACATTCGAAGTTCAACGTTTTTTTTCTCTATTCCTTCACTCGAGCTACAGTAAGTACTGTACCCTGAACATAGAAGATTTGCAATAGGTCTCTGCACACCAAGAGACTAGGGATGTAGCGAACTGTTCGCCTGCGAACTAGTTTGCGCGAACTTCGACCGTTCGCGTCCACCGAATGTTCGCGAACGTTTGGGAACGTTCGCATTTTGAGTTCGCGTTCGATTCGAATAAAAATCGTTCGACCATTCGACCATTCGATTCCTTCGACCGCTAAAAATCGAACGATTGTGAGCATTTGATCGAATGATTTTCATTCAATCGAACGCTAAAAATCGTTCTAATCGAACGATCGAACGATTTTAAATCGTTCGATCGAATGATTTTTCATTCGTTCGAATGCTTAAAACGTTCGATCGTTCGATTCGAATGATTTTAGCATTCGATCGAATGAAAATCCTTCGATCGAATGATTAAAATCCTTTGATCGTTCGAATCGAACGATTTTAGCGGGTGTTCGAAGTTCACACCGAATCGGCAGTTCGCTACATCCCTACAAGAGACCAGCATTCAGCCACATTGGAGCACTGTACTGGACTAAAGGATACTCTGAGTCCCAGAAATAGAAGAACTTCATTAATTAATGCTATATTCCTGGGGGGGTGAAGCAAGTAGGTGTCATTCAGACATGGACTGGTGGCGTAGGCTGAATAAAAAGCCCAGTTTTCAAATATAAGCCAATTTCAGAGTGACTACTCTTCCTGATCTTTTTGGCAGATATTCATCCCAGACATATAGATCATTTTCATTAGGCTTTGCATATGCAAATGTTGATACTCCAAGCTAAAAACCATAGCTCATCTGCTCTTAAAAGTGACCAAACACTTGTATTAAGTTATTCTTTTAAGATATTACAGAGGGTTTTACAGGAACAAAAGAAAACATTTTTTATTTTTTCAGATAGCTTTCTTTTAATTGATTTGGACCTATGCAGTGGGATTACTTATACTAATGTTATGCAGAATATAAGTGACTGGCAGTCTCTGCATTAAGATGAATTATTATATGGGCTAAGAAGCCAGGTTTAATTCTATTAATTCAGGCTCAGGCCTAGCAACTTATTCATCTTACAGTGATAGATGCATGCATAAATCAAATCTCATTAATTCATTTCTACAGATATTTTCAACAGATGCAAAATGAAAATCCTTCGCATATCAAGAATTATAGATTCATTAAAGCAACTAGGATCAATTTTGCAGCAAATAAAAATACAGTACTTTGGTTGTTGTAATATCAAGACATAATTTTCTACAGTGAATAAATGGACAAGGCAGAAATAAAAAAGAGGTGGATCAAACTGAAGCTTTAGATCTTTAACAAAAATTGGGCCATTATAATTTGCACTTGAAATCCAACTCATGGGTATGTAAACCTGTTTAGCTATGGCTCTCTTGCCGGAGGTCCCTGACAGACTACATACGGTTGTGTTCAGAATAATAGCAGTGTTCAGAAAAAAGTGAATAAAGCTTAAAATCCTTATAATAGCTTTTATTTCCATACCTGCAAATCCATTGGGCACATTCTATTCCAAATCAAGATATGAAGAAAGAATGATCATATTCCTTTACAGATAGTGATGAATTCCTTATTATTCCATTACAGAAAGTGAAGAAAAGGGAATATTAGGCTGTTCCAAAAAATTAGCAATGTCTGGATTCTTCTTTACAAAATCAAAAAAATTACTTTATAAATGAAAAATGCTAAAGATTTTGCTTTCCTTTCAATCAGTGAACTAATATTTAGTTATATAAGCACTGTTTTGGACAACTGCTGCACATCTGTGTTGCATGGAGTCGACCAACTTCTGGCATATGTTACATTCCACAATTCTTCTACATTTTTGGTTTTGCCTCAGAAAAAGCATTTTTGATGTCACCCACAAGTTTTCTATTGGATTAAGGTCCAGAGATTGGGCTGATGTCAGGGGCCTAACGGCTCCTAGCGGAGAAGTCCGGACCAAGAAGGAAGCTCTGGGGTTAATAACAAGTTTGCGGTATCCAAAGGGACAGGCATAAGCGTAGTCAAGTTCTGGCAAGAGTTCAATAGGCAGGCAGCAAGGATCAGAGTCAGGTTCTTAGCAGAGGGTCAGGAATCCAGGAATCTGCAATCTCGGAATTTAGGAACACCCAGGAACACAAGTCAGTAATTCCTATAATCGGGCATTGAACCCGCAACCTCAGAATTCTCTTATTTAAAGTTTTCATGGCAAACGCATGACATCATTGTGCCATTATCAAAACACCAGCATTGTCCCACGTGGGTTATGGGTGATGCCATCTTGGCAGGAGATGCTGCCAGAGACGGGACCTCCATGGGCGCTACGGACAGTTGGTCACTCCATAACGTCAATCTTTTTGGACTGGAACCAAGATGTTGCTTGTTTACTCACGACTGTTTGGGCTGGTGGGTTTCTATTACTCTACTACACCTACTAGTAAATTATTTGCCATGTTAGAAAATATAATTTCTAATTGCTATCAAAAACGTTGATTGATCAGGTTAGTGATGTCGGACTTCTATTATTCTGAACACAACTGTACATATGGAAATTTAGTAATGCTTTTTAAAACTCTAATCAAGGTTTTCTGCAAGTGTCAGGGGGTTAGATGCATGATGAACGTTAGTTGCATATTAAGAATAGTCCATATGTTGAGTACATAGTTAAGCCTATAGCACTTATTGCAAATCTAAAAATGATTTGTTGCTGGATTACATTTGCCCCAAATCTTTGAACATATAGAGCTCATCATTTTGGTGGTTTTACATGTAGCCCCAACCATAACCCTAATACCCTTCCCATCATGTGAACTAGTCTTTACTTTTAATGGATATTAGTGTAAGTATGCAGTACCTCTCAATGTAAGTTTATGCCTAGGACATAATAGGTTCAGGGAAGAACACTGTAATTACCACTGTAGGGCTAGAGCTGTCAGCTACTGTACATGACTATAATTTGCTGACAGCAAACCACTTATAATTGATTTTCATTAATTTATGTCATTCTTTATTTGAAAGAAAAGAGAGAACTTACTGAATTTTCCACAGAAACATTATAGAAAGCCTTTATACTGGACACCGATCTGACATTATTGCTCTTTCTGTATGATAAATTAGAAACTATTCATTAAAATGAATTAGATATCTTTTTTATCTAATTCATTATCTTTGTTCCTATATATTAGGCACCTAGCAATTCTACCAAGCCCTACATCTGTAAGTGAAATGAAAAGAGTAACCAATACAAAGGGGCAGATTTACTCGAGGGTGAAAATTCCCTAGCGACCACTTCGCACCCATCGCTACACTTTGCCACTGTTACTTGGCAATGTGAGCAACTGTGTAAGACATGCTGATAGATTGCTGGAGTCTCTTACATTTGGGCGCATCTCTCCAAGTACGTCAGTGACCAGGTACGTACTTCCGGGTTCCCAGCTCCTGTGACGTTGGCATTTGACGATGAGCGTTTTGACGCCTGCCTCATGGTGCTGAGTGTCATGACGTCACCGAGGGGTGTCGGATTTGAATTTTGGCCCCAAATCATCCTTAAAAGGCCAATCCACCATTTTGAGAATGCCCAAGCTGGCTTCAGTTTATCTGTTCCTCCTCAAGCGTTTATTATGTCCCGACCCTTGACTAATATTCCTGCCTTGAACTCTTCTCCTGACTCTGACTATGTCTTCTCTAAATCCCTGCCGGTACCCCACTTACAAACTTGTTACGCACTTCCTTGTTGGCTTCTGCAGCAGAAAACCCAGGGCCCCAAAAGGGCTTCAGTGAACACCGGAATCCACAGGGTCCAACTGTGCATCCGAAGGTACTTATCACTGTGCAAGGTTCCTGATAACGTGATCGTTACAAATTGAAAGATGCACTCACGTTCATTTCTGCCTAGCGCAAATTCGCTAGAGGTCAAATACATTAAGTTACATAATTCCAGGGAACCTTAATAAAGACAATAGAGTTGGTATAATTCCCTACACATGAGCCCACTGTATAGTTAATGTTCCATATGTTAGAAAATGTATGGGGGAATCCAGGTTAACCAAAAAAAAATGGAAAGACGAGTTTTTTGGACTTAGAAGCTTTTTCCACTAAAAAATAGGATGTAAGTAACAGAGGATTGAGGAACATCTATGCACTCCAGTACACTTTCCTGGTCCGAGCTGGTGAACGCAAGTCTGGCGAAAGTGGTAACGTTCAGTAAAATCCGCTTTTCATTGAATTTGCAGAGTAACGTCCATTCGCCAGAGCGAATTGTCGCCTGGTAATAGAATGTGAATGACCGCCGCTAGCTTTCACTAGCAAAGTCACATTTGCATCCGTTAGTAAATCGGCGGGTGGAAACTCTAGCGAATTGATGCTAGTGTTAGCCACTTCGCCCTCGAGTAAATCTGGCCCAAAATGTTTTCATTGTTAATGGCAATATTTATTAGGCATTTATGTAGTGCTGACACTGACTGCAGATGGGAAATTTAAACAGAGTAGACCCCTCAGTCTAATGGATTTGGTGCCAACTTTGAGGCCAAACATTTGATCAGAGCCTCCTGGATTATATCCAAGGTTACAGAAATGCATATAAAGTGCTAGCTATCCCAAAAAATTTATTCTGTAAAATGAATTAACCAAATTTTATTTTAATTAGAATTGGTCTTTAGTTTAGGCCCCAATAAACTGCTATAGGTAACCTAGGGTAAGCCCAACCCCTACATTTAGGAATCAGTCTATTGCCCCTCTACAAATGAGCAAGTAAATAAATGGGGTGCATCTCGCAAATCGGGGTGCAATCATTGTTACTGTTGAAGCTTGTGCACCCTTAGTGCATAAGCCTAGCATATATGGGTGCTATACAAAGCAGAGCGTAGGGGTTTTATTTCTTATGATTAATTAGATTAATTCTTGCATTCCTTAATTCGTTTTCCTCATTCTTTATCATTGCAATTAGATCACACACATCAACAACTAATTCATTGGTGGGCTCACTGGACCACTTAGTGATTGAAGAGAGATTCAATCAGTGCGTAAATGACCCCTTACATGGACAACATCAGCTCTTTAATCAGTCTATTTTCCAATCCAAATTAAGTTTGGTCTAACCAGAGATTGATCGGACCCTTGGTTCTCACGTGTTCAGATATCCATATTACTTTCTTGGAAATTGATCAGATTGCATTACAAATATGTCAATGTGTGATCCGTTTCATCACAAAATCTAATTGTATTTACCAGCATTAGCTTTTACATACGGTATACTTATTTAAATACACTCGAGTGCCCCTTAACTATTTAAGGCTAATGTTCAACCTATAAATGTATTTAGAAGTAAATAATACACATCTCAGTTTCATTTAGGTAGAAGACAACGAGAGCCATTTAAAAACTTTAAACCTGCTACTTTGCATGTCAAGCATAAGGTTCTCCATTAGGTGTCTCTGTTCTCCATATTCCACCAATGCTATTTATGTGTTATAGTCTTCTAGATTCTTTCAATAAGTATCACTCCTTGTACATAAGCATGAGTGGTTGTTCCTTAAGTCTGTATGCATTGTACAAATGAGTCCTCTCCGGCTATAGCCCCTTACACTTGCATTGCTCATCCTGTTCCCTTCTCAACCTGGGAAAATGATCATCCGTCCATCTTCCTAGCTACAGTTGATGAGGCCTTTTATTAAACTGCCAGGCATCCCAGATTAAGTGCAGCCTCCTTTGTATCATTCTACCTACTTCTTCTCCGATTTGTTATATGCAACAATGTTCTGCTTGCAATAACCAGCCTCGGCTAGAATTGCTTTATTGCTTTGATCAAAATGCGCAAATAGTATTTTTAAAAGCTAAGCTCAAATAAAAGAAAGATTAAATAAGGAAATATAATCTAAATTCTTATCGTTCCAGGCAAGTTAGAACATTCAAGTGATTTTGGTGCAAAATTTGCCAATTTCCAGCAAAATTTGCGCAATTCCAAAAGTTAGCGAAACGTGAATTTTGACACCTGCATCGATTTTGATGCCCTTGCCAATTCTGATGCTTCTGTCAATTTTGACACCGATGTTAAAGTCAATGGGCTTGATAAAGAGACAGAGATGGCTTGAAACGTTGCTACTATTGGTCTGTGCCATGTTTGAATAAAGGCCTTTTTATTACATTAAGAAGGTGCTGTTCTCGTCTATACTGTAAAGTCAATGGGCATCCAACTAATGTTGACGAGCGACGGTTTTGACGCGAGAGACTTTTCTGACTTTTTTTTTTCATGCTGGGGAATTTTCGCTGCAGTTTCACGAATTTATTCGCCCATCCCTAATCCTTACAGTTGGTAAATTGGGTTCCAGGTCCTTTAACCTTCCAGTTCTTTAAATGCGAGGATAATAAAATGTTTTATAGGTCCATAGTTTAATTGATCGCGTAATCATTTTAGGTCACACACAGCCAAGCTATGCAAACAAACAAGGTCATTATTTGGGAATAGGCACTAAGCAAAACCCTCTCCAACGCCTGCATGTGATTCCAGCCTGTCCTTACAAGCAAGGGATAGAATTGATCAGCAGAAGGACTGGGAGCAAACATCAACCTGTATCACATTTAAAAAGAAAAAAAAAAAAAAAGAAATACACATGAGTATGTGTGTGTGTTTTATAAAATGGTCCTCAGCTGACTGATTAAAAAGATTCTTTTTAAAATCCTGGGAATTTATCCTTTAGGGTATGTTCAAAGTTATTGCCAATAAAATGTATTCATAAAAAGTTTCATTGATTATTATCTGGGGGTAACAGGTCTGACCAATATTTTCCACGGGGCTGTAAATAAACATTGTGTACATACATGCTCCTTGTAAACTTATTGAGAACACCAGTGCTCTGCTGATGAACCATAAGTATTAGTTATAATGTGGGACGACAAAAAGTTCTCCCGCACCTGACCATAACCCACCCACTCCCAAACCAACCACTTCTATTCTATTTATAGGGCCACCCAGTTCCACAAAGGGGGTGGGGAAAGTGCACGACTATAAGACTGTCAGAGGTGGGAGCTGAACAAAGGAAAACTAGGGAAAACAGTGTTTGGGTGTGCCGCTCTTACTCATTGTTCTGTCCCATGTAAGCACAACCGATGTTCATACATTGGTCAAGCTCAGGACAGAAATTGACAGAGCTCTGGTTGGTGATCGGTTGGCTCATCTGAACTACTATTACAAGTTATTGCCATGGCACCAAACATTGGACTTTTAAAGGACATGGCCACCCAAAAATCTTTTTTTTGCCTAATAAAAGAAAACGCAATAATAAGCAACTTTCAATTATGACTTTATTAAAAAAGATATAGTTCTGTAAAAGTTATTTGTAAATGTAAATCTCTTCCAACAAGACAGGCATGTTAATCCACTGTCTTATGTTTCAAAACCCAGAGCCACCAGGGCAGAGAGTAGAAAGGGACAGACAAACACTTTTCAATAGCAACACACATACAGAAAATCTGTAATGAATGTATATTGCAAAGTTGCTTAGAATTGTGTTTTCTTTTATTAGGCAAAACAATTATTATTTGAGTTGATGTGTCTTTTTATTTTAAACAATATGGCTTTATTATGTCTTTATATTAAAAGCATCTGTTAATATTACACAAGTACTGATGGGCGAATAAATGTGCCAGGCACGAATTTGTGGCAAACTTCTACGTTTTTTTTTTAAATTGAAAATGTGGGCGTTCATCAGAATAGTCGAGCAGATAACAATTGTTGCACGTCAAATAATTTGGACGCCCATTGACTTATGAATTTTACTCAGTTTCGCGAATTTTGGCGAATCGAAATGGGACAAATTCGTCCATCACTATACACAAGTTTTTTCATTGACTGGATGATGGCAAAGGCCACAACAGGAAAGATGTTAACCTGGAGACATTGTGATGACTCTTCATTGCGGATGGGCGAATAAACTCGACAGGTGCGAATTCGCGTCAAATTTCTGTGTTTCGCTGCCGGCAAAAAATTTGGACGCTCGACGGTATTGTCACTCGCGTCAAAACTGTCAGGCATCAACGTTATTTGGACACCCATTGACTTTAATGCTGGCGTCAATATTGACGCGAATGTAGAAATTCCCGTTTGGCGAATTCTGCAGGAAATTCATGTATTTTTTGGCAAAGCGAAATGGGACAAATTCGCCCATCACTACTCTTCATTAAACTGCTGGTGCCCAATACGTCCTGTAACTATTATACTGTGAAACTCATTAAACCAGTTTTAGATTCATTAATTTTCCCCTCACACAAAGAGGTTAATTAATTTAACACGAAAAACTATTTTTTACTGTGACCTATAAGCCCGGTTATGCGCTGTCATTTTATGCCAAATGAAGGGCTACTGGCAATGTTACTTACCCTTTCATCTCTGAAGCTTTTTATTCAACATGATTGGTGCCTCTTTAATGTTTTAATCATTTTTACGCTTCTAATATGCCAGATATACTTCCCCTGCACGGAATCAAACACAGCGAAAGCATTTTTGCCATTGGAAGATACCGAAGTTATAAATTTTACATTACATTCCCCTTTTAAGCAGAGAAATAACCAGCTGTAAATTATTGAAATGAAATGTAAAATACGACAAATGTTTATAAATGTTTATCAAAAGCCCCTTTGAAAGGAAAACGTTGCTTCCTATTAGTGATGCGCGGACGCATCCCTTGCCGCTGATATTTGGTTTCAGTAGGTCACTAAAGATTTGCCCCTTACAGGTTTCTTTAAGGTATGTCCAGAATGGCACCTCCAGGCCCCTCAAAATAACACATTTAAATCCACAAACACTGCACTTTCTGTTATTCTGTTGTAAATCTTCTTACTAATGGGCTGTTCAGGATCACAGCAGATTTGTCCTTACGTGAACTGTTCTACGTATTGGATTTTTGGATTAAAGAAAAGATGCACAATGCTTTCCTGAGAATAAAACAAATAAACTAAAAGAAGCCTCTGACGAAGTCCCATAGCGGCGAAATGCGTAAGGCAAGGGCGGTGATGTCATCTCCAGACGCCAAGGGGTGTTACGGCAGGTGGAAGCAACGCGGGTCGTAGCTGAAACACGCATAATTGTAACCCCAAAACGAAGATTTGATGTGCCTTAAAACAACTTCTCAAATGTGAATGGGATACTTGTTCTTTTTTACATATAATAAAAAGGTTTTACACTATCTTCTGCACTTTATGTACTCTCTCTGACAGCATGGAAAAGTCATAGGGGCAAATTCACTAAGATTCGTAGTTGTGCCAGCGTCCACTTTGCCGCACTTCGCAGGCGTATTTTCGCTACGCAAATTCACTAAAATCTGAAGTTTTTGCTCAGGGGAAGCGTAAGGTTGCGAAGTTGCACTAGCGTTAATTTGCCAAGCAAAGCGAATTACGCTAGCGATGCTTAATTTGCATACGGCGCCAAATTGAAGTTACAATGGAGGTATATGTAGCATCACTACACAAGCCTGGGAAACCTTCAAAACAGCAAATAAAAATTTTATTTTGCCCTACACATGTGCCCACTGTATAGTTAGTTAAGGTGCCATGAGTTAGGGAATGTAGGGGGGAAGGAGGGGAGCCCCAAAAATATTTTCAATCTTTTTCAGCCAATCAATTCTGCACAACGCAAATACGCAAAAGCCGGAAAAACAGGCACAACAGTGCAATATGTCAGCTATCAGGAAAAAACAGGGGCAATATAACTGTCTGTGAATAAACTTTATAAATGACCCCCTGTGCCTTTTATTGCTTAACTCCCTTGTTGTCTGATTGCACCTTACTCTTTTAGTTTGTTAAATAAAAATAGTTGGGGGTTTCCTTAATTGAGAAGGATCTGGGGATTTTTGTAGATAACGCATTGTCTAATTCCAGTCAGTGTCATTCTGTGGCCACTAAAGCAAATAAAGTCCTGTCTTACATAAAACAGGACATTAACTCAAGAAATGAAAACATAATGATGCCTCTTTATAGGTCCCTGGTGAGGCCTCATCTGGAGTATGCAGTGCAGTTTTGGACTCCAATAAATGAGCTGGAGAGAGTGCAGAGACTAAGTGCAACTAAACTGGTTAGAGGGATGAAAGACTTAAATTATGAAGGTAGACTGATAAAGTTTGGTTTGTTCTCTCTGGAAAAGAGATGCTTGAGGGGACATGATTACACTTTATAAGTACATTTGATGGCATAATAGACAGATAGCAGGGGATCTATTCTCCATAAAATGGATCATTGGACCAAAGTTCACCCCTTTAGGCTAGAGGAAAAGAACTTTAATTTGAAGCAAACACAGTGATGACAGTGAAGTTGAGGAATGCTCTGCTGGATGATGTTGTGATCGATGATTCTGTTAATGCTTTTTGGATGATTTCTTGGACAGACATAATATCCAAAACTATTGTCATACTAAAATCTAAAATTAGTATAAATATGGGTATATATAGTTTGTGAGTGTATGGAGGGGTCAGCGTGTGTATGTATGGATGCTGGGTTTCATTTGGAGGGGTTGAACTTGATGGACCTTTTTCAATCTGATTTAACCATGTAAAACTATGTAAATATGTAACCTGTTTAAAAGCAACCATCATTTACAAATGCAGCCACGCAAAACTGGACAAAAATGTGCTTATTCCAAGTTCAAAGGAAAAAATATATACAGCATAAATCTTTTTAAATTTAAAGTGTATAACTGTTGTGTGAGCCCCTAGAATTAAACTATTTTCTGTTCACAAGCATAAAAAAAAAAATTTCCATCCGCAAGTTCTGTACAGAGCCATGACTGGCATTTGGCTCCTGTTATTATTCCCCTGTAAGAACTAAACCCATGGGGGCCCATTTACTTAGCTTGAGTGAAGGAATAGAAGAAAAAATACTTTGAATTTCGAATGGTCGAATATGGCTACTTCGACCATCGAATAGGCTACCTAGACCTTCGACTACGACTTCGAATTGAACGATTCAAAGTAAAAATGGTTCGACTATTCGACCATTCGATAGTCAAAGTACTGTCTCTTTAAAAAATACTTTGACCCCCTAGTTCGCCACCTAAAACCTACCAAGGTGCCATGTTAGCCTATGGGGAAGGTCTCCATAGGCTTCCTAACAATTTTCTGATCGAAGGGAAATCCTTCGATCGATGGATTAAAATCCTTCGAATCGTTCAATTAGAAGGATTTAATAGTTCGATCGAACGGTTATTCCTTCGATCGTTCGATCGTAGGAATAGCGCTAAATCCTTCGATATTCAAAGTCGAAGAATTTACATTCGGCAGTCTAATATAGAGAGTTAATTAACCCTCGATGTTCGACCCTATGTAAATCTGCCCCATTGTGTCCTACACAGTTTATCTGGTATCTGCTGTATAAGCTGTGGCTTTCTCCCTTGGGAATGGATAGTGAAGACAATATTCAACAGTATTAGTAATAAGTACCATCTCCCAACACTCAACTTCAAAACTGGGACAAGATTTTGCCACTTAGACTTTCATGGTGAAAAAACGCCCTATTGACTCTAATGCATTCAAGGTGTAAGAAAAATGCCCATTGACTCCAATTTAAAATAGAGGTTCTTCTAATACATTTTGCTTTATTGTTGATGGGCCGATTCTTAGCAACTTTAAAATAATTGGTATTTCTTATATGTGATGTCAGAACCAAGGGATTGGGGTAGGCAGCAATATAGAATAGTTCAAAGTCAGTTGAGGGGTTTATAACCAGCCAATCAGACAGGCTTGAACAGGATGCTATAGAAGCAGATGGCAGTTTGAAATGCACCAAGTGACAGTAACAATTGCATTTTATGCTGACAGTTAAGTACTGTAGGTGTGTTGTAAAAAATAGGCAGGTCCCTTATTTTTTTTCAAAGGATTTACTTATCTGTTTCCTCAACAGCTTGAATATTTTCATTCTAGGGCATTAGGGGGTCCATTTACTTAGTTTGAGTGAAGGAATAGAGGAAAAATAGTTAGAATTTCGAATGGTCGAATATGGCTACTTCGACCATCGAATGGGCTACTTCGACCTTCGACTACGACCTTCGACTTCTAATCGAACGGTTCGAACTAAAAATCGTTCGACTATTCGGCCATTCGATAGTCGTAGTACTGTCTTTGACCCCCTAGTTCGCCAACTAAAACCTACCGAGGCCAATGTTAGCCTATGGGGAAGGTCCCCATTGCTTTAGCCCAACCAAGCAGGCTGGAAGGGAATGGGTAGTGTCGACCCTAGGCGCCTTGGCACGAGTAATTAGACAGCTATACTCAATTATAGATCACTCTAGGAGTGATAGAGAGGTTATTTAGTTGAGCAGCTCAAGGCTCTGCCGAGGAGATTAGAGGGATTAAGAATATATATTCCCTAGCCTGTAGGGATTCAGCCTATATGTGCTGTGAGTATATGCTTCCTTCATGCTGCTGTGTATGTTCTATACTCCATTGTGGATCAATGTGCTGAATGATCTCTGTGCTATTGTTCAATAAATACAGTTCTATGTTCAACCGTTAAAGAACTACTGGCGCCCATCATTGTGCTATTGCACCTGGTTACAGTTACACTACACCCTGCCTCCAGAGCTCATCTGTGGTATCAGCCCACAAAGCAAAGTAGCTAGAACTGTTAAATACAAAACAGTTTACTATAGCGCTACATAGGATTAAGGTTTTTTTCTGTTTTCATCTCAACCATACACACAGAAATCAGAAGAACTACTCTAAAAATATTTTCTTTCTTCTCCTTCTGCTTCTTGACATCGTTAAGAATATTTGATGTTAGCAACTTCTATTGTGCGGTGTCCACATTGCATTATAGCCCTATATTATTGTTATTCCAACGACAATTACATAAAGGCCCATTCTCTCGCAATTTCTATTTTCTTCTGTAAAACAACAGCCAAATAGTCATTTTGAAATTTTGTTAAAATGCCTCGGTGAATGCAATTGCAGGTAATTTACTTGTTTTCATTGTTAGCAATCGTCAGGTGCCTGCCGCCTGGTCTTTCTTCCTCTGTTCCATTACAAAGCCTCTGTGTAATGGAAGCGGTGTTCATTCAAATATTGTATCTTATCCTGCCCAACTTATTCTGAAGGTTTGAAACAGGCATTTCAAAATGTTCAGCAACATTATGTTCATTTAGGAAATGATTGTTATATACAGTTTATTTCTTAGCATTGTTGACCCCTGCCAACTCCTATATGCTGTTCAATTTTTCTTTTGTAGGCAAAGGAGCTGGAAAAGGTGCAAGTAAAGGAACTGAATATTCTTTTCTAACAGAGATATGAAGATGTGCTATTAAAGCTGAGGGATTGCCTGCACCTGCTAGTTAGCATTCTGGTAGTCATTTTGTCATGTAACCAATTTGCTGTCCTGTAATTGTTTAACCATTTGCTGGTTTTCTAACACAATGCATCAGTTTCTTCACTTATTGAAAGCTAAGTAGCATAATCTACAGAAGCTTTCAGTTGATTTGCTTCCCCTGTGATTGTAATGGATGTTTTCATCTGCCTTAACCTTTTGCCGGCACCAAGATCAGTTTTATTTTCATATCAACAAAGGTTTAGGTTGTTTGTGGACACAATGCATTTTGTATTGATTTGTGAGGGGTGGGTTCTGCCAAATCTCCCTGGCCATTTAGCAATGCCTTAGTTTATAAAATGATAAAATAATATCGAAAACATGAGAGATAGAATCTTTAAATATATATACCCAAAATCTAGACAAGGTCATTGTTAAATCTACACAAGTAAAACTAAACAAAATAATACTCCTCAACAGAAAGCAAACACAGACTTCTGACACAGTTAATATGTTCATTTTTGTATTTTAGTTTTTTCTCCTCTCACTCCAGGCCTACTGTCAAAGAAAGCTGACTCAGAAACACAAACCCAACACAAACAAAACCATGACAATACAATACAATACCTATAGCATCTGATGGAACTTCAACCATACCAACTCCTACATCAAAGCCTTGATATGTCAGTTGACTTAATTTAAATTTACAGCCCCTACTAAAGTTCCCAAGTTGACTTTCCGTGAAGTGTTTAGAGCATTTTTGCAGACACACAAAACACACAAAAAAAGAACTAAACCAAGATGTGATGAAAATGCTGCTTTGTGAGAAATGTTTGCTAAATGTTGCATTACCCCACTATTCTGGGAGTTCTTTGCAATGCAAAGTTACTTTAGGTAAAATCCTTCAGCAGTATCTTGATCAGACTGAAATTTTGGCTTATTCTTTAATCTCTATGGCAGAAGTGATCTAAAAAATTTGTTATCCAGACGATAACATTTCAAGATTAAAAAACCTATCTAAGAGTAAAACAAAGGAGTCTCTGCAAAGTTGGAGGACTCACTGACCTACCAACATACCCCCCTTCCATTACTAAAATTGAAATAAAAGGCACCCCAAATAGCTCAAACATAGCTATTAGTGATGGGCGAATACATTCGCCTAGCACGAATTTGCAGTGAATTCCCGCGTTTCGCTGCCGGCCAATAAATTTGCGAATCTCCCGCGAAAATTTGTGAAAAGTTTAGAATTGCTCGATTTTATGGTGAAAATGCTCGAATTTGTGACAAACTTGTCTCAGTTATATAAATTGCAGTGTTGGAGGTAAGCACACAAGCTCCATATCATTTAATATAAATATTGCCTATAAATAAATCTCTCTTTCGCTCTGCAGAACTTATGCCCATTTACTTTATGGAAAACTTATAGATAACTCTTGAAACCTTACCTAAATAGTTGGTATTTTCACTTTGCATTAGAATTTTTCATTCTTTTAAAAGTTATTTTTTTTCAAGCATTAATGAAACCGCATTATATTATTTAATAGCACATTTAAAATTGTACACTGCCTTATGAAACTAAGCATTTACAATTTAAAGCAGCTTTTATTTCCCCACTCGTAGAGCACTGTATAATTTTAAACCTCAAAGTTTAAGAGATTTTTCCATTTTTAATGATACACTCATGATTTATATCTCACAGCCATACTGTGAATATGTATTTTTTTTTACTGCATTTATATATGCATAAATATATTTGTGTAGCACTACCTGCGTAGGCACTATTTTATGTTCTGGTACAGGCAATGGAGCAAGTGCTTGTAAGAAATATATATTTAGAGGGAAAAGAAAGTGACTCCATATAAGTGGAATGCATTCAGAAAGTGGCCTTGATTATAATCTTAATCAATGATGGGAATATTAAAGTGACAGTTCATCTCAAAAGCAAATTGTAATATTGTGTAGACCAAGTAACTATTTGAATAAAAAGCAATTTTTACCCCACCAGCACTAGGTAACCAATGCCAGGAGGGATCTTCTGGTGTGGGCTGCCATGTTGTATAGTGTGCATACACATAATGATCGAGTTGCACAATATTTTGTCACACGCATGAGCATAATGAGTGCATTTATGGCCAATATGGCCACCCACACCCAATCTCCCTCCTGGTGCAGGTGGCCTAGCGCTGGTGGGGGCAATTGTTTTGAAAAACGAAATACTACTGTTTAACTCAACTGGGCGGGCTCTATTAGCTATTGGTTGAGTAAAAGAAATTCAGGGTGACTGGTGCCCTTTCACTTAGCCAGTATATGGTCAAATTTAGCCTCTCCAAATGAAAAAAAACACCCTCCGCCTATATGCTTGTCAAGACCGCCGGGAGCGCGAGGAGTCGCGTCCGCTCCCGGCGGCGAAGAATCCAAAATGGCGGCGCCCAGGGAACCCACGTGGGTTCCGACGTCGGCGTTGTGACGCCAGCACGGCGCGACGGTCGCAGTCGCGCTGACGCTGGCGCAAGGGCGCCAAATTCAAAGTTAAAAGGACGCCTGAGGCGCCAAGATGGCGCCCGAAAATAGGATTCCGTTCCCTAATTGTTTCCTGGGTTTTCCTTGCTGTTTCCCTGCTTATATCTGCTTGATTCCCTGTTGTGACCCCTTGCCTGGACCTGGACTTCGCTGATACGCTGCCTGCCTTTGACCCCCTGCCTGGCCCTGGACTTTGTTTGTATTCCGCCTGTCTTTTGACCTGTGCTTGGACTTTGATTATTCCCTTGCCTAACCCCTGGATACCACGACCCTGATCCCTCCTGAGGGGCTTCCTCCTAGATCCGGACTACTCCCCAGAGGGGGCTCTCGGCTCCCTGACATTATTTTCGGGCCATGGATCCTTCTGAGGAAGCCACACCTGATGTCGGACGAGCGCTCCGCGGACTGGCATCCCGCATGGAGGACTACGAAAACCAGCAGGTTCGCATTGGGCAAGCACTCGATATCCTGCTTGCTCGAGAGCCATCTGCGCCCTCCGCTGTTCCACCTTCTGGAGTTTCACCCATGGTGGCAGCCTCTTCGAACGCAAGCTATCCGACAGGTGAGCCTCGCATTCCACCTCCTCCTCGCTTCAGTGGGGACCCACAAGCCTGCAGGGGATTTGCCACACAGTGCCAAATTCAATTTGAGTTCCAACCCACGCAGTTCCCAAGTGAGCGTTCCAAGGTGGGGTATGTGATGTCTCGATTGGAAGGCAAACCACTGGAGTGGGCTACGTCTCTTTGGGAGAAGAATTCCCCGGTGACTTATGTTGTTAAAGACTTTCTCCAAGCTTTTCGCACAGTCTTTGATGCACCTGGTCGAGTCACGAACGCCCCTGCCCGTCTCTTGCAGCTCCGGCAGGGAAGCCGCAGTGTCAATGAGTACGCTATAGACTTCCGAACACTGATGGCGGAGACTTCCTGGTGTGATGACGCTTACAAGGCCGTATACTATCAAGGCCTATCCATCCGCATCAAAGATGATCTCGTTTCCAGAGAGACTCCTGACACCCTGGAGGGACTGATCACCCTATCTATTAAGGTAGACACCCGCCACAGAGAACACCAGGTGGAGAGAGAGCGCAGCAGACGATTTTCTCCCATGTTGGCTCCTCGCTTTCAAAGGCCGATTTTGCATGCTCCCGCTGTTCCAGTGACTCATGTGTCCACCTCACCCCTGGAGGAACCTATGCAAGTAGGAAAGGTTCACCTTTCCGAGCAGGAAAGACTCCGAAGACGAATGGCAGGTCTCTGTTTGTACTGTGGTGGTCACTCCCATTTTGCCAATGCCTGTCCTGCCAAAGCCAGGAGTTTTGTACCCCGAGGTATGTCACTGGTTTCTCATGTAGGGGGCATTACTCGCGGGCCTAAGGAGAAGTATCAAGAAAATTCACACAGACTTCTCCTTCCTTTGCAGATTCTCCTGGTAAATAAGACTATCTGCGAAAGGGCCTTCCTCGACTCCGGGGCGGATGGCAACTTCATGGACGCCTTCTTTGCCGAACGCATGAAGATTCCCCTGCTCCCCTTGTCTTCTCCCCTGCGAATTACCGCCATAGATGACAAACCCCTGGAGTTTGAATTCGTCACTAAGTTCACGGCGGAACTATCTGTACAAGTTGGGGTGCTACATCAAGAAAAACTTTCATTTTTCATCATCCCCTGTCCTTCTACTCCAGTAATACTGGGTCTTCCGTGGTTACGTCTACATAACCCCACCATAGACTGGTCCTCTGGGCAGATCTCTCGTTGGAGTTTATTTTGTCAGCAACATTGCCTTCCGCCAAAACCCCTCGAGAAGGTGAATGTCTCCACTGCGGAACTAAAGACTTTGCCCTCCACTTACAAGGGATTCTCCGATGTGTTCTGTAAGAAGTCTGCGGAATTCCTTCCTCCACATCGCTCCTACGACTGTCCTGTCGAACTCCTGCCAGGAGCCATGCCCCCCAGAGGCCGCACTTACCCTCTCTCTCCTGCAGAGACTACCGCAATGAAGGAATATATCCAAGAAAATCTCCAGCGGGGGTTCATCCGCCCTTCTACCTCTCCAGCAGGGGCTGGGTTCTTCTTCGTGGAGAAGAAGGACGGAGGCCTTCGGCCATGTATAGACTATCGGGGCCTGAATAAAATCACTGTAAAAAACAGGTACCCACTGCCCTTGATTGCAGAGCTCTTCGACCAGCTGAAGGGGGCGAAGATTTTCTCTAAGTTGGATCTCCGGGGGGCGTACAACCTCATTCGCATCCGTGAGGGTGACGAATGGAAGACGGCTTTCAACACTCGTGACGGGCACTATGAATATCTCGTCATGCCCTTCGGCCTTTGCAATGCCCCTGCCGTCTTCCAGGAGTTTGTTAACGATGTGTTCCGGGATCTCCTAGGAAGGTTCGTAGTCGTGTACCTGGACGACATCCTGATCTTTTCTAAAGACCTAGAAAGCCATCGCTCCCAGGTGAAGGAGGTACTCTCTCGTCTGAGGAAGAACTCTCTCTTCGCCAAGTTGGAGAAGTGCGTCTTCGAGGTGTCCAAGATCCCCTTCCTAGGATACATTATCTCTCCTGAGGGATTTGAGATGGATCCCGTGAAAGTGTCGGCCATCCAAGAGTGGCCTCTTCCGCTGAGTACCAAGGCAATCCAGAGATTTATCGGATTTGCTAACTACTATCGGCAGTTCATCCGGGGGTTCTCTTCCCGCATTGCACCTATCCTGGCCCTCATCCGGAAAGGGGGTAAACCCAGCTTGTGGCCTCCATCTGCCATTGAAGCTTTTCAGTCCTTGAAAGAGGCCTTCACGTCAGCTTCTGTCCTCCGACACCCCAATCCTGAACTACCCTTCTGCATCGAAGTTGATGCTTCTGAAGTCGGAGCCGGAGCCATCCTGTCTCAGAGACACCCCGCTGATGGGAAGTTGCACCCCTGTGCTTATTTCTCCAAGAAGTTCTCATCCGCAGAGCAGAATTATGATGTCGGGAATCGAGAACTCTTGGCAGTCAAACTTGCCCTTGAAGAATGGCGTCATCTCCTGGAGGGCTCTGAAATTCCTGTCCAGATTTACACTGATCACAAGAATCTGGAGTTTATACAGTCCCTCAAGAGGCTAAATCCCAGACAAGCCAGGTGGGCCCTTTTCTTTTCCCGATTTAATTTTGTTTTGACTTATCGCCCAGGTTCCAAGAATCGGAAGGCCGACGCCTTGTCTCGTAGCTTCACTCCGGTGGACCGTGACCCTGAGAGACAGGAACCAATCATCCCACCAGTCAAGATCATTGCCTCTTTGTATCCCCAATTTGCCGACCAGATCCTGGCTGGGCAGTCCTTGGCTCCTCAAAATACTCCGATTGGCATGGCCTTCGTCCCTCCGGAACTTCGCCTGGCCATCCTGCAACAAACCCACTGCTCCAGGCAAGCAGGACATCCTGGTCCAGCCAAGACCCTTGAACTCTTGAGGCGCCTAGTCTGGTGGCCTGAAATCCGCAAGGATGTAAAGGACTTTGTGGCGGCTTGTAATGTCTGTGCCACTTCTAAGCCAAGCCATTCCCGCCCCAGCGGGTTGTTACAGCCTTTACCGGTTCCCTCTCGTCCGTGGACGCACCTCTCTATGGACTTTATTGTCGAACTTCCTCCCTCCGGTGGGAATACTGTGATCTGGGTTGTCATTGACCGCTTCAGCAAAATGGCCCATTTCATCCCTTTGAAGAAGTTACCCTCTGCGGTGGAATTATCCCAACTCTTTATTAAGTACATCTTCCGCCTGCATGGTTTCCCGGTGGAGATCGTCTCCGACAGAGGCACCCAGTTTACCGCCAAGTTCTGGCGTTCCCTATGTAAAGACTTGGGAATAACACTTCAATTTTCGTCTGCCTACCACCCGCAGACGAATGGGGCAGCTGAACGTGTGAACCAAGCCTTAGAACAGTTCCTGAGGAACCACGTGTCTCTTTGCCAGGACGATTGGTCTGACCTCCTCCCGTGGGCGGAGTTTGCTCATAATAATGCATGTCATTCCTCCACAGGAAGGTCTCCGTTTATGGTGGTGTATGGACAGCACCCTCAAGCCTTTCCTCAGGATTTCGTGTTGTCGGACGTCCCGGCTGCAGATGATCTGGCAGCCCATATGCTTGCTATTTGGGCTGCAACCAAGTCTAATCTGGAGAAGAGTGCTCTAGTCCACAAGACTTTCGCGGATCGCCGTAGAAGGCCCTCTCCTCCCTACAAGGTGGGTGATAGTGTCTGGCTCTCTTCCAGGAATATTCGCTTGAAGGTGCCATCTCCCAAGTTGGGTCCGAAGTTCCTGGGTCCGTTCCCCATCTTGGAGATTATCAACCCTGTAGCCATCAGACTTCAACTCCCACCAGAGATGAGAATCCCCAACGTGTTCCACGTCTCCCTGGTGAAGCCCACCGTCTCCAACCGTTTCTCTGATGTCCAGTCTCCTCCTCCTGCCATCTCTGTGGAGGGTCAACAAGAATTCGAGGTGGAGAGAATCCTTGATTCCAGAATCTCCAGAGGGTCCCTTCAATACCTCATCCATTGGAAGGGCTTTGGCCCCGAAGAATGCTCTTGGGAGGGACACCGTGATGTGCATGCTCCTCGTTTGGTAAAAGACTTCCACTCCAAGTTTCCCCAGAAACCAAGTCCCGGTGGTCCTGAGGCCCCCCGTGAGGGGGGGGTACTGTCAAGACCGCCGGGAGCGCGAGGAGTCGCGTCCGCTCCCGGCGGCGAAGAATCCAAAATGGCGGCGCCCAGGGAACCCACGTGGGTTCCGACGTCGGCGTTGTGACGCCAGCACGGCGCGACGGTCGCAGTCGCGCTGACGCTGGCGCAAGGGCGCCAAATTCAAAGTTAAAAGGACGCCTGAGGCGCCAAGATGGCGCCCGAAAATAGGATTCCGTTCCCTAATTGTTTCCTGGGTTTTCCTTGCTGTTTCCCTGCTTATATCTGCTTGATTCCCTGTTGTGACCCCTTGCCTGGACCTGGACTTCGCTGATACGCTGCCTGCCTTTGACCCCCTGCCTGGCCCTGGACTTTGTTTGTATTCCGCCTGTCTTTTGACCTGTGCTTGGACTTTGATTATTCCCTTGCCTAACCCCTGGATACCACGACCCTGATCCCTCCTGAGGGGCTTCCTCCTAGATCCGGACTACTCCCCAGAGGGGGCTCTCGGCTCCCTGACAATGCTTAAGGCACCCTTGTCACCCAAAAGACAGCAGGAGAAGAAACTGTATCAGTAGGCCCATACACTGTTCAATAAGTTGTGACCTGGCCTGTGTAAAGACTATAACTGTTATTCCCAGGACATAAGACCTCATTGATAATAGAGTTAACAGAATGCAAAGGCAAAAATTGGCAAATTGGCCAGCACTAACATTGGTTGAAGGCCCTACATAATGTGAATAAATGGTTGGACATAGGCATCATGATATATACCCTACTGTGTGCATCATTCTGGAAGCAAAAGGTAAAAGAATTAATAGTAGCAAAAGCTTGCATCTTGTCTTTGGCACTCATTAAACACCCTAGAATTTTTACCCTCTGCCTGTCATTAATAGGATCTATAATTTGCAAATTCATGGTGGTCTATGTAGAAGAAAAAAACATTAGGCTCAGAAATAAAATAAAAAGTTTTATGATTGATATTCTAATTAGTGATGGGCGAATTTCTCTCATTTCGCTTCACCAGAAAATTTGCGAATTTCCTGTGAAATTTGCGAAACGGGGAAAAAATCATGAAACTAGAAAATTGACGACTGCATCAATTTTGAAGTCATTGGGCATCAGAATAGTGTTGACACGTGGTGGTTTTGATGCAAGCAACGTTTTGGACGCATATTCGATGCCACCACATTTTCGATGGCAAATTTTGACTGGAGTTTTGTGAATGTATTAGCCTGCGGCTTAATGCAAAGATTTGCTGCAAATTTGCGTCAGGCCAATTTATTCGCCCCGGAACTTAGTCGCCCAGCGACAAATATATTATTGTTCGAGCCTACTAATCTCCTTGAACTGCCTCCCGCCGGCTAGAATGTAAATCGCAGCGGGATGGCAATCGGTGCACTTTGTTTACCAAAGTTGCCTCACAAGGAAAATTTCGGAGACTTCAGAAAACAAAGCGCTTTGAGTGCCATCCCGCCGGCAATTTAGACTCTAGCCAACGGGAGGCAGTTTGGGGAGATTAGTCACCTTGAAGAAGAGGCGAGTTATGGTCGGGCGACTAAATCTCCCCGAATCTGAACTGTTTGCCACATCCACAGTAAGTAATGTGTTGCTGATTTTACATAAATGGCCAGTATTTTGTTGGCTACTCTTTTTCTCTCTCTCTCTCTCCTCTTCATCTTCATCTCTGTGGCCTGGATTGGTTAAAGATCTCATTATACCTATAACAGTGAAAAAGAGAGGTATAGAGAGCACCGAGAGCTGCTAATAATTACACTCTAACGAAAGTAGGTATTTAAAGGGCAGCCTTGCATTTTAAAAAGACAGATGGTGCTGTGAGCCTGTGCATGGAAACTGCAAAGAAAGTGGATTGGAGATGCCGGTGACTGTACAGCGAGAGAGCAGAAAGAGCAACCGTATCGCTGACAATCTTCACACGATGTCAAGATTAATCCAGAGGCACTAATGTGACATAACAATGGAAGAACTAAATGCTGCTAAAGCGTGGGCAGTGGAAGAACTTATGTGTTGTGAGCATGTTTATCCTTTTCGTTAAGGCTTTAGCAGGATTCTGTTATTTGTTTTATTGAAGGCACGCGCTAATGTCCAGAAAATATATACATGGTAAAGAACAGATACAGTATACAGTATATATTGTATCTGCCGATAATGAAAGTTTTAACACACCACATCTCTTTGGGGGGGGGGGGTCACCAACTGTGACACTTGATATGCATCTTAACCTTGCATTATATGGATAATTGACCAGTATTTGTCTAGGGGAGAAACACAATGCTATTATTTTTTCAGCCATTACATGGATGGATTATCTTTGCTGTGTCATTAGATTGTCTCTACTTAGAAACCACAGTGGTGCCTGCTATACCATCAAGTAAACAGAAATCATTAACTAAACCTGGGAACATTTGCACCAGTGCAGAAACCCATTGCTACTGAATAATGAAGCTATAGCTCTAACTCTTTTTGTTGTGGGTTACTGAAATTGGATCAAATTTGCCTACTTTTAGCTAGAGCCCGACATTATTTATGTTTTTGAGCCCCACCTTTAGTTTAGTTGGCATGCGATCCATTTTATTAGGGTGGAACTAGACATGGAGCAACATTAACCAGAACTTACAGATGAAGCGAGAGTTCCCATTTTCTTCACACCTTGTCATTTTTAGTGCTAAGTCCTGCCTCTAGGTGGCATGAAAAAAATGGTGTTTGGACATGGTGCAACAAAATGTGAAATCCTGAAGGCTTCATCTGTAAGTTTTGGTAAATGCTGCTCCATGTCTAGTTCAAGTCAGCAGCATCAAGGGTAAATAAGGTCTTGAGCTATATTAAAAATGGGCATAGATTCACGGGAGGAGAGGGTCATTCTTCCACTTTATAGAGCACTGGTAAGGCCCCATCTAGAATATGCTGTACAGTTTTGGTCTCCATCACTCAAACAGGAGATTATTGAATTAGAGAGGGTCCAGAGAAGGACAACTAAGCTGGTAAAAGGTATGGGAAATCTTAGCTATGAGGAAAGACTGGCCATGTTGGGGATGTTTACGCTGGAGAAGAAGCACTTAAGGGGTGATATGATAACTATGTATAAATATATCATATCATATAATAATCTCTCTAATGCTTTATTTACCAGTAGGTCTTTCCATCTGACGCAAGGTCACCCATTCAGCTTAGAAGAAAAGAGGTTCCGCCTAAATATTCAGAAGGGGTATTTTTAAAGTGAGAGCGGTGTGATGTGCAAGATGTGGAATTCTCTCAGAGAATCAGTTGTACAGGCTGATACATTAGATAGCTTTAAAAAGCGGTTGGATGGCTTTTTAGCAAGTGAGGGAAAACAGGGTTATGGAAGATAGCTCATAGTCCAAGTTGATCCAGGGACTAGTCTAATGTCATTTTGGAGTCAGGAAGGAATGCCACTCTGAGGCAAATTGGAGAGGGTTGAAATGGGGTTTTTTGCCTTCCTCTGGATCAACTGGCAGTTAGGCAGGTTAAAATAGAGTTCAAAGGTTGAACTTGATGGGCGTGTGTCTTTTTTCAACCTAACTTACTATGTTACTATGTTAGTCATGGGTAACAAAAGGGCTATTCCTGTATTTTTGTAAGCATTTTGTTGCTTGTAATAACATTAGATCAATTGCCGTTCTGCCCTTCAATTACAAGACTGTGTCTGAGAGTTGAACACGCCATTGGAGCACTCGACCGGGAGATAGTGAAACCTGCTATAAGACGCTTCCTCCAGGAACTGCTCTGGCTGCGGTGAGTCACCTATGAAGAAACTTGATAGTGTCAGAAGCACCAATGAAGCAGGATGTTGGGGAAACCAAACTTGAAGTAAAATATTGAATCTTTATTCATATCCATTAAAAACACAACATAGAAGTGCAGGCAGGGGAACCAGCTTAGGGGCCCCCTATGGGTTCAAAGCTTATAAAACCACTCCAATAAAAGATGCAAATCTCGGTTAAGATCAAAGGTCACTAACAAGCATAAAGAAATGTCCAAAAAATTTCCAAAAAAATCAATATACACAATATGTTCAGAATATTTCAAATGAATGAATACATATTAATTAATTAATTATTGGACATATAATAACAATGGTGATATTGAAGACAGCAAATTAAACATGAACTCCCCCATAACAATTGGAAAATGAAATAAAATAGTAGTAATAATAATAAATATTTACCACATATATTATATCATGTCTCAAATGAATAGAGAACACATAAAAATAAATATAAATCCATGATAATTAATATAACAATGAATATGTAATTCAAATATCCATACATGGGGGATAGTCAGAATTCATGATCAAAGGATTAAAGTTGAATTGAGTAGGATATTCAGATTGACCAAATTCATCCAATAACTGAGCATATTATCGATCAATAAAACAACTCGACTCCCATTCTCTATTCAAACCATGCAAAGCTACGGTGTCTAAGGTATATATCCAGAATGCCTCTCTCTTCAAAAGTAAGGTCTCCACTTCTCCCTTTCGGATATCTGGCACTACTCTGTCTATAACTTGAAAATGTATACAAAGATTGCGTGCATGTTTATCCATTAAATGCTTAGCCACAGCTGAGCTACTATGTTGTCTGGAAACACAATTCAAGTGCTCAGATATATGCTTTCTAACAGGTCTGTTGGTCTTACCCACATATTGGAATCCACAAATGCAAGTGATCAAATAAATGACCAATTTCGTGCCAATTTCGGGCGTTGAGGTATGAGGTATGAGGAATAGAAATGATCAATTGAGGTCTGAGGAATAGGAACGATCTTCATGTAGAGTACCCTGCAAGAGACAAGTGATTCCATTTACAATAGAAAAACAAGAGGCATTGTTCTCTGAATATAGGATTCTTAGGCTTCCCATCTATTCCTCTCTCAGCAATATGTCTCTCTTCATGCAAGAGTCAGGCTCTTTGACTCTTGCATGAAGAGAGACATATTGCTGAGAGAGGAACACTACATTTAACTCAATGGTACAAAATGTTGAATGGCTACATCTAGAAAATTCCTTATTCCAATGCATGAACTCAACCCTTATAGTTTCAGAAGGTTTATACTGACTCCAATTGCTGTGATAATGGCTGTGATTTCCCCATGAAACCTCCCTGCTGGGCCTGTATGGAGCTGTAACAACCACCGAGAGCAATCTTTGCCAGATAGCTGAACTCACCAGACACTTGTAGTCCACAAAGCTGCTTTATTTGAGGTAGATAGACAAATGTAGCAGTGGATGAATAAGTGCTGCAGGTCAAAAAGAATATTTCGTTCCTAACCTCTGAGCTGTAGCTCCTCACTCATGGAAAGCTGGAACACAAAGGATGCTGGGAGGAACTGACATCACACATGAGGAAGGGAATAGGAGGAGGGGTTACAAACAAGGAAATACAGAGCTTGCCATATAACTTTACTTATAATTAGGGATGCACCGAATCCAGGATTGGGTTAGGGATTTGGACAGGATTCTGCCTTTTTTGAGCAGGATTCAGATTAGGTTGAATTCTTGTGCCTGTCCGAACCAAATCCTAATTTGCATATGTAAATTAGGGGCGGGTAGGGAAAGCACATGACTTTTCATCACAAAAAAAGAATTTGTTTCCACTTTTTGCTTTCCTGACCCATTTGCATATGGAAATTAGGATTTGGTTCGGTATCCGGCGAATCTTTCACCAATGATTCAGAGATTCGGCCGAATCCCAAATAGTGGGAAATAATTTGGCGCATCCCTACTTACAATTCATATTCCATATATTGCCTTGGAATGGAAAAAAGATCCACACAGTCACATTGGCCATTTTAATAAAGGAAAAGTTAAACATCAAAAAGACTTTGCAGCATTATAGCTCTGGTCATTTGAAAGCTACAGCTTCTAATTCTTCATTTCCTTGTAGAAATGGTTATAACTGCTATAAAGTGATAATAATACAAGAAGTGAGACGACAGCAAGAACTACTCTCAAGTCTCACACAGTTTTGTCTACTAGATTGGTTTGGATGCATGACACATGATAGTCTTTTCTTACTTATATTAGTGCTCATTAAAAACAGAAAGTACAGTAAACATGTTTGATGAGCAAATGTTACAGGATTAGTCAGAAACATCTTCTTTTGAATCAAGATTTTAACAGGAATTGGCAAGTATAGCAGGGCATAATTAACAACTTGGTGAATTGCATTCTCTGCCCTTTAACAGAAAAGAGGTTAATTCACAGCGAATGTGGGTAAAAGTACAGTTGGGCCACCTGCCGGCACATCATTAGAAAATACAATTTTCACCTTACACTTTTTATTTCTTCATCTTTGTTTATTGTATTAAATATGCATTGATTCTAAACAGGTGAAAAATGTCTACCCTATGAATTAAGGTCAAAGGCCGTCACTATTTATCTCTGGCTAGTAAACATCAATATTTTATCTGACCAGACAATTTCTAGCTTTTAAAGTTCTGAACATAAAACAAATCACTGGGCTTCTACCTTTTCTCTTTATCACTAGGCTAGTGAAAGTCTCTTGTTGCCATTCCTTATTACGTTTTACACTTCAGCAAAGGTGTAATTACTAGCAAGCTTGTCAGGCAACAAGCTGAGTGCAAATACTGACAATATATTCTTGGGAAAGCTAGAAAGATCTCTGGTTCTTCTTCTATATGATATATTTTGTTAAACTTAATGCAGTTATGTTTAACACTGAACAATTAAGGGTTATTGACTTGCCTATTTCCCAGGTTCCCCCAGTCATGTGAATTGTGCTCTAATAAACTTCAGTCAGTCTTTACTGCTTCCCTGCGATTTGGAGTGATATCCCTTCCCCCAGCCTTTCAACAGAACAATGGGAAGGTAACCCTTCAATGACAATGTAACCCTTCCTTTAACTATAACTTCCATTTGATGTTGGACATAAATAAAGTTGTACAGAAATAATAGTTCTACTTATTATGCAGAATCCATATTCTGAAACGAACAGGTCAAGCTTGCTTTAGGCAACCCAGACAGTGCAATAAGCAAATGTGAGTCTTTTGACTTAGTTGACAAATGACTCAGTAGACTGAGCAGCCTACAGCAAAAGCAAGACATTTCCTGTAAAATATACTGTATAATATTATATTTATATACTGTATATGATAAATAAATTCTAAGTTGTGTCACTGAAACATGTCTATTCTAGAAATTAATGTGGCTCCCTGTTGTAAAATATAAAAAAACATATGAAGTCACTTTTTTGGAGTTCCTTGACCTGATAAAAGCACCTTTCTGACCTCATGCGTTAATATGGTCAAGGAAAGACTTGGACACTTCTAATATCCTTATATTTGACAACATTATTTGTTATTATATACACATATCAGTATGTTATGTAACACAGCTCATAACCTCCTTTTTATAATGCATGTTTAGGAACTATTAACACCTCATGATCTGATGGGGCATCCAGACCATTGGCAGAAAAGTCGAGAACAGAGGGGATGCCTGAGCAAATATACCACAAATAGATTAAGACTGATTTAGGGACTGCCCTGGTGTTATTTTTTCAGGCCAAAATATGTAAGCTCATGTGCCACGTCAAGGCCCCTCTTTTAACTTGAGTAATATACTGGTTACTCTGTATGGGTAGGCCAATTAAAAACAGTTCCAACAGGAAATATATGATATGATTAATATAATTAATTAATGATAAATAGAATTATTGTATGATGAACTGTCACTTGAGTGACTTGATTTAATTATTGATGGATACAAGGAGTCAAAGAAATCTCAAGGCAATTGGCCTAGGGAGAGGAAGTGAAGTTGGAGTCATTCATTGCAACAGAAATGTTTGATTGTGTCATGGGGTGGAAAGGGAACATTTCTGTCTAAAATAATTTAGATTAGGTAGTGCTGGGATATCCAAATTAATTACAAACATGACAAATGAACAGATTTAAGAGACCTGGGTTATATTAGGAAAGATGAGTATCATAAGAGGAAAGGTGATTTGCAAAATTAATGAATGAATTATTTGAGCAAGAAAAGAAGTATAGAAAAATAATTATAAGAAATATAGGCCATAGCAAACACCATCATAAAGAGAAAGAAGGTTGTGCTTTCTGGTTGGAGACACTAAAAGACCAAGTTGTAAAACCAAATAAAGAGAGGACAGATCATTTTAAGGAAAGAGAGGTTTTCAGGAGGAGAGAGTGACAGATAGTGTTAAAAGTTGTTGAGAGATAAATGGGTATTAGTAATGAGGGGTTTTTTTGTCTTTTACAGGTAGCAGGTCATTGGTCATATTAGACCAGTTTTTGTGAATTATTGTGGCTTAAAACCAAATTGTAGTGGTTTGAGCAAGCCATGATCAGAGATAAAGTCAGTTGGTTATATACTGTAATATGTGCTCTGCGTAGTTTACAAGGTAAAGTATACGAAAGAGATAGCTTTCCCAGATTGGAGAGATTAAGAAGAGAGGATTTTTTACTTAACGGGTGATTAGTTATTGTTTTAGATAGAAGGGAAAGATTGAATAGATGAGTTTGATCTTAAATTAAATAGGAGGTGGGATCTTGGAGAGATTTGGAAGAAATATGGTTGAGAAAGCATGCAGCACAAATTCAAAAATAATGAAAACTTCCTCTTTAATTACAGAGAAACACAGTAGAGACTGGGGAGTCTCAGAAATGGTGTTTCCTATAATCTTAATTTTGCTTTGGAAGTATGTACTCAGCTTTGTCTTGAGCAATAACAGAAAATGCATAGGGTGGGGGAGGGGAAAATAAAACTAAAGTTTTGCAGGTTTTTGGACAGAGTGAATACACAAGTGCTGTAGATTTGCTTTGTATTATAGAATTAGTGAAAGAACAGGACTGTCCGGCACTCAAACGGATCCACAGGACCAGAAAAGTTTTAAGTTAAAAAAATATCTTTATTTTACAAAGTTAAAAATGTATACTTGCATCTCCATCCGCCCTACGCGTTTCATACCCACCAGGGCACTTAATCATGATAGCCCATGATTAAGTGTCCTGGTGGGTATGAAACGCGTAGGACAGATGGAGATGCTGGACAGTCCTGTTCTTTCTTTAATTTTTCTGGCGTGCCACTCCCTAAAGCTAGGGGTCTGAGGCTGGTGCAACCGGAACACATCTACTACTTGGTGAGATATTTACAATATATTCTGGGGCACATTGTCTCTCTTAACATTGCATTATAGAATTAGTAACTGTTGTTTGGGTATTGTGAGCATGTAAATCAATTGAACAAAGGTAAAAATACATTTTTAATGGTACTTAGCATTGTCTTATGTGAGGATGTGAACAATGTGGAGACATTTTTCAAAGGACCAGTATCATATCTCTAACTTGCATAAAATAATGATTATGAGAAAGTTTACCCAGGAAAAAAAAAATCATATTTGTGTCTCGTTATGGCTGCTTTGCAGATGATTTACACACAAATGGGCAAATCCCAGTTAAAATCAGTTCCCTAAATGCATCTGTTTATATCACATTATCATATGTAAATCTCTCTGTATAACTGAGTTGAATATATTAAAAATACATTTACATTTTGATTTAGTCACAAAAATGCTGTAGGCCCAGAAGATATTGTAAAAAAGGATAAATAAAAGTCTTAACAAATGAATATAAGTGTAGACAGAATAGATTGTTTCTGGGGTTTGGCAATTCAGGCACATTGACTATTGTTGATCTGCAGTGGATATATAATAAATATGGTACTGATACATTTCTATAATTGGTAGGAATGCTACTCTACAATTGAAATGAAAAGACCATAATATTATTATTGTTTATTTTTTTTTTTAAAAAAATGGCACCTCCCTGTCAAGCAGTATTTTAGGTCCTATCTCTGCAGCCAGGCTTAATCAACTAAGCTTAGAGAATCAGTTGTGCAACTCACAGCAGAACAATGTCTGGTATGATAATCTCTCTGGATTTGAACCATGGCCTTGCAGTTTTCTGTCACTTGCAATACCTCTGCCATAAATGTTAATCAAATCTTTGTCTTCTTTAACTTTTCAAGTAGGGTTAGCCTGATTCAGTTGTTTTTAATCTTGCCACAGATGCTTTGAGTTTCCCATCAACTTCCCTTTAAAATCTATAGCTGTGTTTTTGTCAGGGGCCCATCGGCTCCCAGCGGACCAAGGAGAAAGCTTTGGGTAAAAGTCCAAGTTTGCGGTACCAAAAGGGGTCAAGAGTAAACGTAGTCAATATCTAGGCAAAAGTTCAATAAGCAGGCAGAATAGAAGCAAAGTCACAGGTTCAGACAAGGTCAAGTCCACAAAATAGGTTAATATGAATTTAGGAACACCCAGGGAAACACTAGTAAATCCTATATTCGGGCATTGAACCTGTGACCTCTGCGTCTTTTTATTTTGAATTTTTGCGCTGGACAGGTGATGTCACGCTACCCACATGGCAGCCCTATGCGCCTCCATCGTGGAAATGACACCTACGGAGATCGCCATTGGGTGCTCCTGACAGTTTTAATAAACTACCCATTGTAGTTCAAGTCTGCTTGAATTGGGGTTACCTGATTCTTGGCTCCAGAAATTTCAGTTTTGACCTACTATTCTCCTGATTTTACCTTGTCCTGTTTATTTATTTTGAGTGTGCCTCCCTATTCAGTCTGTGGTTGTTTTACTGGTTCTGACCCAATACATTTGACTATGCTTAAATCTATCCTGTAGGATCCTCCTTAGGCTTGCCCCAATGGAAGTTTCTGGATTCTTGTGGATTAAGACCTGTTGGCATACAAGTACCTAGGGGCCACGCGCTAGACCAGGGGTGCCCAAAACCTTTTGGGCACCCCTGGTCTAGGGCCTGGCCCTCAGGTATCTACCAGTAGACTTTTAGCTGGTGGTCAGTAGATCTCAAGAAACTGTCTTTCACCCTCCTGTTTCATGTTTTTCATTCAGATATTTATTATGTTAATGTTACATAAGAAATGGGTGTTTGTTAAATATAGCAATCAGGCCCAGATTTGTAGAAAGGCCACCTAGGCCCGGGCCTAGGGCAGCAGGATTTTAGGGGGGCGAAATGCTGCCCAACCACACCCACATTGGTTCAAAAACACTGGGGATGCGCTGGAGATACAATCATTTTTTAAATTTCCCATGCGCCAATCCCCATTGTTCCTGTCCCCTGGAGGGGCGACAAACTGCAGTGGGCCTAGGGGAGCCCACTATGTAAATCCGACCCTGATAGCAATCTACATTTTTTCATAAATTAATATTTATGTAATACTTTCCATGGAACACAATGCTAACAATGCTTTTATGGATGTAGATCATAATGGGACAACATCACTAAAAGTAGACCCTGCATTAGTAAAGTATGGGCACTCCTGCACTAGACCAATAGTAGCTAGTATAGGAAAAACTTCAACAACCCATTGGGGAAGACATAAAGTGCAGAGAAACGGAAAGCTTTTTGTTAATCTATGAGGCCTTAATCTATGAGGCCAGAAATCTCTAAAGGAACACAAACTAATTTACAAACTCTGTCAATGAGAAACACTAATGGGGTCAGTAAAACAGTCTCCCAGGCTGTATCAAATGAGACATATGACAGGGAAACCTTTGACCAGCCACTGTATCTATTTCATGTTTCATTTGGTCCTCACTTCTACTCCCATGGTGCAATCTACCGGAGTATATTTCCCCCACGTGTGTAAAGAGGGGACATTCACAGCCTCACAGGCTGCAGTTCTCATTAACACTAAAGGGTCGTTTGCTCCACGTTGTGCTTGTAACCAAAACTAACACATGTTATCCTTTTTTTTTCTAAAGAAATGACAAGTTCCATATTGGTCTGTAATGAAGCTTGGTGTTTCTCTCCGAGCCATCTGTTCAGTCCTCATGAATCATCTCCGCAGCCTGCAGATGCTCGGCCTCTCTTAAGAGAAGCAGCTCAAGTTTAAAAATGAAACATGGTGTAAACAGTGTAATCAAATAATGCAAAACTGTCCCCAAAGCCTTCTGGGTTTCGCTACGGAAAAAAAGGCGAACAAGAACAGCGTGTCAATAGAAGCTCGTCAGCTTCCCCCTGATGCCATGTGGTTTAAGTGGCAGGCACATTTGTATACTTGGAAACCAGTGAGCAGAAGCTGTTTATTGCTAGATTTTATTACTCATTCTTCATTGCTTGGGGAGTTGCGTATCTCGGAAATAGTTGCGTTATTCTCATTGTTTTCTCCAAGTCTGTTAATCGCTCTACATAAGATTGCCTACTTTGTGTGTAACTGACCTTCCCTTCCTTTGCTGTAAAGGAGTTTATCAATATAAAAATACATGGTTCATGAGAAAAAAGAGAAAAAAAAAAGTAAAATGACATGATTTTGGCTAACAAATGAAGGGCAGACTTACCCAGGAATCAGACAATATGAAAAGCAATTATTGCTGAGGCGGTGCATTCATTTTTACAAACATATGCTAAAAGCTTTTTAAAAGATAGACACAAAGCTCCAACAGATGCAATTTAAAGCAAACATCTACACAGCTTTTTAAGGGATTAGATAGATTCTTTCCTGAATTGAACAGTTCTTAAATTCCATGCACATTTATTCTACTTAGTGTTGGTTTGAAAGCATCATTTCACAGCTTAGCTAAATGAATATGATATTAGACTCAGAGTGCAATAAAAACAGAAGGCACAGTTCCTTATTGTCCGTGTAAAACCTTTAAGCCTGGGTGTGTCCTATAGCAATAAGCTATCCTCTATGGGTGGGAGTCACCTGCTAAACTGATGAGGACAAAGTAGACCCACTGCTCCTCAAGCATGGGTCTAGAGTCTAGTTTTAAGACCAGAATATTAGAATAATAATCTGTGAAAGATGCATTTTAATTATTTTTTAACTGTCACAATGAGGCATGTCAACTTTGATAAACCTTTTTATACTCGGGAAAGGAAAAAAACCGAGAACTGCTGCTTTGTTTTGTTTGTTTTTCCCTGTTACCCCCATTGGAGGGTGGCAAAATAATAAACCTCTCAGAAACACAGGGGCCCATTTATTTAGTTCGAGTGATGGAATAGAATAAAAAAAAATTAGAATTTAGAATGTTTTTTTTGGCTACTTCAACCATCAAATTGGCTACTTTGACCTTTGACTACGACTGCGACTTCGAATCGAATTATTCGAACTAAAAATCGTTCGACTATTCGACCATTCAACAGTCAAAGTACTTTCTCTTTAAAAAAAACTACGACCACCTACTTCGCCACCTAAAACCCACTGAGGTGCCATGTTAGACCATGGGGAAGGTCCCCATAGGCTTTCTATCAATTTTTAGGTTGAAGAAAAATCGTTCGATTGATGGATTAAACGATTTAATCGTTCGATTGATCGATTTTTCGTTTGATCAGTTGATCAAACTATTTGCGGTGAATCCTTCGACTTCGATATTCGAAGTCGAAGGATTTACATGCGGCAGTCGAATATTGAGGGTTAATTAACCCTCGATATTCGACCATAAGTACATTTGCCCCTGTGACAGTGTTTATTTTGTCATCTATTTAAACAAACAGTTCAGTGTAAAAATAACAACTAGATAAATAGATTGTGGGGGTCATTTATAAAGTTTGCGCAGCACATATTTATTCACAAATAATTGTATTGCCCATGTTTTTTCCTGAACGGTAATATATTGCACTGCTCTGCCTGTCTTTTGGATTTTTGCGAATTCGCATTGTGTGGGAAAATAGCATTGACAGTAATTTAAATTTGCAATTTGCAAAACTGTTTTGCGAATATTTTCTCCGCCACCAAAGTTGTGGCTTAATTCAAACACAGAGTGTGTGCATAAATATTAGCAATTTGCAATTTTTGACATATTTGAAAATGTCTTATAGATATTCACATTGTGAAAAGAAATTGCAATTCAGTTTGCACACTCTTATTCAGCTTTATAAATGTAACCATGTGCAGGGCAAATATATTCACTGTGCAAACCAATCTGCCCTGTGCGAAGTTTATAAATGAGCCCCAGTATGTGCAAAATAAAAAATGTTTCTAATATAGTTAGTTAGCCAAAAATGTAATGTATAAAGGCTGGAGTGACTGGATGTCTAACATAATAGCCAGAACACTACTTTCTGCTTTTCAGCTCTCTAACTCTGAGTTAGTCTGCGACTTTAAGGGGGGCCACATGGTACATAACTATTCAGTGAGTTTGTAATTGATCCTCAGCATTCAGCTCAGATTCAAAAGCAAACAGTTATGATCCACGTGGCCCCCTCAAGTCACTAATTGGTTATTGCCTGGTAACCAATCAGTGCAGGAAGTAGTGTTCTGGCTATTATGTTACTGGAACAAGGTAGAGCAAGCGCACACCCACGGCAACCTCCTGAAGATAACGCCTGGTGCTCAGTAATAGAGGAAACGGCAACCTCCAAATTGAGTCAAGAAACAAAGATACCGGCACACAAGGCTTGCTTGCAGGGAAACCCTTAGTTTAATTCAAAAGTGCGGAAATGCAACATTTCAGGGGACACGCCCCTTTCTCAAGGATGTTATATTATGTTACACATCCAGTCACTCCAGCCTTTATACATTACATTTTTTGGCTAACTAACTATATTAGACACATTTTTTTACACAGCCTATCTATTTACCAAGATTTGTTTTTATACCGAACAACTAAAAATGGGCCTGTCTATAGCATCTGCACAAAATGTTTATCTGGTGTAAAACACTCTGATGAAGTGCCCAGCTATGGGGCATGAAACGCGTTAGAATTGTACATCCTCCACTGTTATCCTTCCTATATGTGAATAAAGCCGAATCTTGATGTTAATTGTGCCGGAGTCCTGATATTCTTGATCAGCGCCTTGACAGCGGTCTGTGTTTTTGATGTAGTAGCCGGCGAGGAGTGACCGGCATATCGCGAGAGCAGCGATCGAGCAGGATGGCACTTTGGTCCAAGTGAGCTCCGCCCTTGACGCTCCGTGAGTAGAGCTTAGGTTAGAACATTGGAATGGTACATGATCAAATACTATATATGATCTTCAGAGGTTCCATCTAAAAAAGTCCTTAGTGATTTGTTGTTTATCTGATCTGTAGTGATTGGCGAATTTATTCGCCAGGCGCAAACTTGCGGCGAATTTGCGCGATTCAAAAAAAAAAAAGGTTGTCGGAGTCCAAAAAACGGACGCCAGCGTCAATAATGGACAAAGGCGTCCGAAAAACGGACGCCGGCTTAAAAAACGAGACACTGGTACTGTTTCGCAGCAAATTTGCCCATCACTACTGATATGTGCAAGTACAGACAATCTAATTTAAATGATCACCTCTTCTTCTTGTATGGCATCATCTGTTGTTCTGAGCAAAAGGGACCTAGTGCAAGATGACCGGAAGTTTGAATATACTGTAACTGTTAGATTGAAACTGTGAATATCTGTTAAATAAACATCATATACATTGTGGTTGAAAATAACCCCAACAGCTATTAGGGTAATGTAACTGGTATAATTTACTAATATGCAGTTTAAAATATCTTATTGGTCACTACAAGTTACTATTTCTGAAACAAATGTTCTGCATTTTATTCCACTGATCCTATCACAAGTTCTATGAGCAAGAATAAAACTGCCCCTTCAAGACACATGAGATGTGGTACATAGCATTACAACAACCAGAGACATGATGTTTGCTTTGTTGGAACAAAAATGAGCACTCAAAATGTTATATTAAAAGAAGTTGTCACAATTAAGACAAGGACATCTTATTTCTGCAGACCATAACATATAACCAAAAATGGGCCAGATTTAATATTTGAGATTCAATTTAATTCAGAAAAACACATCCACAGTTTATTATATGACAACTCTATTGAAGTCTATTGGAAAAAACTGGAAGTAAATTAGGTGAAAAAAAATTTTCCTCCTTAAATTGAATCTTGTCCATGAGTTTGCACATGATAATCCATGAGATAGCTTTTTCTTACTGAAGTGAATGAGGCCCAGTGTGACCAACATCTCATTACGAAATCAAGGGGCAGATTTACTAAATGGCAAATAACACCTCGCCAGGTGCAAATTCACTCAGACTACGCTAATTCACTAATATGCAGAGTTTCGTCCTGGGTGCCAAACGCTAGTGACGTTAGTGACTTTTCGCTAGCGTCACTTCGGCAGTGTGATCATTTCATAGCTAAGATGTGGTGCCAGCGTTCATTTGTGCCTAGTGAAAATTCGCTAGCAATCTTGTGCTTAGGTCAATTTGCATATGGCGGGATATTTAAAGTTGTATGGACTTCTTTATGTTAAATGGTGGTGCAAATACTTACAAATTCCACTTTTAAAAACACATGTCCAGGGAACCTTAATAAAGACAATAAAAAGAGTTATTAGAATGCCCTACACATGTGTCCATTGTAAAATTAATGTTCCATATGTTTGAAAGCGTATGGAGAAAACTGGTTACCGAAAAAAGTTTACGGTAGGACTTTTGCAGGCAATCCCGCTTCAAAAAAGGAAAAGTCGAGATTTTTGAACTTAGACGCATTTACGGCAGACAGAATATGATGTAAGTGACAGGAGATTGAGGAAGATCTAGCGACTTTATAGCACTTCGCCTGGTCTGAGCTGGCGAAGGCAACTCTGGCGAAAGAGGTAACGTTCTGTAAAATCCACAATTTGCGCATAAAAATTGTAGAGCTTTAAAAAAATTGTCACCTATTGACTTCAATGCGTTTCACAAATTTTTCACCTTTTTTGTGAATTTTTTAGTAGTGCTGGGTGAATTTATTCGGCAGGCGCAAAATTGCTGCAAATTCCCGTGATTTGCTGCCGGTGAATAAATTTGGGATTTGGAGTCCCTCTTGTGTCGCGCATCTAGTTATAATTGCGCAAGATGTAAGCTAATTTCTTAGGCAGATTTATCAAGGGTCGAATTTCGAAGTACAAAAAACTTTGAAATTCGACCATCGATTTAATAAACTTCAAAATCGAATATCGAATTCAACGTTTTTTTCAGCAAATTTGGCAATCCTGCGATCGAATAAATGATAATTTGAACGATTTTAGGGTACGATCGAAGGATTTTTATTCGATGTGTAACGTTGTAGAAGGTCCCCATAGGCTAACATAGCACTTCGGCAGATTTAATCTGGCGAAGTATTGAAGTCAAAGTTTTTTTTAAAGAGTGAGACAGTACTTTGATTATCGAATGGTCTAATAGTAGAACGATTAGAAGTCGAAGTAAATTCAAAGTCGTTATATCTTATTCGATGGTCGAAGTATCCAAAAAATTACTTAGAATTTCGAATTTTTTTACTTTGAAAATTCCGTTGATAAATCTTCCCCTAAGTGTATCATGTGGTGTTAGCCTAAATCTCTAGAAATGTTTATCCTGAATTTTTCAAGAGATGAGCATCAAAGGATTAGCAATAAACCTCTATTTTGCAGAAAGCGAAAGAGAGGGTTGCAGGAATTACCACGGAGTGAACAGCGGAGTAAGCCGGCAGCGCCACTCCAGGGAAAATACAGCGCCCTATATGGACTACATGCTATTGTTTTTATAGTGAAAACGTGAGTGCATTCGATTTTAAACTATTATTTTAAATAAAACAGGATTACACTATCCTTTGTTTTCTACTTCTCTCCCTGTCTTGGAGTCAGGGGACACGCGTGTAGCTGAAACCGGAAGGGGAGCCCTTATTGTATACGCTATCAGATTCTCTTTGGTTTGTGAGTAGAAAATTCAGCCATTGGTGGATGCTCACTGCGGTTTTGGGAACTTTAAACCTAGAAATGTCACTACTAATAACTATTAATAGTAACTAAAAAATCTGCTGAAAAGGGAAACAGCGGAGAATAGACACCCATAAGTTAATTGTTAATGAACACCGGGTGACATCTCATTTATTAAATATACTGCACTATATTAGTTTCTAACTTCTGTTGCCATAGGCGCTGGTCTCATATATTGTGTATTGGAATCGTTATAGGCAAGAGGGCATGATGGGGGGAACAGTTGGTTCATAATAATTCCAGAAACCGTTAGCTCGCATTCAGAAAGAACCTCTTGCATTCCATCTAACATGTCTCATTTTGTTTGAAGCACACATTTTCAATAAACAGAAACATTTATCTTCCTTTCATGTACTATAGATTTGTTATATTTATTGCAGGCTGGCATCACTTTGGTTCAATATACCGTATGTATAAAGGTAACATTCCTTACTTTCTAAAACCGTACTCAAGGCCGCATGCAGAAAATCTCTTTGCTTTTTACTACACGCTGTACTTTGAAGGGTAGAAATTAGAAAATGTTGACAATTGCAAATAACAGATATATAAAGAAACAGAATCTTTTATCATTTTAGATGTTGTGCACACCTTCATAAATTGGCCTACAGTTCCCCCCAGGGTCAGATTGGCCTGGCAAAAAAAACAATTTGCGGCACCGAAGGGGGTCCGCAGTTAGGGGTCCAGAGAAGTTCCCTGGACAGGAGTCCCGGTCCCCCCGGTCCCCCCAGTCCAACCCTGGTACCCATCAATTCTTTGAAATCAGCTATAGTATCGGTGCTTGTGGCAGAGAGCAAGTTTGTTTGCAGGTATAACCCCATTCTGTGCCATTATGATTACATACTGTTAGTTATTGCAAGAATAAGCCTCTGGTCTTTTACTTTTCATTTGCTATGAAAACCTGGGTCTCTGAAGTGAGTGCTCATAATGGCCACAATGTTAAAAGGATGCATTACAACCCATTTGTAGGGATCTGTGCTTCGAAATTTGCGAATTTACCACAAAATCCGCAAAAAATTCATGAAACACATTGAAGTCATTGAAGACAATTTTTACATGTGCAACTATTTGGTCCAAATGCATTAAAGTCAATGGGCGTCTGAATAATTTTGACCCACGACAATTTTTTTTGACGTGGCGGATTTTTTGACTGTGAATTTTCGCAGCAGTTTCCCAAATTAATTTGCTTGCAGCGAACCACGGAAATTCGCAGCGAATTTGTGTCTGGCAAATTTATTCTCCCATCGCTAGCCATTTTTTTCAGCACTGTATGTTTGAACCTTCATGATGCTTAGGTTTATCCATCTTACTTATAAACAAACTCTCCTCTTTGATTTCAAAAATTGTAAACAGGAAAGTGAAAGGGATTAGTGATGAGCAGGGCCGGAACTAGGGGTAGGCAGAGTAGGCACGTGCCTAGGGTGCAAAGCTTGGGGGGGGCGGGCACGTACCTTCCAATACTACCTACCCCAGTCCGGGCCTCTGAATCCGGCTTGTTGCTGAGTGAATGACGCGTGTATCAGCGCGCTTACCGGGAGGGGGTGACGTTGTGGTTCAGCGTGCATGTGTGCGCTTGAATAGGTGCGCATGCGTGTGCTTGCTTAGGCGCGTAGGCACACATGCGCGCGATCATGTAGTGGCAGATTTACTAACTGGCGAAAAGCCACCAGCGACAGCTCTGCACCCACAGGCAAAAATTCTATTGTTACTACAGCAATACAAACAATTCAAAGTGAAGGTGCGCTAGCGTTCATTTCTCCGCTAGAGGTCTTGTGTTCAGGTTAATTTGCATACGGCGGGAAATGTAAAGTTGAATGGACGTCTTTACGTTACATGATGCAGCAAATAAATTACATTTCCACTGTTAATTACACATGTCCAGGGAACCTTAATTAAGAACTTTCCAAAAAAGGATTTCCTTGACTCGTGTAATCGAGATGAATAAAATTTACTTTATTTCATAATTTAATACAATGTGAGCTATGGCTCAGTGCATAAAGTCACTACTGACGCGGAGGAGCCGAATGTTGGACACGTGGTCATTGGGAGCCAATTGGGGAGCATCGCACTGGAGAGAGAAAAAGTTTTGAAACCTTAATAAAGACAATAGAGTTGTTATAATGTCCTACACATGAGCCCACTGTATAATTTATGTTCCATATATAGAAAATGTAGGGGGAAACCGGTTACCCAAAAAAAAAAATGTTAGGACTTTTGCAGGCTATCACTCTGAAAAAAGGAAAAAAACTCCAGCGTTTTTTGAACTTTGATGCTTTTTCCACTCACAGAATATGATGTAAGTAACAGAAGATTGAGGAAGATCTCTGCACTCCATTGCACTTCGCCTGGTCTGAGCTGGTGAAGGCAAGTCTGGCGAAAGAGGTAACGTTCAGTAAAATCCGCATTTTGGTGAATTTGCGGAGTAACATCCATTCGCCAGAGAGAATTGTCGCCTGGTGATAGAGTACATGTCTTTCGCTAGAGAATTGGTGCCTGTGCCCATTAGTAAATTGCCGATATCCCTGCGGGCAGTAACGCTGGCTAATTGGCGCCAGCGTTTGCCACTTCACCCTTTAGTTAATTTGCCCATAGACTACAATGCCTGAAAAAAAATTCGCTCATAGACTACAATGCATTTCAGCAAATTTTTCGCCCTTTTGCAAATTTTCGCCGAGTGAAGTGAGTCCATTACTAAAAGGAATATGTTGGTTTTCAGTAGTGCTCTGCAGAAATGCAGAACCCAAGCTCAATCTCAGTTGATATCTTTACATTTAAAAAAGAGTGAAGTATACACACATTCAGCAATGTAGTAGAAAGAAAATGTATTTGTTGTTTCATGCCATCTGTCTTACTGTATATAAGATTATAGGGCTTCTTCTGAAGTCTTGAGAAAAATAAGGTTTTATTCTCTAGTATCACCAGCTGACCCTGCTCAGCCAAGGTATTAAGGGAATAGCAAGTGCAGCAGGTAGTGTTATAACATGATAATGAGTGCTAAATCTATAGTGCTGAGGAGATTTGAAAGGCTGTAGGTGCAATAAGATGTATTAGATTCATTGGAGTCTTCAGTAATCTTACAGTGACCTGTGGTTCCTTTGATAATCTCTATGGCCCCCATTTTCTGACGTTATTACCAACTGTGGAGGGCGATGTTGTACTGTATATTTGACAAGGCACATTATAATTTGACTTCACAGGTCTTGTGACTGCTTATTCCCTAATTTATATATATAGTAGAGTCAAGAAAAATATAAGCCTCATAAATAAAAAAGAGAAGCTTTAAGTGAGCCCCGCTCACTCAGACATCCCATAGGAGATTAGACAGGGAGTAGATATCAGAGATTGTGAGTGTTAAAATTGAGAAAATGAAATAAAGCTTAACCTTTAATAATATAATCTAATGCCAAGGAGCAAGGGTTAAAACCAAAGTGCAAGGTTACTTCAAGGTGTATCGATCCACACAGATAACTGGAAGGTTACTGAGACAGCTACCTTTTACTTGCTATACTACCCCCAGCTGGGCCTCATATTGCAGATTAAGTGTGATTGATTCACTGTTAAATAGTGATGGGCGAATTTGCGCTGTGTCAACGAAAAATTCGCTAATTTCCCACGAAATACGCTAAACGGCGAAAAATTCTTGAAACTGCACCGGCGTCTCATTTTTGATGCCGGCATCCATTTTTTGGACACCGTCAACCTTTTTCTTTGACGACAGCGAATTTTCACTGCCGTTTTGCGAATGTATTCGCCGGCGGCGAATCGCACAAATTCGCAGTGAATTCACGCCTGCCGAATAAATTCGCCCATTACTGCTGTCAAACATACACAGGAACCTCAGAATGTGGAAAATTACACCCAAGTCACTATAGAACAATTGTGAATAATTAAAAGAAAAAGCTCATTTTTAAGATGTCCAGTCACTGCACCTAAAACACACATCACCTTTTCATATGGGCTTTGTCAAAGGCTGAGGAAGTCATACTAATTATTATTATTATCATTATTATTAGTAGTAGTAGTGGTAGTAGTAGTAGTAGTAGTATTAATAATACTAATAATAAATTAATAATATATTATTATTATTATTATTATTTTTATTAGTATTGCTGTTGATAAAAATAATAATAATAATAACAATAATAATAATAATAATAATAATAATAATAATAATAATAATAATAATAATAATAATAATAATAATAATAATAATAAGTATTGTTATTATTATTATTATTATTATTATTATTATTATTATTATTATTATTATTATTATTATTATTATTATTATTATTATTATTATTGATGATGATGATGATGATGATGATGATGATGATGATGATAAACCTGAGTTTCACGTTACTTTCCCAAGCTTAACACTATCTCAGTACAGTTTATGCTCACTTATAGGGGAACCATTATTATTATAAAAATCCACTAAACTTTGTGGCTGGTTAATGTGGCTGGTTTTTGGAGCAATAAGTCAAATCAACTGGACTTGCTGTATTTTTTTCTTGAAGACATTTCTCCAGTGATCCGACTGGCTTTCTCAATTAAGAAAGAAAAGTCGGAAGCCAGTCGAATGACTGGTGAAATGTATTCAAGAAAAAACACAACAAGTCCAGGTGATTTGACTTATTTCTACAGATACACCATGACTTGGATGAACGAGAATCTTCACAAACAAGTTATCTTTTATAGATTTATTTATTTAATGTTTAATTTTGCTGAATATTTCTTGAACCCAAGGATAAATTCATGGGGACATTTTGCCAAAATGCACTCGTGAGCTAAATTACATTGTTATAAAGGCATTTTTAGCTCTGCAGTAACTGTCCTTTATGGTCAGTTTGACCAAGACCCCCATTTTCCATTAATTATTCATTGTAGTAGGCAGATGAATGACATTTGAAGCGATAAAAATTGTAGTGTACATTGACAACTGGTGGAACAGCAAGTTTTGCCACAAAACTGTGATGGGGAAAAAAAGTTAATTACGGTGAATATACTAAGCCGGGGGTTGACAGCAACACAGTCATGCTGACAGATATCACCTGTTCTAACTGGTTGATTCCATCTGGAATGTTCTAATGAACCAAACATGGCAGATTTTTTTGCAGTACCAAAGAAATGTTAGGTTGAGGAGGAACACTAGTAAACTATTTATAGCTCAAAAAATTGTAGGAAAACAGAGTGAAACGCATATGTGAGAGAATTATATTTTTCTTGCAGTTACTACTGAGCATCATGTATTTACAACCCTCACTTCTTTTGGTTGGTCAGGGTGGGCAGTGCTGGGGATAACCTTTTATGTTACTTTATATGTAGTAGAGTTGTTTTTGAATTTTATTAGGGTCACTGTCTGTCACCATAAATTTTATTTTTTAATTATCATTGTATATCTTAAATCCAGAACTTGCATCTTTATAAAGTAAACTAGTTGATAACAATACAGACAGTTTCATCAAGCCTACTGCCTCACCGTGAAAAAACAATTCATTGTATAGAGTGAAAAAGCAAAAACTATGACTGATAACTCCCTGACAACTAAAGGAATCCTCAGAAACAAGATTGCTCTTCGCTCGGCACCCAATTAGTATTGGGATAACAATAGCATAAGCAAGTTAATTAGGTGCCAGACTATGCATTGTCAGAAAAGCTTTTGTCATCTTCTTTGTATTTACACACTTACTTCATATTAACAAGTCACAGAAAGTGAGAAATGAAGTTTAGCAACAGGAAGCTTTATCCGTAAACACCAAACCTTTATTTAGTGATCCTAGATTTTCTTTCTTATACTTATTGGCTATTATTATTAACATGTATTTATATAGCGCCAACATATTGCGTAATACAAGTGCTGGGTCTGCTTTTATGTCATGGTGCCCTGCAGAGTTCATGATATGGTTATGCATGAATAGAAACAGGCAGAACATTGCAGGGAGGTTCTATCAAAGTTGTGACTTAAAATTGTTCAGTTACTGTATGATTTTGTTGTGTTTTAACACTTTTTTTCATCATCTTTATAGCTCAAAGATGATGGACACACAACAACCATATTTTATAAAACAATTCTATCTGTGTTGTTACTGAGGATTTCTCTGGGTTTGAATTGAAAATACACTTATGGGGATCTTGAGAGCTTCTCAAGAATGCCTGAGAACATTGACCCAAGAAATAGTAAATGCACATAAACAAAAAAGAAAATGAGTAGTGGTACTCAAGTGAAATATTCATTATTCATTTGCCAGGCATTAAGTTGTGGGTGCCCAAGGCAGAGCCCCCAAACTCACACCCATCTCTTCTACTGAACTCAGAACACCACCCCCCACAATAGTGCACATGTCACATACTGAATCCTTAGTACACATGTTAAGAGGATACTGTTGTTCATACATGCTTGAATGATTATGCTTAATACAAGGATGCCTTATTATATATCTCTGTAATGGATACAGAAGACCCAAGTGGGGGGATGTAATAAAAGTCGCAAAAAGCAAAACAATTTGCACAAATAAGAATTAAAATTTGCATTTCACAATGGAATACTCTTCTTTAAACTGTTATAACATTGTAAATTTTCATTGTGCATTGCCCACTTCTAAGAAGTGTTTGAAGGTGTTGTAATCTTTTGGAGCAAACGTAACAACCTTTTCAGTAAGAAGTTTTATTACATTCACTGCGCATTGGCGCAAACTATGACATTCGCTAATCTTCTTCCACTATCAGAAGTGGTCGCTACACATTTCTGGGTTTGCAAAAGCTACAGATGCAGCCACTTTGGTTTGTCTGTTTGACACAGAATAACTAAACACAGATATCCCATTTATCTCATTTAACACAGAAAACTGCGTCACAACATCCCATCTAATTAAAGCATTCACCATTGTGAACAATGGAGCTTTGGTATGCTAATGAAAAGGTTAAATGCATTAAATGAGTTAAGATGACTTAAGATAACACAGTTTCTTCAATTACCCCTGAGTCATGACGCATTTAACTCACAAATCCAAGTGGCTTCATCTGTATATTAAATTTGGCAAGGAAATTTTGTTCTCAAAGAGGCATCACTTTTCGCATTGCGAATATTTTTTCCGTTACCAACTTTTATTACATTCCCCCAAAGGAGTCTACTATGAAGCCGTACCATCATATTTGCCTGACTAAGCTTCCAACAAGGTCGAAGTAGCCAATGCGATGGTGGAAGTAGCCAAAAAAAACCTTTGAAATTCTAAGTTTTTTGCATTCATATCCTTCACTCGAGCTAAGTAAATGTGCCCCTTAGACTATGGCCACGTATGAAAGGTTTAAACTGCTGGCTCAACTTGTGGTAATAAATGACAGTTGTGCTGTTCATTTTTCTGCAGTCAGTTGTGTAAAAAAATCCAATTTATTAAACCTACTTAATTCTAAAGGCTACCACTACCTCGCTCATATTAATTGCCCCCTTGGGACTGCTATTATGCTGAATTATGAGAAAATATGCATTTGGAGTAAAAAAACAATTGCCTAACAAAAGCTTGAGAGTGCAAATCATCATAGATGCAGTAGTAAATAAGTTTAAAATAAGAAATCCTTTATAATGTCAAAATAGCCAAACGTGTTTTGTGCCTCACAGGGAACTTACTCATAGGCAAATGGTCTTTAAAGGATCTTTATAGGGATTGTGACAATCAAAACAGAGATTATGCCTTCAAAACAATTGAACTTTGTGCAATACATAAAATGCTCATTTTGTGTCTTGAATAATCCCCAAGGCACATATTACATTACTTGCAAGTCATATCAGTGGTCCTCAATGAGCCAGTGAAATGTTTGCCCTTAAAACTTATACCCGATTGCTTCCAGTGTCAAGACTTAAAGGGCACCTGTTGGGTAAAAATGTTATCCCCAACCAAAGGTGCAGGCTACTAGAACTTGCATTCCAGTTGGGGATAACAGAAGTTTTTTTAAAAAAATACCCCCCGCCAGCACTACACTACCCGCACCGGGAGGGAGCTCGCATGTGTCACTCGCAAGTGCATAACACGCATGTGATGTCACACGCATGTGCATAATGGGCAGCTTTTCATTATGCGCATGAGAATGACTTGACATGGCTGCTTGCACCGGGAGCTCCCTCTAGGTGTGGCTAGTTGGGATGGGCGAATTTGACCCGTTTCGTTTTGCCAAAAAATTTGCCACCGGCGAAATGTCGCCGACGCCCATTAATGTCTATGGGCGTCAAATTTTTTTTTTGACACACAACGCTATACAAGTCTATGGGCATCATTTTTCCAAGAAACTAGGCGAAAAAATGTGCCCATCCCTAGTGGCTAGCATAGCGCTGGGGGGCATTTAAAAAAAAAAAAAAAAAAAACTACTACTACTGTTATCCCCAACCAGAATGCAAGTTCTATTAGCCCACACCTTTGGTTGGGGATAACATTTTTACCCAACAGGTGCCCTTTAAGTTTTAATTGATGTCATTATACAGCCACCAGTGATGGGTGATGGGCCAAAAAAATTGTGAAACGCATTGAAGTCAATTGGCATCAAAATAATATTGACATAATATTGTCGATAATATTGACACAATTTATAGTGATTGGAGTATTTCCCGCGAAATTCATGAAATGGCAAAAAAATTGCAAAACGGCGCCGGCGTTCCGTAAATGTATTCACCGCCGTTGAATCGTGCAAATTCACCGCAAATTTGCACCTGGCGAATAAATTCGCCCATCACTAATCCAGAATGGTCAGGACCTGAGGTGTTCTGGATAAGTGGTCTTGCCGTAATTTGGATCCCTATACCTTAATTCAGTGATCCAAAGCAGGTGCTTATTTGTTAATTCGTGGCTTAGAGGGAAGTTTTAGTTATATAAAAACCATTTCAACTACCAAACAGAACCTCCTGTAGGCTGTAAGTCACCACAGAGGCTACAAATAGCCAATTACAGCTCTTATTTGGCACTCCCGGGAAACCTTTTCATTAAATGGATTCCATGGCAGATGATCCTCTTGTAGTCCAGAGCTTTCTGGACAACGTATCCCATAATACATTTTAAAGGGTTACAATTAATAGAACGACCAGCAATTCTATTTACCTTGTATAATGTCTAAACTGTTTTGCTGCATAACTACAGCTGCATACAACATGTGCTTGCCGGAGCACGACCCCTATTGGAGTAATCTGGAAAAAGTGAATACGACTTTTGTACGCAAACTCATACATTTTAATGCCATTTATCTGATGCATTGTCTTTTATTAGACAGCCTTGGTCAGGACATGCTTAGCAGTTACAGAAATGTTCTGACTTGATGTTTTAACACCCTGGTGCACAGAATCTTGGAACTTCTTCAGTCAAGGTGCTTTTGATGTGAGGTCCCTAACTGTCCAAGGAAATGGGCCATGACACATCCCCGATCTACAAGAGACGTAACGCAGATAACATGACATTTCCATAAGGCAAAAAAACATTTCCCGGCCTAATTACCCATCAGATAAATCGTCAAGGTACTTCACCAGGAAATGGGAATAGCGTTTTTGAAATGAAATTCCTTCTACCTTCTGCACGTTCTGAAATCCACCATCACAAATACTGTGTATGTATATATTATCTGAATAAAAGAAATATAGTTTTGCACTTTTAGCTCATTCTATCCAAAAATCTCCCTAAAGTGTTTCGTAACTGTACTAATGAGAAGTGCCTCGATTTCTCTGCTGGAAGAAGTCTGAGTGGGAGGTGAACGTGTGAAGGGAATTGAGGCTGGGAGTGAAATATACAGAGAATTTACTTTAAATAATCTGCAAATTGCAGTTTTTTTTTCCCTTGGATTAAATTGCTTCTCCTTTTAGGTGAAAACACAGTACGTGAAAAATGACAAAGCCATATACTAATCCATTGTGATATTAAAAGCTACCTTGCTCTTAATGAACAGTGTAGATTTGATGAGATGTCAAACATTCATAATACACAAACAGCCCTCTGCATGTTGGGTAATCGCTCCCTTGCAAGGTCTGATTTTCAAGTAGGGAACATGTTTTATATCTGTTCTGTGCCTATTGTTTTTATCACAAAAATCTTTTGAATTTTGTTATTGATTGATCTAAAAAAGGGCAAACAGGGAAATTAAAGCTACTCCATATTTGGTCCTTGTGAAGTAGATAATTTGATTATAAGTATACAACCCTCTCCATGAACCCTTTGCTGTGACTGTTTGTGTTTTTTTTAATACTGTTAGGGGCAGATTTATCAATGGTCGAATTTCGAAGTACAAAATATTTCGAATTCGAATATCGAATTAGAAGTTTTTTCAACAAATTTGGCAATCCTGCGGTCGAATAAAAATCGTTCCATCGATAGGATTTCTATTTGACCAAAAAAAACCTAGAAAAGTGCTCTGGAAGGTCCCTATAGGCTAAACATTGCACTTTGGTAGCTTTAATTTGACAAAGTATGAAGTCGAGACAGTACTTTGATTATCGAATGGTCAAATGATTTTTACTTCGAATAGTTCAAATCGAAGTCAAATGGCCGAATTTAGCCTATTTGATGGTCGAAGTACCCAGAAATTTACCTCAAAATTCGAACTTTTTGAAATTCGAACCATTCACTCGAGCTTAGTAAATCTGCCCCCTTAGGTGTCTATTATGTAGGGGAATTATCTATGTGCTGATACTACTTTCACTTATTTAACTTGCAAGGACCCTGTTAGCTCAATCAATAACAAAAACATAGAATTTTCTTGATTGAAACTATAGGCAAAAAGTATTCACATTTAAGCATATTTTTCTAGCAGATACCAAAAAGCATTATGGGCAAATTCACTATCCTCTGGAAATTCGCCAGCGACGGCTTCACTCACACACTTCGCCAGGTGGAAATTCGCCAGGACAATGCTAATTCACTAAAATGCGAAGTTGCGTCCAGGGCGCTGAACGATGGTGACGTTTCGCTAACGTTAATTTGGCAAGGTAAGTGAAGTTGCGCTATCGTTAGCTAATTTGCATTCAGTGGGAAGTTAAATTTCAATGGACATATATGTTACAGCAAATACATTACACTACACAAGCCCAGGGAACCTTAATAAAATAAAATAGAGTTGTTATATTGCCCTACACATGAGCTCAGTGTATAGTTTATGTTCCATATGTTAGGAAATGTAGGGGGAAGCTGGGTATCCTGGGTAAGTCGCCAGCGTTTTTTGGGAATTTTCTTTTTGAGGAAGTCCTATCTACTCTATTGCACTTCACCTGGTCTGAGGTGGTGAAGGCAAGTCTGGCGCAAGAGGTAACGTTCATTAAAATCCGCATCTTAGTGAATTTGCGTAGTTACGTCCATTCGCCAGAGTGAAAATTCGCCTGGAATTAGAGTGTGAAGTAGCGCTACAGTCTATCTCCTTCACTGGCAAATTTTCGCCAGCATTAGTCACTTCGCCCTTTAGTAAATATACCCCTAAGTTCCTCATAATGATATATATATATATATATATATATATATATATATATATATATATATATATATATATATATATATATACGTGTAAATCTTGAAGCCCAAACAATCTCCCTACTTTAGGTAATGACAGTGCTATTGATGCAGTGCTGGTACCATGGATTTGCATTGGAGATTCCGGTTGCATATGTAAAAGTACTGTAGGTTTACTTTAGGTAACACAAGGAGTAACAGTGTCACAATGCATTGCTTGAGCCTGGCTAAGTCATGCACTTGCATTTTATAAATAATGTAAATGCACATAAAAAACACATATGCTAGCATTGTAATGGGCTGAAATAAGGTTGGGGCCAACTCACTGGAAATAATTACAACAATCTATGCAGGTCAGAATGATCTACCATAGTAAAAGAGAATCTTCCAAGGCAGGCTATAAGTGGGCCCCAGACAAGAAGAATTTTCATCAAAGACCTTTCCACCATAGGCCTTTATGTTACATATACATTTACTACTGTTGTCATGAAAGTGGACAGTGAATGTCAGGTGCATTTTGGTACTAAAACAAGCGAGATTTCCTAAACTCTGGTGCGATTTCTTCCTTTGAATAATTCCTGCTGAGCTGATTTTTTTTAACTAACCAAAATATAAAAAATCTCTATTATTTGGAAAACCCGCTCAGGATAAAAGAACCCTGCTTGGCAATAGGTCAAGGTATTTGAATCAAGAAACCATCCAAGATTTTAGGAACTCTCACCTGGTTTTAGCAGTTGAAAGCTTGAGTCCAAAGGCTTGAGCATTCTTAAATTAGCCTTTAAAGGGGTTGTTTACCTTAAAACACTTTTTCCAATTTAGTTGTTTTCAGATAGTTCCCCAGAAATAAAGACGTTTAGCAATTAATTTCTATTTTCTATTTGTGTTCGTTTTTCTAATACTAAAAGTAGCAAATTGTAACAGTTCAGAATCTGCTCCTGGATCACTGAGCTGCCAGACTGAGACACTAGAGGCATTAAACTTTAAACTTTTAGGGGCATGTTTACTAACATTGGAGATAAATATCTGGAGAGATTTTTGGAGATGTTGCCCATGGCAACCAATCAGCAATTAGATTTAAACAGCCACAGCCAAGTTAGAAAACAAAAGCAAAGATCTGATTGGTTGCTATGGGCAACATCTCCAGAAATTTCTCCAGATATTTATCTCCAATGTTAGTAAACATGCCCCCAATTTTGAAAAAAAGAATAAAAAACTAAAAATCAAAAGCAACTGAAAAAAAGTCTTTATTTCTAACGAATTGGCGAATTTATTCACCAGCTATGGATTCATGGCGAAATTCATCATTTTGCCATGTGCGAATTGTTTCGCAAAACTGCGAAAAAAAATTGCTGCAGAAAAATTCGTCCATTGACTTTAATGCATTTGGACAAAAAAGTCGCAATAAGAAAAAAAACATCCATTGACTTAAATGCAGTTGGACAAAAACGTCGCCATTAGAAAAACCTGTTGACTTGCATTTCGCACATTTTTTCACTGCTTTGCGAATTTTACGGTGAAATGAAACGGGACAGATTCGCTCATTACTAATGATATTATTATAGGAATGCTGTAATCACAAACTGTATCTTTGTATTTAATCTTATTAATTTCTAACTGGCAACATTATCACTAACAAGGAACATTCAACAAGAATTTCACTTGTAAAGCTCATAACGCGGGCATATTATCGCTAGCGAAAATTCATCAGAGCAAAATTTTCTTAGCGAATTTTCTTTAGTGCCACTTTCTTTCTGGTGAAACTTTGTTAACATACTTATCTCAATATTTTCTGTTACAAACTCCAATCAAATCAGCTCGGGGTTTGTATGCTTATTTATTATTACATTTTCCAGAAATTTTGCTTTGCAGGAAAAGAAAATCTGATTTTCATGATTTTTTTCAGATTTTTCACCCAAAAACTCAGATTTTTTATTTTTTTATTTGGGCGAAAACTCTAAAAATGTTGGGGTATTGCACGAAACCCAGCCCACATCAAAAAATCATTGGGACTTCTCCCATTGACTTATATGCAACCTCAACAGGCCTGAGATGCTGGATTTTCAGATTCGGACTTTTCCATCCTCGGTGTTTAATAAATTCTGAAAAATTCATAATTTTTTAAAAGTCAGATTTAATAAAAAAAATTTTTTTGCATTTGAAGTTTAGTAAATAACCCCCTAAGTGTACACTTACGTCAATTTAAATACATTTGAGAAGATACAGGGAATAAAAGATCTTTAACTATTTGCTGATTATTGTTATAGCATAAATTTTAGACTTGTTGATTCGTTTAAGTAGTTATTGCAAATATTTATGTAATTTCCTCTTTAATATGTATTGTCTGGGTATTTGTCTGGAATACCAAAGGTTTTGAGTTTAATCCTCTTTTCCTCCTCAAGTTTTATTCAATCCTCTAATCAGTATTGAAACTTGATTTTTCATGAATGGAATTTTATTGGTGGCATTAAATGTCATGAAATTGCTGGAGCCAGTCTGGTAAATTGATGGTACCATTGTTTTTTCATTAATTCTTTGCTTTAATATAAAATGATTAGGCTTAATGTGCCATCAAATGTAAAGTTTAATTTTCAGTAACAATTATAGAAAAGAATAACACTATAGGGGAACAAGGAGTTTGAACCTAGAACCTTTAACATCAATGCAAACAACTAGCCCACTATGCCACCACTGCCCAAGCAGAAGCTAAGTGTTTCCTAGTTGAAAAAATTCAACTAGGAAAATTAACCAGCTGCTGTATCTGTAAAACCACTGCGTTTATAGCCTTGCAGCCCAATATAATTTAATATAGAGAGTAGTGGACAGATAGATGGTGGAGGCAGTAGAGTTACATTTGATTATAGATTTTTATTTATTTTGTTTTACACACAGTTTTGTTTAAATCATTTTTGACTTGCTCACGCATCAGAACTTAAGCTTAGGAGAGCCCCCTTTCTTCAGTTTCTTTCTTCAGCTTCGGAGAGCCCCCTTTCTTCAGCTTCTTTCTTCAGCTGAGGAGAGCCCCCTTTCTTCAGCTTCTTTCTTCAGCTTAGGAGAGCCCCCTTTCTTCAGCTTCTTTCTTCAGCTTAGGAGAGCCCCCTTTCTTCAGCTTCTTTCTTCAGATTAGGAGAGCCCCCTTTCTTCAGCTTCTTTCTTCAGCTTAGGAGAGCCCCCTTTCTTCAGCTTCTTCTTGGGATAGCAGGATCTAACTTCTGTCTCTATGTACATGTGTAAGTTGGGAGCTATAGCAAAAGCTAGCACTTGCTTCTAGTGGTCATAACCAGTATTGCATACATATAACTGTGATAAACGCAATGAGACATCATTAGATATCTCAGTTGTTACTATCATTAGATATCTCAGTTGTTACTACTTACAGTGAGTTTACCACAAAAAAAATGTGGCTCTTTCTGTACACTTACGTCATTTTAAATACGTTCGAGAATTTGTTTAGCAAAACGGGACAGATTCGCTCATCACTATTGGACACAGTTACCTTTTGCATCAATATGTGGTTTCCATTTCAACTTTTGTAAAATGCCCCTGGACATAAATTCATAAATGTCCCCTATAGTCTTTTAGACTGTAAGCATGTGCTAGAAGTGCCCCATTTTCCCATTGCTCATTTAGAATGCCATTCCTTGTTTTTGCACAAAATTGTAGAATTCAATGGAGTATTATCAAAAAATAAAACAAATCATCATTTTAAGTTTGTTAGGATTTCAGCTAGGTTACATTGAGAAATGCTAAAAACACTCAGGTATTGATCAGTAAATGATGCATTTGCCTAGATCAGCATTGACATAGGCAGCAGTTATGGGCAAATTTGTCCCGCTTTGCCGAAGAATTTGAGAATTTCCCGCAAAATCCACAAAACATCGTTTAAAGTCAACAGGTGTCAGAATGTTGACACGCGACAGTTTTGATGCAAGTGACTATGCCGACGTGCCTCCAAATTTGTTTGACGCTGGCAAATTTTTGCCACAGTATCGCAAATGTATTCCCCACCACGAAACTCGGAAATTCGCAGTGATTTGTGCCTGCCGAATTTATTCGCCCATCACTAATAGGCAGTTGAGTAGCATTGGGTTCGGACTTCAAATCAGGAACAAGATATTTCTAATTTTTGCTGAAATGTGGTCTTGTTTCCTTTCTGAAAATTTTCTTTTGCCAGTAACACAACCATCTTTTAGAAAAGCATGACATGACATTTTACTGAGTCAGCGTTAGCTAGGATATAAAGCAAAGATTAATAAGGTCCCTAAACTAAACTGAGCCCATGACCAAGCACCCTATATAGGTGCGAAACGTGCAGGGTGGATGAAGATGCAGATTTATATACTTTTAACTTTGTTTAAATTAAATATTCTTTTAATTCAATCTCTCTGGTCCTGTGGATCCGTTGAGTGCCAGTCGGCCCTACTTTCTTCTGTACCGCTCCCTGAAGCTGGGGGTCTGAGGCTGGAGCAGCCAGACCACCTTTTTCTACTCGGTGAGTCATTTACAATTTATTCTGGAACACCTTGTCCTTTCCCAACTACCAAAATCCCTAAATTAAACTACCTGGTTTCATTTGGACAAATTCAGCTTCACAATGAATAGATTGCTCATCTCCTCCAATGGTGACGTTACCAGTCATTTTTCTAATAAAGAAAGCTAAAGAAGAAAGAACTCGGCCGTCAAAAGAATCTCCTTCACTAAACTTTATTCTATATCAAAACTGATGTATCCGAAGAGGGAAGGCATTTATCAGCCTTTGATAACATCAGTCACAATTACATAAAAATGCAGCTAATTCTATACACTGTAGTATGTTTGTTTAAAACATTTGTAACTCTGGCACAAAAAAACTCTCAGTGGTTAATTTGCTTATTAGGAAAACACAATTGGTTAGAGGAAACCTGCGGTCTCGGTGTCTTTCAGTTATGGGCACTATGCTCAGCTGCCTGCTGTTGTAATTATTATTTGTTTTAATAAAACTCTGACAGTCTAAGGAAGGGCGGAATGAGGTACAGTAGAACAATATAGGCACAATAAACCCTGTGTACAAACTCATTTTGTGCCTACTGGAGATTATGTGATTTAGCCAAGGTCGAACAGAGCCGATATTAAACACAGAGCCATTTATTTTGCTTCCCCTGTAAACAAGACAAGGCAGGCCCTCTTCAGCGAAGGACTTACAAATAAAAGGAAACAGCTGGTAAATGCGGGAGTCGCTGATTCTGCTCAAAGAGTTTTGTACCAAATCTGTAAGATGAAGTTAAAGGTGGTTTGAGCAGAGCTGCTGTTTAGGAAGCAAAAATATCCTCGGTGGTTAAAGGGAAACTACAAATGTTATTTGTCATACCTTTAAGTGAATCAACAGATACAGCATATACAGTATACATGAGGTTCCTGCATTATTCTCAGAATATCTTTTTATATTTCATTGTTTCTCTGAATAATATTTCTAATATAATATCCCTAATATTTTGTACTTTGCCTAACCTTTTATGAACTGCCATCGTTATAACAGTCATTCTTACCTAGTACAGGCATGGGATCTATTATCCAGAATGCTTGGGACCTGGGATCTCTGGATATGGAATCTTTCCTTTATTTGTATCCCCTTACTTAGGGGCAAATTCATCAAGGGTCGAATATTGAGGGTTAATTAACCCTCGATATTCGACTGGGAATGAAAATCCTTCGACTTCGAATATCGAAGTCGAAGGATTTTGCGCAAATACTGCGATCGAACGATCGAAGGAATAATCGTTCGATCGAATGATTAAATTCTTTCGAATTGAACGATTCGAAGGATTATACTTCGACCAAAAAAACTTAGTCAAGCTTATGGGGACCTTCCCCATAGGCTAACATTGGATTCGGTGGCTTTTAGGTGGCGAACTAGGGGGTCGAAGTTTTTTCTTAAAGAGACAGTACTTCGACTATCGAATGGTCGAATAGTCAAACAATTTTTAGTTCGAATCATTCGATTTGAAGTCAAAGTCGTAGTCGAAGGTCGAAGTAGCCCATTCGATGGTCGAAGTAGCCAAAAAAACACTTTCGAAATTCGAAGTTTTTTTACTTCGAATCCTTCACTCGAAGTTAATGAATTGGTCCCTTAAAGTCTACAAAAAAAAACATTTAAACATGAAATAAACTAGGGATGCACCAAATCCACTATTTTTCACTTTCTTGTTTGTGTAACTAAAAAGTCACATGATTTTTAAGGATTCAAATTTGGTTCAGCCAGACACTGGTATTAATTAAAGTCTGATTTTTTCTGGTCAGAGTTTTAAAGGGGAAAACACCATTTATTAAACCTAGAGGCTGCTAAAAAAGCTGAATAGAAAAGTATTCCACCTCAAACCTGCTGAGGTCAGGTAGAAATCAATGGCAGCTGTCCCTAAAACAAATGTAAGATATTATGAACAATTTTTTTTTTCTGGCACCGAGGAATCATTTTTGTATATGGTATGATTTTTATAGACTACATTTTATACGCATACACAGAGCAATTTCTTTTCCATCCTTTCATTTGGGAGAAGGTTAGTAACAAAACAAAAGCCTCTTGAGCGCAACAGCTTACAAATGTATCTGCCCAATCAGATTTAAGCATATGGTATGACCAAATGCAATAAAACATGTACTTAGGGGAGTTTCAGAAGCTGCTATCCAAATGGATTGATCCACTCCACAGTTTCCAAGAACTACCCGACAGCAGTGATGAGCGAATCTGTCTCGTTTCACTTTGTGTAAAAATTTACGAAACTACAAGATAAAATTAGCAAAACACATTAAAGTCTGTGGACAACATTTCTGCAACTTTTTGTAAACAGTATTTAAAGGTTTTCAAAGGTGCTGAGCTTTTTTATGAGGCCATTTTGCCTGCAAATTTGAATGAAATAGACTGTTTTTAATTAAATATATCTGTTTAAAGGGATCCTGTCATCGGAAAACATGTTTTTTTTCTAAAACGCATCAGTTAATAGTGCTACTCCAGCAGACTTCTGCACTGAAATTCATTTCTCAAAAGAGCAAACTGATTTTTTTATATTCAATTTTGAAATCTGACATGGGGCTAGATATTTTGTCAATATATATACTGTATATATATATATATATATATATATATATATATATACACACACACACACACTCACATGATTTATACATATCTTGACCTTTTTAGACAAAATTCCAGTTCGGCAAAGGACAGGTTTAAAAACGATTACTCATTCATAACAGAACATTAATATCAAATACCATTAGGTAGGTGGCATGATTATAATATAGCAGATATGAACAAGTATAGAAAAATGTATCCCATAATGATGATATATTTGGATAATCGACAATCAATAATATTTGGACATTATTCTAAAATTACAAAATGCATAACTGTTCAAAAGGCATTAAATTGCATTGTTTATGGAGGCACAAAGGTACCTACGGCTTCAATTAAAACTTCTAGGATGTATTTTTCTTGTAAAAGGCGATTTAGCCAATGAAAACCTGTCGATGATAAAGTGATATGTTCTAACCTATAGAACAGTGAATGTGAATTATGAAACAAAGCAAAACATAGCAAAACAGAATGTTCTTTATTATTTTTCTTCCACTATTCTTGATAGGCTCACTGTGTGCTTTTTTGTTGTACAGTTACACAAAGTAACACACTGTACTTAACTCTTGTTCTGCCACGAGGGAGTTTGTGTTCAATCAGCCAATTTTTTAGCTACACAAAGAAAACCATAATGAGGATTCAGTCCCTGTTGAGCTAAATGAATGTATATTTTGCATTTCTGTAGGTAATTCAGAACAGAGTCACACTGATCCTGTTATTCAAACACATCCAGAGCTCAACACACATAATATAAATGTTTAATTTGCTTGTTTTCTTGTGAAAATGAATGGCAGCGTCATGACTGATATAAATTATTCATAATGCCTGACTAAAGAAGAGAAAATTGAGACTGAAGTATATTATAATAACAGAGCACTGCAAGTTATATGCAGAGACAGGATGAGGATTTGCAGATTGACAGAGCTTGCAATCTAACAACTTCATGTTTAAGAGCCAAATGAGGGAAAGTTTTTTTAAAAGAATATTAAAGAGTTTGTTTATCAATGCTGGACAAGAGCATTATGTGCTAATAAGGGCAAAAAATCACACCTTAACATACAATACAAAAAATGTCTGGTAGTTTATACCTTTAATGGAGCATTCAACACAAACAGAATACAACACTCAGAGGTGCAAGAGATATTTGTGATTGTCCCAAACAGGTGATAATTATACAGCTTTGAATCTTCTTGAGTCTCCTGTCTGTCCTTACCTTATAAAATAAAGGGGCATGCTAGAGGGACCGAAGGGATAAGCAAGCCCTTGAGCTTTAAATGCAGGGGCTGCATGACAAGGGACCCGAATGACCAGCAGACAGATTACACAGCTTTATGTTTAAAGATTGGCAGAATCAGGTGTAGCTGTGATTTGGTAAGAAAGAATGAGTTAAGGCAGGGGAGAGCTGTGATTGGGGTGGAAAAATAAAAGGATGTGATGTCAGGGGAAGAAGCAGTTCATTTTCTTATGTGGCTGTTTTCCTTCATGCACTGTTATATTGTGATTTTGGTACAGTTATACAGTATAATCCTGAGAGGCTGCATGTTATTATTTATTTTAAATGAATGTCATAATTGGCACTGGCTTCAGGCTGTTGTTTTTTTTTTTTGCCTTCCTCTGGATCAAAATAGTGCATATCTGATAATGTAGTTTAAGTTTTAATTGTCACAGCAAATACTGCACAGGTACATTTAGAAGAGGGAGAAAGGAGGTTCTCTCCTGTGACTGCACAGTGGGTTAACTGATACAGACACTACTACTGATTGTGCTAGGTGATTTCCTATCATCACTCTGCAGATTCAGGAGCGACAGCAGGGCTGCTGATTTGATCTCATGTTGGGACATGCCAGCTCCTGCTCATAGCAGATTTGGGGCCATCTTCCCTGTAGGCAGAGGCAGCCTTGTACTGAGTGGTGGATATAATGGCACAGTGCTGATCTCAAGTGAGGAACAGCAGAGCATAGTAGTGATCTCTTATGGAATTCTGGCTTTGAATATTGCCTTGGGATATACATCAGTATATTCCCCTTGAAAACAAGGCACGTCATTACAAAAAAAAACCAGTGTGGTTCAATTAGTGTTGAGGTGGGTGAGGAAAGATGTGCTATTAAGGCTTTTTGAGTTAGCTGGGACAGCCAAAACATCAGGTACAAGAAGACAATGCATCAAATAAATTAGACAAGCTAAAATCTACATGGAAAAGATCCAAAATTCAAATTATTATTTAAATATGTAAATAGTAGGGGGGCGTGGCCGACGACGCAGCAGAGTGGCCGCATGTATTAGGCTCTCCCGGGGCTTCATCCCTACAAGTTCCCCAATCCGGCAGTCCCTTGCCGTAAGTCTCACCTTCAGGGGATCCGGTCTGAGTAGGGACCGTCCAGCCACCCGACTACAGCAAGACCAAGCTCTGGGACGCACGCTGCGGTTGAGGCCTAGCGGCGCGTGCCAAGCCGCGGCCTCAGGTACTTGCGGTCCCCAGCCTGGGCCCACATACCGGCGCGGTTCCCTTTAAAACCGCTCTACTAGCCCTGCAAAAGTGTCTGCAAGTCAGCTGAGGTGAGGTGACCAGCTCTGGAGCCCCAGGGGCCCCCTTTCCCTGCAGGATAAGTCCCAATATAAGGTGCTAGCCCTAACTAAGTGGGTGCATTTCTCCCTCTCAGTCTCTAGCTGCTGGAAATCAGGCCAAGAGTGGGGGAGGGCAAGCAAGTGCCCAAGTGACCCTGTATTACCTCTTCTGTCTGCATAATACCTTGATTATAACATCCCGGCACCCTGTGGACTGTCACCCTTACGCCAGGCTGTATAAAGAGTCCTTCAATTAAATTAAATTGCCTAAGGGCCGCTGCAATTGCCACAACGTCTACGGAGGGGGTCTATGGCAGCACTTATGTTCACCGGGAAATTTCTCGAACAATAGACCCCTTGCCGGCCTGAGGCCTACTCTGGAGGCCGAGTAACGACCCTCGGGGGCGTGGCTACCGTATCTATGTGAGAGGTTGCTCTTCTGTTGGGTTCCGCCAGCCAGCACTTACTCTCTTCCCGGTGAGTTAACATACCGCTCCACCACTGTCTACACTGACCTCTCTAGCTACTCTTGCCTTCTTGTGACAGGATGGGCCCCAATAAGACCTTCAAAAAAGCTCCGGAAGCTGCTGCAAAGCTGGGAAGGTTCGCTCGTGATAGCGGCTCTATCAAGGACAGTGGAAATCATTCTGCTTCATCCTCCCCAGATTCTTCTCCCGCACATAGCCCTGCCGCACCTCAGGAACCTACGTTGGCGGATCTGCTTGCAGAGATAAAAGCCACCAGGGATACCTGCACAACACTGATTACTGCCAAAACTGAAGAGCTTAAAGTGGAGTTCTCCATTCTTAAACAGGACATTCAAAAGCTTCGTGAACGTACAGTAGAAGCTGAGCACCGTATTGACGCTTTGGAAAATACATGTGCACCTGTCCCACAACAGATCACTGTGCTCCAGCAGGCACTCACAGTGTGTCAAGCAAAATCAGATGATCTTGAGAACCGATTGCGTCGGAACAACATAAGGTTTGTGGGCTTCCCTGAAAGAGCGGAGGGGACAGAGCCTGAAAAATTCCTTGAATCCTGGATCAGGGAAACTTTTGAAGTCCCCTTGCTCTCTTCCGTCTTCACCGTGGAAAGGGCACACAGAATCCCAATGCGTCCTCCTATCCCTGGGGCCCCTCCTAGAGCCCTAATTGCACGGCTGCTAAACGCCAAGGATAGGGATGCCCTACTCAGGATGGCAAGGAACATGCAGCGGATCACGTTCCAGAATACCAGGATCTCTCTTTACCCTGACTTCTCTCTGGATGTTCAGCGGCAAAGGTCACGGTTTCAGGAGGTCAAGAAACGTCTGAGGGAAAGGAAGATCGAGTATGCCATGTTGTACCCTGCTAAGCTTCGGATTCAAGCAAACGGCAACACCCAATTTTTTTCTTCCCCACAAGAAGTCTCTACATGGCTGGATAACGCGGCACTTTAAAGTTCATCTCTCTGAAGCCCTTACAGCCCTTTTTTGGATTACAAACTTTGTTTTCTCCAGCATTGGTCGTGAGGATCTTCGCTTTTTCTCCCGGGTGTTTCTTATTCACGTGAGCATGTGGTCAGTATCTGACTAACACTATTTCCTTTTACCTACAGGTTACTGTATTGTTCTTCTGCATGGATCCATGCTGCCACATTTGGGGAACTTTTCTGTTGCAGTTAATTTTTCATTGCTTTGGCTCACTCTTCCCATGGCGCATTTCACATTTACCTCTGATTTTTCCCACATGTCTCACTCTAAGTATCCTGGCTGTTGGCCGGCGGGCCCAGGATAGTTTGACTGTATTTGGAACCCTCTCAGCTGTCAAGTACAGCTTTTGAACGGTTTAACTACGTTTCAATAGGAATGTATTTTTTTGTTGGTAGGTTCAGGGATCAAATTCTGCCACAGTTGGGGTCTGGCAGAAAGGGAGGGGCTCCCCGCACTCGGGTGCAGGGGACGGAAGTTAACCAGTTATTGAGATTAAAAGTTCAACAGGTAGCACTGAAATGTTTGCATGTCTATACTCTTCTCAGGCCCAAGTGGCCTCGATGTCTCATCTTCACGACCATGTTTCCAATTTTGCTGAAGTGTTTGCATAGCTCACGCCTCTTTTTGCCTTATTTTCTTGCTCGCAACATGGGTGAAACTGTTAACATTGCCTCCTCATGGCATCTAATGTAAAATTTTCTCTACTCTCCTGGAATGTAAGGGGCTTAAATGACCGGATTAAAAGAAAGTTAGTACTAGATCAGGTCAAATCACTCGATGCGGAAGTGATACTGCTCCAAGAAACCCATCTTACCGGGAGTAAGATTTTAGCCCTTAGACGTCCCTGGGTGGGTTGGGCCTTTCACGCCACATATTCTCCTTACACTGGTGGGGTATCAATCCTGGTCAAAAAATCTGTTAATTTTCAACTACTGTCTCTAAGGTCTGACCCCAAGGGCAGATTTCTTTTTCTGAATTGTAAGGTTAATTCTGTGGATACTGTTTTGGCCAATATGTATATTCCGCCCCCTTATACAGATGAGTGTATTGTCCAATTTGTTAAATTTGTAGCGGACGTCCCATATGCTCAAATTATTTGTGGAGGTGATTTTAACACAGTTTTGAATGAAAATCTGGATAGAGTAAGGAATTCTACCACTACTTCCGGTACTAGAGCATCTAATTTGGCAGCTTTGATGACGGATATTTCCCTAGTGGAGGTGTGGCGTCATTGCCATCCCTCACAACCCGGATTCTCCTGCTTCTCCACAACCCACATGTCCTTATCACGGTTGGACATGATATTTCTTTCCAAAACCCTGCTTTTAAATATACAAAGTGCTCATTATCACACTCGAGGTATCTCAGACCATGCCCCGCTCAAGATAACTTGGCATACTGGCCCCAGCTCCCAAAGTAATAGAGAGTGGTCCTTCAACCCAGTCTGGCTCAATATTATCAATAACGATGCAGCAATCGCCAGTTCTATTACAGAATACTTCTCACTAGATCATGCCCCTGTTGATACCCCAACAGTTTGGGAGGCCTTTAAAGCCACTCTTAGGTACATTCTCCACACAGAGATTACGGCAGTTAAAAAGGCCTCACGCCATCTTGAAATGCAGTTAAGTCAGGAGGTTGATACCCTTACTGCTAGTATGCAAGCAAACCCCTCCCGACCCACACTATTAGCTTTACGTCAAGCAGAACAGGATTATGCGGCACATATGCATGAAAAAACTAAGAGGAAATTGCTTTTCTCTAAGGTTACTTTCTATGAACAAGGTGAACGGGCTGGGAAACTACTGGCTTATATGGCCAGAGCACACACCACCCCCCCGGTGATTTCTGACCTTTACGATTCGCAAGGAGTATTACGTAGTCAGCCCAATGAGATTGTAGGGATTTTACATGACTTCTATGCCCATCTTTATACTTCTAAAAATACGACCTCCCCAGAGGAAATGGAGGCCTATTTTGCTAATATCCACTTGCCTACTCTAACGGTAGAACAGGTCAACACCCTGGAGGCTGAGATCTCAGTGCAGGAAATCTCTGAAGCCATTGATGCCTTCCCTACTGGTAAGGTGTCTGGTCCAGATGGCCTACCAATCGAAATCTATAAAAGATTCAAAAACGAAATTGCCCCAAAATTGTGTGAGACCTTTCAGGATGCGCTGCAGCGTCAGTCCCTACCCCCATCTATGTACAATGCCACAATTGTGCTACTCAACAAGCCCGGTAAGGACCCCAAACACTGTGACGCATATCGCCCAATCTCACTACTTACAACTGATGTAAAAATCTTGGCAAAAGTCTTGGCCTTGAGACTGGGTGCAGTGATTCACCGCTTGGTACATGAGGATCAGACTGGTTTCATGCCTGGCAAATCCACAGCTCTGAATATCCGTAGACTTTACACTAATCTTTCCCTCCCCCATGATAACCAGGGTCAAAGGACTGTGGTTGCCCTGGACATTGCCAAGGCGTTTGACACAGTTGAATGGCCTTATCTTTGGCAACTGCTAAAGGAATTCGGATTTGGCCCCAACTACATCAATTTGGTTAAATTGTTATACATTGCTCCCGCCGCCTCTATAAAAGCAAGTAATATGTCGACCCCATCCTTCCGCCTTTACCGAGGTACTAGGCAGGGCTGTCCACTCTCTCCCCTACTATTTGCACTAGCCATTGAGCCCCTTGCTTACCTCATCCGATCTCATAACAATATAACCGGATTTGTTCTGGGTAATAGGGAGGATCGTGTTCAATTATATGCGGATGATACCCTCTTATATCTGGGGGACAGGGGCGCTTCGCTAACCAATGCACTAGTGGTCTTGGCTGAATTTGGTGTTGTCTCCGGTCTGGTTATTAATAAATCCAAATCCACTGCCCTTATGCTAGACCCACTTACTGAGGAAGAGAGAATGACTACCTTCCCTTTTAAAGTAGTTCCCGAATTCACTTACTTAGGAGTTAAGGTCACAGCTCTCCCCCAACAATACTTAGCACTTAACTTAGACCCGCTGAATGATTGGATGTCTCAAAAGCTTAAGTCATGGGCTAATCTTCCGGTAGGCCCTACAGGGCGGATCCATCTTATAAAGATGATTATATTACCCAAATTACTCTATGTACTACAACAAGCCCCTGTCTGGATACCGAAACCCTATTTTCTTAAAATAAATGCTATATTTAGGCAACTGGTGTGGGCTCATTCCAGGCCACGACTGAAGCTCGAAACATTGATGTGTGCTAAAAGTCGAGCTGGCCTGGCCCTTCCAGATATGTATTTATACTACCTGGCAGCACAACTGTCCCACCTCACTACGTGGGTGGAAGGTTCGCATCACCGAGTGCTACATTCACTTTGGGCTCACTTGACTGGCTTTACTGATAACCCAGTAAGCTGGATTCTAGGGAAATCTGTCACTACATCTCAGTCATTACTTTCCCCCCCATCGACTCCCTACGCAAGGTGTGGAAAGTGGCTAGTAAGCTTTTGAAGTCTGCTCCCACTGACCCGCTTACGCCACTATGGAACAACCAAAATTACCCCTTGTTGGCAAAGCTAGGCCCAATGAGTCTTTGGTCGGACCTAGGGGTGAATACCTTAGGTGATGTATGGCAGGACGGCAAACTAATCTCCTTTGCTCAATTGAGAGACCAATTCCAGATCCCATGTAACCAATGGTTGACTTTTCATAAGCTCAGCCGTGCTCTCACTGTTGCTCACAAGCATCATGATTTGTCACTGTCCACGCACCCCTTTCTTGTTTATATTAAAAGGGGACATACTAAAGGTTTGGTCACCATGTTATATGCTAAATTGCTACAAGAAGTTCACGGAAATAATTTAGATGGACTACGCTCTAAATGGGAGGTGGATGTGGGCACAATCCTAGATGAAGAATGGCAAGAAGCGCAAGAATCCCCTCAGTTAGTATCCCCCAACTATAGACTACGGCTAATCCAACTGTATATTCTTCACAGGGCTTACTACACCCCTGTCAGACTTCATTACATTAATGCCAACACCCCTGATGTTTGTACTAGATGTGCTTTGGACAGGGGAACTCTGATTCACATGCTGTGGAGCTGCACAAAGCTTACTGCGTACTGGAGGGAAATACTGGATACATTGGAAGGGGTGCTTCAGGTGACAATAGACAGAACACCTAAAACTTGCATCTTGGCCATAATTCAGGACTTAAAACTGAATCAATGTCAATCCCTGTTCCTCCTAGAGGCACTGCTACTAGCCAAGAGATTAATTACCCAGAACTGGAGAGCTGTGACTCCTCCTACCTTTTCTACCTGGAAAGCAATAATGCAGGATACCTGTACCACTGAATATCTAATGTACTTGAAAAGGGGAGCCCCCACCAAATTCCATAGGATTTGGGGACCCTGGGCTGACATTTACCCCCTACACCCAAGACAACCACTAGCGGTTTAAGTCACATTAGGGTACAGGACAGGTAACTGGTATATGTATTTCACTTGTCTGACTAGTTATGTATCCCTCATAGGAGGGAGTCTAGACATTGTTGTGAAATGTTATACTCATGACGATCTGTATGTTGTATGATATGCTCCTTTTATCCTGCTTGATCTCGACATGTAACATGTGACACAATGTTTTTTCTTAAATTATCTTTACATTGTAAACTGCTTACTTTATTCTCTCAATAAACTACCCGAATTTAAAAAAAAAAATATGTAAATAGTAAAAAAAATTATGCAGAAAGGAGTGGGACACTTAATATCACAGGGGGGGGCAGCTGGTTGATGAGAACATAAAAAAGCAGAGAATCTGAACTGTTATTTTTTTTTGTCTCACAAACGAGGAACCAATCCTTCCTAATAGTCCCAATCCTAGTAATACAGCTCATGTTGCATGGTTTACGCATGAGGAAATTCAAAAGGGACTAGAACATGTTAAGATAAGTAAAGGTCCGAGGCAGGGTGGTATTCATTCCAGGGTACTTAAAGGGATACTGTCATGGGAAAAATGAATCAATTAATAGTGCTAATCCAGAAGAATTCTGCACTGAAATCCATTTCTCAAAAGAGCAAACAGATTTTTTTATATTCAATTTTGAAATCTGACATGGGGCTAGACAATTTCCCAGCTGCCCCCAGTCATGTGACTTGCACTCTGATAGACTAACTAAATCTGTTTGCTCTTTTAAGAAATGGATCTCAGTGCAGAAGTCTGCTGGAGCAGCACTATTAACTGATACGTTTTGAAAAAAATATGTTTTCCAATGACAGGATCCCTTTAAAGAGCTTAGCTCTGTTATTGCCAACCCCCTTTACTTTATTTTTCAGGTTTCATGACTATAACATCAGTGGTAGGAAAGCTTTTCGATGGGGTATTGAGGAATATGACCCTGTACGTCATTGAAAATCATACTACAATGACTATGACGATTTTCATTCATTCAGGTCATGGTATATCTAGTATAGGTCAATCTAAAAACAACTGGACTTGCTGAGTAATTAATGAAGATGTTTCACTACTCATCCGAGCAGCTTTTTCAGTTCAACTGTTGAACTGAAGAAGCTGCTCGGATGAGTAGTGAAACGTTTTCATTGATTACTCAGCAAGTCCAGTTGTTTTTAGATTGACCTATACTAGATATGACATAATACTATGAGTTTGTGCCAGTGTGGTTTTATGCATAATAGATCTTACCAGACAAGTTTAATTTCTTTTTATGAGACGGTGAGCAGGGACCTCGATTCTGGGAAGGCAGTGGATGTGATTTACTTAGAGTTTGCTAAAACATTTTTTACAGTGTCATACAGAAGGTTACTGGTTAAATTAATGAATGTTGGCCTGAAAAATAATATTTGTACCTGGATAAAGAATTGGCTAAAAGAAAGACTACAAAGAGTGGTGGTAAATGGAACATTTTCTAATTGGACCAGTGTTGTTAGTGGAGTACCACAGGGCTCGGTACTAGCTCCCTTTTTTTCAACTTGTTTATTAATGACCTGGAGGTGGCCATTGAAAGTACTGTTTCTATTTTTGCAGATGATACTAAATTGTGCAGAACTATAGGTTCCATGCAGGATGCTGCCACTTTGCAGAGTGATTTGTCTAAATTGGAAAACTGGGCAGCAAACTGGAAAATGAGGTTCAATGTTGATAAATGCAGGTTATGCACTTTGGCAAAACTAATATAAATGCAAGTTATACAATATATTATGTGGCCAATAAAGCAAATTAAGTTCTGCCTTGCATAGAAAAGGGCATTAACTCAAGGGATTAAATATAATTTTGCCTCTTTATCGGTCCCTGGTAAGTCCTCTCCTGGAGTATGCGTTGTAGTTTTGGACTCCAGTCCTTAAGAGGGATATAAATGATCTGGAGAGTGTGCAGAGACTAAGTGCAACTAAAGTGGTTAGAGGGATGGAAGACTTAAATTATGAGGGTAGACTGTCAAGGTTTGGGGTTGTTTTCTCTGGAAAAAAAGGCCCTATCAGAGCACATGATTACACTTTACAAGTACATTAGAAGACATTATAGACAAATAGCAGGGAACCTTTTTACCTATAAAGAGGATCACCGTACCAGAGGCCACCCCTTTAGACTAGAAGAAAAGAACTTTCATTTGAAGCAACGTAGGGGGTTCTTCACAGTCAGGACAGTGAGGTTGTGGAATGCACTGCTGGATGATGTTGCGATGGCCGATTCTGTAAATGCCTCTAAGAGTGGCTTGGATGATTTCCTTGACAAGCATAATAGCTCACTGTTATCTATTACGCATAAAACCATGCTGGCACACACTCATAGTATTATTATTTGCTATGAAGTCCAGTATCTTATCCTTTATTAACCCTTCGAAAAGCTATATTTTTGAGGCTGAGAACGGGAACCTTTTTTGAATAGAGGCACCACATTAGCAATTCGCCAGTCTCTCGGCACTATGCCAGATCTTAATGAATCCTGAAAAATTAAGTAACGAGGTTTGGCAATCACAGAGCTAAACTCGCTAATTACCCTGGGATGAATACCATCTGGCCCTGGACCTTTGTTAATCTTAACATGTTCTAGTCTCTTTTGAATTTCTTCATGTGTGAACCATGCATCATTAGTTGTATTACTAGAATTGGGACTGTTAAGAAAGAAACCTTCACTTACTGGTTCCTTGTGTCGTTTGGTCGATCGGTCAGGTTTGATTTTGACCCGACCGATCCCACCGGAGCCCATGGCACATTGTAATCGGATCGTTCGGCCATACGGCCGAACAATCAGATTACCCCCGATATAGCCATGCTTGTTAATGACATATCGGGGAAAGAACCGCTCGTTTGGCGATGTTGCCAAATGAGCGGATCTTTGAGTCTATGGCCAACATTAGGAACAAACTCGAGAAACTATTTAGGACTTCATGATTATCTTTGATAGGTTTTAATAAAGGATATACAAAGCTGTTTCAATGCACATGGACATATTCCACATATACCCAATAACCTCAAACCCAATCTCAACCCAATTAAAACCTGGACATGATTTCTACAAACAGGACAATGATTCAGACTAGAGCCAATCTGTGCAGCTCTCAAACAGGTGCATCTACAGGCGTGTTTATCCTCCTCCACAAATATATGACTCTGATCTTTTGCCTTGATTAGAGCTCATTAGGCTGGTTTTGTTTCCTTTACTGAAATGTACTTCCTAAAATAAAAAAGGATTAGTTGTATGTGAATCTTTGTAAGTGACATTGAGCTGTGATTTGTTTAATTCCCTAAAATCCATGTCTAATCAAAATATATTCCAATGCTTGATAATAATACTTAGCATCCTTGGTGTTCATGCAATTACCGTCTATCAATTTAATGTATATTATTTCATCTGTACACTTTGATTTCTGTTTTTTATTAAAGTACCGATGCCAGTGACTATTTAAACACTATATAAAATGCTCTTGCAAATGCTGCAATTTATTTCCTTTACAGCGCATATTATTTTGTGTGTCTTCTATCTCCATAATTAAAAAAAATACGCATTGGACCAAGCTCTGGGGGCCTGTTTTGGGTGCCGTGTGATTAATGAAAAAAGTGTCAGCTGTGGGCTCCATAAAGTGCTTACAAGGAGCTGCTTAAGAATGTCCAAAGTGTAATCATACAAAACGTAGAAATAACTTGCTTATTTAATTCTTCCACTAAAATCCCAATTAGACTTGCAGCGTAAAATCCCTTAGAATTCGTTTTTTAAAACTAGCATTAAGATGTCAGCCCCAATCTGCATATTTTAGACATGCTATTTCTCAGCAGACTAAGGGAATCAATTCAACCTTTTCTATTTAACCGAGGAGTAAACTTTCCATGACAGGGTTACTTCTGCTAAATATTGCCAGACAACTTCCAGAATACTTTGCCATGTGCACCATATTATGTAGAATGCTAGGAGAAACTGAAAGAGAAAGGGGAAAACACTAAGGGGGTTATTTACTAAACTCTGAATGCAAAAATCACAAAAAAAATGTGATTTTTATTTATAAAATCAGACTTTTAAAAAAAATCACAAATTTTTCAGAATTTATTAAACCCTGAGGATGGAAAAGTCAGAATCTGAAAATCCGGCATCTCAAACCTGTTGAGGTTGCATATAAGTCAATGGGAGACGTCCCAATGATTTTTTTGATGTGCACTGGGTTTTTGGCAATACCCTGACGTATCACAGTTTTTTCGGATTTTTCATCAGATTTTCACGATTTTTTCAGATTTTTCACCCAAAAACTCTGTATACATAATTTTCAGGAAAGTGTATTAATAAATAAACCCCAAAAACCCGTGCAGATTTGGTCGGAGGTTTTTTCAGAGAATATTGAGATAAATTCAGACATTGATAAATAACCCCCTAAAAGATCCAAACTAAAAGACAGGGCATTGTAGAGAAATGAAACAATAATAATATGGGTTACAAGAGCCCAAAATAAATGATAGATTGTTGGGGCAGTGTTATCCAGGAAACTCAGAATTAGGGGAAGGTGGCCATCTCCCTTAGAAGCCTATTTATTAAAGGTAAAATTTTAGTGAATTCAAAGTTTTTTGAAACAACAATTAAGCTCTATGGGGGAAATATAATAAAATTTGCAAAAGAGCAAAACTTTGCAAATGTAAATTTACACTTTATTGAATTTGAGGAGTAATGATTTTTCATTTGAATGAAAATACTTCTGGCGATATAGCTCTAAACTGTTTAAGAGACTGTCTCTTTCGCTAGTGAATTGTTGTCTACTCAAGTTAGTAAATTCTGGTGAATTTGCTGCTTACAACAACCACTTTGCTTTTTAGTAAATCTGCCCCCACGAATCCTTATTGAAAGCAAAACCAGCCTATTGGGTTTATTTAATGTTTGCATGATCTTCTACTAGACTTAAGGTATGAAGATCCAAATTACAGAAAGATCCATTATTCGGAAAGCCCCAGGTCCAGAGCATTCAGGAAAATAGGTCCCTTACCTATAATATGAAAAAGACCCAAGCATTCCAGATAATATTTGTCATACCTGCACTCATTATTATATTATTATATAAAGTATTTTGAGAACTATGTATTAAAGACAAAAGAAAACTGTCTTTTATATCTACTGTATTTTTTTTTTTTACATCCTACTACTCAACTCTTCTCTCATTACCTCCTCACATGCTCGCATTCAAGACTTTGCAAGGGCTGCACCCCTCCTCTCGAATGCTCTCCCACGGTCTGTCCGACTTTCTCCCAACCTTTCTGCTTTCAAGAAATCTCTTAAAACTCACTTCTTTTGAGAAGCCTATCCTCACTCTGCTTAACTACCAAACGCAACACCACATACAGTACCACATTTCTCACCCACTTACTTTGATCTTGCCCACTCCCACACCTTGTGTATTACTCCCTTCCCTTCAGACTGTATGCCTATGCATAGGGCCTTCCTCACCATTTTGTACCTGTATTGATTGTGATGTTTGTTACTCCATATATTCTATACATGTAATTCATGTGATGTAGTTGTATAATCACATTTATTTTACAGTGCTACGCAATATGTTGGTGCTATATAAATACATGTTAATACTAATAATAAAATCCTGTTCCAAATCTAATTATAAATCATATTTCTGCAACTCATGTTCCATGGGAGATCTTCCTTTTGGTGATCCTGCTTGACTCAAGACCAACCTATTCTGTTATTCATATTGGTGTAAAATCTAAAGCCTTTAGTGATTTATTTAGCATAGCCTCAGAGAATAATAAAGATATTAAACAGAATAGAGCAGTCCCACACTTAGTTTTATAGATACTGGCACAGATATAAAACAGAACACTTAACTCTCTGGAGTTTAATTATAAAATGGATATTTTTTTGATACATTGTTTCTCCCAAGAACAATAAATTATTTATTTGAGAGAAAATATTATCAAGAGTTCCATTCATTTCACATAATTTATGTATTTTTTTTAGATTTTGAGAATATGCTAATTTTTGCTTTCTTTTGTTTACAAAAAGGGGGAGGTAAAGGTTATCCTCTATTGATTTTTTTATAAGGGACAAATAAATTCACAACAAAAGAATATCACAAATGTCTTGCATCGATAAGCATATACTGTGCAAAGTGATAAGAGTGAATATGGTAAACAGGGTGCTCTTTGGAAGTGCAAGTGTAAGAGACCTGGGGGCAGATTCACTAAAGGGCAAAGTGGCTAACGCTGGCGACTTTTTGCTTGCATTGCCACCCGCAGGGACAGGCGCCAATTAGCTAGAGAACGAGACCATCGATAGCGTTCATTCACACTCTATTACTAGGCGACAATTTGCTCTGGCAAATGGATGTTACTCTGCAAATTCACTAAAATTCGGATTTTACTAAACTGAGTGCATAGATCTTCCTCAATCTTCTGTTACTTACATCATATTCCATGAGTGGAAAAAGCATTAACGTTTAAAAAACGCTGGCGTCTTTTCCTTTTTTCAGAGTAATAGCCTGCAAAAGTGCCCCCATTCATTTTCTAACATATGGAACATTAACTATACCATGGGCTCATGTGAAGGGCATTATATTATACTATTGTCTTTATTAAAGGGATACTGTCATGGGAAAAAAATTTTTTCCAAAATGAATCAGTTAATAGTGCTGCTCCAGCAGAATTCTGCACTGAAATCCATTTCTCAAAAGAGCAAACAGATTTTTTTATATTCAATTTTGAAATCTGACATTGGGCTAGACATTTTGTCAATTTCCCAGCTGCCCCTGGTCATGTGACTTGTGCCTGCACTTTAGGAGAGAAATGCTTTCTGGCAGGCTGCTGTTTTTCCTTCTCAATGTAACTGAATGTGTCTCAGTGGGACATGGGTTTTTACTATTGAGTGTTGGTGTTAGATCTACCAGGCAGCTGTTATCTTGTGTTAGGGAGCTGCTATCTGGTTACCTTCCCATTGTTCTTTTGTTTGACTGCTGGGGGGGAAAAGGGAGGGGGTGATATCACTCCAACTTGCAGTACAGCAGTAAAGATTGATCGAAGTTTATCAGAGCACAAGTCACATGACTTGGGGCAGCTGGGAAATTGACAATATGTCTAGCCTAATGTCAGATTTCAAAATTGAATATAAAAAAAAACTGTTTGCTCTTTTGAGAAATGGATTTCAGTGCAGAATTCTGCTGGAGCAGCACTATTAACTGATTCACTTTGAAAAAAAATTACAATTTTCCCATGACAGTATCCCTTTAACTGCTACAATACTCTGTGGAACATTGCAGTAGTGTCTCAGGGCCTGTTTGTTGGGATTAACATATTTGACAAAACGTTGTTGTCAGTGACATTAGTCAGTTTACAAAGGGATATTTCTGTGGTGAACTGTGAGCCAGTGAGAGGGACTGCAGGTGCATTTCAATATCGTTCTGCAATGTTATCACTGCACACCATATATGCAAGATGTCTGTTTATGGCTTGCTAAAATTAGCTTATATCCATAAAGTCAAAGTTATGAAACAACTCATAATCTTGTTTTTGACCAATTTAGCAACATGTTGTAATCACGTTATTTATTTTTTTCTTCTGTTAACATTTAAACACTCCCTCATGTGTTAAGATGATTTTGAAATGTTACTAAATTGTGCATATTTTCAGGCTTTTTATTACAATTAACGAACATTAGAAACCCACTGAAGCATCCTTTGCAGAAACAATGCCAAATGGATTTTCTTCATGCAAACCATGCTAATAGTGTTTGCTTTTATATTTTAACTTTCCTTCTTGCTTCTTGAACATCATTACATACTCCTCAGAGAAATGTGTAATTTGAGCTTTGTAGCTGCATTATGAGCTTAGTCCTTAACCACAAACTAGGACATCCTTCCAGCCAGCTGCAGTGGACAGAATGCTGTACTGACTTTGCATAGAAGCTCCAGATCCTAAAACTAAATAAAATGTCATGTTGCAACCTGCTGAGCCAAAGAATAATTGCTCCATCTGTAGTTGTCGTTATAAAATACTTGACTATACTTCTTTAATTGTTAATGCTAGTTGTGCATGCAATACCTTTGGTATTTTAAATGTTTATGCATTATGTTTAGGACACTAATCTGAAGGGAGGGAACAGATGCATTAATAATAGAACTGATGTAACAATACAATTCATAGGTAAAACTGTACATGCACTACAAAAAGGCAGTTGGGTATATTTGATTTTGACCTGAGACCAAGATGGCCCTAAAATAGATTTTAATTGTCCCTAGAATGTTCAGAAACTTTACTGACATCATCGTTTCATTATAATGTGCCCCCAAACATAGTGGATCATTGGCTCACTACATGGAAACAGATGGAAAGCTTTTTGGATGATGGCACGGGAGCTGTTGAATTCAAATGATTCAAATGTATTTCCACTGGCAAATTCTAAAGGAAAAATCACAGAGTAGCACTGATTAGCCTAAGGTGCCTCTTTGTATCTCTAACAATCCATCAAATTCAGAATTCCTCTACAGCTGTATTATAGCCTTCCAATTGTCTACCACTGTATATTCTATTTTTTCCAGCCCAGCCCCACCTGTATCCTCAACCAACCTTTTTTTGTAGCATAATCCCCATATTGTATGCCTGTCTGTTTATTACTTCTTGCCTCTCTAGTGGTTTGTCAAGTCAAGTGGATTTTATTGTCATTTCAGCCATATACAGTAAATACAGTACATAGTAGAAACAAAATGGCGTTCCTCCAGAACCCCCCGGTGCTATACAACAACTCTAGTACACGGTCATGCTGGGCAAGTGGACATTTCAGTTCCTTATGAATATATTCCGTGCAGTCCTTGGGAGTTGAGATGCCTGATGGCTTGTGGAAATAGACTGTTTCGCAATCTGGAAGTCATCGCTAGAATACTGCGGTATCTTTTACAGGATGGCAGGATGGTAAAGAGATAATGTGCAGGGTGGGTGCTATCCCTGACAATGCTGGTAGCCTTCTGGAGACAGTGGGTGTGGTAAATATCCATAATGGCAGGAAGCGAGACTCCAATGATCTTTTCCACTGTCCTCACCACCCGCTGCAGGATCTTGCGATCTGATAGTGATGCAGCTGCATAAAATGCTTTCAATTTAGAAGATAGTGAGAATGGGTGGTGGAAGGTGAGCTTTTTTCAACTTTCGCAGAAAATAGAGACGCTGCTGTGCTTTCTTCACTATAGAGCTGGTGTTAAGGGACCAGGAGAGGTTCTCCGCCAGATGTACCCCAAGGAATTTGGTGCTCTTGACAATTTCCACCGGAGATATACTATATCCCACTATATTTCACTTAACATGATTCAGATTCATAGAACAGTCACAGGTAGAAATTAAATCATGCCAGCATTAATAGCATGGTCTCATTTTTTCTACTGGGTGAAGTGCAATATACAAAATCTTGGGCCTGCCCTTAACCTTATTATCTACTGGGAATAAAGTCCAGGGTTCTCTTTGCAAACTGTATCCTCATAAGTTTATTCATTTGCACCTAAACCAAGCGTCTACATCACACAAACAAATTGAGGACATACAGTATAAGGGAATTAGCATAACATTTTGCAGTAAACATCTGGGTAAAATGCTGCATGTGTAATGCAATAAATAAGCAATTGGAGAGTATTGGGCATAGGTGTAAAAGAGCACAAATGACCCACCCGCACAACAACCAAAATGCACAGCACACAAAATTTGAATTATAAAATCAGGAACAAATTAGTTCATGGCCAGACATTCTTCCAATCCACCCAAACACTGCCCACTTTCTGAAGACATGCATAATAGGCTCAAGTAGTACAGATCTATTACTGAATTATTTGCTCCTAGCAGTGCATTATACTACAGATCTTTTTCTATCTAGGAATCTGAATAAAATATTGCCAAAAAGTGTTTTTCTCACTGTAGCTGTTCTCTGCTGTCTTCCTATGACTGCATCTGCATATCTGACATGACTTGTAAGTCGTCACAGTTACTGGCAAACAAAAAAGGTCTCTTTTTTTCCAAATGTTGAGGATCATGAACCATAGCAGATGGTCACAGATTTTCATCCTGAAACTGTTGACATGTGCGGCTACTGCTGTGGAATCATAAAAACATATGCAAATAGTGTGCTTGTAGAGTGGTGCCTCTGATTACACTTGTCTACAGCCTCCAGGTAAAATAAATGTAACCCTTCTGTTCCCGAAAAAAAAAATCTGGGCTGAAGAGCTAATGAAAACATCCAGTTAAATACAGCACCCATTCTTTGAGTCAATAATCATTGAAAACATGGGGATCTTTGTTCTGAAACAGAAGCATTCTCTACCCTAAAGACACACTGAGCTTCCTGGACAAAGCATAAAAATTTTAAAAAGTATAGAGCAGGAGCCACACAACAGATATTGCTTTCTGGCTGATACGCAGTGTATTTTTAGGGATTATTTAAATTACAAGATCGTTTTCAAGCAGAGCTTATCTTTGCTGTTTCTGTGCAGCTTCTCTTGTGCATGAGGAAAAGACACCGGAGGAATAGGAACATGACTTTCTGTAGGCATTCTACATCCATTGTTCTATACACATCTTTATCCCTTTATCACCTTGTTTTTGTTGCAGCAGAAGCCAAATTTAAGGGCCTCCAATGACATCCAGCCTTCTGCTCTGTCATCCAAACCTGGAAGAAGCCCCAGCTATCCCAAGCTGTTGCTAATAAAATGCTTCATTTTTCTTCATTCTTTTCACAGCTTTGCATGAAATTCCAGTCTTCATTTGCCTTCTGTCTTTTGGCTTAAAATTCCCTACATCAACATTCAGCCATCATCTTCGTTATGTAAGAGGGTAAGTAATAGTCAGAGAATAAAGGATCTTACCAGGTCATTCTGCTCAGCGAAAAGAAGTGCCTCTTTGAATCTGTTGCAAGGGACAGTACAGATTGAAATTTCAGATTTGATTAACAATCTATAGCTAACAATCTATAGCTAAGTATGCAAGCAGAAAGCAATGAACAGCTGTCAGGTACAGTCTCTTACAGAAATATTCCCCAAACAGTCCAACACTCAAAGTTTATTTTCCTCATACAGGTACATTCAGAAGAAATAAAGAAAAACACATTGTTGAGTGCTGGATATTTTTTCCTGCTGTTATCTATTAATTCACCCTTCGGAACCAAAAATTTCTCAGAGCAGCCACTGGATGTCCCCCACACCAAGGCAAGCTGAAGGAATTTAAGCATTTGAAGAACAAGTAGAAGAAGAAGAGTTTTATAAAGAAAGCGCTTCCAGAATTGTTAGTAGTCAAACAGTATCCGTCATTTTCTTTGTGGGAGAGAAAAACTGTTTGGGAAAAGAATCGCCATTTGTTTATTTCAAGGTCATATATCTTGTGCTTTTATCTTCACAAACAGCAAATGATTTCTAGTTGCTAAACCACTGATGTACCATTCTGATCCTCAATAGACAGAACAGAGCTGGATAGACACATATATTTGGCATAGGTGTTATTATGTACATAAAAAAGTTGATTTGTATTTATTAGTGTACAATTTGTAATGTTAGTAACATGGTGTTCATTAAGGCTTGTGTAAGAAAAGTATGTGTTTGCAAGGGAATATAGACAAGTGTTTGTCCCATACAAATTAAACAGAGTCCATTTATCTACAGCAGGTTGTTTTTCTTAGTATAAATAGAGATAAACGAACTGTTAAAGATTTTTACTTTGCCATAATCCAGGTCAATTTCTACAAAACAATTAGGTCTCATTTATGTTGACTGTTCATGCAAAGAACCCCCGAAATGGTTTACATTAAAGATACATTTGGAAGAACTGAGTTTTCTTTCTTGTATGTAAAGATGGGCAACCCAATCACTGTTACAATGCAATTTGAAAATAAATGAATCAAGCAAAACACACACAGCAAAATTTACACAACTAGGGGAAAAGCATAGGTCAATGCGACAGGGATTTGCCTCCAAATTTGCCTCCCAATTTTGCATTTTGCACATTGCACTGGATTAATAAACTGTATATATTAGGCACCTAAAGTATCTACTAATAATACTATAGGGCAAATGTATCATTCGAAGGTTCGAATTTAAAAAATTAAATTTTCTAGTTTATTTTAGTGTAATTCAACTAGAGAATAGTCCAAATTAGATCAAAGTTTAAAAAAAAAAAATCAAAATTCGAAATGTATTATGTACTGTCCCTTTAAGAATTCGAATTTAAGTATTCGCCATCTAAAACCTGTCGAATTGGTGTTTTAGCCTATGGGGGACATCTTATAATCAATTTGGAGCAGTTTAGTGGACTCCTGAAAATCCCTTTAAATTTGATTTGAGTTTGCGGGTCAATCCTTTTCACCCAGATTGAAAAAATCAGATTTTTTTTTTTAATAAAGTTCGATTGGTCATTTTTTTTTTCGAATTTCAAGTTCATGGGAGTTTATGGGAGTTTTTAAAAACTCCCATCAACTCAAAATTCAACCCTTGATAAATCTGCCCCTATATGTATAATTCTGAAGGGAAAATAAAAGCCAAACAAGTAAAGAAACCTTTCTACATCTTTATGTTAAAAGTGACAGTATTAAAATAGAGAAAAGCCAACAAAGAGAAACTAAGCTGGCATGGAAGATCTCAGTTATACAAAAAAGGTTAGAGAAGTTGGGAATGTTTACAGAGGAGAATAGGCATTTAACTTGTATATGTAGAGTAAGAGGACCATATAAACTCTCTAATAGTTTATTTACCAGTAAGTCCTTCCAGCAGACACAAGGGTATCTCCATTTAGATTCAAAGAAAGGGAGGTTTCATCTTAAGGTGGGGAATTGTTGTTTGCTTTGACATGGACGTTATCAGTTAAGGGAGGACATATGATAACTAAATATATCAATATATGTACAAAGATAAATATCTTAAATAAATGTTTTTAGAATAATTGTGAATGGTGGAACTGAAATTACCCATTGCCCCTGAAACAAGTATTCTGTTCATGGCCACTAAGGGGCTTGGTTTTGTGCTCTTTCACTTGCTTCTTGGCCAATAGTAAATGAGATTCAAACACAAATTGGATATCTCCTTAGTATAGTTGTGTCAGTCACTCAATCATACAGTGGTGGGGTTCGCCAAGTCCACATAAATTTCAGGGTACAGACAATAATTCCACTGGAGAGCTGGTTGCAATGCAGTGTTGTGTTTTATTGAAGATGCATAACATCTGCATTGTAACCAGCTCTCCAGTGGAATTATTGTCTGTACCCAATAGTAAATGAGCCCTTAAGTCTTTAGAAGGGGTCTTTATTTGACCTTGATATACACCTTTGTAGTAGTGCAGTGCTCTAAGGCTTTCTCAGTTGTTCCTGATAGTCTCTGCCACCCATACTTAAGTTTGGGCTTCTTTGTGTCTAGTGATTTCATTGTCTCACTTACAGACTTCAACAAGTTAACCTGTTGAGTAAGGGCACTCTCTCTCTCGTCTGTCTCTAATGAAAAGCTCTTTAGAGAACTCTAAGTATTACGATTCATGGTTCATTTTGAACACTGTGGTCCACACAGGAAAAACACCTTCTCCACTGGCAGCTGCTTGTCATTCACTTGGAAATGGCATGTAGAACCTACGGCTTATGCTGATATTGTCAGATGGGGATTACTTAACATTGAGTTTTGCCAAGGGATTGCCCTTCCTAAGAGCAGCTGCAATAGGCAGCACATTAACATTTAAACAAATAAATAAATAAACACCCCTTGTTCCATACGCCTGAAAGTCCTATGTTATGTGGTACTACTAATATGCAGCTTGATACTGAACAGCAAATCATATAATCCAACAGGAGATAAACAACACAAGATGCAAGAATTGATATACAGTATGAAGTGCAGGAACATTTGGCTATAGATTGTGAGCTTGCAGATACCTTCTACCCATGTCTGTATACGTAAATAGTTCTAGGTACTAGGCTAGAACAGGGTGAATTACATGAGTAATTACCATACTGCATATTCTATATTCTATAGCACCCACCCCCATATAACAGTAAATAGATAAGAATGCAAAAGAATAAAATATACAACATAATTCCCTTAAAACTAAATCTGCGGTGAAATGGTTAACCGAGATGACGAGCCTTCTGAACCAATGCCATAAGGTCATAAATAAATAAGGTCGCTTTATCATTGAATTGGGAATTTTACACTGATGTATAGCTCAGAAAACATGAATATACAAATGCAATCAACATCAGAATGCATCAGCTATGCTGCTCAACAGATTTGATTTGAGGCCAGTATTTTAGCGAAGAAGGAAAAAGTATTTCCAACATTCCTGTGTGATGCTTCAACGCCAAGGATTATATAACAGATTCATCTAGCCATTTGGACATCTATAATTTCCTCCCTAACTTGTTATAAAAGGCTTTGCAGTAAGATATTTATCCATTTGCCTCTCTTCAAAATAAGCATCTTGGCATGTGAATTCTTTGCGAAAGGTCAGTATCTTGCTTTCTGTGCTTATGCCCAACGATCTGTCACAAGGCCAATTGTTAATTATGCGCAATAAAAACCTATTACAAATAAATACAATTATATTTGGATTAGTGTAAAGTTATATTGATACAGAACACAAAGGGAATCAGTAGAGATAGAAAATAGTAGCACAAATCACAAATAGTTCTTTAACCTTGGGGCATATTCACAAAGTATAAACATGGAGAACATTTATTCCTGGTCTTTGTTCATCAAAAGGAGTAAGTAGAGTTTTTGTTTTGTAGAATGCAGGTACACACTTTTTCCTATACTGTAAACCCTTGCCCTATGTTCTTTTACCCCAAACAATTTTTGGAGATCTCAGTTCAGGCAAAGGTCTGGCCAGGCAACTAACAAAAACAAGGCCTTGTGAAAGGCAAAAGTCAAGGGCAGGTGACAAACAAACATAATATCCACATGGTGGGCTTGCACATTTAAATCAAATGCAATCACAGGGTGGTATCACAAATAAAAAATATTCTATATATAGTTTTTTCTTATACTGTAAACACTTGCCCTATGTTCTTTCCTCCAAACAATTTTGGGAGAACTCAGTTCAGGCCAAGTTCAGACAAAGGTCTGGACAGGTAGCAAACAAAAAGAAGTCCTTATGAAGGGCCAAAAATCAAGGGCGGGCGACAAACGAACATAATTTCAATGCAGTGAACTTGCACACTTAAATAAATTGCAAACACAGGGTGGTATCACAAAGAAGAAAAAACATGGTACAACAAACAAAGCAAAAGTTTGTCTTAACACAAATATATACTGTATATACTCGAGTATAAGCCGAGTTTTTCAGCATCCAAAATGTGCTGAAAAAGTCTACCTCAGCTTATACTCGAGTCAGCGGGCAGTAGCTGAGATTGCAGTCACTTTTAATCATTCCTATACCAACAGTTCGATTTGGGAGAGACTGCAATATCACACAGCGCCCTCTGTTGGTTATATGAAAGAATAACAGTGCACCCTCTGTTGGTTATATGTAAGAATAACAGTGACTGCAATATCACACAGCACCCTCTGTTGGTTATATGTAAGAATAACAGTGACTGCAATATCACACAGCACCCTCTGTTGGTTATATGAAAGAATAACAGTGAGCCCTCTGTTGGTTATATAAAAGAATAACAGTGACTGCAATATCACACAGTGCCATCTGTTGGTTATATGAAAGAATAACAGTGCGCCCTCTGTTGGTTATATGAAAGAATAACAGTGACTGCAATATCACACAGAGCCCTCTGTTGGTTATATGAAGGATTAACAGTGATGGCAATATCACACAGCGCCCTCTGTTGCTTATATGAAGGATAAACAGTGATAGCAATATCACACAGTGCCCTCTGTTGGTTATACGAAAGATTAACAGTGATGGCAATATCACACAGCACCCTCTGCACATGGTAGTGGGACAGTGGGACAATGCACAAAGTAATCCGTTTGGCAATTCTCTGTCACCATCAACTTTGCAAAGAAGTCCGGTTGATCACTGGGGGAGTCGCTTTGGCGGAATGTGCGCTGCTGGGCGACAGGGCTGTAGTTGTGTCTAGGCTTATACTCGAGTCAATAAGTTTTCCCAGTTTTCGTAGGTAAAATTAGGTACCACGGCTTATACTGTACTTGGGCCGGCTTATACTCGAGTATATACGGTAATCAGATTAACCCTGTTACATAGCAATACATACCACCCAATTGTTTATTCAAAGCAGCTACACAAAAAAATGAGAATAACCCCAATGTTTTGGCATAATAATCTTTGTCAAGGGGAATTCTGATTGCAAAAAAAATAAAATACCCTATTGCAAAAAAAATAAAATACCCTATTGAATTGAACGCCAAACCTCTGTTGCCGCACACATTATACTTCAGGTGACGCCACGTCCACTTACTACTGGTGCAGCATGTAAAACACATGAGTCTTTCTCTTGGTGGGCCCCTGCTGCTGAGGAAAGGTTAACTACATGACTTCACACACACAGACTAGATCTCTTAATACCTTTGGCGCCAGGGGTTCTTAAAACAAGTAGTTAATACCGTATTGGTTGAATCTCATAAAGTACTTTAGGTGGTACTTCACAGAGGGAACAATATTCAGTTACCTTACATGTTTTCTTCCCTGGATGGTATGAGGCACAGGCAGAATATTAGTGGCAACCAAAGGTATACTGACTTATAGGTGAACTGCTCATGTCATGAATCTCTAAGCCTAATTATTGGAGTACCCCACAATGACATTGTGGTGCACTAACCCTTCTGGTCTCCTCTATGGAGCCTCAAGCTGGTCTACTAACTACTGTATACCATACTATCTTTCTCTGCTAAAGGGAACTATTACAGAATATTTCCTGATACTACTGTAACTACTCCTACTGAGGAGGCTATGCTTTACTATATTAGATAAAGGAACATATCACATGTGTAGCATAATAGGTACTTATATAGAACAAACTAAAAGTTGAACAGATAATCTCAGTACTTTTACTAATAGAAAACTATGAAGACATTCTAACCCATTTTCTTCACCTCCAAATGATCCTTGTTATCTGTAGCTACCTATTACGCATTGAAATACGTGCAAAAATGATATAATGCTATACCTTTATATTTCTTAAAAGTAATCTGTGCCAAGTAGAAAGAATCTACAGTCCAAAATACACTGAATATTTTAGATCTTGCTAAATGAAGGGGAAATCTGAGCCTTTTTACTTGAAATATACACAGAGAAATATGGGCTTTAATCATTTTAGATATATGTTTCAATTTAAAATGGCATGTATTTATTTGTACTATTAGGACTGACTTTTCTCAGTAAAGGGCTTCAGCATTCCCATCAGTGTATTTTGGTGTGCATAGGGACATTAAAACTACATGAAAAATGTCAACCTCCTAAATTAAATTTTCCCAAAATGTACATTGTATTTTTATGATTTCCATTGTATTGCTCACCTGCTTTATTTATGTATTAAAGAAACATTGTTAAGAATGTTGCTTCCTGGATGATGAAAAATTAGAAAAGGTAGAAGTTTGACTTTATGTACAGTAAATAATCATAGATGTTGGGAGCATGGGGACTCCTACCCCTTGAACTGTTTGGTTAAAGAAGGTAAGGTTGGGTTTTATCTTCTCGTCAATTCAATGTGGGGGATCCATGCAGAGTATTATCCTACCTAGTACATCTCATTTCAATATTTCCTTGAATATTGGTCCCAGAAGTTAAGGGCGAGACAGCATGAGACCTTACCTTGCTTTCACTGGAACATGGCTGCATCTGGTGGTTGTAAGAGCAGGTTGGCCCATTCACTCCTCAAGTATTCCTGGGGTGTTTTCACCACCACTTATATTACTTAAACCTTAAAGGAAAACTATACCCCCAAAATGAATACTTAAGCAACAGATAGTTCATATCATATTACGTGGCATATTAAAGAATCTTACCAAACTGGAATATATATTTAAGTAAATATTGCCCTTTTACATCTCTTGCCTTGAGCCACCATTTTGTGATGGTCTGTGTGCTGCCTCAGAGATCACCTGACCAGAAATACTGCAGCTCTAACTGTAGTAGGAAGAAGTGTGGAAGCAAAAGACACAACTCTGTCTGTTAATTGGCTCATGTGACCTAACATGTATGGTTTGTTGGTATGTTTGTGAGTTCAGTGAATCCTACGATCCCAGGGGGCGGCCCTTATTTTTTAAAATGGCAATTTTCTATTTATGATTACCCAATGGCACATACTACTAGAAAAGTATATTATTATGAAAATGGTTGATTTAAATGAAGCTGGGTTTTACGTATGAGTTGTTTTATGCAATATCTTTTTATAGAGACCTATATTATTTGGGGGGTATAGTTTTCCTTTAAGTGTTATAGTTCATTGTCATTCCTGTGTACTTCTCACCTCCATCATGGAATTTCTGGTACGTTTTTGTGTATGGTTATTGTATGGGACAGCCAGCTACCTTCATGATAACCTGGTCAAAAACACAAGAATTATATTGCTAAAACAGTATATGATATTCTATTTTCTCATATTCTGGAGGCGCAAATTCAGCCTCTTATCGAACATATTTTACATGGAGTATTGAACTCAATATACTGTATATATAACTATGGTATATCTTAGAATCCATTGTAGTTGGGCCATCGATTACTTCTGTTTGAATCTGTAACCTTTTTTTTTTTAAGTCTTACATACATCCTTTATATTATAATTCTATTGCTTGTTTTTTTTTTCTTAATAACCAGAAAATCTCTAGCTACAATCACTGTCTGAAATAAGCCCAACGTGTAAATGTTGTGAGCTTTTGGAAAGGAAAACTTTATTTAAAATGCTTATTGAATTTCTTTAATTGCAATTTGTGATGTCTGAAATAAGTAAAATTTGATTAAATAAAGACAGAGCAGCCATCCAATAAAATAAATATGAAAAAAAAAGGAAACCTAAATTATATCCTTGGTCTTAAGCACTGTAGAATCAAATTAAGCACAGAACAGATGAATGCATCTGACCACCCTTGAGAGAATACCAGTGTGTGTATGTATGCATTTTAAAGGGATACTGTCATCAAAACGCATCAGTTAATAGTGCTACTCCAGCGGAATTCTGCACTGTCACATGACTTATGTCAGCTGAGAAATTGACAATCTGTCTAGCCCCATGTCAGATTTCAAAATTGAATATAAAACAATCTGTTTGCTCTTTTGAGAAATGGATTTCAGTGCAGAATTCTGCTGGATCAGCACTATTAACTGATGCGTTTTGAATTTTTTTTTTTCCCATGACAGTATCCCTTTAAGCTATGCTCTGCTAGAACAGCAAATTATGCTTATTTTGGTCTTTGTTCATTTGGTACAGAAATAGTAGCAGAGGGAAAATCAGTGCAATTCAGCAGAACCAGTCCAATGACAAACATATTATATTTAAGTTAATGACCTCTAACATATTTATGCACTCCCCAGTCACCAAAACAAGAGTGTTACAAATGCCTAACTATGCCTAACAAACTCTAAATGGCAGATTTATCAAGGGTCGAATTTCGAGTTCATGAGTTATTTAAAACTCCCATTAACTCCCATGAACTTGAAATTTGACCAATTGCAATTTATTTTTTAAAAAAATCAACTCAGATGAATAGGATCGATCAAATTTGATTCGAGTTTTTTCTCTGAAAAAACTTGAATGTAAGGAAGGCTGCAAACAACTCCAAATTGATCCCAGGACATTGTCCATAGGCTAAAACTGCAATTCGGCAGGTTAAAGGTGGCAAATAGTTGAATTTGAGTTCTTAAAGGGCCATTGTATGTTTAATCTAGAAAATTGAAATAGAATTTGCCCCCTGGTGTCTGGTTCCACAACGCCAATGGGTGAACCTGAGAACGATTCAGCACAAAAGGTAGAATAGACACAATTGCACTTGTTTTAAAGGGGAACTATTGTGAAAATTATATAAGCTTCCTCATACTGAAGTAAGAAACTTTCTAAATAGAATCAAATACAATTCTGCATTATTTCTGAAATAATCAGGTTTATATTCTATATTCCTCTCTCAGTATCTTTTTCTCTTCATTCTTCATGCAGCAGTTGGGTGTCATATGAATGATGATCCAATATATCTTATAGGGGGCTCCCTTTCCTAGCAGATGAATTAGAGCCCACTCATATAACTGATTCCAGTACAAACAAAATCTTACAAAATAACTGCCTTTTGCACATATTCTGCATGTAGAGAGACAAGATTTTTGGTTATCTTGAAAGTGTGAGCTCTAATACATCGTCTAGAAAAAAAAGGATATATTGGATCATTTATCTGGCACCCAACTCCTAAATGAAAACAAAATGAGGAGAAACAGATGCTGAGAGAGGAATTGTTTCAGTATGATGAAGCGTATATTGAACTTTCATTTTCACGATAGTTCCCCTTTAGGTTTAAGAAACGCATATTTTCAAAATTTGTCATCTCAAATCTCAAAAATTGGAATAAAAATATGGCAGCTTCTATTGAAGTCAACAGGGAGCTGTATTTTCAACATTTTAAGGTATTTTATTTTTTTAAGTTTTTTTTTTGAACAGCCAACTTTGCAAAGCTAAATGAAAGAATGTCTTTTTTTTTTTTGCAATTTAGCTTTTTTCCCCCATAAATCAATAGATTGTTGATAAGAAGTGGAAGAAGCAGCGCTGAATTAGGCTGTGCGCTATAAACCCTACATGTATACAAACCTTCTTGCATTTTTACAATAGCAAATGAGTCCCACAATAAGTATAGTCAAGGTAGGTTTTATGCATTAATTTGCAAATCATGCACAATTATTTATTTTAATATGTTGATTTAGCTTTAATTTGTATCCCCCTGATTTTTGTATTAGAATTTTATTCTGCTCTACAATACCAGATGCCTCACAGATGATTATCTGTTGAACAGAAATCTTGACCTGACATTTTTCTTAATGTTAGAATATTGTATCTGTGACACCACTGAACAGTTGGACATCACTGACTGCACAAATGAGATTCACCATAGAGATGTGCCCCAATCTGGCAATGCTATCATATTTTACACTGCTCAGCTCTCATACACTCTATTGGAAACCTTGACAGGCATTCCAAACGCAATACTTTTTTTCTAAGTTATATAGTATTTTCATAGCCTGTCACCTTCCGTCCATGGTTCCCCTTATTTAAATGTACAAAAATGGTCATTCTTACTTTTATTCCAAAATCTATCCCACTGTCCACTGTCTTCAACTCATGATGTGTGAGCATGCCAAGTCCCTGTACAGACTGAATGTGAGCAGTGTTTTTTTCACATGGAGCTAGAAAATATTTCAGAAAATGTGTGCCTAAAAAGGGTCACGAGGCCAAGATAAATGTAATAATATAATTATCTATAAATTATAATAGGCAAATTATCTACATGTTATTAAGCTTCACTTATTTGTAAGAGCAGTAAGAACATTTAAAGGATAATTTAAATAAAAATCACAAGCATTACTTAAAATGGCCTTTTTGCAAATGTTTAGCACTGTTAGAAATGTAAAAAATTTATTGGTGAATATTGCATTGCCCATTATAACTAAACAGTTTTATCAAAGGGTTGAATTTTGAATTTAAAAAATTTGAATTCTAAAAGACCAACGGAAATTAAATCAAATTTTTTTTTGGCTGAATAGGTCAGTTTTCTATCGAATAGGTCCATATTCAACTGAATTTGAAGCGTACAAATTGAAGTAATAGTGCATTCGAATCATACAATTTAAAAGTTTCCCCCCAAAAAACCTTAGATTTTTCAAAGTCCACCAATTGACTCCAAATAGGTTCTAGAAGGTCCCCATAGGCTAAAGCAGCAATTTACCAGGTTTTAGATGGTGAATGGTCGAAGCTGAATTTTTAAAGAGACAGTACATGATACATTTTGAAAATCTAATTTTCAAATTTTTTTCAAATTTGAATTGAATTTGGACTATTCCCTAGTCGTACACAAAAATTAGCTCAAAATGCATTTTTTTTTTAAATTAAAATTTTAACTTCAACCTTTGATAAATCTGCCCCTTAGTGTTAATACCCAGGGGCAGATTTACCAAAGGTCGAAGTGAAAATTCGAATTTAAAAAAAAAATCTAATTTCAAGCAAATTTTTGTGTAATTTTTTGAATATGGACCTATTCAATCAAAAAACTGACCTATTCAGCCAAAAAAAACCTTCAATTTAATTTTGGTCTTTTTGAATTCGAATTTCTAAGTTTTTCAAATTTGAAATTTAACCCTTGATAAATCTGTTTCATTAAATATTTTGTAGCAAAATAAGCTTTATGATTGTGAATGTTATTACATGCACTGTGAATGACTGCAAAAGCCATTTGCAGACAGGAATTTGTTTGTCTGTAATCAGTCAAAAAGGATGCAAACATGGTCGACAACATTCACAATGGTCTTTGCAAACATCAGCCTTGACACTGTTACTTTGTAGTCCTATAGGAAATAAGTAGTGATTGGCGAAAAAATTCACCTGTCACAAATTCGCAGCAAATTCCTGCGTTTTGCCGCTGGCGAATAAATTTGCAAATCTCCAACGAAAATTTGCCGGTGACAATTCGCCTACGTCAATTTCCGTTTTTTTCCGTGAAAACGCTCTAATTGCTCGATTTTTTCATGAAAAGGTTTGAATTGCTCTATTTTATAGTGAAAACGTTCGAATTGCTCTATTTTTTAGTGAAAATGTTTGAATTTCACGATTTTTTCATGATCTTTCTGATTTCACGATTTTTTGCGAATTTCTCGATGAACCGAAACAGGAGAGATTTGCCCATCACTAGAAATAAGTGACTGCTATAGGAATTGCTGAATCAAGTTCCTGAGTTTCCTACATTCCTAAATTACTGTTTCCTGGATTCCTGACCCTCTGCTAGACCCTGATTCTTGCTGCCTGCCTTATTGAACTCTTGAACTTGACTATGCTTACGCCTGACCTCTTTGGATACGGCAAACTTGGACTTAAAACCCTAAGCTTCCTCCTTGGTCCAGACTTTTCCGCTAGGAGCCAATAGGCCCTGATATAGTAAAATCTCCCCATGTCACTTTGCTGAAACATTTGACCATCACTGACTGTGGTTGACTTCAATGCATTTTGCAAAACTTTGTAATTTTTGCTAAATTTATCCTCACTGAGCAAACTAACCAATCAAATTGTTGCATTCATTGTTCCACCTGCAGCTGGCTGAATGCAAATTTCTTCTAATGCCAAATTCATTGAAGTCTGTGTTTTTTCATCACTGTTTTTCCCAAGCACAAAAACATTTTTATCCGGGCATAAGTGCATGTCAAATTTTTTAGCATAGATTCATGAGAATTTTTACCACTGAAAACATGAGTTGAACCACAAATCTGTACCAGGCAGGAAAATTAACAAAATGGCAAAATGTCGGTGGTGCATTAGAGTCAATGGACATTTTTTTTTCTCACATGAAATGCGTTGGAGTCAATTGAGGTAAATTTACTAAGTGCCGAAAATTCTCCAGCAACGGCTTTGCAGCCATCGCAACACTTCACTGGTGAATTTTCACTAGCATTACTTTGGCAATAGGAGCAAATCAAAGCGAAGATGCGCTAGCGTTCAATTTTGCCTAGCGCAACTTCGTTAGAGGTCTTAGAGGTCTTCACTTAGGCTAATTTTCATACGGCGGGAAATTTAAAGTTGAATGGACGTATATCTTGCAGCAGTACATTACATTACACAAGTCATGGGAACCTTAATAAAGAAAATAGAGTTGTTATATTGCCCTACACATGAGCCCACTGTATAGTTAATGTTCCATATGTTAGAAAATGTATAGGGGAACCTGGATACCTAATTAAAAAATGTAAGGACTTTTGCAGGCTATCACTATGAAAAAAGTAAAAGACACCAGCGTTTTTTGGGTTTAGAAACTTTTTCTACTAAAAAATACAGAAGAATGAGGAAGATCTATGCACTCCAGTGCACTTCTCCTAGTCTGAGCTGGCGAAGACAAGTCTGGCGAAAGAGGTAATGTTCAGTAAAATCTGCATCTTAGTGAATCTTTAGAGTAATGTCCATTCGCCAGAGTGAAAATTCGCCTGGCGATAGAGTGCTAATCACCGCTAGTGTCAGTTAGTAAATCAGCAAAGTCTGTGAAAATGGCAACACTGGTGATTCTTCGCCAGCGTTAGTCATTTTGCTTTTCAGTAAATCTGCCCCATTGGATGTTTTTTCTTGCACTAAATGCATTGGAGACAATGAATAGGGATGGGCGAATTTTTTCGTCTTGTTTCGCCGAAAAAATTACGCCCATAGACTTGTGTGGTGGCATGCGTCAAAAAAAGACGCGCGTCAAAACAATTTCGCCGCGCGACAAAATTTTTTTTGACGTCCATAGACTTTAATGGGCGTCTGCGTCATTTCGCCTGCGGCGAATTTTTGGCGAAGCGAAACGGGTCAAATTCGCCCACCCCTAATAATGAATATATTCTCTCATTTTCACACACAAAAAAAACCCTTGATTTTTCCCCACAAAACTCAAAAATATTTACCTTTCACACAACAATAACTTTTGCCACAAAGCTCCTATTAGGTGAACAAAATGTGCTTATCCCTACTGACCACCTAATGTTGTAACACAGTAACCCTGTAAAGTAACATTGTAACTAGCAAAATATTAAACTAATTTTAATATATGTTAAACTTTTTAACAATATGTCTTCCATACATTTGAATTATGTAAATTAGAATACATACATTTGTGGGAAATACTATATTTAAAATAAAATGACATATTTTTATAGTATGCAATTCCTTTATGATTAACTAAATGAAGTCCCTTTTACTCACTTTAAACATGTGTGAGCTGCGCTGCCACCATTCTTTTTCCAATTGTGTGGCTTTTATTAGCTTTACCTTATCAGCGGAATTAATGTTTGTATGCTACAGTTTAATGCTAGATTATACCGCCATCAAGTTTTAAAAGAAAGCACTATAAACTATACCTCTCATTATACGACTTTTTACAAGCAATTCAGCTGCAAAAAAGGATTATTGGGGATTTATATTCCATTTTAAAAAGATGGATAGAATTCAAGCACTGGTAAAAGTTAGGGTTGTTTTTTTTTTGTTATGATGCATCAAAAGTTCCAGCATGTGTTTATATTAAATGTCATGTTGTCCCTTTAACAAGACTACTTATTTTGACTAAACACCTCCAAAAGAATTTTATTAGTGAACGTAAACATCATCATATTCACTGAAAAGCAAAAGGTTATTTTGACAGAATGAAAATGGAAAAGTTAACTTTTTTTTTTAAGTTGAACACATTTCAGTATGATGAAATTTATATTAAATGTGAGGGCCTTGCTTTATACTCTAAACACTTTCTATGTCTAGATGTTCTGTGACAAGTTAAATAATAACAGAAGAGGAAAAAGAACTCTTGAAAAAGAGGAAATAATTTAGAGTCTTTCTTTGGTATTTATTCCAATGCCAAATGGGCAATGGCACATTTTTTTGCCCGCTGTAAATGTTATACCCATTAAGGGATCATATCCACCTTTGTCTACAATGTTCATTGTTTAGATATAGTCACCTTTTGTTTATAATTATCTTGACAAACCTCTTGTGATTCAACCAGAAGTTCAGGTTAGCCTGATCCATTTATACAAAACAGGATTAAGTGTCAGAGATATAACCACCGTTTCTCATTGTAATTGATAATTCTATATGGAAATGAACTGAATTTTAATTGGAATCTAATTGTTCATTCTATGCATATAATTTAGAGGAGTGCATATTATTTGAGACGCTAAGTCATCTTAATTAGTGATGGGCAAATCTGTTTATTGAAAAATCTTTGAAACAGTGACAAAAAATTCACGAAATTTATTGACGTCAATGGGCATCAAAATAATTTTGATGCAAGCAACAATTTTTATTCTCACAACTATTTTGTCCAAATGCATTAAAGCCAATGTAATTTTCACGCGCAACAATTTTCATGTGCGCAACAATTTTGAAGTGTGCCAATTTTTTTTTTGATGCCATGGATTTTTCGTCTTTTATTTGCTGGCGACGAAACATGGAATTTTGCCACAAATTCATGCCTGCCGAATTCATTTGCCCATCACTAATCTTAATGCCTACATATTAAATTCAGTTATCACAGTACTCGCACACAAGTCATTATCTCGGCTGGCTAACATGTTGCTTTATGCCCCCTTTATGTGTGTTTACACACACAGCCGACCTAAGTTACCACCTCAGGGTTTCCTCATCCCAGTTGTGTCCTTCCTAGTCCGGCAGGGTCTCCCAGTGTCCTTCTCAGTCTAACCCTGGATTTTGATTGCTTTTTCATGCCCAGATCCACTCATGATTCCACGCCATTCAGTGTTTTTTTTCAATGCCATACATACTGACCAATGTGCTATTTGTATAGTCAGTTAATTTAAGATGTAGGTGTTGAGTTTACATTGTGATTTGAAATACTGTACTTTATACCTATCTATATATGCAAAGAAGTACACACCATGCTCTAAGGCTGAGAACCTCAACAACAGCCCCACAATTGCATGATAAAACTTCCCAATTTACTATATTATTATTAACCACTATTTGTAAAATGGCAAGTTGGCAACATATTCCAAAGCACTGTACTTCGTCCCCACTGATCAAATACAAAATGCAGGGTGGGATGAAGAGACTCATTTATCATCGGTTTCATAGACCTTTTTGGAAAAGGAAAGTTATGTACACTGTGAGTGGAGCTTCCTACCTTACCTATTCAGGGTGGTGGTATGGGTTCTAGCAGAGAGTTCAGTGCACTTCTTCTAGGTCAAGCTGAAGGAGAAAAGGAGCTAGCCTTATAGAAGACCATTCTAGCTCCTCCATGACTGACTTCAAATCTACAGTATATCACCAATAGGATAATTTTTCTATAACTCTTTGAAACTTTTACGATTTATTTAATTATGGGTAATCTATATCTATGTTAGATGTATTTTGGGCTTGCATTGTATAAGGAAGGTTGAAAAACATTTTATTTACATTTTAGTATGTAGTTATCATCATCATCATCATCATCATTTATTTATATAGCGCTGTCAAGATACGCAGTGCTTTACTGCAGTTATAGCAAACAGGGAATAAATGGTGGATAACAAACAAGGATTACAGAGTACAATAGGGTTAAAGGGACCTAGAGATTAGAGTTTACAAACTAAAAGTTTAGGGTACAATTGAGACATTAGGATTATATAAACACTTTGTCATTTTTGATACAGCAATGATTAATTAAGGTACATCGAATAAGCCTCTTTAAACAGATGGGTCTTTAAGGAGCGCTAGAAAGTTTGAAAAGAAGGAGAAAGTCTGACAGCTTGTGGCAGAGAGTTCCAGAGAAAAGCAGAAGCCCGAAAGAAGTCTTGTAGACGAGAATGGGCAGAAGTGATCAGAGTTAAAGCATATACTGATTGAGTGCATAATGCCACTTGATGAGACACATTTTGCACCTGAAAACATAATATTTCATAAGGATCATGAGTGGCAGGCATACCTTGCAGTCTCCTTCAGTACCATAGATTTATTGCCAAGGGCACTAGATCCATTAACGTGCATGAAATATTTGGTTTGTTAAATATGTTATAGTTTATTCTCCCTTTAAACCAACTTAAGGTATTTTAAAAAATATTTTTTAATTTCTGATTTTTGGTTTCTTTCATTTGCCTTTCATGTCAGGGACTGTACCAATGAAACATAAAATCTGGATGAGCTATAACTTTAAACAGTTTCCTACAGTAAAGAAAAATTACTTTGATTAAATAATAGTAAAAACCAGAATTGGCTAGCGTTGTGCTTTGTAGATAAATCATTGTACTGAATAACCCTATGACTACTTACAGAGATATGAATCTCATTTTATTGAACGCTCTTTTCTCTCCTCTACCACCTATTTTCTTGTGAAATTACTGACTTTAAACAGATATGGGCAATCTCAACCCAAACCACTCATGTTGTTGTATTCGTTTTCAATCAATATTTTTTTTCCAGCCATCATTTCATTTCAGACAAGCTAAGCTTTGCGGGAGTTATGTTATCTGAACAAACCAACTCTCTGTTCAGTTCAGAGTCAAGCTAAGCTGTGCCCAGCAATGAATAGAACAACACGCTTTACCCCCTTACATGCAAGGTTCTTTACTGAATGCATCAATCAAATTCAAGATTTTAAAATGAAGAGAATAAAAAAGCTTCAAATTTGCTGACTACACAGCCATAAATTTGTATATCTTCAATCAAAGGAGTGCATCTTCATTTATACAAATAGATCTCTTTTTTACTGTGATGCTTATTGGTTTAACTATCTCTTTTTTTAGAAGAGAATGGGAATTCTCTTTAGCAATTTTATTCTCATTTTAGTAAAATAGTTGAGATTTTTAGCCTCCTCACTTACATCAAAATGTGCTAAATCAACCTGAAAGAGTTTAATTCTAGTATACTGTATTTTGCTAAACCCTTTTTATTCTTAGTGATTGGGCCCACTTTAAGTGCATGGATTAGTGATGGGCGAATTTGTCTTGGCGAAAAATTTGCGAAACGCATTCAAGTTGATGGGTGTCAAAATTATTTTGACGCACGTCAATTTCAACACCCGCAACATTTTTATATGCACGCCTATTTTGTCCAAATGCATTAAAGTCAATGGGGGGCAAAATAATTCTGCCGCGCAAAAATATTTATGCACGCAACTATTCTGATGCGTGCCAACAATTTTTTTAATGCTGTGGATATTTAGATGGCAGTATTTTTGCCGCAGTTTCGTGAATTTATTCGCTGGTGGCTAAACACAGAAATATTCGCCCATCACTAGCATGGATCTGTGAGTGGGGATTTCTACATATAAACCCCCAAATGTAATATTTGGCGTTATCGCAGCACGCATTTGCACTTTTGCGAGTATATTTGCGCTAAGTGGAATGCAATATTTTTCGCACAGATATACATAAGTACATAACAGTAGCAAATGCAAAAATAAGATGAGTCACAATGAAAGATGTTTTCACTGGAAAAAAACTAATAACCATATACCTTTACCACATATAAAAAAAAATGCTGACATATATCTTTACCACATATAACTTGACCACATTTTTAAATTACATGAAGAATAGCGGAAAAACGTACGCAATGTGAATGGTGGAATTGCTCCACAAATATCTTTCTGCAAAAGTTGTACCTACACCTTCTTCTCACAACACTGATAGCAAAGTCACGTGAACACAATTACATTGCGATTAGATTGCGAATGCACTGGACAGCGACTACAGACACGACTCGTTAAAAAAACCAAGCGCAATATAAGCAATTTGTGATAAGAAGTTTGATTACATTGATAGTGCAACAGCGCAATAGAGCGCAATAACAAAAGTTTGCAAAGTGAAGGGAAACCGCGGAAACAGTCGCAAATGTAGCAGAACAGCCGCAAAGCTAATTATTACATACCCACTCTCGCGTGCAAACTACTCGCAATTCGCTTTGTGAACAGTTTATGCGATTGCGTGTGATATTACATTCCCCCGAAATGTGCTATTCTAAGCAAAAATTGCTATAGTAAAGATGTCATGTCAGCTAGTAATGGCCGAATTTCTCCCTTTTCACCAAAATATTCACAAATTTCCTGCGTAATTCGTGAAACCGTGAAACATTTGCGTAATTTGGAGCTTTCTGGATAATGGGTTTCTGGGTAACAGATCCTATACCTGTTTTTCATTTAAATATTTACGATTGTTTACTAATTTACTTTAAATGACATTTGAGATAAAGTTTTTTTGCAGTCATTTACCTGAATGATGGGTAAACTCATGTTTGATTGAAATAAATTTACAATTATTTATACATTTATTAATGGCCCTTTCTTGAGGTGATATAGTGTCCTGCAGTGGGCCATACTGAGATGCAATTATCTAGAACATTTTCTCCCACTCTGTGTGTGTCTTCTGTCTGCAGTCGATCAGTACTGAAGTGATCTTCGATTTTAAGGCATTAATACTCCATTTCTTTAAGGGATGTGTATTTGAACTGTGATATAATCATGTTTCTGACTATAAAATATTTTGTATAACATTCCATTTCACAGTTTATTATGGCAATTGATAAAGAAGGAATGCCCCTCAGTGGCCATGTACTGCAATGGTGCAACATTTCTCTCTCTCAAAGTCAAGGGAATGTCTCAATTATGCCTCCCTCTCCATATCAAACCATTTTGTAGAAATATTGTACTTTTCTTGCAAACAGGCACCCTTTCTTATTTCATTTAACAATACGCTGATTTTCAGACTACAATAAATACTATTATTACATGTATCGGTGTTACTGGGTGACATTTTTGCCATTATATGTTACAGAAATGTCATAGCCACTTTTTAATACCCCATATTTTTCATTTTCTTGTCCGTGTGCTTAATTTTCCAGGGCAACACATTTTCTTCTTTTTTCCTATGGAAGTAGAGAGTAGCATCTTGTTCAAAGTTAGAGTAATCCAGTTCCTCCCTGCAGCATAGCGCTTAGCCTCTGTGAATGCATATTGCATTAATAGACTTGTTTAAAGTTTTCACACCAGGGTGCATCAGATGTGGGAATTAGGGTAGGCAACAGTTTTTTTAGCACTATCACATCTATCTTAATCACTGAAGGTATGGTACAGTGTGAACAAGTAGAGAAATTAAAGCACCCATCAGAGAGAACCTTCAAAATAGCTCCCTATAATGTTCACCTCTGAAAGTGTTGGCTTTTGGACTCAGCAGGCAGAGATGGCTTCTTTCTCACACATACACACTGTTTTCTTTTTCTAAAAACATGTTGAGTTTCCTCTCCTGATTTTCACAGACTTTGATCTTTGCTCTGAATGGCAAACACTGTAAGGTCACTAAATCATACTCCTGCTTATTTAAAAATAGGGGCTTAAGGACATAAAGAAATCAAAGTACTGTAGCAGTTGCTTGCAGCAACCAGTACGTCAATTAAATCTTGCTGACTGATGCCTGTTCAGAAGCACAGAAGCCAATGCCATGTTAAACCATGTATCAGTGTTAAACACGGGGCTGTAGCAACTTTGGATTCCATTTACTTCCTGTGATGTTTGAAAGGATTGATCAGAATCCTGTCATTCTAGTTCTAGCTCTTCAATTGACAGCTACCAAACAAAAACAAGCCAGAGAGAGAGACAGAGAGGCTACAAAAATGGGGCACAGAATAAAGAAAGCATAGACATTGTTCATGAGTTAAAATATTATGGTGTCCAGCAGGGTATGTAAAATCAGTCTAATTTGCTTAGATAGTTTACATATTGCTTACTGAAAATCAGAATATGATAATGAATAGGAAATAATCCCTAGTTTTTTTTTTTTTTTTTAATATTTTCAACACAATTATGGAGCTGAATGTCCTAAGCCTATATGGAGCCTCTTTTTGGACTGATTTAGATAAAATCGGACTTAGTAGTTTTTCGTATTTTTTTCCTTTTTTTTTCACAAGGAATTGTCAGAAAAACGGAAACTTTTAGAGGTTCTTTCTTTCTTACAGCATTGTTTAGTATTTTTTTTTTCATTTGTGTTTCTTATGATCTTGTGATCTTTTAATAAATTCAATGACAATCATGGGTTTAGCGTTTGGGAGTTTAGACGTAGTTTCCAAAACCTTTAAAACCACAAAAATCCAACCTTTAATAAATAAGCCTCCACATATTTTGATAATAGCACTACATATAATTAGAGGTCCGTTTATCTTTGCAGGATTTTGAAACCACGTTTAAACTCATTTTCTCTAAAACCATGAATGCCATGAAAGTTTTTACAAGATCTGAATATAAAAAAAAACACACTGAATGATGCGCCAAAAAACATGAATTCCTTGAAAGCCTTTAAAATTTTTAATTTTTTTAGACAATTACTAGCGAAAAAATTATGAAAACCTCTAAAAGTCCAAATTGATTAAAAATGGTCCAAAAATGGACCTTGACAATTTTTACATGGCATTTGTTTTGTGGTTGCGGTTTCTACATTTTATAAATCTCCAATTTTGACAGTTTTGAAGAAATATAGAAATACCAAAAATTTCTAGAGATTTGTGGAAAAAAAAGAAAATGTTAGTAAAAAGGTCCTTAGTGAGTACATGTATATTATGGAATTTATTTTCCAGAATGCTGGGTATCTGGGGTTTCTACATAATGTTGAACACTATGGGACAGATTAAACATCATTCAAATCTGACTTTATACCTCAATTTGTGCACTTTGTGGCAAACATTGTGAATTTAAATTTGAGTTTCCAAACTTGAATTTTCTAGATTAAGCACAAAAATCTCAAACTCAAATTCAAATATTCTACAATAAAAAACTGTCAAGTTCATGTAAAAATCAATGAGAGCTGTATTATCAATACTCAAGCTAATTTTTCAAAATTAATTTTAAATATGACAGTCTCATTGAAAATGATGGGTCAAATGTGATTTGGGGCATATTTATCGGTAAAATTAAGTACAATGGAAAATGGGGTATAAAACAGTGCGAAAACTGTAAGTTTAGATAGGTTTGTATTTTCTTTTACACCAGCTAATTGCAGTATTTAACCACCATTATTTTAACACGTTATTTCTATGGTTCAAATCTACATGTCAATAAAAAAAATCAGATAATCAGTGAATCCTGACAATAAAAAATGTGGAAAATGTTACTCTGTCTGGTGATCACTTGCCTTGTGTAAAATAATTTTTTACAGTTTGTTTTTACACAGTTGTAATGTAATGCCCCTACTGCATGGTGATCTATAGACGAGAAAGTAGAGAATGTATATAGGTATCTTGTAGAAGGTTCCAGTCTTTATCTCCTCTGCCCTTACACATAACTGAAAACTCTTGTGCCTTTTATGCAACTAATATAAGAGTTCCTTCATCTTTGTGAACATGTACTATATCTTGTTTCAACCCCCTGTGATATTTTCATATATAAATTTAAAAGATGCATCGAAAGGTTACAGAATATTTCATAGAGACTAAAAAAATTCATTAGCTATACTGTGACTCCTTTATATAAATTATTTTTCATGCAAAATATTATATAATGAAAATCATATTTGTCTGAGCTTGATACCTCTAACTAAAAAGTTATTTCCTGTAATTTGTAGTTTTTTCTCATTTCTATTAGTATGTACAAGCTGTGCACTGTACAGTATATACATTAAGCCGATCATGTAATAATCACACTAAGTAACAAGAGCAATTTTAATGCTTTGTTGTCTAGATTATATTGACTAGTGAAGGTTTTCAGAAACTACCAATGATAACAAATTGGGTAAAGATAAATAATAAAGAGAAATTTACACCAAAAGGGGAAGTGAGGAATTTTTACAAATGCCTCAAAATTCACAATTTTATTGAAATATAATGATATCAATGAAATTATGAAACAACTGAAATCAATGAAATCTTCATCAATCATTAATTTTTAAAATAACATATCCATGAGATAGAACTAAGTAATGGATGATATGCAAGTATATGTGAGTGGGTCACCAAAGATACAATCAAAACACGCCAAATGACCTACATACACATGGCAGAACTTGTTGTAGAATTGTTTAACCTTTCCTTTTAAGTTATTTTCCGCTTGTATATACACTGTAGAAATAAAGAGTGGTTTAATATTTGTGTTCTCTCTTTGGGACACATTTACTAAAGGTTGAATTGCGGATGTTTAACAAAAATTCACCAAAACGATAATTCGCTACAACATCACCTTTTTACTAAATGACAAAGAGGGAAAAACCTCAGTGCTAGAGATTTTTCACGTTGTTTTACCCAAATAATTTTTACTCTGGCGAACAATCGTTAATCTGCAAAGTTATAAAACTGTAAACTTTCCAATACGCCAAAGTCTACTTCGCCTGCTTCTACCTATAGTATTGTTAAGATGAAGCGACATCCACAACATTACTATGTCATATACTATGTCAAAAATGTTTTTTCATATTTTAATATGGTATTATGTTAAATAATTTTAACAGTTAAATATATATTTTTTTACATTTTTTAACCATTTGAAGCTCATGAGACATTTGTTTAAGGATAGGCTCATTTTTAGGACAATAGAGGATCTCTTTTGTCTTTATTTTGTTCCTTGGACATTTTTAACAAGTGGACGCTTCCATCAATTTTGCCATCACACATACATATGACCTTTATGTAGCCCCCATATTTAAATTGATATAACCATAAGTATGTTAATGAAGTTTCGCTAGGAAAAGTAGTTTCATGTAGTTTGAATTAACATTCAGTAGGGTTTAATGTACTTAATGGAACCTTTATTTTTGTATTGAGTATAATGAATATGTATTCATTATACTCATTTAAAGACACCAAGATCACTGATTTACTTAGCAAAGAAGATGAAGGCTGCGCACTCTTTTTTTAATCTAAAATATACTTTGAGCCTGCACTTCATTGGTTGCCTATTTATTACTCAGAGAACTCATTCTCTAACTATATTTAAAAATTTGTCTGGCTTGTCACACTTATCTTGATCTATAGAGGTCATAGAATTAATTGCTGAAATAAGGTTTAAAAAAAACATGACTCATCTGCTGTTAAATTTAACTGGTTTAATTATGTTTTCATTAGGTTGTTCTTATTAGCATCCACAGGTCTGTTTACTCTATATTGAATATTCCAAAAATAAAACAGATAAATACACCTTGTTATAATTTTCCATCCACTACTCCGAAATACGATATAATAAGCAAGGGCATCTCTAAAGTAGAAAGAGAATATGTTTATCATACACACCATCACATGGTAATTTTGTGAATATTATTGAGGTAGAGGGATATCTCAATCACCTGCAGTAAATGAACTCAAAAGTCATTGCTTGCTATCAGTAACTGAGCTTGTTCCATTTTGCACCACTGTTATTAAATGAGATCAAAAGCATTTTAAAGTAATCCTGCTTCATTTAAATAACTCATTTTCATAAAAATATACTTTTCAATTAGTGAAAAATTCGCTCTCTTTTAAAAGCTAATGGCGGGGAAGACTAAGACCTCAGTGAAACCAATGCCCAGGTTCCTGAAGTTTTCATGAATTTTTTTTTTTAATTTTGAAATCTGACATATTGTCAGTGTCCTAGGTGTCTCCAGTCATGTGACTTGTGCTCTGATAAACTTCAGTCACTCTTTACTGCTGCACTGCAAGTTGGAGTGATATCACCCTCCTTCCTCCCCCCCCAGCAGTCAATCAGCAGAACAATACAACACTCAATATTTAAATTACATGTCCCACTGCGACTCCTTCAGAGTAGGAGAAACCAAAGACTGTCAAAAAAACTTCCAGAAAGCAGCACTGGCTCTTTCTGAAAGCAATATAATACAATACAAGAAAATAAGGTCAGTTAGTCTGATTGGGTTTTGGTTGGCTCTTTCCTGCTGTTCTTTTCAGACTCTTAGTTGTAAATAAAAAATATATAGAAAATTTATTTTTCAAATGTTTTTCTTAAACAAGCTTATAATACCTTTTCAGTAAAATCTTTCAAAAAATTCCTTTGGATCAGCACCTAAAGCAAACAGAGAAAGCATAAAAAATATACAGAAATATGGTGTAGTATTTTCAGTTTTTTTCTGGAACACCTTACGTTAGGAAAAAAATATCACTAGTGTCAATTACCCTTTAAAAAAGATTTTTCCTTATATTCCAGATGTGTGAAGAGTTAGATCAAGTGTTTGACCTAAATGCCTACTTACAAGATTGTCGTAAGGTTAGCGCATGTAGTATTAATCACCAGTATTCTCCTCTCCTCCATAGGTCTTTCTGAACAGACAAAATGATCTGAGATGGCTGCCTACACACCAATATTACAACATAATAAAAATACACTTGTTGAGTTACGAATGACATTTTATATGTAGAGTGAATTATTTGCAGTGTAAACGGTGTAATTTGAAAATAAAAACGACATCATAAAAATCATGACAGAATCCCTTTAAGACATGTAGATCCAAATAACTGAACAATGCTTTGTCCAGAAAACCCTAGGTCCCAAGGATTCTGGATAACAGGTCTTATACCTGTACTTGCATTCTGCATACAGTATATTCAGGTTCTGTAAATTTAATGACCCATTTACAGGAAACACTGTACAAACAAAAATAGGACAGGAAAGTGCCTGTATGTGGTTGAAAATTTAACTTTAAATTGATATGTGTAGGAAAAGGGAAGTCTACAAAAAGTCTTTATAGAGCATTGACTTCCTTTGACACACAAGGATAATTAACACATCTGATTCAAAAATCTTTGAAAGCTGACCTTTGAGAAAGAGCATGTAAATGCTAAATTAATCAGTCCAACTGCCTTTTTGTGTGCAGTCTAACTATTTATCATTTATCTGACCTGTAGGGGTTTACTTTAAAACAGTCACTGATTGGAGTAATCCGAGCACCACCAGCAGGATTAACCAAAATGGTTTCTAAAAGATAAAACTGAATGTAATAGAAATGTACATGTGCATTTTCCATTAAAATATTATAATTTATAGGTCAGAGAAGACATATTTTGCAGCACATTAGCTAGTTAGAAATGCTTTTAAAAATCTATTTCTATCTTGTGTACTTTTAGATTCTCTCTAACTCTGTTAAAAGAAACACAGAGAGCTAATAAATATTTTAAATAAGGTCACCAGAAAAAAAATCTAAGCTAATGATCTAGAACATCGTTGCTGTTTTCAGTCTAAGAAGTACAATACTAATAAAATGCTATTTTTACATGGTTTCTATATGTCTCCACAGTAGTTCAAGGAATCCACATCAATAGGGATTTCTCCTGATTAAATGTGAGATTACAGTTTCTGCAACTGCTGAAAATGTGCTCTAAAATGTTGTCATCTGTTATGCTTCTCCAGGCTCATTTTTAGGACAATAGAGGATCTCTTTTGCCTTTATTTTGCTTCCTTGGACATTTTTAGCAAATGGCCACTTCCATCAATTTTGCCATCACACATACATATGACCTTTATGTAGCCCCCATATTTAATTTGATATAACCATAAATATGTTAATGAAGTTTCGCTAGAAAGAAAGTAGTTTCATGTCGTTTGAATTAAAATTCAGTAGGGTTTAATATACTTAATGGAACCTTTATTTTGTATTGGGAAATTCTAACAAAATTAAAGCTACAGACAGCCTCTATTCATTATACTCATTTAAAGACACCAAGATCACTGATTTACTTAGCAAAGAAGATATGTCTCCACAGTAGTTCAAGGAATCCACATCAATAGGAATTTCTCCTGATTAAATGTGAGATTCCAGTTTCTGCAACTGCTGAAAATGTGCTCTAAAATGTTGTCATCTGTTATGCTTCTCCAGAACAAAAATTCACACCAAATCAGTAACAAAGTCAGAATCCAGAAGAGTGATCAAACAGGCAAGGATTGGTTCAGGCAAAAATACTGCAAGGTCTAAAACAGGCAAGGGCCCGGAATAGAAAATCAGACAAGAATTGCACCCAGGAACTATGGAACATAGTCTTACATTGGGCAATGAGTCAGTGCAGTGTTTTTATAGGCAGCTTAAAGGAGAACTAACCCCTCACCAAAACCGCCCTAAATATGCATGCATTGCCCCTCTGTCCTCTCCCTCCCCACAATGTGCTTTAATGTAAAAAAACCCTTAAAAAGATTCTGATCCAAAAATGCAGAGAAGTGCAAGTGTAGCTCCCATCTTCTGGCTCTTTATATAGTCTTCAGGTCTATTTGCCTGTCGGCATATACACAATTGGACCAAGTCAGGAATCTGCATCAACTGCACATGCGTGGCTTTGAGACTGCCTAGGGATCCGTCTGGCTTGGCCCGCAACGAGAGCAACGAGAAGGAAGGTAAAGCTGAAAAGCTTAGCAAAGAAAGCTAAGCAGGAGCAGAGAGTGAACATTACAGAAGCAAGGGAGCTGCATGTGAATCTAAAGAACTGTCCAAAGCAATTAATATCCTTTAAAGCAAACTAGTACATGGAAGGTCTGTCCTGTGCCTAGAAAGACCAATATCCTGTGTGAAATCCTGAATGGAGGAATAACCACTTGCAGGGAGGACTAGAGATGGGCTGGAGATAGTTACACTGCATGTCTGTAACTCCCCAAAATAAAGTTGGGAGCACCAGAAGGTAACTGTGGAATGAGTACTAATACTTAAAGTGACAGTGTGCTAAAAGAGCATTTCCTATGAGTGTTTCCAATATTAGCTTCCCTTTTAATCTGAAATAAAGTGTATCAAAGACCGTTTCTATGTTGTTTTTCTTACTAATGGGGTGTATTGCCAGATCCCACTAGGTTGAGGCACTGCGCTAATGAGAACAGACATACCGTCTTTCCTTATACCAGTGACTCAGGTTTGTTCCATGTCAGCAGTCAAGTGGCAACAGGAAAACGCCACACCAGAAGTGAAAGAATGTCGATACTGTTACATATGCATTATCTGTAGTACAATTTTGAAAGCGATAAGTCTATGTTGAATTCAGGTTTTATCCTTGTTGCCTTCTGATATATGGACATTAACCGTTTCCAGATCATCAGAAAACCTTACAAATCAAAGTTTTAGTTTGAATCGTTTGCTTCGAAGTCGAAGGTCAAAGTAGCCAATTCTATGGTCGAAGTAGCCAAAAAAAAATTCGAAATTCGATTTTTTTTTTATTCTATTCCTTCACTCGAGCTAAGTAAATGGGCCCCTAAATGTACCATAAAAGTAGGAAATTGACATCTTCAAAGACTTTCACAAAAGTTACAATTCCTATTTAACCATCATTACATGATTTCTTTAACTAATGTATTTGGCCTAATGTATGAGTAGTTATGCCTTTGTGGTAACGAATTATGCATTTAACTTTACAAACCAGTTTGCATTGTATCGTTTGTTGCTTTTATGACAAATGTAGACACAATAATCCTTTCTAATTAATGTCATAAATTATATAATTTGCATGCTTCTGTTCCATGTTGGCAGGTCAAAGGTCATATGTAGTACTTAGGAAGTCTACTAATGGAATATGACCATTCAGAACTATGGTTCTCAACTTTCGCTGTCAAGGTTAATGGCATCTGACAAATCAAGTTGTCCGGGTGGTTGTGGATAGACATCAGTGATTAGGATTGTAGTACTCACACCTTAATAGCAGTCATGGGAAGTGTGTTTATGCATTATTCACTAACAGAGAGCATGATTAGCAAAATGAAAGTGTCTTGAGTTTCTGTGTGAGTAGGGATGGGCGAATTTGACCCGTTTCGCCAAAAACTTGCCGCCAGTGAAATGTCGCAGATGACCCATTAAAGTCTATGGGCGTCAAAAAAATGTTGCGTCGCGGCAAAAATTTTTTGACGCACATCTTTTTTTTTTTTTACGCACTTCACCATACAAGTCTATGGGCGTCATTTTTTTGGGGAAACGAGGCGAAAAAATTCGCCCATCCCTATATGTGAGGACTAATAGAGAACCAGTTCAGAATTATTGTGTTTACACTTCTTCTTTTTGGGATTTTTTTTTTAAAAAATGTAAAGTAATTGTATATTATTGATCTATACATGTGCTTATTTCATTATTCCAGGCTTCCAGTCATGGTTTTTGCAAAGTTTAATCCCTTGATTGACCTTATCTGAAGCAACCTTCAAAAATGTATTCAGAGTTTGGTAGTAACAGTAAATATAGTGATATATACACAACTATTGTACTATGGACACCAGCCTTAAAACATTCTAACAATTGCCTAACATGCAATCATCAGACACAAGGCATGTATTCACATGGGGGGTAGAGAAGGTATTTTGGGTCCCTGTGGTGGAGGGTTGACCAATTTATTGCTGCTGGGTATATCAGTTACACCCCAGACAAAATTATAGAGTAAATCACATTAAAATGCAAGAAACTATCTCCATAGCTAATCAAAATAAGATATGTGTGTTCACAAACACAATGAACACACACACACAAATTGACCTGTAATCTCGTTTTTTTTTTTTCTGGCAGATGTCTTGATTTCTTGAGTGCACCATACTTGTATTTATGGAATGTAGAACACTTTCAACCCACTGGAGAGCTGAAATAACACCTCCAGCAATGGCAGGCTAAATAGTTATAGTTATAGTACAATCTATAATAAAGCTGAATGTCCAACTGCTAAATATATTATTGATTAACTGCATATTAAACATTTTACTATACTGAAAGATAGTTTTTGAATTGATCACAGGCATGAAGCTAAATTAAGGTGTGAGAAATCCTTCTATTTTAAAGTACTACTACTGTATATTTCCCCTCTTCCAAATTTACCTGTGCACTACTCTGGCAAAATCCTACCACTGCTGTGACAAATGAAACAAACTGCATGATCATATATCCACTGTTTTGATCCAGAGAAAGGCAAAAAACCCATCCTGAAGCCAGGGCCAACTATCGGAAACATTCCCTGAATCAAACATTTGACATTCATTTAACATGAATAATACCATGCAGACTCTCACATTTATACTGTATAACTGTACCCAAACTACAATATTAAAAAAATAGCCACATTCGGTTATTAATAGATAATGTGAGAACAACTCTTGACTCTTGAGGGGAGAGTGGGTGGCATGTTTCTACCTGCTCAGATAATAAGGAAGTGAACTGCTTCTTCCCTCTATTTCTCCACCCCCAGCCCATCTTTCCCCTGACTTAATTCATTCATTCTCACACAATCACAGTTACATCTGATTCTGCCAAAACCAGTGTAATCTGGCTAATGGTTATTCGGGTCCCCTGTCATGCAGCCCCTGCGTTTATAGCTCCAGGGCTTTCCTATTTGGTACACTATGCTCATAACTAAAAGATGCAGTGTAAAGTAAGAAAAATAAATGTTGCAGTGAATTTTTTACCACAAATACATGCCTGCCGAATTTATTAGCCAACTCACTATTCACTCGTCATCACAAAGTCTCCAGTGCAAGCTATAGTTAGTGATGGGCGAATTTGGGGTGCTGCTTGGCCAAAAAATGCGCAAATTTTCTGTGAAATTCGGGAAAGGCGAAAAATTTGTGTAGCGGCGTCTGTATCTCATTTTGTACGCCGGTGTCCATTTTTTTTTTATACCGCCAAATTTTTGCTGCGGTTTCGCAAATGTATTCGTGCCTGCCGAATAAATTCACCCATCACTAGCTATAGTGTGTAATGCACCAGCAGTATTCCATTAGCTGTTGAGGGGGTATCACAGCCCTAAACATTCCCCTGGTTCTCTTTCATGTACAGTACTAGAGTGCACTAACTTCTTATATTGCCTCATGGCAGTACCTGTAGGTTCCCACTAATGTACACCTGAACACTCTGAGGAGAGCTCTTAAGGTACTCCTAACTAAACCTAACAAGGAGCAGTGTCCCCTTTTGAGTTGGTGTCCACAGTCTGCCCTGCCTCCACATTTTATCAGGCCGAAAAAGAAATGTAGTGCTATAGTAAATTGAGTGCACTGTTCTCTTTCTATGAGCTCCACTCCAAATATTGTGCTCTGGAGTAAGAGTGTGCTAGGGTTGCCACCTGTGTGGTTTTGAACTGGGTATCAACACTTTAAAACATTGAGAATACTGGAAAGAAATCCAGGCAGTTGCATGAAATAACCTTGCCCCGGTGTCATAACTCCACCAACATCATTGTGCCCACCTCTGATGTCATCATGCCTGTTCCTACATCATTGCCCCACCCCCAATGTTATCTGCCCCGCCCCCCCCGTATTTGGGTTTAGCCATCAGCTAAAGGTGGCAACCCTGCCTGTATGTCATTATCTTTATGCCTTAGTGTCTGCATATAACATATTTTCTCCATATATGTTCTGACACATGAGAATGAATTGCTATTTTTTCTTATGCTCAGTAGAAGCACTTCTCTCTGCATTTATTAAACCATACCCTAAATGGTTATCAACAAATTGTTCTGTTTTCATTATTTATTTAATTGAATTCTTTTAACTTCAAGAAACATATGGGTGCAACTGAATTTCCGAAGATAAAAAAAGGAGTCATGCAAGCTGCAAGAATGTAATGGAATACATGTCTATGAGAAATTTATGCAACTCAATAAAATAAAGTTTTTTTTGCCACCTATTAATAATTCGACCCCTTAGGGTTATGTCAGTTCATACATATTTTAAAGTGTAGGGAACTGCTTCAGAATCTTTATGCCTGACTACTCTGACTGCTTGTTAACATATCAAGTATATTTATAAAGAATTTCTGACAAACTTTACTTCCAGATTGGAACAGAAGATATAAAAAAAGGACATGTAAAATAACAATTGCTTTGTTTCAGTTAGCAGCAGCAGCTGTTTGCAATAAGGAAGCATCTTCTTCCCATGGCTCACTTGTCAGTTTATGAACCTCAGCTCACAGCATTTTACTACAGTCAAATACCTTTTAAGGCTACTAGGTGTTCTTTCCAAACTAACTTTGAATTCAAGAAACTATTATGCTATTGCGCAATCTAAAATGGTAGATAAAGTGGGAGAGAAGAGATCCATGTTTAAAGGGCAATACTTAAATAAAAATTATAATAATTCATAGTAATTTAATAATGAAAGGTTATTGCATAGGGAGGCAATGATAATTACAACATTATTTGCATGTGTGTAGTTCCAACCTACACACATATACCCACACAAGTAACAGACCATTGGTCTTGCATGGAGACTGGCGAATTGCTAATGTGGTGCCGCTATTCAAAAAAGGACCCCATTCTCAGCCTAAGCTATAGACCAGTAGTCTGATGTCAGTGGTAGGAAAGCTTTTTGAAGGGTTAACAAAGGCTAAGATACTGGACTTCATAGCAAATCATAATACTATAAGTTTGTCCCAGCATGGTTTTATGCGTATTAGATCTTGCCAGACTAACTTAATTTCTTTTTATGAGAAGGTAAGCAGGGACCTCGATTCTGGGATGGCAGTTTATGTGATTTACTTAGACTTTGCTAAAGCATTTGATACAGTGCCACACAGAAGGTTACTGGTTAAATTAAGGAATGTTGGCCTGGAACATAGTATTTGTACCTGGATAGAGAACTGGCTAAAAGATAGACTACAAAGAGTGGTGGTAAATGGAACATTTTCTAATTGGACCAGTGCTGTTAGTGGAGTACCGCAGGGCTCTGTACTAGGTCCCTTGCTTTTCAACTTGTTTATTAATGACCTGGAGGTGGGCATTGAAAGTACTGTTTCTATTTTTGCAAAATGATACTAAATTGTGCAGAACTATAGGTTCCATGCAGGATGCTGCCACTTTGCACAGTGATTTGTCTAAACTGGAAAACTGGGCAGCAAACTGGAAAATGAGGTTCAATGTTGATAAATGCAGGTTATGCACTTTGGCAAAAATAATATAAATGCAAGTTATACACTAAATGTGTGTGCTGGGAGTTTCCATAAATGAGATGGATATTGGGGTTTTTGTAGATAACAAGTTGTCTAATTCTGGGCCGTGTCATTTTGTTGCTACTAAAGCAAATAAAGTTCTGTCTTGCATAAAAAAGGGCATTAACTCAAGGGATGAAAACATAATTATGCCTCTTTATAGGTCCCTGGTGAGGCCTCATCTGGAGTATGCAGTTCAGTTTTGGACTCCAGTCCTTAAGAGGGATATAAATGAGCTGGAGAGAGTGCAGAGACTAAGTGCAACTAAACTGGTTAGAGGAATAGAAGACTTAAATTATGAGGGGAGACTGTCAAGGTTGGGGTTGTTTTCTCTGGAAAAAAGGCGCTTGCGAGGAGACATGATTACACTTTACAAGTACATTAGAGCACACTATAGACAAATAGCAGGGGACCTTTTTAACCATAAAGTGGATCACTGTACCAGAGGCCACACCTTTAGACTAGAAGAAAAGAACTTTCATTTGAAGCAACGTAGGGGGTTCTTCACAGTCAGGACAGTGAGGTTGTGGAATGCACTGCCGGGTGATGTTGTGATGCTGATTCAGTTAATGCCTAAGAATGGCTTGGATAATTCTTGGATAGATACAATATCAACGGCTATTGTGATACTAAACTCTATATTAGTATAGATATGGGTATCTATAATTTATATGAAAGTATGGAAGCTTGTGTGTATGGATGCTGGGTTTTCATTTGGATGGGGTTGAACTTGATGAACTTTGACTTTTACAGATACATGGCCATTTCAGATGCATTGCTACTCAAAGTCGAGTTGGTATCTGGACAATGTATGCTGCGTAGTGCAGAGCCATGCAATTTGGTAGAGATAAACGCCTTGAGAAACACAGTTTTCCAAATATTCATTTCCTTTTAAATATGAATAAAAAAAATTAAGCATATTTATATCAGAATACAATTGTTGGCAAAACCTCAACACAAGCTTAAAGGATAACATCCAAGGAGCCTCATGTGTAGAAAGGAAAGCGTGGGATATCATTATCATCATTATCAAGTGACAGCAACTGATGGTACATTCAGTCCTGTGTTTCCAATTTCCATCTAGGGATTTCAATTAGCAGATGCCAAAGCAGACAGTCCCTTTCACTCCTGAGCTCTCCAGATCGGATGTGGGCAGCAGAACATGGGAAAAAAATTTCTTCTATTCCTTGTGTCTCACTATAGTGCCACATAACATTTCAGCTGAGATACAGGATATATTGAAACCACTTGTGTCCCTTCGTATATCTTCTAAACCTTTCAGAAGTACAGTATTAAACACTTGCCATCAAATGTCATGCACAACGGTCTGTCTCTCTCTCTCTCAGATATAACTGGAATAAATTTGTTATTCTAATCACCATCATATATGTGTATTGATGTAATGAAAGAGATAGATGGTGACAACATTCCTTGTATATTAAGGTAAGGTATTATCACCTGTTCTGCTCTCTGCTGGATTTGAACCTCTGCCTTGGTACTTTATAGCGTTCTGTCCTACCTCTATCCTGAGCAGATAAATTATACATATAGACTTTCTTTCAGTCAGTATCCTAGTCAGACTATTTCAGTCAGTGTCCTAGGTTCTTCCAACTGCGGCCAGCTGCTTTATATTAACAGATGCAGCTCTAGTGACCTCCCAGCACAGACTGCTTATATATACAATAATGTTGCATTGTAACCTCCCTGGTCCTTAGGTCCACTTTCCCAGTGTTACATAGTTACATAGTTAGTTACATAGTTAAATTGGGTTGACAAAGTCCATCAAGTTCAACCCCTCCAAATGAAAACCCAGCATCCATACACATACCCCTCCCTACTTTCACATAAATTATATATACCCATATCTATACCAACTATAGAGTTTAGTATCACAATAGCCTTTGTATTATGTCTGTCCAAAAAATCATCCAAGCCATTCTTATAGTCATTAACTGAATCAGCATCACAACATCACCCGGCAGTGCATTCCACAACCTCACTGACCTCACTGTAAAGAACCACCTGCGTTGCTTCAAAAGAAAGTTCACTGTGTTGTCTGTGGTAGGTGCTCCTGTTTTATTGTTCCTTATCCTTGTATCGACCCAGTGGCGTAACTTCGGATTCCAGGGCCCCCCCTGCAAAAAAATTTTTCAGGGCCCCCTCTACACAAAATAGTGGGAGAATTGCATGTATAATATCCCCAGAACTCATAGAAGGATGGAACAGTAGTGTCAATTTCACATACAAAAACCCCAAAACTATAGAAGGATGGCAAAGTATCAATTTCACATATAAATACCCCAGAACTATAGATGGATGGCAAAGTGTCAATTTCACATATCTATCTGTAAAGGGTATGAACAAACTTATGAGCTGTTACTGCAGAAGTTAGACCATGCCCACTTTGAATATAGAAATAGCTAAGCATCTATTTTAGCTCTTCTTCTAAACCTCTTCCTTTAAATCTCACTGTTCTGAAAAAAAGCCACTGATGCAATTTCATTTATAATGCACATAAAACACTTGGCAGAATGAATGCAGTGGCAATTTCATGTAAAATACCCCCAGAACTCATATCAAGATAGCATGGTAGCAATTATATGTATAAATACTCCCAGAACTCATAGAAGATGGCACTGGATTCATAGATAATAACCTCAGCACATATATTAAAATAACTATCAAATTTCCATGGGTTGAAAATTAAAATGGCTAATTACAGCAATGAAATAGTCCAAGTCCTTACTAGGTATCTTCCTGTGCTGAGACGGAAGGGGGGTGGGTGTCACTGAGCCACCAATTTGCCTTTTAGCAAGTCCATAGCCCAGTTTACAGAGCCAGTGTGGGCGGGAAATTCAAATCAGTCAGGGCAGTGAGTCTGTCACCGCTTTGCTCTTCTGCTGCTCTTGTTCCTCCCCCCCCCTCGAAATCAAAGGGCCCTGGTGAGAACATTTTACAACTAGGCCCCCCCAGACACCACGGACTGGACCACAACTGTAACTGACCTAATTTTTTTTATGAATTAGACAAAGCTGGCCATCATTTGTTTATAGATTTTGAATTATACAGTTTTTTGTTCAGCAGTTCTTGATAATTTTTTGGCTGCAGGTGGCTAGGGTCCTATTTACCCCAATAAGCAGACAGTGGGTTAAAAGATAAGTGAAAGATAAACAGAGAACATAAATATAAAGTAATAAAAAATATAACAGTGTAGCCTCAAAGTGAAGATAGTTTGGAGCATTGTGGGAATTGTAGTCCACCAGCACCCTGACACTACTCCTGCAACAAACATAGCACTGGTCATGAAATTTGTGGATGACTGAAAATTAATATACTGAATGCCCAGTAAGAGGAGGGGGTAATTATAGTTCAGTTGAAGCAGAATCTTTAAGCCATTCTCCACAATGTGCACAAGAGAATGATCCCCACCCCTCACCCCATTACTTTATGCCTTACCTGGGGTGGCTCCCAGTGTTCTCCATCTGAATACTTGCCTATTCTTTTGCTCTTCCAGCACATACAAGCAGCAACATTTCATTTATTGGTAACTTCCCCTTCTGACCCCATCGCTGGTGCAGGGGAGCAGGGGCCCTGGTGCAGTTGCTCCCTGGTTCAGAACAGGAGACTCTGACTGAAGATGCGATCGATCGGTGCCAGACTAGCATCATAAATCACTGTGTGTGCTATTTAAAAAGAAAAAAATCTGTGCAGCGCCAGCGTGTAATGTGAGGTAACACATCTCCAGTCAGAGAATCTCCTGCTTTTCATCTTCCGGTGTGGGGGAGGAAGTGGAACAATTACTCACACTCTGACGACTGTTATGGCACAGGCCCCGATTGGAGGTAATCTGCCTAAGACGGCAGTGCAGGCAGTCTGCAGAGATGCTGATTGCTAGCACAAATGTCCTGCAAATGTGCGCATAATACTGAGTAAGCAGGCCCCGGCGGGCCCCCTGTACCCCTGGGCCCCCCGCGACTGCGGGGTCTGCTTCCTCGGTAGTTCTGCCACTGTATTGACCTGTACCAATCTGAGGCTGCCTGAAATGCCAGCTTTAGCATTTGCCTGGTCTTTGTACTGTGTTAAACCCCTATGATGCTGTTGATATTTAATGCTAGACTTAGGGGCCTATTTATTAAATGTAGAGACCCTGAGGTTTACAGGCAGGTATGGTTTTACTCAGGCAGTTCCCCCTGTATTTGGACACCTAATTGGTCATTTGACTCACCCAGGTGGCTATGTCCCTTTTCTTGGGTCCATTGTAGCACAATTACATGCTCTTTTGACCTGTATATTTTGCTTTTATTATCTTAATCCCCCACCAACAAAATCATTAGGGTGAGAAGTTGAAAGTCCACATTTACCAGTAAATATGCAAGCAAAAAAGTATCTAAAACTTTTTCAAAACTATTTTTTTTACATAATTATAGAATGATTTCAGCCCAATACACAATTTCCAATAACAAGGTAAAAGAACATGTCCATACTGATTTAATATACGTTGTGAATTAAGGTCCAGTGCTTTTATTGCAAGGTTATATCTCTTTCCTATTACTGCTAAAGAGGCTGTTAGCCTCATAAGATTCCATGGGAATTCATAATAAGAGGGCAGCATTGTCAAAAATTGGCTTTAATGACTTTACTATTGTTGCTGTGTTAGATATTGAAAATGCCTTTGGACAAGCTGTTTTTGATCTGTTTTATTGCCCCTTCATGAATGATCGAAAATTATTTTTAAAGAGCTGAATAAGATCAGACAATGCTTTGGCACTGAGCATGAATTCACAAGCCAAAGCTTTAGAATATATTCACTAATAATATGTACTCCGGCCAATCCTAATATCCCTCTGTCAGAACTGCAAGGCTCTTTTTAGAATTTTCTGGGTTATAAGTAATCTTATCCTATCAATTCAGGCATAGAGAATAACTTTTTTTTAATTTATTTATCAGATTAGATTTCACAGAACAATTGAAAATCAAATTGCAATATACTCTTACTACAATTTAACTAGCTCTTACATTATTATTATGGTTAATAGTAGTAATAATAATAATAATAATAAAGGTAATAATTCCGAAATTGGTAATTTCAGAACAGCAGGGATACAAATGAGATGACGTAATATAAACACAGTGATACACAGTCATTTCATAGTTGAAACTACAGGGAAATTATTTCTGTTTAAAAGTTGTTTTAATATGTGATATTTAGGGAAAAAAAATATTTGAGGAACATGGACATGACTGCTGCATTAATCTTTTGATCCTTAACATAAAAGTCTTGCTGCATATACAATAATATTGCATAATTGCAAGTGTTTTAGACGCTGGTAATATACTGTATGTTTGTTTTATTATTCTTTAATGTAAATATGATTTTTATTATTAATGCCAAAATAGTTTTTCAGTCTTAGCATTGTTTTTAGCTTTTCTATGTATCATCTAGAAGTTAGGCAGGGTGTACTTTGATAAATGATTAGACGTGATGGACGTGTTCTTTTTATATACCTTATGGGTAGTAGCAGCTGAAAATGTCAGGCCAGGGATGCAGTTCCAACCATTTCTCCCCCCATTTCTTATTGAATCTATCGGAACTAGGGATGTAGCGAACTGTTCGCCGGCGAACTAGTTCGCGCGAACTTCGACTGTTCGCGTCCGCCGCAAGTTCGCGAACGTCGCGCAACGTTCGCCAATAGGCGTTCGCGTCAAAATCGTTCGATCGTTCGACCATTCGACCGCTAAAATCGAAGGATTTTCGTTCGAATCGAACGATCGAAGCATTCGATCGAATGAAATCATTCGATCGAAGCATTCGATCGAATGGAATCATTCGATCGAATGGCTTCGATCGTTCGATTCGAACGAAAATCCTTCGATCGAACGATTTCAATCCTTCGATCGTTCGAATCGAACGATTTTCGGATGTTCGAAGTTCGCGAACAGTTCGCGAACTGTTCGCAAATTTTGCCGGTGTTCGCGAACGGCGTTTGCGAACACATCGGCGGCGGTTCGCTACATCCCTAATCGGAACAGCCTTTGTTAGAAAGAACAGAAAATACCTTGTTTAGTAGCAGCTGTGCCATGTTCATATCAGTCTCATCAACCAACCCCAGAATATAGATGACATGATTTTTAATAATTTAATTAATTATTGGGCAAACATCAAACAACATCCTATGTCTTAATCATAGGAAATCTTAATTACATAGAACTACCATTTCATGTATAGAAAATATGCATTAGGAGATACAAATATTCTCAGTGGGGTACAGAAGTATTGTACTAATGCAAAATTTAATTTGCCTATCTTTACCTGTTCTTAAAAATGTATAAGCAGTGGAAAATACAGTACATGATTTCAAAGGTCTTAGGTGATGTCTGGAAATAGATAGACAGCCCTACTAAAGTGATAATACTTATTCACAAATCCTGATTTATTCCTGCCATTGGTTAAAAGTTTGGATATGGGGAGACTAAGAAGGAAGCAGGAACTGGGGCACAGAATGGACAGATACTGTAAAACAAGCTTTGTTTAGGCACAGGCAGGCTAGTCAAGGCAGGCAAAGTAGGTTCATGGAACAGACAGGAGAAAAAAATGTAGGTAAATGAAAAGAGAGGGCAGGCATGATAAGCACAGGCAGATAGGCAGACAGGCATGGCTGGCAAAAGTTTAATAAGTTATCAAAGGGTTGAAAAAGCTGGTGGTCAAAGTTCAGGCAGAAGTTAGGGCTGGCAGCATACATGGCATTGTCAGAATAAAGCCAAAGTCCAACAACAGGAGATCAAAAGAAGTAGAACCAGGCAAAGTGGACCAGTGTAAAGGAGGCGATTAGTGATGGTCGAATTTGCGCCGTTTTGCTGTAAAATTTGCAAATTTCGTGCAAAATTCGCGAAACGGCAAAAAATTAGCAAAACGGCACCAGCGTCTCGTTTTTTTCGCCAGCGTCCGTTTTTTCTCGAAAAAATTTTTGACGCCGGCGATTTTTTTCTGCAAATTTTCGCGGGCGTTTCGCAAATTTATTCGCTGGCGGCGAATCGCGCATCACTAGAGGCAATTATTGATCAATGAGTTTTAAATATAAACATGTCACACCACTCACAGCATACTCTAATTCCAACAGCTTCAAGTCTGCACTCTGGTCCCAGCCTGGTTATAATAATGCCACCACTTCTGCACCAGAGATGTCATCTAACATGTTGGAAAAGTGTGATATCTACAACCCAGGGCACCATCACAACTAAAGATGGACCAGAGTGAGCTGAAAATTCTTCAGGAGATGAATTCATTATATTCATAAATTCATGAGTTGAACTGTTGCACTGAAACATTTTTAACAATATTTACATGTTCAGTCAATTATAGACTGAAAACCATACATTTCAATTCTATCAGGTAATTATGGAAACCTTTTTTAGTTTTATACTAACGGCACAAAAGAAAAAGAAAATACCTCTGGGTCATTGAAATGTTTAAAAAGGCATAATAAATGTGTTCCAAGCAGACTTAGCAGTAAGAATTGCCATATATAATTCACATAAATGATTGCAAGAATGTCTTAGAAAGTTAAACACAAGGAAGTCAGAGATTGTAACCTCTGCAATGCCAGAGAGTTTCCCAGTTCACTGCCTCATTGTGCTCAACAGGAGGGAGATGATCAATTGTTGGTGTTTTATAACAATTCTGTAGTAGCGTAAATGCACAATGGCCTACTTAACCTAAGAACTTTGTTTTACAACAGTAGATTGTTTAAGGTTAATGGTTTTGTTTTAAAACAATATTTGCAAAGCAGACATTTGGTTTAAAGTTATGCTGGAAAAATAGAGAAAAAAATAAACAAGGTTAGTGATCCATTACATTTTTGATTACAGGAACAATGCTTTGGATAGGTAGACAAATTCACAATAGCTACCAAAATATTGCTATGTTGTATCTTTTCTGTGTATTAAAAATAGTTATATTCTGGTTTAAAAAACTGAACAGATGGGTTTACAAGACTAATTAAGACAGGGATTGGCTTCTCTGGACTCAGCAAGGTCTGTTCATGCAAATACATGAAAGAATAATAAAAAAAAGGCTTTCTAAATAATTTCTTTCAAAGTTGCTTCCTTGAACCCTACAGGGGTCCCTGGCAGACCCAACACATAAATGGCCTCTTATGCATCATATGGCAAAGAACAGATGTTATTTGTAGATACAGATGGACAAAGACCTAAAGAAAACCCCAAGCTATTGGTTATGCATGGATCACAGACTTCGATCAGTTGAACTCTAGACTTTTTTAGGCTCAGCCAAAAGTGTTTCCCACTGATGAAAGGGATGGAAAATATTTGAAGCAAAAATACAAATGTAAAGGAAAAATCTTGATTATTAAGAAACAAAGTGAAAGGAAAACATGAGTTTTACCTTATGTTCTTTGTTGTGTGTCTTTATTTTATAATAACAATAATATCATAATAAGAAATACATTTGGTCTCATTTACCAACATAAATGCAAAAGGTTAGATGCAAAAATGCACAAAAATTTCTGTGGGTTTTTTTAATCGAGAAACATTATGGGATTTTTGTGGATAATAAACTGTGTAACTCTATGCAGGGTCACTCAGTGGTTACTAAAGCAACTAAAGTACCCTCTTGTGCAAAAAGGGCTTTAAAGGGGTGGTTCAGCTTTTAAAGGGGACCTGTCACCCATACATAAAAAGCTGTATAATAAAGGTTCATTTAAAATTAAACATGAAACCCAAATTCTTTTTTTATTAAACCATTCATAGCTGTTGTAAACTTATTTAAAAATCTCAGCTGTCAATCAACTATTGTCTGCCCCTCCTCTATGCCTTAGGCATAGAGGCAGAGCAGGGAATTACTTTCACTTTCCATTCAGCACTTCCTAGATGTCACTGCTCTCCCCTCATTCCCCCTCTCTCTTTACCATTTAATTGTGTAGCCAGTTCATGGAGATGGACATCGGGTCCCCCATTCTGGTGCACAAGATTTTGAGATGATGCAAGGCTTGTCTTAATAACAGTGTCCACAAAATGGCTCCTGCCTGCTTGCTAAAATGATTCATTGCCAGAATGAAGGAAACAAAATTCAAATAATTTATACAGTGTAATTAAAGTTCTTTTTTTTTTTTGTGACGGATCCCCTTTAATACAACTTTTAGTGTGTTTTAAATTGGCTGATCCTTAGCAATTATCCATTTGGTATTCATTTTTTATTTTCTATAGTTTTTTAATTTGCCTTTACAGGGAGACAGTGAACCCAGCAACTAAAAACTATTGCTCTGTGAAGCTACACTTTTTTGTTTTAATTCAGACTCTCTTTTATTCATGTTCCAGTATCTTATTCAAACCACAGTCTAGTTGCTAGGGTAAATTGAACCCTAGCAACAGATATCTGCTGAAATTCCAGATTGAACAGCTGCTGAAAACAAAAAACCTATATATTTAAAAAAAATTATGAATAAAAAGTCAAGGCCCATTGCAAATTATATCAGAATATCAAGCTCTATGTCAACTAAAAGTTAATTTGAAGGTGAACAGCTCCTTTAACTGGAGGGATGAAAGCCTTGACTTTGATCCAGGGACTAGTCAGATTGCCATTTTGGAGTCAGGAAGGAATTTTCCCCCCTCTGAGGCAAATTGGAGAGGCTTCAGATGGGGTTTTTTGCCTTCCTCTAGATCAACTGGCATTTAGGCAGGTAAAAAAAAGTTAAAAGGTTGAACTTGATGGAAGTTTTTCAACCTAACTTACTATGTTACATTGACTCTTTATAGAGCCCTGGTAAGGCTCCAGTCCAGTCCCAGAAGGATATGAGCTGGAGAGAGTACCGAGACGTGATAAACTGATAAAAGGGATGGTATCATTAAACCATTAGTAAAGAATTTCAAGTTGTTTTTTTTTCTCTCGAAAAGTAACTTACAAGAGTACATTACTTTTTACAAGTACTTTATAGGACACTATAGACAGATATGTGGGGGATCTATTCACACAAAGATTAAAAAAAAAACAGAAGCCACACCTTTAGACTGGAGGAAGCAAACTTTCATTTGAAGAATTGAAAATGATCTTGTTATCAGGAACCTTGTTCAGCGATAGTACCTTTGGATGCACAGGTGGACCCTGTAGTTTCGGTGTTCACCGATGCCCTTTTGGGGCCCCAGGCTTTCTGCTGTGGAAGCCAACAAGGAAGTGTATAAGAAGTCCGTAAGCGAGGTACCGGCAGGGAACTAGAGAAGATGTAGTCAAACTCAGGTGAACAGTTCAAGGCAGGCAGCAGAAATTGTAGTCAAGGGTTGGGCAGAAGTCAAAACCAGGAATTCAAATCACAAATGCTTCGGCAGGAACCAGCTTGGTCACAGACAAAATGGAGGACTGGCCTTTTAAAGATCATTTTGCACCAGGTTTTTAAATTCAGCGCCTATTTGTGGCGCTCAGGGTCACGATGCAGGCATCATGACCAGGAGCCGAAAACTGAAGTTTGCAAAACCAGAAGTGCGCGCCTGCGTGCCTGCACTTGGAGAGAGACGTGGCAGGAGGTAAGAGAGGAGAGGAATCTCTCGATGAGTCCCACAGTACCCCCCTTCAGGAGTAACCTCCAGGGCCTCCCAAGACTTACTGTATCTGGATATTTCTTGTGAAAGGCCCTGATCAGTCGAGGAGCATGAGTGTCAGTAGCTCTTACCCAAGATTCAGGTCCAAAACGCCTCCAATTGGACCTTGCCGTCCAGAATCTCTTGAACCTTGAACTCTTGGTGATATTGGAGAATAATAGGAGGAAGAGGAGGTTGATCACCTGAAAAATGATTCCTAACAAAAGGCTTGAGCAAAGAAACGTGAAAGGAATTGAAGATGTTCATGTTATAAGGAAGTTCCAGAAGAAAAGAAACCGGATTAATCACCTTCTTAACCTTGAAGGGTCCCACATAACGAGGGACACACTTGGGAGAGGGTCAATGAAGTCTGATGTGCTTAGTCGAAAGCCAGACAAAATCTCCAACATGATAGGGAGGATTAGCACAACAAAGTTTTCTGAGAAGAAGAAGCTTTTAGAAGAGGTTGGTGGGCTTGAGACCAAACAGTTTTGAAATCACAAACAATTGCATCTGCTGCAGGAATCTCAGTTTTGAAAACCTCAGGCGGAATGGTGGAAGGATTGTAGCCAAACACAGTGAAGAACGGGGAAGATCCCAGCAAGTCATGTTGTACGTTATTGTAAGCAAACTCAGCCCAGGGAAGAAGCTCAACCCAATCATAATGGTTTTGGGAAATGAAGCATTACAAAAACTGTTCCAGGATTTGATTGGTCCTTTTGGTCTGCCATTGCTTTGTGGTTGGTAAGCCAAAGAAAAGTTAAATTTGATACCCAAATGTTTAGAAAAAGCATGCCAGTGCCAGAATCTGGATATAAACTGTATCCTCCAATCAGACACAATGGACTGAGGAACATGATGCAAAATGAAAAATGTATTTAATAAAGACTTGAGCTAACCCAGCAGCAGGAGGGAAGTTTCTTCAGATGGATAAAATGAGCCATCTTAGAGAATCTGTCAATGACTACAAGAATAGTAGTCATATCAGAAGACTTCGACAAATCCACAATAAAGTCCACGGCAATATCTAGTCATGGTTGAGTAGGTAATGGCTGGAGAAGACCACACGGCAAGGATCGAGGACTCTACTGTTGTGCACACGCGGTGCAGGCTGAGACAAAGAGTTTAACATGCTCTCTTACCCCCCCCTTCCTGTCCAGGTCCAGGTCTGCTTGGATCTGTGCTGCCACACTAAAAAGGCTATTGAGAGTTACAGTTGCACCACAGTGTTTTCAAATTGGGGGTTAATTCCAATCACTTGCACATTCTGCCTGCTGTTCAGGATTAAAATCCAGCCACTGATAAATGGGGACTCAATGCATATTCTGATCAGTAAACCTAAAACTGTTATGCTATCTGGTAACTGTTCAACATGGGACAATTTGGTCTTTATTTTTTTAATTTCAGGCTATTCTTAGCATATTGAGAAAATAGCCACAACTGACTTGCACTTACTTGTCCTTCTAACCATAAGAACGTTATTTATGCTACGCACTAGAACTAACAACATTCCGAACAACATTCCAACACTTCAGGCTTGAAGTTTGAATGTCATGGTCATGTTAAAATAAAATGAAAAATAGGCAAAATTTCTTTGCAATGGAATTCTGCAAGATGAAAATAAGTTTTGGAAATCACATAAATAATACCAGTGCCTGATATGTCCCCAGGAATCGCGAGCCTGTAGGTAAGAAGGAGATACCCATAGACACTTAAACCTATGGAAATGGCAAGGATAAACTTTTACATTAAAATGGAAATATATGACTATGTGGTCATGGTATATGGCAGGACAAAAATAGAATGCCACTGTATTATGAACCACATTGCCCCCCAGGACCATGGATTAATGGCATACATTAGACACTAATAATCCAAAATGTAAGTATCATTTTAAGTGGCTAAAAGCTACTACACTCCTTTGTATCATACTGTAACAGATTGCTCAGTGCATTAGAAAGCATATTGATTTTCTCCCATAGCATCAGCTAATGCTGAAAATTGAACTGCATTGATTTGAAAAAATAATCATTTTCTCTATTATGTCATTAAACCAGGGAAAAATCTGCATTAGTTTTTTTTGTTAACATTTAAGCAACTCTTGAAATCTAAAGTCCAAGAAAGTAAAGTTTCATTACCATAGAAACCACATTGTATAATTTTAAGCCTTGGATCAGTCCTTGCTGTAATGTCTCCTGTCAAAAGGCCTAATTGCCCTGATCTGTACTGCTCAATTAGTAGTGATGTTTCCCTTCAACTTAATTGCCAGAGATAGGAAGAAGCAAGGACAAATCTAACCTTTTAGATGAAATGGTTTTTCTATTCTTTTTTTGTATGTGTGAATCTTCTTCTCTATGATATGATGTCTTGTAATAGGCTAGAACTAATGTGGGTGATGTTAAGAAGCCTATCCTAAGTCAAATAATGGGAAACAGAGCAGCTTTGTCATCTTGTTTGTTCTCTTGAATAGATTGAACATTTAGTAAACTGAAAAGCTTTGCCACTTATGTTTTTTAAAAACAGTATATGAACTGTAGATTATCACCATAGAATGTATGTATAAATGTTCTGCACAAATATTTTTCTTTTAGTATGGACAACTTTCAGCCTCACTTGTGACCACCTGAGTATGAATGTGGGCAAAGAGCTAACTGGTGGGCCTCTATTACCCTATGGTGCATATCTTACCAAAAATTTGTGTTAAACCACGCCCCATTTTGGCCAAACCCCAAATACCACAAACATTTTAACAAAACATAATATGCCAGTAATAAATGGATACTCAGAATATTAACAGCAGATCTGAAAGCATACTACTAATTTACTACTAATGATCCCAGATAAGAAAGTAAGATCATAAAGAAATGGCCAATGAACAGAAAGTCTCTGTGACCTTGTTTATGCTTATGGCAGATTGGCAGCAAGGCAGAGCCAAGAGATAGGCAACTCTGAGAAAAGATAAATCTGATTAAGTAGCAAAACCTTGGAAGTAGAGTTCCCTGTTCATTAAAAGGTTTGTTCACCTTTAAAACAACTTTTTGTATGATGTAGAGAATAATATTCTGAGACAATTTGCAATTGTTTTTCATTTTTTATTAATGTGTTTTTTAATTATTTAGCTTTTTGTTCAGCAGCTCTCCAGTTTTGAAATTTTTACAGCTATCTGGTTGCTAGGGTCCAAATTACCCTACCAACCAGGTAGTCAGCAACGTAACTAGTTGATTCCCGGCCTGGATGTAGGATGTGCACACGGGCCCACGGGCCCCCCCCACCCCTCTAGATGTGCAGTTTCGCCCTGAGGAACGATCTCCGGTGGGCTGCAGGGGGAGCGGACCCTGGTGCAATTGCACCTCCTGCTCCCTGGGATACCAATAGTAATAGTCTATTCAACTTACTCCCAACCTTTCTGCTTTCAAAAGAGCTCTTAAAACACTTATTTAGAGACGCATACCCTCATTCTTTTTAGCTACGAAATGTAATACCATATGCTACTCGTCTCACCTTGCTTATTTCTGATCTTGCCCACACCTTGGGGCCCATTTACTTAGCTCGAGTGAAGGAATAGAAGAAAAAATACTTTGAATTTTGAATGGTCGAATATGACTGCTTTGACCATCGAATAGGCTACTTCGACCTTTGACTACAACTTCAACTTTGAATCGAATAATTCAAAATAAAAATTGTTCGACTATTCAAACCATTTGATAGTCGAAGTACTGTCTCCTTAAACAATACTTTGACCCCCTAGTTTGCCACCTAAAACCTACCGAGGTCCCCATAGGCTTCCTAACAATTTTCTGATCGAAGGAAAATTCTTCGATCAATGGATTAAAACCCTTCGAATCATTCGATTAGAAGGATTTAATCATTCGATTGAATGATTATTCCTTCGATTGTTCGATCGTAGGAATAGCGCTAAATCCTTCTACTTCGATATTCGAAGTCGAAGGATTTACATTCGGCAGTCGAATATCGAGGGTTAATTAACCCTCGCTATTCGACCCTATGTAAATATGCCCCCTTGTGTCTCAACTTTGTCACCTTTTAGATTTTAAATTCTTTTGCACAAACAGGGCCTTATTAACCTTTTGTATCGGTTACTGGTTGCTCTGTATGTAATTCTGCGTATAAACACATTTATTTTACAGCATTGCAAAATATGTTGGTGCTCTAAAAATACATTTTATTAATAATAATAATAATGATATTGACAAATTGGTGCAGATTCATGAAAACATTTGCAGTGAAACCATAAGAGGCAAAAAGATCTGTTTATCAATAAACTATTTTTGACATATTTCCTATTTTTTGGGCTTGTGCGTTGACCATGAATGAATGCTTTTATTTGTCCCCTTCTAAAATTGCAGATCCGTATTACTAACCTTACAGAACTTTTTTTTTTTACTTTTCTTTATGTGTTTTATTGTTTTACTCATAGAATTGTATCTAATAATAATGGTTGAATAAGTGATGATGATAATTACAAACAATGCACACTTTGGAATTAGATCCTGCTGACATTTTGTGGTCGATACGTAGCAAATTAAAATATTCATATAGTTCATGTTCATTAAAGAGGCAATTACTGTGTTTTTAGTCACTGGTACTTTAATATAAATATCATAGCTAACAGTCTGCTTTGTTTTACTAATTGAAACATACAGACTTAATTAGCCTTATTTGCTAAAAGTAATCTAACCAATTATCTATTGTTCCGCTAAATAGCTGTTAGATGAAAGATAAATTGATTTAAGTCAAGATATTTATGGTTAGTGATGGATAATGTACTTAACAATAACAATATTTCCCCCCAAAAAAAATCTATATCTTTTTTTGTACTTAAGAAAAATTGAATACAACAGAATAAGGGAATGTTATTTAGCGCAGGTGGTGGCATTCAATGTAAAAGTAAATGGTTGACTTACCTAGTCTGCCTTGGAAGCCAGATAAGAAAATATATGTGAATACAAGAAAGTAACAGTGAATACTAAAAGGAATACTAGAATGGGATTAGTGGATAATTTCAGTTTCTAGGTTTTTAAGATTGTTATGTTCTGAACATTCAGGTATGGGACCTGTTATTCAGAATACTTGGGACCTGGGGGTTTCTGGTTAAGAGGCTGCCAGTCTTCGCAATTTTTAAATGTTTTTTTCTTAGAGTCACTTCCGTTGGAAGCAATGTAAAATAACAGTGCCAAATCTGGCATTCTTAGGCATAAAATTATATATGAATTCGCCATTAATTTTACACAGCTTTTCATACCGTATTTTTGGCAAATTTTGTTTTATACAGCAATTATGCCCCTTAGTCTACTAAAAATAATTCATACACTAGTTTAACCTAATAAGATTGTTTAACTTCCAGAAAAGATTGATTGATTATATCTCAGTTGGGATAAAGTTTTGTTTTTTACAGAGAGAAAAGAAATATTGATGTTCTAGTCCCTTAGAAAAAAATATTTTTTTATTTTTTATGTATCTGTTCATTACTCTCTTTTCACTCGTAACTGTTAGATCTTTATCTTTATATATAATACCTGCATTATGCACTCACACTTACTGGCGGGGGTATCCCCCTACCCACTTCTCAAGAACACACAATTTAAAAAGAGTGGGCTCGGTGCACAAAGGGATTCTTTTACTTAATATCTGATTACTGGCAGGTATAATGTACAGAGATCCCTTGCATCTTTCCAAACTGCATCTTGCACCTAAAAAAAGGTATCCAAGAAAACACTGGCACTCGAAGGCTAGCAAAAGCAGGGTTATACCCTTGCGTTTTTATTCTGCAAACGTGCAACGTTTCGGGGATGAGACCCCTTTATCAAGCATCAACAACATACAACACATTGCACCTAAAAAAAGGTGCCATGGGAGTATTGTGGTTAGGCACTAGGGATGTAGCGAACTGCCGCCGATGTGTTCGCGAACGCCGTTCGCAAACACCGGCAAAATTTGCGAACAGTTCGCGAACTGTTCGCGAACTTCGAACATCCGAAAATCGAATGCTTCGATCGTTCGATTCGAACGAAAATCCTTCGATTTTAGCGGTCGAATGGTCTAACGATCGAACGATTTTGACGCGAACGCCTATTGGCGAACGTCGCGCGACGTTCGCGAACTTGCGGCGGACGCGAACAGTCGAAGTTCGCGCGAACTAGTTCGCCGGCGAACAGTTCGCTACATCCCTATTAGGCACAAGGATAAAATACACATTATTCTTGTTCATTAATTTATGGTGTTCATTTTTGTAAGCATTTTTGCATTATTTTACACACTAATAGTAAACAAGGTGCAGTATAGTACAGATAAGGGACCTGTTACCCAGAATACTCGGGACCTGGGGTTTTCTGTTTATCTTTCCGTAATTAGGATCTTCATACCATAACTCTACTAGAAAATCATGTAAACATTAAATAAATCCAATAGGCTGGTTTTGCCTCCAATAAGGATAACCTATATCTTGGTTTGAATAACATACAAGGTACTGTTTTATTATTACAGAGGAAAAGGAAATAATTAAAAAAAAATGATTATTTTATTATAAAATGGGAGATTAACTTTCCGTAATTTTGAGCTTTTTTTTAATATTGGGTTTCCGGATAATGGATCCCATACCTGTATTATATAGCAGCTGGAGGCACAGTAAGGAGCTGCCATAAATATGTCTACCATAACAGGTTATAGTCAAAGTAAATCTGTGGCAATCAAAACCACTGACAGTCACTTTCCATCATAGAGTATGGGAAATACCGTTCCTATGGAAATGTCTCTAGTGATTCCCTTTATTGTCACTGCCATGTGGCAAAGATTGAAAGTTTCCCATAACCTACGGTGCAATTGTAAATATGTTGCTGGGAGCGTTAGGATTATCATGTCTTTACCTGAGCAGATTAAGGAAATCAAACTGCTCTGCATGAGCTCTGCATGATGCCAAAAGCATGGCATTGAGTGGTTCCATTTTGCAGTTTTTTGTTCTTTTCTTCAAATGTCTTTAAATATATAGACGTTTATGATCATACAGCACCTAAGATGATTTTTTAAATTTGCATGCCATCTTACGAACATTCCTTATATTCATATTGTATAAACTGAAAAGAGAGAGAGTCACATTTTACACTGTCTTTATAGTATTTGTTACGGTTTTTCATACAGTCAAGTCTAAGGAGGGGTTTTCTTAAGTGCTAAATCCTTGTATTAAAGCCTTAGAATTTCATGCTTTCAAATGTGTGCTATGGTGGATCAAGTGCAGTCTCTATGAGCCAATTGCCTTGCTTTAAATAATTATCCTTCTCTTAGTACCGTTGTACACTATTTTTTCAGAATTGATTGAATCCAATGTATTTATAAGCAGTAGCTTCCTACATACTGTTCAATAGGCCATACTATGGTGAAATTATGGACACCTGCATGTGCATAAAGCCCTTTATATATGGTGCTCTAATAATCAACCCGTTCAATGAGTCTTATGCCAATTATTATATGAGAACTTCTCGTCTGTTTGGCTAAGATTATAGGGCCTATTTACTGACAAAAAAAAATGAGATTTATTAAGTGTAAACCCCACATAAATACGCTAATGCAAAACAGTGCCAAGTAAAAGCTGTCAAGTTCCAATAGAAATCAATGGGAGCTGTGCTGATTTTACCTATTTTACAATTTTTTTTATCAATTCAGAGGTAATTATTTGAAAAACTCAAATTTTAAGAGGTTTTAGTGATAGTTGTATTTTATTAGTGCATTGCTCAGCATTTTTTCCCTTTGTCCATTTGTACCTTTTACATGTGGATCTTTTAATAACCTTCATGACATTTGTGGTTTTAGAGAAATAAGGGGGAATGTAATTAAAAATCATAAGCGATGTTTAAACTAGCATTTTTGCAAATGTTTAGCACTGCTCTCAATGAAAAATTATTTGCCGGAAAATATTACATCCCTAAGCAAAGTTTAATGTTAACACCTGCTCTGGCGTTTTGTTAAATATTTTGTTGCATAATATTCTTTGTGATTGCAAAATTTTATTTAATACAATACGAATGTTTGCAAAAGCCATTTGGTCTTTAACATTCGCAATGGTCTTTGAAAAAGTTTTTTGTGCTAATGAAACATATTACATTCCCCCAATAGAGTTTACGGGCCCATTTACTTAGCTCGAGTGAAGGAATAGAGGAAAAAAACTTCGAATTTCAAATGGTTTTTTTGGCTACTTCGACCATCGAATGGGCTACTTCGACCTTTGAACGATTCAAACTAAAAATAAAATAAATAGTTTGCCACCTAAAACCTACCGAAGTCAATGTTAGCCTATGGGGAAGGTCCCCATAGGCTTCCTAATAATTTTCTGATCGAAAGAAAATCCTTCGATCGATGGATTAAAATCCTTCTAATCGTTCGGTTCGAAGGATTTAATTGTTTGATCTAAAAATTATTCATTCGATCGTAGGATATTCGAAGTCGAAGGATTTCAATTCGGCAGTTGAATATCGAGTGTTAATTAACCCTCAATAATCGACCATAATTAGATTTGTCCCCAATTGTGTTTTCAAAAACCTCTAAAACCATTTATGGAGGAATGTAATAAAAATTGCAAAGAGCAAAACAATTTGCACAAATAAGAATAAAAATATTAATTTCGCAATGTAATACTCTTCCTTAAACGTTTATTGCATTGTGAATTTTACTTGCACATTGCCCACTTTTTAAGAAGTGCTTGAAGGTGTCATAACTTTTCCATTAAGAAGTTTTATTACATTCACTCTGCACTGGCGCAAGCTATAAAATTTGCAAACCTTCCTCCACTGACGCAAGTAGTCGCTAAACAGTTTCAGGGTTCACAAAAGCTATATTAATTTTGCTCAAAGTAAATTTTATTCGCACAAAGGCATAACTTTTTGAATTGTGAATATTTTTTCCATGACCAACTTTTATTGCGTTTCCCAATTAGGCCTTTAATAAATAGGCCTCAACCTGTAGTATCTGTTATCAGTAGGTGGGTACCTCTTAGCTAATGGAAGGATCCATCCACTGGTTAAGGGCAAAGAAAAACTTGATCCTCAGGCCAAAGGCTCTGCAGCAGAATGAGCCCTAGTAAGATCACAAGGATTTTCCTTCCCTTGTGAAGAGGACACCATAAAAACTAACTCCATGGCACTATTCTACTGCACTTTACGCTCTTGTTAAACTGCCAATGGTCTAATTTAATTTAAAAATATGGCACACAGTCCCAGACCTCTGTGTTGATACAGTAGACCTCTGGGTCGATGCCATCTTGGGGGATTTGTGTGGCCATTAGGCTCCTTCTCCTCTGCACCAGCACCCTAGGTGCAAACACTTTGAGGACCTATTTGGAGTTCCAATTTGGTTCCAGACACCTTTTATGCCTTTTGGCTAGAGTGGGAAGAATAAAGGAACCTCCCTAGTCTTACGGCAAGGGGGGGGACTGATGACCCTTGTCTTCTGATGTCCTTTTGTCCGGGGAAGTCGGGGACAACGGGGCTACCCCTAGCCTTAGTGAAGGGGAGTCTGAAGACTAAAGTTCATTAATAGCCTTTTGGCCACGTGACCTGGAGTTTTAATGAACTTAGCCTGTTTTTAATTCTGAGTCATGCACGCTCTTGCATTTTGTGTTGGTGTTTGCAATTGCACTTTTTTGCACTTGGGTGAGAAGCACATTGGACTTCAAAACAAAAAATACATGACTGGCGTATGACTGGCACTCAGGCCTGGACTGGGAGTCAAAATAGGTCCTGTACGCAGAGGCCTAAACAGCCCCCTTCCCGCCCAAACAGCCCCCAACCTGCCCACTCTATGGTAACTTTCTATGGAACCATACAGCAGCCCTTCTGGCATTTGCCAGAACCCACAGATTGCTAGTCCGGGCCTGTTGTCACTGTTACCAGAAATAGACGCCTAAATTACAACTGCTCCTAACTTGCAAGAAGCGCCATCATGCACCTTTGTTATCATCACAGAAGGTGTGATCAAATGCATATGTGCATATTCTTTTGAACTACCACCATTTTACTCTACTACTTGTAAAAGTAAAGCAGATTTCAGTTATATGATATCTTCTCATTGCATTTTACTTCACAAGATATATATATAGTTATTATGAATAATAACTGGTGTAAATGTAACATTAGCCATGAGCAATGTATCCAAGCACTACACATAACAATAAAAAAGATCCCCTGACCACAATATTGGGCCCTTTGAATGACTAATATTGCAGACTCTAAAGGAATTGCTGCAGTTTACTGTAAAATGATATCACGTTAGGTTTTGGCAGTTCTCCAGGTTTCATGGCCAATATCCAATTTACATTCTTTGTATGTACTAGAAAGACCTGACTGTATATCAAGAATCATGAAATGTAATTCCAGGTTAATATTTAACTTTCATAAGCTATAATGTGTCCTAGTTATCTATTAGTACTTCTGACCTCATAACTTAAGGGACTCTAACATATGATATGTATGTACAGTAATTTAAACATTTATGGCACTGTGTAAAGCGTAGATAAGAAAATAAGTGTCAGATCCATAATTGCAGAGTGTTGCAGGAGATACATAGAGGTTTTTCTTTGAAAGATTTAAGATCAGATGCCAAGAATTTAGAATGTGAATCTACGTCTTAAGATTTGCAAATAGAAGAAGAATGTTATCAATTTTTACTTAAAATTATACTTAAATAGCATTATTACTTTTACATGCAACTGAACACAGATAGTCACTGCAGGGTAGAAGTTTGAAGAAAATGACCTAGGATTAATTTTTATAAAAATATTAAAGATTTACAGACCTTCGTTGTTGGGCATTAGTCACAGCGAAATATCTGCTACACCTACAAAATGATGCAGTCCATGAATCTCCAGCCTGCATACTACAATACACTACAATACAATAGGGCAAAAAAATAAACTACACATAGGTTTTTATATAGACACCTATGATGTCATCAGATCATTTATTTTAGCCCTCAAACCACTTGGTCAACAAATGTTGACCAAGTGGTTTAGTGGCGGGGGGGGGTATAGTCAGAAAAGAAGAATTTCCAGGTTGATACTGAATTATAATTCTTCCAATTTACAAATCTAACAAAGGTTAGATTGTAGGATCCATCAGAGATCCACCATAGCCCCAGAGGAACTGAAGTGGAAAGTCATCAGAACCCTCTTCCTACTCTGGGTTGGGATTTGGGTTGAACAAAATAACTATAGTTCATTAAGTGCACTCTTTCATACACACAGAGTTGCAAAGTCTGTTTTCTGCAACACCCACTTTCTTCTCAATTAAGGAGGCCCCCAAAACAATTGCATCAGACTTTATGCTGTTTGTGAACTCCTGATAAACCTGCCTTATCCATCTTTAGATCAGGTGATTGATAAGAGTTTCTAGCTTTTTCTGGGGTATGTAAAGAATACACCCTCCCCGTGTTTTATTTTGCAATAGCTTAAGATATATGCCATTTTCTAGTGTTATTGTCTGTGTCTTTAACTTTTGAGGCTCAAAAGGAACAAAACCCTGTTTTTCTTTTTTTAGACAGGGGATTATTGTATTTATATATTTTTTTTTTATATGGCCTTAGGAGTGCACCCACAACCCCCCTCTCGTACCTGAAATGTAGCCGGAAGCTGTGGCTAAGCTTCATGTGGTTAGTGCACCCTCATACCCACCCCTTTAAATTAACGGTGGCCCTATATCCTTATTGCTTTTTATTAATCTTTGGTTTGGGCAGTTTCTCTCCCTTAAAAGCCACAAATGCTAGCGGCTGGGGAGGCTTTGGCCTTTTTATTACCAACGCCTGTGAGACACTCATTATATTTGCTGCACTTATCACTAGGGAACACTTGCACAGACCCACACACGTTACACCTATTACACTCCACATTTAGCTTTCCTTTTTCATCTCCCTCTAAATCTATACTCACACCTGTACTTATACTTATACACATACACACACAAGTGTGCACTTATATATACAACTTTACTTTTCCTTCATTATAGTCTCTTCACAATCACATTTTTTTTAAAATGGGCGTTGGTCTGGGCAGTCTCCCCTTCAAAAGCCGCACATGCAGGTGGCGGGGGAGGATCTAGTCCAGATTGAAACCAAGGTTTTAAATTTTGATCGCAGGTAAACAGGTTAGGGACCGCCGTATGGGGTTTACCTTGACGTGGTATGGCGGCTTACCAATTTTATGATCATAACTTTGTAACAAAAAACCCTGTTTTTCTTTTTTTAGACAGGGGATTATTGTATTTATATATTTTTTTTTTATATGGCCTTTGGAGTGCACCCACAACCCCCCTCTCGTACCTCAAAAGGAACAAGGACATAACAACTACTGGTGGGCCATTTTTTTTAAACAAAACTATTGTATGTAACTATATATTTTTACAGGGAAAGGTGGAAAATGAAAAGCAAACTTGAATAAAAATGTCTGAAAGACATAAAGGGGTTATTTATTAAAGTCCAAATGCTAAATATAAATATGCTAATTTTTAGCAAATTTTTTGAGATTTATTATACCCAGAGGATTCAAAAAGTCAAAATCCGAAAATACTCCATCTTCAACCTGTCGAGGTCCTGTAGAAGTCAATGGCAGTGGTCCTATTTTCAATTTGAAGATATTATGGTCGGATATTATGGTCATTTTGGGCTTTTCCGGCAATTTCACAGAAAATAAAATCGGATTTTTCGGCGACAACCCGTAAATCGTAGATTGTAGTTTGGTCAGACTTTTTATTCTATTTAGAACATGAGAAAAGTTCCGATTTTGATAAATAATCCCCTAAGACTCAAGTTTTCAGGTTAAACTTTCAATTGGGAGAGTTGTTACACTGACATTTACAGATGCTATGTTTAGTCTTAACTTGGCAGAGCAAGAACAGGGCTGTTTACACCTATAGTTTCTCAATAAATGCAACTGATAATAAATATAGGTTTCAGATATAAAATATGTTCTCATTGACTGTTTGATCAACAAAGTAAGTGAATAAAGGAAGACATATTCTCATCTCAGTGCAACATTAAAAAAACCTAAAATAATGGTTGAGTTGATAAAGTTGCCATCAATGCAAATCTTTACAATCAGCAAATAAGAGGTTCTGGTACACGTATACCTGTGTCATAAGTCATTTAAAGATATATTACTAACACAACACTGGTTTATCATATCTAAAGGAAGCCTAAATAGGATAATCATAATGCGGCCGATTCACTAACTTCGAGTGAAGGGTTCGAAGTAAAAAAACTTTGCATTTAGAAGTGTTTTTTGGGCTACTTCGACCTTCGACTACGACTACGACTTCGAATCAATTCGAACTAAAAATCGTTCGACCATTCGACCATTCAATAGTTGAAGTACTGTCTCTTTAAGAAAAATCTTCGATCCCCTAGTTCGCCATCTAAAAGCTACCGAACTCAATGTTAGCCTATGGGGAAGGTCCCCATAGGCTTGGCTAACTTTTTTGATCGAAGGATATTCCTTCGATCGTTGGATTAAAATCCGTTAGATTAATCCTTCGATCGTTCGATCGCACTATTTGCGCTAAAATCCTTCGACTTCGATATTCGAAGATGAAGGATTTTAATTCCCAGTCGAATATCGAGGGTTAATTAACCCTCGATATTCGACCCTTTGTGAATCGGCCCCTAAGTGGTTGCAGCCACTGTTTGAAATCTAAATGAGCTGAATTCAAAATCATTAGAAAAATCTATTTGCTAATGTTGCTTCTTACAGGTCATACTTTCAAGCTGTTGGGGCAGGTGAAAGGACAGAAGGACGTTAATTAAACTTTATTCTATTTGGTTTTAATTAGAAAGACATCACTATAAGGGAACATAATTAGACTTGAGACAGAGATTTATATAACTGGCTACTCAGACATATAATTGGACTGTTGAGACTTTATGGCAAAACAGAGGTTTGGAAAGTTAACTGTTATTTTTACTACCCAGACTATATCAAGTATTACAAATCACAAAGCTGGCTTTACCTAAGGAGAAAATTGGAAAATCTTGCACCAGTTCTCACTTTTATTAAAGTGATGGAAGATTTTAAGACCTCATTCACCCAAGACAAAAACACAGTATACATACAGTAAGGAAAAGGGAAATACAAAGCAAGGTTTTGCATAGTTACAAGCTAATGCAGTTTTACAGAACTTACGTAACACCCATGTGATATACTTCATAATAAATCATTAAATGCCATTTTGGGAATTTTTATCCATTGACCTTGCAACATGAGTGTCTGTGAATTCTAGGCACCAAGTTGTGTGAGGTCCAGGGGACAGTTGTAAAATATTTTTGCTGCAGTTACAGTTTACAGTTTACAGGACTCTTAGCAGTGTGTTAATGTCATTCCCCAAAGACAAGTTTAGTCTTAGAAATGAGAACCTGTGTTTATTTTGAGATATGAGAAAAAAAAGATACTTATATGATTAAAAAATTGAGCTTTAGTAGATTTTAATGAATTCATTATTTAGTTGCCTGATTTTCATTGCATAAAGATTTTAATTTGTACATATTCTGCTACGCTTGCCCATAATTAGGCTTGTCTTTCATTATATAAGCAGAGAACTGAATAAGTTGAAAAAACTTATATGGCAGACATGAATAGTTTGCTGGTACCTTGTTCATACTGTAGACAGTTAATATTTTACAGGTTTTTTTTTTAAAGGAGCTTTTCATGGCTACAAATTGCCATTGCATGTAACAATATAATCTCTAAATGAAGATATGAAATAAATATGTTGAAGGAGAACTAAAGCTTAACTAAAGAAGTAGGCTAAACATGTTGTACATTATGGGGGTTATTTATTAAACTCCGAATGCAAAAATCACGAAAAATTTGTGATTTTTTTTATACATTTTTCAGAATTTATTAAACCATGAAGATGTAAAAGTCCGAATCTGAAAATCCGGTACAGTATATCAGACTTGTTGAGGTTGCATATAAATCAATGGGAGAAGTTCTAAATGATTTTTTGATGTGCGCTGCGTTTCGTGCAATACCACGAAGGGTGAAAATTCGAAAGAATCTTGAAATTCGTGAAAATCGGATTTAAAAAACCTGAAAAAATCTTGAAAATTAGATTTTTTACCACAAAGCAAATTTTCGGGAAAATGTAATAATAAATAAGCGTAAAAAATCCCGAGTGGATTTGATCTAAGTTTGTAGCAGAAAATATTGAGATAAATTCAGACTTTGATAAATAACCCCCTATGTGTTGGACTTCTGTATCAGCCCAAGGCAATCATAGCCATTTAGCAGGGAAGATATGTGCCTCCAATGATGCCCCAGTAGCTCCCCATCTACTTTTCTGCTGATTCACTGCAAATGCTCTGTGCTGCTGTCACTTACTGAGCTTAGGGACCCACTCAAAATATACAGTACACATAGAATAGAAATTACACAATATAAGGCTGACTAGTAATTAATACAGATAATTACTATATGGCAGCACAGAAACCAGTGCAATTAGCATCAGAATTTAATAATCAGCCCTGTAGAATCATCTTATATTACAGACCAACCTCATTTTCTGCTTGATAACTTTCCAAGACACTTTCCAAGATGGTGACCCACTGTGACAAGTTTGAAGTCCTGGATCATTGCTGCTATTGACAAGCTGAAACTTTAGGCTGGTGCAATAAGTTCAGTATATAAAATATGGCATTTTTAGCCATATTCATTTTTAGGGTTTAGTTCTCCTTTAAGCAGTCCTTACAAGGTTGGAAAATATTGGTAAGTGCTATCAAGTGAACACACCAATCACATATCATAGAAGTAATAAACATCAGGCCAAAATAGAGGGCTTTCAGACTGCTAGCAAACTCTGTATTTGTGGTTATACAGTAAATTTTCAATTTTTATATTCCAAAAACCCTACAATCTAATTTCTATATCACATTTAGACTATGATCTTTTTCAGTGCCCTGACTGAAATTGAACTCAGGGCCCCAGCCCTGCAAGGCAGCAATGCTAAACACTGCAGGGATTATTGAAAAAAGCAGTTGCATACCAGCTTTTGCCTTGTTTCGCCGTAGAAATGACGCTCATAGACTTGTATAGCGTCTCGCGTCAAAATAATTTTGCCGCGCGACAACATTTTTTTGATGCCCATAGACTTTAATGGGCATCAGCAACATTTTACCGGTGGCAAATTTATGACTAAATGGGGAAATTCGTCTATCCCTATTATTATCCTAACTGGGATTGCTGTTCAGAAGGCATTATCACAAACTGGGTAGCTGCTACATATTTCTCTGTGTTATCCCACTGTTGCTTCCTTGGAAGTAGTTGTTCAGTTACAGCTGAAGCATTACAGGCTGGATATCCTCTACTGAAATGTGGAAATTGTGTCATTAAATTCTATTCTACGGGGCATATTTATCAAGAGTCGAATTTCGAATTGAAAAAACTTCGAAATGCGAATTCAAAAAGACCAACTGAAATTAAGTCCATGTTTTTTTTTTGGGTCTAATAGGTCCATTTTTGATCGAATAGGTCAATTTTTCGCCAATTTGCATCGTACGAATTGTAGGAATAGCGCATTTGATCAAATTTGACTCCAAATAGGTTCTAGGAGGTCCCCCATAGGCTAAAACAGCAATTAGGCAGGTTTCAGATGGCGAATGGTCGAAGTCGGATTTTTAAAGAGACAGTACATGATAAATTTTGATATTTAAATTTTTGAATTTGGACTATTAATTAGTCCCTAGTCGAAGAACACAAAAAATAGCTTGAAAATCGATTTTTTTTCGAAAATTCACCTCAACCTTTGAGAAATCTGCCCCTACTTCTTTTAAAGGAGAAGGAAAGCTATGGAGGCATTTTATTGCCAATAGATTAGCTGCAATAGTGCAAGCTAGAATGCTATATTTATTCTGTAGAATGTTTTACCATACCTTAGTAAAAAGCTCTAGAAACTCTGTTTGTTTAGAATAGGAGCTGCAGTATTAATGTGGTGTGACATCACTTCCTGCCTGAGTCTCTCCCTGCTCTGGGCTCAGATTACAGTAGAGAAGGGAGGGGGGTGGGGGGAGAGGAGCAAACTGAGCATGCTCTTGCCCAGGGCAATGAGGTTTAAGCTGAAGGCAGGAAGTCTGATACAGAAGCCCATGAGTACACAATAGAAGGAAAGAAATGTGGTGTTTCTTTTGACAGGGGACTCAGAGCAACATTACTTTGGGGGTTTACTGGTATATTTAGATGGACCTTTCTGATAAGGCTTACTTAGTTTTAACCTTTCCTTCTCCTTTAATACTCTGAGTAGTGATGGGCGAATAAATTCACCAGAAACTCATTTGCAGCAAATTTCCGAATTTTGCCGCAAGTAAATGAATCCCGAAAACTGCTGCGACAATTCGGCAGTCAAAAAATCCCCTGTATCCAAAAAAAAAAATTGACGCACGTCAAAATTGAAGCAAGTCAAATTTATTCGGACGCCCGTTGACTTTAATGCATTTGGAGCACGTATAAAAATGTGACGTCCATTGACTTCAATGCCTTTTGCAAATTTTTAATTGTTCCACAAATGTTTCGTCATTTTGCTAATTGCGCGAAACGGCAAAGATTCACCCAGTTGTAAACTGTGAAGGAGGTATGGTATGTTTCCATAGCAGCCATTTCCTAATTATGCTTACAACTTGGGCAGTTTTGTCTCATGTAAATTAACTATCCCTCTTACAAAGGCATTAATGAAGGTTTAGAATAAATCACTTTTATATTGGTTCCTACGGTGGTCTGCTCCATGATTAAGAGGCTGGTGTCCTCACCCCGTAGTGTACTACTCACTAAACAGCTCTGAGCTGGATCCAGGTTTGGAATGACTAATTTGCCAATCAATATACAGTAGCAGCAGAGATGAAACATAAATCTTCATTGCATCCATCCATCTATCTCAGTAAAGTCCTAATAGGTAAACCAAGTAGTGTCTTTTTACAGGATGAATTTGCTAAGCAAAGGAAGGAAAATGTATATTTATGCAAAGTGGGAGCCATTTACCAGGCTATACTGAAATGAAAAGATCTCATTAAATCAAAGTGCAACGCAATTACCCTTACACTGAACAAGCACCACGTTTTCCTTCAACATTCTTATGGTGGAGAGCAGACTTCAGGTTTTCATTTAATAGAGAGTTGGTCAGATGGATTTTCAAGAATTCAAATAACTGATTGGTTTCCTTTAATAAGGATATATTTCCAAAGGCAGTGTGTTATCATTATTGTGGTTTGTGAAGTATATTACATTAAGGTATCTTATTTTATGAATAGGTTTTTAGAGCAAGTGCAAACTTCAGATTTTAAGAGCGTTCAGTTGAATAAACTGAACTGCATTACCGTTCTATGCCCTGGATGAAGTAACATATCCTATTTCAAGCAAAGTCTGTCTGCTCGGGACCTGGAATTTTCCGGATAATCGATATTTCTGTAATTTGGATCTTCATATCTTAAGTCTACTAGAAACTCATGTAAACATTAAATAAACCAAATAGTCTGGATTTGCTTCATCTTAGTTGGGATCAAGTACAAGGTACTGTTTTATTATTACAGAGAAAAAGCAAATCATTTTTAAAAATGGTGTCTATGGAATGCCTTTCCAAGACAGACATTTTGTGCATACTGCTACTGAAAAATGCCTTACCCTTTAAAAAAAACAGGGATTGTTTGTCCATTGTTTGTGCAGAGGACTCTTGTATTTGTCCATATGTATTTTGTGGTCACAGCCTCCTTGCACCCCCATCTAATGGTTTTTAAAAATTCGTGGTGAGCACAACTTCCCCTTGTTTGAAAAAAGGTGAATAAAGTGAATAAAGTACCCCCTTTTATAAAATATAAGGATATTTTTAGTCACCGAGGAGTTCCATGACCATATAAAAGCACGATGGCGAAGGCCAAGTGTTTTTATACCGGTCATGGCACTCCGAGGTGTTTTCTGATATCCTCATATTTTGCAACAAGGGGTACTTTAGTTATTATAAAATATTATGTCATGTGACAAAAATTACATCACTACTCACCATTTATAACTGATGACATCAATAGTCATCATTTATAAGGATATAATTTACAAGATATTCATGGCTTTTGTGTATTATATATACATATACCAACTCCAAGATTCCAGTCTCAGTCCCCTCTTCTGTCCTATAGCAGCCAACTTTGTCTCTCCACTACTCAGATGCTGCAAGGTCTTAATGCAGGAGAACCAAGGAGAGAGTTCTGGGCAAGCGTGGGAACCAAACGTGTATGGATTGGATGGAGAAGCAGAAAGCAGAGTCAAAGAACAGGCCGGGTCAAACCAAATGAGCAATGTGGTACAAATACGGGTTACTAGATCAAAGTTGTGGTTACAGGCCAAGGTCATACATGGAGAGGAATTAACAGCACCAAACGAAAACAGAAGAGTGGTCCAACCAGACAAGAGTCAGTACAGGCAGAGAGACAGCAGAGTCAGGGACAGACAAGGGTCAAACACAGGAATATACTTAAGGAACAGACTAGAAAACATCCAGGAAACTTGGAAGAAACTTTTACATTGGGCAATTAGAAATAGACCAAGGCCCATTTGAATTTTCAAAATTCGCACCACTTTGTGATGACGCAGCTATCTGGGTAAAGCCGTAAGCACCCGAGCAGGGGCGTAACTACAGAGGAAGCAGACCCTGTGGCTGCAGGGGGGCCCAGGAGGTATAGGGGCCCCATGAGGCCCTAATTAATGAGCAATTTCAAAATATATTGGTAAAAAAGGGCAACTTGTGGTTATGTTGGGGCCATAAAATGAATTTGCTATGGGGCCCAGTAACATCTAGTTAAGCCACTGCACCCGAGCATCGTGCAACGCAGAAGAAGCAGCCACTATGACAGAGCACGCACGGGTATTTCTTACAGGGAGTCACTGACTCATCTAAAAAACAAATGCTCTGTAAGGCTACAAAGCTATTGTCATTTCAAATTTGCGTTACTTATCTTTCTTTCCAGCCCTCTCCTATTCATACTTCAGTCTTTTGGTCAAATCAGTTCATGGTGGCTACAGTAATTTGGACCATAGAAACCAGATTGCTGAAAATGGAAATTATCTCAGAATATCACTCTCTACATAATACTAAAAGTTTTTTCAAGACGAACAGCCCCTTTAAAATAGTCTCACATTATCAATTGCGTCTTTGCAGGAGACCAAACTTGTCAATTCAAAGTATGTTCCTCCATTTAAAAAATGAATTGAACATATTTGTATCACACTTTGCATAAAACACTTTGCATAAAAAACTTACCAATTCTATAATTAATAATGCAAATAAAAGCACTGTTCACATTTTCCTTGGTGAACGCATCCATAGCCTGGTCAAAAATGGGTTAATAGCAAGTTATCCTTCTGAAGAATCCCGTCTTTTATGTAAGCAAGAAAAACACTGTATATGACTAAAGTGCTAATTCACATCATTAAAATAAGGAAGGTAATAGTCTGCCTTTCAAGCAAGTATTAATGTGTGATAAACAAAAAGATGCTTTTTATTTTAATCACTTCTTGAAATTGCGCACTTCATTAAAATGCATGCAGAATTTATACTACTTAATATATTTAGCAAGAGATAATTAGGTGAAGAAATAACAGCTCAATATTAATATATATATCAAGTTCTCCTTGTAACAATGAATCAATTTGAATGTTCAAGTCTGTTTTCATTCTTTCCAATTATTTGCTCTATTTGCAGGCAGCCAGTTGCTTAATGAGTATTTAGAGAATGTGAATGTTTTCTAATTCTAGAATTGAAAAAAAATAGGTGCAAATTACATCATTTGGGTGCCAGTCACCCCTAAATGACTCTGTTTAACAATGTTTCCCCTTATTTCTCTTTGTTAAAATCACAGCAAAAATCACAGTATAATATGTGTCAAAACACTCTTTTCCAGTCGCAAATACGACTTTCTTATTGAGGTCTATTAGACTGCAAAATATGGCAAAAGAAATTACTTCAGAATAGCGATGGGCAAATGCTGTAAATCGCATTGGAGTCATTGGGGCAGATTTACTAAAGGAGACTAGAGACTTTTCACTAGCGTTACTGCCCATAGGGACATCGCTGATTGGGCACAATTCACTAGCGAAAGAGACTGGCGCTAGTGGTCATTCGTACTCTATCGCCGGGCAATTTTTTGCTCAGGCGAATGGCGGTTACTACGCAAATTCACTAAAATGCGGATTTTATTGAACGTCACTTTAGCCAGAGTTGCCTTCGCCAACTCAGAACAGGCGAAGTGCAATGGAGTGCATAGATCTTCCTCAATCTTCTGTCACTTACATCATATTCTGTGAGTGGAAAATGAATCAAAGTCCAAAAAACGCTGACGTCTTTTCCTTTTTTCAGAAAATTATCTAGATTCCCCTTCTAAGCCAGAGCTGTGTAAAAACGACTTACAAAGTAAAATCGTCACATAATGTAGTTAATTCAAAAAAAAAAAAAACAACTCATCAAGTTCTTTGCCTCCACATGATTGTGAGGACTCAGCCTGGTGGTCTAGCAGGCCCAGGGACGCCCGTCGCGGTAAACCTCTCCTTCCGCTTGCCAGCTTTGTTATGGTGCGTGCGGCGTGCACTTCTGAGTTTTGGTTCATCACAAGCATCATGACGTCATTGCAATGGTGCAAATTTTGAATATTTGAAGGTGCTCTGTGCACAAACTCATACTCACTAGTATCCTGGGGTGATTTTTCATGTTTGATTCCTGGTTTTTGATCCCTGCCTGTCTAATTATTCTGAACTCTGCCAATATTGACTCTTGCCTACCTGACCTTGCTTGAACTACTTCGGCCTGTCTGACTATGCTTTCTGTCCATTCCTCTAACTGAACCTTCCGTCCAAAACCTTGATAATGATTGTGCCCCTTTGCCAGTCCAGACCTCTTGCATGGCTCCTCTCTAATTAAGACCTGGCGGCATCTGATAAGCGGAGGGCACCTCTCGAAGTGAAAGGAGGCTGCTACAGGCGGAATCATACAGTATATACATTGACAGAATCTACCAGCACAGCATCACCCATCAGGACATTCCTCAACCTCCCTGCCCTCACCATAAAGAATCATTTTCCCTGTTTTTTTAAGTAACTTTCTACCATGTTATAAATTACTTTGTGAATGCTAACAATGATTTAGAACAGTGGACTGTAAAGTGTCAACCATTTTATTTAGCATTCTAGGGCAGCAAAACAGATATCATGATCATATATATATATATATATATATATATATATATATATATATATTTAGAGAGTATTTAGAGAATGTGAATGTTTTCTAATTCTAGAATTGAAAAAAAATAGGTGCAAATTACATCATTTGGGTGCCAGTCATCCCTAAATGACTCTGTTTAACAATGTTTCCCCTTATTTCTCTTTGTTAAAATCACAGCAAAAATCACAGTATAATATGTGTCAAAACACTCTTTTCCAGTCGCAAATACGACTTTCTTATTGAGGTCTATTAGACTGCAAAATATGGCAAAAGAAATTACTTCAGAATAGCGATGGGCAAATGCTGTAAATCGCATTGGAGTCATTGGGGCAGATTTACTAAAGGAGACTAGAGACTTTTCACTAGCGTTACTGCCCATAGGGACATCGCTGATTGGGCACAATTCACTAGCGAAAGAGACTGGCGCTAGTGGTCATTCGTACTCTATCGCCGGGCAATTTTTTGCTCAGGCGAATGGCGGTTACTACGCAAATTCACTAAAATGCGGATTTTATTGAACGTCACTTTAGCCAGAGTTGCCTTCGCCAACTCAGAACAGGCGAAGTGCAATGGAGTGCATAGATCTTCCTCAATCTTCTGTCACTTACATCATATTCTGTGAGTGGAAAATGAATCAAAGTCCAAAAAACGCTGACGTCTTTTCCTTTTTTCAGAAAATTATCTAGATTCCCCTTCTAAGCCAGAGCTGTGTAAAAACGACTTACAAAGTAAAATCGTCACATAATGTAGTTAATTCAAAAAAAAAAAAAACAACTCATCAAGTTCTTTGCCTCCACATGATTGTGAGGACTCAGCCTGGTGGTCTAGCAGGCCCAGGGACGCCCGTCGCGGTAAACCTCTCCTTCCGCTTGCCAGCTTTGTTATGGTGCGTGCGGCGTGCACTTCTGAGTTTTGGTTCATCACAAGCATCATGACGTCATTGCAATGGTGCAAATTTTGAATATTTGAAGGTGCTCTGTGCACAAACTCATACTCACTAGTATCCTGGGGTGATTTTTCATGTTTGATTCCTGGTTTTTGATCCCTGCCTGTCTAATTATTCTGAACTCTGCCAATATTGACTCTTGCCTACCTGACCTTGCTTGAACTACTTCGGCCTGTCTGACTATGCTTTCTGTCCATTCCTCTAACTGAACCTTCCGTCCAAAACCTTGATAATGATTGTGCCCCTTTGCCAGTCCAGACCTCTTGCATGGCTCCTCTCTAATTAAGACCTGGCGGCATCTGATAAGCGGAGGGCACCTCTCGAAGTGAAAGGAGGCTGCTACAGGCGGAATCATACAGTATATACATTGACAGAATCTACCAGCACAGCATCACCCATCAGGACATTCCTCAACCTCCCTGCCCTCACCATAAAGAATCATTTTCCCTGTTTTTTTAAGTAACTTTCTACCATGTTATAAATTACTTTGTGAATGCTAACAATGATTTAGAACAGTGGACTGTAAAGTGTCAACCATTTTATTTAGCATTCTAGGGCAGCAAAACAGATATCATGATCATATATATATATATATATATATATATATATATATATATATATATTTAGAGAGTATTTAGAGAATGTGAATGTTTTCTAATTCTAGAATTGAAAAAAAATAGGTGCAAATTACATCATTTGGGTGCCAGTCATCCCTAAATGACTCTGTTTAACAATGTTTCCCCTTATTTCTCTTTGTTAAAATCACAGCAAAAATCACAGTATAATATGTGTCAAAACACTCTTTTCCAGTCGCAAATACGACTTTCTTATTGAGGTCTATTAGACTGCAAAATATGGCAAAAGAAATTACTTCAGAATAGCGATGGGCAAATGCTGTAAAACGCATTGGAGTCATTGGGGCAGATTTACTAAAGGAGACTAGAGACTTTTCACTAGCATTACTGCCCATAGGGACATCGCTGATTGGGCACAATTCACTAGCGAAAGAGACTGGCGCTAGTGGTCATTCGTACTCTATCGCCGGGCAATTTTTTGCTCAGGTGAATGGCGGTTACTACGCAAATTCACTAAAATGCGGATTTTATTGAACGTCACCTCTTTAGCCAGAGTTGCCTTCGCCAACTCAGAACAGGCGAAGTGCAATGGAGTGCATAGATCTTCCTCAATCTTCTGTCACTTACATCATATTCTGTGAGTGGAAAATGAATCAAGTCAGTCCAAAAAACGCTGACGTCTTTTCCTTTTTTTTATATATCTATATATATAGATATATATATATATATATATATATATATATATATATATATATATATAGATAGATAGATAGATAGATAGATAGATAGATAGATAGATAGATAGATAGATAGATAGATAGATAGATAGATAGATAGATAGATATAGATATATATCATACAAGTTCTTCTGGAATTAATAAAATCCAATAGGTTACATCAGTAAGGGTTAAATCGCTGAGGACTGGCTATTGGTTGATCACCAGGTTCCAAATGATGATCCCCAACCTTGTGCACATTATATTATTTAATGTGTTTAGCATTTACATCTGCAAATAATTTTTTAAACCATTGTATAGTGCTAGATTTGTATTGAGTACATTTAATGGAATGTCCTTTTCTTATTATCCTATAAAATAAATGTCACATTAATTATTTCTGTGATCTTTCACAATGAATACATTAACCTCTTAAGGACTGTTAATGCAGAATTATACAGTTGCACCTGGTCTCAGCAGAGGCAACATTACCTCCCACAACTCCCTTGTGACCTCTCAGCTATATACTGCTCCATGGGGCAAATTCACTAAGATGCGAAGTTGCGCCAGGCGCAACTTCGCCACACTTCGCCGCACTTCGCCACAATTCGCCACACTTCGCCAGGCGTATATTCGCCAGAGCTCCGCAAATTCACTAAAATCCGAAGTTGCGCACAGGGGTAGCGTAAGTTTTTGAAGTTGCGCTAGCTTTAATTCGCCAAGCGAAGCGAAGTTTCGCTAGGGATGGTTCATTTACATACGGCGCAAAATTCAAATTTCAATGGAGGAACATGTATCACCACTTCAAATGCCTAGAAAACCTTCAAATCAGCAAATAAAAATTTTATTTTGCCCTACACATGTGCCCACTGTCTAGGTAAGTTGCCATGAGTCAGGAAATGTAGGGGGGAAGGAGGGGAGCCCAAAAAAATTTTCGATCTTTTTCAGCCTATCACCCATCATGTAGAAAACAAGCCAGCGTTTTTGGGACTTAGAAAAAATGTTGACTTTTTTTGAAACAATCCCTATCTACTCTATTGCACTTCACCAGGTCTGAGGTGGTGAAGGAAGTCTAGCGTAAAATGTAGCGTTCAGTACACTGCGCAAGTTAGTGAATTTGCGTAGTTACGTCGCTAGCGAAAATTCGCCTGGCGTAAGGGTGCGAAGTAACACTAGCGAAATTACGCCAGCGTTCGTTAGTGAATTTGCGTAGTAGCGAAAAATGCCAAACGCTAGCGAATTAATGCTAGCATTTGGCGCTTCGGCGCTTAGTGAATTTGCGCCCATCAGTCAAGCTAATCAAGTAGCCAATAACTCAGGGATAAGTAACGCTTTCTTAGACATTTCATTTGACACTCTACTATAATAACTATATTTAGTTGTGTACAGAGAGTCAACCATCTTGAAAAGAGCTATAAATCTTGTTTAATGGAGTTCACTGTGGACCTCTAATATATCACTGGCATCTGTACTTACCTTTAGAAAACATAACCTGCATGTAAAAATGTTTCAACTGGGATTCCATTTCTGTTCAGCTATAATATTATGTAAAAATGTAGCTACTGAAGTGGCCCCTTTATCATTTATGTTATTTTTAATTATCTGAACAAACATGGGAAATAAGTAAAGGTATCAAACCCATTTCATAATCCATGTTTATAAGAGAATCAATCATTCTATTTTTCAGCCCCCCAACTAAACCTGCAGTTTTACAGGACCTTGAATGTGTTAGCAAGAGCAGCGGGAGTTGTGATGTAGTTTTACGACTGTGGATCACAGCAAACATAATAATTATGAACTTAATCAGTAAATTTGTTTTAAATGCGGTTTTACATTTTTAATTATAAGAACTGATATTTAAAGTGACTGTAAAACGTTGATGATATCGAAAATAAATGTATAATGTAATTGCCTGGCTCAATTCATTGCAACAGTCAGGGTTTCCAACAGCATGAATAGATTCAGTTTTAGTTTTAACTATATACTGAATTTGACTTTCTGTCCTTTATGGCCAAATGCATATTAACATTTCAAGGACCATCTGCTCAACCAGGGGGTGGACATCAAGGGGCAGATGCATCAAGGGTCGAATATCGAGGGTTAATTAACCCTCGATATTCGACTGGGAATGAAAATCCTTACAAAACAAAAACTTACCCAAGCCTATGGGACCTTCCCCATAGGCTAACATTGGGTTCGGTAGCTTTTAGGTGGCGAACTAGGGGGTCAAAGTTTTTTCTTAAAGAGACAGTACTTCGATTATCGAATGGTCGAATAGTCAAACGATTTTTAGTTTGAATCCTTCGATTCGAAGTCGAAGTCGTAGTCGAAGGTCGAAGTAGCCCATTCGATGGTCGAAGTAGCCCAAAAAAAGTTTTTTTACTTCGAAACCCTTCACTCGAAGTTAATGAATTGGCCCCCAAGTGTTGTTTTGTTCAAAAACCAAAAGACTTCCTCCATAGATCATGTCCCTGTCTGTAATATTATTTCAATGTCCCACATATCCTACATATACATAAATATGTGGCGATCCCTTTTTATTGTTGCTATTTAAACCATTATTAATGACATAGTTGCCATTACATCAGACAATGACATTCTTTACAATTCTGTGCTTGGTACTTTGTGGCAAATCTATTTTGTACCAAGATAGTTGCAAACAGTTGAAATGGCAGAAGAAGAACTCGAGTGGCCTGCACCAATCTCAACTCAATTTAGCACCTGTTGGATAAATTGGAATGCTGATGCAACCCATAACTGATAAAGTGAATAGAAAGAAATCCCATCAACAATGTTCCAACATCTAGTGGAAAGCCTTCCCAATCAACTTCATATTAACTTCATATTAACAGCCTTAGTTTTGAAATGAAATGGGTTCAGGTACAATAGGGGGTTAATAAACCCTCAAATTCGACCCTCAAAATAAAATTTTTTGAATTCGAATATCGAATTCGAAGTATTTTAGCGCAAATATTTTGTTGATCGAACGATAAAATCCTTAGAATCGAACGATCAAAAAAACCTTCGAAAAGTGCTGGGGAAGGTCCCCATGGGCTAACATTGTAACAGTAAATGTGCCCCTAGGTGTCCACGTACTTTTAGTGGTATTGGGTTTTCTTCATTTCGAAACAGAAAAATTGACTCTGCAATGCAATGCATAGTTTTGCAGAAATTTTCAGCAGTGCTTCAGTCTGCCATCAATGCACCCCAATATCACCAACTTGCCCATATAAGCAATGTATCATTTCATAGTATCAGAGAGATACTCAGCAGAGCACTGCGACAAAGGAGTAAACATTTTCTTATGGGTTTTTAGGGGTGCCCAAAATCACAGGGCTGTCCATCTCACTGATTCAATTGTGACATTCCATAGTACAGGTATGGGATCTGTTATTCAGAAACCCATTATTCAAAAAGCTCTGATTACAGAATGGCAGTAATCAAAGAATTCATTTTTTTTTTAATTATTTCCTTTTTCTCTGTAATAATAAAACAGTACCTTGTACTTGATCCAAACTACAATATAATTATTGGAAGCAGAACCAGTTTATTGGGTTGATTTAATGTTTGCTTGATTTTCTAGTAGACTTAAGGAAAGAATATCCAAATTACAGAAATATCCATTATCTGGAAAACCCCCCGAAGTGTTCTGGATAACAGGTCCCATCTATTTTAGAAATAGACAACAACATTTTTGACAAAAAGATAAGATGAAACACAGCTGAAGTGTGTATAGTATAGCACAGCTTCAGTTATAGATGAAATGATATAGCATTCACTCATACATCCTAGTCTATTGTTACTAAAGTATAGGGGACTGGTAAATTAGCCACACATTATGAGTTCGCTTTATATTATATAAATATATTGTTTCATTAAAATATTATTAATGTCAAAATATGCAATATGTAAACTTGTTGAACCTTTTTAATTCATTGCTTTTCTTCATGACTAACAATATCCTTGGCTGCAACTTGCACTCTCATTAAAACAGTTTGCCACAAATTCATCAAAAGCACTCTCAATAACAAGCTTTTTATTGACTATAAGTGTGTGTGGGGGGGGGTGACTTGTAACAAAACTGAATGGTGGCTGTGATTCATTAAGAGCATAGTTTTCTGTACTGCAGGATGGCAAAGACGTTCCTGCCTTGTACAATGTTTGTTTAACAATAATGGTGTAATATGACCATGAATGGAGCGGTCATGGACAGTGGCCTCTAAACTAAGCAGAAACAGTTGAGAACAATGACCTCTGTACAGTATCACTACTTAAATGTGTTGTTGTGATATAAATACAGGGAAGTAACAATTTACTGGCAATTCACTAAAATTCACAGTCGATTGATTATATAGTGAATAAAGTACCCCCTCTTGTAAATTATAAGGATATTATGTTACCGAGGAGTTTCATGACCATATAAAAACACGAGGTCAAGTGTTTTTATATAGGTCATATAACTCCAAGGTAACTTGTAATATTCTAATATTTTGCAGCAGGGTTACTTTATTTATTATAATGCACATGTTTCAGTGAGTCATGTGACAGACATGACATCACTACTCACCGTTTATAACTGATGACATCAGTACTCATCGTTTATAAGGATATCATTTACAAGATAGTCATGGCTTTTGTGTATTATAAATGAATATGGAGATCCCCTTTGACAATTTATCAAAGGTTGCAATTTCTCATTCTACTAATGTAATAAATGTTATCGAGACATTATGCTCAAATGACTCAACACAATTGATGACTAGCGATGAGGGAAAAATTTGGCCAGGTTTTTCCTCTAAAAAGACGCCCATAGACTATGATGGCTGAAACTGTCAAAGTTTAGCTTCAACAAAATTTTGTGAAACAGTGGAAAAATTTGAGAAAACTTAACATTTTGGAAAAATGCACTGGAGTCAACAAAGTGTCAACATATCAGGCACCACTGTACAATAAGGGGGAAGTATAAAAATACAGAAAACTACACAAGAGGTAGAAAGTGCACTGTCTAAAAGAGCTTACTTTCTAAAAAGAAAGTATGAGAAAGGGAGGCATATTTATCAAGGGTCGAATTTCGAATTCATGTGAGTTTTTTTTTTTTAAACTCCTATAAACTCAAATTCAATTAGTCAAAATGTATTGATAAAATCATATTTTTAATACTCGGACAAATTGAAACGACCCAAAAACTCGATTCAAATTCGATCAAACACGATAAGAGTTTTTTCTCAGAAAAAAACGTGCATGTCAGGAAGGCTGCAAACATCTCCAAATTGATCCCTGCATCTCTCCCATTGACTTAAACAGTAGGACCAGAGTATTAAATTTGACAGTTTTGACCACAAAAAGAATCCAAAAATTCGAATTTTCAATTCAACCCTTGATAAATCTGCCCCATAAGGTTTGCAATGCTACAGCTGTTCATAGAAAAATAGACTCCCATGTTACTAATTTGTCTCAAACATGGTGCTCAGACAGATCCTTATTTACACAGGGCAAGGGCTTTTATCACACTGGTTGATGAAGAAGTTAGTGGGTGTTTGTAATTCCCTTTGAGGAGTAAGGAGCTATGGAGTATAAAGCTGCAACCTACAGGGCTGGTTTATAAAATATAAAGTCCAAAGAACTGCAGCACAATTGAACTGATGTGGGTTTTTATGTGTTCAATGTATGTGTCACATGAGCCTTTTGATATTAAATCAAAGTTTCCCCCTATGTGTACATTTACACTTAGGGGCAGATTTACATAGGGTCGAATATCGAGGGTTAATTAACCCTCGATATTCGACTGCCGAATGTAAATCCTTCAACTTCTAATATTGAAGTCGAAGGATTTATCGCAAATAGTTTGATTGATTTTAATCCATCGATCAAACGATTTTTCTTCGACCTAAAAATTGTTACAAAGCCTATGGGCTAACATGGCACCTAGGTAGGTTTTAGGTGGCGAACTAGGGGGTCGAAGTTTTTTTTAAAGAGACAGTACTTCAACTATCGAATGGTCGAATATTTGAATGATTTTTAGTTCCAATCGTTAGAAGGTCAAAGTAGCCAATTCGATGGTCAAAGTAGCAAAAAAAAACATTCATCTTTTTTTATTCTATTCCTTCACTCGAGCTAAGTAAATGGGCCCCTAAGTTAATTTAAATTTATAAAAAAATTTCCATTAGGACATAACTTAATATATTGAAACTATTCAGCCACAACTGCTATGGCTAAATCCCACTGAACAACTCGAGGAGGTAGGAGGCTGCATTATGCAGTAAATGAAAGGTCATTAGCTTTGACCTTGTGAGACACCTTTTTTTTTATCAAGCTCCGAATTTATCTCAGTATTTCTAAGATAATTTGATTTTGATTTCCCGAATGGACCTTATTTATCATTAAAAAAAAAAACTTCGGACCTTTGCCCAAGAAAACCACACATTTTTCATACTTTTCGATCAAAAATCCCCGAAATCATCGGATATCGGTACGGGCAGCAGTGCAGACACTGGGACCTTCCCCATTGAATTATACAGGACCCAAGGGCTTTGAGATCCCGGATTTCCAGATTCAGGTTTTTCAGACCATTAGACTTTAATAAATTCCGAAAAATTCGGATTTTTTTTTTGGTCCAAAAAAATCAGAATTTTCTGGATTTCAGATATTCTGCTCTTGAGTAATAACCCCCTTAGACTCTGCTGAAATTTCCCCATACATGGCGAGCAAGATAATAAATTGGCCTAATGGTATGTATTTCAGATCATTGTTTATTTAGGAAGTTCATGGAATCTGCTTCACTGCACTTCCACCAACTGATTCAACTGGTGTTGTCAATGTCAAGTGGTCACATTACCCCCTATTTAGTATTTGTAGCCAGCTTAAGCTATAACCCAAGGTAATGTGAGGATCATTTTTAATATATAATTTTTAATAATTTAATAGTTATGTGAGATCATTATCTACTGTAGGTCATATATAGAGGCAAATAGAGGCCAACAGAACTGTAGTTTAGCCATACATCAACCATACTGTTATTTACAGCTAAAGGTATGCAGTCAGTGTTGTTTTTCATACTCTGTTGTTTGCATCTAAAAAGGGATCATATCAGCCACAATCATGTCTGGAATAGAATGTCTATAAAATGTCTAGAATGTGTCATCACCAAAGACCAAGCAGACCCACCCAACGTACGACAAAGGAGATGAACTGATATAAAAAAGAATAATGAACATGGGTGAAGTATTGAGTAAAGAAGAACACTGAATAGTAATTGGTCAACATATTGAACTCTGAGGGGAATATTGGACTGAGGAGGCTAAACAAATAAGCTGGACATTATGGAGTATTATCTGTATTCTCCACTGGTGTATTTAAGCTTGACTTCTTGCCAATTCGGAGTATGTTTTACAGAAATGTTCTTCCCAGAAAATAGCTTGACAGTAAATTTCAATAAGCAAAATGAAATAGGGACAATGGCTGAAAGGCCAAGATGCAGTAACCAGCAGCGGCCAATAATTTTGACATCAAACAGACCATTAAATGCTACCAGCTGATTGGTCGCTATGTGTTCCTGCATCTGGGTAAACACTGTGCAAATTTGCACCTGGGCAGTAACCTATATGCAAGGAAGTATTTGATTTTGTCAAATAATTGGCTGCTATGGGTTACTGCTGAGGTGCAAATGAGTTTGAATAAATGAGCCTAAGCGGTAAATTTACTAAGCGCCGAAAATTCACCAGCGATGTTTCAAACTCATCGCGACACTTTGCCAAACAAAAATTCGCTAGGACAACTCTAATTTATTAAAATGCAAAGTTTCATCCTGGCCGACGGCTGCTGGGGAATTATCGCTAGTGTTACTTTGGCTATGTGAGCAAATCAAAGCGAAGATGTGCTAGCGTTCAATTCTGCCTAGCGAGAATTTGTTAGAGGTCTTGCGCTCAGGCTAATTTGCATACGGAGGGAAATTTTAAGTTGAATGGGCGTCTTTATGTTGCAAGTTGCTTTAAATACATTACATTGACTCTGATAACTAGAAATGTCCAGGGAACCTTAATTAAGTCAATGGAGTTGTTATAATGCCCTACACATGAGCCTACTGTAAAAAATATTTTGCAGCCTTTCACCCTGAAGGAAGGAAAAGACACCAGCGTTTTTTGAATATGATGTAAGTAACAGAGGATTGAAGAAGAATGAGGAAGATCTATGAACTCCATTGCACTTCGCCTGGTCTGAGCTGGCGAATGCAAGTCTGGCGAAAGAGGATAACGTTCAGCAAAATCAACATCTTAGTGAATTTGCGGAGTAACGTCCCTTCGCCAGAGTTAAAGCCGTCTGACAATAAAGTGTAAATCACTGATAGCGTCTATCTCTTTTGCTAGCGAAGTGATGCCTGCACCCGTTAGTAAATCAGCGAAGTCCCTGTGGGTGGTAACGCTGGAGAATTTTCACCAGCGTTTGCCACGTTGCACCTTTAGTAAATCAGCCCCCAAGTATCTTCTATTAAAAACCCCATATATGTATTATTATATTCTTTATCATGGAGCTAATGGTTACTTGTTATGGGCTGGGCATGTAGAACACACTTCTCATAAAATGAATTTGTTACAAGAGACACTTTTTTTTGTTGTTACTTGATGTTATATGTCCTGTGGTTCCGAGATAGCCTGGAATTGCTGTGATTTGAAGTGGAGGGCTGAAGGCGCAGTGCCGTTGAGCTGTTTTGCTTTTAGAACTGAATAGCAGACGGTGTTGACCTTTTCATAAAAGGGTTTGGATCTCATCTGACATACAAATGGTTTAGAACCTATCCATACGAGCGACGAGACTTAGCTCTTAAATTGTTTTGATTGTAAATGAGAACAGAGATGCCTTGGTAAAAGCCCGGGCAGCTGAGAACAAACGATTGGAAAAAAGATGCTGCTTTTATCAGGTCACTGCAATTTCATCCCTTGGATTTTTTTTTATGAGAGCCGTTCTTGTCTTCATAATCAGAAAATGAATACAGTACAGGTATGCGATCTGTTTTTAGGAAACCCGCTATCCGGAGAGCTCCAAATTATGGAAAGTCCATCTCCCATAGTCTCTATTATAATAAAATATTTTCTTTTCCTCTGTAGTAATAAAATAGTACCTAGTACTTGATTCAAAACCAATACATACTTAATCCTTACTGGAAGCAATACCAGCCCATTTAATGTTTATATTTTTTTCTACTCGACTTAAGGCGTGAATTACAGAAAGAACAGTTATCTGGAAAACCCCAGGTCCCGAGGATTCTGGATAATAGGTCCCATACCTGTATTGATGTTGACTCATTGACACATTAAATACACAAGATAAACTGTCAGACACTGATCCAGACAGTGACCTTTTTATTGCTCTCACCTTATTGCCTATAGAACCGTGTATGTGGTTTTGCAGTGCTGCTTGCCATTCATTTACTTGACAAGACATGGAAGCTGCAGTTAATATAACAAAATCAATCAGGTGCACGGAGTGTGAGAGGAGGTCTCTAGCAATTATGAAAAGATCATATGTAGCCGGACATGAAATCTATACATGCTCCGCATCTAAAGAGTAGATGTGCAATAGCTTGCTATTTACAGAAGACTGACAATTTCTACTGTGTATCCTTTGCTTGAATGGCTGCCACCATGGCTACACAGCAGCTTGTTTATATAAACTATAGTAGTACTTATCTGTTATCTACTGTGTATCCTGTGCTTGAATGGCTGCCACCATGGCTACACAGCAGCTTGTTTATATAAACTATAGTAGTACTTATCTGTTATCTACTGTGTATCCTGTGCTTGAATGGCTGCCCCCATGGCTAGACAGCAGTTTGTTTATATAAACTATAGTAGTACTTATCTGTTATCTACTGTGTATTCTGTGCTTGAATGGCTGCCCCCATGGCTACACAGCAGCTTGTTTATATAAACTATAGTAATACTTATCTGTTATCTACTGTGTATCCTGTGCTTGAATGGCTGCCCCCATGGCTACACAGCAGTTTGTTTATATAAACTATAGTAGTACTTATCTGTTATCGACTGTGTATCCTGTGCTTGAATGGCTGCCCCCATGGCTACACAGCAGTTTGTTTATATAAACTATAGTAGTGTTTTTGAAGCAAACCACACCACTTTTACCAGTGCAGGGCAGCAGTACACTATATTGTCATTCCTATAAAACAATTTAATTTTTAATGTTACTGTTCATTTACCATCGCTTTACAAATAAACTTTTACATTCACACATACATAAAATTCCTTGAAAGGTCAGTGCAACACTATTTTGGACTTCAGAATAAATTAATATAAAATATGCACTTATAGAGCCACTGGTAACCCATGGAATATACAAAAAATATACATTGAATCCACAATTTTATACACCCCGATTTTAAGTTTTCAGTGGTTTTACTTTTTTGTGGTCCCTCCAATGAATGCATTTCTATGGGCGTTTCCCTGATTTTACATAAGGTTTTCCTGGATTTTACCACAACATTTTGTTCCTTTGTTAATGTTTTCAATGACATTTAGAGGTTTAAAATACTAACCAGATGCATATTTTGCCATGTTCTCTTATAAATAATCAATTAATTAGTCTACACCTCATACAGGTCATCCACAAATATTTGAACAATACGTTTCTTTAACACATTTTCCTTTACTTTTTCTCACAATTTACACAATTTTTTTATCGACCCCCTCAAAAGTGTAAGATGGGAGATTTAAGAACAAGCTATTTAAATCTGCAATATTACCTATGTTTGCCTTTAAAAAAAAAACAATTATGGTGTGCTACCTTCACACTGTGGGGCAGATTCACTTCAGTAAAAAAAAGTTATCTCATGGTTTATCAGGTAAAAACTCATGGACGAGATTCAATTCAAGGAGAAACATGTTTTTCACTAAATTCAGTTCCATTTTTCCCTATAGACTTCAATAGAGTTTTTACTTGATGAATTGAATTTTATCCATTAGTTTTCATGTGATAAACCACGAGATATCTTTTTCTCCTTGAATTGAATCTGTCGAGTTGTAGGTTCTCAATATGTTTTTTATTTAGTAATGTTTTTAATTGTATTGTTTGAGTGCTGTTCCAAATCCCTTGGAAGGCAAAGGAGATTCTGTTTTTCTAGTAGAATATTCTCACACGTACTACTCCTGTAAAATACACAACAATAAAAGAGCCTATAAATAAAGTTGTTTTTTTCCAAACACAACCAGCCATTATATTTGCATATAACATTGCATAAAAATTGTCACATGTTGTGATGGGCAAATTTATTCGTCAGGCGCGAATTTGCGGCAAATTTGCGCAATTCGCCGCCGTCTCATAAATTCGGGAAATGGCCGAAAAAAATTGCCGGCTTCAAAAAAAATTGTCGTCCAAAAAATGGGCGTCAAAAATGAGACGCCGACGCCGAAATTCGTGAATTTTCCCGCGAAACTGCGCAAATTCGCCCATCACTAGATATATGCATTGTGATCTTTTATTTGGAAACCTGTTATCCAGAAAGCTCCAAATTACAGAATGGCCATAGACTACATTTTATCAAAATAATCCAAATGATTACAAATCATTTCCTTTTTCTCTGTAATAATAAAACAGTAGCCTGCACTGGATCCAAACTAAAATATAATTAATGCTCATTGGAAGCAAAACTAGCTTATTTGGGTCTATTAAATGTTTAAATGATTTTCTAGTAGACTAAGGTATGAAGATCCAAATTACAGAATTATCCATTAACAGGTCCCATACCAATAACAGGTCCCATACCAATACCTGTATTCTAGTGTATGTGCCCATAGAGCCTGGGCTGGCTGCTTTTGCTCTATATTACTCTTTGTCTGTTGTTACCTACAATATTTGGGAATATGCTGGATTTTGATACACTACATTAAAAGGCAAAAACTGTTTATATTGTAAGTCTGACAGCTCATGCTGCGTGCTACCTACCGATAAATGTCATACATTTCACAAAAGTGTCAAGTGATTCCTATAAGCTTTTCTGTTCATGGCAACTTTTTAAGATAATTTTCTGCAATTTCTGCTACCCCCTTAGGTTCAAATTTACTTGTACTGCACAGAGACTTCTGCTTTATAATGATTGATCTCTTGTAGTGATGGGCCAATAAATTCCCCAGGCATGGATTTGCATTGAATTTCCGCGTTTCGCCAACCACATATGTTTTTTCGAAACTGCATTGAAAATTCGCTGGCGAAAAATCAGGTGTGACAAAAAAAATTGGCACACGTCAAAATTGGGCAACTGCATAAAAATTGACGCGCGTTATAATTATTAGGACACCCATTAACTTTAATGCTTTTGGACAAAATAGTCACGTGTATAAAAATTGTCGCTCATGTCAAAAATTGACGCATGTCAAAATTATTTTGACACCCATTGACTTCAATGAGTTAACGCATATTATAGCCGTTTGACGATTTTTTTCTCCTTTTGATGAATTATTTTCCGAAGCGAAACGGGACAGATTCACTAATCACTTAGTACAATGTTTTTTCTTGAATGGGACACTAGTCATCTGTAAGTATCCATATTGTGGCCAGATCTACTAAACCCTGCAATAAAAACTATTCTCTGGACAGGATTATATTTTGGTACGATTCAGGAGAAATGGCAGCTCTGTTTTAGGAGAGCCCTTTATCTTTATCTAAGTTTACTATTTCTCGTCTTTTATTCAAACTACTTATATGGAGTTAAAATATAGGTTTATTTTATATGTAAATAGAGAAAATATTTTGGGTAGCCAGCAGGTGGCAGCGCCCCTTAAGTCCAGAGCTAGTGCACTTCCTATTTGGCCAAATATGACCAGCAGGTGGGACAGACAAAACTGCCCGAGACCAGTTAGGAACCTATGCTTTGCTAGGGCTAAACAGAGAGGGTATATTGGTATCAGCTCACTATAGAGGGGGGAGAGTTAGCCATGGTAGCCAATAAGGATAGCCTGTATTCTGAGGAGAGAGTATTTGGGGAAGAGCCCCCAGGCAATGGTGTGCCAGTTAGGGAGTTAAAGTGTTCAGAAATAGATTAGTTGGAGCCTAGAGGATCTGTAGTAAGACAGCTCAGAAGTAGTCTATACACTGTAAGGACAAAGCAGAATAATAGGGGGAAACTGTTTTCAGAGAGGAGGCACCTTCAATGTTCTGGGAGAGGATGGAGAGAGTCTTCTGAGTCTTCTGAGGTGTTGTTTGTGCTTCTAAAATTTTCTGTTGAACAATTACACTCTAGTCTGCCTCTGCGATTCCCATATGAAAAGCTGCCTAATAAAGTTGCCTGGTTTGTCGCACCTTGTTGTACAATATGTGTTTCTTACAGTAAAGGCCTAGTCTATGCTTGGTTCCTTGCTTGGAGTGTACCCTAGCACCCAGGTAAATGCTGAAATACCTGAAAAACCATAACAAAATGAAAAGCAAATTCAAAAGTTTCAAAAGAGCACTCCCTACATTATAAAAAGTAATTTAATGATGAAAAACCTGAAAAACCACCAATTGCATAGGCATAATACATCCCATGAAAAATGTGGATTTCAATCAGTTGCTTGATTAGAAATATAGGAATTGATTTGATTAATGATTCTAAACAATGGTTTCTGAGACAAAAATACCTGATTTTGGGAGTGACCTTTTTTATTACTCAGGAAGAAGCTTGGCTAAAATGAACCCCTTACAGCATTGTATCGATTTTGTTGCTGGAGGTATTTTAGAACTTCCCCTACAGGGCAGCAAGAGTTACACTGAATAATAATGTTCCTAATTAATGTAATAAGCTCTCCAATAATAGTGATGTTTACAGCAGACAGAGACACAAGGTTGTACAGGCCGTAAATCATGCATAAGAAAGAAATCAGTCAGTCAGTGCCATATTCTCTTAAAATCCACAAGAGATCCAAAGAATACTGAGAATAGCAAACTCCATAGAATAATAAACTCATTTTAACTGCATTTTATCAACACATACTGTATGTATCACTCAAAGGGTTTTTTTTTTTTTATTGATAAAGTTTCATTTAGGGGCGGTGTAGAAGGGGTCTAGGAGGGAGGGGGTCCATGGTGCCGCCAGAGGGGGTCAAGGATGCTAGAGCAGAGAGCGCAATAGTGATGTCTGCACAAGAAGAGCCAAATTTCTGGTTTGAAAAATGGAAATTGACTCGGTCAGGCACATTTATCAAGGGTCGAATTTCGAATTTATGTGAGTTTTTAAAAACTCCCCTAAACTCCCATTAATTCGAAATTCGACCAATCAAAATTTATTAGTAAAATCTGATTTTTAAAACTCGGATGAATTGAATCAACCTAAAAACTTGAATCAAATTTGAATCGAATTCGATTCAAATTTAAAAAACTTGATTTGAATGTCAGGGAGGCTGCAAACAACTCCAAATGGATCCCTGGCCCTGACTTAAACAGCAATTTGGCAGGTCTTAGGTGGGAAATAGTCAAATTTGAGTTCTTAAAGGGTCAGAGTATGATAAATCGCAAAAATCGAATTACATTTTTTTAAAAAAAAACTCTAATCAAATTTGAATAACTCCCTAGTTGAATTTTTGAAAATTAGAATTTTCAATTCAACCCTTATAAATCTACTCCTTAAAGTTACCAGGAGCTGCATTTTTTTCTGCCCCCGGTAAACAGTGGGGCATTTTTTCATTTTTTCATCTCGCCTCATTTGCGCAGCATCTCTGGTTACAACCCATTTCTTGTGCAGTAAATGCAAATAATAAGCAAGAGGGCTATGGAAACATGAATACCCCTTATGTGTAGAGACTAGCTTTTAAAAACCAAGAACACTAAAGGGGGTTATTTAGTAAGCTACAAATGCAAAAATCACAAATTTTTCGGGAATGATTAAACTCGGAGGAAAGAAATATCTGAATCATAAAATCCGGCATCTTAGACCTGTCGAGGTTGCATATAAGTCAGTGGGAGAAGTCCCAATGATTTTTTGAGGTGTGCTGGGTATCGTGCAATACCTCCAAGTCTTCGGGCAGTTTTCGGGTAAAAAATCAGAAAAACACGAAAATCGGATGAAAAATCAGAAAAACACGTGAAAATCAGGTTTTTTCCCCACAACGCAAATTTTCAGGAAAATGTAATAATAAATAAGAGTAAAAAACCCAAGCGGATTTGATCAGAGTTTTCAGCAGAAAATATTTGGACTTTGATAAATAACCTTGCAGTAGCTTGCTCTTTTCGATATTCCAGAGAACTGTGAAACCAAAAATAATAATTTGATGACATTGTCCTTTTACCTTTTCATAATCACTAGCAAAACTATACAGCGGGATTTCTTGAAGAAAAAATCCACAAAGTATGGTACTTTTATAAGTATTAAAGAATATTACAATCACCAATCATAACAATTACATTAAAGTGCTGTTGAGGTAGCCAAAAATATAGCAGTATAATGAACATCGCTGTTGTTAATATATCATTAGCACTATAAAATAAAGTAATGCAATAACCTTACCCAGTATCCATCCACGGTGAATAGATTCCTCATTTCACTCTCTCTTTTTCTGCATTGTCCTCTGGCTACAACGGAGGTAGAATGGAAGTTTTGCAGCTATGTTTTATTATCCTGCTGGTATTTATTTATAAGCTACTTGTATATGAAGTGGGAAATGTATCTTGGAATAATCACCATTCTGAAGTTACAAATATAACTACAGAACTGATGAAACTTTTCAAGGACCCTTTTTTTGTCTCCAAACTGGCACATTAGTCATTAATGGAAAATTATGGAATGTGGGTGTAAGGGGTGGTTCACCATCAAAAAAAAAAAGTTAACTCTAAGGGGCCGATTCACTAAATCCGAGTGAAGGATTCAAAGTAAAAAAACTTCGAATTTCGAAGTGTTTTTTGGGCTACTTCGACCATCGAATGGGCTACTTCAACCTTCGACTACGACTTCGAATCGAAGGATTCGAACTAAAATCGTTCGAACTAAAATCGATTCGAACTAAAAATCGTTTGACTATTCGACCATTCGATAGTCGAAGTACTGTCTCTTTAAAAAAAACTTCGACCCCCTAGTTCGGCAGATAAAAGCTACCGAAGTCAATGTTAGCCTATGGGGAAGGTCCCCATAGGCTTGCCTAAGTTTTTTTGATCGAAGGATATTCCTTCGTTCGTTGGATTAAAATCCTTTGAATCGTTCAATTCGAAGGATTTAATCGTTCGATCAAAGGAATAATCCTTCGATCGTTCAATCTAATTTTCTGCGCTAAATCCTTCGACTTCGATATTCGAAGTTGAAGGATTTCAATTCCTAGTCGAATATCGAGGGTTAATTAACCCTCGATATTCGACCCTTGATACATCTGCCCCTAAATATGTTATAGAATGTATCATTCTAAGCAGCTTTTCAGTTAGCCTTTATTTTCTATTTTAAATAGTTTTTTTTTTAATTATATGCATTCTTGTGACTATTTCCAGCTTTCATATGGGGGAATAACAACTTATGCAAAGCATAAATGTTGGTGCAGGGCACACTAGTAACTCGAGCATTGATCAGACCAAAATTTGTCGATAAAAAAATAATACTTTATTTATATAATCATCTCTCGCCTGACGCGTTTTGTGGACACTTACTCATAGGCTACAAGGTAACAACTTACCCTGGTGGTCTAGGGGACTGATGGGGATGCCCGCTGCATGCTTCATCCTCTGTTGCCAGCTCCTGCGGCGATCACTTCCGGGTTTTACTTACCGTGCCGTCATCATGCTCATTTGACATGAAATTCAGATATTTAAAGGGGCTTTGCACCCAAACTCATTGCACATTGTTAGGTCTAATCTGATTAGTATCTGTGTGTGATTTTGTCTGTGTTGAATTACAGTTTTGAGCCTTGCCTGCCTAACTATTCTGAACTCTGCCAATCATGACCCTTGCCTGCCTGACTATTCTGAACTCTACCGATATTGACCCTCGCCTGCATGACTATTCTTTGAGTGCTGCCTGTACTGACTCCTGCCTGATTTACCTTGCTTGAACTCCGCCTGAACCGACCACTGCCTGTCTGACCCTGCTCGAACTCTGCCTGTACCGACCCCAGCCTGTCTGACTACTTTTTCGTCAATTCTCTAAACTGTTGCCTTCTGTCCAAAACCTTGGAAATGCATGTGCCCCTTTGCCTATCCAGAACTCTTGCTTGGCTCCTCTCTGGAGGCAGCTGACGAGGCCAAAGGCAGCTTCTAGAGGCAGAAGATTGAACCTTGACCATTTAGCATTTGTTCTGAATTTAGGGAGCCATACATGGCAGGGGGTCACTGACCCCATCTTAGAAACAATACTGTATAATGCAAGGCTACACATGTATTGTTATTTCTACTTTTTATAACTCACCTTTCTGTTAAAGGGAATCTGTCGTCATTTTAAACTTTTTTTTTTTTTTTTGCATTTTTATAAAAAACACACCACCATAAACACTGTCTGGCAAATAAAATGTTAATCCACAAATCCATGCATAAGTTATTTTAGTTTGTATTTTGTCATGGGGGCTTCCATTTTTGCTCATTACACATTCATCCTGTGCTGCTCTAACAGCAGGCACAGCATTACCTGTGTGCTTGGAGGCAGCCACTCTGTAATGAAATGAGAATCTAGCTGTACACTCCCCCTCCCCTCTCTGCCCCTGTGTGATGTTTGGAGGAGATAGGTCACATGGTTTGCAGGGAAGCAATTACTTTCACTTTCCTACGTCCAGCTCTATAGCTGCACTAGCAGCCCCTCCTCCCACAGACACTATCAAAGCTCCTGCCATTCTGTAAGTTTGTTCTCTGCTTTCCTTTGGAGGGGGGAACTTTCTCTCCTTGCTGCCTTCCTAGTTAGTTTTACTGGTTACTAGATGAGGTAAAGGAGCTGTGAGTTCCCTCTGCTATCCACCTCACACACACTGCGCTCCTTTCCTGCCTGCAATACTTATTTTTTCATTAACTACTTACTGTCTCCTTTCTCCTGAGCTATTTTAACTCTTTCTAGACTTCCTCCTAAGTTTTCCTGGTTTTCAAGTATGTCCTTATTTTATCCTTTTTTCTATTCTCTGTCATCAGTCCTGGGAGTGTACTCCTGTGTTTCATTTTTGTGTAAACAAATTTAAAAAAACTATCTATATAAAATATTTTTTCCAGTGCCCAAAATGATTTCTGTGTGTGTGTATATATATATATATATATATATATATATATATTTATTTTTGAAACGTAAGTGGGGGCAGTGATCACAGGACTATCTTATTTCAGTCCTTCTGAAGTGGTGTCAGTGGGAGCTTATCTTGATTCCTGCCTATTGTTCAATTGACAGGCTCAGCAGACAAGGCTCTATTTACATTACAGCAGCTTGTAGGAGGGAGGGGTAATGACATCACTCCAACTTGCAGTGCAGCAGTAAAGTGTGACTGAATTTTATCAGAGCACAAGTCACATGACCTGAGGGCAGCTGGGAAATGTAAAAATGTCTAGCCCCGTAGCAAATTTTAAAATTAGATATAAAAAAATCCATTTCTTGTTTTGAAAAACAGATTTCAATGCAGGATTCTGCTGTAGTAGCACTATTAACTGATACATTTTGTAAAAAAAAAATTTTTCCACGACAGTATCCCTTTAAAGGAGAAGGAAACCCAGTCGGCGCAAAAACCCACCGACGTCATCTTCTTCCAATCGATCTGCTTCCTGCTTTGACCGGCATTTTGACGCATGTGCAGTAGGAGCATTTCGCCGGTACCAATCTACTGTGCATGCGCCAAAAGTCACAAAGTGAAATTGGAAAACTTTGTGACTTTTGGCGCATGTGCAGTAGATCCGTACCGGCGAAATGCTCCTACTGCGCATGCGCCAAAATGCCGGTCAAAGCAGGAAGACGATCACTTGGAAGAAGATGGCCTCGGTGAACTCCATAGACTGGACCTGCACAGAAGGGTAAGTAACAAGTTAGGGGCATTTGCCCAGCGAGACAGGTAGGCCAGGGGGGAGGAGGGAGGGGAAGCAACACAGGGGAGGGGGGAGGGTTTTTCCCCCGACTGGGTTTCCTTCTCCTTTAAGGTCCTTCAATCCCATGGTTGATAAGGGAATTTGGAAATTGCAAACTGGAGAGCTGCTGAATAAAAAGTTAAATACTAACTCAAAAACCACAAATAATAAATCAAAACCAATTGCACATAGCACGTTCTACTTCATACTAAAAGTAAACTTAAAGATGAACATGAACAACCCCTTTAATTAAAAAGTGTGTGGTATCTGCATATAATATGGAAGGGTACACCTTGACCCACATTGGGCACAACATCTCTGAACTCCATTTGTTACTTTATGCAAGAGAATGAGGGTAAAATCTGTTGCCTAGTTCCAAATTATGAAATATTGGTATGAAGGTTGAAGGTCAGGAACAATGTTAGGGTGCATATCTATTATAGTCTGAATGTCCCCTGGCTTTTTACAAGTGTACCCCAGTATTCCACTATGATTGTGTTTATGTTAACACTTGTCCCTTTTTTTGCTCTGATCTAGCTCTATTATCCTCATCTACAGTCAGGTGATCCAAGTGATGGTCAATAAAATGGGCAACCATTTGGGAGTTTTAACTTAGCACGTTGCAGTCCCTTAGTGGAAAATGTGCACCTTGTGGCTTTAAAAGGAGAGCGATTACCCCAACAACACCCATTATTAAAGGTAAAACCTTCATTGAAGGTTTGGTTGCGGAGTTTTGTGATGTGAGACTTAAGAAAATCAAGGTATAAAAGTTCAGTATTACATATAGCAGCGGAATAATGTAAATGGAAAAGGTGATTTAATATCCTTAACTGACTATAAAGCCTATTGAATAAGTCACTTTGAGTGGGTCCTTTTCTCGCTGTAATATGCATTTTTATGGCTTTTTTGACAATTACCAGCTAGAATAAAACCTTTTTAGTCAATGTTTTGTTGCCAATTTACACCCCATGAAATGGAAGAGAGAGATCTGAACATTTTTATTCCCTTTCTTTGCTGCTAATTAGCATGTGAACTGGCCGTCATTAGAAGGAATCATTTTCTTTTTGGTAATTTATTTTTCTCTTTTATTTCAAGATGATTAGCTTTGTAAGTTTATGGGGAAGTAGACTGGTAATAATAGGTGGAAACTGACAGTACCTTTGCTATCACAGCTACAAAATCAAAGTGTTCAGTGGAGGAGAAGAAGAAGGAGTCACCTGTCAATCCCACTATTCCTATGATATCAAAGTCTGCACTATTGATTGCTGATGCTGATGAGCCAGAAGTCTTACAATCTTTTCTTTCTGTGTCCCGCTAACATTAAATCTTATAGCATGCAGAATATGTACTTTTTCATCTCTGTAAAATGTATTAAAAGGGAATTATACATCTATGCCTTTTCTGAACTGAAGGAAATGCTGCATTGATTTCCCTTTTTGATGCTATAGGAGTTTTGTGTCCTGTGTATATGGGAGAAACAGGTACGGTTATAAACGTTGAGCCTTCACGCAGGGTGAGGACAGACTGTGCTTTATTAACCCTCGCTAGGAGATTTTTATAAGAAAAGGTGGAAAAGGAAAATAATGTTCATCCAGGAGAAACTTCACATAGTCATCCAGATTGTATAATTTGACTTTCTGGAGGACTCCCACCAATATACCAGTTTCAGAGAAGTAGTCCCATTGGTTTTCCATGCCCTAAAAAGAGCATGCTTTGTTCTTCAGAGTGCTGACAATGGATCCCTTCCTTCTGCACCCTAAAATGAGTGGGGATCCCTATATATTTTACACATACAGTGAAATCTGGCATCTTACAGCAAGACATTTCTCTCTGCCTACTTCTACTTAGATCAATTCCTCGGTAGGCCTTCCTTCCTGCCATCACACAGAGATTGGGACTTCTTTCTCTTCCAAACAGAAGCAAAGAGCTGGCACAAACTCCTCCACCAAGCCTCCCTACATACAGTACACCTATGTTCAAGAACAGTAAAGTGAATAGGGCTTAACTTGAAAATTGATCTGTATATTAATGTTTGTATTCATTGGGACTTCATCTTCTGCTCTTCTAGAGCTAAACCCAGGGTTGGACTGGGTCAGCTGGGTTTTTTCCCGATGAACCCAGTTCTTGTGGGCCCCTCTGGCCCAGACATGCTCCCTAATTCTTCTCTCCTTACCTCCCTCTGTGACCCGCCGTCATTGCGCTGACCTCTCTCCATTGCCCGTTAGCTGCAGTGAAGAATATAGGTAAGTGCAGCAGGGCCAAGGGAGGGTTGCGACTTGGATGGGGAGCCCAGGGGGGGGGGGTTGCAGCTGGGGGGAGGCAGAGGGTCGTTTCAACTGGGGGGCCCAGGGGTGGTGTGGGGGCCCCTTAGGCTGCAGGCCCGGTTGGTGCCGGGCCCCCCAGTCTGATGCTGGCTAAAACCACCTGCAGACCTTGAATGTGTCCATCAAGTATACAGATATAATAAAGGATACCTTTACTAAAGGAGCTCTGGAAGATCCATTGAAGCAGCTCTAAATGCTGTTTTTCTGCAAACTGTTGTTAAGACAGTTGGCCACAAGCCCCAAGACATTACAGCCATTCCAGTGCCATTAATATTAACATTCCTGGGAGCTAATAATATTAATAACATTTCACTTTTTTTTTTACAAAATAACTACATGAAAACTATACAAATATGGTTACTGGATTTATATGCTGAACTATACCAGCGGTGAGGTTCAGCAGCCCAACATGACAGGTAACCCAGACCAATAAAGTTGCAAAAAAGTGTGTGCCCTATTGGATCTTGTTTTACGCCATTGTCACTCACATGTTCATTGTGCTCTGGTTAGCTATTGAGAAACTAAGCTTCATTGGAATCCCTCAAGCACAAAATAAAGTTTATCTGTCATATGTTGCAGAAGCTACTTAAATTTTAAATATCTGAATTAAATACTATTTATTCTAGTGTCGTGATCATTACACAGATACAGGTATTGGATCAGTTATCTGGAAACCTGATATCCAGATAGCTCCAAATCACGGAATGGCCGTCTCCCATATATTCTTATATATATATATATTATAATGAAATAATCCAAATTTTTAAAAAGGATTTCCCTTTTCTCTGTAATAATAAAAATGGTATCTTGTACTTGATCCCAACTAAGATAAAATTAATACTTATTGGAAGCAAAACCAGCCTATTGGGTTTATTTAATATTTACATGATTTTCAAGTAGACTTAAGTGGAAGCAAAACCAGCCTATTGGGTTTATTTAATATTTACATGATTTTCTGGTAGACTTAAGGTATAAAGATCCAAATTATGGAAAGATCCATTATCCGGACAGCTACCGGTCCCGAGCATTCTGGATAACAGGTCCCATACCTGTACTATATATTTATTGTTTATGGGAAGTCAGTTCTAGGATAGCACCATGATGCGTGCTGTAAATCAGAAGAAAAGAAGATGAAGAACTACTAGGGTCTGGGTCTTGTAACAAAGTCAAAAACAGCATTTGTAGCCTACTTCTTTGTTAAGCTTTAGTTCTCTTTTAAGATTATTTCTATGTTTAGAACACATCTTAAAATAAATTCCTGCTTATTGTGCTTATGATTGATGTAATTTCTCGGTCATTTATGTCACAAGGTCTCGCAGTCTCAATTACCAAAGCATATTGTTTCCTTTCTATTCCATTAACAAATACGCACAAATATATGTTGAATGGATCATCTGATCAATCCGGGACACGTGCAGAATTCAGCAAGCAAACGTTTAACTAAAAAGCCATCAGTACAAGCCAGCCAATTGCATTTAATACGTGTTCCTGTTTCTAAAGTAGAGTTGTTGCATCATGCCACGGAAAAAAACAGAACAACATGTTTATGGAGGTTGAACAAAAGGCAGTACAAACGGAGAACAAAAAACGGGAGGGGGAGGAGGAGAAATAAACCAGAGAAATTACACTTAAAGATTTAATCTTCCCTGCATTCACAGAGGTTGGAATCAGTAGCAGAATGTCTTACATATACTCTGAAACTATTTTCTCTATTTACCCTTTACCGCTGGTCAATACTTTGTAAAATATAAGAGCAACATTATTTAGGACTTGAAATTGTATTCCTATTATTCTTTTGAGTCTACAAAGGATTACAGGTTTATCCTGCTAGTGAAGCAGTAATTTCTAAGGTGTAACCTGCAAAATAACAGAGAGATGGATCTATCAGAACTTCACTGCAACAGACCTTTCTAAAAGATTCAGGAAAAAAAATTATGAAGAATGGGTTTTTAGGTTCTTAAACTGAATTTTTTTTTTCAAAAGGTATATTTCATGTGTTTATTGTGTGTGATGCTACCATACAGCCCTTTTTTCTGTTTGCAGTTTATGCTCCTAACCTTGATTTATAAAATCTAAATACTTTATAGTCAGGATACACTTGACTAAATGATAATTACTAATCATAAAGGATATTTTTAATGTTCCCACAGTCAACTTTTTAGACAATGTGGGGGTTATTTATCAAGGTCCGAACTTATCTCAATATCGGCTGCTACAAACTCCGATCTAACTCACTCGGGTTTTTTTAACACTTATTTATTATTACATTTTCCTGAAAATTTGCTTTGCGGGAAAAGCTCAGAATTTTCCCTTAAATCTTTGAGTTTTCACCCGAAACCTCCGAAAACATCGTAAAATTGCCCGAAACTCCAGACACAACCATAAATCAATGGGACTGTTCCAATTGACTTTTATGCAGCCTTGACAGGTTTGAGATTCTGTGTTTTTATATTCAGTCTTTTCAGCCCTCTGGGTTTAAGAAATTCTGAAAAATTCAGGATTTTTTCAAAAGTCTGATTTTATAAAAAAAACAAGAATTTTTCAGATTTCTGTGAATTTCGGGTATTCGGAGCTTAGTAAATAACCCCCTAAATGTTTGCATGAACACTATTTACAATAAAGGGGCCATTTTGTATAAATGATAATTTGCAGTTATTACAGTTTAGCCAGCTTAAAGATCATTTACTGATAGCAGGGAAGGGGGAAAAATGCAAAAACAGGCACATGCTGCCATGTTTTCATACTTTACATTCTGATCCACCGGGCGTGCCTCTTGTTCTTATGCTCCAAGATTAGTGATATGTGATTTTTTTCACCAGGCATGGATTTGCTGCAAATTTCTGCATTTCTCCTTTCACAAAAAGTTGGCAAGACAATTGCCAAAATAAAATAATGCCCATTGACTTTAATGCATTTGGACAAAAAAGTCACTGAGACAAAAAAGTCGACACAATGCATTTGGAGTGAGAAAAAAATTGTTGCTCCCGTAAACATTTGTCACAAGTAACAAAAATTTTGATGACCATTGATTTCACTCACTCATCACTATCCAAAATATATGTGTGAGGTACAGAGCAGCAAATACCTCTTCTATTTTACTTTGATATATGGGGTTACTGTCGGAAATGCGGTTTATACAATTAAAAAAACACTGGTTAAATTCTGCTATCAGGTTTTCATCTTCTCATTTCATTTACAGTAAGCTTTCTTTGATACCCCTTGGGAGTTACAGAACCTGCAAACAATATGAAGTAAGCAGCAACTGGGACTCAACGATTTCAAGAGATTTTTTTTTATTTGAGGCCAATGTTTGTGGACACTGAGAAACAGCGCTGGCCAAAAAAATATTGTGATACAGTAAAGAAAGTTCGGAGCACAATTCTGCATCCTAGCATTTCTTCCAAGTAGGGATGGGCAAATTTTTTCACCTTGTTTCACCGCTGAAATGACGCCTATAGACTTGTATGGCATCTTGAGTCAAAAAATTGTTGACGCCGGCGGCAATTTTTTGGTGAAACAAAATGGGTCAAATTCAACAAAGCCTACTTCCAAGTTAATAGTTTTTTACTGTATACTAGTTAATTCTTCCCACTCCTACCAAAATAAATCTTCATTAAGGATTTGTTTTTGCTTGGAATTGCCAGTTATACAAAATTTAAGACACTTAGGGTCCGATTCACTATGGGTCGAATATCGAGGGTTAATTAACCCTCGATATTTGACTAGGAACTAAAATCGTTCGACTTCGAATATCGAAGTCGAATGATTTAGCGCAAATCCTGCGATCGAACGATCGAAGGATTATTCCTTCGATCGAACGATTAAATCCTTCGAATGGAATGATTCGAAGGATTTTAATCAAACGATCGAAGGAATATCCTTCGATCAAAAAATCTCAGGCAAGCCTATGGGGACCTTCCCCATAGGCTAACATTGACTTCGGTAGCTTTTAGCTGCCGAAGTAGGGGGTCGAAGTTTTTCTTAAAGAGACAGTACTTCGACTATCGAATGGTCGAATAGTCGAACGATTTTTAGTTCGAATCGTTCGATTCGAAGTCGAAGTAGTAGTCGAAGGTCGAAGTAGCCCATTCGATAGTCGAAGTAGCCCAAAAAACACTTCGAAATTTGAAGTTTTTTTAATTCGATGTTTTTTTAAAACATGGGGGCATTCTCATTCTAGTATAGTGAATAAAGTATATTCATTATACCAGTAGGTCTTTCCAGCTGACACGAGGTCACCCATTCCAATTAGAAGAAAAGTGGTTCCGCCTAAATATCCAGAAGGGTTTTTTTTACAGTGAGAGCTGTGAAGATGTGGAATTCTCTCCCTGAATCAGTGGTACAGGCTGATACATTAGATAGCTTTAAGAAGGGGTTGGATGGTGTTTAGCAAGTGAGGGAATACAGGGTTATGGGAGATAGCTCATAGTACAAGTTGATCCAGGGACTAGTCCATTTTGGAGTCAGGAAGGAATTTTTTCCCCCTCTGAGGCAAATTGGAGAGGCTTCAGATGGGTTTTTTAATTCCTCTGGATCAACTGGCAGTTAGGCAGGTTAAAAAAAATAAAAAAAAGTTAAAAGGTTGAACTTGATGGATATGTGTCTTTTTTCAACCTTACTTACAATGTATGTTACTATGTATTATACATTTTCACTACATATCTAGTTCATAAGTGATAAGTGGATATAAATTGGCATGGTCATTATGACCATGTTACTAAGATATGTCTTCCACAGTTACAGCTAGCACTTGCTGTGGGGCTGGCATAATTTTCGATGTCCCAATGAGTGTGGCATTAATTATGGTATTTCTGATTGACACTGGCCAGCAGAGCCTATTGAAATACCAGCACCTCTAGACTGGCAGTAATACCAGAATTCCCTTGCTTTAAAATGTCTGCCTTATTCTTAAGAGGAGGCTGGCCAGGCATCTTGGTGCCCCCCAAAAGTAAACAGAAGAGGAGGGAGCTGCAACGGGCATAAGTATCTTTTATAAATGGCATTAATGCGCCCGCAATTTTGCATCCATTTTAACGAGCCACAATTGTATTCGTGTTCATAAATGAGCTTTCTGATCCTGGGGGTTCTCTGTTCATTTACATCAATCAGGATATATTTGGTGGAAGACTTTTGCCAATTCATTGACAAACAACAGGGATTGGTTTGCTCATTTCTTGGCATTAAATCAACATAAAGTAAATATGAATTTCACTAGTTTACTTGAAACAGCTTCATTTTTCAAGATTTTCATGTTCCTCAAGTAATTCCTTATTTTTGTCAAGTCGTATTCAACCGCTGAATAGCAAATATTGAGCGATTTTTAATGCTTAGCAAAAAATAAGCCGTAAAACGAATGCACAATATGTATTTCTGTAAATGCCGGTTTAATAAAAGCTATCACAGCATTTGGAGACTCGAGGAAATGAGACTGTAAACTAATACTAATGTTTATGTACCTATATCTGATGGTGAATGAGACTCATAAAAAATGTCTCAAGCTGACAAAGTATTTGTTTAATAGCTAATTAAGGTTAAATGGAGAGGTGTTATCTCTTTTTAATATCCTGTATTTACTAAACAAAGCTACGCAGGAAATGTTCCAAGGAATAAATACATTTCTGGATTATTTAATACCATTGTAATATTAGCTGTGAACGTGTTGTGTTAAATAAACACCAACATTATATTCTCGAATAATAATATTTATGCTTAAACACTGATTTAATGTTGTGTAGCTTTATTTCATGTGTTTTTGAATGAATGAAAGTCTATTTATGCCAACTGATGAGCTCTAGAATGGCGCAGCTAATTTTCATGCCGGTTGGGAGATTGGCTGCTGTGATATTGCCTGCAACCAACCAATCATCCATTTCTAATATTTACCATTTATACTACCCTAGGGCACTATGTTGAGATGTTGAGATGGCTGCACCATTTACATGCACACCTCAGTGCATTGATGGCTCCAAACCTACATACATATATATACATATATAGAACATGGGAGAAACAATTAGCAAATTAGTTAATTCAATTCAGTCTAAGCTGGCTAAGGAAACTCTGGCAATTTTTCTATAAAATTATAGTTTCAGCAGGACAGTTTACCCTGCCCATCCTCCCTGGAGATACAGTATATTCAGCAGCTTCTGGACTACTCAAAGTAGTCAAATACCGATACATTGGGCTTAAATGACACGTCCAATTCCTTTGAAAAAATGTGTAACTCCACGGAAATGCTTTCCTGACCCTGTGCCTTTTGAAATAGCACTATGGGGTTGATGTTGCATGTCATTAGTGCTCTACCACTTGTATCAGAAGTCTTCTTACATAGTAACATTGTAAGTTAGGTTGAAAAAAGACACACGTCCATCAAGCTCAACCTTTTTACTTTTTTTTAACCTGCCTAACTGCCAGTTGATCCAGAGGAAGGCAAAAAAAAAACCAAAGCCTCTCCAACTTGCCTCAGAGTGGGAAAAAATTAATTCCTGACTCCAAAATGGCAATCTGACTAGTCCCTGGATCAACTTGTACTATGAGCTATCTTCCATAACCCTGTATTCCCTCACTTGCTAAAAAGCCATCCAACCCCTTCTTAAAGCTATCTAATGTATCAGCCTGTACCACTGATTCAGGGAGAGAATTACACATCTTCACAGCTCTCACTATAAAAAAAAAACCCTTTAGAATATTTAGTTCCTGCACATATCTAAGTTTAAAATTATAGTTTGGCCAACCCATTTTGGTCTGAACATTCAAAATAATATTTACAATTTCAGATCCATACATATTCTGAATAGTCAGGTCATTATATTATACCGAGGAGCAACTTTCTGATACAGCCTTGGTTATTCCAAATTGAATTGATGGACCTTTAGTAGATTCATTGAGCAGTTAATAGGGATGGGCGAATTTGACCCGTTTCGACAAAAATTCACCCCCCAGCGAAATGTTGCGGACGGCCATTAAAGTCTGTGGGTGTTCAAAATTTTTTGATGCCTGGCAAGAAATTTTTTTGACGCGCACTTTTTTTTTTTTGACACACAACGCCATACAAGTCTATGGGCATAATTTCAGGGGTGAAACAAGACGAAAAAACTCCCCATCCCATGCCCGTTAATAAAAACGCATACAGGTATAGCGAGCATTATCCAGCAAACGTTAAACTATATATCAAAAAGGTAGGCCCACACATATATTCAATCATCTTAAAATGATTCTATAAAATGCATTCTCTAATAATCAGGATCTCATTTTAGCTGGCTAATGATTTTAAAATCTTAATTAAGGTAATTACCAATGCTTTGTGCTGTATATGTGTTGTGAAATGATGTACTCCCCTTCTTCATACTATTTATTTTGTACCAAGGGAAATTTTCCAGCTGGCATTCTCTTCTTGTTTCCACTGGACTTGACTTTCCAAGTCTGAATGCTCTCGAATGGTGTTAATTGGTGCCCGGTATAGCAAACACTGACCAATACCTAAAAATATCCAGTAATTGTTTTGATGGTTTCAATTGGTACCCAGTAAAGCAGCCACTGACCAATACCTATAAATATCTTGTCATAATTATCATATCAACTGAAGAGTAAAGCTTAGTAGGCATCATCGGTTATTTATATAGTGGTGGTAATTTTAAGTCAATAATAAATTAAAACGAGACCTAAAATAAACTATAAAAATGATAGAATATATATATATATATATATATATATATATATATATATATATATATATATATAGTGAATAAAGTACCCCCTCTTGTAAATTATAAGGATGTTATAAGTTACCGAGGAGTTTCATGACCATTTTTATACAGGTCATGGAACTCCGAGGTAACTTATAATATCCTCATATTTTGCAACTGGGGGTACTTTAGTTATTATAATACACAAACTTCATTGAGTCATGTGACAGAAATGACATCACAACTCACCGTTTATAACTGATGACATCAGAACTCACCGTTTATAAGGATATAATTTACAAGATATTCATGGCTTTTGTGTATTATATATATTTATTGTCCAAAATGATCAAATTATGTACCCATTGTTCCCTTAATGTAAGCAGAAGAATGATACAGATAGAAAAACATTACCACAAATACTCTGGGATATATTCTTTTAGAATTCATTTTTATAATTGCACCCAATAGAGTAGGCTTTTTTATTATGAGTTTCCATAACTATGTATTGCTAATTTGTTCACCATAGGGGATATATTGACTTTTCTATATTTTTTCATCATTCAACACTTTGCCTACTCATAATATAGAGTAGACCGTCAACAATGAAATATCACGTTTAGAAGGGTAGAGAGGAAATCATAGTCCTATTTAAACAAGCCTTTAAACTGTATATTTGAAACTCAGTTTTTAAATGCAAATGATTAAAGTTATTTTTGATCACACAATTATTTTGCAATTTAGCTGGGAACTAATTGTTCTTGCAAGAGCAAGAGATGTGTTGCCTAGAATAAAACACATTCAATTTCATCAAGATTGGCAGAATCTATTCCAATTTGTTACACCGGGAAGGTCTGATATCTAAGATATGTAAAGGATAAGCATCATAGGAACATAAAAAGACAAGATACAAAAGATCAAAAGTAATATTTTTTTGTTTTATCCCAAAGTGTTTTAAGTTTTGATCACACATTTGTTTTATAAATAAGAAGTGAAGACTTTATTAGAAATATGTGGTAATGACAAGGGAGCAGCCCCTTTGATTTTATCTTTTCAAAGATGGTTTGCAACCAGTTTCATTTATTTTTGGAACACTCTAGATGTTAGAAATTTAAAAAGAACAAGCCAAAATGTTTTTGAGAAATGTTCCCATTGACATGTTCACTACTTTTGGTGATATATACAGTATATAAACAATAAGAATAGGAATAATAGCTGCTTTAAGAAAATGGGCAAATTTGACCTGTTTTTCTTCGCTAAAATTTTGCAAAACAGCAAAAAGTTGCCAAAATGCATTGAAGTCAATAGCGACAACATTTTTTTGACGCTCAACAATTTTTTTCACCCATTAGACTCTATGGATTTCATTTTAATGGTGAAACTCATCATAAAAAATTCACTCATCACTAATGACTCCTTGTCTTTTGATCTCTGAGGGAAGAGTCACTTGAATGTTCTACTTTCCTTAAGAGATTTGTGCTGATGAGGCATTAATACTTGGATATCTCAAATTGATCAGCTGCAGACAATATTAATGAGCAAAATCAATGATACCTTCATGTGAGCAGAGGCGTGCAGCATGCTCTGTTCCAAACTGAATAATATATAGGCCGAATAGTCTCAAATGGGCCTGTGGTTTTTACCATGGTTGAACATGAACGTTCCTTATGTTGCCCTTTTACCATTAAGAATTAGCATAAACTAAAAAACACCGGAGGCACCATTTTGCTTTAGAAAAAAAGTTGGCCAAGGCCTAGGCTTTACCACAGAGGTGTAATGTGTGTTGTATCTGAGTGGATGACTCACCAGTAAGTGCATAGCTACTAAATGTTAAAGTATAGGAAAAAACGCACATAAAAGGAGTCAAAGTTATCCTTGAGAGTATATATATTTTTTTACGTACTCCATAATAAATAAACGTAAAGTGTGGTGTGTAATGTACGGTATATAAGAAATAAGAACAGTGTGCACAATACACAATGCACAATACATAGAAGCTACTTTTTTCTAAAGTCTTTCTTCTATGCTGCTTCATTCCAGACAAAGACAATGAACAATGCCCTGATACTCTAGAGTCTTCAGGCAAAACCATGTAAAACCTACCTTATAGTCTTCTATACCAAAATTATATTTAGAGGTGCCATTATCACTAGAGATGGCACGAACTGTTCGCCGGCGAACTTGTTCGCGCGAACTGTTCGCCGGCGAACTTGTTCGCGCGAACATCGGGTGTTCGCGCTCGCCGGAAGTTCGCGAACGTCGCGCGACGTTCGCCATTTTGGGTTCGCCATTGTTGGCGCTTTTTTTTGCCCTCTCACCCCAGACCAGCAGGTACATGGCAGCCAATCAGGAAGCTCTCCCCTGGACCACTCCCCTTCCCTATAAAAACCGAAGCCCTGCAGCGTTTTTTCACTCTGCCTGTGTGTGCTGAAGAGATAGTGTAGGGAGAGAGCTGCTGCCTGTTAGTGATTTCAGGGACAGTTGAAAGTTTGCTGGCTAGTAATCGTTTTGATACTGCTCTGTTATTGGAGGGACAGAAGTCTGCAGGGGTTTGAGGGACATTTAAGCTTAGGTAGCTTTGCTGGCTAGTAACTAACCTTCTACTGCAGTGCTCTGTATGTAGCTGCAGTGGGCAGCTGTCCTGCTTCTGATCTCATCTGCTGACTGCTGCAATAACAGTAGTCCTTGTAAGGACTGCTTTTATTTATTTTTTTGTTGTTTTACTACTACTACTACTACTACTATAAGAGCCCAGTGCTATTAGTCTAGCAGTGTTGGGGAGTGGGACTGATGTGCTAATCTGCTGCTCCTAGTAGTTCAGCAGCACCAACTTTAATTTTTTTTTTTTAATATTCATTTTTTTTTTATTTTACTTTTTTTTATTTTACTACCGCTGTAGTAGTGTATAAGTTGACCTTTTAGGCATTATTTGCCCTGTAGGCATTTTTTGCCCAGTGTGTTATTCAACCAACTGCCATCTAGCTGTGTGACCTTGTTCACATTCTGTCTAAATATCCATAATATTACCGTCTCCAGAAAAAACACCGGAGTGACTTTTTTCAAGCAGCCATAATATATTTTACGTAATCCGTATCCATCGCTGTAGTAGTGTATAAATTGACCTTTTAGGCATTATTTGCCCTGTAGGCATTTTTTGCCCAGTGTGTTATTCAACCAACTGCCATCTAGCTGTGTGACCTTGTTCACATTCTGTCTAAATATCCATAATATTACCGTCTCCAGAAAAAACACCGGAGTGACTTTTTTCAAGCAGCCATAATATATTTTACGTAATCCGTATCCATCGCTGTAGTAGTGTATAAGTTGACCTTTTAGGCATTATTTGCCCTGTAGGCATTTTTTGCCCAGTGTGTTATTCAACCAACTGCCATCTAGCTGTGTGACCTTGTTCACATTCTGTCTAAATATCCATAATATTACCGTCTCCAGAAAAAACACCGGAGTGACTTTTTTCAAGCAGCCATAATATATTTTACGTAATCCGTATCCATCACTGTAGTAGTGTATAAGTTGACCTTTTAGGCATTATTTGCCCTGTAGGCATTTTTTGCCCAGTGTGTTATTCAACCAACTGCCATCTAGCTGTGTGACCTTGTTCACATTCTGTCTAAATATCCATAATATTACCGTCTCCAGAAAAAACACCGGAGTGACTTTTTTCAAGCAGCCATAATATATTTTACGTAATCCGTATCCATCGCTGTAGTAGTGTATAAGTTGACCTTTTAGGCATTATTTGCCCTGTAGGCATTTTTTGCCCAGTGTGTTATTCAACCAACTGCCATCTAGCTGTGTGACCTTGTTCACATTCTGTCTAAATATCCATAATATTACCGTCTCCAGAAAAAACACCGGAGTGACTTTTTTCAAGCAGCCATAATAAATTTTACGAGATCCGTATCCATCGCTGTAGTAGTGTATAAGTTGACCTTTTAGGCATTATTTGCCCTGTAGGCATTTTTTGCCCAGTGTGTTACTACCGCTGTAGTAGTGTATACGTTGATCTTGTGGGCAGTATTTGCACAGTGTTTTCTTCAAACCGCCATCTAGCTGTGTGAGCTTGTTCACATTTTGTCTAAATATTGATAATATTATCGTCTCTAGAAAAACCACTTGAGTTACTTTTTTTCAAGCAGCATTCATATATTTTACGTAATCCGTATCCACCGCTGTAGTAGTGTATACGTTGATCTTGTAGGCATTATTTGCACACTGTTTTCTTCAAACTGCCATCTAGCTGTGTGTATTATCGTTTCCAGAAAAACCAACTGAGTTTTTGTTGTTGTTGTTTTTTTAAAAATAATGCCAGGCAAAGGCAGGCCGCCACGCAGAGGCCGTGCTAGGGGCCGTGCTGCTATGCAATCCTGTGGCCCTAGCAAATTGCCCAGTTTTAAAAAGCCAATGACCCTGAACTCCCAAAATGCTGAAGAGGTAGTTGACTGGCTTACACAGCACACCCCATCCTCTACCGTTTCTAACTTTACCACAACATCCTCCTCATCCTCCACTGCTATGGCCACCCCACGTAACACTTCCTCCACCACCGGTGCCCCTTCTTCACTGGAGTCAGAGGAGTTATTTTCCCATGAGTTTCTTGAACTGAGTAATGCGCAACCATTATTGGCAGAAGAAGATGAAGGAGATGAGGACGTTACACCAGATTTAATTCTGGCAGAGAACACGACAGAGATGGACATAATGAGTGATGAGGAGGAGGTCCCCGCTGCTGCTTCCTTCTGTGATGTGTCAGAAGAAATTGATGCATCTGAGGAGAATGATGATGAGGAGATTGATGTTTTGTGGGTGCCTAGTAGAAGAGAGCAAGAGGAGGGTAGTTCAGATGGAGAGACGGAGAGTCAGAGAGGCAGTAGGAGAATAAGACTTAGAAGAAGCAGGGAGGACAGCCCGCAGGGATCAGTAGGGCAACAACATGTATCGGCACCTGTGTTCAGCCGGCCAACGCACCCGCCATTGCCGCCAATGCCGCCAACTTCTACTGTTACCGCCAGATCGCACACTTCCAAGTCAGCAGTGTGGGATTTTTTTAATGTGTGTGCCTCTGACAAAAGCATTGTAATTTGCAATGAGTGCAGTCAGAAACTGAGCCTTGGTAAGCCCAACAGCCACATAGGTACAACTTCTATGCGAAGGCATATGAGCGGCAAGCACAAAGCACTTTGGGAGCAACACCTCAAAGGCAACAGGCAAACTAAAAGCCACACTCCTTCTGGTCCAGCATCTTACTGCTCTACCTCTGCTCTCCTTGACCCGTCTGAACCACCCTCCACTCCGCCTTCCACCTTGACCACCTGTTCCCATTCCCAGTCATCTGCCACCAGCCAAGTTTCTGTGAAGGCCATGTTTGAGCATAAGAAGCCAATGTCTGACTGTCACCCCCTTGCCCGGCGTCTGACAGCTGGCTTGTCTGCACTCTTAGCCCGCCAGCTTTTACCATACCAGCTGGTGGACTCTGAGGCCTTCCGCAAATTTGTAGCAATTGGGACACCGCAGTGGAAGGTACCCAGCCGCAATTTTTTTTCTAAAAAGGGAATACCACACCTGTACCAACATGTGCAGAGCCAAGTTACCGCATCTCTGTCACTTAGTGTTGGGCCAAAGGTCCATATGACTACTGACGCATGGTCCTCCAAGCATGGTCAGGGCAGGTATGTCACCTACACTGCCCACTGGGTGAACTTGGTAATGGCTGGGAAGCAGGGAATGGGTAGCTCAACAACAACAGTGGAGTTGGTGTCACCGCCACGGATTGCACGCGGTTCTGCCACCACCTCTACTCCTCCATCGCTCTCTACCTCGTCTTCTTCCTCTTCTTCTTCTTACTCTGCTGCTGGGTCCTCCTTCTCCTCCTCCACACCTGTGCACCCCCAGCTCCCCCTAGGCTATTCGACGTGCCAGGTACGCCGTTGTCACGCTGTCTTGGGGATGACGTGCCTGGAAAGCAAAAACCATACCGGATCTGTACTCCTGTCATCTCTGCAGTCACAGGCCGATCGGTGGCTGACCCCACACCAACTGCAGATCGGAAAAGTGGTGTGTGACAATGGAAGCAATCTGTTGGCAGCGTTGAGACTGGGCAATTTAACACATGTGCCCTGCATGGCACATGTGTTAAATTTAATAGTCCAACGTTTTGTCTCCAAGTACCCAGGATTCCAGGACGTTCTCACCCAGTCCAGAAAGGTGTCGGCCCATTTCAGACGTTCCTACACAGCCATGGCACGCCTTGCTGACATTCAGCAGCGCTACAACATGCCAGTCAGGCGTTTGATTTCTGACAGCCAGACTCGCTGGAATTCAACGCTCCTTATGTTGGAACGTCTGCTGCAACAACAAAGGGCCGTCAACGAGTACCTTTTTGAACTGGGTGGTAGGACTGGATCTGCAGAGCTGGGGATTTTTTTCCCCCGTTACTGGGTGCTTATGCGCGATGCCTGCAGGCTCATGCGACCTTTTGAAGAGGTGACAAATATGGTCAGTCGCACCGAAGGCACCATCAGCGACCTAATACCCTTCGCTTTCTTCCTGGAGCGTGCCGTGCGACGAGTGACAGATGAGGCTGTAGACCAGCGTGACGAGGAGCTGGAAGCGCACGATTTCTGGTCGGAATCACCAGAACGAACCCAGGCACCTGCTGCAACGCAGGGAGAGGTGCCAGAAGTGGAGTCAGAGGAGGAAGGTGGCTTTGTGGAGGAGGAGGAGGAGGACCAACAGGAGCAGGCTTCCCAGGGGGCTAGTGGTGACCTTTTGGGGACCCCTGGTCTTGTACGTGGCTGGGGGGAGGAGACCGTGGATGATGCAGTCCTTGATAATAAGGAAGCGGAGATGGATAGCTCTGCATCCAACCTTGTGAGAATGGGGTCTTTCATGCTGTCATGCCTGTTGAAGGACCCCCGTATCAAGAGGCTTAAGGAGAAGGACCTGTACTGGGTTGCAACGCTACTAGACCCTCGGTACAAGCATAAAGTGTCAGAAATGTTACCAACATACCACAAGTCCGAAAAGATGCGGCATTTACAAACCAGCCTGCAAAACATGTTGTACAATGCTTTTAAGGGTGATGTCACTTCAGGAACTCATCAACATTCCAGGGGCAGAGGTGCCAGTAATCCTGCCACGAGCACACCTGCAAGGACAAAGCCCTTTGGCCAGTCTGTAACGTCAGACATGCAAATGTTTTTCTGTCCAAGGCAGCGCCACAACCCTTCTGGATCCACCCTCAAAGAACGCCTCGACCGGCAGGTAGCGGACTACCTGGCATTAACTGCAGATATCGACACTCTGAGGAGCGATGAACCCCTGGACTACTGGGTGCGCAGGCTTGATCTGTGGCCAGAGCTGTCACAATTTGCCATGAACCTCTTGTCTTGCCCAGCCTCAAGTGTGCTCTCAGAAAGGACCTTCAGTGCAGCAGGAGGGATTGTAACTGAGAAGAGAACTCGCCTAGGTCACAAAAGTGTCGATTACCTGACCTTTATTAAAATGAATGAGGGGTGGATCTCGGAGGGTTACTGCACGCCGGAAGACTTGTTCTGACTTCTATGCAGCTGTCCTTCTCTTCAAGCCTCATGACTCCACACACAGCTGTCCTTTAGCGTCCTCCTCCCTCCGCCACCGTTACAAACTAGGGTGCAAACCCTACTGGTTTAATTTTTTCTGGCCTCTGTGCTTCAGTGGCTGCAACCAAAAAAACTGGGCAAACAATGTCTACAAGGTCAACGTATGGCAAAAAATGACTATTTTCAGCATTTATATGGCATATTTTTTCTGGCAACTGTGCTTCAGTGGCTGCGTCCAAAAAAATGCATATTTTCTGCATTTATATGGCATAATTTTTCTGGCCTCTGTGCTTCAGTGGCTGCAACCAAAAAAATTTATATTTTCAGCATTTATATGGCATAATTTTTCTGGCCTCTGTGCTTCAGTGGCTGCAACCAAAAAAATGTATATTTTCAGCATTTATATGGCATATTTTTTCTGGCAACTGTGCTTCAGTGGCTGCAACCAAAAAAACTGGGCAAACAATGTCTACAAGGTCAACGTATGGCGAAAAATTACTATTTTCAGCATTTATATGGCATATTTTTTCTGGCAACTGTGCTTCAGTGGCTGCGTCCAAAAAAACTGGGCAAACAATGCCTACAAGGTCAACGTATGGCAGTTGTTTAAAGAGAACAGTAGATTACTAGCCAGCAAAGCTACCTAAGCTAAAATGTCCCTCAAATCCCTGCAGACTTCTGTCCCTCCAATACAGAGCAGTATCAAGCAGATTACTAGCCAGCAAACTTACTATCATCTGTCCCTGAAATCACTAACAGCTCTCCCCCTACACTATCTCTTCCAAGCACACACAGGCAGATTTTTCAGATACATTTTTGCCCTTGATCCCCCTCTGGCATGCCACTGTCCAGGTCGTTGCACCCTTTAAACAACTTTAAAATCATTTTTCTGGCCAGAAATGTCTTTTTTAGATGTTAAAGTTCGCCTTCCCATTGAAGTCTATGGGGTTCGCGAACCGTTCGCGAACCGCTCGCATTTTTGCGCAAGTTCGCGAATATGTTCGCGAACTTTTTTCCGACGTTCGCTACATCCCTAATTATCACTTTAATATGTGTCCAGCATTCTGCATGTCTATAATATACATATGAAGCTCTACCAAAAAAAAAAACATTTTACAATTTGAAGTTTTGAGATATCTTCATAATGGTGTACTCAGCAATTGACAACACAATTTTCTCGGCATTTCTTCTCAAAGTCATTCTAAGTTGCCTAACCTTGTCACTTTCACTATGAATGCTTTCATTTTGCTTGGTAGACAACATTATAGAGTGAATGCTTAGCTCTACCTTCAAATCACCCATTATCTCCTGGTAAAAGATCAACATTACACTAGTGCTGACCTTCATAGTGAAAGTACATTTCTTTTATTACTATGAAGTCATTAGTGAGAATAATATTTGTTCTATAATCATGTACTTTTGTAGCACTAACATATGTTTATGTATTTGGAAAAACATATAAAAACCTTGAATTGCACATAAACAAAATAAAAACATAGTGAGCATAGTTCAAGGTTGAGATTTAATGGAACAGTTCAATGTAAAAACAAAAACTGGGTAAATACTGTAGATAGGCTGTGCAAAATAAAAAATATATCTGATATAGTTAGCCAAAAATGTAATCTATAAAGGCTGGAGTGACAGAACCCAACTTTTCAGCTCAGTCAGTGACTCTAAGTGGGGGCACATGGGACACAAATGTTCAGTGAGTTTCCAATTGATTCTCAGCATGCAGGTCAGATTCAAAAGCAAGCAGTTATGACCCATGTTGCCACTACTCAAGTCACTGATTGGTTACTGCCTGGTAACCAATCAGTGGAAACCAAGAGAGCTGCAAAGCAAGAAGTAGTGTTCTGGATATTAAGATAGACATCCAGTCACTCCAACCTTATACATTACATTTTTGGTTAACTAACTATATTAATATTTTTTATTTTGTACAGCCTACCTATTTACTCAGTTTTTATTTTTATACTGAACAGTTCCTTTAAGGATAAAATTTTGTGTATAGTTGAAAAAAGTCATGGGGTTATCTCCATAGCAACACACTTTCCTCCATGCTCTATAGATCAAATTGTGCATATGTTTTCTGATCCATAAATGTCAACATTTTTAGCTGGAATATGAAACTTGGCTAGCAATGCAGAACCTTTAAAAACTTAATACAATCCTTGCAATCTCTTACTGAAAACTATTACCAAGTTCCCTTTATTAAGTTCCCTATGTTCATTTTCTGTGCTATTAACCCAAATAATGAAAACAGGATATGCTTGCAATTCTATTCTTATTTGTTAACTTTAAGGCCAAGTATTACAGTAAATTACACACAATATGTAAAGAAAAGTGTTTCTTTGAGTTACAGAATATTTTAAGTCCATGAAGTTCGCAAGAAGCCTTTTTCTCTATTAAGTATAGTAAAATGAAGAAGAAATATTTTGGGACATGAACTTTCCTGCTTCAGCACAATAATATCCCCATTTGCCCTCTTGCTTTCAGTAAGGGCTCTACAGAATTGTTTTGATGGAAATGGAAGAAATTGACTGACCCGCACAGAGGCAAACCAAATACCTGGATGATGAACTGGAACGTCAGTTGCAAGCTAGACCTTGTAATTACCAAGCATGACTAACCTTATATATATGAATTGGTACAAATACCATTAAAATATTCTAACATCTAGTAGAACGCTTTCCAAGAAGTTTTAGCAACAATAAGAGAACTAAGTTCATATTAACTACCTTTGGTTTTGGCATGACCTGCTGGACTTGTAGGTGTTAACATCACCCCTTAGTGCTCTAACACTTGCTTCTGGGTCTCTTGAATGACCCTTAGGTCTTATACATATCTCAGTTTAACATGGGAGTTTGATGGTTTAACATTTCTGCAATCTCAAAATTAGATTTTACCCATGCATATTCTGAATAGTCAATTCATTTTACTGTATCTCATCTCACTCCAATTACACTTTCTGCCACCACCTTGGTTATTTCATATTAAATTGATGGAATAGAAGTAGATTTTTAAGCTGTTGATATAAATAATTTCATATTGATACTCTTGGTTGTAGTGTGCCATTTTGGACATGCAGGTGTCAACATAATATTGTCATGTGGTGTAGTCTGGTTGCTTTAACGGGTGGTGCGCATTAAGATAACTTTTTGTATGTTAAAGAACGACCAATTTTTAGCTGCTTTTGAATTGATATTCATTTTATTCTTTTTAATTATTTGCCTTAGTCTTCTGATTCTTTCCTGCTTTAAAGTGGGGGGTCACTGACCCCAATAGCCCATAAACTGATGCTCTGCGAGCTTTTTTTTTTGCGACTTCTCTTTCTATTCAGGTCAGGGTATACTCTCATACTTTAATAACACTATAATATAAACAGATACAAAAACATATATAATACTTTACATTTAAGTTTACATAAAGTGTACCATAAAGTGTACTTAGGAGCTTAATTTAAGTTAGCAAGTAAATGTAAGTTAGCATAATTATTTGAGTGTTCCGTCAAGCATAGTAACTTGCATAAAATAGCTGCATAATTGTAAACCTAATGTATGAAAACCTGTGTTTTTGTAAAATACCCATAAAACACTTGCATTATTTTACTGCTGAGCTGGATGACTTAAGCGCGGTTTTTTTATTACAGTGAACTACGGCAAAACTAGACCTGTAAATTATAGGTATATGCATATTCTGTAGCGTAGTGTAGCATAATAAATAAAATGTTATGACTTATGTGCTGCCACAGCAGTAGTTCTGTCCATATTCCATGTATAATGATTCTTTGAGTGTTGTAAATGTATTCATATATAATGATTTCTTATAGGTGTGTATTGAGTATCTATGCTAACCCTCTGTTTTTTTCTAGCACTGCAGCCTTGAAGCTCTTTATTAGCTATTCTGAAATTCTCTCTATCACCCCTGATTGCATCACTTCCTGGTGTAGGGAGAAAGCAGCCATTTCTGTGGTAACAGCCACACTTCACTAGAATCAGTAAAATCCTCACCCATCCTTGATTCCAAGCAGGCCTATCCAAGCATCGTTGGTACATTTTGTTTTTTGCCTTAATTCCTGTTCATTATTCAATGTGTATTTTACTGCTACGTGCATCCTAGTTGTAATTTGTTACTCAATGTTTCCCTCTCAGCAGACACCTGTGTTAGGCCTCGGTAGGACTGTATAATCATAATGCATAGGTTTCCACCTTTTCTGTAAAAAATATCAGCCTTCCTATATATTCACCTTTTTTCCCTATTAATAACATTGGGATCAACCATCATTTTTAGCGGAAGGGCAGTAAAATATTGGCAGGATGGCAACCCTAATAACGCATATCAGATGTTTTTGTTGTGCAGGTAAGGGATCCATTATCCAGAAACTCGCTATCCAGAAAGCTCAGAATTATGGAAAGGCCGTCTCCCATAGACTCCATTGTAATTAAATAATCCAACTTTTAAAAAATGATTTCCTTTTTCTCTGGAATAATAAAACAGTAGCTTGTACTTCATCCAAACTAAGACATAGTTAATCCTTATTGGAAGCAGAACCAAACTATTGGGTTTATTTAAAGTTTACATGATTTTCTAGTAGACTAAAAGCGATACTGACACGTTCCTATAAAAATCATCGGAACATGTCAGTATCAAGTAAATGCTGCACCCATAATTGTTCCTCTCAAATCCCCCCGCAAAGCCGTCCCCAGCCCCTGCAAACCTGCATTCACCCGACCCTCCAACACTGCTGAAAGATTTTCTAAACCTTTTCAGTGATGCTGGGCTGGGGGTGGGGCCCATCCATACGCTGATTATGAATGAAAACATGAATTCAGCCTATGGAAGGATAGCTCTGCCCCCAGCCCAAAATCACTGAAGCAACACAGAAGATCTGTTAGTAGAGTCAGCGAGTCGGCAGCACACAGGTTTGTGTTTATACTGACAAGTTCCTTTGATTTTTATAGGAACGTGTCAGTATCGCTTTAAGGAAGATCCAAATTACGGAGATCTGTTATCCGGAAACCCCCAGGTCCCGAGCATGCTGGATAACAGGTCCCATACATGTATTTCATCTGTATTTTATGTATTCAGAATGTATTCTAATGTCTTGTTTGTATTGTTTGTATCTAAAGTTCTACCTTCTTTTGATCATCATTAGTGATGGTTAAATTTATCCCGTTTCGCTTTGCCGAAAAATGTGCGGATTTTCAGCGAAATTCATGAAAAAATTCTCAAACAATCAGTGAAATTTAAAAATTGACGGCAGCGTCAATTTTGATGCGGCGTTAAAGTCAATGAGTGTCCAAATAGTGTTTGCCGTGAATTTTCGCAGGAGTTTTGTGAATTTATTCGCCGTCGGTGAAGTGTGGAATTTATTCGCCCATCACTAATCATCATCATTAAACAAGTTCCAGAACTTATACAGTGTGGTGATTGAACAGCGAGTAAAATGCCCGTTGATTCACTTCTCATAGTGACGGGGACAGGACAACTTACGGTAGATGAATTAGATAAACTTTATAGAGGAAAATTATACTGTATATCTATCTGTATGTCTATGATCTATATCTCTCTCTCGGCTTGACCCAGCCCTGAGTATAAAAATATGTGCTGTTCATGTGGTAGGAGGTTTTGTTGGAAGCTCAGCTTGATGAGGAATAATATCTCTACATTCCTGTGTAATTTGTTGGCTTTAATTAAAGCATAATAATTATGAAAGTTTACTGAAACTTACAGAAAGAAAATTAAAATCTGCATTTTACCTAAAGAAGTCCCTGTTCATTGAAATTAGTTTCTCATTATCTCCCATTTGGTACTGTTACTAACACTACATATTTTTTTCTTTAGTTCAGTATAACTGTAATGTGCTGCAATAGCAGTTTACAACATTGTTTAATATTAGGTATAGTTGATGAGAAAAGCCAATATTTTACAAAATGATTAATGCTAATAATCATATACGATAAAATTGCCCACAAAGCAGTTTTTTTTTCTCATTATGCTTATTTGATTAGGGAAAATATTAACTAAGAGGCAATAATGCATGAAGAGCATATATTACACAAAGATATCATTAATGCATTTGTACTCCCAATTGTAATGATAAGGATATTAGAAATCAGAGAGCAGGTCAATAACCATATACTTGTCGGTATACCAGTAACAGACCTCTCAACAACTTGTAATACCTTTTAAACAAAGGGGCTCATTGTGATGTAATACATAAATGTTCGTTATGGAAACTGTTTGACAAATCCTGGAATCTAAGGACTAGGTGCAATCAGTGACATTGTGTGCATTTTCAACACAAACACAATTATAAAAACCACAATCATAACCAAAATGCATAGGATGTGCAACCTTGGGATCATCTCTAATTGCTACAAAACACGTCAAGGAAATCCACCCACAACCTTAAAGGACCAGTAACATCAAAATATTTTTTTTTTAAAAGTTCACATTGAATAAAAAACATAAACAAAAATGAAATGTTAAAATCGAAAAGCCTTTATTAAGGAATAACTTACCGAAACTCAACTGGATTACTTTGTTTAGGGATGATGGATAACTATTCAACAGTGGGGGTTTTTTGCATTTTTTGCTAATTATTTCTATTGCATTTACATATATTGACCTCAAAAACACATTATATACATTGATTAATGCAACTCCTATTGTAAGATGTATAGTTATTAAAAGTGTCTGAGGAGTCCCAAGAGGCCAAGTACTCATGGCACTTACATTTTTAATGGTCAAGAAACTTTAAGGCAACTCTAATGGATCTTCTACTATCCTCAAACAATTCAAATAGAAGAACAAAGCACAAAAAATAACTGCAGCCTCTAATAAGCACCATTTGTTAGAATGTTTTTATGTTATTAATACAAAAGTATCATTTTTGTTTTATATTCAGTCATCTTTGTTTAACTTCTTAGCCTGTTACGCTCTGAGATTCAAGTGGAATATGAAAAAAAAATTGTAGCTAAAAGGATAAAAAAATCCTTGTCATATTCTAAGAATCTTTGGGCTTGGTGTAACCTGTGAAAGGTTTTGAAGTCTTTATAAACACCCATAACAAGCAACCAGAACATCCTTATAACTGAAATACTGTATATCATTAAACATTAAAATATGAATTGCATCATCAAAGAAGCATATTGTGTAAAATGGGAAATTAATTTGACTACATATTTTCATCATTTACACAATGAAAAATGCATTGCACAGACTTTTGAGATGCTACTGATACAGTGTATAAAATGTATGTAGCTGATTTATTTCCCAGAGGCCTGATATTCCATATTCTTTTCCAGCTAACTAATGCACGGCAATTGCTACACAGAGCACAGTTCGGGTAATTGTCGCCTTAATGATCCTTTGTTCAAGGATGAGCTGCCCACTGTAGTAGGAGCAGACTGTGATATTTGTATAAATAGTATCCTAGATCCTGGATTGGATGATCGAAGCTTGAAATAACAGCCTTGTAGAACTTTAATGACTTCATATTAGATATTCAGACTTATAGCCACAGGTCTACAGTACATTTTGATAAGTTCAGCTTAGTGGGTCTTAGAAAGTCCAAAGTATCAATCAAAGAGAAGTATACAAAGCATACATTATGGTAATCAGCAGAATTGTGTTGCAGTACAACATACCTGACATTTTATATAAAAGGAAAATGCTCACACCACTTTAATTTTAATTTCATTGATTTTTCAGATTACAGGCATTAGTATTAACATTAGTAATTGCCTTGTGAACATTACATATCACTTAGTGAATTTTGATTAGTTAATCGGTCCCATTTTACTTCGCTGAAAAATTCACAAAACTGGAAAAATTATCACAACTGTTTTGTTGTGAATATTTTGTCATGCGTCATTTTTGTAGCAAACTGCATTAGAGTCTATGGGTGTTTTTGTTGACACCTTGTTTCTGCTTTAGGGCTACCAATAGAAATTGGGAGGGCAAAGTCACATGCATTTTTCACTGCTACACACATGCCCTACATTGTTAGAGGACCTCCTATCCACTAGGCTACAACTGCTATTTTAATAGAAAAGAAAGGCTCCCATGTTGCTAATTTCATTGTTGACATTACGTGTCACAGTCGGCACCCAACACCAGAACAAATGCCAAGCACCCTGGTCTTGGCTCGTGCTTCACCTGTAGCGTGACCGCCGTTGGCCTTGGGAGGAGCCCTCAGCTATTTGGATGCCACCAGGACTTAAATGAGAGGTGCAAGGCGAGATGTTCTGGATAAGCAGAGGGGCACGACTGTTAGCAAAGTCTTTGGGCTGAAGGTCGTGGTACAAGGTGTTAGACGGGATCGTAATCGGAACTGACCGGGTCGAGGCAGGCAGAAAGTGAGCATAAACAAATCAGGCCGGGTCTGGGTAAGCAGCGTTCAGAGCGAGGTCAGGCAGGCAAGTGTCAAAACCGGGAGATCAGTCAGAGGGATATGGCAGAAGAGGTAGTTGAAATTCAGGCAATGTAGGGGGCCCTGAGGGTAAGGGGGGCCTGGCCACACCACACTTACTTGATTAGCCGGGCCCCCCATCTTTCTGAGAGCTGCTGACTTCTGGAAGGCATGGACATTTAAGAGGCCCTGGCCACCAATCTTCTTATAATGTGGGGGAGGGGGGCTGGCCACCAATTTTTTTTCTCATGTGGGGTCCTAGCCACCAATATTTTTTAATGGGGGGGCCCTGGCCACAAATGTTTTTTTTTTATGGGGGGCCCTGACCACCAATATCTTTTTATTTTTCATTAACATGTAGGAACCCTAGCACCAATAATTTTTTTTGTTTTTTTACTGTGTGGTGGGGGTGGACCTGTGGGGTGGGGAGGGCGGACCTGTAGTTGGGGCTTGCAGTGGGCGCAGCCCAGGGGGCCCAGGAAATTTTGTCGTATGGAACCCTGTGATTTCTGATGGCGGTCCTGTCAAGCCGACACAATTAGATTGTCTGCCATTAAACAATGAGGGATGAGCAAAATATTTCACCTTGTTTCGCTGGGAAAAAACACCCATAGACTTTAATGGATATTTAAAAATAATATTGCACAATTTGAAGATGTGTTGCGCCAAAACCATTTTTGGTGAAGTGAAACAGGTCAGATTCAATCAGCACTAGTGGCAATGTCTATATGTCTTTTGGGATTCTAGAAAAAAAAATTGTGTGGATGCTACATTTCAGGCATGTTTAACTTGGACTGCAATTAATATGCATTCTCTCTATATGTTGTAGGAAATGTTGTGGGAAGAGACTAAAGTACTCTGTAGCCATTCAGAATATCTAAGCATTCATAGACATACTAGGCAAAACTATAACTTAATTATCAAATTATCAGAAATAAAATGACCAGGGCGATATAGCACTCAAGATTTAAAGCTAAGTTACTCTCTTTTGGCATGTTCTAAAAAAGCACTGATGCTTTAGTTTAATTAGGTTCAACAAAAGATTTTTGGGGAAAGTTTAAACCACATTAAGTGGGCTATTTATTAATACTCAATTTTCCACCATTATTTTAATAATATAAATTCTACCAAACTCCCAACTATGATCTGGCTTAATTTACTAACAATTTGGATCAACAAAATTGTGCGACTTTTTCCAATTGTTGCCCAAAAATCTCAAAATATGCCAATTATTCAATGAAAAACTGGAATTTATCAGATTATTGAATGAAAACCAGTGTCAAACAGCCCAAAACTTTTGACAATAATGAAGGCAGAAAACATGTTCCAATTGTTAAAGGGACAATGTGCCATTGAATTTTACATGACTTTGACAGGTTTTAGCTGGAGTATTTACATATTTTAATGTTTAGCAGCTTGGGAGCATAATAAATCTTCAAAAAATTGAGTTTTCTTCCTCTAAAAATTTGAGTTTTTCTGCTTTAAAAACTGAACCAGAATAATTTGAGGTTTAATAAATAGGCCATTAAAAATGGCTAGTACATTAATAGGCTTATTTTTTCCTACTGTGAATAAAATCACAATTGAAAAAAAAAATGTGTATTAAAGACTTGAATACAGTTTTGTAAAAAAAAAAATTGAATACTTGGAATTAGTGAGTTTACAAGCTCAAAAAAACTTTAAATCTCTAATAAGAAAGTGGCTTGAATTTTGTCTACTTTCACTGACTTCTACATGAACTCGTAAGATTTTAGATGCCATAGTTTTACATTCACATTTTTTTCTGATTAATAAATAACAAACATTTGAGATTTTGAAAATATTATTAAAATTTGTAAGATTTTGTGCAAAAAAAAATTTGAATTGTGGCAATAATTTGAATTTGAAGGTTGATAAATTAACCCCAAGCACCAGAAGCCAGCATGATCTGTCTTCTGTACTGAGAAATAACAGCAGGAATACAAAATACATAGTTTTCTCTATTTGCTTCTTTAATCTTTCTCTATAGAGAATAAAAATATTAATTAAGACAGATCAGACAGATAAATGCATCTGTCTGATCTGTCTTAATTAATATGCATTCATTGAAATGTATCATTGCAACTTTAATGCTACATTTAGAAATACAGGTATGGGGCCTGTTATCCAGAATGCTTGGGAACTGGGGTTTTAAATCTACCGGAAAAATTTAATCAAATTCGAATTTAAAAAACTTGATTTGAGTTTTTTCTCAGAAAAATGTGAATGTCTAGAATTCGACTAAACTCAAATTGAGTTTTTTCTCCAAAAAAAACCTAAAATGTCAGGAAGGCTGCAAACAACTCCAAATTGACCCCACGGTTATAGGTGCCGAATAGTTGAATTTGAGATCTTAAAGGGTCAGAATATAATAAATGTTGAAAATCTAATTGAATTGAATTTTTTTAAAAACTCAAAACAAATTTGAATAACTCCCTAGTCGAATTTGACAGTTTTGACCATAACATTTTTTGAAAATTCGAATTTTCTATTCGACCCTTGATAAATCTGTCCCTTAATGTATGAAGATCCAAATTACGTAAATCCACAGATCCAGAGCTTTCCAGATAATAATTAAAATAGTCTCATTATTAAAATAGTCTATGTAATAAAAGCACTGAGTAAAACTAGGAGGATTCATAGTGAGATTAATAGCATCATTATACTTACTATAACTTTTATAGTCTAGGTCAGGAGTGCCCATACTTTATTAATGAGAGGTCTACTTTTAGTGATGTTGTCCCATTACGATCTACATCCATAAAAGCTTTGTTAGCATTCTGCTCCGTGGAAAATATTACTTAAATATTGATTTATACCTTTGATATAAATGATTTATGAGAAAATTAATATTTAACAACAATTTCTTATGTAACCATAACATAATAAATATCTGAATGAAAAGCATGAAACAGGAGGGTGATATAGACAAGCTTATTGTTGACAGTTTCTTGAGATCTACTGATCACCAGCTAAAGGTATACTGATAGATCCCGATTTACCTTTGGGCAACCCTGGCCTAGTTATTATAATTTGTAGGTTTTTCTTTCCCATACAGGTATGAGTTTCATCATTATCTTTGTTTTCAGCCTTAGAATTCTTTTATTACATCCTCAATTTTTCAAATGCACCTTTTCCAAATGAAATGAACCCACCCCCAGAAATTAAATGATTTGGGTACTTGACATCTGCGCTGCAATATTTCTTTTTTTTTCCTTTTTCCTGATTACATACTGTATAAATAGAATATTTGGAACGGTTGCAACTGGAGAATATTCTAACAGTACTTGTGTGAACCTTTGCTCTCCTATGGCACTGCTTGTTTTCTTCCTTTTCCTCCTCAGCAGATCACTGATCATATGGTAAAGCTGCTTCTTGACAAGACTCCCACTGGAAAAAAACGAAGACAATGTTTTCTGATTTGTATTCATAATCGGAAGTCATAACAATTAGTGAGACTTTAGTGCTTTGAAAAACAAAAGGGTCAGTACTTTGATAGCTGAATGCTTGCTCTTCCTCACTTAATTTAATCTTCAGAAGATCTGGGAAAACAAGAAGCTGTGTGATTGTAAAAGATTTCAATGTTTCCTTTATTTTCTCCTGACAAAGTGCTGCGGGATCGCAGAATATGACAGAGGTTACTGCAGTTGGGAATCACAAGCTAGCTGATGTTTTGCTAGGGTCCTCAAATGCATTTTCAGCAAATAAATACCAGCTCATAATCTGACACGGATCACAGCTTTTGGGGCTATTTGAAATTTTTTTTTTTACATGTCCCTTGGACGAACACATGGGTTAATTGCTTGAACTAGTCTGTTTGTATTGAATTCCTGGCCACAATGAATAGCAGGAATGGAAGTTTATTTAGCTAAAGCAATGCTGAATTATGCCTATTTTGATTCAAAAGCATACAAGCAGGAGTTTGCCATATTGGACATATTTTTATGGTCAGAAAAGATTCCTCTAGTTGACTAATGCTTCACATACAAAAATCATAATCTATTAATTGTTTACAATTAAAAGCTTAATTGCAAACCTAGATTCAAGCAACACGTGGAGGCCCATTTATCAAAGGTCGAATTTTCGAATTGATGTGATTTTTTTTAATTCTAACATACTTACAATTTGAATGGGAGGTTATTTAAGAAAAAATAAGAATGTCTAATATTCAATTGAATAGTTTTGACCCAAAAATTTGAATCCCGAAAAATATACTGGAATGTCAGGAAGGCTATTAAAATCTCCAAATGGCTCAACGAACCTCTGCCATTGACTTGTACATGAACTTGGCAGGTTTAAGGTGGTGAATATTCTAATTATGACTGTTTTCATGGTCGAGATGTGATAAATCTCACATTCAAATTTACATTTGAATAGGAGGATAAAAATTGGGAATTCGATTGTACTATTTGACCCTTGATACATCTGCCCCTCAGGGCCTTATTTAACAAAATCTGAATTTTTTTTTATCATAAAAAAAGTCAGACAAAATTAAAATCCATGATTGGAGCGTATTTATTATTAAAAAAGCATAATTTAATCGGATTGTGGACAAACACTAAAAAATCAAGCAAAATTCTGAATCATGAGATTTTTCCCCAGATCAATCGATTTTTTTGGCTTTTTCTTGAAAAGAACATTTTTTTTTTATTTCTGCCCAGAAAGTCTAAAATAGTTGGATTTTAGGACTTATTCCAGGGCAGACCACAGAAACTTTCAAGTAGGATAGGGACCTCTCCCATTGACTTATATACAACCTCGGTAGGTTTGAGATGCCGGATTTTCGGATTCAGACTTTTACAGGTATAATAAATCTTGAACTTAAGGACCTATTTATTAAACCTCAAATTTTTGTGGATGAGTTTTTAGAGACAAAAAAACTCAAATTTTTAAAGGAAAAGAAACTTTTTCAAGATTTATTTTCCTCCAAAAATCCAAACATACTCCAGCTAAAACCTGTTAAAATCTTGTAAAAGTCAATGGCAGACATCCTTTAACAATTTGAAAATGTTTCTTACCTTAATGATCTTCAAAGTTTTTTTGCTGGTTTTCGTTTAATAATCTGAAAAGTAAAAGTTTTTGGGCTAAAACTCAAAAAAGTCAAAACAAAATAGTTGCACAATTCTATTTGATGTTCATTTTTGTATTGACTTTTTCCCAGCCGACTTTTTTGATCACATTTATTGGTAAATTAAGGGCATTCAGATTTGGGAGTTTGTTTGAATTTATTTTTTTATTATAGTGAGAAACAGTCAAGTTTTATTAAATACCCCTCTTAGAGGCCCATTTAGCAAGGTTTTAGAGTCTACAGATAAATTAACTTTCTGTTAAACTGCAAATGTCATGTCATTTATTAAAATATCTGAATATAAAAAGCAAGAAATGAAAAAAAAACCTGAACAATGCACTAAAAAGTACGGAAACCTTTAAAAATTTCAGCTTTTTGGACAATTATTAACAAAAAAAAGTCTGATTTGATTAAAAATGGTCCAATTGACTTCTATACAAACTTGGCAGCTTTTACTTGGTAAATATTTTGTTTTAGAGTTTTTCGTAGTTTTTACACTTAATAAATGTCGAATATTTTGAGTTTTTTAAAGGAGAAGGAAAGCTACGGAGGCATTTTATTGCCAATAGATTAGCTGCAATAGTGCAAGCTAGAATGCTATATTTATTCTGTAGAATGTTTTACCATACCTGAGTAAAAAGCTCTAGAAACTCTCTGTTTGTTTAGAATAGGAGCTGCAGTATAAATGTGGTGTGACATCACTTCCTGCCCGAGTCTCTCCCTGCTCTGGGCTCAGATTACAGTAGAGAAGGGAGGGGTGGGGGGAGAGGAGCAAACTGAGCATGCTCTTGCCCAGGGCAATGAGGTTTAAGCTGAAGGCAGGAAGTCTGATACAGAAGCCCATGTGTACTCAATAGAAGGAAAGAAATTCAGTATTTCTTTTGACAGGGGACTCAGAGCAACATTACTTGGGGGGTTTACTGGTATATTTAGATGGACCTTTCTGATAAGGCTTACTTAGTTTTAACCTTTCCTTCTCCTTTAAGAAAAAACACAAAGTTTGGAAATTTGTTAAAAAAATACTAATTCAAATATTAGTAAATAGGCCCCTAAATGTAAAATAATGAAAAATCAGTAAAAAGTTAATATTTTAAATTTTTTTTTGAAAATAGTCAGTTTACAACATTGTGCAAGAATTCTACTAAGAATAATATCAAAGCTAAAGAAATCTTCCAGACCTTTGAAGGAAAGTTACACATGCTAAAAAAACACACCTGTCCAGGGTATTTTCCAGTGAGTGTTGCTCATGTATTTTATTATTAACATGTATTTATATAGCGCCAACATATTGCGCAGCACTGTATCTTCATTGAGCTCAGCTCCACAGGACCATTTTGGACTGCACATGTGGAAGGTTCCAAGACAGCCTCAATGGATCCATGGCAGCTCCCTCTGAAAGAGAGAGTTAGCACTTATTTGCATAGGTGCAAAGCATGAGAGTAAAATAAAGGGTGCCAGGAGTTTAGGAGTGTACAGGGTCTGGTGGGGACCCTGAACAATTCACAGTTTCAGTATATTTGTGTACAATAATACACCATACTTTGCACCCAGTAACTTCTAGTTCTAACTTCTAGTTTTGACTCTGGTGTGAGTGTATATGGTATAAATGTTAGGTAGAAGCCAGATCAATAGCCATATCAGGCATACATAGGGGAAATTCACTGCTCCCCTGCAGAGGTGTCACTATAGAGGAAGCAGAACCCATTTCCCCAAGGGGGGCCTGGACCACAGGTCAGTTTCCTCTATAGCCACCTTCTGTAGAAAAATGTGGATGTCCACTGCCCACAATGGTAGGTGCATGGGTAGGCACATACGTGCAAATGTGTAAGCATGGAGGGCTGATCGTATGCAGAGTGCTGTTCCCCTGATAACATTGATCTTCTAGCAGTGTATCATGAGTTTGAAATATTTCTGTCCATGCCCATAAGACTATGCCTAGGGAGTGCAGATTTTTATGCAATATCAAATATAGCCGCCTGCTTGTTTCTCCGTGCTATTTCTGTGTTCGTATTAGTGGGGATCTCACATGTAGGGATTTGTATTCAGCACATGTGAAAGAGGACAATAATGTACAACATTATGGCAGATTTAGGTGGATTTAGTTCTGTTTGTGTTTTGAAAAATAAGATTGCATATAATATAGGTGTTAATCAGGATTAATGCTCATAAGGCTTTTAAAAGTTACTTTGAATTCATGTGCCCTGTATAAAATGACTTGTGTTCTTAAAGTTCTGATGGGTTTTGTAATATATTTGTCCTGTAAATTTGAATGACTGTAAACCCCAAGGCATGACAGTAAAACTTCATCCAAACTTTTTTTTTTTCTATCTAAGCTTTTTGCAGTCAGCAGAGTTTATTTATAAATGTCTAACGGTGAGCAATTTTGCCAACGATCCACAGTCGCTCCATAATGCAACACAGCAGAAATGTGATGGCATCAGTCACATTTATTAGGTAAAGATTCATGAAATACAAAATTTCGATAAGAAGAGACACATTGCTTAAGCGTCCAAAGATAAACTACATTCCCGTGTATTGAAACAATATTTAGTTTTTGCTTTTTGGAAAAGCCAGACAGCAGAAAGGCTGAATTACAATGAAACAGAAACACAAATATTAACAAATATACACAAATATGAATCTTTTTTTGTTATTTTAAAGAGGGTAAATGCAAACACTGCTATTTTATTTATAGCTTTAATGTAGTCTTTAAGAGCTTATATATTGTAAGTAAATAGCTTTAAATTTTGATCGGGACAGCGGGTCAAGGGTGGGATTGTGTGTTTCGTTTATAATTTATATAATATGTTATAATATCAATATCATCTATATTTTATATATATTTGTTCTGTCCCCAACCACTTCTGATGATGACACTTCCGGTTTGCAGCAACAACACTTCCTGTTTAATATGGTAAGTGGGTTGTGGATCGGGTTGGCAGTTGCAAGTCGGGGCCTGTACTAGATCCAAACGTGTAAAAATGCAGGTTGTGGGACCGGGTCGGGGTTTGCAGGTCCCGGTCGGGTCCTTGTCTAAAAAATTGGTTTCTTGCAATATTATACCATGAATAAAGTAAAGAAGAATACATGGAGTATAAACACTAAAGCCAGGCAGTGCTGACTTCATGGGGAATGAAGTCTTGGCATTCTGTTTTGAAGAACACAAATCGTGGCAGTGCACAAATATAGAATATATGGCAAAATGCACCTTTTTTTTGTACTTTTTTTCTTATTTTTCTAAACATGGAAGGACAACAAGTGTGCAACAGAATATATTGCATACATACTTAATCATTTCAGTTTTAATTATATAAATAAGCATAATGTTGCTCCACTTGAAATTTTTCTACTAATTGATATAAACAGTTTGTCTGGTTTAGGGTGAAACGAAAACATGCTTTCCTTCCAGCTATGTGATTGCATAGGCTTTTGCACTTGGTGCAAGGAAAAAGTGACGATAATGAATGTAGCTTTACTTCCAAAGTCATACACTAAGGAAACCAAATTCACATAGCTTGCCAAAGAGATCCTATCAAAAATGGGGTATCTATGAAATGGTATTAGGACTTTCAACCTATGAAATTTTATGCAGTGTCGGACTGGCCCACCGGGATACCAGGAAAACTCCCGGTGGGCCCAGGTGTTAGTGGGCCCTCTTGCTTCTAACCATTTAGCATATTTTATGATCCTTACCCATTCCTTTATGGGGGAATAATGCTTAATACTGGAAAAATATAGTAAGTAGATATAAAAGACTAGAAGAATAAAGGGGTTGAGAGAGGAGAGGAGAGGAGGAATACAAGTTTGGAAAGTGGGCCCACGGTTTTCTGGTTGGCCCACGGTGTAAGGCTTTCTGGTGGGCTCCTGGCATTCCAGTCCGACACTGATTTTATGGCATTGACCTGTCAGGTCCATAATTATGAGGATGATGTAAAGGACACTCAAGTTATGCTTCTCTGTATTGAAAGGTGAAACGTCCTTCACCTTGGTTATGCATACACTTTCACCTTCGGCTAATGAAAATGATACAATAGACCTAAAAAAGTCAGATTATTAAAAGGAATTAAATTATTCTGTTTTTTGCTGTGGTCTGGCCAAGCTGCAATTGTTTACATTTGAGAATTCAGTATTATGACTTTGTATATTGGGATTAAATACCCCATGTTGTAAAAATTAAGAATATTAGAAGTCACCAAGGAGGTCCATTACCATATAGAGGCTTTCATGCAGGTCATAGGACTCCTAGGTGACTCAAATGTTAAAACTGAGGATATATTTTATTTCAATAAGGAAATAGTTTTCAAGATTGGGTACCCATGCACTAAACCATATAAATATTTATTTTCCAGTAGAGTTTTCATTTAGACATTTATCACTCATTTTCAAAAAAAACCTAAATTATATCACTTGTGCCATGCCTTCTTTGATCCAATCTTTATATACAATGAACATGCATACCCACATAAATATCCAAGTTTATAACATTGATTATGCTCATTCTCTGAGAGACACAATCGTCCCATTTAGTTTAGGAAATGGAATTCTTGTCTTGCAATACATTCTACTTAGAAAGGCTGTTTGAGTGTGTGTGTCAAAAAGGCCCAATTAGAAATATAAAAACTCTGTTCTGTGTTCAATTTTGTATATGTATTTAGCTTTGATAATTACTTAATTTCACAAGCCATTCGCTGCCTTTTTATTTAATAACAAGGGAAAATATGAGCCTGTCCTCTGCCTCAAGTTACTGTGTCACATCATTATATTAGAGAGAAGTAGGACATGAAAAATGACTAGTTTCTTTCCCAGTCTGGTGCTGTAGAAGTTATTCATCAACTTATCTGTTTGTTTCTGTGAGGGGTTATTGACTGTAAATAGGAAAATCTCATCATTCTGCTAAATTATACAGCTACTAGAGGAATTCCCCTGTGCAACAATGCAACCATTAATGCTTACCAAGCGAATTTCAATGTATGGGTTTAGTGTGGTTGTACTGAAATATATTTCCATGACATACATTCAATTTTCTTGAGACAAGATTTCTTTTATGAATTTACAGGCATGCATTCAGGGACATTTAAAGCCTATATTTTACAAGCACCCAAGCAGAAACTCTCCTTATGTAACATTATCCTAGTCATCCAGCAGAGCAAAACCAGTGCAAAAATGGAATGTGAATAAACACACAAATAAATTCTGCATTCCCTGGACTATATTTATGGAAGTGGAATTTTTTTATTATTATTTTTAAGTTGATGAGATAATACAATTTTTAGCAAGATGATAAAAGGCTAACATTACATTAGGAGGTACATTTGCAAAAATTTTGAGAAACTTTAACAATATTGATCGTTTGGGTTTGCCAGTTTCTGAGGTCCTCTCACTAGTGAGGACATTCACACATATATTATTTCTCACTAGCAATGAGCACATTTTTGGCCTGCTACAGATTTGTGGTGAAATTGGTGTTTTTGTGATGAAGATTTTTGTAAATCCGTGGTTAATAAGTTAGTGCATTTGGTGCAAGAAAAAAATGCAAGAAAAAACACACACATTGCCTCCAATGCAATACCTTTTTTGGGGGGTTTGTGAATTTTTCAGAGAAGCATTTGATTAAAGCATTTGCACCATCATCTCTAATGAAGACGTCCATACAACTTTAATGTACCCGCCCTATTCAAATTGACCTAAGAGTAAGATCGCTAGCGAATTTTCGCCAGGCAAAAATTAACACTAGAGCATCTTCGCTATGAAATGCTCGCACTGCCAAAGTAATGCTAGCAAAAAAGTTGCCAGCGTTTGGCAACTTCCCCAACTTCCCCTCTGTCTCTCCAGGCAGAGTATCTGGCTTCCCTGTGCCAGCCTGATCCAAATGACTTCTTTGAGTGGGGTCTTCCAGCTCTCTGGGCCCACCAGCAGTTCCTCTTTCTCTCTCTCTCTTTTTCCACCATGTGGCTCTTTCTGCCCGGCTGTTCTCTGTCAGGCGCTGCTGCTTCTCCTTCCTGCCAGCCTCTCCCAGGCTGCTGTGTAACTTCCTGCAGCCCTGAGATCCCTGAGCAACTGGTTGCTAGGCACTATCTTACAGCACAAAGACACAGGCTCTGTTCCTGCTCCTTTACAGGAAAATACTGTGGAACTGCATTACCCCCTTACAGGATTCTCCTTTTAAAATGTGAAGTTTTAAAAGGGTTTCCCAGATAGTGGAAAGGGTGAGCTCCCCTCATGTGAAAGGTTGGCCAAAAATTGGATATTTGCCTAATTTGGCCAACGCAGATTAATGATCATCAGATTGTAATCTTTCAATGTATCAGGGATTTCCTCATTAGTAATTGTGTTGCTACTGACAGTATCTCAAAACCAGAGGGAAATGATGTGCACTCAGATGCTTCTACATTGTTTTATATATCATATAAATATATAATATTGAGTGTATATTTGCCTAATATAATTAGTGATGGGCGAATAAATTCGGCAGACATGAATTTGCATTGAATTTCAGCATTTTGCTACAAGCAAACTAATCAGAGAAACAATTCGCCGGGAAAAAAATCCTCCATGTCAAAGAAAAATTGTCGCCTGTCAAAATTGGCATGAGCATAAAAATTGGCGCACATCAAAATTATTTGGATGCCCATTGGTTTTAATGCGTTTGGACCAAATGTTTGCACATATAAAAATTAATGCGCACGTCAAAATTATTTTGATGCCCATTAACTTCAATGCGTTTCATGAATTCACAGATTCGGCCATCACTAAATATTATTCATCTCATTATACAATAGGAGTATAAATAATAAACTTTCATAAAAATTACCTACAAATATAGACTGAGCCATTGAGTGACATGCCTCCAAGTTACTGGTCCAAAATTAAACCTCAGGGAAGATTACCTGTGTCACAAACTGCTCAACAATCTACATTCCTGAATCCTCCGGTATTGATTCCTTCTGTTGCCTGTATTATTATTATTATTATTATTAGAGACTGGTCAATCATAACAAAAGGCAGTTGTGCTCATTAGAGCTTACAATCTAAAAGCAGCTGACATATGTTACAGATATTTTTGTATTTAATACAAGATTCCAAACAGAAAATTCTTAAACCCACAGAGGCATTTGCTATAAGATTAAACTCACACACAAATAGGTTTTGCACTCTTGCATTTTTTTTCTTTGATTCATCCCATTTCCTGCCATAAGATGGTGACAGGTGCTGTGGGACATCATGCAGACAAGATGAGAGATAATGTGTCCAGGAAACAGCAATTTTTGTTTGCTAGATTCTATGTGAGGATGAGCTATTGCCAGGCTTCAAAAGTTAGGTTCAGCCTATTTGTTGAATGACAGTCTTTATAGAGCAATGACATGTGTGTGGGAGACGTGAGAGTGCAGAGAGTCATATGCTAATGTCAAGAAAATGAGAGCACTTTTTTAATAGCTTCTGCTTTGTCTGAAAATATGTCTTGGCTACCAAAGAAACCTTAGAATATTCAGTGACATATAACATCAAATTTATCAATCTTTTGTGAAGAAGCCAAAATAAAAGGATATATTTCGCTGATGTTTCTTTTCCCTATTTCCCTATACAAAAGCATTCCAGCCTAAGACACCTAGAAAATAAAGACAAAAGAGATCCTCTATTGTCCGAGGTGGACATGAGCCCGCCCTAAAACAAATGTGGCATGACCCTCAAATTGTTTAAAAAAAAATTAATTTATTTTAAACTTTTAAACATAATCCCACTTTAAAAAATTTAAAAGACGCCAGCGTTTTGACTTTCGGCATACAGGATGACACTGACATAGGATAGTTGAGGATGTATCCGTTCACCAGGTATGATCTGGTGAAGAAGACTCTGGCGAAAAGGGTATAGTAGTGAAAAATTTGCACTTTGATGAATTTGCAATTCGCCTGAGCAAAAATTTGCCTGGTGAAAAGGCTTAAACTTAGTTAGCGCTGACCTCTTCGCTAGTGAATTGTCCTCTATACCTTTTATTATGTAAATCTTCCTGTGAATTGTCTTTTTGGAGAATTTTCGCTAGCGAAGGCCACTTCGCCCTTTTTAAAATCTGCCCTTAAGACAGGAAGTGATGGCCTCTGTCAGGAAGAACACTGTAAGCATGCTTGGAGCTATGTTCATAATTAAATAGTATAGACACTACACTTGCATAGAATCCACCAAAACTATTGTTTTCTATTTACCTTACATAGCTATTTTTTTTTTTTTTAAACAATTGTCATTCTATGTGGTGCCCTCTTGATGATGATGTTCTGGCAAACCCCATCTTTCTGTTCTGGGATGTGTCTGATGAGCATCACGGCTGTTCCTCTTCAATGACACAAGGTTAACTTTTTAAATAGTGGGTGCATTAGCAATTCACTATAGATAAATTGTCTCCTTCTGCCATCAATATATTTTAAAACCTTACATTTCCAATACCTCTACAATCCGAATTTTACCTCTAAAATACAGAAAATGTAAAGTTTGGTCATAACTTTTATTGGCTAATTGTACTTATTGAGTTAGCCAATAAAAGGTATCACCAAACTTTACATTTTCTGCATTTTTCAATGGCTAAACACGGTACAACATCTTAAACCTCTAAAATAACTCTAGTACTATTGCCAGCACCACATGAGATGATAGATCTGAGCAACCAATTCCTTAAGGTGGCCATGGACGTAACAAGTAAAGATCTTTCCAAGACAGATCGTTCATTTCAATACACACGTGGAGAGCTGAATTGTCAGATATATAGGTTGATATACAGACAGAAACAATAGAATTCTACCTGTATCTGACAATTCAGCACTAACAGTGGCCGATGTTTGGAAGCCTTCAAAGGCACCCAATCAAATATTTTCATCCAGCCCGATCGACGAACCGACCAGTATTCAAGTCCTCTGCCGATATCGGTCGGCTCTTTTCCCACCATACACACACCGAGTATCGTACGGAAATTAGTTTTGTACGATATTATCTGTACGTCTATGGCCACCTTTACTGTTTGCATGGATCTGCAATCCAGGATTAGGGATGTAGCGAACGTCGGAAAAAAAGTTTGCGAACATATTCGCGAACTTGCGCAAAAATGCGAGCGGTTCGCGAACGGTTCGCGAACCCCATAGACTTCAATGGGAAGGCGAACTTTAACATCTAAAAAAGACATTTCTGGCCAGAAAAATGATTTTAAAGTTGTTTAAAGGGTGCAACGACCTGGACAGTGGCATGCCAGAGGGGGATCAAGGGCAAAAATTTATCTGAAAAATCTGCCTGTGTGTGCTTGGAAGAGATAGTGTAGGGGGAGAGCTGTTAGTGATTTCAAGGACAGATGATAGTAAGTTTGCTGGCTAGTAATCTGCTTGATACTGCTCTGTATTGGAGGGACAGAAGTCTGCAGGGATTTGAGGGACATTTTAGCTTAGGTAGCTTTGCTGGCTAGTAATCTACTGTTCTCTTTAAACAACTGCCATACATTGACCTTGTAGGCATTGTTTGCCCAGTTTTTTTGGACGCAGCCACTGAAGCACAGTTGCCAGAAAAAATATGCCATATAAATGCTGAAAATAGTCATTTTTCGCCATACGTTGACCTTGTAGACATTGTTTGCCCAGTTTTTTTGGACGCAGCCACTGAAGCACAGTTGCCAGAAAAAATATGCCATATAAATGCTGAAAATAGTCATTTTTCGCCATACGTTGACCTTGTAGACATTGTTTGCCCAGTTTTTTTGGTTGCAGCCACTGAAGCACAGTTGCCAGAAAAAATATGCCATATAAATGCTGAAAATAGTCATTTTTTGCCATATACGTTGAGTCAACGTATGGCAAAAAATGACTATTTTCAGCATTTATGTGGCATATTTTTTCTGGCCTCTGTGCTTCATTGGCTGCGGCCAAAAAAACTGGGCAAACAATGCCTACAAGGTCAACGTCGTTGACCTTGTAGGCATTGTTTGCCCAGTTTTTTTGGCCGCAGCCACTGAAGCACAGAGGCCAGAAAAAATATGCCATATAAATGCTGAAAATAGTCATTTTTTTGGTCGCAGCCACTGAAGCACAGTTGCCAGAAAAATTATGCCATATAAATGCTGAAAATATAAATTTTTTTGGTTGCAGCCACTGAAGCACAGAGGCCAGAAAAATTATGCCATATAAATGCAGAAAATATGCATTTTTTTGGTCGCAGCCACTGAAGCACAGTTGACAGAAAAATTATGCCATATAAATGCTGAAAATATAATTTTTTTTGGTTGCAGCCACTGAAGCACAGAGGCTAGAAAAATTATGCCATATAAATGGACAAAATATGCATTTTTTTGGTTGCAGCCACTGAAGCACAGAGGCCAGAAAAATTATGCCATATAAATGCAGAAAATATGCATTTTTTTGGTTGCAGCCACTGAAGCACAGAGGCCAGAAAAATTATGCCATATAAATGCAGAAAATATGCATTTTTTTGGACGCAGCCACTGAAGCACAGTTGCCAGAAAAAATATGCCATATAAATGCTGAAAATAGTCATTTTTTGCCATACGTTGACCTTGTAGACATTGTTTGCCCAGTTTTTTTGGTTGCAGCCACTGAGGCCAGAAAAAATTAAACCAGTAGGGTTTGCACCCTAGTTTGTAACGGTGGCGGAGGGAGGAGGACGCTAAAGGACAGCTGTGTGTGGAGTCATGAGGCTTGAAGAGAAGGACAGCTGCATAGAAGTCAGAACAAGTCTTCCGGCGTGCAGTAACCCTCCGAGATCCACCCCTCATTCATTTTAATAAAGGTCAGGTAATCGACACTTTTGTGACCTAGGCGAGTTCTCTTCTCAGTTACAATCCCTCCTGCTGCACTGAAGGTCCTTTCTGAGAGCACACTTGAGGCTGGGCAAGACAAGAGGTTCATGGCAAATTGTGACAGCTCTGGCCACAGATCAAGCCTGCGCACCCAGTAGTCCAGGGGTTCATCGCTCCTCAGAGTGTCGATATCTGCAGTTAATGCCAGGTAGTCCGCTACCTGCCGGTCGAGGCGTTCTTTGAGGGTGGATCCAGAAGGGTTGTGGCGCTGCCTTGGACAGAAAAACATTTGCATGTCTGATGTTACAGACCGGCCAAAGGGCTTTGTCCTTGCAGGTGTGCTCGTGGCAGGATTACTGGCACCTCTGCCCCTGGAATGTTGATGAGTTCCTGAAGTGACATCACCCTTAAAAGCATTGTACAACATGTTTTGCAGGCTGGTTTGTAAATGCCGCATCTTTTCGGACTTGTGGTATGTTGGTAACATTTCTGCCACTTTATGCTTGTACCGAGGGTCTAGTAGCGTTGCGACCCAGTACAGGTCCTTCTCCTTAAGCCTCTTGATACGGGGGTCCTTCAACAGGCATGACAGCATGAAAGACCCCATTCTCACAAGGTTGGATGCAGAGCTATCCATCTCCGCTTCCTCATTATCAAGGACTGCATCATCCACGGTCTCCTCCCCCCAGCCACGTACAAGACCAGGGGTCCCCAAAAGGTCACCACTAGCCCCCTGGGAAGCCTGCTCCTGTTGGTCCTCCTCCTCCACAAAGCCACCTTCCTCCTCTGACTCCACTTCTGGCACCTCTCCCTGCATTGCAGCAGGTGCCTGGGTTCGTTCTGGTGATTCCGACCATAAATCGTGCGCTTCCAGCTCCTCGTCACGCTGGTCTACAGCCTCATCTGCCACTCGTCGCACGGCACGCTCCAGGAAGAAAGCGAAGGGTATTAGGTCGCTGATGGTGCCTTCGGTGCGACTGACCATATTTGTCACCTCTTCAAAAGGTCGCATGAGCCTGCAGGCATCGCGCATAAGCACCCAGTAACGGGGGAAAAAAATCCCCAGCTCTGCAGATCCAGTCCTACCACCCAGTTCAAAAAGGTACTCGTTGACGGCCCTTTGTTGTTGCAGCAGACGTTCCAACATAAGGAGCGTTGAATTCCAGCGAGTCTGGCTGTCAGAAATCAAACGCCTGACTGGCATGTTGTAGCACTGCTGAATGTCAGCAAGGCGTGCCATGGCTGTGTAGGAACGTCTGAAATGGGCCGACACCTTTCTGGACTGGGTGAGAACGTCCTGGAATCCTGGGTACTTGGAGACAAAACGTTGGACTATTAAATTTAACACATGTGCCATGCAGGGCACATGTGTTAAATTTCCCAGTCTCAACGCTGCCAACAGATTGCTTCCATTGTCACACACCACTTTTCCGATCTGCAGTTGGTGTGGGGTCAGCCACCGATCGGCCTGTGACTGCAGAGATGACAGGAGTACAGATCCGGTATGGTTTTTGCTTTCCAGGCACGTCATCCCCAAGACAGCGTGACAACGGCGTACCTGGCACGTCGAATAGCCTAGGGGGAGCTGGGGGTGCACAGGTGTGGAGGAGGAGAAGGAGGACCCAGCAGCAGAGTAAGAAGAAGAAGAGGAAGAAGACGAGGTAGAGAGCGATGGAGGAGTAGAGGTGGTGGCAGAACCGCGTGCAATCCGTGGCGGTGACACCAACTCCACTGTTGTTGTTGTTGTTGAGCTACCCATTCCCTGCTTCCCATTTCCAGCCATTACCAAGTTCACCCAGTGGGCAGTGTAGGTGACATACCTGCCCTGACCATGCTTGGAGGACCATGCGTCAGTAGTCATATGGACCTTTGGCCCAACACTAAGTGACAGAGATGCGGTAACTTGGCTCTGCACATGTTGGTACAGGTGTGGTATTCCCTTTTTAGAAAAAAAATTGCGGCTGGGTACCTTCCACTGCGGTGTCCCAATTGCTACAAATTTGCGGAAGGCCTCAGAGTCCACCAGCTGGTATGGTAAAAGCTGGCGGGCTAAGAGTGCAGACAAGCCAGCTGTCAGACGCCGGGCAAGGGGGTGACAGTCAGACATTGGCTTCTTACGCTCAAACATGGCCTTCACAGAAACTTGGCTGGTGGCAGATGACTGGGAATGGGAACAGGTGGTCAAGGTGGAAGGCGGAGTGGAGGGTGGTTCAGATGGGTCAAGGAGAGCAGAGGTAGAGCAGTAAGATGCTGGACCAGAAGGAGTGTGGCTTTTAGTTTGCCTGTTGCCTTTGAGGTGTTGCTCCCAAAGTGCTTTGTGCTTGCCGCTCATGTGCCTTCGCATAGAAGTTGTACCTATGTGGCTGTTGGGCTTACCAAGGCTCAGTTTCTGACTGCACTCATTGCAAATTACAATGCTTTTGTCAGAGGCACACACATTAAAAAAATCCCACACTGCTGACTTTTTGGAAGTGTGCGATCTGGCGGTAACAGTAGAAGTTGGCGGCATTGGCGGCAATGGCGGGTGCGTTGGCTGGCTGAACACAGGTGCCGATACATGTTGTTGCCCTACTGATCCCTGCGGGCTGTCCTCCCTGCTTCTTCTAAGTCTTATTCTCCTACTGCCTCTCTGACTCTCCGTCTCTCCATCTGAACTACCCTCCTCTTGCTCTCTTCTACTAGGCACCCACAAAACATCAATCTCCTCATCATCATTCTCCTCAGATGCATCAATTTCTTCTGACACATCACAGAAGGAAGCAGCAGCGGGGACCTCCTCCTCATCACTCATCATTATGTCCATCTCTGTCGTGTTCTCTGCCAGAATTAAATCTGGTGTAACGTCCTCATCTCCTTCATCTTCTTCTGCCAATAATGGTTGCGCATTACTCAGTTCAAGAAACTCATGGGAAAATAACTCCTCTGACTCCAGTGAAGAAGGGGCACCGGTGGTGGAGGAAGTGTTACGTGGGGTGGCCATAGCAGTGGAGGATGAGGAGGATGTTGTGGTAAAGTTAGAAACGGTAGAGGATGGGGTGTGCTGTGTAAGCCAGTCAACTACCTCTTCAGCATTTTGGGAGTTCAGGGTCATTGGCTTTTTAAAACTGGGCAATTTGCTAGGGCCACAGGATTGCATAGCAGCACGGCCCCTAGCACGGCCTCTGCGTGGCGGCCTGCCTTTGCCTGGCATTATTTTTAAAAAAACAACAACAACAAAAACTCAGTTGGTTTTTCTGGAAACGATAATACACACAGCTAGATGGCGGTTTGAAGAAAACACTGTGCAAATAATGCCTACAAGGTCAACGTATACACAGCGGTGGATACGGATTACGTAAAATATAAGAATGCTGCTTGAAAAAAAGTAACTCAAGTGGTTTTTCTAGAGACGATAATATTATCAATATTTAGACAAAATGTGAACAAGCTCACACAGCTAGATGGTGGTTTGAAGAAAACACTGTGCAAATAATGCCTACAAGGTCAACGTATACACAGCGGTGGATACGGATTACGTAAAATATAAGAATGCTGCTTGAAAAAAAGTAACTCAAGTGGTTTTTCTAGAGACGATAATATTATCAATATTTAGACAAAATGTGAACAAGCTCACACAACTAGATGGCGGTTTGAAGAAAACACTGTGCAAATAATGCCTACAAGGTCAACGTATACACAGCGGTGGATACGGATTACGTAAAATATAAGAATGCTGCTTGAAAAAAAGTAACTCAAGTGGTTTTTCTAGAGACGATAATATTATCAATATTTAGACAAAATGTGAACAAGCTCACACAGCTAGATGGCGGTTTGAAGAAAACACTGTGCAAATAATGCCTACAAGGTCAACGTATACACAGCGGTGGATACGGATTACGTAAAATATAAGAATGCTGCTTGAAAAAAAGTAACTCAAGTGGTTTTTCTAGAGACGATAATATTATCAATATTTAGACAAAATGTGAACAAGCTCACACAGCTAGATGGCGGTTTGAAGAAAACACTGTGCAAATAATGCCTACAAGGTCAACGTATACACAGCGGTGGATACGGATTACGTAAAATATAAGAATGCTGCTTGAAAAAAAGTAACTCAAGTGGTTTTTCTAGAGACGATAATATTATCAATATTTAGACAAAATGTGAACAAGCTCACACAGCTAGATGGCGGTTTGAAGAAAACACTGTGCAAATAATGCCCACAAGATCAACGTATACACTACTACAGCGGTGGATACGGATTACGTAAAATATATTATGGCTGCTTGAAAAAAGTCACTCCGGTGTTTTTTCTGGAGACGGTAATATTATGGATATTTAGACAGAATGTGAACAAGGTCACACAGCTAGATGGCTGTTGGTTGAATAACACACTGGGCAAAAAATGCCTACAGGGCAAATAATGCCTAAAAGGTCAACTTATACACTACTACAGCGATGGATACGGATTACGTAAAATTTATTATGGCTGCTTGAAAAAAGTCACTCCGGTGTTTTTTCTGGAGACGGTAATATTATGGATATTTAGACAGAATGTGAACAAGGTCACACAGCTAGATGGCTGTTGGTTGAATAACACACTGGGCAAAAAATGCCTACAGGGCAAATAATGCCTAAAAGGTCAACTTATACACTACTACAGCGATGGATACGGATTACGTAAAATATATTATGGCTGCTTGAAAAAAGTCACTCCGGTGTTTTTTCTGGAGACGGTAATATTATGGATATTTAGACAGAATGTGAACAAGGTCACACAGCTAGATGGCTGTTGGTTGAATAACACACTGGGCAAAAAATGCCTACAGGGCAAATAATGCCTAAAAGGTCAACTTATACACTACTACAGCGATGGATACGGATTACGTAAAATTTATTATGGCTGCTTGAAAAAAGTCACTCCGGTGTTTTTTCTGGAGACGGTAATATTATGGATATTTAGACAGAATGTGAACAAGGTCACACAGCTAGATGGCTGTTGGTTGAATAACACACTGGGCAAAAAATGCCTACAGGGCAAATAATGCCTAAAAGGTCAACTTATACACTACTACAGCGGTAGTAAAATAAAAAAAAGTAAAATAAAAAAAAAATGAATATTAAAAAAAAAAAATTACAGTTGGTGCTGCTGAACTACTAGGAGCAGCAGATTAGCACACCAGTCCCACTCCCCAACACTGCTAGACTAATAGCACTGGGCTCTTATAGTAGTAGTAGTAGTAGTAGTAGTAGTAGTAGTAGTAAAACAACAAAAAAATAAATAAAAGCAGTCCTTACAAGGACTACTGTTATTGCAGCAGTCAGCAGATGAGATCAGAAGCAGGACAGCTGCCCACTGCAGCTACATACAGAGCACTGCAGTAGAAGGTAGATTACTAGCCAGCAAAGCTACCTAAGCTTAAATGTCCCTCAAACCCCTGCAGACTTCTGTCCCTCCAATAACAGAGCAGTATCAAAACGATTACTAGCCAGCAAACTTTCAACTGTCCCTGAAATCACTAACAGGCAGCAGCTCTCTCCCTACACTATCTCTTCAGCACACACAGGCAGAGTGAAAAAAACGCTGCAGGGCTTCGGTTTTTATAGGGAAGGGGAGTGGTCCAGGGGAGAGCTTCCTGATTGGCTGCCATGTACCTGCTGGTCTGGGGTGAGAGGGCAAAAAAAAGCGCCAACAATGGCGAACCCAAAATGGCGAACGTCGCGCGACGTTCGCGAACTTCCGGCGAGCGCGAACACCCGATGTTCGCGCGAACAAGTTCGCCGGCGAACAGTTCGCGCCATCTCTATCCAGGATGGAATACCTTCTGCAAATGCAAACACACAGAAGATTTGTAAATGAGAACTATCATTTCCCTAAAGCCAGCAGCCTTGTCTGAGCTGTGGAGAGGTAAACCAAGCGCGTCATTTTATATGTTTTCAAACACCACCTCAGTGAACAGTCCTGACATTTCAATCGGTTGTCGGTACAGTGAAGTTGATTCAGAGAGTTTAGACAGCAATTTCTCCGTGTGCATGCAGCCCATTCTTGGTGACCCTTAGAAAAATACTTAATGGTGAAATAACTAGTATGAACTCCAAGGAGTAAAGCAACTTTTTTTGGTTAGATTGTACCAGCAGGGTAAATGCATCATTCTGTTTGAACATATGCACATATATTTAGTTTGAGCCATTGCAAAATGAAGAGGAAAATTTCCTATTATGGAATATGGGGTATTACAATGATCAGTAAGTAACACATACTAGTCATTCTATAATAGCACTGAATGACACATCCCCCCAGTAGGGATGTAGCGAACCACCGCCGATGTGTTCGCGAACGCCGTTCGTGAACACCGGCAAAAAATGCGGACAGTTCGCGAACAGTTCGCGAACTTCGAACATCCGAAAATCGTTCGATTCGAACGATCGAAGGATTTTAATCGTTCGATCGAAGGATTTTCGTTCGACTCGAACGATCGAAGCCATTCGATCGAATGATTTCATTCGATCCAATGGCTTCGATCGTTCGATTCGAACGAAAATCCTTCGATTTTAGCGGTCGAAGGAATCGAATGGTCGAATGGTCAAACGATTTTTGTTCGAATCGAACGCGAACTCGTATTGGCGAACGTCGCGCGACGTTCGCGAACATTCGGTGGACGCGAACAGTCGAAGTTCGCGCGAACTAGTTCGCCGGCGAACTGTTCGCTACATCCCTACCCCCCAGATCTCCAGAGCCAACAGTTACAGTTTATTATAATAAAAAAGACCCCTCCAAACAGAATTCCAGCTGATCTATTTCAATCTGTCTCTGTGTTCTTTGTTCTTAGAAAAAGAAGATGAAAGCTTTTAACGAACGTTTTTCCATTAAAGAACAACTAAAGAGCAGTATGTACTTCGTACTTCTTATGTTTATCAGTGAAATATCATAAAGCCAACAGTACACAATTGGGCAAAATCACTAAAGGGTTAATCTTTGCCAGCGACCACTTTGCCACACCCCATGCCACTTCACCAGATGCTAATTTGTTACCACTACGCTAATTCACTAAAATGCGAAGGAGCATTTCAGCAGCTGAATGCTGGCAAATTTGGCTAGCATTCCTTCGTCTGGGCAAACATTTCATAGTGAATTTTCGTTAGCGTTTTTTTTCTGCCTAGTGAAACTTTGCTAGCACTCTTACGCTTAGGTTAATTTGAATAGGGAGGGTACCTAAAACTCGCATGGATGTCTTTAATAGTAATGTTGGTGCAAATGCTTGTAGTGGCCACATTTTCAAACATATCCAATGAGCCATAAAACAGAAGAAATTCTCTAATGCCCTAGACATGAGCCAACACGGGTGTTCCCCTGCTAAGTGGAGTTCAGTTACAACATGCACAGTGTGAGTTGACCTGAAACTTGAAGTGACCTGCTGGTTGACCACCAGTTGTGTGGTTTGGGTTAAAATGTGGTTAACCAATACAGGTTAAGGTATGCTTACCTATAGTCCACTTTTTTTTTACTTGTAATAATGGTAACAAAACATAATCATTTATTTTCTTAGTTACAGAAAAGACATAAAATAAGACACTACATATAGGGGCAAATTCATCAAGGGTTGAATATTGAGGGTTAATGAACCCTTGATATTCGACTGGGGAATAAAAATGATTTTGCGCAAATACTTGATCGAACGATCGAAGGAATAATCCAATTCGAAGGATTTTAATCCAACGATCGAAGGATTATCCTTCAACCAAAAACAGTTAGGCAAGCCTATGGGGACCTTCCCCATAGGCTAACATTGAGCTCGCTAGCTTTTAGGTGGCGAACTAGGGGGTCGAAGTCTTTTCTTAAAGAGACAGTACTTCGACTATCAAATGGTCGAATAGTCGAACAATTTTTAGTTCGAATCCTTCGATTCGAAGTCGAAGTAGCCCATTTGATGGTCGAAGTAGCTAAAAAAACACTTCGAAATTCTACGTTTTTTTTCTTCTATTACTTCACTCGAACTTAATGAATGGGACCCTAACTGTAATACTAAATATGTTGTTTGTTTATTGACATGTAAACAATGCAAAAAGCAATACATAGGACAAGCCAGTAGGAAACTGAAAGACATAGGAACATATTTTAAAAATCACAAATAAAAAATGTAAAACAACAGTTGGCAGGCACCTTTTCGAATGTTCCAATAAATCATTGTCTTATTTGACAATTACAGGTATAATATATAACATTAGGTCCCAGAAGAGAAAATTTTACTAAAGAATTGATTAAAAACAGGAATCAGATGGATTTTCATTCTAGGTACCAGGCAACCAAATGGATTGAATCTCGAATATAATGCCTGCTATGTGTGATTTTGGAATCTATTTAGCAATCTCCAAAAGGGTACAATTCAATTTTGTTATCTTACCCACCTTAAAATGAATGTTCCATGCCCCAAAAATGTCTGGAGAAAAATGTTAACTCAAAAAAAGTTTAATAGTTAGGACTTTTGCAGGCAATCCCACTTAAAAAAAAGCTTTAAAGTCGCCAGTATTTTAACGACTTTAATTCATTTCCGACAGACAGGATATGATGTAACTGACATAAGATTGTGGAGGATGACCTTTGTTATATTGAAGTCCCCCTTCCCCCTTTCTTCTTCTGTACCCCTAAATAAATGAGAAAATGTAAAAATAAAGACTTACAAAAAAAAAAGAATGCTCCTCAATCTTTTTTTTTTTGTAAGTCTTTATTTTTCAATTTTCTCATTTATTTAGGGGTAGATGCAGCTTCATTTTAGCAGTTCACCTGGTCAGAGGTGTTGAAGTCAACTCTGGAGAAAGAGTTAAGTAAAATTCGCACTTTACTGAAATTACTGTTCGCCAGAGCAAAAAGTCACATTGCGATAGAGTGCAAACGAATGCTAGCGACGGTCCCGTTCACTACTGAATCGACACCTATACCTGTTAGTAAATTGGCGATGTCCCTGTGGATGGGATTTCTGGCAAAAAATCGTTAGCATTCGCCACTTCGCCCTTTAGTAAATCTGCCCCATAGTGTCATTGTTTCTTAACCTTAAAAGAGATTCCCAACATTGGTTCTGCATACAAGATGATAATATTGCGTGCATTTGTTAACCTTCCTTGTACACATCTTTAAACTATTGGACTTAGAATTTTCAGCTGCATACCTGTTTATTTTGTTATATAACCTTCTCCCATTGCATTAGGGATGTAGCTTTAATTCGCCACCAGAGGGTGTGACTGGCCTGGGCTTGCTGTGGCTCTATAACTAAATATGGATAGAAGGAAATATATAGTAACAGTGCAAATATCAACTGCAAGTGGTTAAATCCTTGAAATGTTACTGTTTAAACATTGCTCTGTGGCAAAAGTGAATTCTTCTCATTGTCATTGTAAGGAAATGTATATATGTATTTCACAAGAACAAATTCATCCAACCCAATATAAAAATGTTAAAAAAGGTTTGTGCTTGTAATAGTAATAATGATTAAGCAATTAACCATAAGAGTTAATATTTATGAACAGTTTCTTTAGATTACAAAAGACTTACTCATAATGATTTCACCGTTTAGAAGATTTTACAGTATAAAAGGAGAAAGGGATATTAGTGTTTGGATCAATTTTGCTTTATTTGAAAAGCTCTCCTTTGTTTATATTGCAGTCTATGTCTAAAGTATCTGACAGATGACCAATTAAAACACACATAAATATAATGTAATTCCTTCCTTGCTAGCTGCCATGGCTGCTCTAGAATGTTGGGTTTTGGACTAACAAACAATTTAGTCTTCTTTCTAGTTTTTACTTCTAGTTTTGACCATGTTATTATTAACATGTATTTATATAGCGTATATTGTGTAGCACTGTAATGTTGTAATGTTGCCTTTCTATTATTTATGATTCTCTCTACCCAGAACTGTAAAACAATAATGGCACTCGGTGACACCAAACAACCAGCTTTTCTCTTAAAAATCTCATTTGACATTTTTTATTACTTAGGACTTCTCCTATTCAGCTTACAGTTTGCCATTCAAACCACTGCCTGCTCCAAGAGTAAGTGAAACCCTAAGCCCAACAATGAATATCTATAGAAAGCTGTATTGTATAATTACCCTTATAATTGCCTACAGCAATTACACATTCTGCTAAAAGCTGGTGTCACTGCACATGCTCAGTGTGCTCTGGGCTACTGTTGAGAAGCTAGCTTTATGAGCCACTTGAAATCACTAGGGATGTAGCGAACCGCCGACAATGTGTTCGCGAACGCCGTTCGCGAACACCGGCAAAAAATGCGAACAGTTCGCGAACAGTTCGCGAACTTCGAACATCCGAAAATCGTTCGATTCGAACGATCGAAGGATTTTAATCGTTCGATCGAACGATTTCCGTTCGAATCGAACGATCGAAGCCATTGGATCGAATGATTTCATTCAATCCAATGGCTTCGATCGTTCGATTCGAACGAAAATCTTCGATTTTAGAGATCGAATGGTCGAATGGTCGAACGATTTTGACGCGAACGCCTATTGGCGAACGTCGCGCGACGTTCGCGAACCTGGGGCGGACGCGAACAGTCGTTCGCAGCGAACTAGTTCGCCGGCGAACAGTTCGCTACATCCCTAGAAATCACAAAAACATTGACAGAGATTGGGTTTACTAAAGTGAGAAAACGAGAGGGATAAATGCAGTGAAAAAAATGAACCTTTGGCTTACCCATTTCGAACATTTTTCCTCCAATTGTGCCACTCTTGAACAAGTGTTCACAGAATCACTTTGCCTAAGTCATATGAATAGTTAATATAAAATTGTGCAAAAATGAAGCTGTGCTTTACAATTTATACAAAAATGTATTTCAATTTGCTGTACCTGTAAAAATAGATACTATAAATAGACACCATTAGTTGGTATTATCATATTCATTTTGTGGCAACTCCTGTGTTTCTATAGAACTGACTATAGACAGACTTGTAGATATCCAGTGATGGGCGAATTTATTCGCCAGGCACAAATTCGTGGCTAATTCATATCTAAAATTAGATGCCGGCGCCATTTTGAGAATTTTGGGAGAAATTCACGAATTTTTCAGTGAAGTGAAACACCCCAAATTCGTCCATCACTAATATCTACCTTTGGTTGGGTGAGGTTCAATTAGATATTACTTTTTACCAAATGAAACCTATCCTATGATCTGGTTGGTGACATTTCTATTCTATTTCTATTTTCTATGAAGTTTTTTCCCATCAATTTCTGGTTTTGCCAATGACCCCCATATACACATGGAGAGGGTCATTTATTTTTACTATACAATTGAATTATTAGTGTAATAAAACTCAAATATTTTGAGATTTATCATACCCCGAGGATGCAAAAAGTAAGAATTGGAGGTCCTCTAGAAGTCGATGGCAGAGTTCTTGCTGTATTTGCAAATGGACGATATTATGTGCTATAAATCAAAACATTTGGGGTCTTTCTGCAGATTTCATGAAAAATTCAGAGCTTTTCCACGACAATCTAAAAAAGTTGTGGTTTTCGTACTACAATCCGAAAAAAGTCATGTTTTTTCCCCGATCTGATTTGTTTGGGGTTTTTTTTAATGATAAATAAGGGTAAATTGATGATTCTAGTTTGGTCTGACTTTTTTAATTCAAAACATGAGATAAATTCAGCTTTTTGAGGCTTGGTGAGAAACTTGCCTTGGGTTATCACACTGGTTATCGCTCCTGGTAAATCTGAGAGACAAATTTCCGGTTTGAAAACCTGACAAGTCATGAAACCATAGCAGATATCCAGGCAAGTGCAAAATGCTGTATAACACACTGGTTTACATCATCGCCAGGAGTTAGTTAATAGTGTGCTAGCCTCTACCTTATTTCTGTTCTCCACACTTTCATCTTATATCCCTTTCAATGTCCTAATTATCTTCCATAATAACTATCTTGTGCCTCATTTCCTTTATTTATAAACAGCTGTTCCTGTTCTCATGATGCATTGCAGGAGACAAGAGCTAGAGGACAACACTCTCAGAGGCACACAATCCCAGTGAGCTATTCATTTTCTTTTTTTCTTTTTTCAATTTTGTAAATAAAATACACATGAACAGCTTCATTTGGTGGGTGCTTTGACAGGTGCAAACAAAAGGGTGCTAATGCGAAAGTATAAATATCTTTTATAGTAAGTGCTTGTGCCTTATCACTGTAGCATTTAGCACTAATGATGCTTTTGTGACTAATAATTGTTGATAGGAGTTTTCTGCAGTTTAATGGGTGCAAGGAAACACTATTTACACCTGCCATTGACCAAGCATTAAATCCAGGATTCACTTTATTTTTGTGACCAATTGCATTTCATGCAGACAGAAGATGCATGAGAGAATGTCAGTGTTTCACCTGTCTGACATCATCTATGAAATTGAAGCACTGTGCATGAAATTTAGAGAAAAACGCAAGTCAAAGGGCTTCATCATCGTGCACAATGCATGAGGAGTTTTGACTCACTAAGTCATCATTATGGTCTACCTATATATTATGCATAATACATTTCCCTGATTTTACATTTTCCTGGATTTTACACCATTTCTTTCTCGTCGCTGAAAAACGTAAATGGGGCTTCTACTGTATTTGGATTATTTTTTCATTTTATTATTTTTCTATTTTTATAGCTATGAGTATTTGCATATTGCTAAATGGTACTTATGGCTCAGCATGTTGGTTCATGGAATAATAAATAGGCATTAAAGAGTGTTTTTGCCTATTTCCGATTTGTAGCAAAAGGGGCAGAAGCCCCAACTATGATTGACTCCAATGCATTTGATGCAAGTAAAAAACATGGAGCAAAAAATGGATATTGACTTTAAATGAGAACTAAACCCTAAAAAGGAATAGGCTTAAAAATGCCCTATTTCAAATACTGAACTCGTTTTACCATCTTAAAGTTTCAGCTTGCCAATAGCAGCAATGATCCAGGACTTCAAACTTGTCACAGGGGGTCACCATCTTGGAAAGTGTCTGTGATACTCACATGCTCAGTGGGCTCTGAGCAGCTGTTGAGAAGCTAAGCTTAGGGCTTGTCACTAATTATCCAGCAGAAAATGAGTAATATAAGCTAATGCTACAAGGCTAATTATTAAATTCTGATGCTAATTGCACTGGTTTCTGTGCTGCCATGTAGTAATTATCTGTATTAATTACTAATCAGCCTTATATTGGGACATTTCTATTCTATGTGTACTGTATATTGTGAGTGGGTCCCTAAGCTCAGTAAGTGACAGCAGCACAGAGCATGTGCAGTGAATCAGCAGAAAAGAAGATGGGGAGCTACTGAGGCATCTTTGGAGACACAGATCTTTACTGCTAAATGACTGTGGTTGCCTTGGGTTGGTACAGAAGCCCAAAACATAATGAACAACATTTCTAGCTACTTATTTAGTTCTCCTTTAATTGGCACAGTGAAAAAATGCCTATTGACTTCAATCCACTTATCGTGAAAAAGGCGTGGCGAGAAAACTCCCTTTGACTCCACTGCATTGTCACATTTCGCTAATTTTTCAGTTTTACTCATCACTATTAACTATTCATTTCTCGGGGAAAAGTACATTAGTTTTCATTTACTACTAGTTACACAATAAAGAAAAGACCTACTTGCTAAGTGGTGAAGCTTGTACCTTCACAAGGGGAGTAAATGTTGACAAATATGCACTACAATCTCTCCATCTGTTTTTGCAAGGAATGCATTTAATGCAAGAAAAATATGGAGAAAACGAAACACCCACTTCAATGCATTTGGCACATTAAACATTAAAAAAAAACATGAAAAACAATATCACTTAACTGCATTTGGCGCAAACAGTTTTACATTTTGCAAACATCATGCAATTTTGCGATTTCACCGTTTATTTTGTGCTGCATGTATTTCTGAAGCCTAATGTAAACTCATGCTCTATCCTTATTGTACTAGTCATGTCCAAAATGGTGTTACACCACCAATCAATTTGGCAGAGCTGCTGCTAGTATGTGGAAACTACAGCTAACCTATGTTAATTTTGTTAGCCTGAACACAAGCAGGAAACTCAGATTAACACGTCACTCATAAGAAGAGTCAAAAGCATAATAAATAATCAATTAAAGTGAATGTAAAAGCAAAATGTTTCTAGTGTTGCCGTCATACATACATTCATATGACAGTATGTTATTTCAATTTGTTTTCCTTCCGCATTTGCATTTTAATTTGTAATGAAGCAAAAAGTGTGAAGTTAACTGGTAAACCCTCTAATCACCACAGGGTCTACTGAGAAAAGCAATTTAGCATGTACGTTTGCAGTTATTAAAATAATGCTGTGGCATTTAACATTTTAAGGGCAGTTATTTGTTCTAGAATTCAGAATTGAATTAAGAATGAAAAAGAAATTAGTTTTAGGTCACCATAACATTAGTAGTGGTTGAAGGCATACTCTTCCTTTGTTTATCTCCCCTTTTGCTTTAGTTGATGCGCATATTCCAAGAGGAACCCATAGCTGCACTTTCATAAGGCTTTTTTTGTCTATTTGTAGATTCTAACAATAAAGTGTAAACGGTGTATGTATTCTGCTTCAAAATTAGTCCAGTAGCAATTAAAAATGTCTTAAAGTGATAAATAGTAGATAGTACTGTTTGCAGAAGAACTGCGGTCTATGGGTTACAACATATCATAATTGAAACAGTAGTGTCTTTTCGTATGTTTTTTGTATACGGCTGAACCCACTCATTTTCTTCTTTTTGTTTTTTTTTGAATGCTCTTTTTTTTGTTTTCTGATGAAAAATTTCAATAAAACTTTAAGTTACAAAAAAATTAAACCTGCTGAAGTGCTATGTTAGCCTATGGGGACCTTCTAGAGCATTTTTTGAAGTCGAAGAAAAATCGTTCGATCGATGGATGAAATACTTCGAATCCTTTGATTCCAAGGATTTCATCATTTGTTTGAATGATTTTTCTTTGACCGCAAATGACCAAATCCAATGTAAAAAAACTTCGAAATCAATGTTTATAATCAAAGTATTCCAATTCGATGGTCGAATTTCAAAGCTTTTTCTACTTCAAAATTTGACCCTTGATAAATCTGCCCCTTAGTGATGAGCAAATTTGTCTGGTTTTGCTTTGCCGAGGTATTCGCAAAACTGGAAAAAATCTCAAAATGCATTGCAGTCAATGGGCGTCAACATATTTTTTTTTTACGTGCAGCATTTTTTCCTCACTTAAAATGTATTACTTTTTTCTTATGTTGACTTTTTTGTCTCAGAGACAATTTTATCTTGCAGGATTTCAAGGAAAATCCATGCCTGGTGAATAAATTTGCTCATCACTACTTACGATAGTATTATACATTTCAGATTTTACACAAAAAAATCCCACAAAAAAGAATCCCTTCTATTTTTGTCCAGGTTATAAAAATTATGGAAATAACTATCTAGTATGGGTAAATCTAAAAACAACTGGACTTGCTGAGTAGTCATTGAAGACATTTCACTACTCATCCGAGCAGCTTCTTCAGTTCAACTGACTAGTTTGGGAAGTTCTCGGCATATAAACTCTTCCACTAATCCAATCACAATGGCACATTGTAACTCTTCAAAGAGGTGACATCTGAAGAAATTCACAGAGGTGTAGATTCTGTGTAGTTACTGTGCCATTGTGATTGGATTAGTGGAAGAGTTTATATGCCGAGAACTTCCCACATCAGTCAGTTGAACTGAAGAAGCTGCTCAGATGAGTAGTGAAACGTCTTCATTGATTACTCAGCAAGTCCAGTTGTTTTTAGATTTACCTATACTAGATATAGTCAAATACAAGAGTCCTCTGCACTCAACCCATTATCAATATATTTAAGACAGAGACATTTTGTGCATACTGCTACTGAAAAATGCCTTACCGTTTAAACAAAACAGGGATTGTTTGTCCATATATTGCAATATATTTAAGCTGGCCAACTACGTCAAAGTCATCCCATATCTGGCCGGTCCTATGATCAATTTTCATTTGATTCATTAAGAATTCTATTACTTCATTATACATTTTACAAAAGGACTAAGTTTTACCTGCAACTTACTTGCTGCTTTCAAAGTAAACCCCCATACTTGGCTGCCCTTTTATTAGACACCAGTGGGATCACCTGACTATAGCTGGGAAGGGTGGGAGCTACAACATGGAGCTGGTCACTGCTCCTGTATAACTATAACAAACAAGGGAAAGTTGTGCTCACCACTATTTTTTAAAACCATTAGGCGGGGGTGCAATGAGGGTGTGACCACAAAATACATATAGTCAAATACAAGAGTCCTCTGCACTCAACCCATTATCAATATATTTAAGACAGAGACTGTTTTGTTTAAAGGGTAAGGCATTTTTTAGTAGCAGTATGCACAAAATGTCTCTGTCTTAAATATATTGATAATGGGTTGAGTGCAGAGGACTCTTGTATTTGACTATAGGTATTTTGTGGTCACACCCTCATTGCACCCCCGCCTAATGGTTTTAAAAAATAGTGGTGAGCACAACTTTCCCTTGTTTGTTATAGTTATACAGGAGCAGTGACCAGCTCCATGTTGTAGCTCCCACCCTTCCCAGCTATAGTCAGGTGATCCCACTGGTGTCTAATAAAAGGGCAGCCAAGTATGGAGGTTTACTTTGAAAGCAGCTAGTAAGTTGCAGGTAAAACTTAGTCCCTTTGTAAAATGTATAATTAAGCAATTGAATTCTTAATGAATCAGATGAAAATTAAGTGTAGGACTGGCCAGATATGGGATGACTTTGACGTAGTTGGCCAGCTTAAATATATTGCAATATATGGACAAACAATCCCTGTTTTGTTTAAAGGGTAAGGCATTTTTTAGTAACAGTATGCACAAAATGTCTCTGTCTTAAATATATTGATAATGGGTTGAGTGCAGAGGACTCTTGTATTTGACTATATGTATTTTGTGGTCACAGCCTCATTGCACCCCCGCCTAATGGTTTTAAAAAATAGTGGTGAGCACAACTTTCCCTTGTTTCCTATACTAGATATACCATGGATGAATGAAAATCTTCAGTCATATCTTCCACTAATCCAATCACAATGGCACATTGTAACTCTTCAAAGAGGTGACATCTGAAGAAATTCACAGAGGTGTAGATTCTGTGTAGTTACTGTGGTAGGATTATCCAATGTGTCATGCAACTCCTAGAAAGAGGTGTTACTTGTGAGAGTTGCATGAAGGGGTTTGTGAAATGTTCTGGAACCGCCGGGGTACAGATGTTAGTACAGATCAGTAGTGAAACGTCTTCATTGATTACTCAGCAAGTCCAGTTGTTTTTAGATTGACCTATACTAGATATACCATGACCTGGATGAATGAAAATCTTCATAGTCATATGGAAATAACTGTTTCATTAGGCTGGAATAACACATCCTTGCAACCCAAATTGCAAATATGTTAACTAGCATTATTTCCCCATTTGCAAAATGCGTTGAAACCCCCTTTCATTCTGCAGCTTACAGAATGTTCTCTTTCCAAGCAATTAGCAGGAAGAAAAGGATAGGATCAACTGTAAGGTCCAACGTGCAGCACAGTTGAAAGATATGGCTTATAATAGTGATTTATGAGAGAAAGTAAACTAGATGGCACTAGGAAAGCAAAGTCAGAGTAAAGTTTAATAGGTTTCTAGCTCACATAGAGTAGCATAAGGAAAACCCATTACCTAAAATTTGCTGAGACTCCTGTACCAAGAGATTCTTAGAAATTGTATGGAAATTGTATGACATAAAACCATACATGGTATAAAATATTAATGCTGATATAGATCAATGTTATGTTTCCTTTTCTAAGCAAACAAGCATCTTGAGTAAAATATTTACATTTGTTAAAAACATATCCAAATCTGCAGCTTAGTCATTTTAGTCACAAATACCAATTTAATGTCTATTTGTGTAACTCGGAGGAAAAAAAAAAAGTGGATCGATATAAAGCACTTACGTTTAACATTAAAAGCTTGTAGGTAGAAATTGAAATATAACAGTTTGATAGAAAAAAAGTGTTTGATTACTTCCTGTGTTGTTCTACATTTTTTTTTCAGTTTTCAACATTTATAAAAACAAAAGAAAACACACTCTGAAACATTTGCCTTGACAATTTAGACAAATAATGGGCAGTCTAATGACCCCACTCAAAACTTTAAAAAAAAAAATAAATAAATAAAAAAAATAAAATAAAAAAAAAAATATATATATATATATATATAGTTTTTTCACTAGCGTTACTTCAGTAAGAGCATTTCATAGCTAAAATTCGCTAGCGTTCGTTTATGCCTAGCGAAAAGTCGCTAGTAATCTTACGCTTAGGTGTTCTAGACATGAGCCCACTGTAAAATGAATGTTCCATTGCCCTCAAATGTCTGGGGAAAAATGTTAACCCAAAAAAGTTTAAGCTAGGCAATCCCGCTTAAAAAAAGGAAAGGTTCCCAGTGTTCTTTCAACTTTACAGGGATACTGTCATTGGAAAACATGTTTTTTTCAAAGTGCATCAGTTAATAGGGATGTAGCGAACTGTTCGCCGGCGAACTAGTTCGCGCGAACTTCGACTGTTCGCGTCCGCCGCAAGTTCGCGAACGTCGCGCGACGTTCGCCAATAGGCGTTCGCGTCAAAAATCGTTCGACCATTCGACCATTCGATTCCTTCGACCGCTAAAATCGAAGGATTTTCGTTCGAATCGAACGATCGAAGCCATTGGATTGAATGAAATCATTCGATCGAATGGCTTCGATCGTTCGATTCGAACGAAAATCCTTCGATCGAACGATTAAAATCCTTCGATCGTTCGAATCGAACGATTTTCGGATGTTCGAAGTTCGCGAACTGTTCGCATTTTTTGCCGGTGTTCGCGAACGGCGTTCGCGAACACATACACGGCAGTTCGCTACATCCCTATCAGTTAATAGTGCTGCTCCAGCAAAATTCTGCACTGGAATCCATTTCTCAAAATAACAGATTTTTTTATATTTAATTTTGAAATCTGACATGGGGCTAGACATTTTGTCAATTTCCCAGCTGCCCCCAGTCATGTGACTTGTGCCTGCACTTTAGGAGAGAAATGTTTTCTGGCAGGCTGCTGTTTTTCCTTCTCAATGTAACTGAATGTGTCTCAGTGAGACATGGGTTTTTCTATTGAGTGTTGTTCTTAGATCTACCAGGCAGCTGTTATCTTGTGTTAGGGAGCTGTTATCTGGTTACCTTCCCATTGTTCTTTTGTTTGGCTGCTGGGGGGAAAAAGGGAGGAGGTGATATCACTCTAATTTGCAGTACAGCAGGAAAGAGTGATTGAAGATTATCAGAGCACAAGTCACATGACTTGGGGCAGCTGGGAAATTGACAATATCAATACATTAGGGTATGGATGGAGCACATCAGACTTGATAAAGGATCCTTGGGTCCAAAACATGTTGTGATACAATAAAGAATGTTTTGCGGCAGAGACTGCGTCTGATGTGCTCCATCCATACCCTGATATATTGAAATTGCCTTTGGGTCTTCTGGTGTGGCCTGTTTGGAGAGTGAGCACGATTGCACAGGTGAAGGTGTTTGAACAAGTTTGTTGGAAATTGACAATATGTCTAGCCCCATGTCAGATTTCAAAATTGAATATAAAAAAAATCTGTTTGCTCTTTTTAGAAATGGATTTCAGTGCAGAATTCTACTGGAGCAGCACTATTAACTGATTCATTTTGAAAAAAATGTTTTTTCCCATGACAGTATCCCTTAATGCATTTCTGGCAGACAGGATATGATGTAAGTGACATAAGACTGAGGAAGATCTAGCTTCATTTTAGCAGTTTGCCTGGTCTCAGATGGCAAAGTGAACTCTGGCGAAAGAGGTAATGTTCTGTAAAATCCTCACTTTTGTGAATTTGCAAAGTAATGACCATTAGCCAGAGCAAAAAGTCGCCTGGAGATAGAGTGCGAACGAATGGTCTCCTTCGATGGCGAATTGTCGTCTGTGCCTGTTAGTGAATTGGCGATGTTCCTGTGGATGTGATTGCTGGTGAAAAGTCACTAGCATTAGCCACTTTGCACTTTAGTAAAACTGCCCTATACACTCCATTTTAATAAAATAATTACATTTTTTTTAATTGATTTCCTTCATCTCCACAATATTAAAACAGTGCTGTTTATCCAAACTAAGATATAATTAATCCTTATTGAAGACAGACCATTCCTATTGGGTTTAACTGATATTTTAAATTATTTTTAGTAGGCTTTAGGTATAGTGATCCGAATTGCGGAGAGACCCTTATCTGGAAAACCACAGGTCCCAAGCTGTCAGATAGTCTCAGTTTTAATCAAATAATTTGCATTTTTAAAAATATTTAAATTTCTCTCTGTAATAATAAAATGTACTTTGTATTTGATCTCAACTAAGAGTAAATTAATCCAACAGGATTGTTTGCCTCCAATAAAGATTCATTATACAGTAAGTTTTTGTGATTTTTTTTAGTAAACATAACGAATGGAGATCTAAAGACCGAAAGATTCCTTAGCAAGAAAACTCCAGGGGGAATATTTATCAAAGAGTGAAGTTAGAGATCGCCACAGTCCTCTAGAGTGAAATTCTGCCACTCTCCATTATTTTCTATGGGATTTCACCCATTGATAAAAACTCTTTTAAAAAAAATGTATTCGCTGGCGACAATTAAACCTACACCCAAGACTTTAAGTTGTCTTTTGGGTAATAGATTTTTCAACCTCTTATGTGTTTAGTTGATTTCAAGATGATGTTCCAGATTATGGAAGACCTTTTAAGGGGAATGTTAAGGCACACGCATAAGGCACTAAGACAAAAAGAAAAGAGAGCGAGAAAGAGAGATGATAGCTAATGTATAAGTAGCTAGTAGATAAATTATACAAGCCCACAAAAATGTTGTCGCCCTGCAGGATCAAAATAAAAAGTTTATTTAATCATGTGCAAAGTGTAATTTTTTGACATTTATTATACCCGAAGCTGCTATAAAATTGATTCCAAAAGTAAACCAGCTGTCCAAATCATGAAAAAATCAGTGGCAGACAGTCCCTTTAACCTTTGGAACATGTTTTATTACTTTAAGGTTCTCGAAAGTTTCAGACTTTTATCAATGGTTTCTGTTTGATTATCTCAATAATTCGAGTTTTCCGGTGGCAACTGGAAAAAGCCACACGATTCAAGCATCAAATGCAAACTGCAGGGATATCACCCATCACTCATACATGGAAATGTTAAGCCATACTAAAACATACCCTTCAATCCATATGCCCCCTCCTCACCTTTTTATAATACTGCAACCCCTTCAGCACATGGTTAAACACATTTGGGGTCCTAACCAGGTTCGGACTGGGTGGCAGGACACTGGGAAAAAAGCCGGTGGACCCCAGCCCTCATGGGCCCAAACCCCCAATCAGCTGGTCCCTCGGCGACCATCGGTGCAGTGCATGTGTGTGGTGCGTCTTTCTCGAGTTTGCGCATGCAGGGCATATGCAGAATATGGCACCCACAGGGTGCATATGTCAGGCAGAGTATGGCACACACAGGGAACTAGGCAGAGTATGGTACACACAGGAAGCACAGGGCAGGCAGAGTATGGCACACACAGGGAGAATAGGGTAGGTGGCACATACAGTGAGCATTGGGAAGCCAAAAAACAGCAGGTGGCAAAAAAACCTCTAACACCACTCAGGACCACTCTAACATGAACAGTTGATACTGTGCTACATGCAGTGACAGAATGCAGGTGCCCCTCCTACTACTTTGTATGAGGTGTGAACATTGCAGGACTTTAGGGGAGTGCACAATAGAGGTGTTACAGGTGTGAACAATGCAGGGGGGTTTACAGGTATGAACAGTGCAGGAGCTTAATATCTGAAGTTGAGTTGTACACAATTTAGAGGCCAGTTAATTTCAGTACTGATATCTTTTAAAGCTTAAAGGGATACTGTCATGGGAAAAAAATTTTTTTCAAAATGAATCAGTTAATAGTGCTGCTCCAGCAGAATTCTGCACTGAAATCCATTTCTCAAAAGAGCTAACAGATTTTTTTATATTCAATTTTGAAATCTGACATGGGCTAGACATATTGTCAATTTCCCAGCTGCCCCAAGTCATGTGACTTGTGCTCTGATAAACTTCAATCACTCTTTACTGCTGTACTGCAAGCTGGATTTTTATCACCCCCTCGCTTCCCCCCCCCACACAGCAGCCAAACAAAAGAACAATGGGAAGGTAACCAGATAACAGTTCCCTAACACAAGATAATAGCTGCCTGGTAGATCTAAGAACAACACTCAATAGTAAAAACCCATGTCTCACTGAGACACATTCAGTTATATTGAGAAGGAAAAACAGCAGCCTGCCAGAAAGCATTTCTCTCCTAAAGTGCAGGCACAAGTCACATGACCAGGGGCAGCTGGGAAATTGACAAAATGTCTAGCCCCATGTCAGATTTCAAAATTGAATATAAAAAAATCTGTTATTTTGAGAAATGGATTTCAGTGCAGAATTCTGCTGGAGTAGCACTATTAACTGATGTGTTTTGAAAAAAACATGTTTTCCAATGACAGCATCCCTTTAAACAAGCAGTCACAGTAGGCAGATTTTTATGTGGGGCCACACAAGAGAAGAGGGAGGGGATGCCAGTTGGACAGCACTGTTCTAGTAGAGTGATGTCTGGTAATAAACAAGTATATGTGGGTATGTGTGTGTGTCTACAGGGAACTGAGAGGTTCCATAGCCTATGAAAGATGAGAGGCTTTTGTTCAGGCCCTGGACATTCAGATAGCAAGAGAAGCTTTTGTGAGTGAAGGTGCTGACATCTGAATTTAGAGACTTATTTTTAGATGAGACCCTGCTCTTTCTAGCCACAAGCAATTCCTCTAAAATTAGATTGTAATATATTCCCCGCAGAGATGCCTCCATGCATTCTGGCAATGCTATATCAAAAGTTGCATTGTTAATATATAGTGGGAAGATTGGATGTGAGTTTATTATGGTAGGAGGGGAAATGTGATTTTAGCGGAGGAAGAAAGAAAGATTACATTATAAATGAAACACAACTCTACAAAAGCCTCCTGTCAGCTGCTGTGAGGTGTATCATTTGCCAGTAATATTACTCTGGGCCGCAGTGAAACAAATGAATGAATAATCAGTAGTGCGGGCATAAAATATCTGCAGCAGGTATGAAGCAGAATGACCACTGTTTATGGTCACTGAAAATGGGTTTTGAATTAATTCTGTTATTGTTTGGAAGTAGTTTTCATAATGTATAACTTCTACCTACAGGGTGTAAGGCTGTGATCCCAGCATGCTAAGAAGGCATAATTTATGTCTTTATAATTCAATTATTTACATCTGTTATGAGTTCATGTTATTAGAACTGGGGAATCCAGACTGTGTCTCATACTTCAATGCGTTTCGCAAATTTTCATCCATCACTACAAACCAGCGTATTGGATTTATTCAATGTTTACATGATTTTCTATTAGACCAAAGGTATAGGGTTGGCACCTTTTCAGATGGGAAAACAAGGACAGGGAGCATGGTGGATGAGTTCAGGGGCAGGACTGATGACGTGTGTGGCGATTAGCGATTGCTGATCGCCATGTCATTAATTTAAATTTGGAAATCTGGACAGGCAGTTTTCACCTGGACAGCCCCGTTTTTGGAAGGGCTGTCCAGACAGGTGGCAACCCTACTAAAGCTGGCCATAAAAAACAAAGGGTAGCTGCAAACATAGATAGATTGCACTGGGACTGACAAAAAATTTTGACCTGGCCGATCAATTTCCTGTCAGATGTCGGCCGAAAAATCGTAACATGTACGATCGTTCGAATCCCACTAAACGCACGATAATTTCAAAGGATTGGTCGGACTTCCCTAAAATCGGTCGTTCAGCAAGAAGAATCTTCACGTCTATGGGGAGCTTAAGGTATGAAGATCCAAATTATAGAAAGATCCATTATCCAAAAAACCCTAGGTCCTTAGCATTCTGGATAACCTGTCCCATACCTGTGTAGCGCTATAGTAAATTGGGTGTCCTTTACACCACTATTGAGCTCCACTCCCGATACATGTGCCCCGGATGAAACCTCTAATCTTAGGGAGTGAGCCCTTGCAACGGTGTGGAGGCAGGGTGTAGTGTAACTGTAACTGGATTCAGGGTATAATAATTGGGCGCCAGTGGTTCTTATAACTTAAACATGAACTGATTTATTGAACATACACAATCCTCAGTGGAGTATACAATAGAGCATGACAGGATTTGGCATCACATTGAATAGGCAATACTCACAGCACCATATGATCAGTATTAGTCCCCACAGGCAAAAGGACGTGCTCAGCAGCAATAAAGGTACACCCAGCTTTCAGCCTTTTCCCTAAGTGGAACCTGAGGGGAATCTATCTACCCTGTTCCTATACACTTAGTCCCTACTTCTGGGCTATTAGTACCCGGGATCTTAATCCCTCTGACTCTCCTCGTCGGAGCCTTGAGCTGCTCAGCTAAATAACCTGTCTATCTGTTACTCCCAGAGTAACCTATAATGGTGAGTAGCCTATTCTTACTAGACCTGACCTGTCTACGTTCCACAGGGCTCTACCTGCCTGTTCAGGTCAGAGACAGCACAAATTGGACACTGAAAGCATGGCTTCAGAGCCTTTGATATCCTAGCACAGTGCCATCTGCTGGTCACTGTGAGAAGTAGCAAGAGTCAACAGTACCCCTCCCAACTGTATTTTAGGACCCAATTAGGTGTCCACAACATGGAGGGACTGCCTGCACATAATACTAGGGGTGGTTATTTTACACATCCCTACACCTGTATTACACAGGCAGTTTCAGGGTTCCCTTGCGTCATTTTGTATAGCTGCTAATTCATCAGGTGGGTGCATAAGTACTCCCAGAAAGTTGCAATAAGAACATATATGGACCCAAATGGACCCAAATAGCATCATTTAGCATCCAATTATCCACCTTTTTGCAGTTTCATTAATGAGACTTTTAAACAGTTTTAGGGGAATGTAATAAAAGTCGGTAATGGAAAAAATATTCACAATGCTAAAAGTTATGCCTTTTTTTAATTTAATATAGCTTTTGTGAACTGTTTAGCGACCACTTCCGACAGGGGAAGAAGGCTTGCAAATTTTATAGTTTGTGCCAGTGCACAGTGAATGTAATAAAACTTCTTACTGAAAAAGTTGTTGTGTTTGCTCCAAAAGATTACGACAACTTCAAGCACTTCTTAAAAGTTGGGAAGGCGCAATTAAAATTCGCAACGCAATAACAGTTTATGGAATAGTATTATATTGTGAAATGCAAATTTTTATTCTTATTTGTGCAAATATTTTTGCTCTTTGCAGCTTTTATTACATTCCCCATTTGTGATTAAAGAGAAAAAAAGTACAGTTGTAAACTGCCAGAAGGATCATGCATTACAAAAACAGGCCCTAAATTTAAATAATCGAATTGGCATCTCCTTAAAATGTACGGGCTTCATAAATCAAAGATTATAACAGCATACAGTAAAATTACATTAAAGCTATTTGTAACTACAACTACGAATTCCCATTCAGTATTTATCATGCATGACAAGCTGAAAAACATCAGCAACTTACTGTTGCATTAATTAGGAAATAATCAGGCAAACAAATACTTGTCAGAGTTTAAAATCCCAAAGCAAAAAAAAAAGGATGGCTTAAACTTTTTCAGATAAGATGAAAGGGGTTATTTATCAAAATCCGAATTTTTCTAATGTTTTCAATAAAAAAGAAGACCGAACTAGAATTCACAATTTAACCTTATGGGGCCCATTCACTAAGTTCGAGTGAAGGAATAGAGGAAAAAAAGTTCGAATTTTGAATGGTCGAATATGACTACTTCGACCATCGAATGGGCTACTTCGACCTTCGACTATGACCTTTGACTTTGAATCGAACTAAAAATCGTTCGACTATTCGATAATCTAAGTACTGTCTCTTTAAAAATTTCTTCGACCTCCTAGATTGCCACCGAAAACCTACCGAGGCCAATGTTAGCCTATGGGGAAGGTCCCCATAGGCTTTCTAACAATTTTTTGATCGAAGGTTAATCCTTCGATCGATGGATTAAAATCCTTTGAATCATTTGATTCAAAGGATTTAATTGTTCGATCGAACAAACGATTATTGTGCAAAATCCTTCGACTTCGAAGGATTTTAATTCGGCAGTCGAATATCGAGGGTTAGTTTACCCTCGATATTCGACCCTTCATACATCTGCCCCTATGTATCATTTAAAGAACACCAAAAGAATGGAATCAAGAAAAAACACAACTTTTTTCAAACTGTCACACGAAAACCGCAAGCTTTTCAGATTGTCGATCGAAACATCCACATTTTTCGGATTTGTAGTCCGAAAAGTCCAAAAGTTTCGTGAAATAAGCCTGAAAAGCTGGATTAGTGTAAAAAACAAACAAACAAGCGCATACCATAATATCTTCAAATTGCAAATAGGACCTCTGACATTGACTTCAGCAAGAACTCGACAGGTTGAAGATGGAGTATTTGCAGATTCAGACTTTTTGCATCCTTGTGGTATAATTCGAAAAAATTCTAGTTTTTTTCCCACAAAAAAGTTTTTCGTTTAGTAAAAGAAGAGTTTTTAGCATTCGAACTTTAATAAATAACCCCTGAAATGTTTTGAGGGCTCATTCTTCATTTCTCTCTGCTAATATTAATACCTGTTCAAATATTCTATCTCTCTCCACTGTTTACAAAGCATGACACCGGCACAAAATGTTCTTCTTTCACAAAGGCTTTATGAGATCTGCCTCCTCTTAGTGTAGTGTATATGCTCTGGGTGGAATCTGATGAGACTAGACAATTGACTTTTGCTTCCTGCTGATTTCAATGAACAAAAGAGAGGGAAGAAGACCAGCATAATTTCAGGTATCTTGGGAAGCGCTCCGTGGCCATCATCTGTAATCAACAATTTTGCAAGTTTCCAATTGCATGCGGCTTGCCTTGGTTCAGAGCCACCTGTGAGCGTACCCATCTTACTTAGGTAATACATCACTTTGCAGGAGATCTGAATGACAGGATGATTTGTGCTTCTTGAAAAGTTATATCTTGCCGGGTACTCGGAAGATGCAGTCAAATAAAGCATTTTCATACAGAATGAGAATTCCTGCTGGGGAAAATCTACAGATGCTGATTTTTCTGATACACATATGTGTGCATTTCTTCTTTTTTTAACACAGATGTAAATGAAATTCACAGCTGCCATGTTTTCGTAACTGAAAACATAGCGGGTATCATGGCAACAGAAAAACAATAAAAACAAAATAAAGGCAATATCTGTAATGAACTCTCAGCACACAATTTGTATTCATACTACACACACACACACACACGGCTTAGGATTGTTTTTGCAAATATTGCTGTTGCAAACATTAATGCAGACAGAGATAGCAACGTGCATCGTCCATAAATAAGTAGTTACGTTTCAAAGAAGAGATAAACTCGTCAAGTTCAGCCTTGCACAAAAGAAATCGATAAACCACCAAAGGCTCTGGACGCGGTTATAAATGTAAGGCTAAAGACCCCATGTTTATTGGCGGCAGCACAGATGTAGACTCTTTACAATGGTATATTAATCACCCATCAACAGATTATATAAAAGGCTCCCTAGATAGCCAAAATGTCCTGTTAAATTGTGTTTAGTATTAAGGATTATAACAAGTATGCTTGCATTGTGTTGTCTCATTGTATAGGCTATGTGGCAACTATGTCTGCTTAATTCCCTTATTGCAGGGATCCACACCCCTTTTTTAACTGTGAGATGCATTCAAATGTTAAAAAAAACGGAGAGCAACATAAGCATTCAAAAAGTTTTTAGGGTGTCAAATATGAGTTGTGATTGACCCTATGTGGTTTGGCAGCCTACTGGAGGCTTTTGTTCACACTTTTTTTTTTAAGATAAAAAACGAAAGCTTGCCTTTAAGCCAGGAATTTTAAAAAAAAACACCTGCTTTGAGACTACTTGGAGCAACATCATAGGGGTTGGAGGGCAGCATGGTTCTCATGATCAACTGGTCAGGGATCACTGCCTTATTAACTATTTTGGATTGGCCACTCACTAATTACATCATATTGTGCCCCTTGTGGTGTGAAGAATAAGAGCTTAGACAAAGCTAGGGTCAAGATTGACTGAATAGAAATGGCAGAAAAGGTTTCTGAATGTTTTTAATATGGTCATAAGACAAATAAAACTGGAGTGAACATTTAAGTTATGGTGGCTGGTTTCTCTTCACAAGTTCAATCAAAGTAAATTTATAACTACTCCAGGAACATATGTGCAACATATGTCAAATAGTTAAGTAATACAACCATAAACTATGTGATGAAAGCAATACAAAATGCTAGTATATATTTTAGGTACATCAGCATTACAGATCAATATAGATCATAGATCACTATGAACTCAGAAGATGGCAAATGATACTGTAATATATTGACCAAAAGTGGGACTTTTTCCCCCCTAAAAATTTTAGTTTTTTCAAAGTCCACCAATTGACTCCAAATGGGTTCTAGGAGGTCCCCCATAGGCTAAAACAGCAATTCAGCAGGTTTTAGTTGGCGAATGGTCGAAGTTGAATTGTTAAAGAGCCCTGCAATACCAACATGTGTGGATCTGGACTAAGAGATCATATGGAATTCATTTGATTCTACACTACAATAATTCAGCCCTAATTTATACTCAGCCTCTTTAACCCACATTATCTTGTACCTTATCTGCTTGTCTCTTGCACATCCCCTCGTAAATGACTTTGACACCTCACATATAGATTGATATTCCTTTTTGTTGGTCATTTGACCTATGAGCTGAAGGTTGTATATATATCATAGAACACCACCGCTTCATTGTAATCCGCTTGAAAAAGGAACTAAAATGTTCTGAAAGCTTGCTATGTTTATATTAGTTAGCCAATAAAGGTATCACCTTTATACCACTTTTATTATTTTTTGTTTCAAAAGGGTTGCCCTGTAACATTTTTTACTGGCTAACACGGTACAGCAACTTTACCTGCAAGTGCTAATCTACATAATGTTGATACACCAAACTTTATTATATATGTTTGGGGTACACTAAAGCCAATGGCACCTATGTGGTGATAGCGCTACACAAATATTTTTACTTTATCAGGGGATAATCTTTGGATCTCGGCTACACTTCTCATTTTCTTAGATTCCAAAACCTTCAGACTTTCATCATGCTCAAGTAAAATGCACTATTGAGAGAAAAAGCAGCAATTTGTTGTTTTCCTTCACTTTGCAATTTGTACAGTTACATATTGATCTCTCTAGTACAAAATACTTTCAGGCTTGAACTAAGAGCAAGAATCAGAGGGAATTAATGTCTTTAGATAAGTGGGAGGTTGAAGAGATTTGTAAGAGAGCACCCAGCTGAGCTGATGTTTATATAACTGTTTGTGATAGGAGAATGTGTCTGTCTCATCAAAGATTTTTCTTTTGCTAGAAGCATTCTACGTTACCAGTTTCCTTCATCAGGTCTATTAGTCAATGCATTATTACTTGGATGATCCTTCCTAAATGTAGTCTCTTCCAGTTTAAAGCTATGACCAAGGTGTTAACTATATGCATGCATGGGGTGGCATGACTCAATATCTGACAACATCAGCAACAGCCTGTATTTGTTATGTGGGGGTGCAAAGTTAAATTCATTATGAAACCTAATTGTTGGAAACAGGACTCACATACACTAAGGTTGCTTATGGTTACTCTCAATGCCCCTCAGGAACAGGTAGGACTAGCGTCACTCCATCTATGAACTGTATTATTGGGCCTCCCAAAACTCTGATGTGACTTACTGGAAGGTAATTGATGCTGAAAACCCAGCCTCAATTCAGGAAGACATGTACCTTACTTTGGTTGAAAATTTTCATAATGCCCTCTACAGAAGCCAGAGAGTCATGGGCTGGGCTACTGTTCAAACAATTGAAACTTGCGCACACACTTAAAACACCCAATGAGGGACAGCCTGGTGCTCGGTGTAAGAGGATTTGGCAACTTCCAATATAGTGAGTGAGAAGAAAACACTGGCACACAAGGCATATAGTTGCAGTGCTAACCCTTGCCATTGTAATAATGCGGAAGTGCAACATTGCAGGGCCATGCCCCTTTATCAAGCTTACACAGCTGGGCTACTGTTGCTTGACACCCACTGTGGCTCACACTTTGCAGCATTCCCTGAAGCAAGAGCCTGGGCTTAACTATGAACAAAATGTATTGCTCGCCTCATTACAACTGGCATATTAAACAACCCGCCTCATTCTCGGCAAAATCTCTCTCTGCTTGACCTGTTAGAATTTAAGTATGCACATTACTTACCTCTGTCCAACACAATTTTCAACCACCCCACCACAAGTTCAGTGCACAGACTTAGAACATCTAGGTAGTGATGGGCGAATTTGCGGCGTTTCGCTTTGACAAAAAAATTGCGAAATTTGCAAAAATTCGCAAAAACGATGCTGGCGTCTCGTTTTTGATGCCAGCATCCCTTTTTGAAGCCGGTGTCCATTTTTGCCAGTGACATTTTTTTTTTGATGCGGGCGAATTTTTGCGGCCATTTCACAAATTTATTCGCCGGCAGCGAATAATACAAATTCGCTGCAAATTTGCGCCTGTTGTTTTCCTTTAAACTGTATTAAGCATTACGTGTATTGCTTGTCATGTATTTGGCTCAATCTCTTATTAATGTTCCATGTAACAATAGGCCTTTTTCCCTTTGATGGCCACATAATCTATTCTTTCTCTTCTATAGTTAATTAAGATAATTATTGGCAGACACATTTACTACTTGAGACTTAGAAACTGATTATGTCCTTCAACACATACACCATTACTGTACTGTACAGCTGAAAGCATATGCATTTTCATTGACTGTATCTTATTTAAATTTGCAGATCACCAAATGGTAGATAGCTCATTCACACACAAAAAAAACAGAACTCTTGTTATTGCCAGCATTAATTTGCAAAGGTGGAATTTGCTAGGGATAGTAGCTCAGCATGATTTAATAGCTGGTCTAGGCATCATTAAAGCTGTATTGATTGAGGTACAGTAGAACAATCTTATTATTATTCAAGTCCTGCCACTAGATGGTGCTGTGAGACATGGGCAACTCCCTGTTTGGCTGCTATAAGAAGAGAAAGTGGTTAATGCCAGAGAGCCTAAAGCTGGCCATAGACAAAAAGATCTCATTGGACGAATCGAGGATTCGTACGATTTTCGGAACGTGTGTGGATCGGACAGTTTAGAAAATTTCTGTCGGCTGCCGATAATATCTCTGCGTTTATTCCCGATCGTACAATTTTCAGTGGGAGACTGTCACTAGATTTGTCTATCGTACGTTGCTGTCAGAGGCTGAACATTGGCTGACCTGTTCTTTAACTAGTTTATTTGGTCGGAATGGTAAGACTTTGATCTGAATGGTTAGTGGCAGGTTGGGAGATGGGAAAGTCCGATCGTACATTGATTCGTACGATCGGATCTTTGCGTCTGTGGCCAGCTTTAGGTTAGTACCTCAGCAAGGAGCAAAGGTAAATCATATAATTAGGTTAGTAAGTGGCCAGATCTGTAGACTTCACTGTAGGTGCTAGTTGAGCAAGAGCTGCTCCAATGAGAAGGAAGAAAGGGGTCAGTGTCCCTGTGGTACTGCTCCAGTCAGAGTCCCAGGGTTATTTAGGGCTAGAAAGGTTCTGTTGTTGACATCTTGACATATTTCCAAATGGTTTAATTTTTCCATCCTCTTTATCAGTTGAGTTTCATGTCTCTGCACTTTCTCTAGCTCATTAATATCCTTCTTGAGCCCAAAACTGCACTGCATACTGAAGTTGAGGCCTTACCAGGGACCTATAATGTGGTAACATTAAACTTGAATCTCTTGAGTTAATGCTCTTCTTATACAAGACAGTATTTTGTTTGCTTAGAGGCCAATGACTGGCACTGCCTACAGTTACACAGCTTGTTATCCTCAAAAAAAAAATCAATCTCAATTAAGGATACCCCCAAAATATTAGCATTTAGTGAATAGTTATTTTCAATAAAATGCAGAACCTTGCAATATGATACAGGTCTCGCACAAGAAATTGACACAACCTTACATTGTGTTTCAAGTTTCTAGGTTTATTAGGTCTTCAAGCAGCATTCTCAGTCAAAAATCCCATAATACAAATATACCCTGATAATGCATATAAGGCATTTGTATTATTTGTATTGCTTGCCTTTTAATCTGACTGCATACCATGTTACACTCACCCCTGGCAACATTTATAATATACTGTAAGGGTACTGATAGCAGTGACACAACCACAGAGCCCTGTACCTCATCTTGTTCAGAAGGCAAATGCCCTACAGCTATCTGTTATTGGAAGGCACAGTACAGATGCAGCCACTTTGGTTTGTCTGTTTGACACAGAATAACTAAACACAGATATCCCATTTATCTCATTTAACACAGAAAACTGCGTCACAACATCCCATCTAATTAAAGCATTCACCATTGTGAACAATGGAGCTTTGGTATGCTAATGAAAAGGTTAAATGCATTAAATGAGTTAAGATGACTTAAGATAACACAGTTTCTTCAATTACCCCTGAGTCATGACGCATTTAACTCACAAATCCAAGTGGCTTCATCTGTATGTGTCAGTATTAAAATATGTACATATATCTAAATAAAATCTAGATTTAAATAGAGGATCCCTTTTAAGACACCTCTTGAATATATCATGTTAAATTCCAAATGTTAAAAACAGTGTGCTTTTCGTTGCTAGTCCCTCAGGGTTTGCTTCTTTTAGAATAGAACCATTCTTCCTTAATATTATGTGTTAAGAAGGGGGGGTGTGTGACAGGTTTATGCTATTCCCAACTTTAAAAAGTTAACCCAGGGGAAAGTGGGAATACAATATATTTTTTTGTCTTATCCAAAAAAAATCACTTTCTATCTATCATTGTGTACATACGGATGTATCTCACATTGATATATGTATACAGTATATATATAGGATATATTATATATATATATATATATATATATATATATATATATATATATATATATATATATATATATAGATATATATTATACAGTTTAATATATATTGTAAAACCATGCAACATTTTTTTACTATCCATTATAGTCTATGGACGTTTCTTATATAGCACCAACATATTCTGCAGCACTTTAAGGGGATTGTGCATCTGTCACTGCCCCAATGGAGTTTACATTCTAAGGTCCCTATCACACTTTGGTCAATTTTATCAAATTTTTGAGTCTGGGTGAAAATACACAGATATACAGAAATGGCATAAAAATGACTTGCAGATTGTGCCCTGGTTAGAATTAAGACCCTAGTCTTAAGACCCTAGTACTGAAAGGCAGCCATGATAACCACTGCACCACCGTGCTGCATTCACTTACCATGATACAGTGTGCAGGGTGCATTTTGAGTGTAATTACCAGCATGTTTTCCAAGAATATTAATTGCAGGTAAATTTGCTGTACCGTGTTAGCCAGTAAAAATGTTACAAGGCAACCCAAGAGAGACTGGGCAAAGTCTGAGAAAGAGAAATACACACCACCGATTCACTATAATCAATAAAAAACTGGACACACCAATAGGAAATCATTTCAATAGCCCTCATCACTCCATAAAGGATTTAAGAATTTTGGTTTTAAGGGCAATTTTAAAACAGATAATGAAAAGTGTGGGAATACAAATGAATGGAAACTTTCAATTCTCTGAAGAATGGACTAAACCTGGGCCTTGGATTTATGGCTAATTATGTGGACTAAGAAAGGACTGCACCAGGTCAGAAATACCAACATGTCTGGATATGGACTAAGAGATCATATGGAATTCCTTGGATTCTACACTCCAATTATTCAGCCCTAATTTATACTCAGCCTCTTTGACCCACATTATCTTGTACCTTATCTGCTTGTCTCTTGCTGATCCCCTCGTAAATGACTTTGACTCCTCACATATAGATTGATATTCCTTTTTGTTGGTCATTTGACCTAGGAGCTGAATGTTGTATATATATCATAGAACACCACCGCTTCATTGTAATCATCTTGAAAAGGGAACTAAAATGTTCTGAAAGCTTGCTATGATTATATTAGTTAGCCAATAAATGTATCACCTTTATACCAAGAATTTTAGCAACATTACAAGCACAACCAGTGTCGGACTGGCCCACCGGGATACCAGGAAAACTCCCGGTGGGCCCAGGTGTCAGTGGGCCCTTGTGCTGCTAAACATTTGGCCTATTTCATGGCCATTCCCTGTTTCTATGAGAACAAAGAGGCTAAATAGATGGAATAACAGGTTATAGTATGTATAGCTAAAAGAGACTAGGGATGTAGCGAACTGCCGCCGATGTGTTCGCGAACGCCGTTCGCGAACACCGGCAAAATTTGCGAACAGTTCGCGAACTGTTCGCGAACTTCGAACATCCGAAAATCGTTCGATTCGAACGATCGAAGGATTGAAATCGTTCGATCGAAGGATTTTCGTTCGAATCGAACGATCGAAGCCATTCGATCGAATGATTTCATTCGATCGAATGCTTCGATCGTTCGATTCGAATGAAAATGCTTCGATTTTAGCGGTCGAATGGTCGAACGATCGAACGATTTTGACGCGAACGCCTATTGCCGAACGTCGCGCGACGTTCGCGAACTTGCGGCGGACGCGAACAGTCGAAGTTCGCGCGAACTAGTTCGCCGGCGAACAGTTCGCTACATCCCTAAAAGAGACTAGGAGAATAGAGGTTGAGTGAGGAGAGGAAGAATAATAGTACTGAGAGTGGGCCCCTGGTCTAAATTTTCTTGGTGGGCCCCAGGTCTAAGGTTTTTGGGTGGGCCCCTGGTGTCCCAGTCCGACACTGAGCGCAACAGGGATTTGCTTGGAGAAATTGAGCCATGTCCATCGCTGTTGCACCAAATATTTTCAAAGTCTGCCTGGTGGCTTTTCGGGTGTTTGCCATGTGAGTGATGACTGTGCTTCTTTAAGCAGAAGTGCACTTTGTCTATTGACACAGGAGCTTGATCAGAAGGTGGTATTAGCTCTATGGCTTCCCTGTGTCTATAGGCGCAGCATCTAGTTCAGAACAGAAGGACTGAATGTTACCAAGCACAACTATACTGTGCAAAGAATACAATTTAACACACCTTTACCTTTATTGAAAATGGTTTTGGACACAACTCACAAAAATGCAGGTTGCAAACATAAATGACCCCTTAAATGTCAAAAGGGTTTTACTGTTGATGAAACTAGTTTTTTCGCCAGGTGCGAATTCACGTTGAATTTACACGATTCGCCGCCGGCAAATAAATTTGAGAAACGCCTGTGAAAATTTGCCGGCGTCAATAAAAATGTTGCCTGGTGAAAAATTTGTGAAACGGCGCAGTCGTCTCATTTTTTATGCCGGCGTCCAAAAAAAAATGGACAACGGCATCAAAAACAAATTTTTTGTGAAACGGCACAAATTTGCCCATCACTATATTTGACCAAACAAACCCCACCCCATTTCTCATAAGCGTTACCCTTATCTGTTCAAACCAAGCCCACACCAGACAAATCTAAACTATAACATCTGTCCAGGTCCACCCCCCCCTTTACAAGGCTTGGAACCAGGCTCCTAACAGAACTATCACCCCCACCAAAAAACCCAAAAGAAATATAGAATGACTAGTTCTACCACTACACACGGTTTTGCTTGAAATTTTAATAAACACCAAAAAAACCACCAAACACATTATTGAAAGCCACTTGATCCATGCATGTATGTATAGTACACACCAAGAAGACCCATCAGCTATACCATTGGCAGCCTACATATCCTTCCTTGCACCCTGTTTTATGCAGCAGATTGGTGCTCTGTGCAAGTGCTAAACTGGGTTGACTTAAAGTGGTGACTCATCTTTGAATTCAATTTAAATATGTTAAAAAAGTTGCTTACAACTGCCAATTCTATATTAATCGTCATTATTTACTTTTATAATTATTTGCCTTTTTTTCTGACTCTTTCCAGCTATATAATAGAGGTCAGTGACCCCATCTAAAAACAAATGCTCCATTAGGCTACACATTTATTGTTACTGCTACTTTTTACTACTCATCTTTCTATTCAGGCCTCTTCTATTCATATTCTAGTCTCTTATTCCAAGCTATGCAAGGCTGGTAGGGTAATTTGGACCCTGACTTTTAAAACAAATTAAAAAGCTAAATAACTCAAAAACTACAAATAATAAAAAACGAAAAACAAATGAAAATTTTCTCAAAATATCCCTCTCTGCATCATGCTAAAAGTTTAAGCAAAGGTGAACAACCCCTTTAAAAGCTCTTCGCTTAAACCTATACAGGTATGGGACCTGTTATCCAGAATGCTCAGAACCTGGGGGTTTCCGGGTTAATGTATATTTCCGTAATTTGGATCTTCATACCTTAAATCTACTAGAAAAATCGTGTTAACATTAAATAAACCATAAGGCTGGCTCTACTTCCAACATGGATTAATTATATCTTAGTTTGGATCAAGTACAAGGTACAATTTTATTATTGCAAAGAAAACGGAAATCATTTTATAACATTTGTGAAAAAATTGTACTTGTGCTCGCATTTGTAAATGAGCCACATATTATACTTTCATTAAGGATGTGATGCAGAATTTCTTACCTGTGTTTATGGAATTGCAGAGGGTATATTTTTATTCTTTAAAGGGCATGTAAAGTCTAAAATAGAATAAGGCTAGAAATGTTGTATTTTGTATACTAAATATAAACATGAACTTATTGCACCACAAGCCTAATCAAACAAATCATGTATGCTTTCAAAGTTGGTTACAAGGGGTCACCATTTTGTAACTTTCTTAAACATCTTTGCAAGACTAAGACTGTGCACATGCTCAGTGTGGTCTGGGCTGCTTAGGGATTGTCATAAACAAAGCTGCTTGAGTTCTGCATGGCTGGGAAGTAAGGTGGGGGCTCCCCCTGCTGTTCAGAAGTATGATTGTTTCCCTGCTCAGCAGTTAGGGTCTGTCTGACAATTTCTATCTACAGCAGTAAATGAAGGGAGAATTTCACTGCATACTGTCAGGTTTCTTATAAAAACAGTACACATTTTTTAATTGTATAAAAAATTATAAGTATATTGGAGATAGGTTTCTTTTTCATTAAAGAAAGTAAACATTGGATTTAATTTTTTTGCCTTTACATGCCCTTTAAAAGGAAAATGATAAGTACTTCTCATGTACAATTTTTGAAATGCCTTGAAATTGTAAAATTGTGACAATTTAGGAAATTCGTATTAACTGCCTTTTGAAGATGACTTTTTAGTGTATATTGTCTGTATATTTGCATTCGTTTTGTATGTAAGTAAACTGAATTTCTACAGGGGCCATTTCAGGTGTATCATCCACTTCATTTTTCTTTCAAAAACCTTGTTCACCACTGGAATATTCATTATCTTGGAGATTAACTTTGATTGCTGTACTGTAAGGAAGTGCTCAAGTGTGCAAAAGATTGCAAATGAAGGAAAACTTCAGCATGTCATTTAGCTTAAATTAACACAATATAATTAACTGCTGTTTTCCATCATTCGAAACCCAAATGTTTGTGTCTCCTATTGCTTAACCATGACAGTGTGATGTGATTGAATATTTCTGTTCACCATGGGGGACACTCAGATATTTAGATATTCTTTTTAACAGGTGCCAAAGCTAGATCGAAAACATTTTATCATCAAGGGAAGGTGAAGGAAAGAAGCATTTCAGGGGATCAGTTTGCTAAACAGATTTCAATACGGCCATCAAGAAGGTGGATAGATAGTGATGGGTGAATTTATTCGCCAGGCACAAATTCACGGCTATTATGTGCATTTCGCCGCCGGTGAATGTATTAAAAAAAAATTAAATTTGTCGGCAGCAATGTTTTTGACGCCCACCAGCATCTGGTTTGTCAGCGGCATTAATGTTGACGCCGCCCGAAAATTGTCATGTCAAGACATTTTTCTCATTTTTCTCATTTTTCTCGTGTTTCGCACATTTCGTGGGAAATTTGCGAATTTGGTGGCAAAGTAAAACGGGACAAATTCGTCCATGGTTAGACCATTAATCACAGGGCACAAAGGCTTCTATATATTTTAGAATGGGTTTTGATGAAGTGGATAAAGTTCTATACATAGGGGAAAATTTACTAAAGGGCGAAGTGGCTAACGCTAGCGAAAATTTGCCAGTGTGACGTCATTTTGTTACTGCACCGATTTACAGTACTAACGGGCGCTGGCGTAAATTCGCTAGTGAAGTGGACCTACTCTAGCACTACTTCGCACCCTTACACCAGGCGAAGTTGCGGTAAGGCGAAGGGACTTAACTACGCTAATTTACTAACTTGCGCATTTTACTGAACCTTACCACTTGCGCCAGACTTGCCTTCACCACCTCAGACCAGGTGAAGTGCAATAGAGTAGACAGGACTTGCTTCAAAAAAAGTTGACATTTTTTCTAAGTCCCAAAAAAACGCAGGCGACTTTTACTTTTTTAAGGGTGATAGGCTGAATAAGATCGTAAATTTTTTTTGGAGGTACCCTCCTTCCCCCCTACATTTCCTAACATATGGCACATAAACTATACAGGGGGCACATGTATAGGGCAAAATAACAACTCTAAAGAGAATTCTGCAGAAAGGGATTTAAAGGAGAACTAAAGCTTAACTAAAGAAGTAGTACAACTGTTGCACTTTATGCTTTGTGCTTCTGTATCAGCCCAAAGGCAACAACAGACCTTTAGAAGTAAAGATCTGTGTCTCCAAAGATGCCCCAGTAGCTCCCCATCTTTTTTTCTGCTGATTCACTGCACATGTTCTGTGCTGCTGTCACTTACTGAGCTTAGGGACCCACTCACAATATACAGTACACATAGAATAGAAATGTCACAATATAAGGCTGATTAGTAATTAATACAGATAATTACTACATGGTAGCACAGAAACCAGTGCAATTAGCATCATAATTTAATAATCAGCACTGTAGCATCAGCTTATATTTCAGACCAACCTCATTTTCTGCTGGATAATTTGGGACGACCCCTAAGCTTAGCTTCTCAACAGCTCCTCAGAGGCCACTGAGCATGTGAGTGTCACAGACACTTTCCAAGATGGTGACCCCCTGTGACAAGTTTGAAGTCCTGGATCATTGCTGCTATTGACAAGCTGAAACTTTAGGTTGGTGCAATAAGTTCACTATATAAAATATGGCATTTTAGCCACATTAATTTTTAGTTCTCCTATCATTTGTAATTAGCCTCCCATGCTCCAAACGAGTACCTCCTAACTACTATGTAAGTACCTTATAAAAATAGAACATTGTTAGTAGTTGTTTGTTATAAATATGTTTGGGTGCCACAGGCAGCAGATACCAGTGAGGTACCACCAGGGATCCAAGGGGTGTCGTTCCCAGAACCACCAGTTAAAGGGTGAGTGGGTAGCATGTACCAACTAGTATAGTGATACTTAATTCATATAAATTTATGAAGGGAAAACTATTACAACTAAAGCTTAAAGCAGAGGCTTCAAGCTAAAAACACTTTCATGCTGCTGGTGCTTACCGTATATACTCGAGTATAAGCAGAGTTTTTCAGCATCCAAAATGTGCTGATAAAGTCTACCTCGGCTTATACTCAGTGGGCAGTAGCTGAGATTGCAGTCACTTTTAATCATTCCTATACCAACAGTTCGCTTGGGGGGAGACTGCAATATCACACAGCGCCATCTGTTGGTTATATGAAAGAATAACAGTGAATGCAATATCACACAGCTCCCTCTGTTGGTTATAAGAAAGAATGACAGTGCGCCCTCTGTTGGTTATATGAAAGAATAACAGTGACTGCAATATCACACAGCGCCATCTGTTGGTTATATGAAAGAATAACAGTGACTGCAATATCACACAGCTCCCTCTGTTGGTTATATGAAAGAATAACAGTGTGCCCTCTGTTGGTTATATGAAAGATTAACAGTGATGGCAATATCACACAGCACCCTCTGTTGGTTATATGAAAGAATAACAGTGACTGCAATATCACACAGCGCCCTCTGTTGGTTACATGAAAGAATAACAGTGACTGCAATATCACACAGAGCCCTCTGTTGGTTATATGAAGGATTAACAGTGATGGCAATATCACACAGTGCCCTCTGTTGGTTATATGAAGGATTAACAGTGATGGCAATATCACACAGCACCCTCTGCACATGGTAGTGGGACAATGCACATAGTAATCTGTTTGGCAATTCTCTGTCACCATCAACTTTGCAAAGAAGTCCGGTTGATCGCTGGGGGGGTTGCTTTGACAGAATGTGCGCTGCTGGGAGACAGGGCTGTAGTTGTGTCTAGGCTTATACTCGAGTCAATAAGTTTTCCCAGTTTTCGTAGGTAAAATAAGGTACCTCGGCTTATACTCGCTTAGGCTTATACTCGAGTATATACGGTAATTGTCAAAAACCAACACATTCTACCATTTAATAAAAATCTGCCTAAAAGTTAGAGTAAACTGTGTTCTATCAATAAGGTAAAATATCACACATACATATATCAAATGTGTAGCTCTTCTGCTATATTCCATTTTATTCATTAAGGCAAGGTACTTTAAATGGCACATCACGGCTCTGTATACTTAATATGAATAGGTGTCTCTATATTGCTCTCAATAGAGGCACTGAGAATAGACATCATCATAACAGAATAACTAGAGCAATTATGGGGATATAGTATAGATAATTACTTTTCTGAAGCAAGGCTATGGAATTCCCCACTTATCCAAACAAAAACATTAAGTACACAAACAGATGTAAAAAAAAAAAAAAAGGGTTGCAGGTGCACAGCTGAGGCCAATTTTAAAAAGTCTAATTCCCTGTCTCAGTAATTCAAGAAAAAATGCTAGTGCATATAGTTTTGAAACAGGGTTTTTTAGTTACAAAGTTATGATCATAAAATTGATAAGCCACCATACCACGTCAAGGTAAACCCCATACGGTGGTCCCTAACTTGTTTACCTTTAATCATAGTAAAATAGGTATCTTACCTCTCTTCTTAATAGCATTACTTTATGTGAAAAAAGGTAAACAAGTTAGGGACCACCGTATGGGGTTTACCTTGACATGGTATGGTGGCTTATCAATTTTATGATCATAACTTTGTAACTAAAAAACCCTGTTTCAAAACTATATGCACTAGCATTTTTACTTGAATTACTGAGACAGGGAATTAGACTTTTTGAAATTGGCCTCAGGCGTGCACCCACAACCCTTCTTTTTCACAAACAGATGTAGCCTCACAGCACACTATGGTCGATTTGCCACCTTTCCCGACTGCTAGGCCCCTGCAGGGTGTGTGTGTGTGACATCACTGAGCATGACAGTGACATCACTGGGGTGGAGCGGTATCATTGCAGGGGGGTAATGAAGTGTCACTCAGTGATTGGCCGATCACTTGGAAAATCCTCTTCCAGTTTTCCTAATTCAGAAAACCAGGCAGGCAGTTTTGACAATCTTTTTTACTAGCTAGCTCTGTTTGGTCTTCTGAAAATTTTTGTTTAATGCATTTTGTATTGTCATGTGAATACAAACGTGACATTTAACAGTATGTGACAGCAGGAAAGCAACCAATGAAGGCAAGAAGCTTAAAAAAGCTTTTTAATGTACAGTGAAGTAACTGGAAATACAGCAGCCAGGAATCTCTTATTTGTATTCTCCTGCTAAATAGGGATGTAGCGAACCGCCGCCAATGTGTTCGCGAACGCCGTTCGCGAACACCGGCAAAATTTGCGAACAGTTCGCGAACAGTTCGCGAACTTCGAACATCCGAAAATCGTTCGATTCGAACGATCGAAGGATTTTAATCGTTCGATCGAACGATTTTCGTTCGAATCGAACGATCGAAGCCATTGGATCGAATGATTTCATTCAATCCAATGGCTTCGATCGTTCGATTCGAACGAAAATCCTTCGATTTTAGCGATCGAATGGTCGAATGGTCGAACGATTTTGACGCGAACGCCTATTGGCGAACGTCGCGCGACGTTCGCGAACTTGCGGCGGACGCGAACAGTCGAAGTTCGCGCGAACTAGTTCGCCGGCGAACAGTTCGCGACATCCCTACTGCTAAAGAGTGCTACAGGTCAGATGCAGATATTTAAAAGACTATGGAGAAAATGTCCTCCAATGGCAAATATATTGATTTAGAGAGCAGTAATAATGAAATATGTTACATAACTGACTTTTATTTTTTTCCCCGGTGTTGAATTTTGATGGATTAAGCTTAACCTCATGGGGGCTGAGTCTAACTGGGTTAATTATATATAAATAGATACATTATATAACAATAGTCAGTGAAACTTGTAAAATAACTCAAAAGTAAATATATCATGCAATCACAAATCTCACAAAATGTGCGAATAAAAGGAAAGAAACCTTTATTACAAAAACATACATATTTCAGTCATACACATTTGAAACTTATTCACAGGTTCTGTCTATGTGCACGGTAGCACCAATGCATAAGGATATTTTTAATTCACTCCTAATTGTGGGATCTGTGTGTGCTAAGACTTATATATCTTTTTAAGTATGGGATTACTTGCCAAACAGTAGGTCAGACATATTTGCAACCAGATCCCATGTCAAGTAATGTTCATGTTACGAACGAAGCCCCAAACCCAGAGTAAACTCCAAGGTCATGGTCACAGCTCACTCTTCTGCCTTTAGCAACCACCTTTGGCTTTGAGAGGAGCCCTCTGCTTCTCAGGTGCCACCCGGTCGAGAAAACCAGGGAGAGAGCTCTAGGCAGGCAAAGGAACCAAACATGTTACCGGAGTGGCTGCCACTAGACCACCAGGGTGCGTTATTACAGTTACATTTTTAGACCTTTACACTATGATATAGTGTATTCTTTATACATCAGAAGTAACATAAGTACATTTGCCCCAACCAAATTAATCACATGCCTGCATTACTGTATTGAAAACATTGCATAAACTTGAAGTTTTTGGACATCTTCAGTTTCAGACTCAACATTAGGCAAGCCCAAGCCAAGATTGCTAAATTGGCTGTCCAGCAAATGTCTGATGGACCACTTTATTAAACATTAAATGGGCAAGGAAAGCTACCAAAGGGAGACAAAGATTCTGAAAGGACCCAAAGCTGCAGAGGAGAATCAAGAAGAATCAGGACGAAAAAGACCGGCTGTCAAATTTTACAGGTAAGTACTTTTACAGGGGCAACTCTGGCCACCAATTCTACTTTTTATGAGTAGGGGCGCCCTTGCCCATCCTTTTATTTAACGTGGGGGAGGCCTGGTGATCACTGTTGCATGGTTATACATGGGCTGATTTTCTTTTTTTTCAGGGCTGCTTTTTACTCCCAGACTGGCCCTGTTAAAACCTTCTCACTTGTTAGAAAAAAATTCACTGTACTTCAGCCATAAGAATATCCAAGAAAGCAAATAAGTTTTTACCCCAGATTTTCACACTAATTGGCCATCAATCAGGGTTTCCATGTTTATTTAGGAGAGCAAAGAGGTTTTATCTAAACTCATCTTATCTTCTGCCATCAGATACTGCTGTTCACCCCCCCCCCCGAGTAAATCCTTATAGTTAAGAGGTATAATGGATCCTGTACCAATAAACTCAAGAGAGAGTTAGGTTGAATCAGAAGAACCAAAGGGTTATTAGAATTTTACAATATATGCATGGCAGACATCACCAATTAATCAATCCTTTTTTACTCTATGACCAAAAAAGAAGGCAACATGGAAATTGATATAGTTCATTTAGTTGAAAAGAAGACAATAATCTATCAAGTTCAGTCCAGTGCTTAGAGATGCAGTAACTTTGGTTTGTGTGTTTGACACAGAATAACTAAACCCAGATATCCCACTTATCCCATTTAACACAGAAAATTGTGTCACAACATCCCATCTAATTAAAGCATTCACCATTGTGAACAATGGTGCTTTGGAATGCTAATGAAAAGATTAAATGCATTAAATGAGTTAAGATGACTTTAGATAACACAGTTTCTTCTATTAATCCCGAGTCATGAAACATTTAACACACAAATCCAAGTGGATTCATCTGTATATAGAAATAGGACATATCTAGTATAGGTAAATCTAAAACAACTGGACTTGCTGAGTAATCAGCAGTTGTATTAGATTTATCTATACTAGATAGTGATGGGCGAATTTGCGATGTTTCGCTTCGCCAGAGAATTCGCGAATTTTGACGCCGGCACCCGTTTTCGCCGCCGGCGAATTTTTTTCGGGCGAATTTTCACAGGAGTTTTGTGAATTTATTTGCTGGTGGCGGCCTGTCAAACAAATTCGCCCATCACTAATACTAGGTATACCATGACCTGGATGAATGAAAATCTTCATAGTCATATAATAGGACATTATTTTAGTAAAAGACTTTCCAAAAACATATGCAAGGTGGAAGTAGTTTATATCATTTTGCAGCCTAAAATATGATTTCAAATATTTGCTATAATACAGAGTAAGTTCTCCCTGACATCATGTAGGGGCTTACTCATAAGTGAGGCCCATTCTCCTCCCAGCCATTAAGATAAAGACTCAAATAACAACCCACATTGTCAGTAATGGGTTGTATCTTGTTTTTGAATTTACATATTAGGTGCACATCTGAGAGGAGCATTCTCCGTGTTATCACTTTATTTTAGCTGTGCTGATCACCTCTTCATTCCCCCAACTGATTTTTGCAGCAAAAAGGAGAACATTTGCAGCTTCACTAATCAGTAGTACCCTTTCTGCTCAGAATGGTTTATTTATTTAAAAAAAGCATGAAAGCATGACTACTCATGGTAATTAAGTAAATTACGCTGCTAGGTTGTTTATAAAAGTGTTGATTTTGTATGCTGAATGACCCTGCTCGTTTTATAGATGCAATTAATGCACCTAATGCACAATCTTTTTTTTTTTATCTCTCAAAAATTAACTGGATAGTTGTTAAGTATAGTACAAAGCTTGCATCTAACCCCAAAATGTACATGAAGAAACAATCCTTCCTTAGCTATAGGTTTAGTTAGATAGTAATAATATAATTTACAGGAATTCCTAACCTTTTTATCAGAGAAGGACTTTGAAATAAAAGATTCGGGGAATAACACAAGCATGAACTAGCTTCAGTGCGTACAAAAAAAAAGTAGTGATTGGCTATTTTGTAGCCTCTATGTGGACTAACAGCATACAGGAGTTTCTGTTTGGCAGTGCACCTGTTTTTTATGCAACCAGAACTTGCCTCCAAGTCAAGAATTCAAAAACCTTCTTTGAGGTCACTGGGAGCAACAGCCAAAAATATCTCCAAAAATGTTTTATTGCCACTTATAGATTTCATTGATTAAACTTGTGCAAAGTGCAAACAATAGGTGCAGTTCAAAATATTATTCCCTACAGTGCAATACTTTCCAGTGAAATTGCAACCACAGTAATTAGGAAACACAGTAGTGGACATCTTTGACCTGGAAGGCAAGGTGCAACATGCAAAAAAAGATACAATCTGGCATTCTACAGAGCAATGGTGGACCCAGGCCACAACAGGTCCCTGTAAGGACAGGCTGACCTACACCTGGTGATGCTGTTCTTTGACCACACATTGGATGCAGAGCAAGACCCCCAGAAGGAGGGAATTAGTTGGCCACAGTCTCTCCATTTAGCAAATTACAATGAGCCCTGTGAACCCAAGCAAGATTAGATGTTGTTACAGCATCTGGTCTGAGAGAAAACCCACATAACCCACATATCCTGTCCTACATGTATATTATGAATATTTCCTCCATTAACTCACCTAGTAACATACATAGTAACATAGTAACATAGTAGCATAGTAACATAGTAAGTAAGGTTGAAAAAAGACACATGTCCATCGAGTTCAACCTTTTTTTTTTTATTAACTACCTATCTGCCAGTTGATCCAGAGGAAGGCAAAAAACCCATCTGAAGCCTCTCCAATTTGCCTTAGAGGGGGAAAAATTCCTTCCTGACTCCAAAATGGCAATCGGACTAGTCCCTGGATCAACTTGGACTATGAGCTATTTCCCATAACCCTGTATTCCCTTACTTGCTAAAAAGCCATCCAACCCCTTCTTAAAGCTATCTAATGTATCAGCCTGTACAACTGATTCAGGGAGAGAATTCCACATCTTCACAGCTCTCACTGTAAAAAATCCCTTCCCAATATTTAGGCGGAACCTCTTTTCTTCTAATCGGAATGGGTGACCTCGTGTCAGCTGGAAAGACCTCTTCGCCAGCGTGAACATCCCCAATTTGGCCAGTCTTTCCTCATAGCTAAGATTTTCAATACCTTTTACCAGCTTAGTTGCCCTTCTCTGTACCCTCTCTAATACAATAATGTCCTGTTTGAGTGATGGAGACCAAAACTGTACGGCATACTCTATATAGGGCCTTACCAGTGCTCTATACAGTGGAAGAATGACCCCCTCCTCCCTTGACTCTATGCCCCTTTTAATACAGCTCAAGACCTTATTTACCCTTGATGCTGCCGACTGGCATTGCTTGCTACAGCCACGTTTATCATCTACAAGGACTCCAAGGTCCTTTTCCATAATGGATTTACCTAGTGCAGTCCCATTAAGGGTATAAGTGGCTTGGATATTTTTACATCCCAGGTGCATGACTTTACATTTATCAACATTGAATCTCATTTGCCACTTAGCTGCCCAGATTGCCAGTTTGTCAAGATCATGTTGCAAGGATGCCACATCCTGGATGGAATTAATTGGGCTGGATAATTTTGTGTCATCTGCAAACACTGATACATTACTTACAACACCCTCCCCTAAGTCATTAATGAACAAGTTAAATAAGAGTGGACCCAATACTGAGCCCTGGGGGACCCCACTAAGAACCTTACTCTAAGTAGAGAATGTCCCATTAACAACTACCCTCTGTACCCGATCCTGTAGCCAGTTTCCTATCCATGTGCAAACGACTTCATTAAGCCCAACAGACCTTAGTTTAGAAAGCAGTCGTTTGTGGGGCACAGTATCAAACGCTTTGGCGAAATCCAAATAGATCACATCTACTGCCCCCCCACTATCCAGAATTTTACTTACCATATCATAAAATGCAATCAAATTTGTCTGACATGACCTATGCTTCATAAAGCCATGCTGATTGTTGCTCATAATGCCATTCATTAGGACAAAATTTTGACTGTGATCCCTTAACAAGCCTTCAAATAATTTGCCCACCACAGATGTCAATCTTACTGGCCTATAATTGCCAGGCTGAGATCGTAATCCCTTTTTAATATTGGAATAACTTCAGCTTTTCTCCAATCCATAGGCACCATACCAGATGACAGTGAATCTGAGAAAATCAGAAATAAGGGCTGGTCTAAAACTGAACTAAGCTCTCTTAGAACCCGGGGGTGTATGCCATCAGGCCCTGGAGCCTTGTTTACATTAATTTGTATTAAAGCTTTTTGAATCATATCCTGAGTCAGCCACTGACTAGATTGAGCTGAACCATTCATGCAGTTATTAAGTGAGCCTGTGAACCCAGACTCCTCTATTGTATACACTGAAGAAAAGAACTGATTTAACACATTTGCCTTATTTGTATCTGTTACAACCATACTGGTACCATTATTTAATGGAGCAACACTCTCAACCTGCATCTTTTTACTATTAATATATTTAAAAAACTTTTTTGGGTTAGTTTTCACCTCCACCGCAATTAACTCTTCATTTCTTTTCTTAGCCTTCCAGATTGCTGATTTACAACATTTATTACAGTGTTTATATTCATTAAATGCAGCTTCTGTCCCTACAAATTTGTAGTTTTTAAATGCCTTTCTCTTCTTTCCCATTAACTTCTTTTCTTCTGTATTAAGCCACACAGGATGATTCTTAGAGCTTCTACGTTTAGTCCTTAAGGGAATAAATTGAGAACAGTAATGATTTAATATCATTTTAAAGGACAACCATTTCTGTTCTGTGTTTTTAGCTGAAAACCTAATGCCCCAATCAATGCTCTGTAGGGCAGCCCTCAAGGCACTAAAATTAGCTTTTGCAAAATTCATGGTTTTTGTTGCCCCAGTATATTTTTGTTTTTTGCACCAGACATTAAAAGATATAACCTTATGGTCACTATTAGGGATGTAGCGAACTGTTCGCCTGCGAACTAGTTCGCGCGAACTTCGACCGTTCGCGTCCGCCGAATGTTCGTTAACGTTTGGGAACGTTCGCATTTTGAGTTCGCGTTCGATTCGAATAAAAATCGTTCGACCATTCGACCATTCGAATTCCTTCGACCGTTAAAAATCGAACGATTTCCATTCGTTCGAACGATTGTAAGCATTCGATCGAATGATTTTCATTCAATCGAACGATTTTAAAACGTTCGATCGTTCGATTCGAATGAAAATCCTTCGATCGAATGATTAAAATCCTTCGATCGTTCGAATCGAACGATTTTAGCGAGGGTTCGAAGTTCGTGAACTGTCCGCGAACGTTCGCATTTTTTGCCGGTGTTCGCGAACGGCGTTCGCGAACACCAAATCGGCAGTTCGCTACATCCCTAGTCACTATTACCCAGGGGTTCAATGACTTGCACATTTGCTATAAGTTCTGGGTCATTTGAGATCACTAAATCAAGAATAGCATTTTTTCTGGTAGGCTCCTCAACAACCTGTGCTAAAAAATTGTCGTGCAATAAGTTTATAAACTTGTTCCCATTAACTGATCTAGCAGTACCGTTGCTCCAGTCAATATCTGGGTAATTAAAATCCCCCATTATCATTACTTTACCTAAATTAGTAGCCTTTTCTGTTTGCATTAGGAGCTTTGTCTCTTCCTCCTCACTTACATTAGGGGGTCTATAGCATACGCCTACAATTAATTTGCTGGATTCTTTACAATTGGTGAAGAACTCCACCCATACGACTTCTGCCCCCTCATTTTCTAACATAACCTCCTCCTTTATATGAGCTTTTAAATCCTGCCTAACATACAGACATACCCCCCCCTCCTTTTCTATTGCCTCTGTCCCTCCGAAAGAAAGTATAGCCACTGATATTTACTGCCCAGTCATGCGACTCATTCAGCCATGTTTCGGCCACACCAATCACATCATATTTTCCTTCCATCACCAGCAGCTCCAGCTCTCCCATTTTACCAGCCAGACTTCTTGCATTTGTAAACATACATTTAATACTGGCACCATATTGAACATATGACATGTGGTCCTCCCTCTCCTTAACAGTATCCCCAACCAAATCTCCTCCCCCATTTTCCCTTTCTTTGCCCACTATCTCATCTAACCTGTCTACCACTGAATCTTTTACTGAACCCTCCCCCCCACACCTAGTTTAAAATCTCCTCCAACCCTCTAGCCATCTTCTCTCCCAAAACAGCTGCCCCATCATCATTGAGGTGCAGCCCATCCCTAGCAAAGAGCCTGTAGCCGACTGAAAAATCAGCCCAGTTCTCCAAAAACCCAAAACCCTCCTCCCTACACCAATCTTTCAGCCACGCATTAATCTCCCTACGCTCCCGCTGTCTCCTTAGCGTTGCTCGTGGCTCAGGTAATATCTCTGAGAAAATTACCTTGGAAGTCCTCGCCCTCAGCTTTGAACCTAGTTTTTTAAAATCATTTTTGAGGACTTCACCACCTCCTCTAACTTTGTCATTGGTACCTATGTGTACCAAGAACGCTGGGTCTTCCCCAGCCCCTCCCAATAATCTGTCCACTCGTTGCACCACATGCCGAACCCTAGCACCAGGCAAGCAGCAGACTGTTCGGCATGTAGGGGCCTTGCGACAGATTACCCTATCCACCTTTCTAATGATTGAATCCCCTATAACTAGAACCTGCCTTTCCTTTCTTGCACTTCCCCCACCACCCGTATTAGAGCCACTGCCTCCCGGGGTGCTCCGAGAGTCAGCCTGCTCCATACATGCCAGTTCGGAGTTTTCCTCCCCAGCATCTTCAGCCAAAACGGCGAATTTGCTGTTTTGGACAAACTGTGGACCAGCCCCCCTACTCTTCTGTCCCCTACTTCCCCTCTTGACTGTCACAAACCTTCCTCCCTCATTAGCCTCCACTGCCCCTTCTCCTCCCCCCACTCCACTAGCCCCTGCCAGTGGTTGCTCTGCGAGCCTCCTGTCATTCCCCTCGTTTGCCGATGCTCTCAGTGCTGCAAGTTCACCCCTTAGAGTCTGCAGCTCAGATTCCAAGATGAAAACCCACCGACATCTCTCACATGTAAATACTGCATGGAACTGCTGCTCCAACACCACATACATGTGACAAGACACACACTGAGTAATACCAGCAAATCCACTCATATTTACACTGGGTACTTACAGTCTCCCAAATGTAATTCCTCACCAACGCCTTTTCAGTTTTAAACGCCTTAAGGTTTTTAGTTGCAAATATAACATTTGTCATGAGTCTATCAGGTCTGTCTCCCATAGGAGGTGCTACTATTTATCTTAAGGTGACTTTGTTTGCTACTTACCCATAATCAGATCTGGAAGGAATGAGAAGATTCATTTTCTCCTTGATGTAATTTTTTTACATTTTACAGATGCAGCCACTTTGGTTTGTCTGTTTGACACAGAATAACTAAACACAGATATCCCATTTATCTCATTTAACACAGAAAACTGCGTCACAACATCCCATCTAATTAAAGCATTCACCATTGTGAACAATGGAGCTTTGGTATGCTAATGAAAAGGTTAAATGCATTAAATGAGTTAAGATGACTTAAGATAACACAGTTTCTTCAATTACCCCTGAGTCATGACGCATTTAACTCACAAATCCAAGTGGCTTCATCTGTATACCTAAGGCTCCAGCAAGTTCACAGCTCTGTGTTTCTTTATGATGTACATGTTTAAAGATGTTTAAAATGCACTTTGGATGGCGAGAGTATCTCTATGTGGAAACAGATGGGCTCGGTGGAATTTTACTATAATATGCCTGAAGGCAGTGCTTAAGAAGGTTGCCCTACAACTAAAAATGAGGAAGATAAATGTAATTAGTACTCTACCTAGTGCATACAATTGTCACAATATCTTAGGAGCTCAGGTTAAACCGTAGCCATCTGTCTCTCCTTTGTTCTACAGATACACAACTGAGCCAAAGACAAGGTGACAACTTATTTTTCATCCTGTGAATGATGACAAGCACAAAATAATTAAGAAACTGTCTGTATCTTTGGAATTAGTGATCCTCAGAGGTCCGTGATTCGCCCTAAATGAGGTTCATTTTGTGATTTGCAGACGTTCCCTCCCCAGGCTCCTGACAGTCTGATGTCTTATGATAATGTCCCACAAAGTTAGTGTCATCTGCTTTCTGTTCCTGCTTGCCTTCTAAATAATAATTATTCCAAGCCATATATCAAGCCTATATTCAGAAAAAAAACGTCATTGGATTGCATGGTCGCCCTCACGTTAGTTCTAATTATCAAACTACAGGGCTTCTAATTAAATGGTGTGACTCTCAGAGAGTCCTGCTGGGTAACACCTGGCTAAAAAGTATTTTTTGCCTTGTCTCTGTGGGGCATAATTAGTTCTATAAGACCATGCCACTGTTTCACCACAGGATCCACTGCTGTCACTGGGAATCAGAGGAGAGCCTTATTAAGGACATAGTAGTACAGGCAGCTCTCGGCAACAGGCAGCTTCCAAAACAAAGGGTTTTCGCCCTGGCAAAAGGCTGCTGCCTTGCAGCCCAATGTCTCCTGTTGTTTATGTCCATGTGTTTTTTTTTTTTTTCAAACTTGTTTCACGTGTGTTGACATATTTATGTCACTGCTATTTTTAACTCTGCAGGAGTTTACTGTACATAAGGGAAAACAGAAAAATTCCTTATTCCTAGAGCTCATTGTAACATTCACAGTAGTTCATATATGCCCTAATTGTATTACATAGTTACATAGTTAAATTGGGTTGAAAAAAGACAAAGTCCATCAAGTTCAACCCCTCCAAATGAAAACCCAGCATCCATACATACACCCCTCTCTACTTTTAATTAAATTCTATATACCCATACCTATACTAACTATAGAGCTTAGTATCACAATAGCCTTTGATATTATGTCTGTCCAAAAAATCATCCAAGCCATTCTTATAGTCATTAACTGAATCAGCCATCACAACATCACCCGGTAGTGCATTCCACAACCTCACTGTCCTGACTGTGAAGAACCCCCTACGTTGCTTCAAATGAAAGTTCTTCTAGTCTAAAGGGGTGGCCTCTGGTATGGTGATCCACTTTATGGGTAAAAAGGTCCCCTGCTATTTGTCTATAATGTCCTCTAATGTACTTGTAAAGTGTAATCATGTCCCCTCGCAAGCGCCTTTTTTCCAGAGAAACCAACCCCAACCTTGACAGTCTACCCTCATAATTTAAGTCTTCCCTCCCTCTAACCAGTTTAGTTGCACTTAGTCTCTGCACTCTCTCCAGCTCATTTATATCCCTCTTAAGGACTGGAGTCCAAAACTGCACTGCATACTCCAGATGAGGCCTTACCAGGGACCTACAGATGCAGCCACATTGGTTTGTCTGTTTGACACAGAATAACTATACACAGATATCCCATTTATCTCATTTAACACAGAAAACTGCATCACAACATCCCATCTAATTAAAGCATTCACCATTGTGAACAATGGTGCTTTGGTATGCTAATGAAAAGGTTAAATGCATTAAATGAGTTAAGATGACTTTAGATAGCACAGTTTCTTCAATTACCCCTGAGTCATGACGCATTTAACTCACAAATCTAAGTGGCTTCATCTGTATAAAGAGGCATAATTATGTTTTCATCCCTTGAGTTAATGCCCTTTTTTATGCAAGACAGAACTTTATTTGCTTTAGTAGCCACAGAATGACACTGCCCAGAATTAGACAACGTGTTATCTACAAAGACCCCTAGATCCTTCTCATTTAAGGAAACTCCCAACACACTGCCATTTAGTGTATAACTTGCATTTATATTATTTTTGCCAAAGTGCATAACCTTGCATTTATCAACATTGAACCTCATTTTCCAGTTTGCTGCCCAGTTTTCCAGTTTAGACAAATCACTCTGCAAAGTGGCAGCATTCTGCATGGAACCTATAGTTCTGCACAATTTAGTATCATCTGCAAAAATAGAAACAGTACTTTCAATGCCCACCTCCAGGTCATTAATAAACAAGTTGAAAAGCAAGGGACCTAGTACAGAGCCCTGCGGTACTCCACTAACAACACTGGTCCAATTTTAGAAAATGTTCCATTTACCACCACTCTTTGTAGTCTATCTTTTAGCCAGTTCTCTATCCAGGTACAAATACTATGTTCCAGGCCAACATTCCTTAATTTAACCAGTAACCTTTTGTGTGGCACTGTATCAAATGCTTTAGCAAAATCTAAGTAAATCACATCCACTGCCATCCCAGAATCGAGGTGTCTACTTACATTCTCATAAAAAGAAATTAAGTTAGTCTGGCAAAATCTATTATGCATAAAACCATGCTGGCACAAACTCATAGTATTATGATTTGCTATGAAGTCCAGTATCTTATCCTTTATTAACCCTTCGAAAAGCTTTCCTACCACTGACGTCAGACTAACTGGCCTATAGTTTTGAGGCTGAGAACGGGATCCTTTTTTGAATAGAGGCACCACATTAGCAATTCGCCAGTCTCTCGGCACTATGCCAGATCTCAATGAATCCTGAAAAATTAAGTAAAGAGGTTTGGCAATCACAGAGCTAAGCTCGCTAATTACCCTGGGATGAATACCATCTGGCCCTGGACCTTTGTTAATCTTAACATGTTCTAGCCTCTTTTGAATTTCATCATGTGTGAACCATGCATGATTAGTAGTATTTAATATATATTGTATTGTATTCTTTTGCCTTTTCTTCTTTTTGTCTGTTGGTGATCATATTCCCAACTATCACCATAAAGTTATGGGATCCATTATCCGGCAACCCGTTAACCAGAAAGCTCCAAATTACACGATGGTTGTCTCCCATAGACTCCATTTTATCGAAATAATCCACATTTTTTAAAATGATTTCCCTTTTCTCTATAATAATAAAACAGTACCTTGTAGTTGATACAAACAAAGGTATAATTAATCCTTATTGGAAGAAAAATCAACCTAATGGGTTTATTTAATGTTTAAAGGATTTAAATTTAAAGGAGTTAAATTTTGGAAAGATCCATTATCTAGAAAATCCCAGGTCCCGAGCATTCTGGATAATAGGTCCCATAACTGTACTACTATATTTGCATAGCATTTTTATGTTTTCCAGTGTAAACTGTTTGTTAGCCTCAATCATTGTATCCTTTGGAAAATGTTGTTATTGGCTTAAAATGGTCATACAAATACTGGTATGGGATTTCTTATTACCTTATGGTGGTCTCAGAAATCGAATTGACCCATCCCTGTTGAAAGCTATGCTTTTCATTTCTATCCAGATTTTGTAAACATTAATGTATTTTGTTTTTTTTTTGGAGACAGAAGGGAAAATCAACCAGCATGTGCAGTTTTTGCAACATATACTATACATTTCTTAATAAATGCAAACTCTCTTTAGCTTTTAATTTCTAAGAATATTACAGACTGTTCACTTCAGACTATAAAAAATCTGACTCTGACTCCTGCATGTAGAAAGATAGATTGCCCAGTGGAGGTTAGTCAAGATTAATTTGGTAACTTCAAAAATGGTACACAGCTTCTCATTTTTATATTCATGAGATGGCGCTTATATTAAAATTTTATTTGTTTTGGTACATATACATGTACCTCTCTCGATCAATACAACTCTCTTTAACTTCCGACTTCTAGGAATATTACATTCAGTTTAGTTCAGTCCATCAAAAATCTGACTCCTGCATGTAGAGAGACAGATTGCCAAGTGGAGGTTAGTTAAGATTAATTTGGTAATTTCAGAAATGGTATTGTATTTCTCATTCTTGTATTAAAGAGATTAAGTTTATATTCAAATTTGATTTGTTTGGTGTAAAATGCAGATCAGAAGTTAATTATATTGTTAGTAAAGTGATAGAAGCAGAGAGCAACTTCTGCCTACAGTTCAGCTTGGTCCAATTACCTCTTGCAGTTTTAATCAGACAACCTGGATAACAGTTACCTAGGAATGCAAATTGTAGTACATTAATTTGATTACAGACAATCAGGTTAACTTCATTTGTGCAAAAATAATACAGTGTGAGCTAATGCTTTTTAAAGATCACAGTAAAATCTAATTAAAGAGCCTGGTGCCAATATATCTTTCATCTTAAGAATTAAACTTTTGTAGAATGGCTTCTCAAAAAAACCTCCTGAATTGTATCACTTATGATTTTAGTGTGATGGATTGGAAAAAATAATTTAAATGAAGTGTCACCAAACAATGACCATTTTCTACCTGGTTTTTGCAGCTGAAGTTGTTGATAATTTATGACACACATTAGCAGGAGTTTGTGGTTCTATAGAATTGCAGAGATGTCAAGATTTAGGTATTTAAATGAGTGAATGACCAGGATCTGGCATATTGATAAATGAATGTAGATAGTAACAAATGGGAAAAGGCTAAGATTTGAGACGGTCTTGTTCTGAAGGGAATGATATCGCTAACAAGTCTAACTCAAATGAGACCTGAAAGCTTGGAAAATTGAAAGAAGAGAAGCAGATACAGTACTTTATAATTTATTGAATTAACTATAGAAAACACTGTAGATATGCACAATTTGCTCTCTCTTCTACAAAATATTGGATGCAAAAGAATATGTTAAATGGATTTAAAGGGATACTGTCATGAGAAAAAAAAAACATTTTTCAAAATGAATTAGTTAATAGTGCTGCTCCAGTAGAATTCTACACTGAAATCCATTTCTCAAAAGAGCAAACAGAATTTTTTATATTCAATTTTGAAATCTGACAGGGGGCTAGACATATTGTCAATTTCCCAGCTGCCCCAAGTCATGTGACTTGTGCTCTGATAAATTTCAGTCACTCTTTACTGCTGTACTGCAAATTGGAGTGATATCACCCCCTCCCTTTTCCCCCCAGCAGCCAAACAAAAGAACAATGGGAAGGTAACAATATAGCAGCTCCCTAACACAAGATAACAGCTGTCTGGTAGATCTAAGAACAACAATCAGTAGTAAAAACCCATGTCTCACTGAGACACATTCAGTTACATTGATTGAGAAGGAAAAACAGCAGCCTGCCAGATTCATGCTTTCCAACACTCTGCACATGTTTAAAAGGACACCAGAGGGTTTAATCCTTGTAAAGTGATCTACTCTACTTTGGCATGACACTGAACATCCTGTGTATTTGGAACAGACCTGTCCCTGGTTCTTTGAAGTTTGCTGCCTGAACTCACCTCTTGCCTGTCTGACCTGCCTTTTTGCTTTCTGATTCTGATTTGACACTGTTGGTTATCTTGGCACTCCTGGCACTCCTCCTCCTGTTACCCAACCTCAGTGACCTTAGTAAGAGGTGTAGGAGAGGCCAACCTCTTCGAGATCTTCTGGTACTCCTGCAGACCTGATAGCCTGGTGTAATTTCTTGTGTTTTCTGTCTGAATAATGCCTGTGACAATTCTTTAGGTGCAAGTGGACTGCTCAATTCTTTAGGTGCAAGTGGACTGCTCCTTGAAGCAGGGTGTGAGGGTTACCCAAGAGCTACCACTTAGCCAGAAGGTGTCAGTGGCTCCAGAGTTATGCCAGGTGCAAAAACACCTGATTTGAAATGGAAGACATAAAGGATTGAGTGGCACCAAGGGTAACAATACAGTAGTGCAAGGAGGGTATTTTGACACAAGTACCTTCCGTTTTTAAACTCACTGCAGAAAAAAGCACACATTTTCTATTGCACTTGTGGATGTAAAGGAGCTCTAGTATACCATTGTACTCAGCTCGATGCTGCCTCCTCTATTAGTTTAAATTTCAGGTCATTACAGATAAAATGGCTGATGGTAGTCCCCTTTTGCCTATTTATTAAACCAGACTTTGTCTTACCAAAATCATGTAATGCATGAACAATTGCACCATCTTTAGCGTCAAAATCGTTCGACCATTCGACCATTCGATCGCTAAAATCGAACGATTTTCGTTCGAATTGAACGATCGAAGCCATTGGATCGAATGATTTCATTCAATCCAATGGCTTCGATCGTTCGATTCGAACGAAAATCGTTCGATTTTAGCGATCGAATGGTCGAATGGTCGAACGATTTTGACGCGAACGCCTATTGGCGAACGTCGCGCGACGTTCGCGAACTTGCGGCGGACGCGAACAGTCGAAGTTTGCGTGAACTAGTTCGCCGGCGAACAGTTCGCTACATCCCTAATGTTCGCAAATTTGAGTGGAGAGGCAGGTTCCCGTTTTGTTTTAGCAAGCCCTATCCTGTGCTTTAAATGGTTGTTTTATGTGTTTTAAAGAAACACATACACATCTTAGCGTTATACAACTCTAAGAACCAATAAATCATGACAGGGCTTGCTATGTTTCAAACTCTGGGTTGCAAAGTCTGGACTCTGACTGCTGAGTTACTTGTGCAATCCATCTGTTTCTCATTATCCAATCCTGACCCTTTGTAAGCCTGCCCCTGATCTCTGCCCAGTGCTTGGTCATTAAGCTGTTGCTGTGATCTTGCCTCTGGTTCCTTTGTTTTATTATCCAGTTCCAAGTTTCTGTTCTAAGTTCCAAGTTCTTGTGACCCCCCTCTGGTTCTTTGTTCCTGATTCCAAGTCCTGTTCCAGTTCCTGCCTTGTTCCTGTACCCTTGTGTCTCTCCTAGCCTTGCTCTTGGATTCTGACTCCTGAAATTTGTACATTATTTGTGAGCACCATTACTTGTATTCACTTCCTTGAGTTTATTAAAGTTTTCTTTGACCATTATCATGGATTCAGACCTCAGTGCTGCTGTGTATGGTTACACCTCAGGTTACCCAGTTCCTAGGCTCCCAACTTCCTGGTACTCCATGACGTCTCCCCAGGGAAGACGTGACATCATTGTAACGTTCACAGTGGGAAGCCGCTGTAACTGGAGTTAGTCTCACACTTGGAAGTGGGTATGGTGAAAGCCCAGGGTGATAGCCATAAACAATTTGAGATGACATAGTAAATTGCAGGTTTGATGGCAACAGAAGATAACAGAAATAGCCTAAAAATCAAAAACAAGGTCAAGATAAAGTCATTACCAGGAAATCAGGAGGGCAAGGAATGCTGGAACAAGATCACAGGAACACTGGAACTAGGATTTCAGGAATACAGGAACAAGGCACGAAGGTCATGCAGGAACAACAAAATACATTCAATGACTCAGCCCTGAGCAAGACTCAGGGCTGGGTTTATAAAGGGATGGTGATTAGCAAATGGGAGACACATGAAGGAAACGAATAACAGGGATGAGACATACTGGGAATGTAATTATAAAAATATTTGGAACGGTCTAATTCCTAAGACGGACGAATGGCTAGTGTCAGAGGGTTGATATTTGTCACTGTCACGTGAGATACCGTGAATAAACTCCAGCAAAACACAATTGCAGGATGAAAACAAAAACAAACTTCTTTATTTTTAAAAGCTCAGGCAACTCTCTTCAACCGAAATCTCCAACTGGAAAATCCAAGCAACCATCAGTCACCAACTGCTCCTTATTAGCACCTCTGATTGGCCAGTAAATAAAGTTGGCCCCTACTGGCTATTGGGCTTCACAGACCCTGACAGAAGATACTGCAACATGGTCTGGCTACTGACACAGGGCCCACGTCACATCACTCCCCCTTCCCAGAATTGGTGTTACCAGGTTTACCCATTGTTGGGTAAAACCTTGGAACAACAGCATTGGGTAAATCTCAATCCTCCTGTCGAGACAAGTCATCAGCATTGCCATGTAGCTTGCCACTGCAGTTTCCAGGCGCTCCTGTAAGATGCGCCTCTCATGCTCACTGGCCGTCAGCACCTTTTGCAGCTGGTCATGAGAGCTGGCAGAGGTGCAGTACTCTCCGACAGGGCCCCGGTCAGACTCTGCACCTTCTCTTTCAGGGACGTCTCACTCTCCTGAGCCTTGCCCAGGGTGCCAGTCAGCCGATCCACACACAGCTGCAGGGTGCTCACCTTTCCCTCACTGTCCGACAGCTGTCTCTGCAGTCCTTCCATGCGCTGCTGCATCTCCTGCATCTCTGCTTCCCGGTCAGCAAGAACCAGTTTGTGTCGCTGAAGTTCCCCCTCTAGCCCCCGGTGGGACAGCTCCAGTTTGGTATTTCGGCTTTCAGAGGCGTCCAGTACCTCTTTCAGACGCCGCCGTTCATTCTCGTATTTTGCTTCATTGGCTTTGATCTTGTTCAGCTTGTCCTGTTCTGATGTGTTGCTGGATGACATTCCTGAAGTTGTCGGGGAAATGCATTGCACATCTCCTGGGGTGAGACTGCAGCAGATGTCTCCAACATCATTGCCCACTAATACTGGAGCAGGGAGATGATCAAGAATCCCACATCCAAACTGACCTGAGCCACTGGAATCTCCTTCTTAGTACCTCCAGGTAGAATAATACAAACAGAACGTCCCGGGAGGACATCAGAGGCAGAGAGCATATGGGGTTCTACTAGGGAAAGGTAGGCTCCAGAATCAAGAAATCCTTCAGCCGGTTTACCATTGAGCATTACTGGGATGATATGTTTGGTGCGAGAAATTTGGTCATTCCAGTGGACGCCCAAAATGACATACTCCAATGGCTTGGGTACAAGTGGCCCATGGGTGTGTTGTTGTACTGCTTGAATAGCCTGTTGTTGAGCAGCGGTCACTTCCTGTCTGAGAGCAGTTACTGGACGAGCAACTGCATTATTGGAGGTTCTGGGTGGTTTTGGACACTGTGCAATAAGATGAGTAGTAGAACCACAGCGAAAACAGCTCTTGTTAAATGTATGATGTGGTTGTGGTGCTGGCCAGACAGGGCAAGGAGTTGAAGAACTTGTCTGTAGTTTTGTTCCCGAATGGATCCCAACAGATGGGAGAGCTGTGGGAGAAATATTACTTCGTCCACGGCGGATTTGGGCCTGCCCTTCCAAGCACTTGTCCATGAACTGCTCTAGTAGACACAATTGGCGAAGATCCTGTATTGTCTGAACCTGGCTTGTGTTAACCCATTGGTCGAAGGCTCTCCGCAATTGGTTCCCAAAATCCCAGTATGTATCAGAGGCTATTTTATTTAGAGCGCAAAATGACTGTCGATATGTTTCTGGAGAGATGGCATAATGATTCAACAATACACGTTTCACTTCCTCATAATCAGTGCGCTGGAGATATGGGATCTCTCTATAAATATCACTCGCTTTCCCTCCCAATTTACCAGCAAGTATCTTCGTCCATTCTGCCTTAGGTACAGCGTAATCCTCGCACATAATCTCAAAGATGTGTAGGTACTTATCGATTCCTTCCTGGTAGTTATCAAAAGAGGGAAAGGCAGCATGGGTGAGCTTGACCACAGGTTTGAAATGCTCAGTATTGGGATGCTGCAGTTGTACTGTGTTCACAGCAGAAATGGGAACTCTCTTCATCTGTTCTTCCTGAATAGTCAATTCAAGCAGCTTAAGACGTTCTGAACCAGTGAGATCAGACCCCAGAGCTGTAAGCCTTGACTGATACCTCACCATCGTGGGGTCATTCTCCACCTGACCCACTGCTGCCCCATACATTGACAGCTCATCCTCTGGTTCAGTAATGGTAGCGACTAGTCCACTTACATGTGTCATCTGGGTTGAGGAAGGACCTGCCTGCTCCTCTGTCTGCTCCATCAATAAACTTGCCACATCTGTCAGTCCTGGCTGAGTGACCTTAGTGTGTTGGGCAATAAGAGATGCCATCTGCGCTTTAGTTAGTCCATTACTTTCGATTCCACGATTCTTACACAGACCTTTGACAATAGGAAGACGAAGCTCAGCCAATTCATACTCCATTATATGTGGTTCTGGCAAAAGTCTCTGCATAAAATTATCCCACCGCTGCCACCACTTTCTGTCACGTGAGATACCGTGAATAAACTCCAGCAAAACACAATTGCAGGATGAAAACAAAAACAAACTTCTTTATTTTTAAAAGCTCAGGCAACTCTCTTCAACCGAAATCTCCAACTGGAAAATCCAAGCAACCATCAGTCACCAACTGCTCCTTATTAGCACCTCTGATTGGCCAGTAAATAAAGTTGGCCCCTACTGGCTATTGGGCGTCACAGACCCTGACAGAAGATACTGCAACATGGTCTGGCTACTGACACAGGGCCCACGTCACAGTCACCCCCGCCCTCTATGACGCCATAATGCTATAGGGCCCAAGGCAGGATGGACTATAAGGGCAAATGGTCTACTGTGGACAATGGTCACTCATATAGCTTATACTAGGCCATACAAACAAAAGATCATCACTCTGTTACTTAAATTCCAGAGTGTCAGTATAATGCCAGTCTGTCTGGTGGGGCCCCTTACTGCTGAAGTGTTGCTCAAATTACTGGAAATACCACAATGGCCTTGGTTAGCCGATAGCTGATTGCGAGGCTGTGGACCATTGGAGCTAGGCACAGTATGTTACAACATTCCTTTGATAACATGTAAGACTAAGTAAATCATTTAGACATTAATTGTACAAGGAGGAGACAGACTATGTATGGTATTTCCGTGAAGCCCTTGTCACAATTATTGTAAAAGCCTTCTGAAAGCTATATAATGCCTGGACCAAGAGGTGGGTCTTTGGTAAGTCCTTGGCTGACATTCTGTGTGTTACTCCAACAGCTTACCCAGACAAAACTGTTATGTTGTATTATGTAAGAATAAATTGCCTGACTATTACTAAAGGTTTTGTCTTAAACGAGGTCAAAATGGTACTACAAAAAATACCATCAGGAACAGGCAGATATACAGGAACAACAATGACAAGGTCAGGACCAGCCCCCAAGAGCCTCCAGTGGCTCACTCGGCAAGTGCAAGAGTCCTGGAAAAACCAGATATAATAAAAACCTACCTGCCCTGGGGGTCTAGTGGGGCGGTGGGGATGCCCGCCGCGTGGTCCTCTTCCTGCGCCATCTTGCCTTCCTTAGGGCACGTGCGGCGCGCCTGCGTGTTGTTTATAGGTGCAAACACGCTGCCATGTTTGCGCCAGCACGTTTTAGTGTGAATGTGAACGTTTTTGGCGCAAATTCTTTCCCCTATAAAAGGCCCATTCTGACTGCAGACAGATGCCCGTGATAGAACTTGGTTTCTTGTGGTTCCCTGTAGCCTTGTGTATCTGATCTGTATCCTGTTTGTTTGACTACCCGTGTTTGATCCAGCCTGTTCCCTGACTACTCTGCATTCTGTATCCTGACCCTTGCCTGCCTACGACAACTCTTCCAGCTTAACCCCTTGATTGACAACCCAGTTTGACCCTTGCCTGCCTGACAATTCTGATATCCGCCTGCCTCGACCCAGCCTGTCTGACCATCCTTCTGCCTAATCCTTTTGTACCGTGACCTTCGGCCCAAAAAGACTTTGCTAACAGCCGTGCCCCTTCGCCAGCCAGAACATCTCGCCTTGCACCCCTCGTTAAGTCCAGGTGGCACCCAAGTAAGCTGAGGGCTCCTCCCGAAGCCCAACGGTGGTCACACTACTGGTGAAGCCGAGCCGAGACCAGGGTGCTTGGCACTTGTTCTGGTATTGGGTGCCGGTTGTGACACCAAAGTTCGAGTCCCGGCCGATCCTGACAATCATCCTTTCAATAATGCAAATTTAGAAACTGAAAAAAAAACCTGTTAACTGGTTCTGTATGTGTTTCTATCACATTTATATACTCTTCTTATCGCAAATTAACTGTGCAGCAAATGGTATGGAAATATGAATGCTCGGTCATGTCTTGTTGTAAAGCTCTAATGAATATGAAGACTGAGATAAATTCATTCTTACCTATGTGTGTAATGCAGCTCCTTATTTGTCTTTCTGTATTGTGCAGCACCCTGGCAGATCGAGCCCTAGTGCTCATTATTATATAGAGAACAAAAACAATTTCTCAAGGAACTGTACCAGATCTGTTACTTTTACACTTGTTTAAAGATCTCAGTATGTAAATATTAACTGAATAATTTACTAGACATAATTTTTTCCTCAGCTGTCTGCGGGCGGCACACTCTGTTTGACAAGTAATTAGAATCTAGGGAGAGATTCTTGTCTGTTCCTTCTGCCAGCTATCGGTTTTCATGTATGTGGTGCCACAGGCTCACTATGATATTTAGTCCCCATGGGTTAAAGACATGTTTTGTGATAGGTCCTGTCTGAAGAAATAAATTGGGACTGTTACTTTCACTAACTGACAACAATTAGTTTTTCAACAGTTAAAAAAAACAGATGGTGAAACAATTTTCTAGCTGGGTTTATTGCTGTTAACAAGCCTGGTTCCTGCTGTCATCGGCTCTCAATTGAAGATAGCCTCCTCTTGGATTTATTGCAGTCATTTTTCATTTAGTAGTCACACCACCATCTTTATACACCAAATGAACACATATCATCAGTGGCACTATCTCATGCCAGCTATCATACTGGTCTCTTGTCTCTGTTGCGCTGATAATATTCTGAGCTCCCCGGATGGTGATTTTTCCATTCAATACTAGTTTCCCATATGTCACAACACTTATTTTAGTATTTAACTGCTACATACATGTTGGTGCTTGGACAGGGAATATATATATATATATATATATATATATATATATATATATATATATATATATATATATATTATACAGCAGACTTTGTCACCTTGCAACCTACTCTTGCCACCTGACACCATCATCAAATCTACCTTAAGAACTCATAGCAGGATGGCACAGAGGCAATTCCATGTATAAATACCCCCAATACCTCAATTCACTGAAATACATTGAATTCTTTGGGCGACTTTTATGTGCAACTAAAGTTTTTACGAGTGACAATTTTACATGCGACAATTTTTAACGCGTGACAATTTTTCCACACAAATTTTTATTTTTACGTCCAACAACAATTTTTTAAGCACAACAATTTTTTTTACCGGGGTCTGCCAAACCTTCAAGTGATGACTGGTAGACCGCAATTGAAATCTTGGGCACCCCTGCTATACAGTACATTATTAACCTTAAAGGGATACTGTCATGGGAATTTTTTTTTTCATATTGACACATTGTCAATTTCCCAGCTGCCCCAAGTCATGTGACTTGTGCTCTGATAAACTTCAATCACTCTTTACTGCTGTACTGCAAGTTAGAGTGATATCACCCCCTCCCTTTTTCCCCCCAGCAGCCAAACAAAAGAACAATGAGAAGGTAACAAGATAACAGCTCCCTAACACAAGATAACAGCTGCCTGGTAGATCTAAGAACAGCACTCAATAGAAAAACCCATGTCCCACTGAGACACATTAAGTCACATTGCACAAGTCACATGACTGGGGGCAGCTGGGACATTGACACAATGTCTAGCCCCATGTCAGATTTTAAAATTGAATATAAAAAAATATGTTTGCTCTTTTGAGAAATGGATTTCAATGCAGAATTCTGCTGGAGTTGCAGTATTAACTGATGTGTTTCCGATGACAGGATCCATTTAAGGTGCAGCAAAATAACAAAAAGTACATTTTATCTTATGTATTTTCTGTTAAAGCACTAAGCAAATACACAGTATTGTGACTGATGATGCATTTTTTCTTAAAGCACTAAGCAAATACACAGTATTGTGACTGATGACATACAGTATGTATATACACATCATATGAGAACATCATCCTCTCCTTGGACTATTGCTACTCATTGTGCTTGAGTCTGGAGGCAAGTATAAGATAGTGAGCATTTTGAAGGCTATAGTTGGGGGGAACTGAACTCCAAACCTATAATGAATTCATTTTCAAGACATATCATGGGCCCTTGAAATAGAAAATGTATGAATTTGATGTCTCCTAGGGGTACTGGAATGAACTTTAAGGAGCTTTATCTAGCATCAACTGCACATATAATACAAGATAACTGGCCAAAGACTAAAAGAAAAAAACTCTGCATCATCTGTGTCCAACCAGATCATTGTTATGGGGGGCACAGATGCAAAGCGAAATCATTTAAATGTTTAGCCAGCCATATGTATTATGGAATTTCACACAGATCTAGAAGGATGGATCAAACTTATTGATTTGGAAAAAAATAATACATATATTAAATCAAGGATAAATTGCTAGGGATACCAGGCATTGCTTATCACAAGATAGAGGCACTCATGGTGCAACACATATTGATACACTGTTCAAAATGACTCACAAGAGGATGATTATCAATAAAAATAAATATGTATATAGCACAGTAACAGATATCAATGTCACAGTGAAAGAGACAGGAGAAGCATTATAATCAGGGAGTTAATGTAAATAGGAAGATGTACATCACAAATGTTTAATCCTGTTGGTTTAAAAGCCACATTGTATATTCCATTAATTAAATGCATGCTGTTATCCTTAAAAAAAAAACTTGGTCTGCTGGACTCAAATTCATCCTTTTTCTTCTTTCATAGCTACAGAGCTTCCAGAAAAAAAGCAATATTTTCAGGTTGTCGGGTTCAACTCATTGCATTAAACGGGTTGTTCACCTTTGCTTTAACTTTAAGTATGATATAGAGAGTGTTATTCTGAGAGTATTTGCATTTGGTTTTCATTTTTTTTATTATTTGTGGTTTTTGAGTTATTTGGCTTTTTATTCAGCAGCAATTTCAGCGGTTCGAATGAACCTAGCAACTATGCATTCATTTGACAAAGAGACTGGAATATGAATAGTAGAGGGGCTGAGTAGAAAGGAGAGTAATAAAAAGTACCAATGACAACAAGGGGCAGATTTATCAATGGTCGAGGTGAATTTTCGAATGAAAAAAATTTGAATGTCGGCCTATTTTTTGTGTATCTCAACTAGGGAATAGTCCAAATTCGATTAGAATTTGAAAAAAAAATTGAAAATTCGAAATTTATCATTTACTGTCTCTTTAAAAATTCGACTTTGACTATTCGCCATCTAAAACCTGCCGAATTACTGTTTTAGCCTATGAGGGACCTCCTATAACCTATTTGGAGTCAATTGGTGGACTTTTTGGGGAAAAACTTTGAATTGAATTAGATCGAATGCGCTATTCCTTTCGATTCGTACAATTTAAATTCAGCCGAATACAGACCTATTCGATCTAAAACAAACCTATTGACCAAAAAAAACTTTGAATTCATTTATGAATTTTAATTTCAAAGTTTTTCCAATTCAAAATGCAACCCTTGATAAATATGCCCCTAAATGTGTAAGAGCATTTGCTTTTTTTTTGCATTCGGTCAGTGACCCCCTTTTGAAAACTGGAGAGAGTCCGAAAAAAGGTACATAATTCAAAAACTACTGAAAAAAATGAATACGAATCGAAAAGTTGCTTAAAATTGACCATACCATAACATACTAGTTTATTTAAAGGTGAACCACCCCTTTAACTCAATCAAGCCAAGGAAGGGGCAGATGTTTGACCAACTACTTGAAGAGAATCCATTCTAATTCTACAGCTAAAATAATTTTTTCTTTAATATTATAACATTTACCAAGGCATCATGGCACAATACAGCACCACATGCTGCAAGATTTAAAGAGAACTAAATCACTCCATTTTTAATTTAGTACAGAGAGCCCTGTTTGTCACTAAAGTAATTGTTTGCAATTTGTAAGGGTCTTCTTACTTTAAACTCTCAATTGAACAGTTGTGCGGCAAAGCTGGTGCAAATCCGGAAGTATGTGCCATATTGCTATATCTTTCCCATGAGCAAGCCTTACAATGAATTTGATGTTACACCATTGAGTCAAGACAAGAAAGCAGGTTGGGAAGAGACATTCATAAGAGATGGAACTGATGACTGCCAGCACCTAAAAGAAGAGAACAAATGTGCAATCAGATCAAAAGGTTCAACCAGTGGCATAACTAGATATTACTGGGTCCCACAGCAAATTACTTTTTCAACATATCACAAGGTTGTCCTGTTTTACCAATATATGTTGAAATTAATAATAACAAGAGACTTGTGGAGCTCCTTATACCTCCTGGGTCCACTTGCAGCTGCGGGGTCTGCTTCCTCTGTAGTTATGCCCCTGAGCTCAACTTTTTTAGGAACCATTACTAAAGGGACCATTGCATTGGACCACATTAAGATCATTGCCATGGAGACTGATACCATATATCAGAGCTGTCCGATTGTTTATGGCATAGATAACTTTGCAATAAAAACAATGACCTTGTCAACAGATGCAACAGAGACTGATGTCATGTAACCAGACTACTCTGTGCAACCTGATGTCTGCACTATACAGAATGAGGTATTTGTTTATTTACTCTGGGGGGAGTGCATCTATGTCAAATACTGCTTTTTCAGGTTTGTTAATAAATAATGGTTAGCTTTTATTACATTTATGTTTTATGAGAGGGATATCTTTTATTGTGCCATGATGGTCTTTAAATGGACAAAGTAATATAAGCAATATAAAAAAGGTAAAACCACAAGGGTGTAAACAGTCAATACCAACAACAATAGTAACAAAGGTTATAACATATAACAACACTGAATTGTTTATGGGTGCAAAGTTATCTGGCTACATGGAAATTAACGGCAGAAAATATTTGCAGCGCTTTTGTAGAAAGTGTCCCAGTTCTGATATAAAAAGGCCTAAAGATGCTGATACTCCAAAACTAGGTCTATTTGTATCCATAAATCAAACCTAGGGTCAATATACATTGGCTATTTTATCCATTTCAGCAGGTTATGCTTTGCTACTATAGATAAAAGTAAAATGTTAACATTTAATATTTTCAACAAGCTCCAAAAACTTTCTTTTTTGTCTTGTGTTTGGAAATACAGGTGTGGGATCCATTATCTGGAACCCCCTTATCCAGAAAGCTCCAAATTATGCAATGCCCATCTCCCATAGACTCCATTATAATCAAATAATCCAAATTTTTAAAAATTATTTAATTTTCCTCTGTAATAAGAAAACAGTACCTTGTACTTGACCCAAACTAAGATATAATTAATCCTTATTGGAAGCAAAACCAGCCTATTGGGTTTATTAATTGTTTAAATTATTTTCTAGTAGACTTAAGGTATGAAGATACAAACTGCTGCCTGACTGTCAACACCACAACTGCTGCTGGGTTGTCCACTGTCTCCCCTCAGTTGGCCAAAACTCCTGTGACATCTCTGCTAAGTTGAACCCTTCCCTTCAGCCACCAACACATTAGCTGCATCTAAATGCCACACGTTGATGTTTGATGTTTTTGGTTAATGCAGCGAATCTTAATTATGGTATTATTCACCACACCATGATTGGGGGCCATTAGCACATAATTTTTCTATAATGTTATATAAATGCTATATAAATGATGATGATTCTTCCATCTAGAATAACTTTGATCTTCCATCTAGAATAACTTTGATATGGTATCTTGTTAGCGTCATAGATAATGTGTTAAATAAATTAGATATTTTAGAACAGGTATGGAATCTGTTATCTGGAAACCTGTTATCCAGAAAGCACCAAATTCCAGAAAAGGTTATCTCTCACAGACTCTATTTTATACAAATAATCCAAAATTTTAAAAAATGATTTCCTTTTTCTCTGTAATAATAAAACAGTAGCTTGTACTTGATTTAAACTAAAATATAAGTAATCTTTATTGGAAGCAAAACCAGCCTAGTGGGTTTATTTAATGCTCATATAGTAGAGTTAAGGTATGAAGATTATCCAGAAAACCCCAGGTTTCAAGCATTCTGGATAACATGGCCTATACCTGCGAGGTTTGAGCTATTCTACAGTCTTTTGACAAAAAGACTTGCTGAAATGTGTTGATGATTGCTATATTTTCCTTATAAAGACACCTATACTTGTCAGTGACAGAATTAGAATCCACTGAAATCCACAATAAACTCTATTTTTTTAGAGCTTAATTAAGATAATTTTGTTTGTACAAACAATGTATATATTGAAATAGAACACCAGTCCACAAACACTTTATGGTCCCACTGGAGTATCATTAAAAAAACTTCATAGGGCTTCATTATTTATAACCCAATTTGCATATTTCTAACAAATATTGATCCGTGCTGTGTCAATACTGTTACCCACAGAGGCATAACTACAGAGCAAGCAAACCCTGCAGCTGCAGGGGGCCCTAATTAATGAGTAATTTTAATATATATTGGTAAAACAAGGCAACCTCTGGAGAGTTTGGGGGCCCTCAAATTATTTTACTGTGGGGCCCAGTAACATCTAGTAATGCCACTGCCCAGGCTTTTTACTGAGACCATATTTCCTTTTAAAATCCAGGCTGATAAATTTGCTGTTTGTATTGTTATATGCCTGAAGAGCGCAACTTCAATATCAAAACTGTCATTAATGATGAGGAGAAGAACAGTAGGTGGTACAAGATGGAAACATTACTAATCAATGCTGATGAACAATCCATAGACAATGTTTTTTAACATGATTAAAGGGCAGATGATTTTACTGGTAGTAGTGACATCCTTATTTGCATTCCAGATGTGACTTCTGCACCTACAGCTACTCAGCGGTCTCTGCCATCTAACGGCTGTTGCCCATCGTGTAGCATTGCCATTAAAAATTAGCCCCACTAAGTCAGTGACAGTCACCAAGCGGCTTAACCGAATTGCGCACTAAAGCTCTTATTAAAACTGGCAATCTCACCAGGAGCTCATTTGCAAACCAGCAGTCTGAAATAATTTGTGCCTCGTTAATAGAAGCAGTTCCTTTTTTTGAACTGACAGCCCTCACAGAAAGTGATACACAACTTTAGCTTAAATAAGGCGCCATACCGTACCTATTTTCCCTGACAACAGAAGTTAAAAGTCGATATTTATGATTATTGTTAGTGCGAGTAGATGAATCTCTGTTTAAGAAATTAGTGGTTAAAAATAATGTATTAACTAAAGCCAATTCAGCAGCAGATTTCAATGCGGAAAAGCACAATTAACTAAAAGGAGTTCAGATTAACAAACCATTTAGAATGGAAGATATTTCCCAAGAGAGTGTTGAATTGTTTGAGTGTAATTTGCTTCATCAAAACAAAAGGCAATTAAGATGTTTAAGAAGTTTTTTTTTTTAAACAATTTCTTAAAGATAAGTGCTGTTCAAAGGACAAAAGCTAAATATGCTTTGAATAAAGGTGTCCTGGTATTTGGAAGTTTGGATGGCATTGGCCCTCTTAAATGTTCTATGATTAAGGGTGTCCTAGTGTCTGGAAGATGGGATGGCATTGGCCCTCTTAAATGTTCTGTGATTAAGGGTGTCCTAATGTCTAGAAGTTGGGATGGCATTGGCTCTCTTAAATGTTCTCTGATTAAGGGTGTCTTAGTGTCTAGAAGTTGGGATGGCATTGGCCCTCTTAAATGTTCTGTGATTAAGGGTGTCCTAATGTCTAGAAGTTGGGATGGCATTGGCTCTCTTAAATGTTCTCTGATTAAGGGTGTCCTAGTGTCTAGAAGTTGGGATGGCATTGGCCCTCTTAAATGATCTGTGATAAAGGGTGTCAGTGTCTAGAAGATGGGATGGCATTGGCCCTCTTAAATGTTCTGTGATTAAGGGTGTCCTAGTGTCTAGAAGTTGTGATGGCATTGGCCTTCTTAAATGGTCTGTGATTAAGGGTGTCCTAGTGTCTAGAAGTTGTGATGGCATTGGCCCTCTTAAATGGTCTGTGATTAAGGGTGTCCTAGTGTCTGGAAGTTGGGATGGTAATGACCCTCAACTCACTAACAAATAAGACAATATGCAGCAATAATTTGGACTTGCAAACCCTTCCTGGACTGATGCACCACCTGCTGGTCAAGCAGTCCGGTGTACCCTCTACGACCCTCCACTTCACCCCAACAGAACTTTTCAGTGTGCCACTTCCCTCCTTCAGCCAGTTCAACACCAAGTAAGTGCCTTTCTGACCTTTCCGGTAGGAATTTTCCTGTTCTTGGCTTGTGTTGTCCACTTCAATGGGTGAAAACAATTGTTGCATGACATATAATCCGTAGACTATATATATATATATATATATAGTGGGGTATATTTATCAAAGAGTGAAGTTAATAGTGAAGTTCTGCCACTAGAGTGAAATTCCTGCCACTCTCCATTCATTTCTATGGGATTTTTATAGGCGTATTTATCAAAGGGTGAACTTTCACTTTCACCCATTGATAAATATGCCTTTCAAAATTCCAATAGAAATGAATTGAGGGCTGCGGAATTTCACTCTAGTGGCGGAACTGCACTCTTTGATAAATTTATCCCTATGACTTAGGGGCAGATTTATCAAAGGTCGAATTTCGAGTTATAAAAACTTCCATCAACTCCCATAAACTTGACATTTGGAAAAAAAAATGACAAATTGAAATTCATTAAAAAAAATTATTTTTTTAAAAAAAGATGGCTGCAAATTCTATTCAAGTTTTTTCCCCAAAATTTTTTTTTATTTTTTTCAAAAGTCCACCAAATGACTCCAGATTGATTGTAGGAGGTCCCCGATAGGCTAAAACACCAATTCAGCAGGTTTTAGATGGCACATAGTCAAATTTGATTTTTTTTTTTAAAATATCGAAGTGGAAGGATTTAGCGCAGATAGTTCAATCGAACGATCGAAGGATAATTCCTTCAATCGAACGATAAAATCCTTCGGATCGAACGATTTGAAGGATTTAAATCCAACGATCGAAGGAATATCCTTCGATCAAAAAAAGTTAGCCAAGCCTATGGGGACCTTCCCCATAGGCTAACATTGACTTCGGTAGCTTTTAGATGGCGAACTAGGGGGTCGAAGTTTTTTTTAAAGAGACAGTACTTCGACTATCGAATGGTCGAATAGTCGAACGATTTTTACTTTGAATCCTTCGTTTCGAAGTCATAGTCGAAAGTCGAAGTAGCCCATTCGATGGTCGAAGTAGCCCAAAAAAAACTTCTAAATTCGAAGTTTTTTACCTTCGAATCCTTCACTCGAAGATAGTGAATCGGCCCGTAAAATAAACTCGAAATTTGAATTTAAAAATTTGTAAGCGTAAGGCTGTGGACACAATAAACCTTTTTAACTTTGTTTAAACAACTTGGTGGGAGAACGGTTCGGATATACGCTAGAGAATTTTACCTATCCCTAATTAATCTGTTCCACAAGCCCATGGGAGTTCTCATTCAAGCTAATAAAGCTGTTAAGTTTTTTTACCAGTTGGAATATTCACAACTTGCCTCTTATCTACATCTGCCACTTTGTTGGTTCTTGTTTTAAAATAACAGATCTGTTCGATGTTTTGGTTTCATTTACCAAAAATATATTCTTTCAGCAAGTTTGTTCACTGAACAGCATGTTCATTTTTTTTACAGTGTAAGTTCCTTAAGCTTCTCTTGTCAAAATGTTCTTAAGTTTGCAAACTGCCTCTCTGATAACATTTACAATGAACTGCCAAGCAAAGTTGTTTAACGGCAAGTTATAAAAGTACTGGGTACATTGCACAGTCTGTGGTAACTTTTAGAACATAAATAGCCTTCCATATACAAATAATCAGGGACACTAAACAACTATAGTTGACAGCTAAAATGTCCAACATCTGGGTAAAGGGACACATTATTTATATAACAAACATGTTAGCATTAGCTTTTTTACACCTCTACAAGATCTGAGGTAAAAGAAATATAAGTTGGATGACATGTTTTAGAAATTGTATTAAGGGGTATGAAAATATATATTTTCCCAATGAAGTAGCACAAAAATATATTGTCTGCCTGGGTGCTGGTAACAAATAATGTAATAGTCCAGTGAAGTACTGTACAGCACTCAACAGGTCTTGTGCAAACAAAAATATTTTTTGTTAAATTTAATTTACAAACCCAACATTTTGGTCACTGACTGTGACCTTTCCCAAGGGAATACAAGAATGCGTAAATTGAATATATATATATATATATATATATATATATATATATATATATATATATATATATATATATATTTGTTCACTTTTTTATGAAAATTGTGTGCTGTGAGTGCTTTCTACCATTGGACTATATATATACTGTATATACACATATTATCATCTTATTGTTTAGGTCAGGGGTAGCTTCACAAAAGACCATCACAATCACAAAATGTTTTTTCGATATTTCTAGTTCAACTGGCACCTGCATTGTTTACACCTCAAATTCAGACTGTAAGCTACATTGTTCAAACCTGTAAACCCCCCCGCATTGTTCACATCTGTAACACTTCTATTATTTTAAAGCTCTGTACTGTTCCCATTAGGGATGCACTGAACCCAGGATTCGGTTTGGAATCGGCCAGGATCAGGATTCAGCCTTTTTCAGCAGGATTCGGATTGAGCCGCATCCTTGTGCTTTGTCGAACCAAATCTGAATATCAGGGATTCAGCCGCATCCCAAATAGTGGATTAGGTGCATCCCTGTTCACACCTCATACAGACTGCTGTATGTAGTACAGTTTGAACTGTTCATCTTGGAGTGGTCCTGACAGGTTCCCTGTCTCCTGTTGTAGTCTGCCTTCCCTATGCTCCCTGTGTGTGCCATACTCTGCCTGCCCTATACTCCTTGTGTGTTCCATACTCTACCTGCCCTATGCTCCCTGCATATACTTTGCTCACCCTATGCTCCCTGCATATGCCATATTCTGCCTGCCCGATGCTTCCTGTTTGTGCCATACTCTGCCTGCCTGATGCTCCCTGTGTGTGCCATACACTGCCTGCCCTATTCTCCCTGCATGTGCCATACTCTGCTTTCCCTATGCTCCCTTTGTGTGCCATACTCTGCCTGCCCTGTGCTCCTTGTGTGCACCATACTCTGCCTGCCCTGCACTCATTGTGTGCACCATACTCTGCCTGCCCTATGCTCCCTGTGTGTACCATACTCTGCCTGCCCTATGCTCCCTGTGTGTGCCATACTATGCCTGCCCTACGCTCCTTGTGTGCGACATACTCTGCCTGCCCTATGCTACCTGTGTGTGCCATACTCTGCCTACCCTATGATATCTGTGTGTGTCATACTCTGCCTGCCCTATGCTCCTTGTGTGTGTCTAATACTGCCTGCCCTACTCTGTACCCTGTGGGAAGAGAACCTTGTAGAGTTTGTTCTGGGGGTCAGTGTTGATGTGTTATCCACAGTGTAGGACGAGGCATTTGAATTTAATATGACTTTTCACATGAGTGATGGGTGATATCCCCACAGTGAGCACTTTACTGTTAAATGTTCTTGTGGTAACATGTGTGTGATTTAAAGTGGGTGTGGCTTAAAACAAGGAGTAATCAACACTGGCATCCATTATCGGCCCTCCACCACATAGGCCAGATTAAAGTGACACAAAATTTGGACAGCACTGTTTTGAAGGTATTCGTATTTTTTTATGGATTTTTCAGCACTTTTTTCTTTTTTTTCTTTGTTAATGCTTTTTAAATTGGGATCTTTTAATACATTTCATGACATTTGTGGTTTAGAGAAACTGAGTTTAGTTGTGGTTTCAAAAAACTTTAAAATAAGAATGATGATAAATATGCCTCCAAGTGTCCAAAGAGTGATGTTATTTATATCTGCTGAAGCAGATATATAGTTTAAAAAAGGATGAAAAACGTCTCTTACAAGTGGTTAATAAATCTGCAGGGTCTATTGTTTATGTGCAAAGCAGGTCGCAAAGTGCAAACTTTTTGCTCTTGCAACCCAGCCTGCACCCACCAGAGCAAGGGGTTGCTATCCTCAGTTGGGAATGAGGGCCTGGAACAAGGTGTAAGGGAAACTATTTACCAACGATATTCTCTTCGCCATTCCTCGATCCAAAATGGCGGCGCCCAGTCCTCCCATGTAGTTCCTCCTAGTTGCAGCGATGTGACGCCAGCGCCTTCTCGCCCACTGAATGGACGCTGGCGTCAGAACGCCAGCATCATGACGAAACTGTGTTCATTTTGGCACCAAAGGAGGCCTATTTAAGGAGCCTGAGGACTACAAACATCACCCAATTATAGGTTCTACATTGTGTGTACCTGGGTGTGTTATTGTTTATTGATTCTGATCTTGATCTTGACCCTTGCCTGTTTATCGTCTATTGAACCCTTGTCGCTGAACTGACCTTGTTGCCTGGACTTTGACCATTCTTTTGCCTAATCCTATTGTACCTTAAACTGTGCTGGTCAACAGCTTCCTCTTTGGCCTGCTACTCCAGTCCACTCAGCCTTCAGGCCCTTACACAAGGGTAGGCAGATGAAAGTGGTATGTGTCCAATGCTCCCTCACTTTACACCCTAGTTCTGACCCTGGCGTCTGGTCTCTGCACTCCAGAATGACCTGTGTTGAACCCATGTATACAGTGCCCATACATGTCATCTACCCCATCCTGTACCCAGCCCCTAACAAGTGAATTATTCAAAAACATAAGTTGAGTGATGGTGAATGCACACCACAGTGAAGCCCTGTACTGTATGTACCTCCTGCCCTATTGCATGGAAAGTGCTGCCTGGCACCCCAAAGTGCTGCATTCCGCACCTGAAGACAGATTTTTTTTATCCACCGAAAGATGCAGAACACAGTCAGAATGTGGATGTGAAGGCTTTCTAAACAGGTACTATGAGGCACACATTTGCTCACTATAATGCTGTTGCACGTGTGTCTGTAAATTGCCTCAATAGTCTTTGAGCAAATCACATGCCCCTGTTTTTTTAAAAGTAGCAATGACTCTATTGCAGGTCAAAATAGTTATCAAATTGTTAGATATTCACTGCCCACCAACCTACCATCAAGAGCTCACCTGCTGAATACCGTTTAATCATCCATTTTTTAGCAGCTTATAAAAATGCAATGTGTCAACTAATTTATCAGTAAGGAAAAACAGAGTCATCACTCAGTTATACTCTTTTTTCTTTGTATTGATATTATGTAAGTGTTGCCAATCAGGTCAGGCAAACCCTTACAGCATATAAAACAGCAGCAGTTTATACTTTCGGTTTCTTTGCTAGTCAAGACAATGGCAGGTTTGGGGGCATGATATGGGAGAATAATACTTTTGCCACTTTTACCAGTTGCTATGTACATTCACCCCTTGGGGGTTATTATCATTCCATTTTAATCACACAAACACATCCATATCTAGCATCTTTATCATCACTGCTGCATAAAGGAAATTGAAATAGAGGGGCATATTTACTATGGCTAAGTGATGTAATTTCTGAACTTCGCCGATTTACTAATGGGCGCTGACGTAAATTCGCTAGCAAAGGAGATAGACTCTATGACTATTTGGCACTCTAACGAATTTACAGGAATTTACAGAAATCTACAGGCGAATTTTCACTCTGTCGAATGGACGTAACTAAGCAAATTCACTAAGATGCAGATTTTACCGAACGTTACCTCTTACGCCAGACTTGCCTTTGCCAACTCAGACCAGGCGAAGTGCAATAGAGTAGATAGGAGTTTTTTTGGTTCCCTCCTTCCCCCCTACATCTCCTAAAATATGGCACCTAAACTATACAGTGGGCACATGTGTAGGGCAATATTTAATAACAACTTTATTTTATTTTATTAAGGTTCCCTGGCCTTGTGTAATGTAATGTATTTGCTGCAACATATACGTCTTTTGTACTTTAACTTCACGCTGTATGCTAATTAGGCATCGCTAGCATAACTTCGAACTGCTTATTGTATTATCGATAGCGCAACTTCGCAAGCACTCTGAACCCTGAATGCAACATTCTATTTTCGCCAATGAGTGTTGTCCTGGCGAATCTACGCCTGGCGAAGTGTTGCAATGTCAGCAAGCTGTCACTGGCGCAATTTTGGAGCTCCAAGTACAGAAAATAAAGTGCTAAATTCCTCAAAAATTCATTGAGGAGGGGGATTTAACAGAGAGAATAAAATATAGTGTAGTATTTTTATACTTTATTGGCACCCACCGTGATTATTGACAGTGCTAATAGTGTTCTTTTAATTTAACTTAAAAGAAGAGGACCCAAAAAAGTGAAGTTGTGAAAATTAAAAAAGAGAAAATTTGAAAATAAAAATAAAAATAAAAAATAAAATAAAAAAGAGTGAAAAAAAGAGTGAATTATTCAGTGAATTTATAAGTGCAAACGATTTATCTCCAAGTGATAGTGAATGTAGTACCATTCATTGCTTAAACACATTCATTGTGCAATTGGTGAATATTAATGTGATTAGTGAATATTTAGTGTGGGTTAAACTTCCCCTTCGATTTTGCTCGTTTTTTAAAATCCACACTATATAGGTTAGAGGAAAGGAAGCGTAAAATACTTTGCCACAATTCCGGTACAACTGTTTGTGCAGCTCACTCACCAAATGTGAGTTAAGGGAAAGCGTCTGATAAGTCCTGTTCGCACTGTTTCCACTTTTTTTCTACTTTCCGAGTTGTTGCAATAGGGATAAAAATAGAGAGGGGCATGTGCAGGGATCACTTTAAAACAGTTTAATAGAATAAAAATACACTCACAAACATGATCGGTAAAACTGCAAAAGGATAGGTAAAAGTCCCGCGAAAGTCGCTGTGTCTCCTTGGCGTCCCTCAGAGGATACAGACGTCTCTTTGGATCGGGTACTCCTGCAAATAGTTAGCGTGGTCCTTTTTGCTTACGCGTTTCGCCTGACTGGCTAAGAAGCCAGTTTGCAGTTTTACCGATCATGTTTGTGAGTGTATTTTTATTCTATTAAACTGTTTTAAAGTGATCCCTGCACATGCCCCTCTCTATTTTTACACTATATTTTATTCTCTCTGTTAAATCCCCCTCAATCCCCCTCCTCAATGAATTTTTGAGGAATTTAGCACTTTATTTTCTGTACTTGGAGATCGTCTCAAACAGGTGGAGGAGGACCTGCAAGTGCTGAACTGTGGGGAAACCAAAGTTTGTCCTTGGATACAACCTGATATATTTGCAATTTTGGAGCTAACTAAATTTGCGCCAGAGTGTGTACCTTTATACTAATGTATAGCTGAAACTGACTTTACTGTGACAAGAAAAAACACAAATGTCAAATCAAAAGCAAGTTGACCCCAAGGAAGCAGATCCAATTAGAGTCCAATATTCAAAAATTTAAATTAGGTTTTGTTTTTTTCCACAGTATGGCCCATACAAGATAACTTGAGCTCCTTAGAAGATACATAGGGGCAGATTTACTAGGGCAAAGTGGCCGTTGCTAGCAAAAATTCACCAGAAATCTCATCCATAGGGACATTGCCACTTTGCTAACAGGCATAGACAATAATTCACTGGCGGAAGAAACTGTCTCAAGTGCAGTTTTGCGCCCTATCTTCAAGCAAATTTTCACTCAGGTGAATGATTGTTAATCCGCAAATTCACTAAAGTGCGAATTTTACAGAATGTTACCTCTTTCACCGGAGTGTCCTTCACCACCTTAGACCTGGTGAACTGATGAGATGAGGCTACATCCTCCTCAATCTTATGTCAGAGACATCATATCCTGTATGCTGAAAAGTCAAACGTTTGGCATTTTTTTCATATTTCAAAGGGGGATTGCCTTCCAAAGTTCTAACTATTAAAATTTTTTGTGTTAAATTTTTTTAACAATTTGAGGGGTATTCCAAATTTGTTTTAGGATGGGCTCATGTCTAGGGAATTAGAGGATCTATTTTGTCTTTATTTTGCTTCCTTGGACATTTGTAATAATAAGTGGCCACTTCAAGCATTTGCACCAACATCTCTAATAAAGACGTCTATACTACTTATATGTACCCACCCTATTCAAATTGATCTTAGTGCAAGTGTACTAATCAAGTTTTGCTAGGTAAAAATGAACGTTAACGAAGGTTCACTATGAAATGCTAGAGCTGATGAATTAACGCTATCAAAAATTCGCCAGCATTCAGCTGCAGAGACGCAACTTCAAATTTGAGTGACTTAGCGTTGTGGTAGCAAATTTGTGCCTGGTGAAATGGCACAGAGTGTGGCTAAGCCTTCACAGGTGAAAATTTGCCCTTTAGTGAATTTGCCCCATTGAGTTTTCATACTTTTACTATATGGTGGCAATTACTGGGAATGCTATATGAATTGAAACAAAAGGTTGATTTACTAAAAGGCATTGCCTTGCACACTCAATATTTATTTTCACTTTTTTTGGTTATAAATGTTTTAATTGACCTCTTACAAATGGGCAAAATGTAGAAAATTATAGCATTTAGACTTTAAACATTGGCATTTTGAAGCATTGATTTGGATTGTTGGAAACTAATTGACACTTGTTGTGATCAATTAACTGCAGACAGTGAGACGTACTGAACATCTACCTGTTTTAGGCTGTTACAAAACTGTCATCTTTAGGTTAAAATGCAAAAGTATTTTTTGGGGGTTGCTAAAAAATACATAATTCCCCATTAGTGATGGGCGAATTTATTCGCCTGTCGAAAATTCGTGGTGAATTTCCACAATTCGCCACCAGCGAATAATTTTGCGAAATCAAAAACTAGACGCCGGTGGCATTTCACAAATTTTTCGCCGTTTGCCAAATTTTGCAAATTTTTCTGCGAAGCAAAAGCCCCAAATTCGCCCATGACTATTCCCCATATATAAATGGAACCATGGTTCTTCACAAAATGCTCACTGGCCCCAGCAACTAAAAATCAGACTGACTGCACACTTTGACTTTTATTGTTATTCTTATTTTTTATTTCTTATGATTTTTAGGCTCTTTGCTATTTATCTTCCATTTAGATTTCAAAGCTGCAACATGGTTTCTAAAGTAATTAACCCCCTAACAATCAGGTAACAGTGTAAATTCCAAGCTTAACAGCTGCAAATACGAAGAATATAAATCAAGATGAGTTTTACAACAAGAATTGTTTTGTCATACTAAAATGTAATACATTAGGTAAATAGCCTGTTTAATGATGATAGTAAGGAACACAAAAACAAATATGAAAATCAGTAAATTTAATATTTTTGGTAACATACTATTATTTTATTCTTTATTATGTTAAACTTCAGTCACTCTTTACTGCATGTTGGAGTGATATCACCCCCTCACTTTCCCCCCCAGCAGCCTAACAATAAAACAGTGGGAAGGTAACCAGATAACAACTCCTTGACACAAGATAGCAGCTCCTTGGTATATATGAGACTTGCACTCAATAGTAAAAATCCATGTCCCATTGTGACTCCTTCACTTACACTGATTAGGATAAACAATACTTTGCCTAAAAGCAGTTCCATCCTGAAGTGCTGGCTCTTTCTGAAAAGCACAGTATCAGGCAAAATGACCTGAGATGGCTGCCTACACATCAATATTACAACTAAAAATATACTTGTTGATTTAGGAATAACAATATGGCAGAATACAATATTTATACAAAGTCAGTTCAGGGGATGAAGGTGTATGGCACTGGCTTTCAAAAAGAGAAGAATGCCAATACCCGTGGTTGTAGCAAACGGGGTGATCCCAAATGTATTTAATGGTGCTATACAACACTTTTCAAAGGTTTCAGGACCGCATGGCCCTTCCTCAGTGAGTCCTGAAATGTTTGATCATTTGAAAAGTGTTGTATAGCACCATTGAATAAATTTGGGATCACCCTGTTTGCTACAACCGCAGGTATTGGCATTCTTCTCTATTTAGAATAAAATATTTGTAATATAAACAATGTATTTTAGAAATAAAAAACAACACCATAAAAATCAAGACAGTATCCCTTTAAGATGGAAGGTAGGAAAAAGCGAAGAATAGGTTGAGCAGGAGTGAGAGTGTCTGAGTTAAGATGCTTATGAATTAAAGGGCATGTAGCAAACCTTGTTAAAGCTAAATATTCCAAACTTTATCAAATTTGCACAAATACTGTAGGATTTTTTTTAACCCCCCCCCCCACGAATCTCCACAGAACTTTAGCTCAAATGTTAGGAAATCAGCCCCTAAGGGTTCAGATTCCCTAAACACTAAGGATTGATGGGATCTTTTTGTAAAATGAGGAATTTGGTGCAGTCCTAATAATTGGATAAGAAATTTAGTGGTTGTTGATATATAGGAAAGTTAGGTTTAGCCAGGTAATATTGTTCATGTTCTAACCACCTTGAAGTTTTTTTTCTTAATTGACCTTCAGGGCAATTCAAGTTTGAACAAGCATTTTGTATCTCAATAAAAAATTGAAGAAAAAAAAAGAAACATTTCAATCATGTCTTGGCCACCCTTGCACACTTCCATTGTATAAAGAAGTTTGTTGAAGGATTAATTAATCTGAGAGGTTGCACTGAATGAATGATTGAATGAATACATAAATAAACAAGTTAAATTGTCCTAAAGTATATTGGAGGTGGAACCTGGTGGCATTTTAGGATATTTTTGTTTTATTTTCCATGAAACAGTGAGACTGAGAAATATGAATGCAGACATTATGCTGGAAAAGTATAGTATGCTTGTCCATTTTCTCTATACACTGTCTCAAATTGCCTGCTAGACAGTGATCTGAAAGACACACTCAAGCAGAAGACTTTTTTATTTTCAAAGTGGTTTTGTATCATTGATGGGATGCTTTAATGGGGCAGGAGTTTCATGTCTTCTTCTTTGTCTGCTCAAGCTGACAACCTGACAAAAAATCTAATGATACAGCCTGTCTTGGCTTATTTTAAGAATGGGTCCCTACTGGGCATTCTTCATGGAGCTTAAAAAAACACAAAGTGACTGAAAAACTTAGAACAGATTTGTGTTTAGGTCTACAATATCAATAAATAAAATATTGTGTTAAATCACTTTAAGCTACTTTCCACTTCTCATAATTTGAGGCATTGCATTGCAATTACTGTTTCAAAGGTTACGTGCAAAACATTCACTTAACCTTCATACAATTTTTTAGATGAAAGATTTGGATCTAAGATCCTCTTTTCAACTGTTTTTCTGTCAATCCTTCATCTGTGTTTTTTCACAGTAATTAAAGAACATTAACAATATGTGTGTGAGAAACACTCACCCTGATGGTCCATTGGCCACGGCGAGAACGCCTACCACGCTGCTTCTCTCTGATATAGTGCCGGTATCCTAAGGCGCACATGGTGTGTACTTCCTCCTTTTATATGCGCATTGGCATTGGCGTGATGACGTCAGCGCGCAATGGTGGCAAATTCAAAAGGTATTTAAAGGGACTTCAGCATTGAATTGATTGCACGTCCAAGTTGATAGAAGACAAAGGGAGAGAAGGGCTGTAAAGGGTTCTTCTTTTCCTACTGGGTATACCTATGTTAAGCCTTCTAACCCCTCAGTGCCTCTGCCTCAGAAGGAACCCATGCAATTGGGTATCACTAATCTAACTCCTGAGGAAAAGGCCCGCAGGTGGTCTCAGGGTCTGTGTATTTATTGTGGGCCATTGCCTATTCCTTGCAGACCCTGGTCCCATCTTTCTTTGGATTTTGTAGTTGACCTCCCTCCATCGCAAGGGAAGACAGTAACTTGGGTAGTGGTGGATAGATTCAGCAAAATTAGTCATTTTATTCCCCTCTCACACCTCCCATCTGCTAAGACATTGGCAGAGTTATTTATTTCTAATATTTTCAAATTACATAGTTTGCCAGTCAATATTGTTTCTGACAGAGGGGTACAATTTGTTTCTAAATTCTGGCGAGCATTCTGCTCTTTGGTTGGGATTGATTTGTCATTTTCTACCGCAGATCACCCTCAAACCAATGGTCAGACTGAGAGTCCCTTGAGCAATTCTTAAGATGCTATGTTTCTGACAACCAATCCTCATGGACTGAGCTATTAACCTGGGCAGAATTTGCTTATAATAATGCATCTCATGCTTCTACTGGTCAATCTCCATTTTTTATTGTTAATGGTTTACATCCAAAAGCTTTTTCTTTTTCTGGTTCCTTATCCTCTGTACCTTCTGTCAATTCTTCTGTTAAGCAGTTTGCCAAAATCTGGTCTGGGGTATACAATTCTCTTTCTGCAGCTACGGTTGCTCAAAAGAAAGCAGCTGACAGGTCCCGTAGGAAGGCACCTAAGTATCAGGTAGGAGACCCGGTATGGTTATCCACAAAAAATATCAAACTTAAGGTTCCCTTACTCAAGTTGGGTCCCAGGTTTATTGGTCCATATCCCATTATGGAAATCAATTCTTCTTCTGTTCGCCTCAAATTACCTGATAATTTTAAGATCTCTAAATTTTGAAACCAGCCTCACAGGTCCATCAACAATCCTTTCCTCCCCCAGTGTTGGTAGAAGGTCAGCCTGAATTTGTAGTCCAAGAACTCTTTGACTCTCGCCTTGTGCGGGGTAAGTTACAGTATTTAGTACAATGGAAGGGTTATGAACCCTGTGGAGAATTCTTGGGTTCCTGTTTGTGATGGTAGGGCTGATCATCTCAGGAAACAATTCCATCTTAAGTTTCTTGAGAAACCTGGGGGTCCGGTGGCCCCTCCTCGAGGGGGAGGTAATGTGAGAAACACTCACCCTGGTGATCGAGTGGGCGCGGGGATGCCTGCCAGGCTGCTCCTCTCTGCTGTAGTGCTGGTTTCCTAAGGGCACACGCGTCGCATACTTTGTACTTTTAAAGATGCATTCGCGCAGGCCTGATGACATCATCATGCAATGGCGCCAAATTCAAGAGGTATTTAAAGGGACTTCAGCATTGAATTGATTGCCCGTTGTTTGGTTTGTCTGAGTGAGTTCCTGGGTGCTATTCTGATATCTGTTTCCTGTTTTTGCCCTCTGCCTTCCTGACTAATCTGAATTCTGTGATCCTATCCTTGGCCTGTTACCTGACTATTGTGAAATCAGTAATCAAACCCGTGCATGTTTGACTCTTCTGATTGATCTTCTGGTTTAGACCCTTGGCTGTCTGGCCCAGCCTGATTTGACTACGCTTTTGTCTGTTCCTTGAACTGTGACCTTCTGCCCAAAAAGACTTTGCTAACGATCGTGTCCCTCTGCTCGTCCATAACCCTTAGCTTGGCTCCTCTCTTAATAAGACCTGGCAGCATTCAATTAGCCGGGGGCTCCTCCCAAGGTGAAAGGCGGAGGCAAGAGCCGACACCGGGGAGCTTAGCATTGGTTCTGGATTTTGGGTACCAATCGTGACAATGTGGATTGCAACATTTCAATGCACTAAATGGGATTCCATTGAACCCTGAGAAGGGATTACTAGTGACAGTTTGAAGTATTGTAGAAAAATACAGACTTTTTCCATTTTAAGGATACCCATCCTTGTACTCTCTCTCACTCTCTCTGTTCCCATCTCACTCTTTCTGTTCCCATCTATTGTGATTAACTGTATATGGTTTCTGTACATTTTCCCAGAAATGGTGAGGCATTTTGTGAATGTTAATCTACTAAAGACAAATCATACAAAAACTCGATCCTACTGAAAAGGAACAATGTTATGGAACAATGTTATGTAGTGCTAAAAAGCATACAATCATTTTTATTTATAATCACATTATGATTATATTAAAAGGCAAGCTACATTTATTACTTTATTTTTTATTTGGTTTTAATAGTTTTTTTGCATTAGGCATTTTATACAAACCATAGAAAATCAAGTATAACAATCAAAGTAATAGTATATAGAAAAAATGTTCTATTTGAAAGTTTTCAACCACAGTCAGATGAGTTAGGATATATTCCTATTCCATTCTGAGGTATTGCATCTGTTATATGTAAAGTGTGGCCATTCCTTGTTTTCTGGGAGTTATTGCTCTATTATCCGATAACCCTTCCATTTTTTATCGCTCCACCGTTTACCTGAGAACTTTTGATTCTGGAAAGAATATTGTCCCCTAAGTGACAAGGTGTCCCAGTTGTACCAAAACGTTCAACTGTTGAATTTTTCATAGCTGTCAAATATTCCATCCATCCCAATGTTTTGCTACAAGTCCTTTTGGTGCAGTTAGTATTGTTTTTACTAATCTTTGTGATGGGTTGTTTACATGTTCAATTTTGTCACCCAATAGGAATATTTTGGGATCTTTCCTGATTTCCGTCAGAAGGACTTTGCTAAACCATGAGGTTACCATATCCCAGTAATGATTTAGTACAGGGCACTCCCAAAAGATGTGAATTAGTGTGCCTTCTTCTTGTTGGCAACACTAACACTCTTGTGTGGATGAGTGAGGGAACAGTTTGTGTAACAGAGTGGGGCTGTGATACCACCTCATTACTATCTTGTAGATTCCTTCTCTTGTGTTTGTATAAATAGAGGTTTTGGTTGCGTTATTCCCAGATCCTTTGCCAATCTGAAAGGGATACTTTTATTCCCAAGTCTCTCTCCAATTTAATCATGTATGGAAGAGGGCAAGTATCAAGATCTCTTTCTAATAACAGGATGTACAGTTCAGAGATCAGTTTCCTTTGAGTGTATCCCCTCTTGTATATTTCCTCTATGGGATGATTTTTTATGGCACCTTTAGATAATTTAAGAGAATCTATGTAATGCCTTATATGTAGATATAAGAATCAAGGAAAGTATTTCATGGCTTCAGTCAGTGTTATTTCTTGATGTTGCTTTATCTCTCGAATTTCTGGTTTTACAAAATTGCCTATGTGGAACGTATCCTTTCCTATCCATCTACATACTCTACTTGAATGTATCCCCAGCAGGAAGTTTGGGTTTCCCCAGAGTGGTGTTAGGAGGAATTCCGGCATGTTGCACTTTAACGATCATAGAGAGTATCTCCTTTTTTTGATTGTGTGCTATATGGGGCTAGGGATAATCACTTCTTTTAGAGGAGTATGAGAAGTCCATAAAAGACTTGACGTGTATATTTGTCCTAGGCTTTCCTTTTCTATTTGAGCCCATTTAGTGGTCAGTTCATATGTGGCCCAGTCTATCACCGGTTTCAGTTGAGCTGCCATATAATATTTTAAGAAATTAGAACTCCCAGTCCTCCTTAGTTTCTTTGCATACACATTGTATGGCTATTAATTCTATGGGACATATTTACCAAAATGCGAATTGTCGCCAGCGAGCACTTCGCTCACTCCGCACCACTTCAACAGGTGCAAATTTGTTACCACTATGCTAATTCAGTAAAATGCAAAGTTGCGTCCTGGTTGGCGAACACTGGCGAATTTTCGCTAGTGATAATTTTTCAGTGCGAGCATTTCATAGCAAAGATTCTCTATTTATGCCTAGCCAAAAGTCAATAGTGATCTTACGCTTAGGTCAATTTGAATAGGGTGGGTACATTAAAGTTGTATGGACATCTTTATTAGAGATGTTGGTGCAAATGCTTGAAGTGGCCTCGTTGTTATTAAAAATGTCCAAGGAAACGTAATAAAGACAAAAGAGATCATATAATGCCCTAGACATGAGCCCACTGTAAAGCCCACTGTAAAATGAATGTTCCTGGGGAAAAATGTTTGTTAGGACTATTGGAGGCAATCCAGATTAAAAAAAAGAAAAGTCGCCAGTATTTTTCAACTTTAATGCATTTTTGGCAGACAGGATATAATGTAAGTGTCGTAAGATTGAGGAAGCTCTAGCTTCATTTTAGCAGTTTGCATAGTCTGAAGTTGCAAAGTCAACTCTGGTGAAAGAGGTAAAGTTCAGTAAAATCCTCACTTTTGTGAATTTGTGGAGCAACGACCATACGCCTGAGGGAAAAGTCGCCTGGCAATAGAGTGTGAACGAACGCTAGCGATGGTCTCTTTTGCTAGCGAATTGTCGTTTGCGCCTGTGAATTCGCAATAGCTCTGCGGATGTGATTTCTGACTAAAAGTCGCTAGCGTTAGCCACTTCACTCTTTAGTAAATCTGCCCCTATGTCTCCTCCTGTTCCAAATAAAATTAAAAACCATTCTCTGATAAGATTTTATGGCACATTTTGGAATCTCAATTGGGAGGGCAACAAATAAGTATAATAACCTGGATAAATGATTTATTATTACTGCTGCTATTTTACCTAACCACGAAAGATTATAGGACTGCCAAGTCTGCCATTCCCATTTTAGTTGGGTGAACAATGAGGGATAATTATTCTTGTATAATGTTTGATAAGTAGGGGTGATATGAACCCCAAAATATTTTATAACTTGGTCTCTCCATTTAAAGGGGAAGTTAAATTTAAGAAGTTTCAGTTCTTGAGGGGTCATATTCAGGGGTAGTGCCTCTGATATGTCATTATTTATTGGCAAGCTACATTTAATTAGAAATTGAAAGAGAAAGTTAGATTGCAGGGGAAAACCATCTGTCTTCCAGATATTGACAGTAAGAGAGGGATGTAATGCACTGAGCTGAACTGTATGTAAAGTACTGTAAGTAAATCAATGGAATATGTTTTTGTGCAGAGTTTTCTGTCATTATGTCATTACATTTATGTTTTCTATACACCGAAGCCCTGTTAAGAATAGGCATGTTTTTATCAATCACACGTTTCCCAAGGCTTGTTGTCTGTGCATAAACTTTGATTGCCAGATTATTAAAAGACTTGCTGAAATGGTAAATTGAAAGCACAGTTAGAGTAATTATAAATTGTACTTGCAACACACATAGTTCTATGTATTTCTCCACCCAACAGTAGTAAATAATGCCCTTGAAATTAGGGACACCAAGGGGCACATTTACTTAGCTCGAGTGAAGGATTAGAATAAAAAATATTTCGAATTTCAAAGTATTTTTTTGGCTACTTCGACCATCAAATTGGCTACTTTGACCTTCAACTTCGACTTTGAATTGAACGATTCAAACTAAAAATCATTCGACTAATGGACCATTCGATAGTCGAATTACTGTCTCTTTTAAAAAAAACTTCAACCACCTACTTCGCCACCTAAAACCTATCGGGCACCAATGTTAGCCTATGGGGAAGGTCCCCATAGGATTTCCAGGCAATTTCTGATCGAAGGAAAATTGTTCGATCGATGGATTAAAATCCTTTGAAGCGTTCGATTCAAAGGATTTATTCCTTCGATCGTTCGATTGAACGAATTGCGCTAAATCCTTAGACTTCGATATTCGAAGTTGAAGGATTTAACTTTGAGGGTCGAATATCGAGGGTTAATTAATAGTAAATTAATAGTAAATGTGCCCCCAAATCATTTGAAAAATTGTTGTACCTCATTTTTCCACATTATTTGATAACATTAATTAGAGGACATAAAAACCTATTTGTACCTGGTATATTGTTTCAGAATGTAAATCTAAGGAACAGAAGCAGTGTAAAATAAGCTAAGGTCTGAAGCAGTGTAAAATAATGATGGCTAATCTGGTGGTCTCATGGCGTAAAATAAAACACACCTTGATACATTTGCTGTTTATTTTACAAAGCTTTTTACACAATTTTTTGCCGAATTTCATTTTACATGGCATAATAAATAGGCCCCTAAGTGTGGCAACCCCAAGCTAAATCAGTTTCCTGCTGAAAAAGGACTCAAATTACAAGGGAGACCCAAGTAGTGGGTGTTTTGGTTCAGTGCCATTTACTTCTTGAGTGTTTTTGACAAATGATTTTCTCTACCTGCAAATAAAACTGCAAGGCTCCCAAGTATAGAAAGCAGTAGTTTTAGAATGCTGCATGGTCAGGCAGTTGTCAGATGAATTCAGAATTTAGACACTGGGAACAGGAATAATAAAGTCAGATTTCTTCCCCAAATCTGAAAAAAACTCATTTCATTAAATCCCCAAATAACAGTTGCTACTGTGATGTCTGTGTCAAGGCCTTGAATACCATTTAGTAGCTTATTTATTAAAGGTCAGATTTTAGTGGTTTAAGAGGTTTTTGAAACCATGAATGAAAAACTGAGGTAAAAATACTAATAACTCTAAAAACCTCTCAAACTTTGATTTTTTTCAGAGAAGTCCTACTGAAAAAAAACTCAAATAACTTCTAAAAGTCTGAATTAATTTAAAGCAGTCCAATCAGATCAACAAAGCTCCCATTGACTTCTATCACACCTCAACAATTTTTACTTGGAAAAGTTTGGCATTAGAGGTTTTCGTGGTTTTTACACTTAATACATCTCAAATTTTTAAATCTTTTGAGAAATTTAGGAAAACCACTTTTTGTGATTATTGAAAAAAACTTGCAATTTGATTGTTAGTAAATGAGCCCCCTAGTGTCATCAATAGGTCAATAGTGTGCACTCATGGAGAACACATTTCAAATAAAGCTAAAATAAAGACTTTAAAAAGTTTATTTGGGCTATAAAGCATGGGTTGTATACAGTAGCTAGATAAGATACTATAAATGAATAGCTAAATACTATGGCTTATAAGTGCAGTCACAAGCAGTTTATAATTAGAAAAATAAAAAAAATAGTTTTGCTTTTAAAGGGCATGTAAAGTCTAAAATAGAATAAGGCTAGAAATGCTGTATTTTGTATACTAAATATAAACATGAACTTACTGCACCACAAGCCTAATCAAACAAATAATTTATGCTTTCAAAGTTGGCTACAGTGGGTCACCATCTTGTAACTTTGTTAAACATCTTTGCAAGACTAAGACTGTGCACATGCTCAGTGTAGTCTGGTCATAAACAAAGCTGCTTGAGTTCTGCATGGCTGGGAAGTAAGGCGGGGGCTCCCCCTGCTGTTCATAAGTATGATTGTTTCCCTGCTCAGCAGTTAGGGGCTGCCTAACAATTACTATCCACACCAGTAAATGAAGGGAGAATTCACTGCATACAGTCAGGTTTTTTTAATTTAATTACATTTTAATTAAAGTATATTTCATTAAAGAAAGTAAAAATGGGATTTTATTTTTTTTTTATGAACTGGACCAGAGCCGGAACTAGGTGTAGGCACACTAGGCAGCTGCCTAGAAGAAGCTGCTGATTGGAGGCAGAGCACAATTTAAAAAAATATTACTTGATAGTCAATCTGCGTATTCCCACTCTGATTGACTCTAGCTTTCAGAAAGGATGAGCAGGAATTGTCCATGGTGGATAATTGCTACTTACAAAAAAGTTATTGCTAATGCTGGCACAAGCTGGAGGAGGGCAAGTGGTAACTTGGACAAGAGGTACTTTCCTTGGGCACAAGTACCTCTTGGCCCAGCACCGCATTAGACGCAATTGAGGTGGGTGCAACTCCATGAGCTGCTGTGAATACTCTGAAATTATGTGGAAAAATATGCATTATGGGTAAAAAGCATGGTTGTAAATGAGCCCTCAGATTGGACCTGTTTCACTATAATATGTTTTACAGATACTCTGCATTAAAAATATTATTGTTTCATTCACCTTGCCTAAGGACCATAACAAACAGAGAGCATTTTCAATTGCAGGCTAGACAGAGACAGAATATAGAGGATAAACATTTATAAATTAATATAAAGTTGTTCCATCATCTTTTAAGATATCAGCATCTAACCCACCTAGTCATCAGAGTGTCTATCTACCACCAGCTTCATTGATTGGAAACCATTGCTCTAGTGGAGCTTATGGCAGAAACCATGCTGTCCTACAATCCTTTGCTTAACTTTTCTTATTCTGAACAATACAAATAAAATCCCATGCAAATCTAGGGCTTCTTAAACATAAGCTTCAATGAAAGAGAGGCGGGCAGCACTTAATTGCCTTCCAATATTTCATTCTAGTTATGACATTACTGTGTAAACCATTTGACTAATCTGAGCTGCATAATAAATATCTCCATACTCACTTGCACACAATTTCTGTTGAGCCGCTCGGTCATTCAATCTCCATCCGAAACATCTAGGTCACAATAAAAACTCAAATTCATAGAAACAAACTGTTGAGAGCTGGAGCAAGGTCATCACTCACAAAAAGATTTATTGTACAAAACTATTACTCCCACTTGCTAGGATTTTTTTTCCTACCTAGCTGTAGCATTCATTTTTAAACAATAAAGACCACATGTCGGTATTATAAATGACTTCACATTTTCTTCTCTATTACATCCATCTCTTATCTAGCCTGCATTTTTCCATTAGGAAGAAGCTTTTGTTTAATTACAAGATGTAATTGCCCAGTTAAAGAACTTTTATTATTAAAGCCTCTTAAAGTGAATCTTGCTAGGTTAGAAAAAAAAAACCCCACTAAGAAATACACCATTACTTGAGAAATAAGGACAGAATACCAGGGAAGATTTGCTATAAATGTACCTCTCTGCTATCCTTTTTTTTTTTTTTTTAAATACAAAGAATATTGAGTCCAACATTGGGCTACTCAATGCAATCATTTTTCTCATATAGAAATCTGGCTCTTGAACTTTTTTTTTTTTAATCCCAAACATATGACCTGAGATACCTCTTCACTCCACTATTATGGTACTTTTGTGACTTTTTATAACTTAAACTGCAACATTTTGGAAGTTGGTGCTTTATTATTGCAGTGATATTTTCCCGTCAAAGGAGTTACACCTGAATGTGAAGCTAATAGTGAACTGAACTAATAGTTACAGAGGGACAGTTCTACATGAAGCAAGTTCTTCATATAGCTGCTCTAGCAAATTAAGCAAGTGTGTTCCACTATCCTGCCATGTTTTAGTAAGAAGGAAGACCACACCAGCAATATTTGTTGAATAGCCCTCTCGGAATAGTTTATTACAAAATTGTAGTTCTCTCTGTCCACCATGTATCAGTTCAAACTTGATTATGTTCAGGTCCCAAGTTTATTTCCCAAGCCTGGCCAAAAGTAAAACTATCATGTGGCACAAGAGCTTGTTTATAAGATATATGAGAATGACAGGCTTTCCATTCTATAGAGTCTTTATACCCCCTTGTTCAACATAAGTACAATGAACAGGGTTTGTGCTGAACATACTTTGGTGTATTGTTTAAGTCATAAACCATCTATGGTTTTTGTTATTTCTTGAACTGAACAGGAAAAATGAAGCTACTCCATGTTTGGTCTTTGGGAGGTAATACAATTACCAAAGCATTTATATTCCCCCTGCAAAATAAACTTCTTACAACTAAGGGTTTAGGGAGGAGGCTGTACACTGATAATCAAATTATCTAGCTTACAAGGACCCAACATTGAGTAGCTTCAATTGCTCTGTTCAACTCAAGAAATAACAAAACCTATAGATTTTTTTGTGATTAAAGCAAAATATAGGCAAGAAGAATGCTCGACACAAGCTCTATTTGTTGAACTTGTCTTTATTTATATATATATATATATATATATATATATATATATATATATATATATATATATATATATATATGACTGTGTGTGTATAATATAACCCTATAAATAAAAAGAAAATAGTACAATAACATGTTACCAGGTTATAAAGAAGGGCATGTCACAACAAATGAATTTTAATTAATCCAATATGTTTCAACACCAGTCAGGGAAACAAGATGTATATGAACCCCTAAAAAAATATTTACTATATCTAGTAGATGTGGGCTTCCAGCATAGTTTCAAAAGACACATGTCTAATGACTAATACAGTCCATCTGTTCCACCACTAGAGTGAAATTCCGCCACTCCTTTAATTTCTATGGGATTTTTATAGGCGTATTTATCACTTTCACCCATTGATAAATACGCCTTTCAAAATCCCATAGAAATTAATTGAGAGCTGCGGAATTTCATTCTAGTGGTGGAACTTCACTCTTTGATAAATTTACCCCCAAGGTGGGTGGGAGACAACAAAAATAAATAAATGTTACATTACAGGACTCCCCATAAAAAACATTAACTGAAAATATATTTTAAGTATAATGCAAATACCAAAACTCCATGCAACACAACTCCTGAGTTCTCTAAGAAATGTTATTTAGATAAAAGTGATCTTCTTTGAAAGAATATATGTGCATCCAGCCATATGATTCCCTCCCAGTGTGTTTCCAACAGGTCTGTTCAGTGATTTTGGATGGATCCTTGGTGATTATGATTGTCTGCGCTAGAGCTGTAAATAACGGAGCACAAAGAGAATATATGATAAAAATTTCAGCAACATAACTTACACGTAATAAGAGCATGGTGTCTTAAATCCTTGAACACCATTATGTCATCTTTTATAGGTGTAAGCATCAGTAAAAAAATGATTGGACTTAAAAATTAAAATCAGCACGCGACATGAAAAGCAAATAGATACCAGCAGTCTAGGTCAAGGCATGCATATTTTATTCTCATCTTTTTTACAGGTGCCTTCTTGTGTAAGCATTATTTACTACTCCAAGTGTGGATTCAGGCAATTTGCACTGAGCACATTTCACAATAGAAAATGCCATAATACATGGCCATGTCACATGTATTCACCCAGCCTATTAATAACAATCATAATGTAGTATTGTATCAGGCTAACGCAGTAAACACCATAAAACACATATAAGTTGATGAATGGTTAATTAAAAAACAATTTCTGCTTTCCTGTAAACAATTCAAGGAGAGCACACTTTGCGTCCACTTGAAGAAAGCAACTAGTGCGTATTTAAAGTAATACATATAACCCCATATGTAATATAAGGTGCTAAGTTTGCCCAGCAGCAGTAACCTATAGCAGCCAATAGGATGTTTGCATATAAACAGGTGACCTGTAAATGCTTCCTGCTGATTAGTTGCTATGGGTTACTGCCCCAGGGCAAACTTAGTGCCTTTTATTACATAACCCCCATAGTGCTTTTTGAAAGCTTTTTGAAAAAAAATATATAATCCCATTAGAGTATTAAATTTAGGATAACACTTGTATCTTTAAAATTAAGGGATGTTAATTTATGCTGTATTGCATGTATAAGAAGGGTAAGGCAACTACAAATAGTACATTGTTTATGTTAAATCAAAATGATTAAGACCTGGTAGCATTGGTTGATAACGGGTTGTCTTGTTATGCATTTGTCATAAATGAAATATCCATTAGAATCAATATTTTCATTCAAAAGATTTTCTACACACATTTTAAGTTTTTATACTGTGGGGCACATCAAGGGTCGAATATCGAGGGTTAATAAATGCTCAAATTCGACCCTCAAATTTAAATCCTTCGAATTCAAATATCGAATTCAAAGGATTTAGCGAAAATCCTTCAATCGATCAAACCATAAAATCCTTTGAATCTGACGATAAAATCCTTCAAATCGATCGATCTAAGGATTTTTCTTCGATTAAAAAAAGGTTAGGAAAGCGCTGGAGAAGGTCCCCATAGACTAACATTGTACCTCGGTAGGTTTAAACTACCGAAGTATGTAGTCAAAGTATTTTTTAAAGAGCCAGTACTTCGACTATTGAATGGTCGAATAGTCGACCGATTTTTAATTCAAATCGTTTGAATCTTAGTCGAAGGTAGTAGTAGCCTATTTGATGGTCGAAGTACCCAAAAAAATACTTAGAAATTCAACGTTTTTTTCATTCGAAGCCTTCACTCGAGCTTAGTAAATGTGCCCCTGTATGTTTTTAGTAAACGTTATGGGGCCCATTTACTTAGTTCGAGTGAAGGAATAGAGGAAAAAAGTTTGAATTTCGAATGGTCGAATATGGCTACTCCGACCTTCAACTTCGAATCGAACGATTCGAACTAAAAATCATTTGACTATTCGACCATTCGATAGTCGAAGTACTGTATCTTTAAAAAATTCTTCAACCCCCTAGTTCGCCACCTAAAACCTACAGAGGCCAATGTTAGCCTATGGGGAAGGTCCCAATAGGCTTCTTAACAATATCCTGATCGAAGGAATATCCTTCGATTGATGGATTAAAATCCTTTGAATCGTTCAATTTGAAGGATTTAATTGTTCGATCGAACGATTATTCCTTTGATGGTTCGATCGTAGGAATATCGCTAAATCCTTCGACTACGATATTCGAAGGATTTTACTTTGACGGTCGAATATTAACCTTTGATATTCGACCCTAGGTAAATGTTACCCAACGTGTAGGAAACAAAAGCAATTAAAACCATAAATATTTGCATCTCTTTACATAATGGTAGACTTGATACTGTTTAACTGTGAAATATAATATTGATTTCTAAGCTGTTTTTATGAGCAAATCAAATTACATGTTTTCTGTCTACCTGTAAACTGAATTATATAAAATATTGTGTCCATAGCTCTTTTATAGCAACTATTATATAAATATTCCCCAGTGTTTTCTTTTTATTCCCCCCACACCACACACATTTTCATCACTTTTCCATTTTACATATCTACCATCTGTTCTCCAGCTTTGTGTGCCATTTGTTGAGGGGGTCCTATGGGATCTTTCCAAATGTCTCCACATTTGCCTTCTGCAATCCCTTGTTTCCGTCTAAGTAGATATGTTGAAAAGCTGGCTGCTTTACAGATCTTTTATCTATTGTACTGTACTGTGTCTGTTCTCTGTATGTGCCCTTGTCATATTTTTTTCACCTTATGGAGCAATTATTCACAAGTTTATTCAGGCTAAATATGCATTAAATGGATATTGTAGAGGAAATAATGCAATCAACCTTTAAACAACCCATGACCTAATCAGCTGTTATTATGTTGATTTCATCCATTGAACATTTACCGAATAATAGTAGTAATAATACGTGTGTATATTTAAATAAATGGGAAATCTTCCCTGTACTCATTCTCAAATACATTTTGCAGTTATTTAGAATTATTTGAAGAAACCATATTGTGTTACAATGTAAAACGTTTTAAGGAAGTACAACTAAGTCACTTTATCTTCCTTAACCTGTCATCATTCAGACAACTTACAGGTTTAATTTAAGAGCCATCAAGGATGTATAGCATTTGAATATATGATGGTAATCATATATTCGATATTCGAAGTCGAAGGATTTCAATTCAAGGGTCGAATTTCGAAGTATTTTTAACTTCGGAATTCGACCCTTAGTGAATCTGCCCCTTAGTATGCCAAAATTCAGCTCAGGAAACAAAATAACTCAAAAAGAGAAATGTTAGGTTAAAGCAGAGCATATCAACTTAGATAAGCCAAAATACAAAAGACAATACATCTAAAGCATGCAATAATATATTCTGCAGAGCATGGTACAAGATATGTTAGCATAAAGCCATTTTGGTTTGTGTGTTTGACACAGAATAACTAAACCCAGGTAACTCACTTATCCCATTTAAATCGATACTGATACCTATGGAAGGATCGTTCCGCCCCCAGCCCAGCATCACTGAAACTGCACAGAAGGTATTTCAACAGTGTCGGAGGGTTGGGTCAGTGCAGGTGCTCGGGGCTGGGGGGGGCGGCTTTGAGGGAAAATATTCTGGGTGCAGCACATACTTTATGCTGACACGTTTCTATGACTTTTATAGGAACGTGTCATTATCGATTTAACACAGAAAATTGGGTCACAGCATCCCATCTAATTAAGGAGTTTTTTTTTTTATTGAGGCTTCATAGTTACATAGTTACATAATTAAATAAGGTTGAAAAAAGACAAAGTCCATCAAGTTCAACGAAGGATAAATAGAAGCAGGGCTGACCGGCACTCAAATGGATCCACAGGACCAAAGAAAATTAATTGCCCCATGACTAAGTGCCCTGAGTAGGTGCGAAACATGTAGGGCGGATGGAGATGATAAACATATTTTAACTTTGTATAAATAAAAATAATTTTTAACTGATTTTCTCTGGTCCTGTGGATCCGTTTGAGTGCCGGTCAGCCCTGCTTCTATTAATCCATCATTGTACTGCTGCTAAAACTGAGGGTCTGGGGCTGGAGCACCCGGACCACATTCACTATTTGGTGAGTTACCTACCAATTATTCTGGGGCACCATGTTTCTCCTGACTATTGCTATCCATCAAGTTCAACCACTCCAAATAAAAACCGAGCATCCATACACATACAGTACCCTTCCCTACCTTCACATAAATTATACATACCCATATCTATATTAACTATAGAGTTTAGTATCACAATAGCCTTTGATATTATGTCTCTCCAAGAAATCATCCAAGCCATTCTTAAAGGCATTAACTGAATCAGCCATCACAACATCACCCGGCAGTGCATTCCACGACCTCACTGTCCTGACTGTGAAGAACCCCCTACGTTGCTTCAAATGAAAGTTCTTTTCTTCTAGTCTGAAGGGGTGGCCTCTGGTGCAGTGATCCTCTTTATGGGTAGTTCTGGGAGATTGTCGCCCAGAAGAAGGGGCGATTAGTCGCCAGGCGACTAAATCTCCCCGAATCTGCTCATGTGGACTGACCCTAAAGAGGCAGAATTATGTTTTCATCAATTGAGTTAATGCCCTTTTTTATGCTTCATGTGAACAATGGTAGTACTGTATTGTTCTTGGAAAAGTTAAATGCATTAAATGAGTTTAGATGACTTTAGATAACACAGTTTCTTCAGTGTATCTTGAGTCATGACACATATAACACACAAATTCAAGTGGCTTAATCTGTACATAAGAGAAAATTGCCATTACCGTACCCAAAAATATAAAAAGTCCCAAACAGAGGTAGATACAATTGTATATAAAGATAGACAAAGGAAGGATGATCAGGCAATAACATAAGGTGCAACAGAAGTATAAATAGCACAGGAAGTAAAAAAGATACATAAGATAAAAGACAAAAAAGAGGTTATAGCCTGAAAGCAGAGTATGGGAGTATGAGGAAGTCAAATATATTAATTTGAACCTAAATAATTATTTATGCTGAAATGAATGTGCCTTGCAGTCATCCACAATTGAAAAGCAAAGAATACTGTAACCCTGTAGGCACAATAATAGTAAAGAACTCATTAAAAGTAGGCAGGTCTAACAGCCCTGATGGTATACATTCAAGGGTGCAGAGGGAATTTTTACATGTAATTACCCTCCCATTTACTGACCTTTTAAACCAATCATTATGGGAAGCATTGGTTCCTAATGACTGGAGGACAGTTCAATTAGAGCTTCCTTACAAGAATTGCAGAGGAGCTATTCATAGCAACTATAACCCTATAAATATAACAACAAGTAAATGATGGCATTATTTAAAAAAAAAATCAGTCACTTTAAGAGCAGATTTAACACCTATGTTTTACTATACATTAGTAATGATTAGGGATGTAGCGAACCGCCGACAATGTGTTCGCGAACGCCGTTCGCGAACACCGGCAAAAAATGCGAACTTCGAACATCCGAAAATCGTTCGATTCGAACGTTCGAAGGATTTTAATCGTTCGATCGAACGATTTTCGTTCGAATCGAACGATCGAAGCCATTGGATCGAATGATTTCATTCAATCCAATGGCTTCGATCGTTCGATTCGAACGAAAATCGTTCGATTTTAGCGATCGAATGGTCGAATGGTCGAACGAACAGTCGAAGTTCGCGCGAACTAGTTCGCCGGCGAACAGTTCGCTACATCCCTAGTAATGATGGCTATTGCTTGTTAAAAGACATCAATAGCTTCCAAACAATACATTTCTGTAATACTGGAAATAGTGCAGAAATAATGTTTGTCAAATGCAGTTACTTAAAGCTTAGTTACTTAGTCCTGCTGCTTTGGAACATCTGTCAACGCAGGACAGATGTTAATATAATGCTATTTTAAGCTCTAGAAATCAATTAGAATTTCACAATGTGATTTTTTTTTTATAAATATTCCCTTCAGAAAAGGACATGATGCAGGGCAGCCTGGATTTACCACAACATCATGCCTTACTAATTTGGTACCGTTGTTGCTTGCATATATATAGAATTAGTAGATTACGTTGGAAAATTTGATATAATTTTTTTTAGATTTCATCAAGGCTTTTGAACGTGCAATACATAGATTCAGGGTTTGCAAGGGATACATTTTTGGTAAAGAACAAGAATGCAGTGTTTAATGGTTTAAGCTCAAAGGAAGGAAAATAATAAATGGGATCTGTGTTAATTCTGTTTTATTTAAAACATATTTTATTGCTTTAAAATACAACATTTATGGAAGTCTCTTTGCAGATGACACAACGATCTTAAGGACACTGTTGAATAATTTTTTCAAGACTCACCTAACAGAAATTTATAATGATAAATCAAAACATGTCTAGAGGAAGGACAATAATATAATTTGTGGTCTAAATAACAAACAATATCAAGGTATAACATTACTATTTGAAAAGAGAGAGGGTAGACATGATGGAACATTCAAACATATCACGTAAAAGACACAGGCAGTGTCAAAGTTACCTACTGGTTTGGCTGACGTGCTGTGTACTGTAAATACCATTTGCAAACATATGGAGACTAGGCATGTACTGCATGTTAAACAATATTTAATAAACAGGAACTATGGGAACAGGCAGAAACAGGGTCTGAGTTGGCAGCAAACTATACATGCTGAAGATCAAGAGTGGGTGGCAAATGAACAGAACCAGGTAACAGGCCAGGGTCAAACGTAAATGGTGGATGATTCACAAAAAGCCACTGTTTGCTGTGACTTGTTTTGTCTGCCTAAACTGGCAGGTTACTCCATCTCCCTACCTGACCATTGGCATCACTTTCAACCCTTTCTAGTAATATCAACTGTCTACAAGCAATACTGACTGACACTACAGAGTCCCTATTAGCTAAGCTTAGCCCCTATACGTTTGCAGCATGCAGAACAATAAGTTCCATTCAGGATTCTGCCACTTTGACTACATTGGAAAACTTGGCAGCAATCTGCAAAATGAGATTCAATCAATGTTGAAACATGCCAGGTTATGGACTTTAGCAGAAATAAATATAGTATATGTATAAATGCAAATTATACACTAAGGGGCATATTTATCAAGGGTCAAATTTTGAATTGAAAAAGACCAACCAAAATTAAGTCAAAGTTTTTTGTGGTCAAATAGGTCAGTTTTAGATCGAATAGGTACGTATTCGGCCGAATATGAATCGAAGGAATAGCTTAATTAGCTTGAAAAATTTGCTTGAAATTCGAATTTTTTTCATTTGAAAATACACCTTGACATTTGATAAATCTGCTCCTAAATGGCAGTGTTTTGGGAATTTACAGATATATGAATTTTTTACAGTTGCGAGTTTCCTGAGCAGGATCTAGGTTTTTGTAGAAAACAAGTTGCCTTATTCTAGGCAGTGCCATTTTGTGACCGCTAAACCAAATATAGTTCTGTCTTGTATAAAAATGGGCATAAACTCAATTTTATTTTACTCAATAATTTTGCCTATTTAAAGGTCCCTGGTAAGGCCTCACCTAGAGTATGCTCCTTGCAGTGGCAGACAGCCCCCCAGCCCCTCTGTGAGTTCCTAGCACAGACACATAGCCTTCCTGGTATGTGTCCTGCTTAGAAAGACCTTCATTACATTTTCACTACCATGAATTACCATTCGACAGGACAGCCTTCCTGAGGAAAGTGAGATCCAACATGCAAACTGGACCACTGGAATGGATTGCCTGTTCCTTCCAGAACATTATAGCTTCTATGGCTCAACAGCACAATCCTTGAAACAGAGAAACCATTCTCTGTTTAGTAAAATCTCCCTTGCAACTTACATCTCCTATTGTAGAAAAATGAAGGCAAAAGACACCTATATACACATTTTCTTGGGCTCACTACCGCACTATGCAACAGGGGAGCATAGCTGGAGACATAATAAGGAATAAGCATTAATTGGGCAGACTAGATGCAATTACAGGTTATGTTCTTCCATCATATTCTGTGTTTCTATATAAATTAAAAAAGAGGCTTTCGGTTTATTTACAGATAAGTGTAAATAAAGGAGGATGTGTACTGAATAATTTCATTGTTAACTTTGTCCAAGTAAAAATTATGCAAGAAAGGGGCAAGGCAGTAACAGAACTAAGGAGGGGCAGGCCGTCCAGCCGGACGGGCCCCCTACCTCCCTCCGTGTGCACATCCACATCGGCACCAGTGTGGAGGGCCCCAAGGGGGCATGGGCCCAGGTGTCATCACACCCTTGCACCCATGGTAGTTACACCCCTGGGGCAAGGATGGGGCCCCAAACCAGGCAGGTTGCTACCAATACAAAACATCAGCTTTGGCTCAGATATCAAATCTTGTTTGTCCTTTTAAATAAAATGTTATAACATATTAATGATGTAATGTTGTACTGTTGTACTGTAGTGTCCTGGAAAGCACTGTATTAGTCATATATAAATATTTACCTGACAGTTTATTGAACCCTAGTCTATTCAGTATTTCATGAATACAAATTTTATTATTGATCATTTATCCACTAAAACAGAATAAGTAAAGAGAAAACGAGAATAAGTAAAAGAGAAAGAGATGAGTTTGTGCTTAAGCTGCATCACCTGACATTGCAAATTATACATGCGATTAGAAAACAGGTTCATAAATTTGCTTTGAGCTCACCTTTAAAAGCTTGCTCAGCACACTTTGAAACAATGTGAAAGTCTTATCTATTAAAAGTGTCTTTAAAAAACACATTACTATTAGGAACAATTCTAGCACTGCCATTGCTTTTTTTTTAATAAACATGTGTAAGCTGCACAATATATAATATTATAAAAAGCAGGTGCAATTGATGCCATGTTAAAAGAGCTTACTTTTATTACTGTGCACAGCAAGATGTAGTCACTAAAACTGGTTTTGCCTTCTGTCTAATGTTTCATATTCCAGCAATCCCAGCACAACAAAATTTCTCTTCATTATTGTAATTTTAAATTTCTAACTGGTGCTGCACTTTTATCCAGCAGGTAACTGTGTGAGAGCAGAGAGAAGAACAAAAATGAACTTAAGAGGGGATGTTCTTTATATGCACTTATATGTCACAAACCCCAAATTCTTAGCTGTTATAAAGCATGGTAGTAGAAGTTATTACAAGTAGATACAAAAATAAAAAATACAGGACTGTAGGAAATAGATTCCAAATTCGGTACCTCATATGCCAGACGATGATTTATCAGCTCTCAGTACCACTCAAAGCAATGATCTCTGACTATCTGTGCCCCAGAATAGTGGAACATGCTGATTGTAAAAAATTGATTCATTTTGAGGCTCTTAGGGTTTCCAGAGGAGATCACGAAATAGCTATAAGGAGCACCATATGTTTGTACACCTTTGTTTATGATTGTATATATATATATATATATATATATATATATATATATATATATATATATATATATAGTGATACTCCTGTTATTGACTGTGACCAACACTAGTGAAAATTATTGAAGTGACTAACGCAAGTGAAAATTCATCAGCGTGACGTAAATTCCCTAATGGGCACAGGCATCATTTCGCTAGTGAAGGAGATCGACTCTAGCGCTACTTTGCACGCCAGCGAATTTTCGCTCTGATGAAAGAGCGTTACTCCTCAAATTCACTAAGATGTGGATTTTACTGTTTGTTAACTCTTGCACCAGACTTGCCTTCACCACCTCAGACCAGTTGAAGTGCAATGGAGTGGAAAGGACTTCCTCCATTTTTTGTTGAAACATTTTCTAAGTCCCAAAAAATGCTGGCGTCTTTTACTTTTTTTAAACATTTTTTTGGATACCTGGGTTACCCCCAACATTTCCTAACATATGGAACACCTCACTATCAGACTTTTCTATTATTATTATTCTATTTTCTATTATTATTATTCTATTTGTTCCCCACAGTCCAGTGAAATACCGCCTCTCTCTATTCATTTCTATGGGATTTTTAAAGGTGAAAGTTCACCATTTGATAAATACGCCAATAAAAATCCCATAGAAATGAATGGAGAGAGGCGGTATTTCACTGGACTGTGGTGATCTCTAACTTAAAAATACCCCATAGAGTTTTGTATCCCAAGCACTAAAACAGAGGTCTTTTTGTCCAGGCCTCTACATATTTACATAGTTAAGTTGGGCTGAAGACCAAAGTCCATCAAGTTCAGCCACCCCAAATGAAGCCCAGCATCCATACTTACATACACTCTCACCAATTCCTTCATACACGCATCTGCCTGCACCTGAACAGAGACAATGCTTTCAGGTGCAGGCAGACTGGAGCAGTGGGGGAGCAGATTCTCCACAATTGTCTGGCCCTAGTGTAAAAGCATTCACAGAATCAGCCATCACAACATCATCTGGCAGGGCATCCTACAACCTCATTGTCCTCGCTGTGAAGAACCACCTTCAAACCACCTTCAAAATGAAAGTTCTTTTCTTCTATTCTAAAGGGGTGGCCTCTGGTCTGGAGATCCTCTTTATGGGAATATGTTTATCATTTGATAAGCCCACCACCACCCCCTTAACTTATAGAAAGGTTACAGGTGTATTAAACCTAATTTAAACACTTAGGGGCCAATTCACCAAGCTCGAGTGAAGGATTCGAAGTAAAAAAACTTCGAATTTCGAAGTGTTTTTTGGGCTACTTCGAAGGATTCAAACTATAAATCGTTCGACTATTCAACCATTCGATAGTCGAAGTACTGTCTCTTTAAGAAAAAACTTTGACCCCCCTAGTTCGCCATCTAAAACCTACCGAACCCAATGTTAGCCTATGGGGAAGGTCCCATAGACTTGCCTAAATTTTTTTGGTCGAAGGATAATCCTTTGATCGTTGGATTAAAATCCTTTGAATATTTCGATTTGAAGGATTTAATCGTTCGATTGAAGGATTATTCCTTCGATCGTTTGATCGAACTATTTGCGCTAAAATCCTTCGACTTCAAAGTCGAAGGATTTTAATTCCCAGTCGAATATCGAGGGTTAATTAATCCTTGATATTCGACCCTTGGTGAATTTGCCCCTTACTATGTATTATATAGCTAAAACATTCATCCCTAATATCTAATGGTCCTCCTGCCTGGTTCCAGCACCAACTCCACAATTTGTCTTAAAGACTTTAAGGTTACTGTATATACTGGGAACCCAGGAGTAGCTTTGCATACTATTTAATACTTAGATGAAATATAAGAATATTAAGCTATTTTGTATATAAAGAACATTATGCCGTTATATATATTAAAGTTACACTGAATGGCTATGTTGCTTTGCCTTTATGCATCTAAAGGTGTTACAATCTCCTGAATTGACAAGTTTCATTATTTGATGCAAAGGAAAACAAAATATCACAGAGGTACTGTTCTGCATACAGATAAATATTCAGCCCTCTGAAAAGTATTTGTAGCTGGATTCTAAAATATTTTCGCTCAAGAATGCTTTTAAATATTCAGATGTATTTGATGTAGTTTATTTGCATGTAAAGCGTTATTTTCTAGGGGCACAAAAATGCTAGTGGTGCATTTATTTACGGAACTACTGTAAAAATATTTATCTAAGACATAACAATTTGCAGTACTATTCAATATGCATTTGTAAGTTTGCATAGTGTTATGCTTTTAAAGGGAGAATATTAAAAAGAGGATTTATCACCTATTTATGTTCTTCCAAATAGGCATTTATCTGTGAGTGAATGTAGGGCCGGATTTACACCCCTAGGCCCATTACCGTTTGTCGCCCCTGTCCCCTCCAGGGGGACAGGAGCAATGGGGATTGGCGCATGGGAAATTAAAAACATTATTGTATCTCCAGCATTTTTGAACCAATGTGGGTGTGGTTGGGCAGCATTCCGCCCCCTAAAATCCTGCCACTGTAGGCCCAGGCCTAGGTGGCCTTTCCACAAATCCGGGCCTGAGTGAATGGCTTGTTTTTTATCCACAAAATATTCTTTATTTATATTTGCCATGCATTTATATGTCCAGAGGATGCAGACGATTCGGGGGTCTCTTTATATGTATTTTGCATTCATTTACATTGTGCAAAGGATGCAGACTGTACTGGGTATCACCCAGTGTTTCTTATGTTAGTGAAATATTGTATATTGCTCGTCTCAGAATGGCAGCAATAACCGCAGTACCCTTAGTGGCATAAAGCAATACAGCAGTGTCTCATCACATTGTGTGTTGGTCAACAAATATGCAGGAATGATCCATGTACAGTGTTCTTAAAAGCAAATATATTCAAACTAAAGCAAATGTTTTTGAAATAGGAAATAAGCCTCTGTGTATATTCTGAAATAAACTTTATGGGGGTCATTTATCAAAGTCAGATTTTATCTCAATATTTTCTGATAAAAACTCTGACCAAATCCGTACGGGGTTTTTTTTCGGCTTCTTTATTAATACACACATTTTGTTAGTGGGAAAAAATCAGAAAATTATGAATTTTTCGGAATTTCTCCCTGAAAACTCAGATTTTTTTGGATCTTTGCCCGAAAACCCTGAAACGTCAGATTATTGTACAAAACCCAGCGCAGATCAAAACTCTTTGGGACTTCTTCCATTGACTTATATGCAACCTCGGCAGGTCTAAGATGCTGGATTTATGGATTCAAACTTTTTCCATCCTTGGGGTATAATAAATTCCATTGTTAAAATTATGATTTTATAAAAAATACATTTTTTTTTGGATTTTCGGCATTTGGAGTATAATAAATAACCCTCTATGACTACCCCTGGATAATGGATCACATACCTGTATTTAAATACATCGCTTTGCCACTTAGTACTGCAGCTTATCCACCAGCAATTGGGCAGGCATGGGTGTCCTGCACGGTGAGGAGTGTGTGTTGGGATATACTCAGTGGTTTAAGTGCATCCAACTTATAGCAGTCAGATGACTATATAAGGTGCCCTACACAGATAATAATATTATTATCTAATATACAGAGTAAGCACTTGCTTGTTTTAAGCATTTTGCCTGCTTGTCAAGGGGAGTAAGTCGTATTCTAGTGTTCCATTTAAGGACTAAACTTACCACAATATTTGAGTTTTACTACAGTGTACTTTTAAAGAGCAACCCTGAGACAATGTATTAAGCTGTGGCATGTTTCTCATTTTCCTTATATACCCCAGAAACATTACAGTAAAAAACACCATGCAATTATGCAGTTCAAATGTTTTATTCGTGGAGATTCCTATTACCTGCCATAGAAAGGTAATGTGCTCCGGTCTTCAAGCGTGATTTTAAACACCACTATGAGCCATTGCTACACATGTCATTAGTCAAACAGTAAAGTTCCCCATTCCAACTGTTTTTTGTGTACCTGTGAAATTAGGTGCAGTTGGGGTACATACTGTATAACAAAATACCCCACTTGCATCATACTTCAAATGACACATGTGCACCAGCCATTTGGATTAAATGCTTTATCAATACATACTGCAAAGGTTGTCAAATCTATACCAGCCAAGTATTATATAAATATATATATATTTTTTTTTTTATCAACATTTGAATACACCTTTTGTAAAGGCATGATACAGTATGTGAGTCTGCTCTGATTTTTCAATTGCATTAAATGTGTTAGCACACAGCTGGTCACAGCAATTTATTATGCATTGAACAGAGAAACAGAGCACAAAGTTAATGAAGTTAGAACGAGAATTTATGTAGCCCATTAAAGCCAACATTTATATAATTACAGTTTGTATTGTTGGATCAAACCAGTGTATGTAGTTCACAAGCTCTTCATTACTGTAAGACATATGGCTGTGAGTATTTATTCATATTGTAAGACATTAAGAGGTGAGGGAGATTACATTTATTGGGAAGTGCATTATTTTTCACTTTATATATTTTGACTGCTCTGCTAATGGCTGTGCAAGAAAGTTTCCCTGAAAGAAAAAACATTGACAGCAGATCATGCCTTGCCATTTACTAACCCATGGCTAGAAATGAGAACTTAAGCTGACACTTCAACCTGCAGGCCAATTGCAAAAGGTGAAGAAATATTTTATTATATCAATAAACCCCACATCCTTATGTATTTTGTGCCACAGGTCAATCAATCATATGCTATTCCATTACTACCTAGTAATTAAAATAGCCCAAATGGAGACTTCTCTTAACTTGAGTATAATGCTGGTAATTTTTATGGTGGTGAGATTTTTTTTTCAGTGCCAAATACTTTCTGGTTAAGCAATAGGAATCTATTTCAGAGGGGAATGTCCTTAACAGCCTACCAGTAACTACTGTATATTGCATAACAATGTGTGGCATTTATTCCCAAGTTACAAGTTACTGTCACCTTAAAAGTTTTTAAGATAAAATTATATCTTGAGCAATAAATAGCATTATAATCACAAATGACAACTGAAAGAAATCATGTTATATGTGCTAATGACTTTAATAATATGTGTTAGTGATAAATGGGCTAAAGTATAACAAAAGTTGAAGGGTATGAGAATAGAGGGTGACAGTCACAGCACAAGATTCCCCTTACAATTGAATAACTAGAACCCCCATCTTCCTTTACATGACAAGAAAGGGAACTTTTTTATTTTTTTACATATGTTGTAGAATAAGAAAATATAATGGAGTCTTTCTACATCTGACTCCTGAACACTTGGGATATAATAAATGAGTTCAAACTAACTCCCCACTTACATTTGCCAGACACCTACTTACTATTTTAACCAACAATGGATAGAAAAGAATGCCTGTTCAGGGCAAGATAGTTTGGCCTAGTCATATGTTTGGACTAAAGCTACTCTTAACCACATACTCGAGCTCTTAAGAAACAGATCCTTTATCCCACTAATCCAGGCCACAATTGTGGGAGCGTGGGATTCATGTTAATCAAAAATGTATGCCTACACTTAGGGCTATTCCACACGGGGAGATAGCAACGCGTTTGCGGTCGCGGCGACAAAGCGCCGCGACAGTCGCCGCGACCGGCGCAGGCGACAGTTTTGTATGGGCGCCTATGTAAAAACGCCTGTGCTAACCACACGAGGCGATGCGCTTTTCAACAGTCGCCTGAAAATGCCTCGCCAGGCTTTTTCAGGCGACTGTTGAAAAGCGCATCGCCTCGTGTGGTTAGCACAGGCGTTTTTACATAGGCGCCCATACAAAACTGTCGCCTGCGCCGGTCGCGGCGACTGTCGCGGCGCTTTGTCGCCGCGACCGCAAATGCGTGGCTATCTCCCCGTGTGGAATAGCCCTTAGGGGCACATTTACTATTGGTCGAATATCGAGGGTTAATTAACCCTTGATATTCGACCCTCAAAGTAAAATCCTTCTACTTCGATATTCGCAAAAATGATCGAAGGGAAATTCGAACGATTCGAAGGATTTTAATAAATTGATCGAAGGATTTTACTTTGATCAAAAAAAGCTTAGAAAGATTACAGTATGGGGACCTTCCCCATAGGCTAACATTGGTACTCGGTAGGTTTTAGGTGGCGAAGTAGGTAGTCAAAGTTTTTTTTTAAAGAGACAGTACTTCGACTATCGAATGGTCGAATAGTCGAAAGATTTTTAGTTCAAATTGTTCGAGTCGAAGTCAAAGTCGTAGTTGAAGGTCGAAGTAGCCAATTCAATGGTCAAAGTAGCCAAAAAAAACTCAAAATTCAAAGGTTTTTTCCTTCTAATCCTTCACTCAAGCTAAGTAAATGTGCCCCTTACCCTCGCCTGTTCAGGGCAAAATAGTTTGGCCTAGTCATATGTTCTTTAGACAGCAATATGCTGCCTAAGGTTACTCTTAACCACCTACTCAATCTCTTAAGAACCAGTCCCTAGAGCTGCTCTTCCCTGGTTTCTTCTGTTAATTTTTTTTTTAAATTGCTGGTTTATTTTAAGTGACATCATAGGGCATGAAAGACAGCAAAGCCAGACCAAATCGAATACATTTAACAAAAAAACTGACAATGAAGTATAACGGGTAAATGTAATTAAAGTCGCAAACAATTTGTGCCGATAAGTCTAAAAATCCACATCTTGCAATGTAATATTGTTCCTTAAACTGTTATTGCATTGTGAATTGTAATTGCACACTCTTAAGAAGTGCTTGAAGGTGTTGTAATCTTGTGGAGCAAACGTAACGACTTTTTCAGTAAGAAGTTTTATTACATTGACTGCGCATTGTTGCAAACTATAAAATTCGCAAACGGCCGTCTACTGTCGGAAGTGGTCGCTAAACAGTCTCCGTGCTCGCAAAAGCTATAATAAATTTGCGCAAAGCAAAATTTGTTCGCGCAAAGGCATAACTTTTCGCATTGCGAATAGTTTTTCCGTTAGCGACTTATATTACATGTGGATCCATTTTAGTCAGGATTCCAATTCTCAGCAGTAAATTCACCTAGAAATTGCTTCTCAGGCCATCCTGTAGGATAACGTCAAGGTATAGCAACGATAACAACTAATTAATGGAGGTACGTAATAAAGAAGTTTTGAGGCTTCAGTGGATGGTAGGGTCTAGTCTATGCATCAATTTAAAGTATGCATTAAAAAATTACAACTTTATATGACAAGTGACCATTTATACAACAGGAGCACAGTTTTTTACATAATATGACACATAGTGCCCGACAACAATATGCACAACCTTTATTTCAATGAAAACTGGGTGTGATAGTGATCACTTTCAATAAAGGGATGTGTGGCACATGATGGGAACTCACAGCTAAAGGTATAGATTCTTTGGTCTTCAGCCCTTCTTATTAAGCAGTCTCATTTTGCAATATTCTGGGACGATATGAATGGTGATGAATTCAAGTAAAGTAGAATGAATATCCTTCTTTGTTTTGTTTTTTTTTTTTTAAAACAAATACTCCAGCACAACTATTGACCTACAACTTTTCTTCTGCTAAGACATTATCTTATGGGACCAAACCTGAATCTTCTAAAATATTCATTTAATTCCTGTTTTATCCATGCATACATTGAGAAAATGTTTTTTTTTTTATTGTTCCAATTCGCACACAGAGAAAGTCAAATTAACTTAGCTGTTTTCATGATCATGGAGACTTGTATTCCCTGAGCCTCTAATTCTAATTGAAAGCAAAAGTAGAATCTAATTATTACAACTGTGTTTTGGTAATTGTTTCAATTGCAGCCACGAAATCAAAAGACAGAAAAGGACCAATCATGGATCAGAGGCTCCAAGTTAACACTCTGTGATTTCCTTTCCAGATTTAAATTTTCTTAAATTTTTTGATTTCATTAGGATAAAGAAGGTTTACATATTTCCACCAAATGTTTGAGATGAGAGCAAACATATGCAACAGAAATGCACTTATAAGACACTTATTCTAAATAAGATTCAGTAATCCAGTTTTTGCTTGTTGAAATTTAAATAAAATAGAAGCGTGAAAAAAACAAACATTGACCTCTGGTGTGAGAATAAAACACCCATTGTATTTTGTACAAGAAAGCACATTGAAGTCAGTAGGCATACAAAATGTACTGCATTCTACATGTGTTTTTTTTTTTTTTTGAAATACACCAATTCACCACCACAATTCATAACTGATGAAAAAATCTGCTCATCATTAGTCATTATTAGGTTTAAATATTGATTATTATTATTATTACTCAGGACCTGAGGTTCTGTAATTTGGATCACCAGACCTTAAGTTTAATAAAAACAAAAAAAAAAACATTTAAATATTAAATAATCAAGTACAAGGTACTATTTTATTACAACAGATAAAATGAAAATCATTTTAAAAGATTTTTATCCTTAAAATTCCAGATTGCCAAAAAATGGGATGATCTTCCCTGGAGCCTTTTGGTTATCAGGTTTTGCTAATAAGGGATTAAATACCTGTTTATATATTCAAAAATGGGTGGTTTCCCTGAATTAAATGACAATATGAAATCTTCACTATAACTGGAGAGACCTTTTTAAAAGAAAGTATATATTAACTTTTAAACCATTATAAAAGAACTCTTTTAAAGTTTTGTGTTTTTTTTGACTGTCTATTCTGGCTCTTTTGAGCCTGCAAATGAAAAGGTCCAATGACCACAGCAACCAAACAATAGTAACATAAAAAGGTAAAATAAAGAATGCATTGCAAATTGGTAGCTGCCTACAACACACTAAATTTTAAGTTGAACAACAACTTTGGTTCAAGCACTAATTTAGGGGTAATGGCAATAGTTGCATAGAAACTTTGAGCATCCCCAATAAATGGGCAACTTTATGTGCTAATAACTTCTTAAAAATGTCTTGATTTAAGAGTATTTAGACTATCTTCATAAGTGATGGGCAAACTTGTCCTGTTTTGCTTCACCACAAATTTCTCGAATTCCCCGCGAAGTTCACCAAACTGTTGAAAAATTTGTGAGTCGCCGATTTTGATGCTGATGAAATGGGTGCCGGCGTCAAAGTTGCTGCCAGCGCCCATTAAAGTCAATGGCATCCGTTTATCGACACCGGCATCGAAAAAGTTTGACGCTGGTGTCGGAACCGTGAAACAGACAAATTTGCAGCGAATTTGTGCATGCCGAATAAATTCGCCAAAAATGAATCTTCATGTGATGCTTTGTTGCACGCAGTTACAGTTTAAGAATCTGGTTATGCTACATATAATCAAATTGCCAACTGAAAATTTCTTCTACAACAAAGTTCAAAAGACAAAATATAAGAAGGAAGTTACTCAACATTTCAATGAATGGTTCCAGTTTTCTTTTTTAGTCACATATTTTAGCCAAACAATGTTTTCTTAATGTCTTTAACTTAAAAGTAAGTGTTACTTTAATAAAAAAATATATATACTTACCTAAATTATTTAAAGGGGATGTAAACCCACAAATGAAAAATAACCCAATGAAAGTAAATGCAGTAATAAGCAATGACCAATATACATTTATTCTGTGTGCCTCAATTTTAATTTTACACTACTGTAAATGACAGAGGCCCTTGTGTACTAGTAAATATGCAAGGAGAAAATTGACTTTTATAAGTTATTACCTCCAAGAAAATAATATCTATGGTATTAGCACTCATAACCAAGTTCATCATGCAGAAAGAAGTGCAATCACAATTGATATATTTCTCCTCACACTCACGTCCCCTCAGGCCACTCTACCAAATTTACTCCAGACATTAGACCGCTTCCAAAGGGTATCCAGATACAAAATAAATTCTACAAAATCACATGCATTGCCACTGAAAATGTCAGTGACAGAATTGTCCTTTGACACCTTATATAAAGCCAACTTACCAAAACTGATTGACAAACTAAAAAAAGATTTATCTTTATGGCATATCTTTCATAGCAGCTGTCAAGATGACTCTACTACCAAGACTCCTATATCTATTTAGGACATTAGCAGTACATTTTGCAGAAAAAACAGCCTCCTTACTACAAAGGGCCATATCAGATTTCATATGGGGGGGTAAGAGACCCTGAATTAAAGCAACAATTGGGACTAAACTTACAACACTAGGAGGACTGAGAGTCCCACATATCTACAAATATTACTTGGCCAGCAGATTAGAGACTATGATCCACATACATGCCCCAAAAGTCGAGCCATGGAAAGACATCGACAATTACTATACAACTCCCCTACAACTTCCCCACATATTCTGGATATCTAAGAAATCCAGGGCCTAATCCTAAACTATCCTCTTCACTCTCCACTTATTAGGGTTATATGATAATAGAGCACATACCAAATAACTCAGGAAGCCTATGGTAGAAACTACTTGAAGATATCATGGAAAAGTAAAGTCATAAATCAATGAAACACAAACAATTGTTTACATTTTAGTTTTATCTTTATTGCAAATTTTCTTTTTTCTCTTTCTGTAAACATTACTGAAAAATAATAAAACAATAAATAATAAAAAAAAGATTACCCCCAGATGACGTACTGAGTTGACAGGGTTAATGAGCATGCCATCAATAGAGATAGTAAAAAGGGAGTAGGACCAGGCTTAGGTGTAAAGATGATTAGTTCAGTTTTTGTTAGCTTGAGTTTGAGGTGGTGCTGGTTCATCCAATTTGAGATAGCCAGGAGGCAGTTAGAGATTTGAGCCTCTGTTTCAGCTGTTAATGAAGGAGTGGATAAATATATTTGGGCATCATCAACATACAGATAATAATTAAAGCCAAATGATCAAATGAGATCTCCCAAAGACAAGGAGAACAACAACTGACCAATTACAGAGCCTTGTGGCACCCCTACATTAAGTGGAACTGGAGATGAGGTTTTGTTAGCAGAAGAGACGGTGAATGTTCCGTTAGAAAGGTAAGAAGGAAGCCAAGATGCAGCCTGGTTATGGATGCCAAGCAAATAGAGAATCTCTCAGGAGATAGTGGTCAACTGTGTCAAATGCAGATGATAGGTCAAGGAGGAAAAGGATGGAGAAGTGACCTTTGGCAACCTGAAGATCATTTATAACTCTGCACAAAGCAGTCTCAGTAGAGTGACTAGGTCAGAAACCAGATTGCAGAGGGTCCAACAGATCATGGGTGTGTAGAAAGTTAGTAACACAGGAGAACACAATACGTTCTAGGAGTTTAGAGGCAAGTGGTAGACTTGAGACAGGGTGGTAATTTAACAGACAGAACACTATATTAGTGAAATCTGTGTTTTATTTTTAACTGGATTTCTTCTTGATTATCTAGTTTCCTCCGATGGTCAAAAAGTATACTCAGATTTTGTTTACACTGACGCTAGAGTATGTGTGTCTATAGTAGAAAAACATGTATCGCTGTATATCGCAATTTTTAAACAAATATAATTACCAGTTTGCTGAATATACAGAGTGTTTTTAGATGACCCAGGTTCCTGAACAATTCTAATAGCAAACCATTGGTCATGCAGGTCATATACAGGTTACAGTATATGTTGCAAAATAAAAAGTACAAGTCCATAAAAAGAGTTTAACATTGTGTGGGTTTTTTTTTTTTTTGTTCACAAAATAACTCAAAATGGCACATGACTTATTTACAGTATCAAACCAAAGAGTCCTTAGCCAGTGATGTATGTGCTATACTTGTATTGCTTGTATACTTGTATTGTATTGAGACTACCATTAAATCAACTATGGCTTCACAGTATTCCATTAAGCAATGACAGTTCCTTTTCAAGCAATCAGAACAATAAAACTCACAGAGGCAGCTCCATGGCAATCTCAGTTGGTTCTCAGACTACATGACTAAATGGAAGAATTGATTATTCTCCAGTGGGATCTGTCCGGAGGGTCTCTGTAGTAAAAGAAAAAGTGAACAAAATAAACTCCTATATACAAATAAAGGTTCTTTGTAAATTACTCAGTCATCACTTATTTCTCTGGGAAAAAAACGCTGAGATCGCACAGCTCTGACCAAGCATTGTGCATTTCAGAGATCATCTATCATCCAAGAAAGACTTCCTCCTGGCTGCTCATGGAGCTGAATCGTGTCTTATTCTTCTGCAATCTCTTGCAATATGGTACTGTCCATAGGCCTGTGGCAGTGTTATCTAAGCTAAGATGTTACATGCAGACCATGTAAACTGAAGCAAACAATGAATTATTGTTTGAATATGCACATAAACAGAATATGTGAAAAATAAATTAAAAAGACAATTAATTTGGAATAGCACTGAGGTCTCTATATATTGTTAAATTTAAAAAGCTATATCTTATACAATCAATGCATTGGTTTATTTGATTTATATCACATACTGTATATATACACGAATGTTAATCCAGCCAATACAAAATATACATAGACAAAGTTTTATTAGTATTTTCGTTTCTGGGAATTCTTTAGGTTTGTACTGTATTGTAATAAACTGATCTAATGTAGCAATGAGGGGAATTAACATTTCTTGAATAAACATCCAGATTATGAAATCAAGTTTTACACAAGATAAAAGGGGCAGTATACCACCTTGTTCAACATGAGTGCATTTAATAAGGCTTTGATGAACATACTTTTTGCCTATTGTTTCATCTTTGTTTTTTGTTATTTAACAGGGAAAACTGGCAAGCTGCTTCATGGTCTGTTCTTCCGAAATAGATAATTAGGTTATCAATACACAGCTAATCTTCCTACATAATGCTGCTAAGAAGGGAGGTGGTATGCTATAAAACTAATTATCTAGGACCAAACATGGAGCTTCAGTGTAGCTGTTTTGTGGTTTTTACACTTAATACATTTAAAAAAATTTGAGTTTTAGAAAAATAAAAAAAAGAAATGTTTAGAGAAAAAATATGATTTGAGAAAAGAAATAGAAATTTGAATGTTAGTAAATAGGCCCTTAGTTATCAAGATACCTTTCACTAAAATATATTGTCCTATAGCTAGTGTTGACATCTGTGATTACGGTAAAATGTATATTCTTCCCATAGACACTCCCAATAAGAGACACCATAGACTCCTCATGAAGCCAATGCTTCAACACATCGGGGCAAATTCATCAAGGATCGAATATCGAGGGTTAATTGACCCTCGATATTCGACTGGGAATGAAAATCCTTCGACTTCGAATATCCAATTCGAAGGATTTTGCGCAAATACTTTGATCGAACGATCAAAGGAATAATCGTACGATCGAACGATTAAATCCTTCGAATCGAACGATTCCAAGGATTTTGATCCAACGATCGAAGGAATATCCTTCGACCAAAAAAAGTTAGGCAAGCCTATGGGGACCTTCCCCATAGACTAACATTGGGTTTCGTTAGCTTGTAGGTGGCGAACTAGGGGGTCGAAGTTTTTTCTTACAGAGACAGTACTTCGACTATCGAATGGTCGAATAGTCGAATGATTTTTCGTTCGAATCCTTCGATTCGAAGTCTAAGTCGAAAGTCGTTGGTCGAAGTAGCCAAAAAAACACTTCGAAATTCGAAGTATTTTTTCTGCTATTCCTTCACTCGAAGTTAATGAATTGGCCCCATAGTGCTGCATTAACTGCATTCAATAATAGTGATGGGCGAATAAATTTGCGTGGCATGAATTTGTGGCAAATTTCCACGCTTCGCCACCGGCGAATAAATTCTCGAATCTCCCGCAAAAATTCACTGGTGAAAATTTGATTTCCAATTTTAAAGTTTTTTTTTTTTTAAATGGTTGAATTGCTAGATTTTTTCGTGAAAATGTTCGAATTGCTAATTTTTTTTGTTAAAATATCTGAATTTCCCACTTTTTTCGAGAAATCGTTCGAATGTCATGATTTTTTCATGAACTTTTCGATTTCAGGATTTTTCACAAATTTTTTGCGGGAAATTCGCAAATTTTTCAACGAAGCGAAACGGGAGAAATTTACTCATCACTATTCAATAATCTATAGGATAATTAACTCTTTATATTCCAAAGATGTAGAATGCACATCTTAATGCCAAAAATAGTTACAGTACCCACTACATAATTGCCACATCTCCAAATCTCATTGAAATGAAATGAACGGAAAAGACGTGTTGCTTGGCCACACCATCTATTGTTAGATATGTGATTTTTATATCCATGCAGCAGCAATTGTGGCTCAAAAACAACTAATATAGGAGGATTTGTCAGAACTAGCCTTCCACATACTGATTCAACAGTATTCTTTTGTGGTTATTTAAGAGCATTCACTGTTGCTGGAACCCTAAGGTTCCAATATTATGCATCATACATTACTTTGAATTCAGAATATATTATATTGTTCAAAACTGAAATTCCTTATAGATATAAAAGGTAAATATCATTATCTACTGATTACATTTTGATTTTCATTAATATATTTAAAAGCAAAAATTATGACATGAGTTAATTTTTCTCACATAATCTTTCACACTGACAAAAAAATGCTTCAGGACAGGATGTATCTAAATATAGCATTAATTCATGTATAAAAATATAAATCAAAAGACTGAAATTGTTCAAAATTGTGAAAATAAAAAACAGCAGGCCATAACTAAAGCAGGCAGTACATGATTTGGTCAGGCAGTTTAGCCATTTTGAAAATACTCCTTGACTATCCAGGCATGCATGGCCTGATAATATTGCGATCCCGGTGAATGGTGGCCATGTACTATTCTGCCATTCATTGGAACATGGGAAAATCTCATTTTACAAATCATATATATATATATATATATATATATATATATATATATATATATATATATATATATATATATATATATATATATATATAGATATATGAGAATAGGGATTGTGCTGAACATAGTTTTTAATTTTTGCCTTTTGTTTTAATTAAGAAATATCTATGTTTTTTGTTCTTTTTTTTATAGTTTTTATTTTCAGATTTTTTAGGGAAAAGGGGGTACAATGAATTAAAACAAAAAAACAAAACATAACGTGTTTTACAAGCAGAATTAGGTTACAGGTACATATCTTCACAGTATCTCAGTGTACAAGGGAACAATGACACATCTAACATATGTTCAATACCTATTTCTGTTGCCACATCTTCCAATCATGGAGATTGTAATGCAAGGATGGATGAACCATGATTGATTCAAAACCTCCCCAAGGAATTTCAGGCCCAACAGTGGCCAGTATGAAAAATCTTGGAGGGTTTAATGGTGGGGAAGGTTGGAGTTCCACCAGAGAGGTAGAAAGGGAGAGAGCATAGTCAGTTTATGCCCAGTGAATGTGCAAGCAATTTCCCAGGCTCTAAAGGGGGCTGATATTGAGGATGGATAGAATTAGTCATCATAAGTTTCCTATGGGTACAAATTTTACCCATAGCCATGTATCATTCAGGGTCCTGTTTAAAATCTTCACATCCTTTATTATTATGAATAAATAAAAGTTGTCAACATTTGGCACAGTGTATTCAACAAGCTACTGGTGCATTTGTTGACCCATTTCCAGTCACTTCTTCAGAGTATGAAACAGCATTTACAACACATAACTTTATAGATACCTCTACACCCTAACAAGTCCTTAATATTATATTTAAAGGGATATATTTAATGGTACATATCCTCTAGTTCCAGTAATGTTGTCTTTAGCTATATTTACATAACTTCTTAGTATTTTAAAAACATAACAAACACACACTTAGTAGTAGTTTTAACATTTGCAACTATTTTGTAATAAGAAACGATCTAAGCTATATCTAATTAATACATTAGTAAATAAATATTCACACTCATAATTCCATATACTATTGTTCACAGATCTTTAATCTATATCTATACCTCTATTTTTATAGATAATACTTTATTTCCCAATCTTTATTCAGCCTAACTGGTTTCTCTGTTTCTAAGGTGAACATCCACCACACCTCTCTTTTATTTGTCAGTTTCTCTATATCTCCTTTCCTCTTTCCCAAATTAACCTATTCTATGCCTTGAATCGAGATGTATCTCTCATTGCCATTATGTACACTTATTAGATGATCTGCTATTGATGATGATACATCTTTTCTTCCCACACAGGCTATAATAAATTACGTTCTTTGTTCTACAATTCACAAACAATCTACATTCATATTCTTTACCTGTTATTGTGCTTTTAAGTTTTTTTTTGTTGATACATTACTAAAATCACATACTTTGTGCTACCCTAAAAAAAGGCTGTATTATCCAGAATCCACTGATAAAGGTGCACACCAGGATTTTTCAATAAAACTTCAAATTTATTAAATAATTTTAAAACAGGAACCGGCCAACGTTTCGGTCATTTTCTAAGACCTTTATCAAGATATATATATATATACAGTACATTACTTGCAATTTTCCCTAGTAAACCATGGTTTTCCAACCTCCATTAAAGGGTCCGATCTTATCAAATCCCAATGTTTCATAATTATTTTCTTGTTATCTTTTGCTTCACAAATATAATCTGTCACAGTAGAGACATTATTATTCTCTTTTCTTTTTCTCCCTTTTCTCTTTTTAGATCTATTCTCTTCTGTTACCTGTCTCAAAAGATTACTTTGATCACTACCCACTGCACGTTCATGTGCCCTCTTCCGTGTCTCAACACTGTATCTCCTGGCTGCCAATCTATCCCATAAATCCATTGCCCCCTTTAGAAGGCATCCCAAGTGGAACAAACCCTCCTCAACCTGAGGAATTATCCAATCGGGATACCCTCCAGAAGTGGTTCTGGGTAGTGATGGGCGAATTTATTCGCCAGGCGCGAATTCGCGGTGAATTTGCGAGATTCGCCGCCAGCGAATAAATTCGCGAAATTCCCGCAAAAATTTGCGTCAAAAATTCGCCGGCGTCAAAAAAATTTTTTTCGAAAAAATGGACGCCGGCGTCAAAAACGGGCGCCGGCGTCGAAAAACGGGCGCCGGCGTCAAAAACGGGCGCTGGCGTCAAAAACGAGACGCCGGCGCAGTTTCGCGAATTTTTCGCCGTTTTGCGAATTTCGCGCGAAATTCGCGAATTTTTCGGCGAAGCGAAACGGCGCAAATTCGCCCATCACTAGTTCTGGGTGACAGCTAGTTCTCAATAATAAAGAGTTCCTACTAATAGGTTTCCAACACACATCAGTCAAAATCTCACCATGTTCTTGTGAAAACAATACATCCAAAATATCCATATTTACCACACTGTTTACTGATCTTATGAGTAAATTGTATGCCATATCCATTATTATTGCAATATGCCACAAATTCCTGTACCTGTTCCAAAATACCTCTTCAAATAATTATCAGGTCATCGATAAACCTATAGTATTTAACTACAGCTTCTCAGGATCGATTCCTCTCCAAAGATATGACACTTCTCCATCCATCCCATAAAGAGATTTGCATATAAGGGCACAAACTTTTCCCCCATTTCTGTGCCACACCTCTGAAGATAGAACCGCCCTCCAAATATAAAGTAGTTATGACCAAGAAGATATGTCACTGATTCCGAAATAAATTCATTCTTATAATTTGGAATCATCTAGCCAGAATTTTAATGCTTGTATCGCCAAATGATACTCAATTGATGAATACAATGCTGTGACATACAAAGTAACCCAAAGTAAATTATCCACCTATCTTACATTCTATAGTTTGTTAATAACATTCCTGCTATCTTTAATATATGATGGCAGTTCAATCACCATAGGTTGGAGTAATTTATCTACATATTCTCCCAAACCCTCATTAAGGGACCCTATGCCAGCTATAATAGGTCCACCATTGGTGACTAGTGATGGGCAAATTTCACCTGGTTTGCTTCGTTGAAAAAATTGAGAATTTCCCCCAAAATTCATGAAATTCGTGAAACGGCAAAAACTTTGCGGAAAAATCATGAAATTCAGAAAGTTTCACGGAAAAATCTTGAAATTCTGACATTTCCACAAAAAAATAGCGAAATTCGGAAATTGACACGCGCGTACAAGCTGATTATGTTAAAGTCAATGGTAAAGTCAATGTGTAGCCACATTAAACTATGATTAATGATTATACAAATTATTGTATCTGTTTCTGCCTAAAAATGTGTGGGTGTTGCCTGAGAGATGCAACCAATGCATTAATGGTTTCTTGTTCAAAGGCTTAAGTATAAAATAATATACTGTATTTAATTTTGAGAATATAACTATTAAGAGAATGATATTAGAGTAATGCGAAATTAATATATACAAGATAATTTATTGGAAATTTTGAAAACATGCCCAGTATCTACATTTTGTAGTTTAAATAGTCTGAGATTTTCCATGGACTTTTTTTTTTTCAAAAGAAATAGCGTAAAGACAAGGGATGATTCATCAACATTTGAGCTGTGGAATCCTGAAGAATTCACAACAATTTCAATATCATCACACATATTAATACTTTTATAATTGTCGGGAGTTTAATGAATTGACTAATGTATAAAAGCAGATTAATGCGTTCATTTCTCAGAATATGACCTATTTTAATAGGCTGTTATAGCTCAGAGGCAAATGAGATAAGAGTCAAGTGACCTAAAATTTCCAACTTTTTTGGAGGGCAAATCACTAAGATTACTAAGTACAAAAAGGAAAAATTGTGAGAGCACTCCATGGCTTCATAAAAATGTACTAAAATACATTGGAAGTGCTACTGATCTGGCCAAATTAACTACAGACATAGAAAAAAAGAAAAATTGATCAATGCACATTCCTTTGTCCCCTATCATATCAGTAATTATGCAGATGCATGTATTTACAAAGACAGGGGTTTTTTTAGTTACAAAATTATGATCATAAGATTGATAAGCCACCATACCACGTCAAGGTAAAACCCATATGGCGGTCCCTAACTATTTACCTCTGGTCATAATTTCAAATGCTAAAGCCTCCCGGCATAGGAGCATTACCTGAAAAATAAGGTCTCCCGACCTGGGCATTGGTTTCCATAGGGCTTAGTCCTCCCCTGCCATTAGCTTTCAAAGGGGAGAGATAACCTCCCCCGCTTGCAGCTTTTGAGAGAGAGAGAAACCGCCCAGACCAACACCCATTTCCAAAGGAATTGTTCCACCATTTAAAGAGACAGGTGTGGGGGTGCTACAACCACATGGAAGCCTGGCCTGCAGCTTAGCTGCTAAACTTCCAAACAGAATAAATCTGCTACAATACAAAGTACAAAAAGGAAAAATTGTGAGAGCACTCCATGGCTTCATAAAAATGTACTAAAATACATTGGAAGTGCTACTGATCTGGCCAAATTAACTACAGACATAGAAAAAAAGAAAAATTGATCAATGCACATTCCTTTGTCCCCTATCATATCAGTAATCTATGCAGATGCATGTATTTACAAAGACAGGGGTTTTTTTAGTTACAAAATTATGATCATAAGATTGATAAGCCACCATACCACGTCAAGGTAAAACCCATATGGCGGTCCCTAACTATTTACCTCTGGTCATAATTTCAAATGCTAAAGCCTCCCGGCATAGGAGCATTACCTGAAAAATAAGGTCTCCCGACCTGGGCATTGGTTTCCATAGGGCTTAGTCCTCCCCTGCCATTAGCTTTCAAAGGGGAGAGATAACCTCCCCCGCTTGCAGCTTTTGAGAGTAAGATTACTATTAGGATAATTTTACACACTCCATAAGAAAGACATATATACAGTATATACACAAGGGGTCATTTATTATCATTTGGTTTTAACTTATCACTATTTAAGATTTTGTTTGCCACAAAAATTAGAGCTTCTGAAACTTAAATTGTTTGAGATTTAAAAAATCTAGAAAACAATAAAATATAACAATTCAGTATCTCAAAACTGGCGAGTTAATGTAGAAGTCAATGGGAGTGTAATAAAAATACCTGGTGGTCTAGTGGTGCGGCAGCGTGGACGGCGGCCACGCCGCCGCGCTCCTTCTCCTGCCTCCAGTGCCGGCGCCATCTTGGTTTCTTGGGGTGCGGCGTGCCTGCGCGCCTCTTAAAGGTACAGGCGCGCTGGAGTGATTACGCCAGCGCGCATTGGCGCACGTTTTGGCGCGAAATTTGAAAGTATTTAAGGCCCATTCATACTCCCAGCCAGTGCCCGTGATAGAATCTTGATTCGGGTGGTTCCTGAAGCCTTGTGCTGTCTGTTCCTGTGAAATTTGTAACCGCTATTCCGGTTTTGATCCCTGCCTGTTCCTGACTATTCTGATATCCGAATCCTGACCTTTGCCTGCATCTCAACTACTCTTTCTGCCTGACCCCATCTGTTTGATTACCCGGTTTGACCCTTGCCTGCCTGACGATTCTTGATATCTGCCTGCCTCGACCCTGCCTGTCTAACGATTCTCTTGCCTGCTCCATTTGTACTGTGACCTTCGGCCCAAAAGACTTTCTACCTGCCCCTCTGCTAGCCAGAACATCTCGCCTTGTACCCCTCGTTAAGTCCAGGTGGCACCCAAGTAAGCTGAGGGCCTCCCGAAGCCCAACGGTGGTCACACTACTGGTGAAGCTGAGCCGAGACCAGGGTACTTGGCACCTGTTCTGGTATTTGGTGCCGGCCGTGACAGGGAGTTGTAGTAGCAATATTCAAGCTATTTTCAATTGAGATGAATTTGATTGATTGAACATCATGTGATTTTACTGCAGTCAAGGTTTTTCACTATTGGGTTTTTGAAATTCTAATGTTTAAATAAATAACCACACATTTGAAATAGTCTAGTTTCTGAGATTTTTTGACAGATCTGCATCTAAGCAAAGATTGTGACATTTATTTTGGTTTAGTTTAGTTTCAGTTGTCTAATTAAGACATCTTTAACCTAAAATTTGAAAGATGATTACCAAGTGGAAAAATGCCTAAAGCAGTTGTATTTTTAAACATGCCAAAGTTTTTTTTGCTCATCATATTTTCAAGACTTTTTTGTAACATTTAGGGACACATTTACTAAGGGTCGAATATCGAGGGTTAATTAACCGTTGATATTCGACCATCAAAGTACAATCCCTTCGAATATCGAACTGTTTTATTATTAGAAAGATTTTTTTTAAATTTTGATTATTTGGATAAAATGGAGTCTGTGGGGGTTATTTACTAAAATCCTAAAATTTCTCACCGTTTCCTTAAAACCACTTGACCAAACTCACATGCACATTTTTAACGTATTTATCAATACATGCAGAGATCATGATATCTTCCAATCTTTTACAACAAATTGTGTTTTTCCCCTTTAAAACTCCAACCATAAAAAATCTGGTAAATAATCTTCTCTGGGAGATGGACTTTCCGTTAATTTTAGCATTCTGGATAATGGGTTTCTGTAAACGGAACCCATCCCAATAAAACATTTATATCAATCAATATCAATTAATATTAACAAGAATATTGTTTGAATTTAGGCTGCTCTCTACCACAAGAACATATTTTATGTGCCAAACCAACCCTAGCAATCTGACATACAGATGCAGCCACTTTGGTTTGTCTGTTTGACACAGAATAACTAAACACAGATATCCCATTTATCTCATTTAACACAGAAAACTGCGTCACAACATCCCATCTAATTAAAGCATTCACCATTGTGAACAATGGAGCTTTGGTATGCTAATGAAAAGGTTAAATGCATTAAATGAGTTAAGATGACTTAAGATAACACAGTTTCTTCAATTACCCCTGAGTCATGACGCATTTAACTCACAAATCCAAGTGGCTTCATCTGTAACAGGGAAGCCATCAGTCTTAATCTCTTCAATTCTTTATATGCATTAAATCACCACATGGGTAAAGACCTTCCTTTCTGTTTGTTATATATATGTATGAGAGCATTCACATCTTTGTAGCTTGATTTGATTGTAATTGCTAAATTAATCAATGTGTTCTTCTACTAATTTCCCTGAAGACTGCCGTAGGAATTTACAAGAACGTAGCTCAAAGAATGGTATAGACCTGCAATTTCTCCAGGTTCAACCACATTTCTTTATTAATGACATGTAGAGTAAGTGTAATTTAACTGTGTGATCTAAGGAGATTACAAGTAGCCCATTTTTTAAGTGTACTGAGCAGTGTAGGGAATACATTATTAATTTTTCCTTGCCAGCAAAATATAGGGTGGTCTTTCACATTTAAATGTTCATTTCATTCCAGATATGTCTTGCGGTTTATTTTTTGTTTGTACCTGTGTATAGCCTTACTTCTGCATTAAATAATAAAATATTAAATCAATACAATACTTTACTGAAATATTGAGCTACCGGTTAGCATTTTAGGACACTAAACAACACGAAACATTATAAAATGAACATTGAAGAAGGATTTGATAATATTTTGGAATTTCTTGTTTTATATATGTGGAAGAATAATCACCCAGAAATGAAAAGTAGATACATAAAATGATTATATCCACTACGACATAAGATAAGTTGGAGGTGATTTACATAAAATATAAAATATATAATGTAAGATCATATGAGAAAATGTACTTTTAATCTACATTGATTTATCTGGGATGTGGAGCTAGAGTATTTCTATAGCAACGGATTGGTCATAGTATCAAACACTATTTATCTCTAGTTTATTACCCTTTCAGTCGGAGACGAAATAAGTATTTTATAATGTTTGTGTGTAGCAGCAAGTTAGTATCTGGAAGCCAAGATAGGATCCTGCGTGTTTAAATATCAGATTACTAAAATAGATATTATATTGGGTTTGTTTGTTCTGGCATCAATCATTTCACCGTGATTTAAGGCAAGTACTTTGCCAAATGCAGGGTCTGATTTAGAATTCTGTAGAAATCTGTTTAATGTTTAAACTATGCATGACTGCTTCAAGCACATCAATGTCTCTTTCTGGCCTTCTGATATAGTAGTATAAGTAGTGAATATGTTGACAAAGTTGGAAGTAGCAAGTGCTTAAGTAACAAATTGCACCTGCATTTTCTCTACAGATTTTGCCTCTCCTGTATCATAATATACAGTTTGGTAATTTCACTTTGGGTCAAACTTTAAATGATATCCTTATAATAGGTGCATTCTAATGCCAGAACATACCACTGATATCTTAAAGACACAGACGCAGCACTTGCATCAGCTATATTCCTCCTCCTCCAAGCTACCTGCGCCTCCTTACTTAACAGGCATTTACTCATTTCCTCTATGTCTCTGGACCTGCTTGCTCCCTGTACTGTCCTGCTCTCTCCCTCCCCATTTCAAGCCACTTGTTTCCTCATCATTCTGCTTCTTGCCTTCCCATTTAAGCCTTGTGAACTGTAAATATGTCAAAATAATTATTAGAATTTAACTATTTTGTTTCACAAGAAAAAAATTGGGTGGGTATTTATGCCAGGGATAAAATGCAAAAAAGTCAATGTCATTGTTAGGTGCCAACTGCAATGTAATTTTGCCGTCCCGTTCTTTTCCATGCATTTGTTTACATTTTGGCAAATTTTTTCCATTTTGCTAATTTTCACCAATTTTACAATGCAATGACAGGCATGTTTCACTCATGACTAATACTGGTAAAATGCTAAACTATATCCCTATTACTATTTATAATGCGGGATGTAGTAGACTAGCCCGTCACTAATTACTGAATGTATAAATTGAATATTACGTTTTTGTCACTATTACATGGTACAATTACACAATTGTTTCTTCATTTAGCATGTTTAGGCCTGGTGAAAATAATAATTGTTAAAATAAATGAATAAAAAAACTTTAGTTGAGTAAAAATAAACAAAAAACTTAATAGATTATAAAAAAGGAGAAATATTTTCAGAATTTTCATGTATGTAGAATTTGACCGGCAGTAATAAACACAATTTGACAACTTGATAAATATTCCCCACTTTTGATCTTTATATATTTTATTTTCTGTTAGCATTAATTTCTGTTTATATAATAAATTCTGCATTTAGAATGTTAATAAAGTTATAGATATTTGCATTAAATAATCACTATTTTTAGGTTCACTTGGTACAGTCTTTACGACGTAGATATAATCGTGAAAGCCTAAGCGGAATACCTAAATAAAGAATGTTATGTTTAAAGAATAAGTTAATGTTTGTCTTAGTAATTCTATGTAAATTTGATGGTACAAGAACAAGGACTGAAGGACCTCTATCACAAAGAACCCAAAGACAGACCATGCAACATGCCTCGGACCTTGGTTATAACAAATGTGCTGAATGACCATGTTCAGTGCTGCAGCTATCATACTCTGTAATTTAAGCACTGGCTAATTGCATGGCACTGTTATATACAGATAAAGCATTATCCATGTCCAAATGCATTTATTAACATACCCCAACAATACTTTTTATTTTGAAATGTGTAATTTAGCTACAGTTCATTTGTCACTGAGGAGTAGGCAATAGCAGTTTACAGATGTTAAAAGTATATATATATATATATATATATATATATATATATATATATATATATATATATACGGTATATAGAAACAATTGTGATTGAACAGGACAGCAGGTCTCCTGCAGCCTTTAAGGCAAATGTGGGGGGGCAATCAGAACTTGCTTTGGGATCATACAGTATATGCAAGTAGCTAAAATTGTAGCACATCTTCAGATTCTTGATAATAGATGCCAAAGACACCAACATTTCACTCTTCAATGAAAGCTTTAACGTGATGTGGGACCCATTAATAAGTATCTACTACACCAGGAAATTGTGCACAAATTTTCATGATTGTTTAATCTGCACTAGAATTTCACCTAGGTTTGCATCACCATAAAATCTACTTTTTATCTTCTGAAAATAATGCAGGAGAAAACAGCTTTTAAATCCAATGCAGTTGGAGCAAGAAAAAATGGCCATTGACTCCAATGCATTTGGCACAAGAAAAAAACATGGAGAAATAATTACTTTTGACTCTAATGCATAAGCTGCAATAAAAAAACACTAGAAAAATCACCATGCACCGAAGCTCCCTGTAATGGCTCTGCTTTTGCCTGTAGTAGCTGCCTTTGGCCTCGGGAGGAGCCCTCAGTTACTCAGATGCTGCCAGGTCTTAATAAGAGAGGAGCAAAGCGAGAGTTCTGGACAAACAAAGGGACACGGTCGTTACTGAGGTTTTGGATGGAAGGCAACAGTTCAGGGAATAGACGAAAAGTGTAGTCAGGCAGGCTGGGGTCGGCACAGTCAGAGTACAAGCAGGGTCAGACAGGCAGTGTTCAAGGAAAGTCAGGCAGGCAAGGGTCAATACCGGTAGAATCAGAATAGTCAGGCAGGCAAGCGTCAAAACAAGAATCAAACAAGACAAGAATCGCACCCAGGATACTAACACGTTAGACCTAACAACAGGTTTGAGCTCAAAGCCCTTTTAAATATTTGAATTTCGCACCACTCGCCATGATGAAGTCACGTGCCTGGAGCACCCTAGTGAATCACCGGCATTGGGAAAACGAGGCAGCATGTGACATGCGCCCCCAGTCGGCATCCCTGCTGGTCCACTAGACCATCAGGGTGAGTGCTCATTAAATTATCATTATACTTTCCAATAGGAGGTGCATTATTCCATGCCTAGTTATCACTGAATTGTGCTAGAAAATGACAAATGTAAGGATATATTTCACTTATACATTTCTGTGACTTTACTAACCTTAAGGGTTTAAATTGCAGGGAATTCTTTACTACTCTGTTGAACTCAGTACTTTGTAATGCTGTCCCCCTTTCCGAACATTTTGCCTGCAAATGGCTTTTGGGGCAGATTCTCTGTTGCCCATTTGGAGGCATAACTATGACTTGTATAGGTGCCTACTTCAACCAGAGTGATTCTTTCACTTGGTGCATCAGTCAATTCATTTGGAATTGTATCTTTATGTAGTCTACCCTTATAAACCAACCCATGGCTTGGCCATTACATTATGTAGGACTATTATGCCCTGCCCTATTGGTGCCACCCACAAATAATCATACCATACAAAATGCATTGGTTGGTATTTGTCTGCTGTGCAAATTTTGACTTGCACATAGGTGTTATTCTTATCTCATCTATCTATCTATCTATCTATCTATCTATCTATCTATCTATCTATCATCTATTTATCTGTCATATATAAGTACAAATCATCATGCCTTCAATGGGTATTTCGTGTATTCTTTGGAAAAAAAAGCTTTAGCCTTTTTAATCAACACATTTGCATTAAAGGCTGAACACACTAATCCAGTAGGATGTTACAGCCTGCAGTCATCCAGTCTTCCAGTCTTCTGGATTTAAACACCACTTTACAACTCAAGAAAACAAATTGTACTATTATAGGCTGTAATATGATTCAGCTTTTTCTGTGCCCTCTTCATAAACTGATTAATTTTTATTTTATTTTCCATAAAATCGGTTTCTATTCACTTCAGGGGTTGGTAACTTTACAACTTCCAATGCTTTAAGCACAACGGGAATCTTAATAATAAATAGTTTTGTCTCTTTTAGATTCTTTGGCTCCTTCCCCCTGAAGTCTTTTTTATTCTTAGTCATCTTCCCATCTAACCCTTAAGGCTGAGCTGATTAAGAGGCAACACTTCTGCATCACTAATTTGGTGAAATGCTGTTTACGTACAAATAAAACAAAATAAAGCTCTCAAAGTTAGCTTTTTTATATTAGTTAAAATTCATAGATGATACACAATTCTTTAGCTGCTAAGAGAGAAGGAATAGCATAATTAATTTACAAATATGTATAGCACACTATTAAAAAACTGTGATTTTTTCCTTTTGCAAAAGATATGCTAGAATAAAAGCCATAGGATTGGGTAATAAACTTGAATCCTTAAACACTATTTTCTAGAGAGACCAATTTTGTATTGAAGGTGGATCTATACCATTGTCTATGTGGTGTTTATAAAAATAGCCTGTAGATGTCATTGTGCTCAAGACTTATACTGTGCATACTGTCTATACAGCTTGTGGTGTTAGAGTTGCTTGCTGTTGTGTAATGGCTGCATGAGCCTGCTAATAAAACACTGTTATACTCTACTCATCCTCGGCTACCAAAACATAACGGTCTACAAGTAAAAACATAACATATTGGCGACAATATGTCTCTTCTATCTCTGCAGCTTCTGATACGCTGGATGAGGACATATCAATTGTAGCATTGACTGATTTACTATCATCTACAGTTACAGCTGCTGATTTTAAGCAAGCTTGCCTCACATGTCCAATTCAATTAAAACTACGGACATCTTACAAAGCAAATGGCCAAATGCTAAGAGCTCAGTCCTGATCTCCAACCTTACTACAGGATTAGACATGAACTGTCCTTAGTAGATGGCTATGTTGTCCATGGAGCTCACCATTTACTGGTACCAGAGACATACAACTTGCACATGAGAGTCATCAAGGAATTGTACGTATAAAACAAAGACTACGAGAACTATACTGGTGGCCAGCAATGGATGCCGATGTGTTAACTGCCATTCATTCTTGTGTTACTTGTCAGAATCATGACAAAACAGCTATCACACATACACCACCACTTCAGCCAGTACCATTTCCTGATTCAGCATGGGAAAAACTTGCTATAGATATTGTGGGACCTTGATAGACTATTGCAGTAAATGCATTTGCTTTTCATATAACATCAGCTACAGTAATAACATTTCTGTCTACAGTCTTCAGCAGAGAATGTGATCCAAAGGAGTTAATATCAGACAATGGACCACAGTTTGTCTCGTATGAGTTTGAATTCTTTCTGAGAGAGAGTAATATTGTGCATAGGAAATCTTCAGTGTATTACCCACAAGCAAATGGTGAAATTGAGCAATTCAACAGAAGGCTGAAAGAAACACTACAGACAGCAAATCTTACTGGAAAATCTTGGAAAGTATTTACAACATAGTTCCTACATAACTACAGAGCAACGTGCCATGCAACAACTCAATCATCTCCAGTTGAATTATTACATGGCAGACAGATGCACACTAAGTTACATGTTGCAGACATCAAACTACAAAATCCTCTACTGCTAATATCGTGAAATGTCAACAAGCCAAATGCAAGGCTTATACTGACAGAAAACGTGGTGCTAGAGAAGTACACTTTCAGCCTGGATCTTTGGTCAGAATTAGGAAACGAGGAATACTGAAACAAGGACAATCTAAATTTACTGCACCACTTGAAGTGAGACGCAAGCAAGGACCATACACATATGAACTGTCTGACGGATGCATATGGAATGCAAGTCGTCTTGCTCCTGTTAGATATGACTTTGGAGAAGCTCCATTTGATGAAGGACATTTTCCTACTCCTGATGTCAACTGCAATAGGCCTGAAGAAAGTGAACCTATAAGGTGTACTGAGAGAATCAGAAAACTACCTGCATGAAACATGGACTTTATGATGTGAAGAATGTATAATATTGTTTTAAAATGCATACTGTTTAATTGTTGCTGTTTATTATAGTTGTCCAAATGCTTTCCTACTATAGAGGGAATATGTGTTTTTTTATACAAATGGCCTGTAGATGTCACTGTGCTCAAGACTTATATTGTGCATACTTTCTATACAGCTTGTGGTGTTAGAGTTGCTTGCTGTTGTGTAATGGCTGCATGAGCCTGCTAATAAAACACTGTTATACTCTACTCATCCTCGGCTACCAAAACATAACAGTCTACAAGTAAAAATATGCTCTAGACCTCCTCATCTGCACATACCTCCAATAAAATGAAAAAATAACCTGAACTAAGTGGCAGTTCATACACTTTAATAAGTGTATATAATGTATTTTTGGTCACAGCACAAGGAGTAATGGAGTGACCTTCAAAATATGTTCCCTTTGAAAATAAATAACTATTACTCCGTAATTATTTGTTCATGTTCAGTGATGAAAGAAACAGTTGCCAAAGATGTAAAAAAATAGCCAAAATGCACTGAAGTCAATGGCAAGGTGACATTGTGTTGAAGACATTTTTTATTTGGAAAATAGCATATATATTATATATATTGGCCTACCTAGTTAGGAAAGCTCCTTTGCACTATAAGACAGTTGCTTTTCATAGAATATAAAGTCTCCCATGTTGCTTATTTCTTCTGATGTCAACCTCTTCATCAATATTATACCATGCAGATATTTCCCCCCATTTACAAAAATACCACTTCAATTTTGCATTCATTATGCACTGTAATAAATGCAGCTGTTTCTCTAGAGTGCCAACAAGTAGGACTTTACAGAGTGACAGGTAAGTCACCCAAGATTAAATAAGAAAGGCTCACTTTTCAGACTGTAGTTATAAATTCAGATTTCTCTTCAGAATCAAAACAAGCAGCAGGACTTAGAATATGGAAGGGAAACCACCCCAGTTTAAAGGATAAGAATTTTAGGCTATTATTGGTATAAAAGCAGATGTCTTTAAAGTTTCTACAAACTGCAGGCAAGGAGAAAGAATGCTTTTATCCAGTAAGTTTGACAGCTTTTAGAGATGACAGAAAGATAGACAGCCTATAGCAGACAGTAGAATACAGGTCCTATAAAGAAAAACATTAGCTGCAACAGTACCCCAGATATAACCCCAGGTGTACATAGACAAATGAGGCAGCATTAGGGAGAGGAGTAGATATCTTTGAGGAGAGGAGGCAACTCTGTATGTGAAATCCCACTTATCCAATACTCATTCATCTTAATGAATGTCCACACTGCCAGTATATAGTCATATATGTGAGCACTCTACCTGCAGCACTAAATACATGCTCTGAAAGGATAATGGCAAGGGGACAAGACAGCACCTATCCCCAGTGCATACTGTGCCAGTTCTGGATACTGGTTGAGTCTCAACACCCAGAAATCCAGGGGATCATCAGTGCAGGTCTTGCACACCATAGGCTCCATGTGGTCATCCACCATGGTCCCTAGATGCTGTTGGCAACTGCAGCTTTTATTTCTGGCCAGCCCACTGCTGTCTGTTGAGGTTCAGAGAAATGTACACACATCCATTCGATTGCCTCTGCCTGTGCTGTTGCTAGTGATGATCAGCCATATCTGGTAGATGTGTGGAGTTGAAGTGAAGGCTTCAGAAGATGCAGGCAAGGGAAAGACCTTCACCAGTTTTGAGCACAGAACCCTCCAAAGATGACCCACCCTCCTCTCTCTTTGACTGGGTACAAAGAATTCCCCCAACCTTTCTTTGTACTGTGACCTCAGCATATGAAAATGAAGAAATGGCCCCACAAACCTCCTGCTTACTGCCTTTTGTATCCAACACATCTCTCTCCTCTTGCTGTTGTGTGCTGTCCCAGCCACAGAAAATAGCTGGGGTGTGTTAGGGGGTGCATGCCCTGGATTTGCTCCACTTCTTCTGCAGGCACCCAGTACTTAAGTTCTCCTTCATCCTCCTCACCATGCAGCCTCTCAGCATCCTGCCTTCCTCCTCCTTTCATTTGTAGACCAAGCTCCTTGTCATTCTCAGGCTTCTTGTTTCCCTCTAGCAGGCCATCTAACATCCACTTGAGCAGGAAGACAAAGGGGGTGATGTCACTCATAATTGTCATATACTAACAGAGAGCTTGGCCTGCTCAAAGGGGATGAGTACTCACAAAGCTGCCTCATCTGCCACCACTGCTCTCTGCTGAAGTAGCCAAGTTACTCAGTAGGTCACAGATAAGCTGATGAAATGCCAGGTGGTGTTGCCACTGCATCTGTTCCAATGATGTACTGGTGATGGGAGACCTGCTGATGCAACCACATACTCTATTGCTTTCTCCAGCATGTCACCCAACACCAGAAAGATCTTCAGGAGGTGTTGTACCCCAACGGTTGAGTGTGAAACAAGGCACAAGATGGCCTTGGTGGAGGAAGGCCAGCAGATTGTCTATTATCAAAGATCCCATTACCTGCTTGGAGCTGATGGGGAATAAACCACTGCTGGTCCTAAGCCAGGATCTCATGTGCGGTGCGACTCATCTCCCCCAGGCAGATGAGTTGGCAACAACTCTGCTGTAGTTAAGTTTAACTGAGACACTTCAGAGAAAGCTAAGAGGAGTGTCCTTTTTCACACAAACCCTGAACTCAGAAGAGGGACCTAATGGGCGGTAAAGATATACCACCCCTGCATGATCAAACAACAGTTCCTGCTGATATACTTAAGAAATGCTGTAGAATAGGTAAAAAAAATTAAATTTGCATATTTAAACCTAATATTTTCAAATAGTATGTAATTGATATTCTATGGTGTAGAGTACACAGGCAATGTGTATTTGCACTCTCTATTCTACAGTCCTTATGATTATAATATACACATGTGCCATTTTGCTGGTAGTCTATTGAAGATTTTTTTTTCTAAATGATTGTCAAATTCCTAATATATTAAAGTGATGGCCAACAGTGCTGCATAAAGAGTGATATTATGAGACAATTTGTAATTTTTTTTTTTTTTTTTTTTTGTGGGTTTTGAGTTATTTAGCTTTTTTTTTCAACAGCACTCCAGCTTGCAATTTCAGCAATCTGGTTGCTAGGGTCCAAATTTCCCTAGCAACCACCCATTGATTTGAATGAGAGATTGGAATATGAACATGAGAGGCCTGAATAGAAAGACAAGTTATATAAAAGTAGCAATAACCATATATTTGTAGATTTACAAAGCATCTGTTTTTGAAAGCTGGAAAGAAAAAGGAAAATAACTGAAAAACTATAAAAATTAAACAGTGAAGACCAATTAAAAAGTTTCTTAGAATTGGTCATTCTATAAAAAACTAAAAGCTAAGTTAAAGGTAAACCACCCCTTTAAAACACACAGAGGGTTATTTGCTAAAATCTGAATTTATCTCACTTTTAAAATGAAAAAAAAAACACCTTATTATTAACCTTATTTATTGTTTAAAATGCTAGTTGTAATTGCTTCAGGTAAAAACTTGATAAAATCAAGTGAAAACAAATTTTTTTGGTTTTTTTCCCAAAAAGCCAGAATTTTGGGGATTTTTTCCTGAAAAGCCCAAAATGATTGGATTTTCAGGCTAATTCTAGCACAGACCACAGAAACTTTCAAATAGGGACCTCTGTGGTAATGAATTTGCACCTGGGGAAGTGGCGAGTAGTGTCATGAAGCCTTCGCAGGCAAACATTCGCCCTTTAGTGACTTTGCCCCATGGGTTTTACCACCAGCCACTTTATCACCAGTGGGAAAGCATTTACAGGAAATTAGTCACCTATAGTAGACAAGATTTATCTTTGGTGATTAATCCTCTAGTGTACTATTGCCCTTATAGTATTAACTGTTAGTAAGTTACTGTACTCATGATGCCTTACGCTTTGGTAGTTTGAGACCCCCCTAGTGTTTTCTAATATTGATAAAAATGGAATATGATGTTAACAAAAAGCTTTTAAATTAATTTAAAATAACTTAAAAAAATATTGTGCAAAATGTTGACTTGTATTGTCATTGATACTGCCATATCAAACTATGGTTCAGTGCTCTGTGCTTATTGTGAAATGCCAACCTGTGTTTTTAATTCTTACAAACCAGATACAATTTAACAGATATAATTGGTCAAATTTAACTAATAATAGCTATTATTATAGAAGGCTGTGATTGTTTATACTTAGCCTCGCTGTACTCAGAAAACAGAAGACAGCTCTATTGTTGCTTTCTGTTACAGTGGGAATATGGAGCTGATGAATTAAAGGACCAGTAATACCAAAAAAATTAAATTGTTTTAAAGTAGTTAAAATATAATGTACTGTTTCCCTACACTGGAAACACTGGTGTGTTTGCTTCAGAAACACAACTATAATTTATATAAACAAGCTGTTGTGTAGCCATGGGGGCAGCCATTCAAGCACAGGATACACAGTAGATAACAGATAAGTACTACTATAGTTTATATAAACAAGCTGCTGTGTAGCCATGGGGGCAGCCATTCAAGCACAGGATACACAGTAGATAACAGATAAGCACTACTATAGTTTATATAAACAAGCTGCTGTGTAGCCATGGGGGCAGCCATTCAAGCACAGGATACACAGTAGATAACAGATACGTACTACTATAGTTTATGTAAACAAGCTGCTGTGTAGCCATGGGCGCAGCCATTCAAGCACAGGATACACAGTAGATAAAAGATAAATACTACTATAGTTTATATAAACAAACTGCCGTGAAGCCATGGGGCAGCCATTCAAGCACAGGATACACAGTAGATAACGGACAAGTTCTGAAGAACCCCATTGTATACTAAAGGAGCCTATTGGTTATCTGCTATGTATCCTGCGCCTTTTCTCCTTTCTCAGCATTGTATGGCTGCCCCCATGGCTATACAGCAGCTTGTTAAAATCAACTATAGTAGTCTTTCTGAAGCAGACACACTAGTTTCACCAGTGCAAGGCAACAGTAAATTGTATTTCTTTTACTTTAAAAGACTTTAATTTTTTTGGTGTTACTGTCAGGGGCGCTCCACCAATGAGGCGAGTTGAGACACTCGCCTCAGGCGGCAGCGCCCCCCTGGTTACCAGGTGGCGGCAAAAATGCCGCTCCTGGTAACTAAGAGCCGAATTTCCGGTTTTCAAACCGGAAATTCGGCTCTTCTAGTGCAGAGAGCGCAATTGCACTCTCTGCACTAGCGTCATGCAGCGCCCTGACCCCCTCCTGCGCAGAAAATGTGAGCGCCGTGAGGAGGGGTCGGGGCGGCAACGGAAGCCCGCCTCAGGAGGCATAAAGGCGCGGATCGGCGCTGGTTACTGTTCCTTTAAAGTTCAGTAACAGCTGGGAAGCTATAGGTTGAAGATCATCACATTAGAGCAGAATTATATGTACATCTGGTTTATTTACTGCTAAGAATGCCTAATGAAAAATAACATGAATAATTAAGTTCTTTTGGCTTCTCTGACTAATATCAAAACTTGATTATTCTATAGCGACATCCAAACTCAGGCTCTAAATTATCTGGAAGAAATTTTTTTTTCACTTCAGCTGTCATACTTTGCTGTTAGTGGAAGCCAGGGAAAGTTAGGAAGGAGTGCTATAAACCACTTGTAGAGTAGACATAACTTTTCTCATACATTATTCTATGTTCTGTTTCTTAAAGAAAAAAAAAATACAAAAACTTTTCATCCATGTATTTATGTTTTTGTCAGTCAATGCCTATCCCACAGTTTCCTCAGCTTGGCATTATGTATCCTTAATGGGCATGAAGGTGTTTTGGGCTAACTTGGCACTTTTTTTGCTTTTCTTTAGCTCCAGTTTTTCACCTCTCATAGTTATCTTATTATGTCCTGAAATCGGAAAACAACACAGTTGTGCAGTTCAGATATGACGCCCAATGGTGAATGGCAAGAAAAACAGGGTCAAGACAATAATGACACAATCCATAGCAGGAAAATATCACCTACTGTATTTCTTCTCTTAACCTTTATAGAGAGATGTGTAATACATAAGAAGGTATTTTTCGCTGGTGAGGGGCTTGGCATTGGTAAATAGCTTGGGTGTGTATTAATCACATCTTATAAGTTCACTAGACATTAAGCCCATTAAATTAACGGGCGCTAGAACATATGTCGTCACATACCTCCCAACATTTCAGAATGGGTAACATTAGTAGGCAGGGCCCCCTTTGTAGCAATGGTGGCCAGGGGGTTAATGCTGGTGCCCAGGGGGTGTTAACATTGGTTGCCAGGGGGGTGTTAACATTGGTGGCCAGGGGGGTGTTAACATTGGTGGCTAGGGGGGTTAACATTGGTAGCCAGGGGGTTAACATTGGTGGCCGGGGGGGTTAACATCGGTGGCCAGGGGGGGTTAACATTGGTGGCCAGGGGGGTTAACATTGGTGGCCAGTGGGACTTACCTGTCAAGTTCGCCGGGGCCCTTTCACACGGTTTCTCGTTAGTGACGTCTTCTTCCTCTTCAGACGGCGGTGGATCCTCTCTTCAGGCGGCGGCGGTGGATCCTCTCTTCAGGCGGCGGCGGTGGATCCTCTCTTCAGGCGGTGGTGGATCCTCTCTTCAGGCAGTGGTGGATCCTCTTCAGCCGGCGTTGGATCCTCTTCAGGCGGCGGTGGATCCTCTTCAGGCGGCGGTGGATCCTCTTTAGGCGGCGGTGGATCCTCTTCAGGTGCAGATCCTCTCTTCGGACAGGTAATTCCAGCAGCTAACTCTTCTTTCTCCTAGGCGACAGGTCACAGGCAGGGTTGCACCCGTGTGTACTGACGTTATAAGTACTCACGGGCCGCGCCAGAGACGGTCCGTGGGGCACATGCGCAGTAGCGCAATTCCACGGACACAGGGACTGGACGCAGAGACACTTGAAGATTATTACGGTATATAGGATTCTATATTATATCAAAAATACAAAATTGCAGCCCTATAAAATGCAGTTGAACTACTGTGATAAATAATTCAGTTGGCATTTTTTGAGGAAAGTAAAATGATTTAATTTTATTTTCAGGTCTTATTTTTCCAGCTTATACCTGTATCAATTATCATGATGCATCTTTCACTTATTCTCAATGCAGATTCTTTGACTACATCAGGTCAGCACATCATGTACTTGAGCAAACAATGTGGATGTTAATAGAGTGATGGAGTTGTACTGGCTGCTGGATGTACCATTTCTGAAACCTAGACTAGAATACCATCGGGGGAGAGGGGGGAATGCTGCCCAGACCAGGTCAAATCATGATCCAAAGGGAGGGGTGACCATATAGTGCAAAGTTGTATGTTAAAACATATGCAATTGACTTAACTCCTATTAAAATTTCTGTGACTTGCCGAAAAAAATACATAGAAACTTAAATAACTTACATATTAAGCAATGACCACACAAAGCAGCTTGACAGGGACAGGCAGGTGTGTTAAGTTTAAACTTACTGACACCCAATGAATTAGAAAGGCTGACGGCACACAAGGGAGTGGCACAGCTTCTCTGCCAGAGTTTTCTCCTGATCCACTCAGCTGTTCAGGCACATCATTGGCCTGTGTGCAGACACTAAATAGTCTCAGGAACCAGTCAGGGTTCAAGAACAAAGGATCAAGCACAGAAGGTCATTGTCGGACTGGCCTACCGGGATACCAGGTGGTCCCAGGTATCAGTGGGCCCTTCTGCTCAACCAATTATTTGCCTTGTATATCTATACCACTACCTTTCCCCCATTTCTAATAGAGAAGAGAGAAAATGGGGGAAAGAATGGATGATACTATGTAAGGAGAAGTGATTAAAATAATAAAGAAAGAAGAAAAAGAAGAAAAGTGAATGAAGAAAAAAAGGAAAAATAATTTAGAGAGTGCGCCCGCACTCAAAGGTTTTCTGGTGGGCCCCAGGCATCCCAGTTCGACACTGCAGAAGGTATCAAAGAGTTTATCAAACCAAAATATCAAAGTTAAACAAAAATATCAAGAACTGATTCAACAACCTTGAAGGATATCCATTTTCTTTCAAATATTATAGAGACACATGGACTAACCACCTTCAATTTATTTACAAACAGTTGGGCCACAATCTAATAATAAGTTATAGCCCCCCCCCCCTTGGGCATCAGAGATATTACCCCTTTCCAAGAACGTTGCACCTTTTTATTTTAAAAATATTTATTGAATAGAAATAACTGATGAGCCTTTAAAATGTCCCAAAATAAATTGGGTATCCCATCAAGCCCAGGAAATGTACATTTTTTCTCTGAACAGCGACAAAAATCTTTGTAGCAATACTGTTAATTGATACATCATCATTTAAAACATAAGTAACATCATTACAATGGCTTGGATGATTTTTTGGACAGACATAATATCAAAGGCTATTGTGATACTAAGCTCTATACTTAGTATAGGTATGGGTATATAGAATTTAATTAAAAGTAGGGAGGGGTGTGTGTATGGATGCTGGGTTTTCATTTGGAGGGGTTGAACTTGATGGACTTTGTCTTTTTTCAACCCAATTGAACTATGTAACTATTAGGAAAATCTTTATTAAAATCTCTATTATTATTCTTGGTGTTAAGTTCTATATATATTCTGAAAATGTAAACCTTTGTGCCATTGAATGCCACTGTTGAATGGTCTTCCCACCTACAATCTCTGACTTTAATTCTCTGGAGAACTGAACTTTTCAGAAAAAGTACCTGGTGCATTTTTCATTTTCTTCCACATTTTGTATTCTAGTCTTAAAAATCCCATTCTTAACCTTTTTTCATTTTAAGTAATTTCTTTAATTACAGGGATTTCTTTATGAACATCACATACAATATATTAAAGTTTATAGAGGGTGTTTAATTGTGTTTGTTTTTTTTTCATAAAACTCTCCCCTTCATTTAGCATTTTGAACACCGAGGTTAGTAAAATAATTAAAAGCTTTTTTTTTACTTTGTTGCACCATTCCAATGTCAGCTGTTGGTGTTAAACTAAAGCGTGTTACAGTTACAATATACATTTTTAGCATCAAGCAAGGTGGCATCCAGTTTCCAATAACCTTTTCCAAATTTTTGCTCAGTCTAGCTTAAAGTATCACTTTATTGTCTAAGATGATGTTATCCTGATGAATGCACTTTAACGTACTAAAGCTTTGATATAATACTCAAATGGGTGTATTATTGTGTAAGAACATAAAAACACCACTACGATTGTTTTGTAATAGCTTGGCCAACTTATCAGTACTCGTGGCACCAAATCCAAATAAAAAGACCTTTAAAAACAGCCATGGCAAGATTATAAAAGGAAAATTCTCAATAGGCACTTACACACTATGTCCATTCTCCTCCTCGAAGGTTCCAGAACCTTTATTACATTTTCCATACTGTAAGAGCACAGACATTCTGAGCATGAAAATGCCACTCTTGACACCCTGTGAAGAATGTTTCCCGACCAGCAAGGGCTTGATCGCTGCTAGATGCCTGTGATTACGCGTGGTAACACACGAAACACGTTAGAACTATAGATGTTTGTGTAATAAAGTAAAATTATATTTTACCACTGTCTGGAGTCTGCGTGCCAAACTGCCGATTTCCAAGTCTTGATCGCTGCTTTGTCATACTGTCATGCATTGCCAGTTTCTGGCCATGCTTTCCCCTATTTGTCCTGGTGACTGTGTTCTCTGCTTTTCAAGTTTAGATTAGGGATGCACCGAATCCAGGATTCGGTTCGGGATTCGGCCAGGATTCGGCCTTTTTCAGCAGGATTCGGATTCGGCCGAATCCTTCTGCCCGGCCGAACCGAATCCGAATCCTAATTTGCATATGCAAATTAGGGGCAGGGAGGGAAATTGTGTGACTTTTTGTCAGAAAACAAGGAAGTAAAAAATGTTTTCCTCTTCCCACCCCTAATTTGCATATGCAAATTAGGGTTCGGATTCGGTTCGGTATTCGGCCGAATCCTTCGTGAAGGATTCGGGGGTTCGGCCGAATCCAAAAAAGTGGATTCGGTGCATCCCTAGTTTAGATACCAGAAGAGATTCAAAGGATTCACCCACAGTAGACTGCAGACTTGTCCCGTTCAGGAATCATCATTGAAACATCTTTCTTGGAGTTATCTTCCACCAAACTAGCTTACAATCAACTAGCCCGCAAGTTTGGTCAGATACTTCACTAGTGTCCCTAATCATCATAGATATGACAGGAACTGCCCATGTCATCAAACAAAAAGTCCCTGTTTCCATTGCTAAAATGGATTAATTATGTTATGTTATGTACTTTCTCCTATCAGTCAAAAGTCCAATACACTGGTGTTTTAATTCATTATGCAGAAATTTTTTTCACAATACATAGCTAGCCAGTTTGTAATATTTTCTTGGGGCACATTGGAATGATACATTATACATTTTATCCACCAGAAGTTTTATGTGTCCCACTTCATTAAGTAGATTTAGTAGATTGTGGTTGTACAACTGATTTTTTTCAATGTTGATGAACAAAGTTGACATCATATGCTCCATGCAGATGAAAAGCCAGTCATTCTCTTATTTACCAGTGTACACCTCATGACAAAAGTGTTTCTGCTATTTGCCTATTTGTCCTCACCATAATATCAGAGGCCTTGCGGCTCCAGTAGTGGAGGAGTCCGGACCAAGGAGGAAGCTCAAGGGTTAAGGTCTGATTCGCTGTAGCCAAAGTATCAAGAGGTAGCGTGGTCAGGATTCAGGCGGAAGTTCAGTAGGCAGGCAGCAATGGTCAATGTCAAGGTCAAACCAAGAGGTCAGAAGTCCAAGAATCAATAAATTAGGAATTTAGGAACACCCAGTAACACTAATGAGCATGACCTATAATCAGGCATTGAAACTGTGACCTTGGATTCTTGTTTATTTTGAGTGCGCTGGCCTCGCAAGCCATGTGGCGGCTATGGGCACCGCCATCTTGGATGCTGCGCCAAACAGGATGTGAGCACTCCTGACACATGCAAATTTAAAGGGGTGGTTCACCTTCAAAGTAACTTTTAGTATGTTCTAGAACAATCAATTCTAAGCAACTTTTCAACTGGTTTTCATTATTTATTTTTTATAGTTTTCTAGTTATTTGTCTTTTTCTTCTGATTCTTTGCAGCTTTCAAATGGGCGTCACTGTCCCCTTCTAAGAAAACAAATGATCTGTTATTGCTACTTTTTATTACTTATCTTTCTATTCAGCCCCTCTGCTATTCATATTCCAGTCTCTTATTCAAATCAGTGCATGGTTGCTAGGGTCATTTGGGCCCTAGTTACCAGTTTGCTTAAAATGCAAATTGAAGAGTTGCTGAACAAAAAGTTAAATAACTTTTTAAAGGTGAACAACCCCTTTAAACAGCTATAAAGCACCAGTGGCAGCATGAAGCAACCTTATGTAGACCATTGATTACATTACTGGCCTTAATAAGGTTGAAGGTAGAAACTGTGAATAAAAAGAAGGTTATCTGAATTATTTGTAATGGTGATTTCAAAAAGCCTACAGAAGCTCAACAGGGCAATGCACCACCAGGTGATAACAGAGCCCAATCTCCAAATCTGTACAGGAACTGAGTATAGTATTTTATAGAGTTGTAATAAGGCCCATGGCACATTTTTCACCATTGTTTACTGGGAATTGCCAAAAAAAAACAGCTTTGGTGATTTTCAAACAATTCTCACTCTAAAATGGAGAGATGATCATGTTTGTACTGGTATATCAAACTCACTTGATCCATCACTGTACAGACTATACTAAAAGAAACAAAACACTAAAACACAAAACAAAAACCATTCCATGTTATATTTTATAGGGGTTTGGTGTTTCAATTAGTGATGGGAGAATTTATTCGCCAGGCGCGAATTCCCGCCGGCGAATGCATTCGCGAAACCGCTGCTAATATTCGCCGGCGTCAAAAAAAATGGATGCCCGCGTCCATTTTTTTGGACACCGGCGCAATTTCACCAAATACAGACAAATTTTTTCGCCCTTCACTAGGTTCAATGTGTTCCTTAGAGTTGAGTGCCTATAAAATAGAATGTCTGTATGTTAGGGTGTTAGCCTGTTCCTTATGCATTAGGATTGGAGATGTTATATACTTTTTGTCTCTCAGGTTGCAATAGATCATTCTGTAGATAGATAAATAAAGGTCAATGGTTATCTTTTCAGGTGCAAATCTCATTATTGATCCAAGGAAAATGTGATTGTCTTGATCATGTGATCAAAAAGGGATTTCATGTTCCATCTGAAACAATGGGTCAATGGCTTTCTGTCATTTTCAGCTCATGATATGGCATCAATATTCAGCTCTAAGTTAAACATGGGGGATTTTGCACATTAATAGCTTATTAATAACTCATTAATATTTGGAAGTCTTTGTATGTGCAATTGTGTGTTTATGAGCTCTGACGGTATTTTACATAAAATGCAATTGTCGGTACAGAATGTATTGCAAGTACAATCCATATTTTTCATTGTATTTTGACACCACAGCATAAATCAAAGAAAGAAATTCCACAGCTTTTTCAGTACAGAATTATCACGACCTTTAATCAACAATGATCTGACCTTAACAGCAAGACAATTTCATGTTTAAATTGATATTAGTGATGGGCGAAGTTGTCCTGAAAAATCATTGAAAAATTTACGAATTTACATTGAAATTTGTGATAAATTTGCAAAATGCATTGAAGTCAATGGGTGTCAAAATAATTTCGAACGGCTGCGACTGTTTTGTTCAAATGCATGAAAGTCAATGAGCGTCCGAATAATTATGACTCACAACAATATTTATTTGTGCGTCTATTCTGATTTTTTTTTGACGCGGTGGATTTTTCGCTGGCAAATCTTTGCCGCAGTTTTGCGAATGTATTCACTGGCGGCGAAATGCGCCTGCCGAATTTATTCGCCGATCACTAATTGTAATGTGATTATTTTATATAATTTATAATATATAGGCACACATCTATAAGATATATAATGTATATAATATATATATATTTATATTATATACTGTATATAAGGTTTATATTTATGTTTAAATTTATTTATCCTTTTTTTAACCTAACCATTTTTAGATCAGTAAAAAAATATAACTGAGTTTAAAACTATCCATTACAATATAATCAGATCGTTGTGATTAAATATAGAAGAGTACAGATCACTCGTTGACTCAATGTTTATTATGTTTCACTATGTAAAGTATGATGGAAATGCAACACTAATGGTCTCATCAGCTCCCTTACCCACTGCATAGCTGAATGTCAGAGCCTTCTGTGCTTGCATAAAAAACAAGTGCAAAACATATTACAGGCCATCTGCTTATGATCTGTGTATTTTTAGAATAATAACGAGTTTCATCAACCAACTGTTTCTCAGCATAAGAAGCATGAAGGTATTATAAACTGTTCAATACCTGATTTGTTACTGCTTTGCCAACATAAAAACATCTATGTCACAAAAGACACAAACATACACACTAGTGATGGGCGAATTTCTTCTTATGCTGAGAAACAGTTGGTTGATGAAACTGGTGTAAATTTGCAGCGAATTTCCAAGTTTCCGTTTGCGTCCGAAAAGTTGCTTGCGTCAAAATCGCTGCATGTCAACACTATTCGGGCGCCCATTGACTTTAACGCTGGCTTCAAAATTGACTCGGGTGTAAATTTTTGAGTTTCACAAATCTTTTTCCGCCATTTCGCGAATTTCGTTGGAAATTTGTGAATTATTCAGCAAAGCTAAATGGGAGAAATTTGTCCATCACTAATATACACACCTCCCTCGCATTTTTCATTATATAATCAATGGTAAATCTTGCTGGGGGTAGTTGTCCAGTGATATCTGGGGACCCTATGTTAAATTACTTTTATGGGGTTATTTACTAAGCTCCGAATACCCGAAATTCCCCGAAATCCAAAAAAAAAATCGGACTTTTAAAAAAAATCACAAATTTTTAGGAATTTATTAAACCCTGAGGGCTAAAAAGCCGGAATATAAAAATGCGGCATCTCAAACCTGTCGAGGTTGCATAAAAGTCAATGAGAACAGTCCCATTGATTTTTGGTTGCGTCAGGGGTTTCAGGCAATTTCACAATGTTTTCAGAGCTTTCGGGTGAAAACTCAAAAAAATTTGGAGATTTCGTGAAAAATTCACGAAAAAATTCGTGAAAATCTGAGCTTTTCCCGCAAAGCAAATTTTCGGGAAAATGTAATAAATAAGCGTTAAAAACCCAAGCGGGTTAGATTTGTCTCTTTACTGAGCATTTGTTTTTAGATGGGGTCAGTGAACCCCCTCCCCCCCTCCTTTTGAAAGCAGAAAGAGCCAGAAGGCACATAATTCAAAAACTATAAAGAAGGCTAAATTAAGGCCAATTGAAAAGTTGCTTAGAATTGGCCATTCTAAAAGTTAAGTTGAACGTGAACATCCCTTTAAGAAACATCTCTGGCTTGAATAAATAATTTCTTCATGATTAATGCTTAACATATATATCTATATACTATATCATCAATATATCTATACCATGCCTATATTTACTTGATCATCTCTATGTGCACAGAACCCCTATAAAGCCATGTTATTATATTAAGAGGTGCAGGAAAAGGCCTGGGACACAAGTTATGCATAACTCCATAAGACATGTAGGTAGCAAGTGGTTGGGACAAAGACATTTTCTTTGACAGGATTGATATGTTTAAAGGGGGTTTTCACCTTTGAATTAACCTTTAATGTGACATAAAGAGTGATATTCTGAGACATTTATTTCATTTTTATTAATTGTGTTTTTTTTAATTTATTTAGCTTTTTATTCAGCAGTTCTCCAGGTTTCTAGTATCCAAGTTATTCTAGCATACAGTATATACTGCATATATACTGTATGCAGTATTTATCGGTTACTGGTTACACAGCCATGCTTAGCTATGCTATTAAGGTGGGCTTTAATACGTCAAGCTGTGATCTTCACATCCAAATTGGTTTTGTGTGTACTTATTTTGTCAAGGGTCCTGGGGACAGATACTGAAATGACCCCTAGCCATGTGGTATAAAATGCTAGCCAAATGCTAGCCATTAAGGTATTAAGCTTCCCAGAAGACTGCTAAAAAAAGTTTATTTCCTGCTTAACCCTTGGTGATAATTGTGTATTATTTTACCTAAATCCAAGGACACATCTCTACTTCATCTTGAACAAAAGCCAGCAGTTACACTTAGGATCGGACAAGGCCCATCGGGGCTGCAGTAGCGTTCCTAGAGGGGGGCGGGTTCTGGTGCGTGACGCGCAGCCGGGCCCCGCCCCCTCCGTACGGCCGAATTTTCGTGGTGCGCTGCCAGGGGGATTTCAGTGGCGTGCTGCCCTGCGGGGGGCCCTGAGGGGTGCGGGCCCTGGCCCGCTCGCACCGCCTGCTCCCCCGGTAGTTCCTCCACTGCGGGGCTGCATGGCCCCCCCGCTGCTGTGCTCTGCTGCGCCATATGTGTGTGTGAGCACACTGCATTCTTTGGGCCCGGTGCCCTTCTGTGGGCCGGTAGGCAAGGAGCAGAACGTCAGTATGATAATCTGGGCCGCGGGGGCCCACTGGGTTTTTCCCTGGTTGCACTACTACTCTGCTTAAAGGAACAGTAACACCAAAAAAATGAAAGTGTCCTAAAGTAATGAAAAGTAATGAAAATATCATGTAACTGGTAAAACTGATCTGTTTGCTTCAGAAACTCTACTATAGTTCATATAAACAAGCTGCTGAGTAGCACTGGTGGAAATTTAAAAAAAAAGACTATATGGCACAGGATAAATAGTGGATAACAAATAAAACTATTATGTTCTACAGAGCTTATCTGCTATCTGCTGTGTAACCTGAGCCTTTTCTGAGTTGAATGGCTGCCCCCATTGCTACACAGCAGCTTATTTATAAACAATTGTAGTGTTTCTGAAGCAAACACATCCATTTTACCAGTGAAGGGCAACACTGCATTATATTTTTATTACTTTAAAACGCTTTCATTTTTTTTAAGTTACTGTAACTTTAAGAACAGCTTTTTAAGAGCTCTAAAACATATTAGGGAGCCTCATGAAACTGATCCAGCCAAAGGAAACACTCCAGATTAATGAAATGTGATACAACTTGCTTAAGGTAACATCCAAACTTGGTGACAATGCAATGAATATCAAATTAAGTTGATGCATCCATCAATGCCAAAGCCATTATAAGTCTGAAAGTCAGGGCCGCTGCCTATACACGAACTGGCATTATCTTGCCTTTTTTTTCTTTATTTTTCACCACCTTCTTATTTTTATTTAATTAGCAATTTCACATGCCAGGATGATGAGTAATATGCAAATAACATCAATTAAATCCCAGCATCACACATTCCATGAATCAATATGAGACAAGTTTATAATGCTTGAAACTCAGAAAAGGACCAGGAAATGGTTCAATTACACGGGAAATATACTTAAGCAAATAAAGGTAATTGGAGAACAGAGAGTGTCAGTGTCTAACATTAACTGCCAGTAAAGGTGCATCCTTGTAAATTCAACAAATGTCACAGGTCTTAAATATAACGTGCATCTTTTATAAAGTGTGAATATTATTGGATTAAGGGGAAGCCTGGGTTTATTTTGGTTTTTATAGTGCAATCATATGACAGGGAGAGAAATTTATCCCAGTGTGGTGACAAAGACAAGTATGGATTTTTTTTACAGGTCAGTATGTCTATTTATTTTTCACCATTTGAATATACAGAACTTGTAATTTCAGATCTCAGTTTGATAGTGGGTGCCATACATCTAAGGCTGAGGTCACCAACCTTTTTTTACCCATGAGCCATATTCAATTATAGAAAAAATTGGCGGGGGGGAAACAAAAACATGAAAAAGGTTTCTGGGGGTGCCTAGATAGACTGGTAGCCTACAGGAGGCTCTATTTGCCAGTGCAGCTGGTCTTTATTCAACCAAAACTTACCTCCAAGCCAGGAATTGAGAAATAATCACCTGCTTTGAGGCTCTAGGAGCAACATCCAAGGGGTTGGTCCAGTGTCGGACTGAGATCCCAGGGGCCCACCAGAAAACCTTAGACTGTGGGCCCACTTTCCAAACTAATATTCCTCCTCTCCTCATCCTCTTTAATCCCCTAGTCTTTTATATTTTTTAGTCTATTATTAAGCATTTTTTCCCATAAAGAAACAAGGAATGACCATGAAATTGGCCACATAGTTAGAAGCAAAAGGGCCCACTGACACCTGGGCCCACCTGGAGTTTTCCTGGTATCCCAGTGGGCCAGTCCGACACTGGGTTGTTCAGCAACAAGTTGCTGGTTGGGGAACATTGATCTAAGGTATTACTCTTGCATGCACCACACACCACCTGAAATCTATTGCTCCCATGACACACATTACCTTACAGTCATCAGTAACCCAATAGCCTGTGTTGTTCCAGTAGACACAAAAACAGTTTTTATTTTGTTATATGATATACTATGGGCTGTATTTACCAAAATTGGAATTTGGAAAAATTAGATTTGTATTTTTTTTCTATTTCTCTCATTCAAGATTTATTAAGAGTAAAAAAACAGAAATAACTCTAATACAAAAATTCAAAAATTCAAAAAATTCTAATACAAAAATTCACCAAGTAAAAGCACTCGAGGTCCTATAGAAGTCAATGGGAGCTGCACTGATCCTATTGGACCTTTATTTCACTAGAAAAAAAATAAAACTTTTAGAGGTTATAACCACCACAAAAAAAAAAGATCTTTTAGCCACCACATATGGTCCTAAGTGTTGGTTTCTCATTGCAAGGCAGCATGATTTGCAAACATACCATAGCATGGAATGGCACTGATCACAAATGTGTAGTCTATTCATGTTCACCAAAGATAAAGTAAATATATTGTGAATCTCTTCTCTCTTGTTCCATTAGCCCATATAAAAGACTACTAAGCATTCCTGGTGTGCTTTATTTCTGTACAGAAAATATGTTAAGCTATGAACTCATTTGACCTCAGTATTATTCCTCAAATCCAGGCACTGTACAACATGCATACCTATTGAACTACCCATTTAAAGGGATGTAGCGAACGTCGGAAAAAAAGTTCGCGAACATATTCGCGAACTTGCGCAAAAATGCGAGCGGTTCGCGAACGGTTCGCGAACCCCATAGACTTCAATGGGAAGGCGAACTTTAACATCTAAAAAAGACATTTCTGGCCAGAAAAATGATTTTAAAGTTGTTTAAAGGGTGCAACGACCTGGACAGTGGCATGCCAGAGGGGGATCAAGGGCAAAAATGTATCTGAAAAATCTGCCTGTGTGTGCTTGGAAGAGATAGTGTAGGGGGAGAGCTGTTAGTGATTTCAGGGACAGATGATAGTAAGTTTGCTGGCTAGTAATCTGCTTGATACTGCTCTGTATTGGAGGGACAGAAGTCTGCAGGGATTTGAGGGACATTTTAGCTTAGGTAGCTTTGCTGGCTAGTAATCTACTGTTCTCTTTAAACAACTGCCATACGTTGCCCTTGTAGGCATTGTTTGCCCAGTTTTTTTGGACGCAGCCACTGAAGCACAGTTGCCAGAAAAAATATGCCATATAAATGCTGAAAATAGTCATTTTTCGCCATACGTTGACCTTGTAGACATTGTTTGCCCAGTTTTTTTTGGACGCAGCCACTGAAGCACAGTTGCCAGAAAAAATATGCCATATAAATGCTGAAAATAGTAATTTTTCGCCATACGTTGACCTTGTAGACATTGTTTGCCCAGTTTTTTTGGACGCAGCCACTGAAGCACAGTTGCCAGAAAAAATATGCCATATAAATGCTGAAAATAGTAATTTTTCGCCATACGTTGACCTTGTAGACATTGTTTGCCCAGTTTTTTTGGACGCAGCCACTGAAGCACAGTTGCCAGAAAAAATATGCCATATAAATGCTGAAAATAGTCATTTTTTGCCATATACGTTGAGTCAACGTATGGCAAAAAATGACTATTTTCAGCATTTATGTGGCATATTTTTTCTGGCCTCTGTGCTTCAGTGGCTGCGGCCAAAAAAACTGGGCAAACAATGCCTACAAGGTCAACGTCGTTGACCTTGTAGGCATTGTTTGCCCAGTTTTTTTGGCCGCAGCCACTGAAGCACAGAGGCCAGAAAAAATATGCCATATAAATGCTGAAAATAGTCATTTTTTTGGTCGCAGCCACTGAAGCACAGTTGCCAGAAAAATTATGCCATATAAATGCTGAAAATAGTCATTTTTTTGGTTGCAGCCACTGAAGCACAGAGGCCAGAAAAATTATGCCATATAAATGCAGAAAATATGCATTTTTTTGGTCGCAGCCACTGAAGCACAGTTGACAGAAAAATTATGCCATATAAATGCTGAAAATATAAATTTTTTTGGTTGCAGCCACTGAAGCACAGAGGCCAGAAAAATTATGCCATATAAATGGAGAAAATATGCATTTTTTTGGTTGCAGCCACTGAAGCACAGAGGCTAGAAAAATTATGCCATATAAATGGAGAAAATATGCATTTTTTTGGTTGCAGCCACTGAAGCACAGAGGCTAGAAAAATTATGCCATATAAATGGAGAAAATATGCATTTTTTTGGTTGCAGCCACTGAAGCACAGAGGCCAGAAAAATTATGCCATATAAATGGACAAAATATGCATTTTTTTGGTTGCAGCCACTGAAGCACAGAGGCTAGAAAAATTATGCCATATAAATGGACAAAATATGCATTTTTTTGGTTGCAGCCACTGAAGCACAGAGGCCAGAAAAATTATGCCATATAAATGCAGAAAATATGCATTTTTTTGGTTGCAGCCACTGAAGCACAGAGGCCAGAAAAATTATGCCATATAAATGCAGAAAATATGCATTTTTTTGGACGCAGCCACTGAAGCACAGTTGCCAGAAAAAATATGCCATTTAAATGCTGAAAATAGTAATTTTTCGCCATACGTTGACCTTGTAGACATTGTTTGCCCCGTTTTTTTGGACGCAGCCACTGAAGCACAGAGGCCAGAAAAAATTAAACCAGTAGGGTTTGCACCCTAGTTTGTAACGGTGGCGGAGGGAGGAGGACGCTAAAGGACAGCTGTGTGTGGAGTCATGAGGCTTGAAGAGAAGGACAGCTGCATAGAAGTCAGAACAAGTCTTCCGGCGTGCAGTAACCCTCCGAGATCCACCCCTCATTCATTTTAATAAAGGTCAGGTAATCGACACTTTTGTGACCTAGGCGAGTTCTCTTCTCAGTTACAATCCCTCCTGCTGCACTGAAGGTCCTTTCTGAGAGCACACTTGAGGCTGGGCAAGACAAGAGGTTCATGGCAAATTGTGACAGCTCTGGCCACAGATCAAGCCTGCGCACCCAGTAGTCCAGGGGTTCATCGCTCCTCAGAGTGTCGATATCTGCAGTTAATGCCAGGTAGTCCGCTACCTGCCGGTCGAGGCGTTCTTTGAGGGTGGATCCAGAAGGGTTGTGGCGCTGCCTTGGACAGAAAAACATTTGCATGTCTGATGTTACAGACCGGCCAAAGGGCTTTGTCCTTGCAGGTGTGCTCGTGGCAGGATTACTGGCACCTCTGCCCCTGGAATGTTGATGAGTTCCTGAAGTGACATCACCCTTAAAAGCATTGTACAACATGTTTTGCAGGCTGGTTTGTAAATGCCGCATCTTTTCGGACTTGTGGTATGTTGGTAACATTTCTGCCACTTTATGCTTGTACCGAGGGTCTAGTAGCGTTGCGACCCAGTACAGGTCCTTCTCCTTAAGCCTCTTGATACGGGGGTCCTTCAACAGGCATGACAGCATGAAAGACCCCATTCTCACAAGGTTGGATGCAGAGCTATCCATCTCCGCTTCCTCATTATCAAGGACTGCATCATCCACGGTCTCCTCCCCCCAGCCACGTACAAGACCAGGGGTCCCCAAAAGGTCACCACTAGCCCCCTGGGAAGCCTGCTCCTGTTGGTCCTCCTCCTCCTCCTCCACAAAGCCACCTTCCTCCTCTGACTCCACTTCTGGCACCTCTCCCTGCATTGCAGCAGGTGCCTGGGTTCGTTCTGGTGATTCCGACCATAAATCGTGCGCTTCCAGCTCCTCGTCACGCTGGTCTACAGCCTCATCTGTCACTCGTCGCACGGCACGCTCCAGGAAGAAAGCGAAGGGTATTAGGTCGCTGATGGTGCCTTCGGTGCGACTGACCATATTTGTCACCTCTTCAAAAGGTCGCATGAGCCTGCAGGCATCGCGCATAAGCACCCAGTAACGGGGGAAAAAAATCCCCAGCTCTGCAGATCCAGTCCTACCACCCAGTTCAAAAAGGTACTCGTTGACGGCCCTTTGTTGTTGCAGCAGACGTTCCAACATAAGGAGCGTTGAATTCCAGCGAGTCTGGCTGTCAGAAATCAAACGCCTGACTGGCATGTTGTAGCGCTGCTGAATGTCAGCAAGGCGTGCCATGGCTGTGTAGGAACGTCTGAAATGGGCCGACACCTTTCTGGACTGGGTGAGAACGTCCTGGAATCCTGGGTACTTGGAGACAAAACGTTGGACTATTAAATTTAACACATGTGCCATGCAGGGCACATGTGTTAAATTTCCCAGTCTCAACGCTGCCAACAGATTGCTTCCATTGTCACACACCACTTTTCCGATCTGCAGTTGGTGTGGGGTCAGCCACCGATCGGCCTGTGACTGCAGAGATGACAGGAGTACAGATCCGGTATGGTTTTTGCTTTCCAGGCACGTCATCCCCAAGACAGCGTGACAACGGCGTACCTGGCACGTCGAATAGCCTAGGGGGAGCTGGGGGTGCACAGGTGTGGAGGAGGAGAAGGAGGACCCAGCAGCAGAGTAAGAAGAAGAAGAGGAAGAAGACGAGGTAGAGAGCGATGGAGGAGTAGAGGTGGTGGCAGAACCGCGTGCAATCCGTGGCGGTGACACCAACTCCACTGTTGTTGTTGTTGTTGAGCTACCCATTCCCTGCTTCCCATTCCCAGCCATTACCAAGTTCACCCAGTGGGCAGTGTAGGTGACATACCTGCCCTGACCATGCTTGGAGGACCATGCGTCAGTAGTCATATGGACCTTTGGCCCAACACTAAGTGACAGAGATGCGGTAACTTGGCTCTGCACATGTTGGTACAGGTGTGGTATTCCCTTTTTAGAAAAAAAATTGCGGCTGGGTACCTTCCACTGCGGTGTCCCAATTGCTACAAATTTGCGGAAGGCCTCAGAGTCCACCAGCTGGTATGGTAAAAGCTGGCGGGCTAAGAGTGCAGACAAGCCAGCTGTCAGACGCCGGGCAAGGGGGTGACAGTCAGACATTGGCTTCTTACGCTCAAACATGGCCTTCACAGAAACTTGGCTGGTGGCAGATGACTGGGAATGGGAACAGGTGGTCAAGGTGGAAGGCGGAGTGGAGGGTGGTTCAGATGGGTCAAGGAGAGCAGAGGTAGAGCAGTAAGATGCTGGACCAGAAGGAGTGTGGCTTTTAGTTTGCCTGTTGCCTTTGAGGTGTTGCTCCCAAAGTGCTTTGTGCTTGCCGCTCATGTGCCTTCGCATAGAAGTTGTACCTATGTGGCTGTTGGGCTTACCAAGGCTCAGTTTCTGACTGCACTCATTGCAAATTACAATGCTTTTGTCAGAGGCACACACATTAAAAAAATCCCACACTGCTGACTTTTTGGAAGTCTGCGATCTGGCGGTAACAGTAGAAGTTGGCGGCATTGGCGGCAATGGCGGGTGCGTTGGCCGGCTGAACACAGGTGCCGATACATGTTGTTGCCCTACTGATCCCTGCGGGCTGGCCTCCCTGCTTCTTCTAAGTCTTATTCTCCTACTGCCTCTCTGACTCTCCGTCTCTCCATCTGAACTACCCTCCTCTTGCTCTCTTCTACTAGGCACCCACAAAACATCAATCTCCTCATCATCATTCTCCTCAGATGCATCAATTTCTTCTGACACATCACAGAAGGAAGCAGCAGCGGGGACCTCCTCCTCCTCCTCATCACTCATCATTATGTCCATCTCTGTCGTGTTCTCTGCCAGAATTAAATCTGGTGTAACGTCCTCATCTCCTTCATCTTCTTCTGCCAATAATGGTTGCGCATTACTCAGTTCAAGAAACTCATGGGAAAATAACTCCTCTGACTCCAGTGAAGAAGGGGCACCGGTGGTGGAGGAAGTGTTACGTGGGGTGGCCATAGCAGTGGAGGATGAGGAGGATGTTGTGGTAAAGTTAGAAACGGTAGAGGATGGGGTGTGCTGTGTAAGCCAGTCAACTACCTCTTCAGCATTTTGGGAGTTCAGGGTCATTGGCTTTTTAAAACTGGGCAATTTGCTAGGGCCACAGGATTGCATAGCAGCACGGCCCCTAGCACGGCCTCTGCGTGGCGGCCTGCCTTTGCCTGGCATTATTTTTAAAAAAACAACAACAACAAAAACTCAGTTGGTTTTTCTGGAAACGATAATACACACAGCTAGATGGCAGTTTGAAGAAAACAGTGTGCAAATAATGCCTACAAGATCAACGTATACACTACTACAGCGGTGGATACGGATTACGTAAAATATATGAATGCTGCTTGAAAAAAAGTAACTCAAGTGGTTTTTCTAGAGACGATAATATTATCAATATTTAGACAAAATGTGAACAAGCTCACACAGCTAGATGGCGGTTTGAAGAAAACACTGTGCAAATAATGCCTACAAGGTCAACGTATACACAGCGGTGGATACGGATTACGTAAAATATAAGAATGCTGCTTGAAAAAAAGTCACTCCGGTGTTTTTTCTGGAGACGGTAATATTATGGATATTTAGACAGAATGAGAACACGGTCACACAGCTAGATAGCAGTTGGTTGAATAACACACTGGGCAAAAAATGCCTACAGGGCAAATAATGCCTACAAGGTCAACGTATACACAGCGGTGGATACGGATTACGTAAAATATAAGAATGCTGCTTGAAAAAAAGTCACTCCGGTGTTTTTTCTGGAGACGGTAATATTATGGATATTTAGACAGAATGTGAACACGGTCACACAGCTAGATAGCAGTTGGTTGAATAACACACTGGGCAAAAAATGCCTACAGGGCAAATAATGCCTACAAGGTCAACGTATACACAGCGGTGGATACGGATTACGTAAAATATAAGAATGCTGCTTGAAAAAAAGTCACTCCGGTGTTTTTTCTGGAGACGGTAATATTATGGATATTTAGACAGAATGTGAACACGGGCACACAGCTAGATAGCAGTTGGTTGAATAACACACTGGGCAAAAAATGCCTACAGGGCAAATAATGCCTAAAAGGTCAACTTATACACTACTACAGCGATGGATACGGATTACGTAAAATTTATTATGGCTGCTTGAAAAAAGTCACTCCGGTGTTTTTTCTGGAGACGGTAATATTATGGATATTTAGACAGAATGTGAACACGGTCACACAGCTAGATAGCAGTTGGTTGAATAACACACTGGGCAAAAAATGCCTACAGGGCAAATAATGCCTAAAAGGTCAACTTATACACTACTACAGCGATGGATACGGATTACGTAAAATTTATTATGGCTGCTTGAAAAAAGTCACTCCGGTGTTTTTTCTGGAGACGGTAATATTATGGATATTTAGACAGAATGTGAACACGGTCACACAGCTAGATAGCAGTTGGTTGAATAACACACTGGGCAAAAAATGCCTACAGGGCAAATAATGCCTAAAAGGTCAACTTATACACTACTACAGCGATGGATACGGATTACGTAAAATTTATTATGGCTGCTTGAAAAAAGTCACTCCGGTGTTTTTTCTGGAGACGGTAATATTATGGATATTTAGACAGAATGTGAACACGGTCACACAGCTAGATAGCAGTTGGTTGAATAACACACTGGGCAAAAAATGCCTACAGGGCAAATAATGCCTAAAAGGTCAACTTATACACTACTACAGCGATGGATACGGATTACGTAAAATTTATTATGGCTGCTTGAAAAAAGTCACTCCGGTGTTTTTTCTGGAGACGGTAATATTATGGATATTTAGACAGAATGTGAACACGGTCACACAGCTAGATAGCAGTTGGTTGAATAACACACTGGGCAAAAAATGCCTACAGGGCAAATAATGCCTAAAAGGTCAACTTATACACTACTACAGCGGTAGTAAAATAAAAAAAAGTTAAATAAAAAAAGAATGAATATTAAAAAAAAAAAAATTAAAGTTGGTGCTGCTGAACTACTAGGAGCAGCAGATTAGCACACCAGTCCCACTCCCCAACACTGCTAGACTAATAGCACTGGGCTCTTATAGTAGTAGTAGTAGTAGTAGTAGTAGTAGTAGTAGTAGTAAAACAACAAAAAAATAAATAAAAGCAGTCCTTACAAGGACTATTGCTATTGCAGCAGTCAGCAGATGAGATCAGAAGCAGGACAGCTGCCCACTGCAGCTACATACAGAGCACTGCAGTAGAAGGTAGATTACTAGCCAGCAAAGCTACCTAAGCTTAAATGTCCCTCAAACCCCTGCAGACTTCTGTCCCTCCAATAACAGAGCAGTATCAAAACGATTACTAGCCAGCAAACTTTCAACTGTCCCTGAAATCACTAACAGGCAGCAGCTCTCTCCCTACACTATCTCTTCAGCACACACAGGCAGAGTGAAAAAAAGCTGCAGGGCTTCGGTTTTTATAGGGAAGGGGAGTGGTCCAGGGGAGAGCTTCCTGATTGGCTGCCATGTACCTGCTGGTCTGGGGTGAGAGGGCAAAAAAAAGCGCCAACAATGGCGAACCCAAAATGGCGAACGTCGCGCGACGTTCGCGAACTTCCGGCGAGCGTGAACACCCGATGTTCGCGCGAACAAGTTCGCCGGCGAACAGTTCGCGCCATCTCTACCCATTTATCTGTTTTACTATTTTGTTCTCAAAGTTGCAAAATAAAAAAGGAATTGCCTAATAACAGTACTGGCAGTGCAGATGGCAGCAAATAGCTTAAACCACATTCAGATTAGAAGCTATAGCATTTATTTATGATCCAAAAAGTGCCAACTTACTCCTGTAAGAGAAAACATTTTCTTTAAATTCTCATCGACTGTGGTTTCTGCAGAAATGTACTATTTTAGCATCCACCTGAGACAGCTTTAGAGGAGATAAATACCTTCATTACTTATTGTGTACAATATAATTCTTTCAATGACAGCTCTGCGAGCGACACACTCAGATCTGAAATCCTATTCTAGAGACGACTTTATTTTAACAGGGAGTGATTCAGCAGCTTGACAAAACCACATCACCCTAGAATCTGATGCAATATAGGAGATTGTAAATGGACTGTTTTTTTGTAATAAAAATGGTTGTTTGGAGATAGGGAGGGGTAGAAGACCAGCACAAAAGCCTATTCCATCATAGTCTAGAATAGTTAGAGGGAAATTTTAAGCACATGTTTACATACATGAACTGAATATTACAGGCCCTGGTACCCTAGCCAATGAACTTCTGTTTTGATTTTGGGTTGCCACCCAAAAAATATTATCTACAGCTCAACTTTGAATGCAATCCTTAGTAGTGATGGGCGAATAAATTTGGCCGGCGTGAATTTGCGCGGAATTTTACGTTTCACTTCCGGCGAATAAATTCTTGAAAAATCTGATGCATCAAAAAATTTTGGCCGTGCGCGGACCCCCATTTGAAAGCTATAAATAGCCAGAAGAATAAGTCATAAATTAAAAAAAAACTATAAAAAATAAATAATAAAGACCAATTGAAAAGTTGGTCATTTTTCTAAAAAGTTTGTATAAAGGTAAACCACATGATGCATGAATCTTCTTTTTTTCTAGTTCTGCATTTGTTATCTACACAGTATGACATTTTCACAAGAACAAGTGGTTGTGCTTTTAGGTAGTCCACATGTTGTAGGGAAGAGATAAATTAAGACGACGACGGCGACTTTTCTGACGCTGGCGCAAATTTGGACGCCAGCGATGATTAACGAACCCCCATTCAGAATTACTGTTTTGCTAATTTTTCGCCAGTTTCACTGGAAATACGCAAAATTCGTGGAGAAGCGAAACAGGACAAATTTGCCCATCACTATTATACAATAAAACCCCAGCAAATATCAATATTCAAATATAAACATTTGTATTCCAATAGAACAATGTCCAGTAGGAGATTTTTTCAGGTCCCAATCTCAGCTTCTAGAGACCAGTAGGCGCTGCCAGTCCAAAATTTGGCCAAATAAAATGGAAGTCAATGTTGCAGAAATGCTCAATGTATGTAAATGACCACCATGTCAGTTGCTGTTGTTTGTAAGTATGCAACCTTGAAAAAATTCTCCCCCTGAAGTCAACTTTTGATGAAATGTGTTGTGTGAAATGAATTGTTTGATGAGCTGGTTAATCACTTCAATTCTGTAAGTGCAATTTTAACTATGGAATAAATTATCTCAAACCTACTATACCAGGGAGCACACCCTTCTCTTAGATTTATCTAGTAAGACATTTTTTCTGTAAAGAACAGTTGTATCATAGTGGAATTGAGGTGCCATTTTTCTTCACTGAAAAATTTGAGAACTTACAGAAAAAAAGATGAAAAAATTGCAAAACGCATTGAAGTCAATGGGCGTCAAAATAATTTTGAAACGCGACTATTTTGAAGCGCGACAATTTTGACGCACGCAACTATTTTGTCCAAATGCATTAAAGTCAATGGGCGTCTGTATAATTTTGATGCATGACAATTTTATGCGCATCTAATGCGAAATTTATTTGCCCATTGCTATTCTCTAACAATGTAGGGGAATGTAAATGCTATTGCTGGCCAAAAAATGAATGCCTTATGCACAATGGAATGTGTATCTTCCGATTTGAATTTTGGCTAAATTTTGTGATTTTGCAAACATTTCTGCAGTTTCACAAGTGTTTACACCCTGCTTCTTTCACCACTAGTCACAAACTAGAATGGCAGTTTTTCTGGATTTCTTTTTTCAGTGTAATTTGCTTGTTTAAATGATAGTAACTATGAATACAGACTTTACATGGATGATCAAACCTTTAGTGTTGGCATTGCTTTGAGCTGATGACAGTAAAGCTATTCTCTTTTTCACAGTATTATTAAATTAAAGCAAGGGACAACTTTTCTTATGCTTTTATTTCTGAGACTTTATTGGATGTAGATAAAAAGATAAGTCTGTCCTGCTGCTGAGCTTACAAGAACTAAAGCTATTTTTGGTTATATGTGATTTGATTTTTTTTATACATACAGCATTGGTATAGTGCTGATTTATGTTGTTTATGACAATACATTTAGCTTATATACAGGGCATTGTTTGTTACAGAGAGATCTATCCAATGGTAGCAGCAGCATTAAAAAGGAATTTTTAGCTTAACACCAACTCACACCAGATGTAACTGTCATTAAGTAACTGTCATAAGCATTTTAATTTAAGGTTTAAATATGAAACTGTAAAGAAGGTAAAAGAAGCAGGGAGATAGCAGTGGGTAGAAAGAATATAGGAGAAATGAAGCTGAAATGTAGACAATAAAATGGTCATTTTAATTTGTATTGCATCTTGTGATTTTCTAATTGGTGTATCCTAATAAAACATGTTCTCATTTTAAAAATAAGCAACTAAATTGATCAAGATTGACCAATGCCAAACCTGATCTATCATATAACACCTTTGATGCTATGGCAGCACACAGCCTATTGGCTTTATTTAAAGGAAAACTATACCCCCAAAATGAATACTTACTGTAAGCAACAGATAGTTTATATCAAATTGAATGACATATTAAAGAATCTTACCAAACTGGAATATATATTTACATAAATATTGCCCTTTTACATCTCTTGCCTTGAACCACCATTTCGTTACTCTATCTGTGCTGCCTCAGAGATCACCTGACCAGAAATACTACAACACTAAGGGGCCGATTCACGAATTTCGGGTGAAGGATTCGAATAAAAAAAAAATTTGAATTTCGAAGTATTTTTTGGGTACTTCGACCATCGAATTGGTTAAATTCGATCGAATTCGATCGAATTCGAACGATTCGAACGATTAGAAGTAAAAATCGTTCGACTATTCGACCATTCGATAGTCGAAGTACTGTCTCTTTAAAAAAAACTTCGACCCCCTACTTCGGCAGCTAAAAGCTACCGAAGTCAATGTTAGCCTATGGGGAAGGTCCCCATAGGCTTGCCTGTGATTTTTTGATCGAAGGATTTTCGTTCGATCGTTGGATTAAAATCCTTCGAATCGTTCGATCGATCGCAGGATTTGCGCAAAATCGTTCGACTTCGATATTCGAAGTCGTACGATTTTAGTTCCCAGTCGAATATCGAGGGTTAATTAACCCTCGATATTCGACCCTTCGTGAATCGGCCCCTAACTGTAACAGGAAGAAGTGAGGAAGCAAAAGGCAGAACTCTGTCTGTTAATTGGCTCATGTGACCTTACATGTGGTTTGTATGTGTGCACAGTGAATCTTACGATCTCAGGGGGCGGCCCTTATTTTTTAAAATGGCAATTTTCTATTTATGATTACCCAATGGCACATAATACTAAAAAAGTATATTATTATGATAATGGTTCATTTACATGAAGCAGGGTTTTACACATGAGCTGTTTTACTCAGTATCTTTTAATAGAGACCTACATTGTTTGGGGGGGTATAGTTTTCCTTTAATGTTTAAATTAATTTCTAGTAGACTTAAGGCATGAAGACCCAAATTATGGAAAGATCCATTATCCGGAAAACTCCAGGTCCCGAGCATTTTGGATAACAGGTCCCATACCTGTACTACTAAAAAATTATATTATTATGAAAATGATTTATTTACATGAAGCAGGATTTTACATATGAGCTGTTTTATGCAATATTATAAAGACATACATTGTGCAGGGGGTATAGTTTTCCTTTAAATATTCTTGAGATAACATGTACATGGTTTAAATTGGTGCGGTTTTAAAGCTGGGAGTGGTCAACACTGGCTTTATTATTAGCCCTTGACCACTTTCCAGCCCTCTGTACCAAGAAGTTGGACAACACTGATCTAAAGTCTCCAACGCACCTTAAGCCTCCCCGACAGGCCTTAAATATAAAATACCTGACAAACCACATAAACAGAATCTCTTTTTTAGTTGCTTATGCACTACATTTTATAATTAGTAACACATATTTGGCATAAACTCTGACCTTCATAGGTGAGAAATAGCTGGTGGTTAAGCATCACTGTGAGACAAGTGAATGTATCTGCTGCTTATACTTAGTTTTTACATGGGACTTGGTTTTCCAGACATACCAATCTCTCTACTATGGATTTTGTTCCTTTAGGCCACTGGGAGCAAAACATTATTCTGGATGTCTTCAATCATCCTCTTTAAGAAATGCACAAAAATAGGCATACACTCCTGATCAGACTGAGACTAAATTGTCCATATGTCAAGTTCTAAGTCAGGACATTTAGCCAGTGGACTGGTTAATAAACTACTTGAGCACTTTGTCTTGAGTCGTTTGCCTGGAGCTGGTGAGAAGAAAAAGGATTGGTGACATAAACCATCTATCTGTCTGTCTGTCTGTCTATCTACAATAGATCAACCACACAGAATATTCTGCATCACGTGCCTACTAGTGATAAGCGAATACATTCGGCAGACACTTATTTTGGCGAATTTCCATGTTTAGATGCAAGCAAATTCATTTCCAAAACTACGGCGACAATTCTCTGGTGAAAAATCCGTAGCATCAATCAAAATCATGTGTCAAAATTGGCTGGCCAGGAAGCACCATGAATAATTAAAGAATAAATATATATATAAAAACAATAAAAAAAATTCAAATAATAATTCCCACTTGAATATCACTTCAAAGCCTTCTGTTTCGTTTATCATTTATAAATAACGGCATGACAAAAGCTGAATATACATAATATTTAGTCCTTGAGTTATTGTCTCCCTTCCTGTTTGTGTTACAGGTGGGCGTCATGTAAGAGAAAACAAAAAGAATAATAAAAACAAAAAATGTGAATAGCAAAATCAAAGTTCATTTGTAATTGTAAGGATTTAAAAATTCTAATAATGGAATTACATTGGTATAAATAGATTTTAAAACAAGGTAAATACATAAAGGTGTTTATGTTTTATGTGTAGATATAAAGATTTATTTTTTAATCTGGTGGTATTAATATTCAGTCCACTTTTTTGTAGAGCACCATTTTCAACAATAACAGGTTCAAGGTTTAGCCCATCTACCAGGCAGATTTGTTTAGGTTGCTCAGGTTAGATGAAACCTTTCAAAACATTACAAAATTATCCGGTACCGGGTTTTTAAGGAGTGGTGGGAGCTTTTCTCTTTTAGATGAACAGAGAAGGATTCTAGCAGCAGATCTTAAGACAGAATGTAGTAGGGAGAGGTGGTAGTTAGGGAGGTCAATTAGTAGCAGTAGTAAAAAACCATAAATCCCGATATTTAGATATGTTGTGTTTCTTAGAGCATAATACAATCATTTTGGTTAAATATGTATAATGTATTTAGCCCATTGTAAATAATACTCATAGGAACAATACATAAATGCATAAAATATGTTTATTTTCACAGTATTATTACTGTAATAGGCTATTCCTTTGCTATAAAGTTGTAGTTAAGAAGGTGGCTTTAGAGCCAGAGGTGTGACAGTTTACAGCAGGACACTATTTATTAGCCATGGTAAATGCTAAATTGCTTAACAATTACGCCAAATTGCTAAACATATGAAGCAACGTTATGAGGTCCAAGTGAGGCGCTTCAAAGTGGAGACATTGGGTTTATGTCTCACCGAGACTGTAAACATGAACTTTAAACCATGCATTAGCACAGCAAGTCATTTTTCCATATGGCTTTTGCAGGCAGAAATCTTGTTTGCGGAGGATTACAGATTCCAGTATAACGAAGAGAAAGCAAGAAAAGGAAACCATGAATAATGTTCAGATCCAGTCTTGCATGCTCAGTTTGGGAATACATACTGCTCTAGCCTCTGCACTGTGCCAGCTTCAGAAAGAAGAATAGAGTAATTAGGGTAATTGGATGTGATGGAAACACACCCATCAGTTAAGCAGCAACAACCAAACCAGAAATATATTTTCTCTCACTACTTAGTCCTCAGAACAGAGGCGGTCTAAAATGTACCAAAGCCAGAAATTTGTATAAAGACAGGCCAGATGATCAGCAGAACTGAGATATTCTTTTGCACAGCACAATGCTGGTGCCCTTGTGTATAGAACAATGCTACAAACCTTGTAACTGCTGAGCCAATGAGATTGAGGTATAAAGAACAGTTGCTGACTTTCCAAATTGCACTGCTGTCTTACTTCATTATTAATGCATCTCACTTATATGGAATAACTTATTCAATTTGGTTTAAAAAAAATCACACTTAGGGGCATATTTATCAAGGGTCGAATTTAGAGTTTATGGGAGTTTATAAAAACTCCCATAAACTCCTATGAACTCGAAATTTGGATGAATAGAATCGACCTGCAATCTCAAATCAAATTCCATTTCAGTTTTTCCACCCAATTTTTTTTTTCAAAAGTCCACCAAATGACTCCAAATTAATTGTAGGAGGTCCCCCATACAGTAGGCTAAAAAAGGGACAGTAAAGGGCCGATTTATCAAAGGTCAAGGTGTATTTTCGAATGAAAAAAAAAAATCGAATTTCGAGCTATTTTTTGTGTACTTCGACTAGGGAATTGTCCAAATTCGATTCAAATGTGAAAAAAATTAGAAAATTTGAATATTTAAATTTATCATGTACTGTCTCTTTAAAAATTTGACTTCAACCATTTGCCATCTAAAACCTTCTGAATTGCTGTTTTAGCCTATGGGGGACTGCCTAGAACCTATTTGGAGTCAATTGGTGGTGAAAAATCTAAGGGTTTTTTTTGGGAAAAACTGTGCATCGAATGAGATTGAATGCGTTATTGTTATATGTTGGACCTATTTGATCAAAAAAAACTTTGACTTAATTTCGGATGGTCTTTTTGAATTTCGAAGTTTTTTCAATTCGAAATTCAAACCTTGATAAATATGCACCTAAATGATAAATTTCAAAATTTGAATTTTTTTTAGACTCAAATCAAATTTGGACTATTCCTTAGTTGAATTAAACTAAAATAAACTTGAAATTAGAATTTAAAAAATCTAATTTTCAATTAGACATTGATAGATCTGCCCCTTAATGAAGGACTATTTTTCATATTGCACATTATGGGGCATATTTATCAAGGGTCGAATTTTGAGTTTGAAAAACTTTGAAATCCGAATTCAAAAAGACCAACTGAAATTAAGTTGAAGTTTTTTTTTTTTTTGGCTGAATAGGTCCGTTTTTGATCGAATAGGTATTCGACCAAATTCGAATTGTACGAATTAAAGTAAAAGCGCATTCGATCAATTCGATTCAAAGTTTTTCCATTAAAAAACACCAATTGACTCCAGAGGGGTTCTAGGAGGTCCCCCATAGGCTAAAACAGCAATTCGACAGGTTTTAGATGGCAAATGGTTGAAGTCAATTTTTTTTTCAAATTCAAATCGAATTTGGACTATTCCTTAGTCGAAGTACACAAAAAATAGCTCGAAATTCGAATTTTTTCGATTTGAAAATTCACCTTGACCTTTGATAAATCTGCCCCTATAAGTGCTTTTTGTAGGATCTGACAGTACTGCTGAATGAAGGCAGGACTAGGGCTAAGACAAACACACTGGGGGTTATTTATAAATAAATGTTATTGTTCAATCTGCAGCTGGTTGAAAAAAGCAAATCACTGATTGGTTGATATGGGTTACTGCCCAGGTGCAAATGTGCTCAGTGTTTATAAAGGAGTCCCACTGTATAAGGGAGGGGATATTTTAGTCATTCCCAAGTAAGCAATATGTCTAACCTACTGCCCCAGCCCAGTGTTCACCTTCTCACCTTTGCTGGGGAGTGCGATGCCATATTTTTTTTCTGTTACATACTAATTATAGAATGGGTAGTTAAACCACGAGCCACCCTTGAAAAAAAGAGATGTAATGCAAACACTACATAATACTCCTCAGTTTTATTTGTTCTGCATTTTAGGGCAATAGAGAGAGAGAGCTGTGCAATTGCCCTTGTTAAACTGTGGAGCATTCTGTTTCACTACCAATTTTAAGACACAATTGGCAGAAATTACGGTACTACACTGTGTTTGTAGTACACTTCAATATTTTTTTTAAAAAAATGTATAGAACTGTCTGCCTAGATTTTCCAAACTTATCAAAGTCCAAATTTATCTCAATATTTTCTGAAAAAAACTCTGACCAAATCCGCTCAGGTTTTTTGGGCTTATTTATTAATACACTTTCCCATCCTCCGGATCTAATAAGTTCCAAAAAATTTGTCTGATTTTATAAAAAAAATCACACATTTTTCTTGATTTTTTGCATTCGGAATTTAGTAAATAACCCCCTAAATAATACTCATCCTGCCAAAGCACAGCTATAGTTACTGTGCTGTTGCTGACCATGGTCCTGAAGAAGATTCTCCAGCACTGATGATATGTAGCCTGTAGCACTTATGATTGCTGCTGCTTACATCCTGGTTAGATTAAGCCTAGTTTATTTTTTTTATAGTAGTCATGTATAAAGTTCACACAGCACATATTTATTCGCAAATGGTTGTATTGCCCATGCTTTTTCTGAACGCAAAAATATTGCACTGCTGTGCTTGTCTCAACGGTTTTTGTGAATTTGCATTGTGAATACATTTTCACAAATGGCTTGCAAATGAGACAGGTGTTTGCGTGAGTACGCACAGTGTGTGAGGTTGTTGTGTGCGAAAATAGTGTTGACAGTAACTTTAATTCGCAATTCACAAAACTGTTTTGCAAATATTTTCTCTGCCACCAAAGTTGTGGCATAACTCAGACGCAGAGTAATCACAATTTGCATTTTTCGCCATATTTGAAAAGCTCTTATGGACATTCGCAGTGTGAAAAAAAAAATCGCAATTCTGTTTGCACATAAAAGGGCAAACCAAAGGTCGAAGTGAAAATTGGAATTTTAAAAATTCAGAATTCAAGCTATTATTTGTGTACTGGACTAGGGAATTGTCCAAATTTGATTTTGAAAAAAAAAATCTGAATTTTTTTTATCATGTACTGTTTCTTTAAAAATTCGAATTTGACCATTCACCATTTAATACCTGCCGAATTGCTGTTTTAGCCTATGGGGGACCTCCTAGAACCTATTTGGAGTCAATTGGTGGACTTTGAAAAATCTAAGGTTTTTTTGGAAAAACTCCGATTTGAATCGATCAAAAACTGACCTATTCCCTCAAAAAAAAAATGATTTTTTGATAAATTTCATTTTAATAAGAATTTTGAAGTTATGGGAGTGCCAACAAAAAAACCCCTCTGCAATTGTAGTGTGTTTTCTATATATCGAGGAAGAACAACATTTTGGGCACAATACACCTAAAAGCTGCTGAAGTTTTTCTTTGATTTGGAATCAAAGAAAAACTTCAGCAGCTTTTAGGTGTATTGTGCCCAAAATGTTGTTCTTCCTCGATATATAGAAAACACACTACAATGCAGCTCATCCCTTCTTATTGGGCGCATGAAGGTGTGGCTTGATATACATACTACACAACTTAACCCCAGCATTCCAGCCCCCAGGGGAAACGTATTTGTGCACAAAAAACGTTAATGGTAACGTTTAGTAAAAAGAGACACTTTTAGTTACAAAGTTTGTACAAGCATACATAAGCTGAAGCCCCATAAAGACAGTATCAACGTGTCAGTCCTAACTAAATGGAAAAAAAAAATTAAAAAAAAAATTTTAAAAATGTGAATGAACTTGAAAGTGAATGCAAATTAGCTTATACAGTATCTGTCAATCACTATCACTCACTGCCAATTAAATCTCCTAGTTCTTTATTTATCATTCCCAGTTAAAAATCTGCAATAACATTTCTGCACATGACAATTTAACATAGTTCTAAACAATATGCTGATGTTAATCAGCCGGCGGATAAAAAAATCATATCAGGTTATGCTTATACTGTATAAGCAGTAAAGTAGGCATAGTTAGCATAAAACAGTCACCGTAACTCAGATAAAAGTTTATCCAGGCAGATTGCTTGAAACAAATGCATCATCTAAGAAATATGTGATGCTGTGTTCAACTTAATTGTAAATGCTTTAAGAGGTCTCTGGGTTTTCATTGGAGTTGGAAATTAAATTTAAAATTAAACGACACTACCATGTCTATATGTAATTTGGGACACCCCGGGAATCTATCCTCAGTCCTTTGCATTTCATTTGGATAATGCATTTCCTTAAGGTGGGTTTTATCTGTAATGTCTGTATTTTTTAAACCTAAATTTTGCAAAACCATAAGTTTGATGCATGACCTTCAGCTGATGTAAAACTGGGAAGCACATTCACAATGAGGTTCAATAGAGAAAATTGTATACAGATAGTGGGAGATCAAAGAACAAAGAACCAGAGGTCACCCCTTTAGATAAGAGGAACTGAACTTGAATTTGAGTAGTAGGTGGTACTTCATGGTGCGGCAGTTGGGTTGTGAAATACCCTTCCAGGTGATGTTGTGATGAGCTAAACTGACCTATTATGTTAAATGCAATGGTTGAAGTGGGGATAATGGGAAGTCGAAATGACATTGCAATTTAGGCACTTTTAGCTCTGCAGTAGCATTTATATTTCCCTACATTGTTAGAGATGTTCATTTTATGTTTCCTATTCTCCAACTTTTCATAACACAAATGGTTGCCATGTTGCTAATTTCTTCCAACACACTCAAACAGAGGGAAGACTGGAACACACTCAGACAGAGGCAAGACTGGAACACACGGAAGACTGGAACACACTCGGACAGAGGGAAGATTGGAACACACTCAGACAGAGGAAAGACTTGAAAAGAGACAAGGGGCACAATAGTTGTGTTGAATGTTTTTTTACAGTCTTTTGACTAGTAGTGACTGCAATTTTTTTTGTATTAGTAACTATTCTTTGCTTCTTTTACCCTAGCAGTGTTTATAAATAAGAGTGCAGCTACATATGGACTTCTTTAGACTTTGTGCTACTAGAGCTAATATACAACACCATACCTTAGTGCTCAATGGTGAAAGGAGAACACCACGACTGAAAAATTGTGATTGGCTGTTGGTAGCCCCTATGTAGACTGTCAGCCTACAGAAGGTTCTGTTTGGCAGTACACATGTTTTTTATGTTTTTTCAAGCCAGTAATTCCTACAAATACCTGCAAAAGCTACCAAAAACAGTACATAATGGGACTTTGGAATTTCCCTAGTTAGAAAGTAAACAGAAATAGAATGACATGGAACAAATGCTCTGGTTCCTGACTCGGAACAGGAAAAAAGTGATTTCTGGTTGTAGTGCTATGAAAAATATAATGAATGTCTGGAATGAAATGAATACTGCAAAAGTAGGCTTTAACACGTTAAGGCCCAAAAATGAAATATTCGTCAAACAGTAGCTGACAGGCATTCATTTACAAAGCAACACAGAATAGCTCGGTTTGTGTTTTTCTGTAAACAGTGGAAAAGCTTTTGCCTCATTGGCAATTTATAGAACAAAAGATCTTGACCTAAGTATTTCCACACCAAGCATGGTGGCAGACACTCTACTCCACCCAAACATGTTTTGTGAAAATTGTCTCCCCATCTGAATGGGGGAGATTGCACTAGAATTATGCGAAATATGGGAGGGATCAGCCGTTTGTTCCGATATGTCCCTAATAGTGATGGGCAAATCTGACCTGTTTCGCTTTGCCAAAAATTTGCTAAACTGTGAAAAAATTTTTTTTGCAGCATGGCAATTTTTTTCACCATTTGGAGGCTATGGGCATCTTTTTTGTGGCAAAACCTGGTAAAAAATTACACTCATCACTAGTCACTGTACAGGTGAAGTTAGCCTGTTTTGGATGTGAAGTTTGTTTGGTTCAAGATACCCAAGAAACGAGCTTGCACAGGACTGCTTTGGGGAATCTGACCAAAGACTTGAAAAGTGCCTGGACAAGTAATCTTGCATGGAAGGTGGCCAAACCAGGGATTCTACAGTCTTCGGGAATCTCTGCTATAACTTCATCTTCTAAATTAAGCTTATTATAAGTGTTTAAGGGGCACATTTACTATGGGTCGAATATCGAGGGTTAATTAACCCTCGATATTCGACCATCGAAGTTAAATCCTTCGACTTCAAATATCGAAGTCGAAGGATTTACCCCAATTCGTTAGGTCGAATGATCGAAGGAAAAATTGTTCAATCAAACGATTAAATACTTCAAATCGAACTATTTGAAGGATTTTAATTCATCGATCGAATGATTGTCCTTCGATCACAAACTGCTAGGAAAGCCTATGGGGATCTTCCCCGTAGGCTAACATTGGTGCTCGGTAGGTTTTAGGTGGCGAAGTAGGTAGTCAAAGTTTTTTTTTAAAGAGACATTACTTCGACTATCGAATGGTCAAATGTTTTTTAGTTTTAACCATTCGATTCGAAGACGAAGTCGAAGTAGCCAATTCAATGGTCAAAGTAGCCAAATTTTTTTTTTCGAAATTCTATGTTTTTTTCCTTCTAATCCTTCACTCAAGCTAAGTAAATGTGCCCCTAATTGTTTAATTCACTGTAATAGACTTAGTATTGTTTAGGATTGTTTCTCAGTAGCTATTTTATTAAGTAAATAGTGCATGGTATAAATCATAGTGTGTGGGTGTTTATTTCCTTGACATTTACTGCAACTTCTGAACGTAATAGTGCCCTTAGTACTACACAGGTCCACAATACCATGTAACATTGCTCCCAAATATCACTGAACTTGATATATAAAAATCCAAATATAAAAAGTGCCCATTGTTCATAGACTTTTATTCCAAATACAGAAAATCATCTTTGGTCAGACATTTACATTCAAAGCTGGAGTAGTAATACATTCTTCTCTACATAACTACATAAAATACTTTACCAACCTCATCACTAGCCGAATATTATTTCTGCTCTTCTGTCTTCTTTTCTTTCCTTTTTTGAAAATGAACATGATTCCAGACCATCCATGCCGGTTCCAATTAGAACCCTCAGCATAAGTGGAGACCGCTGTGAATATTTAGGTCTGATAACATTAAACTATCCTATACAAAACAGGGCAGAAGCATAAATGTTTCAGTTTTATTTGAACTCAGTTGTAATATAAAATACCCAAATATCTACCAATAGTTTAACATTTTATTTAGAGAGAATGGTCTTGTAAATATTAAACTGTATGTTCAATTCAAAAGATATACAGTATACTTCTGGGTGTAGTCATTCTTACTCTTGCCACATTTGGCGGCCCATTTACGAGTGAAGGAATAGAGGAAAAATAGTTTGGATTTCAAATGTTTTTTTTGGCTACTTCGACTATCGAATGGGCTACTTCGACCTTCGACTAAGACCTTCGATTTCGAATCGAACGATTCAAACTAAAAATCGTTCGACTATTTGATAGCCGAATACTATCTCTTTAAAAAATTCTTCAACCCCCTAGTTCGCCACCTAAAACCTACCGAGGCCAATGTTAGCCTGTGGGGAACATCCCTATAGGCTTTCCAAGGTTTTTTTGATCGAAGGAATTTTGTTCGATCGATGGATTAAAATGCTTCGAATCGTTAGATTCGAAGGATTTAATCATTTGATCAAACGATTATTCCTTCGATCATTCGATTGTAGGAATAGCGGTAAATCCTTTGACTTCGATATTCGAAGTCAAAGGATTTTACTTCAATGGTTGAATATCGAGGGTTAATTAACCCTCAATATTCGACCCTAGGTAAATGTACCCCTTAATATTCCTAACAGGATAGTTCATTGCCTTGTAAGTCTGACACTGCAGGGGCTAAACCTTTACCTGCAACTAAGGGTAGAGAAAAAATATTTTGTCTTTATATGTGGATTAGATTGAGAAAGCAAATTTTTCTTTGAAATAGAAACTAAATACGTCAATGATCAATGTAAGTTCAAAATGCAGAAAATAGGAGAGAACAATTTTTATGGGTCATTTTTGGTTGAGCTAAAATGAATGCAAATTAACGTCACTAAATAAATGTACACACTTCTTGCACTTCGTATAATTGAAATAGACACCATTGCATCCACCCTTAATATTGGGGTAATTCCTTGGTTTCCCCAGTGAGATATGTCAACAGACGCAACAGATCTGGGCTGAAAGAAAGAAAGAATCACTTGCTAATACTATTTTAATGCCACAATGAAAATGTTAGCCGCAATTTTTTTGAGGCACAGGGGAAAAAAGAGGTGGACACAATGCCCCGGATGGCAGAGATTGTGCAGGAGGTCTGGGAAAGGCACTGCAAGACACATGGAAATTTCCATTTGAAACTTGTACTTTCCACACTGCACCACACTGACTTTTTTCATGTGGATGGGATTATATTAAAGAAATATGAAAAAAAATTGACCTATACTTCAACCTAATTATAACCCTCCAGCTATTGTCTGTTTTCATAACATTGCCTTGCCCACCAGTGAATATTTATTTATTATTATTACTATGCTTATGACAAATTCGCTTAACATGAGATAAAAATAAAGTACATTAGGGGGAAAGTAATATTGGTCAGTAATGCAAAAATCATTTGCAATTTGTTTACAATGCGAATAAAGGTTCACAAAATTCACTAAGATGTGTAATTGCGCCAGCGTCCGCTTAGCCACACTTTGCCGCACTTTGCCAGGCGTATTTTAGCCAGCGCTACACAAATTCACTAAAATTCGAAGTTGCGCTCAGGGGTAGCATAAG